>JAPEHR010000001.1:1283977-2567955 GCA_032158425.1 Pleurotus giganteus | reverse complement strand
TCCTAACGAAGTCGTATATTATGGGAAAATCCTGAAACTGGGCAGCGTCAAGGGGGTCAACTGGCAAGATAAATGGTCTGAAGTGAAACGCCAAAACGGCTTTGCCAGCAAATTCACTGGCGCAATCCTGACCACGAAGTCTCCTCTCCCTCTTCATCGGGACGACGAATCCTTTACCTTGTTCTCGACTGAGAACGGCACTGGTCTAGTGCATCGTTCGGAGCTTGACTCCGAGAGTCAGCTTCTTCGCGCTCCTCGCAGTATCTACCGTGCTCCTTCGCCATTTAGCTCTGGCATGGCTTCTGATGGTACTGAAGACCACATCACCAAAACTCAGGACTTTTCGCTCCTGATGCCTCCTGCACATGCACCACGTGTTGTGCAGAGACACTTAACTCGAAGCCGTCGCTCTCGGAAATCAGAGGAAATGACTGAGACTGACTGCTCCGCCAATCCGACCTCATATCCTACATCCAATGGAAAGCTTCGCCTCCCCCCGCCTCATCAGCCCACCAAGCTAATTACGCCAATACTTGCAAACGACCCTCGCGACCGAGTCGCCGCTGCAAGGGAAGCGATTGCGAGAGCAAGACAGGCAAAAGGCAGTGTTGTAAACGAAGACGATGCATGGAAGAACATAGAATTGTGTCGCAATGAAGAAGAGGCTAATCGCTTCTATAAGGATAAACTGCTTGAGCGGTTTTGGGAACTTTGGAAGCAAGGATTCGATTGGATTATAGTATGTGCATCGCTCGGTTTTTTAAGCGGCACTCAAGTTATTGCGCAGACTACCAACCAGCAAATTAGTGAGGCGCGAGACAATATCGTCCTTCAAACACATTTCCAGCGATGGCGGCAGCGTACTACTGCTCTCATGGACATCTATTCTCGAGTCGCTGTTATATCGAATAAGCGACTCCTCCGACATATGGTTGAGGTTTGGAGGGCCAAACTCAAAGTCAGGAAGCAGAATCAGTGGCGGCTGAACATGAGGACGAAAATGAAAACTGTTCGCGAGAGGAAAGAGACGAATTTGCAGAGACACGCCTGGCTCAGATGGCAACAGTTGCACCAGTTTCGACTGGCAGGCCGATATTTTGAAAGGCGCCTTCTGTCAAAGTGTCTTCATCGATGGATGGATGGCTTACATTCCCTGGATAGCCTTGAGATGGTAGCCGAGAACGCCATCAACGCTATGGCTATTCGTGTATTGAAGGCCTCCTTGACCCGATGGAAGCATTCACTGCAGATAAAAACGGCAGAGGAGCAGGTAGAAAATTGTGTTAGGTTGCGCATTCTGGACTTCGCTATGATGAAATGGAGGGAGAAGATGTAAGCATCTCAGCTTGGCATGCGCAGATGGTTCATTCTGCTGTTCATTCTTCCCCTTCGTAGGCACACTGCTCATATCGCAGACGCAGTCTATGATGCTGCGGTAATGGCACGTGCTATTCGCTCGTGGAAGGCAGCCAAAGACCGGATAAAGGTAGATATTACGCCTCTCAGCCTCGGGGTTAGCATACTTACCCCTGTGTCTTGTAGAGTTTAGACAGTCGTGCTACCAAGCACCTTGATCGCCAAGATGACATCTTGTTGAGGGCTGTCTTGCGAGTTTGGAAGGCTCGCGAGCGCTGGGTACTCTTGCAGCGTGTCAAATCTCTCCGACTTATCAAGAAGACTTGGGCTTCATGGGCAAGCGCTATCGCTGTGCGGAGGAGACGTGACGGTTTGTTTCTGATGCGAGGAATAAAGTTCTGTGTCTGACTAGTCATAGCCACTGCCGATGCTTTTCGCCGCCGATTTACCTCCTATGGTGCCAAGTTAGCGTTACTGAAGTGGCAACAGACTTTATCGAGGCATCGAACGTTTGAAACATTGGCAACTCGACATCATTCCAAACACCTTCGCCATAGATTTTTCAGGATATGGCGGTCTCAATTACGAGAGAAACTGAAGCAGCATAGGCAAGCGAGGGTAGTGGAAAGGCATCTGATTGTTCGCCATTTTTGGCATCAATGGCGAGATCGGCTTGCTGAAAGGCAACGAGAGAAGCGTTTGAAACAATTTGAGAGAAAGCAACTTCAGGGCTACTACCGCCGTGAGCTCCTTCATCATGACCTTTTTATATCCTTGTTGAGTGCGATCTCCAGAATGGCTTCAGCGCGCCCGGAAAGCCAGCGGCTATAGGCTTGCCGAAGAAACTTTGGTCACTTCTATCAATCAAGTGGGTCCAGCTCCATTAGCCAGATAATCGTTTCAGGTGACAAATCATGGAATAGCGAATACTGTCTAACGCACTCATTCACTGGACCAACCGAGTCATTGAGATCAAGCTCAAGGAGATTGAGGTTTCTCAAGGTCGTAGTAACTTGGTTCTAAGGTCAGTCAACCCCATCGTAATATGCGTCGACCCTGATGACTTGAACTTAGTACTGCTTTCAACAAATGGAAATCTGTTTGCATGCGACATGTTGAAGAACTCAATCTCATGGAGAGCTATCAGTTTGTGAAACGTGAAGGTAGAGCAACCCGCGATCCCTTTCCGTGAATAGTGTATTGACTCATCAATAGAAACCGTCCGACGTATCTTCAATCGTTGGCTGGCCGCCGCTCGTGCATCGAGGCATCGCCGTTTGATTCTTCAGAAGAAGGAGTATCAGCTACAGCTCTCAGCTATTTCTATCGCTTGGGATAAATGGAGAGATCGTTTCAAGGCTGAAAGATCGAAGCCTGTTGTTAGTGAACCGCAGTCTTTCTCCGACCGACCAGCTCACACCTCTTTAGGAGCAAGTTGTCGTGGTCCAAATGCAGCGCAATTTGCTCTTCCGTGCATTTGGAATTTGGCATGCAAAGACAAAGGTATGTCTACCATGGTACGTAAGACCACCCTTATCACCTCTTGATCACAGTCTCTTCCCGCGATACGGTTCCATGCCTCAAGCATAAAGGCAAAGCATTGGGAGAAATGGCGTGCAGCTATGCCACGAGCTATGCTTGCCAAAACGGCTCGCGACAAGCATCAGAAGATCACTCTGTCGTTTTACCTCGACAAGTGGGTGCAAGTGTACAGAACTAAGATGGCCTTGAAGGCGGTGGCGTAAGTTGTCACAGATGGCATGTCTTTGGGCATGTATTCTAACTGTTTGCTTCGGTATTCTGTAGTCGTGCACGATATCTACGACTACCTACGTCTACTCCTCGACAGGCTGCAGTGTCTTCCCGTCTTACCCCATCAGTCCCTCCCCGTAGTGTGGTTCACAAACAGACGCAGGAAACTCCAAATCTGGGCGACAGCGAGGCAGAATCCATCATTGACACACCACCGGTATCCAAACCCTACAATGCGGCTCGGAAGGGAATTGCGCAACTACTTTCGACAGAGGCGCGACCTCAGACGCCACGCTCTGCGGTCTTCCTTGTCGCCCGAGAGCCAATCTCAACCCGTTCAGTGGTATCCTCTAGACCTGCTCGGTCTGTGAGGGAGGTTAGCCCGGTTCGCTCAAACACACCCTTGAAGAGCGAGGTGAAAAATGGTGGCACGATCACTCGTACCCGAGCACCCAGCTCTGTGAATAGTGAGCAGATAGAGTCAACTCCGAGCAGCAGGATATGGCAGGAGTTGCAGGAAGTGCGACGGAGGCCACGTTCGCGGCCCCGGTCTACTCGTAGTTGATTTCCAGTTCATCTCTGTTCTTGGTGTCTAGTATTTATGATATATTTATTCGAATGCGTTGTATGGTTATGACGTACGATAATTACATGAGCCAGAATGCGAGAGCTGACTTCAGGAGTTCCGATAGTACTGCCATCCGACCCAGTTAGCAATGACAAAGTAGCTTGTGGTTGGGATCATCAACAAGGCGAAGTACTTGTAGTGGTTGTCCTGAGCGAGAGCATCCAAGATCTGCATAGCGAGTTGGGTCATCGGACTGGATGTGCTATCGGAAGAACATACTGAAATCCCACTGGGTGGCAGCCATGCACTGAGCAATACCGCGTAGGTAGCTAGGCAGAAGAATACAATGGCCATAGCAACGACTGCCAGACCAATGTCTGGAGACATGGGTGAGCGTGTGCGAGAAACTAGTGTCGTGGGAAAGTAATAGACTTAGAGACCAGCCAGGTCCTTTTCATCCTCTAACGTTAACCTCCACCATCTCTGCAGACATCCCTCGTCTACCGCTGCGCTGCGAATCCTCATAATGAGCTCTTCGAGTTTCCAGCAGCAACAAGGCACTGACGAGCAAAGGTCTGTCTTGTCTCCGTGCCTCGACAGGGGCTCCGTACCAATCGTGAAATCGAACCACGACTCATAGGTCGAGACATCCGCTCCCCCAGCCGCTCCAAGACGTGGACCATGTCGACGATAGAGACGTCGACTATATATGGTCGCCTATCCGAACCGAGATACCCAGCTCTGGGCTTGAATTCAGTTTTGATGGTCTTGACGAGTCTGATAAGTCTAGCCAGTGAGTATGCTCGCTGTTCGACTTTGTCCATATCCCATTCGCCCCATTTTTGGGTTGCTCTTTGTCCCGATAAAGTGGATAACAATACATTCCAGAGACAAACTTGAGAAGCGTGCTAGCAATGTGGTAAAGCTGACTCAGGAGAATGAGAAGCTCAAGGCTGAATTAAAGGCCATGACTGACCGCTTGGAAGCTGCCGAGAATCGCAGAAAGGAGTTGGAGTCGCAGCGCTCTCGACGCTGAGAACGGTTTTCATTTGTCGAGTCGCGACGTTGTCATGATACCCAAACCACATAATTTATTTGACGTCATGTATCCGGCGCTTATTGCGGCCATAATACACCAGCCGCTGACATCCTCTACCTTGCCTCTCGACCACCATCTCAACCCAAGCTCAAGATAATCGCTCGCCCTGTAAATGTTTCATCTCTTCGTCATGTACCGCGACACTCACTCGAACCCATATGATATCAAGCTATGAATTCACCACCGTACTCACCATTGTCTAGTCGACGACAGTCCGAGCGGCGTATGTCCGAGAGGCGTGGTTCCCAGATAGCGTCGCGAAGGCCATCCGAATACGCTTCGCGTCGCCCCTCAATTGACCCCTCTAGGCTGGTGCCAATGGACAAGTTCGTCCCTTTCATACCATGCCCGCCCTATCCAATCCATTCTCGCTTTCTCTTTTAAATGATCACTCCGATATCTAACGATTAGATCCGTAGAACCGTTCACATCGGAGGATCTGATGACTTCAATGTTGTCTTTATCGGCGCGGGGAACATCATGTTCGGTGGGATCCTTCATTATCGATCCCTATCATCCACAAGCTCTAACCACTCCCTTGGTTTAGGCTCGGATGAGGGACCTTGGAATCACTCTTTCCGTTTAGAGCAGTGAGCATGCTTGTAACCTCTCCTTCATAACGCCTCTGGCTCATGGTACGCAAAGTAAACTTGGCCGCCGACTAAAGGTTGTAGCCCTTATTGACCCCGCGATTGAGCGGGCTACCGCAGTTCTGCAAAAGAAATGCGACTCTTTCGTCGTCTCTGCTTACCAAGGCACTCGGGTTTACAAAACCCTTGAAGATTTCGTCAAAAACATGTCGCTTAAGGAACGTCCTAAAGCCGTCATTGTTGGAAGCCCTCCAATGTTCCGTGGGACATTGCAACCTGGGCGTGACATTGAGATGCAAATTTTGAAACACTTCCCCGGCGTTGCATTATTTATCGAGAAGCCAATCACGACAGGCCCTGTCCATGAGCTGGAGGAAGCATTCCAGATTGCCAAGCGCATTCATGATACCAAAACAATATGTTCTGTTGGGTCAGCCTCCCCATCTTCGACCTCACAGGCCCTCGCCTCACATCCACGTCCAGCTATATGCTTCGGTATCTGAAGGCAGTTCAAATGATGAAGCAAATCATTTCGGAGAATAATCTCACGGTTATGGCGACCATCGCTCGTTATGCTTGCGCATACGAAGCTATTGCGAAACCCGATTGGTGGGACAAGTCCAAGAGGTCTGTATTAGTTTGTTCTCGCAGTTGAACTAGCATCTTTGATGAAACTTAGCGCTGGTCCGGTCGTGGAACAAGGCACTCACTTCTGTGACCTCTCCCGCTACTTTGGGGGTGAGGTCGACATTACTTCTGTCACAGCTCACTCTCTGGAATGGAATGAGAATGCTGGTATTCTCTCCAAGATGACTGTAGATGAGTCAAAAATTGCTCCAGAAAACAGAATTCCTCGAGTTACAGCTGCCACTTGGTATGCGTCGTTCGGATTTTTCGATTTGAACGCTTGGCTTGATGACCGCTGGTCTAGGAAATATGAGAGTGGCGCAGTTGGTAGCTTCACCCACGTTGTAGCTCTCCAAGGAACCAACTACAGCTGCGAGTTAGAGGTTTATGCAGATGGCTACCAATTGAAGTAGGCGACTATTTCGTCTTCGTTTCTCCTATCTTATCTCCTATCAGACTTGTTGACCCCTATGTACAACCCATCCTCGTCGTTCGCAAGCCAGGCGACGACCATGAACAAACGATCAGATTCCCTGATGACGATCCCTTCTTTTCTGAGGTGATTTGTTCACACAAATCCTTTCTCCTGCGATTCATGGCTAGCGCTTTGGTCAGATATCCAACTTGATCGATATCATAGAAGACATCGAAGAGG
The DNA here is from genome assembly GCA_032158425.1 of Pleurotus giganteus. Classification (NCBI taxonomy): domain Eukaryota; kingdom Fungi; phylum Basidiomycota; class Agaricomycetes; order Agaricales; family Pleurotaceae; genus Pleurotus; species Pleurotus giganteus. The sequence goes on along the minus strand of JAPEHR010000001.1, from coordinate 2,561,308 downwards.
ATCCTGACGCCAGTCAGATTCTCAGTTCTTACGAAGGCGAGTGACGACCTGCGACCTCGTTATTCAGCGAAATTCAGAATACGCTAGATGCTTGTCGTACATATGAACTCACTTGGGCCATCCGCGCGGCTAGTGAGAAGTCCCGTGCCGAGAGGTTGCATGCCATTGTGGAAGAAACATCTGCGGTCGAGGGTCCCGAAGCAGCCACCTAGATTCAATCTTGTAGGAAGGTTGCAACGACAATGTGTAAATTACTCAGATCACAAAACTGTAAGATTGGCACTTGGTCAATGCCAAGCGGTATGCCTGTGCATGAGGACTAGTCAGTGTCGGATTTCCGTTTCTTGGATATCTCTTGTTCGTAAGGTACCAATGAGGTGGTTTCCTGCTTTTGATCATGTCTACGTTTCCGTTCTAACCTCCCTTTCTCCCGCTTGGACATCAGGTCGAATTCTTGTTGTAAGTGGGCCTTGAGGGCAGGTATGTTCTTCAAGGTGGATTCGCAACGCCAGCACACTAAGTCCTCCTTTAGCATTGCCTCGTATTTCTTCTTGTCTAGTTTCGCCATCTGCAATGGTTGATGTTGGTATCCGGGACCGAGGACCACGAACGATTACGCACAGTGGCAAAGTAAGAGTCGTCTCCCTCAAACCATGAGAGGACTTCATCCAAATGTATGAAAAAGCCAAGCTTTGGGTGAAAGGAGTTGTAGTGCTTCTTATTTTTCAGCCTCTCAGAGCAGAGGTCCGAGGAGATGATATGCAAGTGTAGATGCCTTGAGCACATAGACATTTCAGCTAATTCCACGCAAAGACGCGCACGATGAATGATAATTCACTCCATTGACGGTGCTCCATGAAAACCTATCCAAATATCCCACTTGAAACCATACCGGGTCATCATCTCATCTTCTATGTCCTTTACAACAGTCTTCGCATCATCGTGAAGTTGGTCTAGTAGATTCTTCACTGTGGATTTGTCACATTTAAGCAGCGTCTGGAGACTGGAAAGATCGGAGACGGAGAACGGATCTCGAGGGCGGGGAAGTAGGAGAAAGTGAAAGATCGCCTTCGGATATATGTCGAAGAGGGTCAGTGACCTGTTGCTGTGGCCAAATAAGATAGTTGGAGGCAGAACGGAGGGATCTTTCTTCAATGCGTAGGTTCGCAATATGGTCAGGTTGGACATATTAGCTTCTGGGGAGAGATGGGTTAACAAGGAAGTTGCGGGGGGAACCAGACATCACGTAACTGGATGGAAATTATTATATAACATGCATCTACAGTACAGCTTTTTCTTGATATTCAATACGTCATATTTATGTAAATGTATCTACCTGGAAGCATTCAACAAGGTCCTCAGGTTTTCTGAAAGCGTAGGCAAAGCGATGGTGCCCTGCTTAGAGGTACGGCGGCGAAGGGTGTTTGATGGTTCACTCAAGTCTTCGGCTCGACGTCGATCCATATCAGCAACCAGCTGAGAGAAAGATAGGAACAGGACTTCCGCTTGCGCAAGTGTAGAGTCGAGCTCAATTGTCATGCTAAGTTCGTTGCAATACTAGATGAGGGAGTTAGTGTGTGTGGTATTGATGCTTCTCTGCATCACTCGCCTTGAGTATTTCGTCGAACTGTAGATAGGTGAGAAACTAAGGAAGCGGAAGGTTCAAGATGCATACCTCTACAAGATATCGGAGGATCATATCTCGGTGAGACTCCAAGACAGCCATGGCAACGAACAAAACGAAATCGTTGGTGTAGTAATCCGTCCACAGGACTTCCCACAATTTCAAAACATCATCAAAAGGGAACTCTCTTTTGAAAGAGATGAGAACCCAGCTAAAAGGATTACGCCCAGTGAACGCCACGAAGGGAATAGGGATACATAGCACTGACCGGAAGCAGAAGAACAAATTAAGCCCGTCAATTTTCTCTGCAGCAATTGTGAACAGGTTGGAACAAACAGTGATAAAATAGTAATACCTAAATGACGATAGAGCTCTGGGTCCATGAAGCCAATTAACTGTTGAAGTGTCAATAATTGTTTCTTCATGCCACTTTGGTCCCGCAGGAAGTTTTGTGTCTGAAGAGGCGGGGTGAGACAAGCACAGGATGATCTAGCTGGGAACCTCACCATGCGATTCATGACTTCAGCGAAGCACCAAAAGGTTAGTTCCTCCGCTTCATCGTCACCCGCCATCACCACGTAGATAGGTGCACAAAGATCGGACATCCCCTGTACATAACCTTCGTTTCCTGAGGAGTCAACGACATGGAAAAGGAACCGCCGAAACGAGGTCACATACCAAGATTTGTCTCATGAAAGTTATAAGTCAATAAAATCCCTGCCAGTCTATCCACATGCTCATTGCTAGGCGATTGGGCACCAATGTCTACGACTTGCGGAGAAATGGTAGAGTACCATAGAGGACGTTTCTCGTCAGACGGGTGCGTACTTGTGTTCGCAAAGAGGGGATGCGTCCGATCTGTTCGTCGGCAGTCTACATCTATCCGATGTCGCTCCTATTGTCGTGAACGTTAGATCTGAAAGAGGGGGCGAGAAACAGCAACACACATCGATAACGTCTTGTCGTTCAAATACTTCGGGAACGCCGCACCACTGACCTTTAAGCTCTTGAAAACGATGCCTACAGAGCCGTGGCTAAGGAAGTGGAGAATATTTCTATTCTGATGGCCAAACACACCTCTTCTCGGCCCACTTTTGCTCTCGTTCGGCCGTGCTGGTATTCCAGTCATGCACTCCGAGGATGAAAGGCCAGATATGACGACGTAACCGACCATGAGACGATACTCCTCGCCTGAACACTTGCCGTTTCATCTCTTCCTTACTAATGCGAGGCCTCCCATCTTTCCCAAACCAGCTTTGCCAGGTAGTTTCATCTAGAGGATGGGTAGGATCACGGCTGGATTTGGGAGTCGGGAGATTGGCGGCGGAGTGGAGCAGCTCAAAGACACCTAAAGCCGTCTCCTCGGCCTCATTCGATGAGGAAGTCATTGACTGCGCTTCCCGTCTCCTAGCACGTTCGCCTTCTTCCGCCACAATCCGAGCCCAGCGTGCGAGGTACACACGGGCACTCTCAAACTCACCGACGCCACCCTTCTCTACCCAGCTACCCCATTCAGTTTCACCGTTAGCATTTACCAAGCTCTTGACTGGGTCAGGCAAGTGAGGAACGATTGGCTTCGCAAGAGGATGGGAGAGAATGTTTTGTGCAGCGTGGCGAGTAGCCCGAGTGATATTCGAGAACGACTGGAGTAGAGCAATACGCGCCTGTGAAGGTGGAGATGAACTGGTAGGGGAGCCTAGGGACCTGTGCAAAACAGAAGATCGCTGCGAATATGGGTTCATGGATGACGGCGAGAGAGGGCGGGGCCGTCGGTGAGCTGGAACAGGCGAATGAGAGTTTGTGAAGAATGACTGGGCAAGTATTTCGTCTACAGCATCGTCATCGAATATTTGCGTCGTGTGTGTCTCAATATCAGCCTTAGAGGGATCGACAAGATATAGAGATGGCTGAAGAGTCGACCGGAGGAGATGGGCATAGGACCTCAGTTTGTTCAGCAGATCTTCGCCACCCCACGAGCCATTTGACTTAGGAGGCGGTGATGACGGTGGGGGATATGAGATCAGACCAACTTTGCTATGCTGAGGTGATTTGGGAGTCGGAGCAGTGAATGACCTGGACTCATCATCATGAAAGTGAAGGGCAGGAAGTGTGTCACCGTTGATGAGGTTGATTGCTATGGATCCATCTGCACCAACGTCAAGTCAAGGGCATAGAAAGGAGCACACTGAGAACGCACACCAGGAGGATAACGAGGGAGGGTGGATAATGAGCGAGTAGATGGAAGTCAATGGTACGGAGAACGCGTATGACTCGGGTCGGTGATTGGGTAGATCGATGAACACCACGTCTGAAAAAGCACGGGCAAATCGTCAGCCTGAACGGCGAAATATTGTGGACATGCACACCTTGGTCTTCTTCATCGGCAGGGGCGTGCTCCTCAATCTTGACGAACTTCTGCCATTCGTCATTTCCCTGTTCGTTCAGCAGTGCCTCTGGGATCCAAGCGAGCAGATATGTTGGATTTGTGGCTTCCTGCAGTAGAAGTCAGTCCAAGTTGGCTGCTCAGGGGCGTAGGTGGGTACCCGCTTAACAAGTGCCACGAATCCGGGGATATTGTCTCTAGCATAATGGGTTGGGTGGATGTACACCTTGGACCTCGAGTACAACAGCCGGTGCTTGTCGTCCTCAGCAGTCTCCGGGGAGGAACTGACGTTCGACGGTTTGATTTCGACCATGGAGCCGACCTAAGCAGATGGGACTAGTCAGAAGGCAGATGGAGGAGACGAGGACTTGAACACACGGAGGAGGAAGAGATGGAAAGGATGTGACTCCATTGTGCTGCGAAGACTGCGCCTCACGTACACGTGACCCTCCTCACGGATTAAAAGAACAATTCGTGCACGCAATGAATAGAATTTGGAAATGGCAATCAGATATACATAGAGTATTACTTCTGGTACGACCAAACATTCCGTAGTACTACGGGTGGAGATTAGAGGCAATGCAGAGGAGCAGAGGGAGCAACTCACGACCAGCCCTGGTAGCAAGTCTGTTCAGGGAGTCGTCGCTCTCCCCTTGCGATCGGACCTGGCCGCAGAGAGCAAACGTTGTTGAGGTGCCCACAGCACGGCCGTTGGCATCGACATCGGCTACGTTGATTTGGACCGAAGCATGGTCTTTTGAGGTGATGAGGCGGTCTGCAGGAACAAAACGAATCAAACGTCGGCTTGCATTGCAATGGAACCCAGGACGGACTAGTAGCAGAGCACTTGCGGGGGACGTAGAGATCGACAAGAACACCCTACATAGCATACAAATGAGGCGTTGCTTCCACCGAGCTCATCAAGGACCTACCTGATCGTTTTCCATGTTAAAATCCTGTTGTTGGCTTTTCGTTGGACGTCGGTGGACAGTGGAAGATGTGGGCGTGCGAATATATGACGAGAAACTATACAGGACCATCATTTTAAGTTATCAATTATCAATCAATACCACTCAGGGGTGCCAGGAGAGCTACAAGAAGCCAACACTATTCACCGCTGAATCCTTTGGGAAACACCTGTCTCACGTTGATATTGATTCGAGTCTTCTCCATATACTTGACATAGGGAGCCCACTCTTCCGCAATGTCACTGTAAAAGTGCTTTGGAAGGGTGTCTTCAAGGATCCTCGGTATGCCTGAGCGACACAACGTCAGCAACAAGCATAACAGCAATGAACAGTCCGACCATGGTATGCGCGCCGGCAGCCAGGTCCGGACATGATCACTACGTCCCCAGACCGCAATAAGATAGGCGTAGGTTCCACCTCTCTGGTCAAACCTCCGATGAGGAAGACGGCGGCATTCCCAAGCCTATGTTTCCTTAGATGACAAGGAGTGGTCAGCCAGAAATATGCACATACGAGACAGAAACCAGCGGCGAGGTAGCGCAAACCTCAGATCGGTCGACATGGGCCATTAAAGTGTCCTAACGAGGGCATTGGAATCAAGGAGATGGTTTCCAACCACTCGGAAGTATTACCTTCATTTGGTAGAAGTTGACAATGCCCGCATCAGGTTCTACAGACGTCTCATCAGCGTACCGGAGATGAGTGCACAATTGTCTAGAGTACCGTAGGTATCATGCCACGTCTTCCAAGCCGGGCCTTCAGCTCCCCAGTCTTCTGCTGTGCCATCATAAACAGCATTCCAGTCTACATATTCAACCGCACGCCGACAAACCGTCCGTAATTTCTCATCCACTTCAACCTTTCCTTTTGTGAAATCATATTGCTTGACACCCCAGTGATAAAACCACCCTATGTTCGCCCAACGCAATTTAAGGAGCAAATCAGACGCTCTAGATGGTTGGGCGTTGTAGGAAGGTGGAGGCGGTGGTTTGGGTGTAGAGGATATACGAGTGAAGCTTTCCGGGGTGGCTGGGGTGTTGTTAACTAGCTGGCGGGGACCTTGTGGTTCAGCCTGTACCGATGAGCCGCCGGACGCAGAGCTCGACGCACGAGGATGTATGATTTCAGCATTTTGCGGATCTACATGCATGTGCCAGATACCCCTTGGAGGGATAAGATAATGTGCATCCAGATTGGTGTCGTTGGGATACTTTGCGTGATCGGACAAGGACCACTTAACGAGGTCCCGTTGCTCGGATGGCGAGAGGAATCCTGGGACGATAACGAGGCCTGCGTCATTGGTCAGAAGGCCGAACGAGCAGGTAAGAATCGCCTCGTACCTGGTACCTGGGGGATGGTAAAGGCCCTTGCGTGAGCACAATGGCCAGCCGACGAGACATCTCTATACTGAAAAGTATGTGCATGGCCTGTCCATCCTCCCTGCCGAACTTCATCAGCACGGATGGGATCCAGAGTTGCAAAATCTAAGACGTCCCGTAGGTCAGGGGGAGGGAATCGCGCCTTGTAGCGCTTCTCTGCCGCTCTGAATGGTGTCCACTCTGCGTCTACATCGTTACTTCTACTCTGTGTGGCCTTGTAGTACTGCCTCCGTGCCCTTTTGTAGGCTTTGGAGGCTGGATCGTGCAAGTCGATGGTGGTGGGGGTGGTCGAAGGCATCGACGTTGAGTGGAAACAAGCCTAAACAGTCACTGGACGTCAACTTTTTATATTTCAACTCTTGACCGCTGCGTTTCATGTCTCTATGGCTTCCCCGCCCTCCCCCGTCTTTCGTTGTGCGTTCCTATAGCAGGTCTCAGTACTTGACTCGACTCCCGTATGCCCGAATAATTCATGCATCCTCAACGCATATCCCCCGAACATCTCCCAGACCGCGGCTCCTGCATTCCAAGCCACCAACGACTGCCAATACTACACCCTCAGACCCAGAAACATCATCCGATGTCAAGCCATCACCACCTGCTACCAAGGAGGAGCCTAAAGGTCCCCTCATGACGCGAGTGTGGAAGAAGGTCAAGCATGAAGCGCAGCATTATTGGCACGGCTCAAAGCTCTTGGTTTCGGAAGTCCGTATCTCTGCTAGACTGCAGTGGAAGATCTTGCATGGAGAAACTTTGACACGCCGTGAACGGCGACAAGTCTGTGTTCCAGCCTAAACGTACACCTTCCTCTCCCTCACATTCTCGTCTAGCTCAAGCGAACGACCACCGATCTTCTTCGACTTGTTCCCTTTGCTGTCTTCGTTATCGTACCGTTCATGGAACTGCTGCTTCCAGTGGCCCTCAAGCTGTTCCCTAATATGCTCCCTTCTACTTTCGAAGACAAGTTTGCCGCGGTAGGCCTTCGCCCTTCTTCTCTCTTCATGTGCGTCATTTAGTAATGTCTTCGCGCAGGAAGAGAAACAACGCAAACTTCTCCGTTCCCGTCTCGAAATGGCCAAATTCTTGCAAGAAACCCTCCGTGAATCTGGTTTAAAAGCCAATGCCCACATTGTCGGCAGCGATGCGTTCAAGGAATTCTTCCGCAAAGTTCGTTCGACTGGTGAATCGCCTTCCGCCCAGGACGTAATTAACGTCGCCAAATTATTCGACGATGACCTTACGCTCGACAACCTTTCGCGCCCGCAACTGGTGTCTATGTGTAGGTACATGGGACTCAATGCTTTCGGCACAGACAACTTCCTTCGTGGTGCCATTCGCGCTAGGCTCCTTGAACTTCGGAGAGATGATCAGCTTATCAATGCCGAAGGTGTTGATGAGCTATCCGTCGCGGAACTTATCGCCGCATGCCAGTCCCGGGGTATCAGAACTGGTGGTGTCTCTCCGGCCCGTCTTCGTGACGAGTTGACTACTTGGATTCAGCTTCATCTACACAATCGTGTATCTGGCGTGCTTCTTGTTCTCGGTCGTGCCTTTAACTTTGACAAGAAGCCTGGTGATGACGAAGAGGGCAAAACCTCGGTCATCCGAAGCATTGAGAGCGTATTGAGCGGCCTTCCGGATAATTTGGTGAGATGTGTACTACTGTTTGAACATGAGGATGTGACACTCAAGCCATTATTCTTAGCTTAACGAGGCTGAGCTAGAAGTGGACTCCGACAAGGCCAGCTACAAGCAGAAACTCGAAGTTCTGCAGCAACAGGAAGAACTCATTGAGGACGAACAAGAACAAGAGCAGAAGGAGGAGGATGCCCGACGGGCCGCGAGAGAAGCTGCGGAACTCGAAGCGCGTACTGCACGATCTCTCTTGCCTGATACTGAGGTAAATTATGATCTAGTATCCCTGGCCATGTTGCTTATCTCTTTTCCTCAGCTTCTTCCTGATGAGCTTGAAGATGACAACGCGAGGATGACAACTGAGCAGCTGAAGGAGCTTAGTGAAGCTTTGTCTATCCTTTCTGCTAAATCTAGTGTGCTCAAGGAGCGTGATGAGCTCCGTGCACTCATGGATGAAAATCTACAAGCTGAGGAGGTCAGATCAGACTGGTCATGTTTTAAATTGCGTTGCTGACCTCTGTTCAGGACCCCAAGTCACCTTCTGGTGCTCTGACGAAGCGTATCCGGTCTATGCTTACGAAGATCGACCAACAGCTCCAAGAATATGATGCTCGGGTTGGAAACTCATTGCAGTTGATTACGGCTGATCCTCAAGGGAGGATTTCCGTGCAGGACCTGGAGAAGGCCTTGGCCGTAATCAGGCACAAGCCTGACGATGAGGTTGGTAGAGCAGTCATAGAGAAGCTGGATGTGGACAAGGACGGATATGTCGAGTTGGAACATGTTTTGGGTTTGGTACGCGAGGAAGGGTTAGGTGCGTTTTTCCTCGTTGCGACTCTTGAGCCATACAAATGAATGATGGGTCTCGCAGGGCTTGTGTTGGATGATGATGCTCAGTCTATCATTGGTCAGGGTACGGAATTGAAGAATTCAAAAGCACCGCGCAAAGAGGACATTGTGCAAGAATAGGAGTTTCGTTAATATATAGATGACCAAGTGACGCAGTAAATTCATTATTCTAATTATACGATACACTACTTTTATCTTTTGAGTGACTCTGAGATTACCAAGTAAGCATTGGCGATGACTGGCTCGGGGGGGCTACACAGGCCGATGTCGGCACATTTTCACTCTCAAAGGGATAAGTGGGTTATATATTACAAAAGGAAAGGTCCACTCATGACAATCATTGCAGCAAATCATGATTACGATAAACCAAGAAAGAGGTGTCTTCCGAACGGCGGGGCCGTGGGCTGGGCTTTTAGTCAGGCAGCTGCGACGTCAACTCTCCTACTTGGCCACCGGCGTGTGAGGTGTAGGTTTGTCGGGGTTGTTAGGTGGGCTGACTTGCTGAGTTTCGTCGTCGTCGTCTTCTTCTGGTTTCTCTGCCCAGAAACGGCCGGCTTGAAGAGCGAGCACACCAGTAAGGGCGACGCTGGCGATGAGGTTATTGGATGCCAAGTCGAGGGCGGCTACGCGGAGGTGGCGAGGGATGGGATCCTTGAACTGGTGTGTTGGTAAGGAGCTGAACTTGGCGAATATACCTGGTGGTTGGGTGCAAGTTGGAGTGGTTGGGATGGAGGAGTTGTATGACGTACTTGGCAGAACCGAGTAAACATACATGCCCATGGTGGTGCAGAATAGAACTGAAAGGCGATGGGGGATGAGACGGGGATGAGTGTGAAGGAAGGAACGCACAGATGCTGCCGCCGTCGAACATGAGATTGCCGGCCTGGCCGTCTCTGAGGCTCCACAAAATGGTCATGCCACCAAGGAGAGCGACGGCGCCGAGAAAATATAAAAGCTGGGACGGCGCCTTTGCGAGGATGGCGTAGTAGGAGGCAGCTGTCCAGAGGTGTTCGTCTGTGATGGGGGATTTCCAGAGGGTGACGGAGTCTGCGATCCAGTTTGTGAAGAGGGCACCTGCGAGGGGGTGAGTGAGGGCGTGAGTGAGGGAGGGAGGGAGAGGACGGGACGCACCAAGCAGGAAACTGGTTGTGCATACGACGACGCCTGCTCGTACGCCCATGGCTGCAGCGAGGAAAATTGTCAGCACGGGCGCTTAGTCGCTGGCTCTCATTCATGCATACCGCTCGCTTGTCGTGGTTTGTCCGTCCAGCTCACTCTCCCGCCCCGCCCACCCTCTTCCCCCGCCCCCCGCCCCTCCCAGACGGCGTGCCCAACACCATTCGCCATCTCCACAGACACCTGGAATCGTCCCCGCATCTCGAGCCCTCCGCATTGCTAGTCACCCAATCGCTCACACACGACATGGGCCCGCCGCTGCCCCTGAAAAAGCCGCAGGGGAGGCGCAACCGAGGCAGCACGTATGCAGGCGAATCAGCATTCGATATACCCGGAGGTCTGTGGAACTGGGTGGTGATGGCTCAGGTCAAGGACGGTGCGGAAAACAAGGGTGGAATCGAGTCTGTTGTCAGACTCATTCACAGCACAGTACGCCATCCAGTGGCATGCATTCCACCGTGCTGATCTACATATCCTAGTTGCTTGGGATGACGCCTCCACTGCCACTGCCGCCCAACTCGAGAAAGCGCATGCACAATGGCTGGGCCATCGTCGACGCTGGGGACTTTGCTGTGCACGTGATGAGCAGACAGGCCAGGTTGCGCTACTTCGCGTGACCGTGGGAATAGTACTATGTATACCATCTCGTAGACGCTTCTCTCTCTTTCCCTCTTACCACCATGTCAAACCGCGCCGGAGGCCTCTACGGAGGCATCCAGTTCTCAAATGCCACAAACGTCACCCCTTCCCTTCCTCAAACTCCAGCGGCTCCCACTCCGTCAGAATATGCCCAAGTGTCTCTGTCATCACCATCACTTCAATCCCAAAAGCCCGCCCCTGATTTTCCAGCCGTTCCCACTCAAAGTGGAACAGCAAAATCCACACCTGGTATCTCCATCTTTCTATACCTGCCTTGAGCAACTCCTACAGCTTGCTTATTGATCCCTTCACAATCCATCCCCTGTCCACCCTATATCATCCAATCAATAGCTTGGTCGGCTGCCCTCGCATTTGCACCCGTTCGTCGACATCCACCCCCGAAAGCAAAGCCTCCCATGAACAGGCTGCCTGTTGGTGCATCCCTTACGACGGCTACCGCTGCTCCTACGACTGCCACCCGCGTCCTATCTTCTACGGCCACCGTTTCGTCCACCGCTGTCATTTTCGCACCGCCGTCCTTGATTGAAACCAAGGCATCCGAAGCTGAGCCGGTCCAGCCCACTGCCACAGCTGCACCCAGTGCCACACAAGCATGGGGCAAGAAAGTGAAACCCCCTTCGATGGTATTGGATGAGGATGTCAATGGTTTCCGGTCATCCCGTGGCGGAGCAGGTGCCAAGAAAAAAGCAGGCAAAGGCAAAGGGAAGAAGGTTCGTTCGTCTCTCCCCCGAACCTCAGTCCACTCATCCGAGGCATATTGGCAGGCTAAAAACCCTCCGCTTGTCAATGTCTGGGATCCCATGGAACAATATGACCCTCTTCGACCAAATGACTACAACGAGTACAAAATATGGAAACAAAGAGAACGCATTCAACGCAAGGAACGTCTTGCAGAGCAACGACGCAATGAAGAGCGTAAGAGATTCAGACGCGATGGGAGTTACTCGGATAGTGAATACACGGACGACGATGACGAAAGGCCTCCTCGCAAATCAGGTCAGAACTCGCAATGGTTACTTCACACAGTGCGACTCATTCAGTGTCCTTCTAGGCCGCTTTCAGGATGCTCAAGCTATGGAGGATGATAACCCCACAACCTTTCATGCCTCACAACCCGCAACATCTATTGATCGTAACATGACGGGTGATGAAGCCTACCAACGGCGCCTCGCTCTTTCTGGGATGCGACCATCTTCCCCGCCTCCTGCCAAGCAGCCTTCACCACCCGTGGTCGATGATGATGCGATACCTGGCATTGGTGTTCGCTCAGCATCTCCGGCTCCGCCCTCTGTGTCAGTAACCGGAGACGAGGCTTACCTTCGCCGTCTCGCGATGTCTCAAGGTCAGCAACCCATACTATCAACCCCCGAACCTATACGTGCACCATCTCCGCCCGCTCTGGCATACAATCCCTTTGCCCCGCCCACTACGGTTCCTCCCCCGCCACCTGGTGGTCCTGGCTCTATACCGTCCACGTTTCAGGACAAAGTTCGAGCAGCTGCCGCAATCGCGGCCAAGCTTGGTGCGCTGGCTGCTGACCCACCGCCTAGCAACCCAGAACATGGTTCAGGATCCCACTCTCCAGCCCCGGGCTCGGGCCCAGTTGTGGTTGAAGCATCCTCGTCCAAAAAGTACGTCTGACACTCCATTTGACGTCTGGGTCATCGTTCATAATCTTGAAATCTCAGACCGGACCCACACGGCTTTGCTGCTCGCCTAATGGCAAAGTGGGGTCACAAAGAAGGGCAAGGCTTGGGTGTGGATGGATCTGGCATCGTTAATGCTCTGACTGTCGAGCAGGTTAAAGGCGGAAAAGCTAGTGGGAATGCTAAAGGTGTGGGTTCGAAGATGGGCAAGATTATTAATGACAACGAGGATGCCAAGACCAAGGAAGATAAACAGCGCTTCGGGGAACCTAGTCGAGTGGTTGTCCTGACAAACATGGTTGGACCGGAAGACGTTGAGGATGAGGATTTACGCGGGGAAATAGGTATGATATCTTCTTGGCCATGCAGGTTGTATGTTAATAGCCCAATAGGTGACGAATGCTCAAAGAATGGCACAGTGGAGCGCGTAATTGTGCACTTGGTCAACCCTCCTCCGCCCTCTCCTGAGGATGCAGTTCGCATCTTCGTGCTCTTCGCTGGCCCTGCTGGTGCATGGAAAACAGTCCGCGAACTCGACGGTCGCTTTTTTGGTGGAAGGAGTGTCAGAGCGCGTTACTTTCCAGAAGCTCAATTTAGTCGTTTCAACTTGGATGCTTCTTTAGCATAGATAAGTATGCTGTTGCAGGCTCAGTTGTTACCTCATGTGGCCTTGTATATATTGTGGTACCATAGTGAGACAATGTTACGTACAGGCTGATGCGACGTTTTGATAACTAATACACACGCTTGAATGGTGGAACTGGCTTGCACTCGTTTTCGTCCAGCGTTGTATCAATGACGCCTCTGTACGAGAGTTCGACCTCAGGAGAGTCGGCATCACGTTGGAAGGATAGCGTATGCTTCATCCAGGACTCATCATCACGCTGGAAAAATTCTAAGTGCGAATGACTCCAAGGGCGAGTTGACCAACAAACCTCAGGGTAATCTTCCCGAGCATGAGCACCGCGGGATTCTTTACGAGCAGCCGCAGCGGTGATAGTCTGAATGGCACATTGAAGGATGTTGCGCAGCTCGAGCGTTTCGACGAGATCACTGCAGGTGTCGGTCAGCGCCAGAAAACGTTCGAGTTGACTGACACATACGAATTCCAAATCATGCTTCGGTCCTTGATACCGACATTGTTAATGAAATTCTTATAGATTTCTTTAACCTTGACCACACCCTCGTCTAGGGTCTGTTGCGTGCTAGTAGGTGATTTCAGAGATTGCAAAACAGAGGAGCCGGCCAGATTTACCGGAAAACAGCAGCGTCAGACTGCATGGCCTTTTGCATGTCGAGTCGAATTTTGGCTGTGGGCTCGGATCCGTTGGCATTTCTTTACAAGAGTTAGCGCAATGTAGGCCAGGAGATTGCACACAGTACCTGATCTTGTCAAGATATTCAATGCTTTCCAGACCAGCTTCTTCGGGAATAGCCTTATGAGGCTTGCCAGGGGCGAGCGTTTCCTTGATGTGATGTGCGCAAGCACGGCCGAAAACAACGATATCAAGCAAGGAGTTGGCACCGAGTCGGTTGGCTCCATGGACAGAGACACAAGCAGCTTCGCCAGCGGCATAGAGACCAGGAACAACTTTGTCCTTACCATCAGGACCGACAGTAAGGACTTCGCCAGTGTACTTGGTAGGAATACCACCCACTTCCGGCAAGTCAATAAAAGGGAAAATAACGGGAATACCATAACGTACTGTTGTAGTGCACGGTTGGTAGGACGGGAATGGGCTCCTTGGTGACATCGACACCAGAGAAGATGGCGGCAGTTTCTGAAATGCCTGGAAGACGTTCGTGGAGGACTTCAGCTGGGAGATGGCTGAGCTGGAGGTAAATGTGATCTTTCTCAGGCCCAACACCGCGTCCCTCGCGAATTTCAATGGTCATACTACGGGAGACGACGTCACGGGATGCAAGGTCCTTGGCTGTTGGGGCGTAGCGCTCCATGAACCGCTCTCCCTCCGAGTTCAAAAGGTAACCTCCCTCTCCGCGGGAGCCTGAATGGGATCACAGTAAGACTCCGGACATGGGACGCAGAGAACTGGTCGCACCTTCCGTAATCAAGCAGCCAGCGCCATAGATACCAGTGGGGTGGAACTGAACGAATTCTAGATCTTGCAGGGGCAAGCCTGCACGAGCAACCATAGCATTACCGTCACCAGAGCACGTATGAGCACTGGTACAACTGAAGTAAGCTCGGCCGTAACCACCCGTGGCCAGGACAGTCTTGTGTGCGCGGAAGCGATGCAGCGTGCCGTCTTCCATATTCAAAGCAATGACACCAACGCATTCACCGTCTTGCATGATCAGATCCAGGGCGAAATACTCGATGAAGAAGTTGGTGTTGTGACGGAGAGATTGGCCGTAGAGTGTGTGGAGAAGGGCATGTCCTGTTCGGTCAGCAGCGGCAGCACATCGATACGCTTGTCCACCCTTGCCGTATTTGAGAGACTGGCCACCGAAGGCTCGTTGGTATATCTTTCCCTCTTTTGTTCGGGAGAAAGGAACACCGAAATGTTCAAGCTGGTCATAACCGAGTGAAACCAAATTCGAAGCATGCACAGGACTTAAAATATACCTCGATGACTGTGTTAGGAGCCTCGCGGCACATATAATGGATGGCGTCTTGGTCGCCCAACCAATCCGAGCCTTTCACCTTCGAGAAGCTAAAGGCTTATCCAGACCAGAGTCGCATGACACTTACCGTGTCATACATATGCCAGCGCCAGTCATCTTCGGTCATATTCTACGTCACTCGTGAAGAAGTAGGCCTCATAACCAAGGAAGTAAATACTTACACCAAGTGCAGCGTTAATTCCACCCTAAGAGATGTAAGTAAGCAGAAGTGTGGTACGGACATGCGAGGAAGTAGCGCACCTGGGCAGCGACGGTATGACTTCGAGTAGGGAAGAGCTTGGTAATGCATGCTGTCTTGAATCCAGCCTCGGCGAGGCCAAAGGCAGCGCGAAGGCCTGCGCCTCCGGCACCTCTGCGTGTCCGTCAGACATCAGAAGCGAAGACCAGACCAACGAGAACTGACACTACTATTGCATCGTATTCATGTTCAATTAAAGGGTACTTTCCGGAAGACCACGACTGCAGGACAACGAATTAAGCTTGAAGAGGCGGCAGGGCAATTGACATACTTCTTGAGCTTTGACTGGATTTGTGGCTACAACCTTTCTCGCAGGTGTG
Organism: Pleurotus giganteus; assembly: GCA_032158425.1. Classification (NCBI taxonomy): domain Eukaryota; kingdom Fungi; phylum Basidiomycota; class Agaricomycetes; order Agaricales; family Pleurotaceae; genus Pleurotus; species Pleurotus giganteus. Next base: position 2,545,784 of record JAPEHR010000001.1, on the reverse strand, counting down.
GATGAAGAGAAAGTGCGTTGAGAACGAGTAAGTGAGCGTTGCAGGGACCTTTTAAACATCGTTGCGAGGAACGACGAGGAGGAGGAGAATGAGGAGAGGACCGTTGGGGACAGGCTCAAACGTTACGCGTTATCTTCCGACCAGCGACCAATCACGCGCGCGTGATTTCCCGGCTTCCAGCCAGTGGTCTTCCGGACTTCACCCCTATGATCTGTTTGGTTTCAAGTACAGTACTGCGCACAGCATATATATGTATGGTGGTATTACAACAACACGTCAGTTATTTAAGAACACCAAGGGGGTCAGACTGAGCTTCTTTGCCAGTTTTACGAAGCGGTGTTTGATCGCTGGTCACCCAGTCTGCTATTGGCGGCCGCGGCGGAGGAAGAGTGGTGGAAGTAGGGGGAGGCGGGCGGGGAAGCACCGCAGCTGGAAGAGAAGTTGAATCCGAGAAACTCGACTTCGTATAATTCCAAGGGGCGAGTATGGTACTATTATTGTTATTCGGTAGAGATCGACGGGTTGGTACTGAAGCGGGGGGGAAACGAGTTGGTGCTCTATTTGCGGATTTGGGAGGCGACCGTGACCTGTTGGGCTGGAACTGTGAGTTACTAGAGTTTGCCGTCTTTGACCATGAATCAGCAACGGGCAGAGGGGCCGGAGCAGCGGGACTTGGGAGCTTGAATCGAACATCAGCACCTGCTCGAACTGAGCTACCAGACTGTGTAGCACTCTGTCGCCTTTGGAATTCATCCTCGTTGTAAAGGCGGTCTTCATCAATGGTTTCGATGGCTCCACGAAGAACGTCGCGAACATATGCTAGCGACTCCAGAGCATCTCGCTTTTTGCTCTGTATACTTTTGATTCGCTCGGGTTCTAAACCATCAGACTCATCCTGCAGTAGCGTATCCACAATCCAACTGACTGAATCGGCCATCTTCTTGTTATTTAGGCGCAGGTGTGCAATTTCACGCTCCATTTCAAAACGCGTCCGTGGCTCCCATGGAGGCCGCTCTTCAGGTGGTCGCTCATCGATTAGGGGATATGACGAAGGAGAAACGGAGTTTGGTGATCGAACCAGAGACGCAGCGAGGTCTGGAATATTCCTCTACAGAACCGTCAGTCGGCATAGGAATTGTTGAACGATGCATGCATCTGACATACTCTGAATTCGGAGACTGCGCTCATCAAAGATTTATTGATACCAAGGCTTTCGCCACGTTCGAGTAGTCCTCGAGCTATCCCTTCAGGGAAGCTGAAGGGTTGTGGTGGGGGTGAGCGAGGGAGTACATGTCCAGGGTGCCTAAGATCGGATGTAGATGCAGATTTGTCTCGGGGCATATGTCCTGAGCGGCGAGGGTCAGGATGAGATGGGGCTTCTGAAATCTCCACAGGGATGCCGAGTAAGTTCCTATTCTCGAGAACCACGGAGATTCCGGTAGGTGGTGAAGGTGCCATTTGGAGGGCCAGGGCTTGCCTCAGAAGAAGAGACGTATGATGTGGAATGCCATCCGACCCTCGGTCTGGGTCGGGATGGAGGGCCGGATATCGCAGAAGGACTGTGAGCTGCCCACTATAATCTGCCCGGAGGACTACGACAGTGTATAAGGACAATGAATGAGCGAAAAAAAAAACGTAGTGCACGAACGTTGGTTTCGTGATCGGACTAGCATGGCAACACAAAGCCACTGTGCAAGCTCTAAGGTGGGGTCGATGGCGAATAAACCGTCCCAGAGTAACATGGAATCCCGTAGAGTAAATTCTCTCGTGAAAAGGAGACGCAGCCACCGTCTTGGACGTTGGTCAGCATCAGCAAAAGTCGAGCATCAGGACACTTACATTCCATATATTTGAGGCTCGATCCCAGTAGACTGCATGTGCTTGGAAAGTACTGGATCTACACTCCTCAATAAATTGGACTGAATGTTGTTGCATGCCCTGACGATAGGTGCCATGTAGTCTTGGGTGCCCGAGACGGTACGAAGATGTATATCGACATGGTTGGACAGTGGGGGGACCAATCCTTTGGATCCCACTGGGACTTCGCGCCATTCATACCATTGCGACGCCCCCCTCATGAGCGCATCAAACAACGTCCAAGCATCCGCCGCAATCCATGCAGGACCGCAAACGTCCCCAAGGAGCTGAGCACTGTCTGGTATGTTGATCTGTTCCGAGGAGGGAACTGCATCAAATTCCACCGCATGATACAGCGGCGCTAAAAGCTCGTGCATGCCTTGGCGGTATCCTATCGATGGGTTGGCAGAGGCATACAGGAATAAGATAATGGTAAGCTGGGATTGTACTTCGGGGTCACGGAAATAGGACATATCCGGGAAACTTGATAGAATCGCTAAGCAGACAAAAACGGGGATGGAAGTACAGCGTACGTTCTCTCAACGTCTTGTCGGATGGTCTTTCTCAGTTCCACGGACGCAAACCACTCAGTCCAAGGGTTCTGTGATAGCGGTGAATGTTATGCGAGGGGAAAGTAATGACTACACACGTCATTGTGCAGGCTCAAGGGATTGTTCAGGTCGAGGTTACTTATCGAACGGTTCGATGCTTGTTGCGAATCCGATAACCCAGGAATCTGCATGCCCGCCTCAAAGCTCCCGTCCGGAGCTCTCATGTACTTGACAAGAGATTCGACGTATTTGGCTCGGGAGGCTTGCAGGGAGTCGCGCATATGCGTGGCTGACACACCTGATGACAGAACCGGTAAGGGTCCGCCATATACCTCTAGAAAGAATAGCTATGTGTCTGATACGTCAGATGAGCTTGGGCTTATGCCATTCCCCTCCAAACTCACTTTCCAAGCAAGGCTCCTCCCCGTTATGCAGAACTCCTCAGATGTAGTTACGAGTAGCCTGTCTGCGAGCGCATCATCCTTGAGCTTCGAAAGAGTACGGCCTGTGGTAAACAGGGCATCATATGCGTTACTGAGCAGCTAAAAATTAGGTGCAGGGAGCCATGAAGGTGCAAACAATGCCGACATTAGGGCCTCCAAGCGCCTTGAACTTGGTTCCACCATCTATCACAGCTAACAAGTGGTATCTGGGAATGGGAAACAAGAACAGGCGGCTCCGAGTTGCATTAGAAAGTATCATTGGTGCTTGAGGTTAGCGCCTACTTTGTTGTTCAACGACCCCTAAATCAAAGCCAATCGATGCGCCTCCATGGGATCATCTAAAATATGGATATCAAAAACAAATTTTGAAACAAATAGTACTAGTAATACATTGTCAGTATTTGAAGGAGCCTATGCTACATTCTATGCTAAAGCACTGGATCTAGATATACACACGATCAACTCTGACTTGACCACATACACTGGAGCTGCAGCGGGTCCCAGTCAGCTGTAGGATTAGAGAGCACATTGGCATTGTAGAAGTCTCCCAAGTCTGCCTCACTGGCACGTTGCCCCCATTGTGACGCCATGACAGCGCAATCAGGCTGGTCAGGGTTGTGGCCGTAGTGCTGCTGATCCTGGGATACACTTTGCATGAAATGGGCCAGACTAAAATCCATATCAGCTTCACCAGACTGTTGATAGATCGTGCCCGCAGGTAGGTCGCCAAGAGAAGGTGGTGAGACATCTCCACGGTAAACGGCGGTATCGGGCCAAGTATACTGATTGGGCGGGGTCTGCACACGCTCGCCATGGTATTGAGGAAATATTTTCACATCATCACACGATGACATGGATTCGGAGGCAACGGGTTGGGTAGGAAGGTACTTCGCAAGCAAGGACGATAAGAATCGAGAATATAGAGCGGGCGCATGTCGACCATCCAGTGCGACTCTGTCCGAGCCGAGGACCTCAATCAATTGTCGGACGGTGGAAACGACGTCTCGATGTTGGTTGTCATCAAGCAAAGGCAAGAGCTTGGCCCGTAGAAACTAGAAGCAAGCAAGTTTGATATGCCTAACCCAGACATCGCGTGTGCACTTACATTGAGCAAAAACGCGGCAGCAAAAGAGACATATAGAAAATGGGCCTGGTCGGGATGAGTAACGGACCTTTGGTAAAAGGTGGATTAACTCACAGCCATGGCGTAACGAAGAGTACCGGTGGGGAATAATTGTTCAACCATAATTCTGATGACATTGCGAGCAGCACCAATGGACTACTGGATATCAGCCTCGGACGCCAACGGGCATGAACACGGAACTTACCTCAAGAACAACATAGGATTCTCGCTTTAAACCCGTTTTTAGCTGATGTTGAAAAGCTAGAGACAGTACAACCAATCGGAGGTAAGCAGCAATCCTGTTAACTCCAGTCAGATACGAGGCTTCGCGTTCTGGGTTAAACTCACATCTGTGTGGTCTTGCCGCGGTATACACAGATTGGGGTAGCTAAATTCTATGTGCTGAGTATTCCGGGTAGGAGGGGAATAGGATGACACACAATCTGAATCGTCCGCGTAGCGCTTTATCCACTTGTTCATGCCTCTCGCCAACTTCTCGTCAAAGTCAATGCATACCTTGACAAGGTCAAAGTTCTGCCAACAATAAGCCTGTATACATCCAATCCAAAGAAGCAGCGAACCTCTCCGCGTTTCTGGCTTTCATTGCCCTCGGCCACTCTGTTTCGCCACTGCGCCATCAGGATAATGAGCTCCACGTAGGCACAAAGATGAATGTCGAAGTCAATGTTCATTCTAGACGTTTTGTACCAATCTTGAGAGTGTCTCGCTACGTAGTCATCTAGACGTAGCATAGGGAGCTTGCCAAACTGTATGGCATGTGATCCGTCGACACAGAAACAATTCAACCATGTGCGTGTTCGGTTTAATGCTTCTCTTTCATCATGGTTGGATTGGGGAGGCTGGTTCAACTCCAGCTCGAGAGCCATGCTATAACATGTGTCAGGCTAGATGGTTTGAGCGAGACGAGGTTCATACCGTATTGCAACTCCCATGAGAAGCCAACTCCTATCTTCAGCCCATTTCTTTTTGGGGACAGGATAAACTGCAAGGAGGAGATACGCCTGACAGGCATCCACGCCTTTTGAGCCGTCAATTAATGCCTTTCCCGCAGCATCTCTCGCGAAGTCCTTCGCAAGGTAGTACAAGTTCTGCCGGCCCGTATAGTACCGAGAAGCGGTTGAACAAACTAGAACAAGACCCATCAACTAGGTGGCGGAGAGACGGGCACCGTGCACTTACTAACTGTAAATAGGAAGGGTGACGTCCATATCAGTCGTCCTGGGGTGTGAAGCTCAGGGTCGAGGATGGAGAAGAACGGCTAGACGATCACGTTTGAGAAAGCTGTCTGGCGCAAATACAAGGAACACTCACGTTGATTCGTTCGAAGAAACTATTACGTGATGAGCTGCTGATTGGAGCCAATGACGGAGAACTCACATGCGAAACAAGTCGTTTATCTCTTCGGGGTAAAGACCGCAATATCTCACAATGTCGGGAGGCGATATGGCATGGTGGCTTGCCCCTGTTTAGTGGAGTTAGCTAAGGTTAGCGAAAAATGAATAATCATGCACCCTGTGGAAAGAAGGCTTGGATAGTCATATCTACGGCGGCATTATGGTCCAGCCGCACACGTTCAATACCGCGACTATAGACCCTCCAGCTAGGGTCTGAACCTTGCGTCAAGTGAGTCAGCGTATCCACAGACAAAGATTGTAACGGACGAGACATATCGGAAGCCGCGTCTAGTTGGGCCTTGGCCATCCATTCTCGTATCTTCGTCTCTGTTTTGATTTTGTCGAACTGAAGCAATAACGACCTGATTTGTAGGTCTTGGCTTAGCGATCTCTCTTGTAGATCCTCGTGGGTCCTGTGTGAGAGATGTATACAAGAGTGGGTGCAGTGTGGCGAGGGCCGTACGGTGCTGGTTTGCGCTTCTTGCGCATCCTTGCCAAACATTGAAAATTGCCTGCCAGACATCTCTGGCACGCAGTTTCACCTGGGTTGAACTCGCACCTAACCTGATGCTGGGTGAAATGATGTGACCTCTGACGAGCAGTCAAGGGATTACCTTGAGGGACTTGCAGTGGACGCAAGCGCCGTTTCTACTGAAGATTAGACCATCGATCCGTGGAGTAGCTGAGCTACATACGACCTCTGGAGGGAGTCCGGGCCACTATGACGATGGTTTGATTCATTATCACTGCCCCCCTGTTGGGTTGAAGCATTGAATAGTGAACTGTGTACAGAGGCTGGCATGGAGGTTGATGTGGGAGAATCGGTAGATTTGTGGATAGTTCGAACTCTTCAAGGCCCCAGATATTTGGATTGGCAGATCATGGTCAGGTTCCCATTGCGATCCAAGAAGCAGAATCCATCGGTATAAAACGCCGGAGCCGTCAGATACCGGGACGGCAGAGTATTGATTTGGTACAGCTCACCTCGCCGAAGTTAAAACCTCCGCAATTCAATGCTTCACGTGTGTATCCTATTGGGATGGAAGAAGCTACTTGCCGGATTTACAGTGATGGTGAATTCCGGCTTAAAGAGGGAGGGGATGTTGGGGGTGTTCAAAACGGCAAGATTGAACGCGTAGGTTTGATATATATCAGAACCTGAAGCATTGGTAGCGTAGGGTTTCCAGACGACGAAGAGAAGACTCGAGGCAGGCGCAATCAAACAAACAGCTGACTGTGTGCCGAAGAGTGCGGAGGACACCAAGTTCTCATCGCCAAAGCACTGATGGAGGTAAAGTAGCACTGGAGTGGTTTAGTCAGAGAGACGGATTCGGGCATAGCACATACTTTGGAGATTCAGCAATGGTCGAAGCGCTTCAATGCAGAGCGAGCTCGCTACATGCGTAGATCAGCCCCTTCACCGCGGAACCAAACATACTGTAGCTGATCAAGCTGGGATTCTGACCCCGGAGGTGTACTTCACAGATTGCAAGCTGGCCGGTACCACGAGTCGATGCCCATTTGACAAGTTGACCCAGGATATGAGAAATCCTTCGTATCACCATCCATGTCCACGGTCTTTTTCTTGAAACACCTACCATTCGACCATGGACACCCGTAGATCCATACTCCTGGCCAACACCTCCTTCGATATGGTGACGGCATCAAGGGAGTTGGTGGCGGCCAATCCTGATTTACAAGCAGATTTTCAAGCCATCCCACCGTCGACGTCGATATCTTCGTGGCCCAGTTTAGGCATATTCGTTAGCTGAAGTTTAGCTTGACTTCTACGGCAGAGGAAAAATGCTATATTACAGTGGAAATTTTGAACATCTACATTAGTGCTACGAGTACGATGAAAAATGCAACTATTTTAATCAGTGGCCAAAGGCATACGGCAACAAGGATCCATGTCAAAGGCGGATAAGTGGCTTAGTCGACTTCCTCCACGCTTGGGCCATCTTCGCCAGCGCCACCAGCACCTGGGAAGCCTCCAGGAGCACCACCGCCAGGGAAGCCTCCAGGAGCACCACCACCAGGGAAGCCTCCAGGAGCACCGCCAGCAGCACCATACAGCTTCTGCATTATGGGGTTAGCGATACCCTCCAACTCCTTCTGCTTGTCTTCGTATTCTTCCTTCGATGCTTCCTGAGACTGGTCGAGCCACGAAATTGTTTCGTTGACGGCGGTCTCGAGCTTAGTCTTATCGGCAGGCTCGAACTTGCCGGACAACTTCTCGTCGGTGAGCGAGTTGCGGAGGTTGTAAGCGTAAGACTCGAGGCCGTTCTTGGCAGCGATGCGGGAAGCGGCAGCGTCATCCTCAGCCTTGTATTTCTCAGCCTCGTTAACCATACGCTCGATCTCCTCCTTCGACAAACGCCCCTTGTCATTGGTGATGGTGATGCGGTTCGACTTGCCAGTGGTCTTATCAGAAGCAGAGACGTTCAAAATACCGTTAGCGTCAATGTCGAAGGTGACTTCGATCTGAGGGACACCACGAGGCGCAGGAGGAATACCAGAGAGTTCGAACTTGCCGAGTAAGTTGTTGTCCTTGGTGCGGGCACGTTCACCCTCATATACTTGAATGAGGACACCGGGTTGGTTATCGGAGTAGGTGGAGAAGACCTCTGACTTCTTCGTCGGGACGGTGGTGTTACGTTTGATGAGGGCAGTCATAACACCACCAGCAGTTTCAATACCCAGGGACAAAGGAGCGACGTCGAGGAGGAGCAAGTCTTGCGTCTTCTCGGAGGTGTCGCCTGATAAAATGGCGGCTTGAACGGCGGCGCCATAGGCGACGGCCTCATCAGGGTTGATGCTCTTGTTAGGCTCCTTGCCATTGAAGAAGTCAGAAACGAGCTTGACGATACGGGGAATACGGGTTGAGCCACCGACAAGGACGATTTCGTGGACATTCGACTTGTCGATCTTCGAGTCGCGCAAGACCTTCTCGACAGGTTCGAGAGTGCTGCGGAAAAGGTCCTGGCACAGTTCCTCAAAGCGAGCGCGGGTGAGGGAAGTGTAGAAATCGATACCCTCAAACAGAGAGTCGATTTCAATGGAGGTTTGTGTGGCAGAAGAGAGGGTACGCTTGGCACGTTCACAAGCGGTTCGCAGACGGCGAAGAGCACGAGGGTTGGTGGAAAGATCTGAAGAACAAAATGTTACGAAAAAAATCTCGCGAGATGAATTGAAGGAACCTCACCCTTCTTGTTTTTGCGCTTGAACTCCTGAACGAAGTGGTTGACAAGACGGTTATCGAAATCTTCACCACCAAGGTGGGTATCACCGGCGGTAGCCTTGACTTCAAAGATGCCTTCTTCGATGGTGAGGAGGGAAACATCGAAGGTTCCTCCGCCGAGATCGAAAATCAAGACATTACGTTCTCCAGTAACCTTCTTATCGAGACCATAGGCAATAGCGGCAGCGGTAGGCTCGTTGATGATACGAAGGACATTAAGACCGGAAATCGTCCCTGCGTCCTTGGTGGCTTGACGCTGGGAATCGTTGAAGTAGGCGGGAACGGTGACTACAGCGTTCGTGACGGTGGTTCCGAGGTAGGCCTCAGCAGTCTCCTTCATTTTAGTGAGAACCATGGAGGAAATTTCTTCGGGGGACTAAACAGGGGGCGAAGGATCAATGCCGTTTCTCACCGAAAGGACTTCAGACTTACGAATTCCTTGTCCTCGCCGCGATATTGCACCTTGATGTAAGGCTTACCACCCTTGCTGAAGCAATTGAAGGGGAAGTGCTTGAGATCGGCCTGCACCTCGGCATCGTCAAACTTGCGCCCGATGAGACGCTTGGCATCGAAAACACTAGATCGTGAACGATCAGCCATGGGCAAAGCGGTAGGAATGTCCTATACTCACGTGTTGTGGGGGTTCATTGCGACTTGGTTCTTAGCAGCATCGCCGATGAGACGTTCTGTGTCGGAGAAGGAGACATAGGAGGGTGTTGTTCGGTTTCCTTGATCGTTGGCGATGATCTCCACACGATCATTTTGCCAGACACCGACACAGCTAGAAAATGGATTGTATTAAAGCTCGAAGCATGGATCAGATAAGATGGCAATGAACTGACGAGTATGTGGTGCCCAAGTCAATTCCGATAGCTTTTGACGAAGACATGATGAATTAGGGGGTCTAGAGAGAATTCAGTAAATCTAGGCGGATGGGGGGCGGAGAAGGTCGTTGACCTGCGATGAAGATGGAGTGCAAGTTGAAGGGGCGCTTGGCCTCGCTCGACCTGTTTTATATACACTTGACCCGTTTCTCCAGAAACTCGTCGATCGTTCTGGCAAGTTCTCTCCTCCATCACGTGACACTGCCCTCCATATGTCGAAACGGTTCCAGAAGATTTCAACTGTTATGAAACACGATTGTAAGATTTGTATACGACAAAGAATGCGTACAGTAGTGACGAAAAGGTGGGGTATATGCGAGATGAATGGAAATGAAGCTATTGAGCACGGGATCAACCTTCAGTGCAATATGTGCGAGCTGGGGCCAACGGTATCGTCCAAACTCCTATGAGCTTGCAAGTCTCGCAACACAGTTGGGTCCACTACGCAGAAGATGTAAACCAAGCAAGCCCAGATTGAAGTGATTGCCAATCGTGCTGACCTGGTAGAACGCTCTTTCGACGAACATGAGGTCCTTGTGGAGGTGATTGGTCTAGCGGTGTCCCCACGTCAGGCACAGGGCTCTGTAGCAAAAACAGCGTTCAGTGAGCACAAGCCAGCAAACAATTTAAACCTACATCTAGTCCAGGATCAGCAGTAGGAACTCTTTCGATCCCATGCTCGTCCAAACCCATGTCGTCAATTGAGGCAGCATTGAGTTCCATGGAAAGGTCCATAATGTCGATATCGTCAACGGGCGGTGGGGAGGGGGGAGGTGGATGCGGTATTTCGACGTATCCATTCGGGAGACGACCACCAGGCGCTCTCTCACGAGCTAATTCCCGAAGTTTTTGCCATGCTTCATATCGATGCACCGCGCGTTGTTGCTCCCTAGGCCTTCAGTGAGACTGATGGCGGCGATTGGAGTCAGAAGCTAACACGTACTCGATCCTTTGCTGTCGATAATGCTGCATTGCCTCATCGAAGAGATCAGGGTTAATCTCCATGAACAACTTCAATGCGTTGTACACCATGCCATGTATCGTTCTGCAATGGTACCAATCCAGGACAATCAACAAGAAGGATGGCATCGCTTACCTATTCCAGTGTGATCTAGAGTTTGAATATAAGGCTGGGAAGACGATAGGAAGGATGACGGGCAAATTATTGCTCATGAGATTGACAACATATTCGTTGTTCCAGTACAAAAGCGCGCGTTCAGCCACTTGGAAATGTTGGCTGTTGATGCAACGAGCGAGCTGCTGGAACAAGGGCACCTGTATCTTCTGGAATTCTACTGCATCGATCACATCGAGGACTTCTTCGACTTCGTTGAGGAACATGACCTCCTTGGGAGAATTGACTTTGGGCCAAAACTTCAGCAACCCTAGCATGACCACTTCAGCCAGCATTGCATCTTTCTCCAGGAATTGAACAACACAGTACGCCAGCTGGGGATGATATAATGATAAACTCTTGACCTTGTGCAATGGTAAGAGCACACGAGTCAAAAACGTTTTATGTTCTTCTTTCAGTGGCAACGCGAACCCATTGATGATGGACCCTAGGATCTCTAGAAGCTCTGCGATCCCGTTGTGACGTTCGGTTTCGTAAACGAAGTGGAAAAAAACGTTGTTTATGGAGCGACGGATGAATGCGCGTAGATTGAGGAATTTGCCATAAATTCGGTGAAGGGTCGTCTTGAGGAAGTCGCGCTCTCGAGGATCTTCAGAGTCAAAGAGCTCTAGGAGGTTGAGTACGAAGCTCTGGTCGACATATCTCTTGGCTATGTTGGTGTTAAAGTCGGGACTTTCTACGAAACGGAGAAAAAATTCATAAACAATTTGTAGATGTGGCCACGCAAGTTCGAGAACAGGTTCGTCTTCCTCTGGGTCGAATGCGTCTCCTATAGGGTTCACTGGAGGTGGTATAGAGCGGAATAGGTTGACGGCAAACTACGATCAAAGTGCGATTAGTTGATTGGAGTCAAGCCACAGCGGCACCTTACCATGTTCACCACTTCAGGATACACATTATCCGTAATAATTCCACGTTGGGTTGTAATATACTCAAGGAGGTCGTGCAACGTCTGGGCCTTGATTTGTTTGCCCTTGAGCTCGGAACTAGCATCGTTAAAATCGAAAAGGACACGGCACTGATGAAGCTTGCGGATAAATAACTGGGGGCGTTCACTCGGGGGTGTTTCTGGAAGAAGAGCATAAGCCACAGGGGAACACAGGGCAATGAAGAGCATACCCATGAATGTGGGTAGCTTCTCGATCTCTGCCTTCTCTGTGACGACAAAGCGACTGCTCCTCTGTTTCCGCGGAGGCTTGCCGACGATGGTAATGGTATCTTTGGGAGGAGCCCTCAATCGGTTCAAGGCGGTTCTGGGCGGAGTAGCAGCACCACTAGCAGCATGATCTATCGCAAGTGCAGAGCGCTCAGGAGAGCCTGCATGAGAGGCTGTGCGCCGTTGGTCGGTGGAGGCCTCCGAACTGACAACGACTATTGGAGGAGCTTGAGAACCTCCATCAGAGGAATATCTGGTACGATCCGAAGCACTGGATATTGAGGCAGGGGGTGAAAAGCGAGTAGAAGAAGACTGTTGCTGGGATAGCGAGTAGTGACTATTAGCGGTGCTGTGAGCGCTGGTGATAGGAGCGCCTGGCTGAGGGAGAGGCTTGGCGGAATTTGGCGGGGGAGGAGGGGGTGCTGCCGCTGCTGCTGCCGCCGCTGCGCTACTGGACTTTGACTCCTTATGTTTTGAGGAGGCTGAGTCTTGGGAGCTCTTACGGCTGAGCTGCATGGATGGAAAGGTTGGCACAGACAGGGAGGGCGAATCGCTGAAAACCAACCAAAGTTTTCTTGAGGCCCTTCATGGTGACGGTGGGGTCGAGTGAGAAATCGAAAGAGAGAGAAGGCAGGAAGGGGGAAGGCCCAGTCGGAAACGGTCGTGTTTGGGTGGGTATCGATGGCGAGTCGCGAGCACCATCTGTCACAGGAGCGTGACATGTCCTGCAGCGCCAGCAGCGTCGGGTGTAAATAGGGGCATACAAAGTCCGCCTTGTTCCTCTCCATCACCATGGCCGGTAAGCACCCCCTTCTCCTCCTCGTACCTCCCGCCTTCACCGACAATTCCACATAGCCATATACGCTGTCTACACCTCTCCGAATCACCCCCCTCTCCCAAATCACCTCCCCACCCTCATCGTCACCCCCCACGGTAAATCTGGCCCCATGTGCGATCGAATGCAACACTGATCAATTCTCTGCAGGCCAGCCTTCCAATATCTTGTACTCCTATCTACACACAAACTTCGTGCGTTGCCATTGCTTCCCTCTCATCATATCGGCCGTCCATAACATTTCACCATCAGAACACGGAGAACTACCTTCTCACCCCTTCCCCACAAGGCGATCTGTGCGTTGCCAAGATGTTCCCCCCTCGCCCGAAGGAACCTGGCAAAGGTTCCGCCTCAGACCCCGGCCACGGATCTTCCGCCAACTCTCGAGTCGTTCGATGCGAAGCATCTCGCAACCTGAAGTGGTCTATCGCCAATACCGGGGTGATTTCGCCTATCTACAAACTTTCTTTGCCGTCTCCAGACTCTCCAGATCTCCCGCTCTTCCAAATATCCAAGCCAAACCCTAACGCCGCCTTCTGGAGCATGTTCTACTTCGCTTATGCCGGTCATAACATTCCGCCAAAACGTATCGAGTTTGGCAAGATCCAAAAGAATACCAACGGCGGCGGAACTAGAATCAGCATAACTGGAAAGAGCCCCGAAGAGAAGGCTGTGTGGCAAACCCTAGGGGAAGGCAATGAAGATTGCGTTGAGTGGGTTGTCCTCTGCGCAGCACTCAACTTGTTGGAGTAAGTCTTTGTTGTCCTTTCCAAAATATAGCAGCGCAAGTAATGCTGCATGTCAGTGATGAAATCGTGAAGGCTGCGGAGAAGAATCCCCCTGCACCTGCCCCCGTTCAGCTTCGTGACCAAGGCCCAACCACTGGCAACCCACCGATACCTCGCGGTCCTCCACCTCCACAGCAACAAGCTCGCCCTCCTCCTTCCCATACTCAGTCCGTCCCCATCCCTGGCGGTCGCCCACCCCCACCAGGATATCTCAATGGTCCAGGCCGCGGACTTCCTGGCCCGGGTCCACAGGGCGGTCCTCCAGGAGGGTTCGCCCCTCCGCAGCAAGGCTTCGGTCCTGGCCGGGGTCCTCCTCCCCGCGGAGGTATGCCACCTCCTGGACCCAGTCATATGCCGCCAACCGGTTTTCCCATGCGCGGCGGTGCCCCGCCTGTGCAGCACGGGGCATCCCAAGGGCAACCTCGACGGTTCTAAACCATTCAGCTTCTTTCCGGAATACCCACGAACGCTTCTTTCTTTTCTGCTAGGCCCAGAATCCATTGGCGATGGTTCATTCCTTCCTTTCAACCTAAGGTGTATGTAGTTGACTCTCTTTCTTGAGGTTGTACTCATATGATCTACTGGCACCGACACATTCTATCTATATACCCGATGTTTTCTCCCAACCAATAGGATAACATACTTTGGAAGTTTTGCGTCCCTTTGTCGTAGGGCTTACGACGAAGTCTTGATGATCTTCTCAAGAGCATCCATGGATAGGGCTGCACTCCACGTCATTAATTGGCCATGAATAGGTGTGGAGGGGCAACGTACACTTAGGTCTCTCCAAGGGAAGGCCGAGAGCTGTGAAGCGAATGTAACTGCTAAACCAAGACATAACAATTAGAGTAGGATCAGCCTCACCTCGTGCCCACACAAGCTGTGTGATCGCACCCAACGCTGTCGGCAAAACATGAGCTAGGCACGCGAGACGTATCGCACGAAATGGCGCACCTCGCGAGACACCAAAGATTACAGTGTAGTACTATGGCAACAGTTGCTTAGTAACTGAGATGGTACATTCATCTGTCATACCTTGTACTCAGTGAGCCCGTAATGATAGAGCACGCAGCCTAAAAAGTGTTCATCTTGGATTCAAACGTACCAGGATTGACAACTCACCTGATGTAGCGTCTACATTGGGGTAGGGATTCTTGGTCTACGAAGGGTAGCAATGAATTGGCCGTGTGGAACTATGAGGGCATCATGTGTCACCTTTCCATGCTCCTTGAGGACGGTGGGAGCAACTTCGTAAGTCTGTTAGGGCAAAACAATTAAATCTGGTGTACAACATAGTGATGCTGTGTACCTTCTTGACAAGCTGAATAGTAGGGCTGGACATCAGCTCGGGTCGTGACTCGCAGAATTCTTGCAGAGCAATGAAACGCGGGTCTGGGTTGCGTAGGACACCGTGGCCGTACCTACGACGATTAATAAATAAACACCATCGACCATACAGAGGCGTCCTGAAGCGGTCGCGACATACCCGGGTACGACCTGGCCGCTCTTCAAAGTCTTCCACAAGTAGTCTTTGATTTGTTCATGAGTTATACTATCTCCAAGTTCCTTTTGCATCGCTTGCTGCCATCTCAGTACCTCCTGGTTGGCAAGCCTGGAGCTCAAAGGGTAAGCGATGGAAACGTAGCGAAGGCAATCGTGTTCTTACCCGTGAAGCGGTCCAGCGAGTGCGTACAAAGCCGCCGAGTACGCAAGGTAAGGATCGGCAAGAGTTGAGCCAACTAAATCTAAGGTAAAAGTGAGACCTCAAGTCATGCAGCGAATAGACCAAATAAGTACGTGAGGTATGCGCGGAAGCGTTGCCTCCTTCATGGTCGCCATGCAAAGCAATGTATAAGCGAAGGTACTCAGTAAGGTCATAGTTGCCGCCGAAGCCAAGGAGCTGGGCATAGTTGCCTGTGGAAATGTACGACTTGAATCAACGGAGAGGCCTTAATCGAGGGAGACTCACCAACGAGATCTAGATCTTTGTCAATAGAAGGTAGCTCTGTGCCAGGATGGTAGACATTGCGATAGATTCTAGCCGCAAGTGCGGGCAGTCGAGCAAGCAGATTAACGCAGTCTTCCAATGTATGTGTCCAATACTCGGTCTTCTTCATGCCTTCCTCGTACGCTGATTGGAAAGTGCTATCATGGTTTAAAGCAGCGACACCGATGCCGAGCTGTGTCATAGGGTGTAGAGTTTGAGGCAATCTATGGATAAAACGACAGATTTGCACAAATGTTGGCAATGACGGAAGTTGTACTTACGAGTCGATGAGTTGCTCAACGAAAGCGGGAAGTTGCCCCTTCTCAGCAAGTTCTCTTGAGAGTTGACGAGTCTGTTCAGGTGTAGGAACTTGGCCCGTCATCAGGAGCCATAGCATACTCTCGGCAATAACTTCTTTGCCTCCAGGTGCAGGCGGCAATACCTTCTGGCAGTCGGGAATGGTTAAACCATGGAACCTAATGCCCTGATCCAGCCAAATGTTAGAATGGGCGGCCCTGGGGCGGGGGTAATTACGCACTTCGTTGGGGTCCAACACAGACGCCTCCCATAACATTGATTTGAGGCCTCTCATGCCACCGATAATATTCTCAACCTATATATAAAATTCAGAGGTGATGCAAGCCTACGCTGGAACAGGACGCGCCTTGACATCACCGACAACTGTTTGGGAATGTTGAGATTTCTGGAAGTGAGTGCGTTTTAGCGAAGCTCGCTCACGGCATAAGAAAACTCACGAGTCTCTTTAACTGCTCTTGCTTAGCTGGAATAACTTCTTGGAGAGTTTCTCTGAGCGACTGGGTGAAGGTATGCAAGGGTGTTCTAAGAATAGCAACCTGGGGTATACCTTTGTAGACGCAAATCGTTGCGTCGACGAGATAAAGCTGCGAGAGCTCCGGGACAAGGAGGAGGAGAAGAGGCTGCGTGTCAACATGGTTGTGGTTGAGAAAAGGCCTCGCCGAAACTTGGATGAAGACGGGAGCGGAGCGGAACTACTTGACCTGCTCGAGCTGGAGGCTTCAATGAATACCCGGTCACGAGGACACGGCTTCGGCAGACAGACACAAACATCGCTTTCGGCCAGCGCATTCAGAGTCGTCAGTAAATTCATACACTGACCTTCTGCCTCCATGGCCTCCATTCTCGTTCCCATTGCATACGTTATTATTATATTTGGTGGCTTATACGTATTTAGCTACTTCTACAGAAAATACTCGACTTGTAAGTAGTCAATCCTTGGTCTCGTTGGACACGCTGACGAAGGACAATAACTTGAACACGTCACCCGTTAAACTCATTAGCGAAATTCGTCGAACCATATTTCCCCCCGCATCATGAACGCAATCTCTACGTTACGCTCCTTGGAAAGACCGACCCACCTGCCTCTGATGCTCTCTTGAAAGCCGCCCTTGTCCGACGTGCCATGGCCGATGTGTACCGCGTCATTCGTCTCCGCGAAGACAAGCCTGCCCTCCAAAACCTGTTGCAGAAGGGATCTATAGGAGACGACCTCTGGAATAGTCTTCTTGCTGCTGAGAAGGAGCTGGAGGCTGAGATTATGGAGGTTGTCCAAGAAGCCAATGCTTATGTGGAAGGATGGGGTCAGGTCATCTTCCCCACTGCAAATGAAATGATCGCCAACGAGCGGATGCGTCAGCTCTTTGAAGCAACAAACGAAACTCGTTCGGCGAAGGGTAAGTCGCAAATTTTTGATCCTTGAGACCTTTCCCACTTCCTTCGGCCAGAAATCAAATATGGTGTCAAATACAAGGTCGCAACACTACCAACAAACCATCCGACGTCGCCCCTGCCTTCAAGTCCCGCTCCTTCGGCCACCCTTGCACCACCGTCCCACGCTGCCGCTCAAGTATCTGGTGACGGTGAAGCCCCAGGCTCCCCTAGTCTGTCACGTAAATCTGTACGTGGCGATAGCTATAACGCTTAATTATGGTTGAGTGATGATACAGGGCAACAAAAAGAACCAAAAACGGAAGTAATGGGTTATCCGCTTGGGTCCTTCTGGGCCATTTGAGTGCATGACGATACATCTACTTCCTGGTTTACTTGTCAGTAGTATAATTGAGAACGGTACAATGGATGATAATGAAAAAGATGAGATGGTGTGTATAAGACATGGAGAATAGAGTCATGGGTGTATAATTAGCCTCTGATCACAATGGCTTTCTCACCACCTCCAGTACGCGTTTTACCAGACTTGTCGACATGGTCCAGCCCGAGGACATCCTCTGGCGCAAATTGGTGCTCGTAGATAGTATCGTCTACAATATGCCATGAGCCTCTCGAGGGAAGTCAAAGTGCAGCCTGACAACCTACCGTCTTCTATGTAGGAAGGCTGCTTAAATGTTGAAGCTTGTATTAGAGCGAACCGATACTTGGTCAATTCCTTGTCCGAGACTCCTATTCGCGCTTGGAGACGTTTCTTGGTATCAGAAAACTTCTCGCCCTAAAGGAACCTCTCGTCAGCAAATATCCGGACATTTGCTTATGGAGCCACCATACCCGCTTGACAACAAACTTAAACGGTACACCGTGCGTCCGTGTAAGCTCCTTAAAGAAGTGGAAGACACCGATGACTTTATCCGAGTCGTCCGCCTCGAGCTCCTCGTGTGGAATTTCCTAAGTGAGTTTAAGAGTCAGTATCGAACAAAGAGATCGTGACCCTTTCCTACCTCAGCGTATAGTTCGACGGGATCAGGGATATTGCCAATCATTTCCGACCCAGTGAACTCCTTCTGCATCTTCCCATCCTTGGATATCTCGAAAATACGAATCTTGCTTGTGCCTTCCGTCGATAACGTAACCTCCTTGGAAAGATGCTCCGCAAGATCGTGGACCATACTTGTCTTGGGCAGGAGGAAAGGATGCGTGCCCTCCTCTTTATTATGGATGCCCGTCCATATGACCTTTAGACTGCGTTTTGTCTCGAGTTCAACGATGCTGACGTCCAGCTTCTCATACAATATTACAGTGGTTGTCGGGTTCATGTAGTTCGGAGTCATGATCTCCTGTATGCTTTGATTGAGGGAACGTTTCAGAACAGCTTTCGGGCTGCCATTGGTTGCATGTGTTGTAGTGAACCGGAGTTTGATAGGGTCATGTCGTAGATACTCGCCAGCCTTCTGAGACATCTGGAGATGTGGTTGCAACACTCTGAATATGAGAAACAAGAACGAATGACTCACCATGTCATAGTTCTGCTTCTTGCTGAGCACGAGGCTGAACTCGGGGTGATCGTGGTCTGGCTCATTGTACTTAGGACGGAAGATGATCATGGCACGATTCTGCAAGAAGTCATAATATTGCACGGGATTGGAGTAAAGGCCTTGTGCTTCCAGATCATGAATTCTGAAAGACAGGTGAACAAAGGAAGGAGCAATTTCAACAGTGACTCACTCTTTCTCTGGAATATCAACCTGGAAACAGATAACGTCTCCATCCTGAATCTCGCTCTGAGCAAACGATAGCTTGGACTTCATGAGCTCTATCATCCCCGGTTTAATTTCCTAGACCACTGTTAACCGGGGGGGGGGGGGGGGTAATTCTTACGAAAGGGGACCGACCTCGTAGAGCTTGAGGGGAGTTCCTGGTGTCCAACGCATACGCTCGTTGATCGTTGGTATCAGGTCTGCGACCTTGCTATTCTTGGGCATGTAGGTCTTACCGATACCAATTAAGCTCTGCTTCGACGTATCGAAGTGTTTGAGGAATATCATGATAGATTGCGGAGGCGGGTCCGGCTATATAGCAAAATATTAACTAATAACGCTAACAGAAAAGTGGGAGAAAGCAGACCTTGGCTGGATCGGTGATGACGTCGAGATACAGACGGAGATCATTCTGCCTAGCCGCCATGTTATTGCGAATGACTTCCACGGCTGCAAAAAATGTCAGGGGGCTCGCAAAGGCGTCACATCAAACGCAGAACACACTGAGTGTGGGCTCGTTCTCCGGAATATGAGTGTCTGGTCTCACTGTCTTGTTCTGACGGTTCACCAACACCCATAATCGAATTTGGTTCTCAGGATAATGAAAATGCTGGGCCACGCGACTCTTGAAAGTACTATAAGTCTCCTGTTTAAGAACACGGAAGCTGGGGAGATCGGACGCTGGCCAATTCTTCTCATCGAAGGTGGCCAAGTCGAAGCCTTCGTGACGAGCGAAAGTTTCATCAGTAATGACCTTGAAATCAGTAGTATCACTTGGTCGTCAATCGTAATAGCCAGTGATCACCTTCGCTGTCAAGAAAAGATGTTGTTCTTCACGTTCCCGCTTCTTAGCCTCTAGTTGTAGTCGCTCCTCATCCAACCTACGCTCTGCAACAGAGTCAATGATACGTAGGTGTTGAAAGAGTGAGCGGTACGCGTACTGAGGTGAGTTGGTGTGTCCTCTTCCGTGAACGGCGCCAACACTTCGTCAATCGCGGCTTCCCGAATGTACACTAACATGTATGCATTCGTGAATCTCTTCATCGCCCGCACCTGGTTTCGCTGCAGAGCTGCAGGTATACCGTTCAACGGTTCGCCACCATAATTCTCCTCCAACACTTCGCGGTCGGTCACAGGAGTAACACGATCATCATCAAATTTCAACCATCTCGTCTCACGATCAGGCTTGATCAAAGCAAAATAGTGACCACCGTGCAAATCACCGGAGTGTACTAAAACCCCGTGAAGTTTGTAAACCCAAGGCTTCGACCGATCGGCCGTTGAGTCCAAGAATTCCCCCAGATCAATTTCGAAAGGGAATTCGTGACGGTCATTGATCTGAGATTTCTTGTTAAAGCTAGAAGTAGACGATGGTAGTAGCCAGCCTTGACAGACCTTGACCATGGCGTCTCTTTGAATATCGTACTCAAACCGCTTGAGTTGAAGATGCAGAACTGGAGGGAAGGACTGGAAGATGATGCCTTTCTTAGCATCCTGAAGGCCAAAGCCTTCAGCTTGATACTTGTTCTCTCCTTCCAGGGTTTCCACGGCAACATAGTCTTTGAAGGACTCGTAGAGGTTCTTCATCCCCTTGACATTCAATTGAATGTCTTGAAAATGAGTTAGTGAATTAATCCAAGATGATGGACAGTCTCCTGTGGACGAACCGTTGAACTCCTCGATGCGTGAAGATTCGTAATCGACGTTTACACATTTAATAAAGCTCTTCATCTTACCCACAAAAAGCTTCGCGATGGCACCCTCCGCTTTTGTTCCCTGGGGCAGTGTCGGGGTCAGTTCGCATCTTGAAGATTGATGCAAGTGATCTACCTTCATCTTAGCTTCCAACTTGTCAATGAGGACTCGATTGAACTCCTGAACGTCATGTTGAAGAAAAGAGTCCAACGATTTCCAGCCAAACGATTTTGTGAGTTCGGTAGTACCTAAGACTGGTAGTCAAGCAAAGTAGACCCGCGAGCAGTGGTGATTGCTTACCAACGGGCTGATCCGACGTTTGCAAGTGATAGAAGACTCGCTGAAGAGCCAGTGGAACGCTTTCGGTAGGATGATCGTCTTCTGTGGGGATTTGATAAACAGCCTTGCGTCTCATAAGTTAGACCAGCTTTGCCAGCAGAAAATCTACACTCACACGACGGAAGAAACGTGTACAATATAAACTTTGCAGCAAGGAGTTCATGTAACACGTTGCGCCTTGATTCTTGAGTCCCACATAGCCGGTTTCCTTCTTGGAGTCATAGCTATGCTGGAATCAATACTCAGCACTTAGGGGATATGCGATACACTCACTTGACGAAATTGTGCCAGAGGACACCGGTCGGGTCCTCCAAAACACGAACGTAAACAGTGATGTCAGCGGATTCGTCTTCAATGGTTGGACGAGCATGTCCCTCGGCCAGATGGAAGAGTTTGCGCAGCTCGCTGAACCGGGTGAACCCCCAATCGCATTCTTCGGCAATAAATCGGTGGTGCGCATCTGAATTGAGAAGTGTCAGCGATAGGGCTACAATGTCTTCAGTTACTTCCCGACATACGGCTGACGGTATATATGGTAGGGTCGTAGATATTGGAGATGACCAAAGCGAACTGGGCGCATGCATGCCACCCATCAGGAGCTTTCTTTGGCTCAGCATAATCTAGATAGACAGAAACCGTATCGTTTGGCGGAGCGTTGGAATTGCCGAACGGAAAGAGAAGGATTCGCCTGAAGCGCGGGGTGGATATGATGCATCGCAAAGGGAATGCTGAGACGCACCATTTGTGGCCTCCACATTCAAATTCTGGACTAGTAATTTTCTTCTCCAGCTTCTTCCAGTTGGTGAGCCGCCATGTATAAACCTGAAAGTCTTTGACTTCGTGTCCCAGATCGGGCATATGCTTAGCGGCGAATGCATCATCTACGAGAAAGAGGTTACACGGGTGAGGCAGCAGGCAGCAGGACAGCATGGTACTTACGATCCCGCACGGACACGACGTCGTCGATTTCCATGGAATGTTTCTCGTCTAGTGTGTCCATTATATCAGTCTGTGCAAGTCATTAACCTGAGCGTCTAATGCAACAAACGAGACGGTAATTGGGATGATGGCGCACCATCTCAAGCGCAAAGCGACAGTATTACTGGACTGAACGCAAATGGGCCGCACGAGCGACGGCACAAGGTGGAATTGGAGTATATCGGGTGGGGAGTCGTGAAGGTGAGCAGAGCACGGACTGACAAATGACAAACAGCGTTGGGACCTGGATCCTAACATGCACAAACAAGGGGGGGGTGCGATATATAAGCGCTTGCTGGCTCGTTTCGGACTTGGCTTCCCAACTCAATGCAATATTTTTTTTATGTGGCACGCTCTGCTTTCGTCTCGACACACGATCCTTAAATTCTTTCGACAGGATGCACATTCGCTCGCATCACCAGCCTTTCCGCTGTTTCACTGTCGTTAATGAGTCAAAGTCGTGTAAGACAAACGATTGGCTGGTCACGCCGTCTCGTCTCCGTTTTGGAGCTTGACTGTTCCCTGATCTTCCAAGATTGCCTTGATTACTTTCCACCAGCAAATGCTAGAGCCATTGCTGGCTAACGGTAGCTAGGGCTACATCGCGTGTCATTACCTAGTCTTATGTAAATTTACATCACTGGGCCACTTTGCCTGTTGTCCCTGCAATTGGGTCGCTTGCCACATCTGCCTCATGTTTCCAGCGAGACACTGTTCTGGCCTGATGGTTTCGGTTCACTGGCATTGTCCTCCGAAAATAAGACCTTGAAAGCGCCCGGCTGTTTTCCCCTACGAAGTGCTACCTCTTCATCTCCTTATGAAGAGTTTCTTCCAACGATACGCTGAAAGCCGTCCTAGCCATTCGAAATCTTCCTCCAAGCCCAGCCACAAGGCAGCGGGTTCACCTGACGTTGCCCGTGCTGCTCCCCCTGTTCCTAGCGCTCCGCCTGAGAAATCCCGTAGCAGTGAAGACAAACTTTATGCCTCAAGTCGCGCCCATGCCCCCGCCCCGTCTGCCACACCGGCCGTGTCTAATCCCCATCCACCTTCCAGAGGTCAGGCGACTCAACAGGATTCTCTATCAGCAGGTCGTCTGCCCTCACAAGCAGTGAACCGCCCGTCCGACGACCAGGACGCAAGGATCAAGAGATCTGGCAAGACCACCACCCCGCTTTCTTCCTCCGAACACGTTTCGGGCATCGAGGACTCTAAGCCTACTCGGCCATCGCGCCAGCGCGGGCAGGATCCGGCGCCCCCTGCTGCAGCTCCAGCTCCCGAAATATGGATCCCACCACCGTCGATGCCAAGTTCTCACCATGCGTCTTCTCGTCCGCCTCAAGATAGAGAAAGAGGTTCCGGAACACATAGTCAGGCACCGCCTCGCGATATGTTCAAGGAGGGCAGGCGTGAGCGAGCTGAATATGACGGGAATGAGCGTGAGAGGGAGCGCGAAAGGGAGCGCGAAAGGAAGCGGGAGAAAGAAAACAAGCGGCAAGAGGCCTATCGAACGAGAGACGCGAAGGACGAGAGGGATTATGGGAGAAGCCGAGACTCAGACCGTCAGAGGGAGCGGGAACGAGAGCGGAAGAGAGAGTACGGAAGCAGCGGAACTAGAGAAAGGGACAAAGCTCGAGATCGGAACAGTGAACGGACCAGGGAAAGGGAAAATGAGCGGATGAGAGATAGGTACGATGGATATGAACGGGGTGAGCGCGAACGTGAACGCGTGAAGGAGGAGGAGAGATACGCAGCAAGAGCACGCGAAGTCTCTGACAAGGGCCGACGAGGCAAGGAAGCGTCCGGACTACCTGATGCTCAGCAAAGCAAGTACAGACCTCGCACCGCTCCGCGAGAGTTTCTGGAGAGTAAGCCAGACGAAGGCGATAGCTCAGACAGCTCCAGACGGAAGCTTGCTACATCATCCCGATACCCTCGCAGGACCACTGACGAGCCTACTCCGTCGGTGAGTGCGGTGAACCCCTTGCTAAACAAGCTAACGTTATTCTACAGAATCGGAGGCACCGTGATCCATCTGGGCCCGCTTCCTCGTCGACAGCTCAGGGTTTGCCCCAGCTTGCCTACCCATCGAAGCATGGCCTGTCTAACTCCATGATGGTGCATCTCCCAGCCAAAGAACAGCCCGACCCTAGGTCCCGTCTTGGTCGAGCCGATGCAGGCACAGATAACAACGGTGCTACCTCGGGCAGCGAGAACGAGCGCGATAGGCAAAGAGTAAATCATATCCAATGTTCGTTGCCTCCTGTGTTTTGATCATACACTTAGAAATCGAGTCGAACGCATGCTGCCCCAATTCAAGATCAGAGATCGGAGTCCCGGCCTCCCAACTCGGAAAATAGGAGTTCGGGCTGGCAAACTGAAGATCAGAGGGACCGTAATCATCGCTTGGATGACCGCTCCAGAGATGTGTGTATCTCTCCCAATCTCACGCTCATCTTCACACTCACGATATGCTAAAGCCTCGTGCGGTGGACTGGAGTTCTCGTCTATATCCCGATGCACCTGCCGAGAGGACTCGAAAAGGGAGTAATGCTTCACAAAATGTAAGTAGACAATTACTCTGAAATGGATTTTGTTTACTCCGATATGTCAGGCGCGTTCTTCTCCCCAGACTCTCAACAAAGGGAGCCCAGGTAGCTATCCACATCTGCTGGGAAAATCTGATTCCAAGCGTCCCCATCATCAACCTCCTTCCAGAGTCCCGTCCCGAACGCCCTCTATGATCAAGCTGAATGAGTCTCCAACATCTGCAACGCCAATGATTCGTGGTGCATCTCACACTACTGATGCAGCCCGATCGATCCCACCATCCCCAACCATAGGCGACTCTCCAAAAGGACCAGACCCTTCCGTTAATGTTGCTAAACCTAGTATTCAGCCCTACCAGGTCTGGCATCCTCCCACCCCAGTCACTCGCAATTCCACACCCCAGGGTGGACTTCAGCCGCTGGCGGGGACCACACAACTTCCACCGCCGACTTCTCAACATACGTCCCCCTCTCCTTTCACCTCGCCAGCAGCTCAAGTCATCGCCAGCGACTCACCCGGGCAGATTAATTACGGACCTTTCTTGCACCCTTCGAGTGCTTCTGTCCCCAGAGCCCGTACTGTGTCGAATGATTCAACTC
Source organism: Pleurotus giganteus (assembly GCA_032158425.1). Lineage (NCBI taxonomy): Eukaryota > Fungi > Basidiomycota > Agaricomycetes > Agaricales > Pleurotaceae > Pleurotus > Pleurotus giganteus. Next base: position 2,520,747 of record JAPEHR010000001.1, on the reverse strand, counting down.
GAAACATGCCTAAGGATGTGTTTATGCCCAACAAATCTCCAAAGGGCTCACCTATCCAACCCGTAGGCAGTTTCCTTTCAGCGGAAATGCCCACTGACGTACCTCGCAGAAGAGCTCTCCAGCATCAGACCTCAGACGTCCCTCTGAGGCGATCAATAACGATCGCTCTCCCGACCAAATTTTACCCTTTCTTCTCCGAGTCGCTGTTCCTCCTGATACTTCTCCTGTAGTTGCTCCCCAACCGTCACCTGCTATTGGACATACGCAGACGGTTGCTCCAGACAATTGCGCTGGGGCAATACCAAAGCCCCAGACATCCACGTCTGTGATAGAGAAGGAGTCGCCTAGTGCACTTCAAGCGGCTTCTCAAGTGACTGTAACTTCAAGCACTCGTCCTGGCACAAGTCGCGCTGTTACCTTCGTAGAACCTTCGTTGCAGCCTGATGGAATGGCGTCAACTCAACGCCATAGAGAATCAATGACCTACCGCGGCACGAACGGTGTAGCCCAATCGTCAGACACCCGTCTTGAGAGATCTGGAGGGCCTGAAGTCCGAGAACACCTCGCAGCTGTGATCGGATATCCCAGCACAAACGGTTCTGCGCCAAGTTCTACGATGCCACCAACCCTAGCAAAACAGTCTCCCGTCACCTTCAATAATCCAGCCCAAGTAAATGTTTTCTCACGAACTCAGCCACCCAACCATACTGCTGCAAATCCTCTGCAAGAGACGACGATTCAACCTAGCACTCTCCTTTCCTCTCTGGATAATCCTCATGACCCAGCCGATCGTATTCGCTATCGCCAAGAGGCCCGTGTTTACCATAGCACACAAACCAAGTACACGCCAGCTATTAACCCAGCTAGTTCGCAAAGTCTCCGCCCTGAGAATGCTGTCGCAGCCCCACAACGAGATGCTTACTCTCAGCGCAGAGGCCCAAATCTTTCGGCCAATCTGCCAATGCAGCCTAATTCCACCCGAACGGCACTAGACCATCCTTCGAATCAAGATTCTCTGAGGGAGACGGGACAATATCCACAACAGGGCTCTCTACAAGGTCTTTCCGTATCAACCAACAACACTCGGACTCCCATTCAAAACCCTCGCCTTGCGGAGTTGCTGTCTTCAACGCCACCAATGCTTAAGTCTTCTCGAAATACTGAAGTGCCTAGCACCCGCGGCGGGCCAATTGAATATAAATCTATTCCTGCTTCACGATACGAATCCCGTAACCCCAGTGATCAACCTCAGATGGCCGCGCCAACTCCAACCTCCGTTCCTGCGGCTCCAACTTTTTCGATGCCGTCCATGGGAGATACGACAGGCCAGGGCGCCCCCCCACATCCTGCGTATGCATCCCAAGCTCAGCCAGCCACTCTACAGCATCAATGGTCAGTTTCTGTGTCAAGCGCCAATGCTACGGATGGATCTCAGACTACAATAACTAAGCCGCGGGCCTCCCATAGTGACCTTCAGTCACAGTATCCGTCTTCGAATCACCCATCTTCTTCTCAAGAGCCTGTTACATCTCTTAATCAGCCCTCATCCAGCGGTCTTGCACGTCCTCGACAACCGGACGGGTACACAGACGCTACATCGACATCAACACAGCCTCGCTCCGATCTTGTTTATGGGTCTCACCCTCCGAAGTCTTACGACGGGTTCCGCCAAGCGCCCCAGGCGATACCATCTTCTAATACCACTGCCACCTCCTCAAACTCCTCCGCTATGCCCCACGTCTTATCCAGTAGTCGGACCAATGGCCAACCCTCTTCCACTGCACCGACCCACAGTCGCTCTCGATCGTCTGTGATATTTACCTCAGTAGCGCATCAGAGCCATTCTCGATCTCAACATCATCACTCTTCGTCTCTCCCCGTGATTCCGTCACAGGTCGAGGATCGACCTCTAATACCGCCTGGATTTAATTCTTTCCCTCAGCCAACCAGCAATGGTCATGTCGATGGAAGGGCGAATCCGCTGACGCGGAAGCCTTCCGAAGAATCAGTGTTAAAGACACCCTCATCACTAGCTGCCTCTGTGCCGGTGTCGCGCTCCAATTCGGTCGCCTCACAGCAAGTGCGCCCAAGGAAGACTAGTTTACTTGGAATCTTTAAGCGTAGTAGACCGTCGTTAGAGACTGAAGCTACTGGCCTTCCGCCGCCCTCGGACCGCGCAGAGAGGTCTGATCATCGGTCTAGGCAACATCCTCCTCAGCCTCCAACCTATAGTCGAACACGAGATACATCAATGATACCGCAGTCCAGGATGCTTCCCCAGTCTCGGGCAACTGCGTCTTCTGCGGCTCCCGGCGCATCAAGTGCCTCTAAAATATTTACGCCCTTCCGATATTTAACTGCGAAGCGACATCGGACCGTATCTGCAGCATCCTTAGAGGCTGTAGACGGAACGGCAGTAAGTTTCCTTTCTGTTTCCTTGATACCGTACTTAGCTACATCTCTCAGTCGAACACCGCGGTTGCGTCTCCTACTGTGTCTGTGCATAGTGGTGCAGCACCCATTCAGGCCCCTCCGCAGAGGGACGTATTTCACGCTACTCAGCTGTGGACTCAGTCAGCGTTGGGTGGCCGCCCGGGGGTCGTATTTGAGGTTGAGGGAGATTCCTTTGACTCTCCTCCCCCACGCCGAAAGCTAGTTCGGCGCGGCACAGGACGGCGCCCCTCGACTGAGGGAGCGACTGGTGAACCCGCCAAGATTCCCCTATAATCATACCCGCATACCTCATACCACGATTTACGGTGTATATTTACGCATTTGGTTTTAATCTACTACGTCCTGCTTTTTGTCGTCTTCATGTAGCTATGTCTCACATATGCTCTGGCGTGTATCCAAGTACCACTTGAATGACGCGACATGTCACGCGTGACGGAACGTGTTTCATTCCTGACAATGCACAAGTCTAGCACAGCGCGCAAACCGGTTACCAGTGAAGACAAACTTGAACCGGACGATTCCAGCCGCCTTCAGTACCCTCACAGACTCAGCTTGTCCGCCTCTCTCCTTCGCTCTTCACGCTGCGTGTCCTGACCACAACCACATAGCTACGACCGGCCACCCTTGTTCGATGTGACATTGGAGGAATTCGAGTCATCTGCGTTAGACCGTCTACGCGTTCTTGCTGAAATAGAGTCTTCGGCCGTACGGAATAGGACATGGGATGAGACGAAGAAGGTGACCAAGGATCATTGCGACAAGTATCTTCCTTTGCACTCGTCGAAGGCGATACATTGCGATCGCGATGCAGAACGGAGAAAGGATATCCTTGGCCACTTTGTCTTGAGGCTTGCCTTCTCAAGATCGTGAGTTCCACCCCCCCGAGCCGTTGTAGCTCAGTGATAACCGTTCGATCAAGAGAAGAACTCAGACGTCGTTTCCTGAAGGCCGAGTCTACCCTGTTTAAGGTCAGATATGAAGACTCCGATACGACGGAACGAGAAGCTTTTTTACAGTCGCGTAATTTCAACGTGGAATCAGTAAATGCTTGAATGTTCAATGCTCCCAGCATCATGTTAATGCGCTTTGCCCCTTTGCCTTAGGTATCCCTAGAAGAGAAAGAGCGGCATAGCACTCAGCTACTTTCCGTCTACTCAGCACCCAAGGCACAGAGGGAAGACCGTTTCAAAAGAGAGACTTACATCAAAGTGCGTTTGTGCGAGCTAAGCCTTGCCTGCTGTACACACCTGAGTCGACCAGGTCAGATGGACCCGAGTGCCGGACTTAGTGTCGGCACGAAGAGTCTTCCTAAAGGGAGGATGGGCTTATGTTCCGAAGAGTGAACAATCCAGCATAATCTATCAGGAGTTTGATGTAAACCTTGAGCAAACATTGCTGGTATGTCACCTATTCTAAGTATCATTTTTAGCCGACCTCCCATCCATTCCCAGCTCACGGCCAAGGCATTGCCTCGTCTAGATGAAGACACCCGCCTGGAGCCAATACTTGCTAATCTCTCCAAAGGCTTCCTCGCAGGCGTGTCGTCTGGATGGGATGACGATGGCACAGACAAAGAGCATATTACGGCGGATATGATCGATGGCCTCGCCAGGAAACATTTCCCCTTGTGCATGCAACACCTGCATCAGAAACTCATGAGAGACAGACACCTTGTCCATTTCGGCCGACTGCAGTATGGATTATTCTTGAAGGTGGGTGGGAGGAATGTGTGTACTCTTCGTAGACTCAATTTTTGGGTAGGTGTTGGGTTTGCCGATCGAAGAAGCAATAATATTCTGGAGGAAGTCCTTCAGTAAAATTACTGACGACGAGTTCAACAAGAAGTACAAGTATAATATTCGCCACTCATATGGACTAGAGGGACGGAAGGCCAACTACCCAGCCATGAGGTATTGTCCGTTCCTATACTCGCGCCATCCTCATGCTAAAGCTGTGATAGCTGTTCTCAAATTCTCATTCCATCGAACAAGGAGGCCAACTATATATGTCCGTATAAGCATTTCTCTCATGAGAATTTGCATACCTCGTTGATGTCGAGCTATTCGTCCCATGGGATGACGGAACAGGCTGCCATGGAAGTCATGGGTACGGTCAAAGCAGGACACCCGCACGTCGCGTGCACACGAGTGTTTGAGATTACACATGTTGCGCAAAGTGTCAAGAAGGGCGAGGGGGTTGGTGGCGGCGAGAGTGTGACGCATCCGAACCAGTATGCAGCGGTGAGCATAGAACTGGAAAGGTCGAGCTCTGGGGTCAAAGGGGAGGATATGAGCGTGGATTGATTTTCCCTGTACATTATGCCACGTGCTTCCATATCGGTTGTTGCTCCTAACTTTGTTTTGCATTTGCACCTTGAACGACCTTCATGACTCTCAATCAACGAAATTCCTCAGCTTCAACGAGTAACGACGCCGTGAACGTCAAGGCAGAAGGGCCTGTTGCTTTGCACCAATACCAGGACACTGGAGGCCATTTTTCTCTAGTTAGGTTCGTGTGCACCCCGCTCTTGGATCCGTGCTCTCCTCATTCTGGCCATGCTCAGGAATTTCCGACTCGCAGACTTGGTCACTATCATGAATGGCGTTTGCGGGTCCTTCTCAATCTTCTCTTCCGCACATTATCTCTGTACAAAGGACCCAGACTACCTGTGGTCTGCGTTGGCCTTTCCACTTGCGGGCCTGATGTTTGACTTCTTGGATGGGAAAGTTGCGAGATGGAGGAAGTCGACCAGTCTCCTTGGCCAAGAATTAGACAGCCTGGCGGATTTGGTGCGTCTCGTTGTCGCTGAAAGGTGACGACCCGAATTCACGAATTGCCTCAGATCTCTTTCGGAGTTGCTCCTGCTTTACTTGCTTTCGTTGTTGGTCTCAGGACATACCTCGACACAGTATGCCTAACGGGATTCATTTGCTGTGGACTTGCACGTCTCGCTCGGTTCAACGCAACCGTTGCTCTGGTCCCCAAGGACACCGGGGGCAAAGCCAAGTATTTCGAAGGCTTACCTATCCCGTCGTCGCTTGCACTGGTAGCGATGCTAACCTACTGGACGAAGCACGACTGGATAGAGGGCAAGCTGGGCATACCATGGGGCACAATCACTCTGTGGGGTGACAAGGGTGGACGTGGAGAGCTGCACTTGGTTAGTATTGTGTTTGCGTTGTGGGCGATGGCGATGGTTAGCAAGACACTGCGTGTCCCCAAGCTATGATATTCTATACAGTACCTGGCCAGTGTCCGTAGCATGTCGTGTGCTTGTCGCCCTCAACTGGCAAACATGTGTCAACACTACTTACCACGACGCGCCTCTTGCCTTATCCGGCCACGCGTTTCTTCTCCATTGACGCGATGGTCAGCGCGAACGATGTCCACCGACTCTTTCTTCAGGCCGTCCTCTCTCGCGGCGTCATGTCAGCGACGCTGGCCAAAACATTGTGGGCAAAGTGTATTGATGCTGTCAATGGTGATTTCTCCCATGTCACCTCACCTTAGATGATGCCGTCTCACATCAACCAAGCGACCGACGACTCCCTAGAACTGCCGCACTCCAACCTGCCCGATGCATGGGAACAGTTTGTTGCTAAGATTAACAATTCTCTCAACAGCCTAGATCTCGAGTTCAGGCATCTCCACGATGAAAACAACGGCCAAGAGATATACGCCCTCGTGTGTACTTCGACACTCCTGTCTGCATTCGCGACTTACCCTCACGCAGGTCAACCGGAAAGGCGACGAAATTGCTCAGATGGCCACTGACTATAGCCCAGCTGAGATTGCGTACTTTAGAGCTCTCGTAAGTCCAGCCTTCCACATTTCACATAAACTCACTTAGCCAAAAGGTTGAGCAAATAATGCTAGCTCCAAATGAATCTTATTCTTTATCTTCAATGGCCGCCCTGCGCGAAGTCAGTTCTCTCAAAACCAATATGAGCAAGGCCCAGGCAGAAGTTGTGCTTGGCAGTTTTGTGGCTAATGGGTGGCTGCATAAAAGCAAGTGAGTCAGGGTACTTTCAGAAATATTACTAACAAATTCATCTTCTCATTAGACAGGGCCGGTACTCACTTTCTACGCGCTCCCTTCTCGAGCTTCTGCCCTATCTCAAGTCAACGTATCCCGACGACGTTCTCGAGTGTACCATCTGCATGGAGGTATGCAATCGTCTCTTTTTTAAGGGTGAAAGCTATATGACTGCATACAAGATCATAACGCGCGGCATGGCGTGCCATACCAACAACTGCAAGACACGCATGCATTTCCACTGCTTTAATACTTATCGCAAGCGCAATAGCACTTGTCCTGCGTGTTCCATTGACTGGCCCCAGAAGGTTACTGATGAACCCCTGGTCCCAGTAGGGGAAGGCGCTGCCAGGAAGTCGGATGACCTCAAGCGGCGCGAACGCCGCAAGAATGATGAGTCCGATAGCGACGAGGAGAATGACGAAGACTTCGATGAAAACTCTCCGCCGAGTCAAACCCAGCCCCATAGAAGTCAACGCTCCAGTAGAAGGAAGGGTAAAGCTAAAGCCGATAACTCTATGGACACGGACGAAAACGAGGAAGAAGACGAAGACGAAGCTCCAAAGAGGTCGCAAGTCAACGTCAGGCGGGGAAGACGAGGATAAGATATGATTCTAGACACTTCTAACTGTATATTCTTAAGATATACACGTGTACTCTACCCGGTCTTGATGTAATGATGCTTCACTTCCTGCTTCTACGATATGTATGCGAGATGGCAGCGGCAGGGACAGAGGAGACTTTGCCTTCTTCTAAGTTGGAGTCTTGGTTGATAAAGCCAAACCGTCCCTTCCCCCAAACGTGTATCTTTTTCCTGTCCTTGCGCCCTTCTCCAAATTCGTCATTCCACTTCCTAAGGTCAGAAAGGGTGCCCAATGATTCGGACGACGAAGGGGTAATTTCCCGGAGGGCTTTTTCGAAGTTGCGTAATCGGAGAACTCGGTGAACAGGAGGACTCCCCGCTCTCGATTCCGGAGAACTAGCTTGTGACTCATGAGGTAGCGCGAGGGCGGTATTGTCCACTGGGGGAACAGCAGACGCGATAGGATCGAAGGCAGTCGACGGCACTTTGTTCGAGGACCAGGGCACTTCCACTATTTCTTTGACAGCATCTAAGGCCGCAGATACGCACAAGTCTGTACAAGCTAAGTGAGCATAGGATGAGAAGTATCCAGGCGCATGCCCACGTTTCAAATCCGACCCAGAAAAACTATCCGTCCTCTTGGCCAATATTGATGGGTTCAAGTCCTCGGCCAATGTCTCGTCACGAAGAAGGATTTTGAGGATCTCTTCCAGAAATTCAGTCAGTAATCCTGGATTGATAGACGAAAAATCATAGCAAGCACCTTCACGTTCTTTCTCGCCAGGTAAGTCCACCAAGAGTCGTCGCGGAAGGCGCCGGAGGATCGCGTCGTCAAGATCAAAAGGGCGATTCGTGGCGCCAATGACAATGACACTGTTTTCTTTCGAGGTTTTGAGACCATCCATTTCCTGCATAAATTCAGTTATCACTCCTCGATGGGCAAAGGCTCCTCCACTTTCTCTGGCAGACATGCGGGCGCCAAAGAGAGCATCGATCTCGTCCAGAAATACGACGCAAGGAGACAACTTGCGTGCGAGAGAAAATACGGCCTTAACAAGTTTTTCACCTTCACCAACATACTGTCCTCATCAAGTGAGTTGGTGACGGAAACCTGATAAAGGTAGCTTACCATATCCATTACATCCGAAGGTGATATAACCATCATTCGACAACCAGCTTCCTTCGCCAAAGCGCGCACAACCAAGGTCTTACCTGTCCCAGGAGGACCAAATAATAGACAACCAGTCATTGCATGCTCTTTTAAAATGCCTTGTTGGAACGCAGTAGGATACAGTAGGGGGAGTGAGACGATGGTTCGAACTGAATCAATGGTGTGTGCTGGTAGATGAACTTGACTGAATGATGTGGGCATGGAAGCTGAACATACAGAATCGAATTTCAGCAGTAGTGCACAGAGTGGAGAAATCTACCTGGGTCAACGATAGACGTTAATAGTCTGTGTTCGTGAGGATCAAGGTCGGGATCAGCTTTGATACGTTCAATAACTTCATCAAAGGAGGGTTTCGCATGGCTTTCTTCGCCATCTTGATCTTCCTCAATGCTATGTTGTGTTTTCGTCGCCGACGTCAGTTCCTTCGTCCATGACTTGCGAAGTTTCCGACCAGTTTGATGTCTCATCCACGCTGCTTGCACAACATCCCAAGAGACGGGTGTCGGTTCAAGTGATGGCCTCTCGCTGATTTGTGTAACTCCGACAGAGCTACCGAGGGCAAAATCAGCAATTTGCTGGACGCTAGACCAAGTCTCTATCCGTTGGCCCCAATCATCCCATATCCTGGGTGCATCAATTTCTGACAGTGGAGCGGAATCATTGGATAAATCTGAGCTTCCACTGAGGAAAGGATTGTCTCCATCCAATGCTCCCCCCACGGCACCAATACCCATTCTCATAGTCAGCTCGTTGATTTCTCGCCTCCGAGCAACGCGACAGTCGCGCTCGTCCAAAGGCGTTCGCTGGCGGGGCACTATGACGGACATACGGAAGAATGCATCGTCAGAGTCATCGCCGTCACTGCCATCTTGGCCTGTTGATGAGCCTCTAAGAAATGGCGGCAAGAAAGGCAGGCTGGAAAGATTACGAGAGCCACCAATGACAACCACATCCGGCCTCTGCTTGCCTTCGCTGTCAGCAGCACCGGGAGAAAGTCTAGGAATTTCGTCATGTAGGGCAAGATCACCTTGCTCCCATTTTCTCATACGCTCCCGCAGCCTCCGTTCCCTTGCTTTCTCTGCAGTAGATTCTTCGTTCCACTCAGATTTATTGGATCGTGGATGGACTTGAGGCGGCGCAGACTGGGAATGCCGATTCATGAGAAGATTCACGAATCCGGTGGGACCGGGTGGGGAGATGGAGTTGGTCGTGGGTATTAAAGGAGGAGTGATTCCGAAGACAATCACTATGGGATTTGTGACGGGTGACAAAGGGCGGGAAATGGGACCTTTTCTCCTTTGGCGAACCGCAGAGAGCAATGGAGGATACCACGTGGAGGAGGTCATAGCCAATGTGGAGAAGTCTCTCACGTAGATCAAACGTGGCCGACGTATGGAAGAAGAGCTACTTGAGGGATCGGAGCCATGGTTCTGCTTTGAAGGCATATTGACAAGGGCGTCAAAAAAGACCCTTGCTTTACTTGGAGATGGACTACGACGGGAAGGAGACGATATGACCGTCCGACCACCTGAGCTCGGAGAAGATGAAGTCATCAAAGTGAGGGTCATTTGCTGAGGGGAAGAAAAGATTGGAGGAGAAACGTCTTCGCCGTCGTCTTCATCTGGACGCAATCTCGGAACAGCAAAGCCATGCATGGAGGGAGCTGAAGGGAAGTGGAGGGGATTTTGGGGGAGCTGAATGGCAGAACCAGCTTGACACAAGGAAATTAGCCCATGGACGCGAGGAAAGGAACATGAAGCATACCTTTGCCAAAATGCCCCCATTCACCAGCGGCCAGTTGGGCTGCATCCAACTCGACGACATCAGCACCGATGTGACGCGCTAATTCACGAACAGTTGCGTCGACAATATAGTCTCCACCTTCGATGGGGCAGTATAATGCAAGCGTGGGCTCAACAGCAGGTGTGCCGTTTGCGTAGATTGAGTTATGCTGCGTCTGCGGATGTAAAGCGATGTGCAAATTGTGCAGAGCATCTTCGAAGATGTCTCCGGGTGGCAATGCAGACAAATCGGAAGGCTCACGCCCAGGAGGGTCCGATTCAGGTGCCCACAAGATGTTCAATCCCTCCGGCAGCTGAAGCACGTCTTGCTCTTTCGTCGAGACTGAAATCCTAGCACGTCGCGTCCTAGGCTTCTCGGGTTCATCTGTAGAGGGATCTTCGGACCCGGGTGGATCTGGCGACGTCTCTGGGTGTGGCTCCGAGCGATCTTCTACTGCCGACGGCGGTGCTGGCAAGGAGGAGAGACGTGCGACAGGAACGCAGCTCGAGGCTGGGGATGGTGAGTCCTTCCGGGGGAGTCGAGTGAGTCGACCGGGAGAGCGACGGGCAGGTTCAAGCAATTGCAGCAGCGAACGCGACCTGCGGAATAAAAGCTGAGAGGAGCGCATGCAAGTCAGGACCAAGTGCTGAACCACGTGCCATCTTCTTCGTCACTCCAAATAAGCGCCTTGATTAACAGTATATACCTATCTAGACTGGACACGGTGCATAACGTAGAATGTAGATGACAGCCCAAAACGTTCATCGTTTACGAGCCAAGGCCTCCTCACGCGCCTTCGCCCTCTCCGCGAGATCGACCCCAACTAGAATCTTCGATGCTTTCCAAAGCTGGACCGTATTGAGGAGGAAGTTTTTAATGAAGAATATCGGGAAGCTGATGGCAGCCAGAACCTGCGCCCAAGTCACATCGGCGAGGATTGAGGAGACGGATCCCAAGCCTAGGGGGGTTTGAGTCCATTTCATGAGGTACAGGGACACGAAGAAGAGTTCATTGCCGGCGCATACTACAAACAAAGTCGTCTTCGTCGACGGGCTCAATACAACAGAGTTGTAGCCGATATAGCAAGGGCACTCACGGTATTATTATAGTACCATCGCAGGATACGACTGACATCACTTTGCACGGATTTGTGGCTCCTAGATCCAGTCACCAAAGAGCTGGCGGGGAAATGAACCAGGGCCGATATACGAGGAGTCCACGGGCCTCACCTATACATATGCATGTAATGACTGCTGAAGTCAAGCGCAATTAGGAATTGGAACAGGATAGCCCATTGTGGGTACGCGGAAGATAAATAGCAGAGTAAACACGATGTTGTGCATCTGGTCGTTCTGGTGTTGGAGGGCGAATTCAAGACGCAAGAAAGGAGAGGGGCGCACCGATCTGTGACCATGTCTAGAACTGCCCCAAACTTCGACGTTTGTCCCAGTGCACGCGCAGCCTGACCATCTACGGCATCGAGGAGGCATGAAATCACATAGGCAAGCGTGCAATACTTTGGATGATAGCTCATGAAATGGAGAGATAGTCCAGCGAGGATAACGCGGGTGTACCCTACGTAAAAGCATCAGTGTCGAAAAACCCTCCAGCAAAGGACCAAGGAGCCCAACCTATAAGGTTCGGTACAAAAAGAAATACATTTTCGGAATAGGTCTGAGCAGTTGCGAGGTCAAGAGCAACATTTGCGTCAACGACCTCGATAGAGGCTCTTCGTCTGCGATGGGTAGGTTCGGATGGCATTTCGGAGGGAAACTGAGGGAGAAGGCGACGCGGTTAGTGGTGGTCAGAAACGCGCAGTAGTCGTGCAACAGAATTTGCGCAGAGGCGCCAAGAACAAGTTAGGGATGGCTACAAAAGCCTGAGGCTGCTCTGCTGGCGTGTGACGAAAGATTACGAAATGCGCATCACGTCATAAGGAACTAGTATACAACGCGGTCCTAAATCACTTTCCGCTGCTTCCAGTGCGCAGACCAAATACAAGACCCAAGACCAACGCAAGAACGACGACGACAAACAAACATATAAGGAAGCACATCCACCGCAGTCGTCGAGCATTTCGAGCGTGCTTGATCCAGAATCAGCAAAGTGGAATGAAGAAAATGTCAGAAGCCAACGTACCTTCACAGCTATGGCTACTTGATCGTCCCTGTGAAGATAAGTTAGCAGCGGAAAGAAACCAAGGACACCCAGAGCAATACCCGGCTTTTGCATCTTGCTCGACCTTCCCTGCTGTGTGCTCGACATAGTTGATTGTAGTATCTTGTTGTTCAACCAAAGTCGCCATCTAGAAGCAAACTGAGAAGGCGGAGGTCGGGATGGAAGATACAAACCCACGTCGTTGAATAGTTGCGCTAGCTCCGCAAGCGTCTGTTCCATGCGAGTAATTTCTTGGTGCCTCTCCTGAACTTCACGATACGCCACGCGGGAATCACCGTATCGCGTAGAAGAAGTGAGCTGCCATGGCATTAGAACAGTCCTGCTCGAATCTTCCGAGCGCGTACCGCATCTGCAAAGATCTGGTCACCTTGACCAGAGGCATTGTTTACAACTGCAGCGACTTCGTCCGGAGTGGCCTCAGGTTTTACTGGGATAGAATGGGTGAATAAAAAGCTCCTGGGCGTCACAAGGGCACAGTTACCAATGCGGAATTGCCGTTCGACGCGATCCCTTGCTTTCGCTCGAGACTGTTGTTCTACTTGCTGATATCGTTGTAGTGCTTCCAAGAAGTTCTGTCGAACGAGAGCAATCTATTGTGGCCGAGGTGAGAGACAGCACGCTAAATGGAAAGGAACTTGCCCTATTTCGTCGAATTTGCGCAGCGCGCCCGGTGGCAGCCTGAGACTCTAAACGCTTTATGCGGTCCTTAATTGCGTTACTGAGCGTCCTGGTCTCGACCGTGATATTTTCAAGTTCTGCGGCATCTCTATGGGAGTCATCGGACACGACATTGATCGACCTAATGTGCAATTCAGATATTCGCCTTATGTTGGCGTGCAAGCGATCAATATTGTCTTGGATGTCCGCGACCTGGAATATGTCCACTCAACACATCCAAGTAGCCAACAAATGCAATATGCTGACCTCGGATAGAAAGCCGTTCGTATCATCATCATTAGGAGTCCCGTTTGTGTGTAATCCCGTTAATTCGTGGGCAGGTTCGGTAGGAGTGCCATTCTGTTGCCTGCGCTGGGCCTAATTCGAAAAGGTCTTAGACGAGTGAATTTTAAATTTCGAGTTGTGAAACTAACCCTTGCAGCTGCTAGTCTGTCCATGGTAGTGGGATTGAAAGGTGGAATGGAAGGCTAAAGGAGGCTAAAGCCTAACAGGGCTGTGTGATCCTCCGCAGAGGCGGGAGTAACCACGTGGTAAACGCGCCAATACGACAGAGCCTGATCTTATCTTATCAGCAGAATGTTGACAATCTAATCTCGTGTGACTCATTATGGTACAATCGCCAGGAGCTCGCTCCTTTTTTCTTCCTTGACCTCTTGACATCGAATTTCCTCCAAGCTCCAATGTGTGGCATCTTTGCGGTGCATGGCCTTGAAAAGCCTGTGGCAGACCGAGCACGTTTCATCGCAATGTCAAAGCGACTTCGACATCGCGGTCCAGATTGGTCGGGTTGTTTCGTAGGCAAGAACTGTACTCTTGTCCATGAACGCTTGGCCATCGTCGGTGTTGGTGAGCTCCAGTTCCCATCCATCAACAACGAATGCACTCAATTCTTCATCTAGATACTGGCGCTCAACCTTTGGTTAGTGAAGACGGGCAAACCATCCTTGCAGTCAACGGAGAGATCTACAACCACGTCAAACTACGGGCTTCCGTGGGACCCGGTGTGAAATTCAAGACCCATTCAGACTGCGAGGTCATCATCCCTCTGGTGAGTTTATGATTTGTACGTTGAAAGTCATCATTTTAAGGGCGTGCACTCGATAGTACAGACAGTACGATAAAGAGCTCTGCAACCTCCTGGATGGGATGTTCTCTTTCGTTTTACTTGACGAAGCCATGAACCCCCCCAGGATCATTGCGGCACGCGACCCCATTGGTATCACTACTCTTTATCAAGGATGGAGCTCGAAACGACCTGGAGCCGTCTACTTTGCCTCGGAATTGAAAGCCCTGATGGACGAATGTGACCATATAATCTCATTCCCTCCAGGCCACGTTTATGATAGCAAGGACGGCAGCACTACTCGGTACTTCAATCCGACGTGGTGGACGGGTGACTCCGAGGAACTGCCGACAATACCCACCAATCCTGTCAACTATGCTCTCATCCGTGAAACACTCGAAGCTGCGGTACGAAAGCGGTTGATGTCAGAAGTACCTTACGGCGTGCTTTTGAGCGGCGGTTTAGACAGCAGTCTTATAGCAGCCATTGCCTCTAGAGAAACCGAGAAAGTGGCGCAAGCTCAATACGAAGCCAGGAAACGGAGACTGCAAGAGGCCCGAAGTGGACCTCCTACCCCTCCTGAAGTGGGCTTGGTAACAGAAGAAGTCACGCTTGCTTCATGGCCTCAACTCCATTCATTTTCGATTGGCCTCGAGAATTCGCCTGATCTCCTGGCTGCTCGTAAAGTTGCTCATTATTTGGGCACCGTCCACCATGAGTATGTTTTCACCGTGCAGGAGGGATTAGACGCGATCCCAGATGTGATTTACCACCTTGAAACCTACGACGTCACAACCGTCCGTGCTAGCACGCCAATGTATCTCCTAAGTAGGAAAATCAAGGCTATGGGCGTGAAAATGGTTTTGAGTGGCGAAGGAAGTGACGAAATCTTCGGCGGTATGGCCCGTGTTCATTACTTCACGCGGTCCCATCTTTTCAATCAATCACACAGGTTACCTCTATTTCCATGCCGCACCAGATAGCAAGTCTTTCCATCAGGAATGTGTGCGGCGTGTTAAGAATCTCCATACGGCGGATTGCCTTCGCGCCAACAAGTGAGTAACTACAATTCACCTTGAACCCGCTACTCATAGCGCAGGTCGACGATGGCATGGGGGCTTGAAGCCAGAGTTCCGTTCCTCGACAAGGCCTTCTTGGAAGCTGCCATGAGCACTGATCCCAAGGAGAAAATGTTCCACAAAGGCGCAGCCCAAGAAGTCGACGAGGACAACTGTCCTCGCATGGAGAAGGTAACGAGGTTCCTGCCTTGTTATCCAAGTTAAATTTTGTATCCTTCCAGTACATTTTACGCAAGGCTTTTGATTGCGCACCTGGTGGAAAGGTATGATCAATAGACTTGAACGTGAAGTATCACTTGATTAAACTACGTAGGCCTATCTTCCACGTTCGATACTCTGGCGGCAAAAGGAACAATTCTCTGATGGGGTTGGCTACTCATGGATAGATGGGTGAGCTATAAGTCAAATACTAAAGCTGATGTGCTTACCGCTCGAGTAAGCATGAAAGACCATGCAGCCTCTGTCGTCTCCGATGACGCTTTCTCGCAAGCTAGCCAACGGTGGCCAGATGCAACGCCCGATACTAAGGAGGCCTACTATTTGCGGGAGGTGTTTGACAGTAAGAAAACAACATTGTCGATTATTTATCAGCATGATTCACGTTCTATAGATTTGTTTCCCCTTGAAACAGCGGCTAAAACCGCTGTTCGGTAAGTCCATTGCAGTGTGCAGCTCAGCAATGCTGAACCTTTTGCTTCGCAGCTGGATACCTCGAGGAGATTGGGGCTGTTCTTCGGACCCAAGTGGTAGAAGCGTTAGCATACACAACGCAGCTTATGGAACAGTCGATTCAGAATCCGCCAAGTAGCAAGTCACAGAATACACATGATTCTACTAGATGAATGATAGTAAATAGCTGGAATTTGAAAACCAATTAGAAGGAGCGTTTGTCTCGGTCAGCCTGAAGTGATGGGGTATAAAGATGGAATGGGCGTCAAGATATGCAGAAAATCAGAACACGTAACAAAACAACGTTTGAGGACACAATATGAAAGCGAGCGAAGGTAGGTAAACTAAAGCCTAAAGTTGATACTGTAATAGCAATTGAAAGCAGATGCTCTTAGCAACAGCATAGCTTAGTCTAGGACTTCAGACTCGGTTAAGACCATCATTAGCAATCATCTGGCGATATAGGCCTACCCCAGAATCCTCCGACGGAGCAGGCGATGCCATAGGTTTGTTGACAACAGCAAGCTTAGTAGTAGAACTTGTTTGTGACGTGTTGCGGGTTCGCTTCGGCACGGGTGTGGATAATGCTGAACGCGTACTTGCGTCCCAGGCTGGCCTAGTTACGGTCGCCTTAGCGTAATTCACGTTGTCGTCGGCCGCAACCCGCTTGGATGACGTAGGCGTTGCACCAGCGCGACGACTGGCTGCACGGGCCGTAGGAGAGGTGTCGGATACCAGCCGAGTACCAAATTTAGCATTGGCGGAGGATTCTCGACCATATGAAGGAGAATTGGCAGCTCCGCGTCGACCAATGCCCATCTGGGGTCTGCCCTTAATAACGGGTTTCTGGACGGTGACTCTGTCAGCGCCCCAATAAGAAAAGCTCATCTTGCTCTTCTTATCGGAGTCGTCAGAGTCGCCACCGTTATCCTCGCTATCGTCGGGGAGAGGTACTATTCGCGGTTGGTTGGTATGGGCTTGAGCTCGAGAACGAACAACGCTGAAAACAGAGGTTAGCATGAGCTCAACCTACGGGTTGTCAACTCACTCTTCCATCGAAACCACGCCTTCTCTTACCCCATCTCCGATTGTCCACGTTTCGATCTGATGGAAGGGCGGTCAGCTAACCCAAGCACAGGTACCACAGGTGCGAAGAAGCTGACCTTGATAAACTTATACAAGTTACGGGGTTTTGTATGGGAGTTCCTTCTGCCAGTGGTGCCATACTTGCCCTTGCTTCCCTGGAGCTCTGGCATGGACGTAGTTCTTGAACTAGATCCTGACACAAGCGGGAGGGATGTTGTTCCAGTTCGTTGGCATTGTAGTACGACGTCGTTGAAAACAACCAGCCACAAATCCTTCTTCCCACCCACTCCGTTGGTGCTGTTGGATAGAACGTCGCTGAGGCGTTTGAATGACGATTTGCCACGGACTCCTTTCGCTGCGCCAGCGGGAGGAGGTGAAGAAGTCTTACCGCCGCCAATAGTAGCTTGGGTAGGTGCTGGGAAACATTGACGTTCTTCTACGAGAACCCTCGACGGCTTCGGCATGGCAAGTTGCTTGACTTTCTCTAGGCCTTCAATACGAGCGAATACGTCACGAGTCTTGTCCCGCTCCTCCTTCTGGATCTTCTCATCTTCAATGCTACGCACAATAGTCTCTACCTCCGCCACCATTTGGAGCGTACTTTCATACTCGTACGTGCTTGGATCGGTGTGAAATAGCAGGTTTTGGAATAGCAGAGGATATTTGAGTAACCGTTGGAATGGTTTTGATAGGGTAATCGCCAATCCTGTCTCGCCCTTGTCGGCGGCATTCTCTTCCAATTTCTGGAGAAATTTACAAACACGCTGCCACTCGCCTTCGTCTTGCTTTTTCGGCTTCTTCGCAGACACGTTAGAAAGAGCGTTATCGACTTGCTCCAGGGCACGCTCAAGGTGAAGTACGTATTGACCGTAGCCACTGAAGATGTCAGACTAAGTTTCAGGTTTAGCTCAGGCCATCATTTGAAAGAAACGCAGGGTGAGTGGCCTACATTTGCAACGAAAACATCTGCTAACGATCGCACGAGAGGGAATTGGTCGTCGTATCGCTTTTTGAGAGCCTCAGACAAACGTTTATGTCCTTCCAGCACTCCATTGTCAATGACTTCCAGGCACACGCGCATATCCTCTGGGAGCTGATGGGGAGCTATGGAATTACCAAAGACATTGTCCACGGAATTTTGGCTCCTCTTGAATTTTTTGAGCATGCCAGTTTTCTGGCTAGGCGTAGCACTTGGCCTGGAAGATTGTCCTTGGCTATAATTTCGCTCTCGTTCACGTTCATTAGCGGTTGATTGTCGGCCGAGAGACTGGGTGGATGCATTGGCACGCGGGGGAGGGGGAAGGGACTGATGCGAACGTGACGGAAAGGGTAGAGTACCACCCGTCCGTGTGCTGGTCTTGGTTGCCGTTGCACGATAAGGTGATCGAGGATGATTGTGCTTTGAGGATTCCGGCCTCCGAGATGAGTAACCTTTACCAACTCGGTCATCCTCTTCAGGTTCTTCATCTGTATCCATGGACTCGGCATCAATATTGGGTGTGTCCTTGTTGTTTCGTGTCCCGGGTGGATGGGTTGCGGTTGGTGTTGGCGACATGAAACGAGCAGCAATGGGCGGCAGATGGTCGGCGGATTCAAGAGGAGATTCGGAGCGGTAATAGTCGTAGTCGAGATTGGGGGTGGATGCGGATAGTGGTGAGCTAGATGTGGTCGAGAAAGGATGAAGGAGGGGATCGATGAAGGTCTCTTTCATTTTGATGAGCTCCTGGACGTATCTATATGCAAGGAGTCAGACA
This sequence comes from Pleurotus giganteus, assembly GCA_032158425.1. NCBI lineage: Eukaryota > Fungi > Basidiomycota > Agaricomycetes > Agaricales > Pleurotaceae > Pleurotus > Pleurotus giganteus. The sequence continues at coordinate 2,502,214 of JAPEHR010000001.1, read as the reverse complement.
ATTCCGAGGAAAGCGAAACGAGGTAAAGCTAGTCGTAACCTTTCTTCACTGGATATGATTTCAAACAGGACCTCCTGTCGCGTGCGCTCTCTGGAACCGATATTGGATACAAGGTCCTCTTCAATCACTTCACTCCACGATGTCGCTGCAAGAATGCGACTGCCACTGCTCTGGGACATCTGGGAGTAAGGGGTGCCGGACCGTAGTGACTGCATTGAAAAACCGTCTCCCGGTGCTTTCTGGGGTACGGGGGAAGTAGCTCGTGTTGAAGTAGCCTTCACAGTGGTGTTACTGTTAGAGCCAGACGGGAGGTCGGTCTTCGAAGAGGAAGCGCCTGCTGTCGAAGTAGAGCCTCGAGGCTCTTTGCCATGCATTGCCTGAAACCGCGTCAACGTGGTTTTGAGTGGTGCGGGCGTCTGGCCGTTGGCAGGTGCATCGGGCAACGAGCGATCGAGATCAGCTGGCGACGGGGTTGGGGGAGGAGAGATGAAGGCGACTTTCTTCGGGCCATCGCTGGTAGGCTGAGTGTTCACGGTCCCAGATGTGGTTTTGCGTGAAACTTTGCCTGGCTCCAGCTCTTGTCGGGGAGAGGCAGCGGGCGCAAGGGAGTCGGCGGTGGGCTCGTCACTGCGCAGCGTTGTCTGAGGCGAAGCAGAGGGGGGGATCGGTGTTGGGGCCGGTGTGGAAGTGGGCGTCGGTGTGGTCGACGGGGAAGGCTCGTCGATTGGAGGCAAGAGCCGCGATGAGAACTGGTCGGCGAGTTGAGACGGAACGAGCTCTGGGAGCGGTTTGAACGACGCATAAGAGGCTGGAGTTGACGCAGGGCGGTGAGGCTCGTCTGGAGGCCATGCGCGCAGAGGAGGAAACTTTTCCTTGTGGTCCTTGTCCTTGTCCCTGTCCTTCGCTCCTCCGCCAATGTGCAGCCTGGAGAGGAAAGCCTTCATTGAGGCGACCCGGGAGTCGGTGGGCAGCAGGAGCAAGGGAACGTGCTCGGGCGACTATTTCCCAAACAACAACAAAATGCTCCTCAGTCCCTTGCCAGCCCACGACACAAAGCATCTCCCCCTTCTCACCTACCCTTTTCGCCACCGCCTCTTCTATCTGGCCCAGCTCAACGATGGTGCTTCAAACGGCACAGCTCTCTGGCCTGGTGCCCAGTGTCTCTCTGCATATCTCGCAGAATCTCATCGCACCACGCCCCTCAACGTCCTTGAACTGGGCAGCGGTATAGGCTTGACTGCGTACGCCTTCTTTCTCTGCTGCCCCTGCCCCTGGCCTGAAGCATCTTAGACTCGCCATGAGCTCGATGGGTTGGCATGTCCTGGCAACGGATCTCCCACCCATCATATCTGCCGTCCTAGCCCAGAATATCTCCCAAAATCGGACCAATCTCCCACCTGACGCGGGCGCCATCCACGTCCGAGAGCTTGATTGGACTACCCCCTTACCTCCCAGCGAATGGACGTGGTCTCATCCCAAGAGCATAACTGCAAACGACGCGTGCACATCTTTCCCAGACGCAACGGACTCATTGGCCCCTCCGTTCGATCTCATTGTTACCGCCGATACCATATACATTCCAGAACTCACGCAACCCCTGCTCCGTACCTTACATTCGCTAAGCTTATTATCTTCCACTGCCGCCTCTGGGCGCTCCTGCTTCCCGGTGATATTTATCTGTCTCGAGCGCCGCGACCCGGCCCTGGTGGATAAATTCTTCGCAGACGCTAGGAACATATGGCATTTCCACGCCAAACAAGTCCCTCGTAAGAAGGTTCTGAAGGCGTTGGAGAAGGGAGGCTTGAAGTGGCAGAAACGAGATTGGGATGACATCGAAATTTGGAAGCTGACATTGCGGGGATTGGACTCAACCATGGTGGCTACGTCTATACCAATCACCTTCACAATATAACTGTGTCTCCTTCCTCTACGCAATACACGTCGAATAAGTATGTGTCCTTGTCCCAACGATTGCTTGAGATCGGCGCGAACAGGCGCTTATTGTGGACCCTGTCGTTGGTTCATTCCTGCGCCATGGGTACGCGCTCCGAGCCCCTCTCGATCGAGAGTTTGCTGCAAAAGCAGAGGGAAGAGAAGGAAGCAGCGGCCAAAGTACGTTCTGTACACTGCGAATATGCCTATTCTCGATGTCAAACCTCTCTTCCAGCCAAAGTTTCTTTCCAAGGAAGAACGCGCCAAAATTGCCATAGCCAAACGAGCACAGGAAATCAAGGACCAAAAAGCAAGGGATGAGGCTGTTCGACAGGATCGTGAGGCTTTGGAAAAGGGAGCCAGCGAACTCCAGCGTCAGGAGATGAGCTCGTCCAACAGCAGGTATGGAGGTGGTCGATGTCAGTCACTCATTTTAACCACTCTAGTCAAGTTTCTTCACCATTACCTTTTTTCCCTTTACATTATAGATGAGGAACGCTATGCTCATCCTGAACGCGACAGAGGTCGATATGGCCGAAGGGACAATCGAGACACTCGTCCTTCGAGTGGGTCTAACACTCCGCGGGAGGGCTACCAGAACGTACCTACCGGGCCTCGCGCAGACAGAAACAAGGCTCCCCCAGTGAACCCCCCATCCTTGACCAATTCACCAGCTCCTAGCACTCCCAACTCCATGCCTCCGCCGCCCGCACCACTCAACAAACCTGTGCTGGCTGAGGCGTCTACTTCGTACGTCCCCCCCATGACAGAGACTGATTTGTCGGCTATCCGGACACGATACCTTGGTGTGGACAAGAAGAAGCGCAAAATTCGCAAGATGAATGATCGCAAGTTTGTCTTTGATTGGGACACTCAGGATGATACACTTGCGGATGACTCGTTGTTGGCCGTTGGAAGTAACAGACAAGGAGCGCAGGTGATGTTTGGTCGTGGACACCTTGCAGGCATGGACGATGGTGGGGGGACAGGTCAAAGGAAAACTGACAACAGTGCTGCAAACCTTGCTGATGCCATGGAGCGTAGAAAAGCGGCCAAGATGGGTATAGATGAGCGGCATTGGACTGAGAAGCCGTTGGAAGGAATGAAAGAACGTGACTGGCGTATCTTCAGAGAGGATTTCAGCATATCTGCCAGAGGTAGTGATCCCTCTGTTCCATGCATATTGTGCTCACTTCCCCCGTCTAATAGGTGGCCAGATACCCCACCCTCTTCGATCATGGGCAGAATCTGCTATCCCCCCTGCCATCCTGCAGTGTATTGAAAAGATTGGGTACAAGGAACCTTCGCCTATTCAACGTCAGGCAATACCAATCGGGCTTCAGAATCGTGACATCATTGGTATCGCAGAAACTGGTGCAATCTTCCTATCTTCACAATGACCAAACGTCTGAAACATGATCCAGGTTCTGGCAAGACTGCGGCCTTCGTCATTCCCATGCTCTCGTTCATCTCCAATCTACCACCACTCACGGACGACAACCGCCACTTAGGGCCGTTCGCCCTCATCTTAGCGCCGACTCGTGAGCTCGCCCAGCAAATAGAGAGTGAAACCAAGAAATTCGCCACGCCCCTTGGCTATCATTGTGTTTCCATCGTTGGAGGGGTAAGTCAGATGTACAAATTCTTGGCTGTGTGTTCATGATATTTCCTAAGCGCGCTGTCGAAGAGCAACAGTTCAATCTTCGAGAAGGTGCAGAAATCGTCATCGCCACCCCTGGTCGGTTAAAGGATGTCATCGAGAGACATGTTCTTGTTTTGTCTCAATGTCGATATGTTGTTATGGACGAGGCCGATCGGATGGTCCACCTTGGTTTTGAGGCGGATCTTACTTTCATCCTGGATGCCTTGCCGACTGAGACCATGCAAGGTGAAGACGCTGGTGAGCAAATGGACGTGGATGGGGAAACTATGGTCAAGAAAGGCCGCACACGGGTGACAACACTGTTCTCCGCCACCATGCCGCCTGCTGTTGAGCGCTTGGCACGCAAGTACCTTAAGCGGCCTGCTGTGATTACTATTGGTGAGGCTGGTCGTGCGGTCGACACCGTTGAACAACGTGTTGAATTCGTCAACGGTGACGAAAAGAAAAAGTTTGCCTTGTCCCCGTTGCTTATGGTACAACTTGACTGACTAGACTTTGTCTAGGCAGAGGCTTTTGGAGGTTCTCAATAGCGGACAGTTCGCAGCGCCCATCATCATTTTCGTCAACCAGAAGAAGACGGCGGATATGGTTGCCAAAGATCTATCCCGTGCTGGCGTATGTCATATCCTCTGCTCGTTACCGGTGTGATTACTGACAATGTACTCGTTCTGTCAGTGGAGTGCGTCAACGTTGCACTCTGGGAAAAATCAAGAGCAACGTGAAGCCTCCCTACAGTCCTTGCGTAGCGGGGAATCCGATGTACTAGTCGCTACGGATCTTGCTGGACGTGGTATTGATGTGCAAGATGTTAGTCTTGTTATCAACTTTCAGATGGCAGGCACGATTGAGGCCTACGTTCATCGTATTGGTCGGTTCAGCCTTTTTAACATCCATGATCGTCTGCAATTCATTGTTGTTGTTTCTCCACCTAGGTCGTACTGGTCGTGCTGGTAAAATGGGCACCGCGATCACCTTCCTGACGAATGACGACGATGAGGTCATGTAAGTGTATCTTGTGTTATCTTTTCCTTATCAGATGGCTCACATGGTTGACCGTCTGATTAGGTACGATTTGAAGCAAGGTATGTTCCTGAAGGAATAACTTGGTCCATTCTAAGGCGTTCCAACTGATAAACTTCCTTTTTCGCCACTCCCTCAACCCGTGTTACATCAACCAGAAATATCAAAAAGCCCCGTATCAAAGGTGCCTGTGGAGTTGGCCAAGCACGAAGCGGCACAACACAAAGTATCTCGGGAGATGAAGCGCAAACGTGATGCGGAAGACCAAGGGTGAGTTCGACGAGAACATGGAGGTGCAGGGTTGAGATGCTTCTGGTGCCACTCCGCTGGTAAATAGAATTAGTGGTCAGGAGGACCAACGTGTCCTTATCTTTCGCGATTGAGACAGCACGTCATCATCAATGACAAGAATACATATTGTACTTTCGTGAGCGCTGGTCGGTTGTCCATCACCAAGAGATTTCTCTGGAACCGAAATTCACAGGGGAGTCGTTATAGCGCAAGATGTATGCATGGGTTATGCTACACCACGTTTTGGCCGCGACGTGAGCTGCTCGGGCCGAGTCGGCTTAATTTGACATAGGCGTCAACGCCGACGGATAACTGACTCGCGGCGCTGGTTTTGTGGCGGAGATAAAACTTGTGATTATGACGCACAACCCAATGTTACGTCAAGAGTCTGAGTAATCCCGACATGGCGCGATGCGCGATCCTCCCGGAATGAGCAGTTGGCGGTTATTAATGTTCCTCGGTCGTTCGGTGCGTGCAGCCATCTATTTGGGTCACCGAATTCAAGGGTTCCTCCGCCTCCCTTAGCTCACAGGCAGATCTCAACACCATCTATGGTGCAGTTCACCTATACACCGCCTATTTGGTACAAGCGCAAATTTGGCCGGCGAAGCCGGCGCCAAAAAATTTCGATGATTTTCCGCTGGATTTCAGCCAAGATGGTGATCAAAATGAGGATACAACTGCTACCTACGAGACATTTGATGAAACAGCCAAATACTATGGCAGTTTGAGATGGGATTATGTCTTTTTTGCTTTCGCGGTGGAAGATTGCAAGTCTATGTGCTCATCCAGAAGCCCGCCTCCAACGAAGATGGTCGGAAACAAGTTGCCAGCTGAGATGTTGGGAGACGCTGTCCAAGAGAGAGATGTGATTATCTTATCTTTCAGTCCAATTTTGGTATATCCTGCTTACAAATTTCCCATTTAAGGTAATTCCACGTGATGGCGCAAATTTGAGTTTCACCCCAAAAAATAACTCCGTCAGTTTTGAAGCAACCGAAAATCGGTCTAACAGTTTTGTTCTCCTGATCAAAAGGAAGCGTTTTGTTAAAGGGATAGTCATTTGACCCATATTTGGAAGTGCTATTTCTGTTGTACCAAATAGGCGGTGTATAGGTGAACTGCACCATACTTCCAGCAACTCCATTGGCGATTTGTATAATATGTAGCACTGTAGTGCTTTCTTTTCGGATACCGGATTCCAAGTATCGACTACGTAGCATGGTGCGTCCGACATCTTCCTGCACCCGATATTCTGCTTGGGTGAATTTGATAGCCTCCGAGAATGACAACCGGTTTCGGGCGTGTGTGCAAACCCACTCCGATGCCGACTCCTGTCTCGAGGAAAGCGTCTGAACCTCGAGTGATGGATAAGCCGGCTCTCAGCAGACATCAGCAAGTACTTTGGCGAACTCCGGGATAAGTTGGCTCGCCACACGCAGTGACATGAAAAAGCCGGTCCAACCGAGTCGTACCAGAGTCCCAATCTTGGCTGGATGAGCCGCACGCGTCTTGTGCAGTTGGAGCAGGGTGGGCCCAAAGATGAACCTCCTCCGAATGTCCCCATTGAATTGGATGAGAAATACGAATAGGGGCTTGAATGAAGGCCGGTGAGCCACCGAGAGGAGGGAACGTTTAGTGGACTTGGCTATGTGGACAGCGACTCTAGCTCGGATTGACTAGAAGACCTTGGCACGCATGGCGGAGTTTGCCAAGGACCTGGGTAGAGCGTGGGAAATCTGAGTGCAATATTACGTAATGCCATTAGATCGACACCTCCCCGACTCCCGTACCACCAAGTCTCTTCCTCCTCTACCACCATCATCCCCTCCTCCTCCTCCACCATCACCGTCTCCTCCTCCGTCACAGATGCCCCAGTCCCTCCTCCAGCCCCCCGCCCCCATAAACCCCCACCACAAGTCCAGCCCTCTCCAGGATCTCAGGCGCTTTCTGAACAGCCACATCCAGCCCCACAATCCTCCTTCATCCTCCAGCAATCCTTCTCCCCGCACACCTTCCCAGAGACTCTCCCACCCAGAGTCCCCCCCAATCGTCCCTGACACCCACGTCCCATTTCCCACAGACCCCGACTCAGAGTCCCCCTCTAAACCGTCCCTCCGGGAGAGAAAGCTGTCCTTTCCCCGCCGCGTCAAAGGCAACAAGTCTCCAGCTACCCAGCACGATAACCCCCGCTCTCCCTCATCATCATCATCATCTCGTTCGCCTACTACTGCACACTCACCAACATCTGCCATCCCACCACTTCCACCACCACCCCCTCCCTCACAGGCCACTTCCCATACCCTCTCTACCCACCGCAAACGCTCCATACGCTCAACAGGTACCAATACCCCCTCTCATCCCATCTACTCCCTCCAGGACGCTACCCAGGCACATCTGTCTAAAAAGTATGGCAAGTGGGGCCGGGTCCTCGGCAGCGGTGCTGGTGGAACAGTTCGCCTTATCCAAGCTAGCACCAAAAACGGCGGCTCCATATTTGCCGTCAAAGAGTTCAGAGCTAAGCGTACAAACGAGAGCGAAAAGGAATATCAGAAGAAGGTCACCGCAGAATTCTGTGTCGGCTCTACCCTCAAACACCCCAACATCATTGAGACCGTCGATATTGTATCTGACCATGGCCACTATTATGAGGTCTGCTCCCAATCCTCTCTGTGGTTCCCCTCCATTCCCTCTAATCTTTCCCACGAGCTTAGGTCATGGAGTATGCCCCGTTCGATCTATTCAGTGTGGTCATGTCAGGTAAAATGTGTCGACCCGAGATTTACTGCGTCTTTCGCCAAATATGTGACGGCGTCGAGTACCTTCATGAGATAGGCCTTGCCCATCGCGACCTCAAGCTCGACAACTGCGTCATGACCTCTGACAACGTCGTCAAGCTTATAGATTTCGGCACTGCCACTGTCTTCCACTATCCTGGCAAGGCCCAGCAGCCAGCCACCGGCATCGTCGGCAGTGATCCTTATCTTGCCCCAGAGGTACTCTCTCAGGATTCTTATGATCCCAGGAAAACAGATGTCTGGAGCGTAGCTATCATATTCTTGTGCATGACTCTCCGTCGTTTCCCTTGGAAGATACCAGACCCGAAGATCGACCCAAGTTTCAGGGCATTCGTAACTGCGCATCCAGACCTCTCTGTAAAGCCTCCTCCACGCAAGCGCGATAAGTCCCCTGCACCCCCTACTCAGCCTTCAGCGCCCTCACAGTCCGCTCCACCCCCTCTCCCACCTTTGTCAATACCGCAAGTCGCTCCGACTACTGAGGATCCAGACGCTTCCAGTACGGACAATAGTACGTCCTCCGAAACAACCTCCATCCTCACTTCATCGTCATCAGGTCGTGAAACTGCGTCCACTGCGATCACTGATCCACCATCGCGATCGCAATCGACTTCGCAGAAACCCTTGACCGCAGACGAATTGCGTAAGCAGAAAGTCCGGGAATCCCTTCAGGTTGTCCGTCCCACTCAGAGCACCGCCACACTTCCAATTTTGGGCGCCAGTATCAACGATGCCACCATCCCAGCCCTCCACATCTCCGAAAGTCCCACTGATATGGATCCTTCTGTCCTCCGGTTCGCCCGCCCAGGCAACTCCACTGAATCCTTGCCCCTCTCCTCAAACCTAACATCACCGCTCGTCGAGGGCCATCGCATCTCCCGAATATATCCTATCGTGCGCGTAACGTCGGAATCCAGCTCGTCCACAGGAGAAATCGGCACCATTAGTGATAATCTTGATGATTTACCAACCCCTCGTGTCACGGTGGCCACTGTCACCGTTCCTTCGACGATGTCACTTCCTGAGAATCTTCCTAGCGCCATTGTTGACACTCAGGATGCTGATCAAGATGAGGAACTCGAACCAAAGTCGACGTCTATCGAGCCTCCTACCCCCACGTCACAAGTGCCTGCTCTGAAACCAACACCGGAGACGACGCTTACTACGGCGTCGTCAACAACATTGCAGCATCAACCAGAACACAAGGTCGAACAGAAAACTAAGTCAGCCCCTCGTAGGCGACCACGAACAGACAGCGTCTCAACATTCAATGGCGGAGGTGCGGAATCAATTTTCCGCCTCCTCCCCCGCGAGACGCGGCCAGCGCTTCGCCGCATGCTCTTCGTCGAACCGAGCGCACGTTGCACCTTGACAGACCTGCTGAAGGGCAAAGGCAAGACAAGCTTCCTGCTTTGCGGATGTCGCAACCATATGACGGGTTTGGGCAGCGGGATTGAGACGCCGCCTGGTGGTCATTGCGAAGACCATGATTGTGCTCCGGAGGAGGAAGACGATGGAGATGAGTGGTTGAAGGGCATCGTACCGTGTTCCAGGCCAGGCGTACAGCCAAATCATACGCACATCAAGGTGGAAGTGGAACAAAAATCGAAGAGGAGATTTTTCTAGTCCTGGTGAGAAGTAGGGAACTTCAGACACGCATCATGACTTTCTCTAGACCTACGCAGCCTGGCCATGATACCGAGGAGACGGCGGCTCCCAGCTCTATGATCGGCGGCTTAATATCTTTGTATCTTCCTTACCCCGAACGGTACAATTCTGCGCGTTCTTCTCGTTGATTGACTTTTCTCCTCCTTCATGTGAATTGGACTTGAGCGCCTTTCTATGGATTCTGGACATACGATCCCACCCTGTTCTTCCTCTTTGATTACTGTCACGGATATGTCCGCCGCTACCTTCGTCCCTTCTGCCCATTGGTATCCTCTCTGCAGAGCACAATGCATTGCCGTACGTCACCAGCGTGTACGTGATATGGCCCACTGTTTATCGACTCTTTACACTTTCGTTCCCTCTTCTCCCGCTTCTCCCATACTGCCCTTAACCCGACCTTTCAACCTTCTATGTTTATACTGTGCCTTATTTCGTCTTAGTTCAATCTTATTGTCCATTACACTTACTTTGTACGATGCAAGATTGATACGGCCATGATTGATGTTTTACCTAGATACACCATCTTTTATACTTTCTTGTATCTTACATACGCTTCTAAACTGATGATATACATGTAAATGCGGAGGACTTTATATTCTCGCTGACCTATACCTCTCCATACAATTTGCCTCGTGCATCAACACGGTGGGATCTGGGTGCGGACATAACGACCCTCGTCTGAATTAAAATTTCCAATATCCTGGCCAGCGCCATCTGATGGTCGCTTGAATGGTAAGCAGGAAGTAACTTGGTGGGAGTTGAGTGGCGCTGTTTGGCCGTTAACAACGTTGAACGTTGAGAGCTGGAAACCAAGATGATTTCTAGATTGATCTGAGCGGCCAGCATGTCGTAAAACCGCAGCGAAGGAGTGACACAGTAAAACAGGCTGCTACATTGAACCAGGTGGCCGTCCACGTTGAATGATGGAGCCAATGAGGCGATAGTGTTGCACATGCCCTTTGGCAAGGCACCTACCCCGTTGAATTTCTGCCGTTACAATCGCGTGGGATGCGAAGCATTTCTGGTGGCTTGATGGCCTGGCGCAGGAAAATCGATAAATATTTTATCGATGGACTAAACCTACGAAACTTGACCATCCAGGAGTGCGTGGGGCCGCGTAGCCTTGGGAATTACCCTTTGGGGATTTAGAAAGATGGTGATGGCCCAAGGTTGTGCCCAGGTCCGATCTGGGCTGGCAACGAATCGCTTTCCTACTTGGAAGTATTTGATGAAAATTTGGGGAGTAGAACACCCAGAGGCCCTATATTCGACTCATCAGCATGAGCGGAGGCATTTGGGCTTAGGATCATATGCGATCGAGGGTGGACATTCGCACCCATTGATCTGGGACGTATCTCGGCGAGGTGAGCGGCAGGGGGCGACGGGATAATTAGTGGAGTAACACACAGTGGGGAGCAGTAGCACACGCTCACTGCGTGGGGTTCATCCGAGTCAATTGATTGAGTAGATGCTCTAAGTAATACTTCCCGGCCCACCCGCACACGGGAAGGGGGATACCGACGTGATAAAGCATATAAGTCTGAATGTCCATGAGAGGGGCAGAATGTGGCATGCATTGCAGCTGCCGTCAGACACTTAAAGTTGTGGCCCTTGGGAGTCAGTTATATGAATAGCCCTTAATGGTGTCCAGGCATGTTCCGCTGTGAGATGGTTCCTGCCATTGTTCAAGTTCTGCAGACGGTGTCGCAGCATGCATTGTGGGTGGCCCAGAAATTGTATCGAGGGCCACGATACACGCAACATACGCAAGGCTAGAGGTGGATATTAACATTCAACCAAACACATGGGGTCACCACCGGTATTCATCGGCAGGACATTCGCAGTTGGAGGCGGGTCATTTGCAAAACCAATCGGACGACCTAAGACATTGCTCTGTGAGAAAGACATGCCGTGATAATTGACAATTCGGAACCCATCGATAGAAGCACGGCGTATGTACCTTCAGCACCTTTTCCAAACGCTTGGGAATGGAAACCTACAATGCTGCGGTGCGACGGTAGAGAGCTACCAACCCAGCGTCTCACGTGGTCTGACCATTACAACAGCGGATGGATATCAAATTTCGTGAGGAGAAATTTATACGTACGGAACGGATCGGGGACAATTTCTTCTTCTGGCGGCCAACTAATATTTGACCATATGGCGGAGGAGATACTGGTACTCACCAAATGGGTTGCTGTTGACATCACATACCCCAGGAATGGTCCCACCACTTAAATGCAGCCAGAAATTAAAGGAGGCTGAAAGACAGTGGTACAATCAAGCAAATCTGCCTGTATTACAGTATTACGATGATTGAAGTAAATCGACTGCATGGTCCATCAGGATAGGCGAAAATTTGAACATCAGGGGGTGCGCACCTATAGCTCATCACGATTGGGCTCGATATCAGCCTTATCAGAGGCCTTTCGTTTCGACGACCCTTTACCTCGCTCTTCTGGGTCAGCATCGTGCTTGTGGGTAATTAACGTGTCCTTGATATTAAACCCAGCCGCCCGTAAAATTTCTGTGATTCTGTCGATGTGCCCTTCAGCTTCATGGAGATCGTCCAAGGGAATTTCATCCAGAAATTCGACAACGTAATGATCGTCATCGTCCAAATGTTCAATAAGCACTCTTGGTTCTTGTGCGCCAGCGCCTTGGCCCACAACCTTACCATCGGCGAAGGTTTGAAGGGCCTTGCGTACCATTTCATCGATCTTCTCGCTGTTTAATTTAGGAGCATCTTTGGCACCTTTATCGGAAGTCTTTTGCGTCAAAGGGGGCGCGGTGAGCACCGGCTTCCGGCGAGGAAGCTTGTAAGGGAATTCACTCTCGACATGCTTGTTTTCCGTGGCAGGTAGATCCTGAATGGAATCCACAATCGCCCGGCAACGGATCAGCGCCTCTGAACGGGTGTCTCGAGGTGATCGGAACCCAGGCTCGCCACAGAGACGAGGCGTGTTGATGACGAGGACGTAAGAGCAAGTCTTGGTCTCTTTGACAAACAGGATCGTATCGGTCATGGTCATCGAGCAATGAAACTATAAAGATGGTGAAATTGGGGACTGGACCTTGCAAAATAAGGCGGGCGGGCTGACCTGAACTTCGACCTCTCGAGTTTTACTTGTCCTATCGCAGAGGGTACCATCGCTCCACTTCTGTACAAGGTAACGGGATCCAGCGCCCTTGGCCAGCTCGAGGTTCGCAGCGATAGCATTTTGTTCCGCAACAGTTAGATCAGCACCAGGCTCCGGCGTGACGGGCGCCCTTCCCAATGTGTATGCTTCCCACTAGTTGTGAATTGACAATCAGAGTTGTTTCCAGCGGTGAAAAATGGGTGATGGTTACCTCTGGGTCCTCTTCTGGTTTGTAGCTACCTGGAGACAAGTGTGAGCATTTTTCAATAAATCATCGTTGTAGAGGTGGTGGGAGGAAGGAGAAGACGGCATAGATAGACCATTCTGATTTCCAAGCAGAAAGAACTGGTCGGAGAAGGAACAGAGGACGTATATGAGTGAAAAGAATTAATGGATTAGGCCCGAGGAAGACATATGACAGCAAGTTCCTGGGAACGTGTCCGATGCCATTTATAATGGAGGTGACATTGGGTACTCGCGAGAAGGCGATGTGAGAAAGTTGTCAGTTGGAAGAAGGGATGAACAAGTCGAGCTGACCAAATCCAGGCTGAAGGATAGCCATATGGCATATCGGGAAGACAGGAATTACCTGATGCATGAGGCTGAGTCTGGATGAGCTCCTTAAACTGGCGGATCTCTTTATTGTGACAATACGAATAAGTGAACCATCCCTGGCGATGCTATTAAATACACTAAGGATGAGTGGTGAGGAAGGCGATGTAAGTATTATACCTACATAGAGGCATGTTCCAATCAAAGGCTGGAGGAGACTCCAGCTGCGCAAGGTGATCCCATCTGTATCTACCTCGTCTTCTGCTGGAGAAGGCGGTATGTCCAAGGGTTTTGGGATGAAACAAAGGTAGGAATCTCGCGGTCCGATCTTCATGTGCTCGAGAGAATAAGAAGGTTCATCCCTGCGGTTTGGCTAGTCAAGAATTGAGGAATGCACCAGACACCTGGAGGGGGGTCAGACACGAACATGCGACGTGGCAGAATCTTCTGGGGTGCCAGTTCCAATCTCTTTCGGACTGGTGGCTGCTTCGGGAGCATCCCCTTCACTCCAGTGTTTGTCCAGGAACTCTATTTCGCCCCCACGGAGACCATCTCTTAGCCATCTCTCGGCAGTTTCGTTCAACACAGGGAGAGCATTCAAGTAGGCTACACGGTATTTTGGGAAAGCAAAGGGGTCCTCCGGGAGGGAGTGAAGCAGGCGGGCAGCAGCGAGGAAAGAGGATATTGCTGGGAGCAGGTAGCAGCGGCGCATGTGGTGGATGAGTGGAGAGAGGGAGAGGGAGACACCACGTCGCTGTCGGGCGAGTTTGCGGCTGTTTGGTCTGGCCGATCGTAGTCGGCGGGGTGAAATTTAAATCCTTGGTATGTATATAAATTATGGACACGGATGCCATAAGCAGATGGGAGACCGCACACCTCCACCGCCATTCTCGAAAGTGAGCTACTTCTATATCCAATTCAATTATTGATCCATTATATTACGTACACAGGTCCAGGGGCAAAAGTCTACGAACAGGAAGATTGTTCAACGATAATAATATAATAAAGCCTGCTTTTGGTCGAAATGCACGCGAGGGAATATAGAATTCGATTCTATATTCGGCAGTGAAATTGTTCAATAAAGCCCGCCCACGCTGCTTTTCCCTCACTTTCCCCCTCTTCCTTGCGCCAGCTGCCATTCAAGCGCGACTGAGAGCCCTCCGCCATTCCCGTCCCACTCTTCACCCATGTCCTCTTCCCCCCGTGAGCCCCAGCAGGATGATGCAGGCGACAACAACGACGAGCTCGATCCACAGACAGGCGGTGAGGAAACAGAGGGAGGTAGGTGATCGCCCACTACCAGTATGCGTCCCTCAAGCGATCACCCAGTATCGTCGGCCTTCTCCCAGATCATTAACGTGATCTCCTGTTTCTAGGTGGTCCTTCAGCAGATCCGCCTCCCGTCAAACGAGGCCGCGGTCGCCCAAAGGGCAGCCGGAACAAGAAGACTTTGGCTGCTGCTGCCGCTGCGGGAGGTTCAGCGTCACCCGCGACGCCAACCGTGAAGAGGAAGCGTGGTAGACCACGAAAGGTACGCCCTCGATACCTCCGTGGTACCCCCTGGTCGCGCCGATCCCATGTTCACATGTCATCGTCCGTGTGTTCATCCTACAGGAGAAACCGGAGGACGCTGGTGATGAACCTCCTCCCAAGCGAAAGCGGGGGCGGCCACCCAAGAATCCCAAGCCTCAGGCTGGTGCTAGTGGTGAGGCATCCGGTGGGGATGGGTCGGAGCCCAAGAGGAAGAGCGGGAGACCAAAGAAAGCATAAATGATGGTGTGCGATATCACCCTCTTCCGGCACGCTACGTTTTCGTCGTTCCACATATTACCCTCCATCTTTGATATTCATATGAGTTCACTGTATTCAGGTTTCACGACCGACACGATCCCATCTACCTTTCATTAGCTATCTTTTCACATCTTGTTACCCTTTCGTGATGGACTTCTTACTGTAGGCTTTAGGATACCTTTGTGCATGTCATTTCTACTTATTTATGTATACATATGATCATGTTTCCGTTTCTTAGGACAAATGCCAGTATGTATCATTGCTGAATATCCACCCCGTCTCTTAGAGTTCAATCAAAGTGGTTAATGGTGAACTATGTATTTGCCAATATGGATGCCGCGCTGTCTCCATGCCCCAGGCGCTACGCAATTAAGGAATAAGGAGACAATGCGCGACGATACTAGTACTTATGGGAGAATTACATCCGCTGGCCAGACCGACGGGCCCAGCCCGTCACTACCACCCGTAACGCAACAACCCATATAATAGTTTGGTGAGATATACACCTCCGAGGGTAAAAGCGGCCATTCCAAACGAACCGAAGTAGCCCAAGACGCGGGACTGACGCAGTGCCTTTCTCCGCGCCGTGGCGTAGCTGATGTCAGGTCGGAACGTTACCATGGTGTATAACGGTATCCACCCTGATGGCTCTTCTGGAGGGAAGGGTGTGCGGGACAGGTAAGGACCTAAAGAAGCCAGATTAATTGGTCGGCGTGAACTCAGGGTATATAGCAAGGTGTCTAGCGCCTTCTTGACGATGTATATTGGGGTGACAACCGAATGGCGCATTTCAGCACTGACGCAAAGACAATAAACAAGTTTAGCGGGAAGGATTGTAAAGGTGGGAAAATCAAACCTTACTAGTTGTTCATAGCGAGGTCGCAGATGGCAATGAGATCCTCGTGCCTGTTCTCAGAATAACGATCAAGCACACGTTGTAGATTTGGGTCCGTGTCATCCGTCACCAAGGGTTGCGTGGGCGAGACGGTCGACACCACCCCCTCTTCATGGAAGAGGGCGTCAAGAACCCTGACATCTTCAAGGCCGCAATTTAGGCCTTGGCCGTAAAATGGAACCATAGAATGAGCCGCATCTCCTAGGAGAATCGCACAGTCCTTATAATGATATGGTCTCGACTATTCGCATAGAAAAAAAGGAAATGGCGTTAAAAAGGCAGGAACCAATCATGGGGTAATTCCACTACCTTTGTGCAAATAAGTGGGCTCCGGGGATTCCTCTGGAAATCTTTGATGAGAGCTTCTTCACCAATAAGTGCAAGAGCGTCGGGAAAATTTGATTTGAACCAGGACAAAATTGTCTCCGGTGATTGTAGACGGTCGAACTCCGCGGTTGGGGCAAAAAGAGTACAAGTGAATGTTTTATCCTATATTGCAGAAGACTGAAATGCCAAAAAAAAATTATCTGGATGATAGCGACAAACCTGATTGGGAAGCGCTATAAGCATGAAGGAATGGCGTGGCCATATATGAAGGTGATGGGGATCTATGAGGAAGGTGGCGTGGCCATGCTCATCCCGACCTGGCTGCATTTTTAGCTCCTTATATTCGTCACGTATGTATTCCTGTTGGTAGTTCATCCTGTATCGAAGAGGCACGAGGTCGATCGTTAGCCGCGCGCAATCTTGTTAAACAAAAACAACAACCTTACGACTCTCATCATCTGCCTTCGCACGACGGAGTAGCTGCCATCAGCACCGATGAGGAGGTCAAATTTGACAGTGAGGTCCTCGCCAGCATCCGTATTGCGAACGCCGATGACCTTCTTATCGAAGTCGCAACTCTGGACCTTGTGGTCGAAGAAGATTCGGACCCTCTTCGTACTAGCAGCTTCTTCTAACAGGCCTTCGTTGAGCAAGGCACGATCTATGGAGTTTATACACTGCGACCGAAGGAGAATGGGGCCAAGGCGGGAAACGTGATTAAAACATTGTTGTCAGGATATATTAAAGCGATAACAACCTGTCCATCCTTGTCATACAATTGGCTCTCTTGCTTGCCATTCATGTGATGAATCATCCGACCTCTCATGGGAATAACGGCCTGTAAGAGGCGGTGAGCTGCTGCAGGACTGATTGCCTGAAGGGCCAAGATCCCACGAGAGGAAATGGCGAGGTTTATGGATCTTTGTTGAGTAGCCGCCTTTGAGGTCGGGAGGCGCATGTCTGGAAAGACCCTGGTTATTTCGGAGCAAACGAAGACGTAACCTTGGTGGATCATGAAACGTACCTGGTCGCCCCTCGTAGAGGTGCACGAGCCAACCCCGATGGGCGAGAGCAATGGCTGCGAGACAGCCAACTGGGCCTGCGCCGACGACGACAGCGGTGCGTTGGCTGCTGGACATAGTGAGTCAGTGAAAGGTGTTATCGATGCTTACTGGCACCTTAGTCATTTGGCAGATGCATGGATGCATGTTATGGTCGCTCTCCAAATTAGGTCAGGGAGCCCCTATATCCCCATCAACGGCCACAGAATCGGATCTAAACATCCAGGTTAACATATATCATCATGCCTGTGCAGCTAAACGCCCACCAGCTTTTTGGATCCTGACCAGCATGTCTTCTGACGACCTCTACACCCCCCTCAGCGACGAGTTCATCCTTCCTTCAAACAAGGACGTCGGTGGCATCAACCACGAAGATCCTGGTGCGACTCATCTACCTGTCCTAGGGTCTGAGCTATACAATGTTTGCACGACAGATGCTCCTTGCACTTATCTGTGTGGCAATTCCTTGGGACCACTCTCCAAGTCCTCAGAAAGGCTAGTCCATGAAGAGCTTGACGCGTGGCGCCGTCGGTACGTCGCCTAGAATTTCGATGACTTGGGGGGCCTGCATTTCTTATCGGCGGTAATCATCAGTGCTGTCGAGGGTCACTTTCACCATCCCTACGAGCGGCCTTGGACCAAGATCACAGATTCTGTCCATCCACTGCTTGCGGAAATAGTAGGTGAGTAAACGGGTGAGAGCATAGGGCGCTTTCTCGCTTCGATACCACGTCTGCGTCCGGCCGGAACATGCAGCCTACTTACCACCCTTTCTACCATTTAGGGGCCAAGGAGGGAGAGGTAGCATGCATGGGTACTTTAACCGCGAATTTACACCTCATGATGACTAGCTTCTACAAGCCCACGTCAGTCAGATTCAAAATTCTTTGTGAGGCTAAGGCGTTCCCTTCGGATCAGGTGAGCCTCGACAAGTCACGCTATCGACATCACACGCGAAGTTAACGGTATGTCATCAGTATGCTTTTGCTTCCCAGGTCCTGCTTCATGGCTTGGATCCTCAACAAGCCATAATCGAAGTATCTCCGCGAGATGGGGAGTATGCCCTGCGCATGGAAGACATACTCACAACCCTTCAGCGAGAGGGCCCGTCGATTGCCCTTGTACTTTTCAGCGGGGTTCAGTACTATACTGGTCAATGTTTCCTGATGGAGGAAATAACCCGCGAGGCTAAAAAGCAGGTGAGTATTGTCGCGAAGCGCCTTTACGTCCATTGTATCTGTGTATATAGTTGCTTCTGGCTGCAATTCGCTTCTTACTGACCTGGTTGCTTTTTGTATTAGGGTTGCATTTGCGGCTGGGATCTAGCGCATGCTGTAGGGAACGTGCCCTTATCATTACACGACTGGGACATCGACTTCGCAGTCTGGTGTACTTACAAATATTTGAATTCTGGCCCTGGTGGTATCGCTGGCATATTCATGCACGAAAAATGGAACGACAAACAGACGCCGAAGTTAGTAAAATGACATGTTCACCATGTCGTTTCCTCCGTGTCATTCCAGTCGCTGTGACACTGACACCCGTTCTCTCAGACTTGCCGGTTGGTGGGGTCACGAGCTGAACACACGCTTCGCCATGCCTCCAACATTCAGTCCTATCGCTGGTGCTCAAGGATTCCAGCAATCTAATCCTTCGGCCCTGACGATCGCGTCACTTTTGGGTTCCCTACAGATATTCAAGAACGTTGGCATGTTAGGGCCAGTTCGGCAGCGTTCCATGAAGCTGACAGGAGCTTTGGAGAAGCTTCTTAAGCAGTCCAAATACTTCGTTTCTCTGGAAGAGGCGGTAGAATATTCACCCCAAGGATCAGCAGGGTTTACAATAATTACCCCAAGCGATCCTGACTCCAGGGGAGCACAGCTGTCTCTCCTGTTCTTGCCACAAGGATCAGAAGTGATGCGGCGAGTGTTCCAGTCGTTGCAAAGTGATGGGGTGATTGGCGACAAACGAGAGCCCGACGTCATCAGACTCATGCCAGCACCGTTGTATAACACCTTGAAGGACTGCGAATCCGCCGTATCATTCCTGAATAGGGCCTTCACTGGGCTATAGAAGACGTAGATTTTAATCACCGCTACTACTACCCATTACTTCCAAATCTGATTGTCCGGCGTCAGATATGATCCATCACGTAACTTCCAACCACTCGTACATACTCCTCCCTTTTCAAGATATCATTGTGGTCGCCATCCAACTGGTCTAGGTTCTTGGACACGCGGCTGCTGGACAAGCTTCCGAAGAGTGCACAGAGGCGGTCGTACATGGTTTGGCTTTGAAGGACGTCTACGAGGGTATCTCCTCGCGAATGAATAATGTACCACCGAATATTGGTACTCCGCAGAGGGAGATGCGCAGTCGAGAAAGGCGCATAATCGTCGCGTTGTCCAAAGGTATTTCTGATGAACCAATCCGCGTACTGTGGGAAGCTGGAAAGGAGAAGGGGAAGATCGAATATTCCCTCGGACATGATGACGGCCTGGACGGCCTCGAGGAGATGTTGGGAGGGTGCGAGAGAAGGGGACTCTGAGGAAGAATCTAAAAATATGGCAGAAAGCATATGGGCGCTGCAAGAATGTCCGATGGGGAACAACCGGCGGGGATCGTACACGCGACCGACGTCAGAGGGACCAGGCCACGAGAGGACAAATGCGAGAAACTCTAATATATCTTCTGCATGGCGGGGATGCTGGAAGATATGCTCGTCAGGTTTGGGATCTCTCGGAGTGAGCCTGTAGTTGGGCACAGCGACTGGACAGCGGGTAAATTGAGCGAGGTTGCGGGCCAAGACTGCGTGGTCAGCCTTGTCCTCACTGGCAATCGTCAAATTCTGGACTGTGAGGTGCTGCGGAGTGACGTACGCTCGCCAAGCACCGCCGTGAACAAAGCAGAGCAAGGGCTTTGCCCTGGAAGCGGCAGTAGCAGGGGCTGTGTAGTAGATGTCGAATTGACGGTATGGGTCGTGCGCATCGGCAGAGGAGTAGCTGATGTTGGTCGACTCGCGCAGCATCATGATCGTGCAAAAGGATGATCGACCCGTCACATGACGTCACCCTGCGGCTATATAAGGTCGGGCCTGCTCCGCCCTTCTCACCTCACGCCCACCACAATGCCCTTCACTGCCTCAGACATCTGCAAGGTCTCTATTTGCCTCGTCCGTCGACGTCCCTGCTGACCATTCCTTGCAGATTCTGTCAGTCGAGCCCCATCCTTCGCTCACTTATTATCCTCACCCAGTGTAGATTTGCCATTTTCCTGCCCCCTCTGGGTGTCTTCTTAGAGCGTGGTTGCGGTGCGGACTTTGTGTGTTCTATCTCCCCCCCATTTTTCGAAGAACACTCGGCTGATGCCTTACGCCTAGCTGATCAACATTCTACTGACCATACTCGGTTGGCTGTATGTCATTTCATCCATCCTTGCTCACTTCTTTACTGAATCACGGCTGTCAGACCGGGAGTTATCCACGGTGCGTCCACAGGGTTGCTTCCTGCTAGTTCTCATTAACCATGCCTTCCTCTAGCCTTGTACATCATTTTGAAGTACTAGCGTCCCACATGATCAACTACGTTCATTCTGCCTGCCATAATTATGTATTCACGGACCCTATGTTGTAGCTTAGGCTAATCACTGCCCTGTTCATTCACTTCCGTCCTCAGTGTCTCCAGTGTCGTTGCCATCTTCCTCTTCTTCGTCATCACTGTCTTCGTCTTCATCGCTTTCTTGCTCGTCAAACTGCCGTATCATGTGCGCTCCAACAGTCCAACACTTCCGGAGTTTATCGGTTTGCTCGCCTGCGGGGCGATCTTGTGCTCTCGAACCTGGGAGAGCATGCCATGCACGAATGTCGTCTTCTTCGACTATATCGTTTTGGTACAGTGCCGCGAGAATTTGTCCGAAAAGAGGTAACCTCTCCGAACCAGCACAGTGTTCCTTGTGAAAATAAGATACCTCAAATTTGTCCGACATAATATATACACCTTACCTGTAATGCAGCAATCGTCTCCACAGGGTCTACACCACCAATCTTGTTGACGAGCTCTCCCCACCTGGTGACGACGTTGGCTATTTCGTGGCGTTGACCAGCACCACCACCTTCAACAATTCTGATCCGCTCCACAATTGCTGCCACAACCGCCTCGCGCACACGACCCAGTGGAACATTACTGGCCATGCGTAAGGTCTTGAGTTCAACGGCAGCATTGTCTACTGAATGACCCTCGGCAAATGCACGCTCAAGAGACTGTTTGACCTCCGTGCGGAATTCTGATTCAACAACAGCTGCGATGGAGGGAACTCCGATGGTGGGTGTGTTGGGCATGACATGGGCCTCGGTAGATGTGGCAATAGAGTCGGCATCGTGAGAGTCAGCATCACTGGTGTACGAGTCACTCTCGCTTTCCGATGTAGCTGAGCCACCGTCGGAATCCGCTAGATCTGAAGCATCGTCACCTACCCATGTGTGAGTTGAAATTTTACGGATTCTGCACTAGGTAGCGCACCTAATCGCATGAACCTCATATTATTGAAATTATCGGGGTTATCTTCATCCTCCTCATCTTGAGGCACGCCTCTAGGCCAAACCAACGCATTAGAATCTTTGCCCAACACGCTAGTAGCTGATTTTTGGACTAGAAAGACACAGTCAGAACACAATGAACACGAGCAAAGGATGACATACACTCTTCTAAATCCTCCTCGTCCGAGTCTTCCTCTTCTTCCCCGTCGCTCTCACTTTCTTCATGTTCGTCGTCATCCGGCTTCTTCGACAGTCTCTCAAAAGGCTCCAGTATGGCGCTCGGTCCTACTATTACACCCTCGTCCACAAGACAACCGCGATGGATACGACTCTGTTCTCGAACTTGGACTCCAGCGCCGATAATACTTCTTTCCACAACGCAATCCGGTCCAATGATGACTTCATCGAAGAGGTAGGCATGCCTGACAATGCTCCGTGCTCCAATAATACAGTTGCGACCGATAACAGATGAGATGACTTGTGCATCTTCAGAGATGAGACTCGACGGTCCAATGAGCGTATTATTCCCAATCTTGCACGTTCTAAATCCATCCACAATCAGGATCAACCAACGAGGTATATATTCGGGACATGGTTGTGGTCGCGGTTTTGGCGAGTGGCAATAAAAGAAAATCAGAGACGAATTTAAAGTAAGCCAATGTCAAAAGGGCGAGCCCACCTGGCCAAGATGACACTATTATCCTTGGGAAGATACTTGTTGCCGCGGATGTATTCATAAACATGATCACCTGGGTGGTTGTTGTCTGGCACCATGGGAAACGTCCATCGGGATAATATATCCTTGCTGTACACGGAACAATCAGCCACTGGTCCTGGCCAAAAGGAGTTCGGTGGAATCTACGCTTCGACTCAAGCGGCAGGGAGAGGGAAGTTGAAAGAAAGGTAGCAAGGGAAGGGGAGAGTAGGAGGTCTAGACCGGGGGAAGCTTGTGGTTTACCTAATGGAATCGTAGCTCTTTGTATCTTGCACTCGAGCAGCATATCCTTCTTTAGCAATGTAACAATGAATGTTCTTCATAAGTAGATCGGATGTGAGGACCCCATGGACGAAATCCCTCCGAATATCCAAGTAGTCGAAGTTATCTTGGAAAAGGGAGGGCACCTAGAGTTAAAGAGAAAGATCCATGGTCTTATAAACCCAAAAGTTCCGGTCCAATATGGGGCAACGTGAATTCGAGACGTACCTCGACAGAACAGATGTCGATTTGACAGTCGATCAGATCGTTCCGAATTTCAATTTTTGGATGCGATGCAAGAATTTCTCGAGGAATGTGAGCAATGGATGTTCGCGGGGAAGCCATTACAGGTTCATAATGCAGGCACTCTGAAGTATCAGAATCGAGTACGAAAACCGAGGACTCGGCCTTTGACCTATATGATCCATCAGTTCCTTCACCTGCTATGCTCGATGGCATGGACGATTACCTTGAACGGTGACTAGGCCCACTCTCCTTGACCACCATCGTCATGATCGCATCCTTGTTCGTTTTTCTCCGTTCCTTATGCAGCTTGATGACTTCATCAATCCGTATATTGCTCACCAGATCCCCCATGACGAGTACGAAGTCACTGGTCACCAATCCGCGGGTGTAGATATCTCGCATAGCATCGCCTGGAGAGAATGTCTCTTTTGCAGTCATTATAGGCACGATTCGTATCCCTGATCCTGGCTTCGACCATTTTGAATTGCTGAAGGGATAACAGAGTGAAGTTGTTGGTCAAACATTGATGATGGCATGCTCACTTGATAGCAGCCTTGACTTGTTCTGAATGAGACCGGCAGATCACAAAGATTTCCTGCACGCCAGCTGATGCGAGACCCTCGAATGTCCAATCCAGCAGAGGAGCATTGCAAATCGGTAAGAGGCACTACCCATGGCTGTTGGGAAGCTTGAACGATAAGGACAGTCAAGACGACTCTTACACGAGGGCGACGTCGTGAAAGCGGCCTAAATCGCTTGTTGAAGCTATCTGCAAGGACAACAGCTTGTAGGACCTCTTCGTCTTCACTGATCAACGGATCCTTCAGGTTAGAAAGTTGGGGCGGCATGGTTGGCACGGATAAGTTGCTAGTGTGGAGACGTGCAACAAGCCATGATGCATCATGAGTCACATTTGAAACCGACTCAAGACGACAAACAACTTGAATCAAGCGATCAACTGATTGCAATGAATGTAACGAATTGATTACAAATGAACCTAAAGACATGAAGCACGATCCGATGGGAATATGGGTATGAATCAGATCAAATAGGACCAGTATTAAGTGGATGAAGAACGGATCAGGCTAGTCATGGTAATGCAGCAAAATCAAGGGATAACCAAAGCAGATCCGATGCCTATGATAATGAAAACAACAGATGGAGAACGATGAGGCCTTCCATGGTGATAGTCATGGGCATGAACGAGAAGGGAGGTGACCAAGTGGATAATTCAGAGTGAAGGATGTGGAGCTCGTAAGATTCATTAGAAATAAAATCATCCCTGCGTGAAGTGGCGTGCAGAAAACCTATGCGGCAGCAGCAACGACAGGAGCTGCCGGAGGCGCGGGCTCAACAGGCTTCGAAGGCTGCTCTTCGGTGATAGCAGGAGCGGCAGCCTCAGCAACGGCAGGCGTTTCGGCAGAAGGCTCAGAGGCAGGGTTTTCCAATGGAGCGACGGGAGCGGGCTCATCGATCTTAGGAGGGTTCTCGTCGACTTTGGCGGGGGTCGACACCTCATGCTTCTTGGTCTTGAAGAGATCGGTGACACGAGCGGACAAACGCCTGCCAACCTTAGAAGCGGTCTTTTTCTCTTCCTTCTTCTCCTCCTTCTACATCACAGTTGTCAGTAGAGAGCATTGGCATGAGATGACATGGAGTGCACCTTCTCCTCCTTGGCCTCCTCAGCCGCGGGCTCGGCGGCGGCAGGCGCTTCAGCAGTCTCGCTAAGCAAACGAACAGATTACCATTAGACAAAACGAAAAAAAAGTAGTGAGCTAGACTCACGTCTCCTTGACTGGCTCAGCGGCTGGGGCCTCTTCAGTCTTAGGGGCTTCAGCAACAGGAGGTTCAGCAACTTCCTCAGGTTTAGCACCCTCCTCAGCAGAGGCAGGCTGTTGCGATAAGTGTAAGAAAACGAGGCTGATGGGGATACGTAGGACGAACCTCAAGTTCTTCCTTCTTCTTCTCCTTCTTAGGGCTCTTAGGAGCCTTCACCTTCTTGTCACGGTTGAAGGGAGCAAGGAGCTTGGAGAGGAAGCTAGGCGACTTGGGACGTTCCTCCTTGGTTTCACCTTCAGCCTGGATTGGGGAATATCAGGTCTCGTGACTGATCGACAAAGAAACATCTAGAAACTTACGGGTTTGGTCTCCTCCTTTGCGGGCTCATCAGCAGCTCCGGTCGCAGGGGCCTCATCGGCAGGGGCAGACTCAGCGGCGGGGGTCTCCTATGATAATAAGCGCATGAATCAGATGACGCATGTCACGAGACACGACGATGGACTCACCTCGACCTTGGTTTCCTCGACCTTTGGGGCTTCCTGAGAGAAAAGCGGCGGTGAGCTCACGAAAGAGAGAGGGGGGAAAAAAAAGAACAACGCACGGCAGCAGGCTCATCAGCTTTGGGGGCTTCGGGAGTTGGGGCCTCTGGGGCAGTCTCAGGCTTCTTTTCCTCAGTGGGCACGACGGCGGGGGCAGCGGTCTCGGGGGCAGACATTATGGGGAAATGGGAAAACGAGCTGTGAGGGGTGAGCAAGAAGGGGTGGAAGGAAGGAAGAGGAGAGACGGACACTTATATAAAGGTATTAAGGAGACAAAGAGGGATCGTGCGTGCTACGCTGACGGGAGTTGAGAGTGAAGAAGAAAGAGGAAGAGGATGAGACAAATGGCGGTGAGAGGGGCCTTTTATCTGGTCCGGCCGTGTACAAACAAAGGGCCAACCCTATTTACTCGCTAGCCTCAGGGCCGTCCCTTCTTTTTTTCTCACTTCTTTCTTTATCTCGTTTATTTTTTGATGCCTTCACAGTCTTCACGTAGGTAATTTCAGGCCTGAGTCCATGGGTCCTTCCTCAGGCGTCGTGTTCGCCAGTGAGAGAGACGCATCAGGCATCACAGAAATTGCGTCGTGAAATCACGCCAACAAATGAGACAAGCTTGCGACAGCGACAACATATGGAAATGGAAAAGGGACACGCCGTATGTTCCTTGATAGTGGCCCTTCATCGCGGCTGTCGACTTGGCCTCCATCGCTAGCCCCCAGCACACCGCAACCGTGACTTGGACCAATCACGGCAACCATGCTAGTCTCTACCAGCCTCGTCACTCCTCGCCCCCCCGTATTCTATTAAACCATTTTAGAGCCCTTTTCCCGCTTCCTTCCCCCACTTCCACCGCAACATGGTGTTGGCTTTCATCGCCCCAGTCTTCCTCCTGATAGCCTTCATCCTCCTCCTCCTCGTCTCCATCTCAGTCCCCGTCGTTTGGCATATCAACTTGTTTGGTATCGGCGTAAACACCGGCGGCAGGTTTGCCGGTGCGGGGGCTGCCGGCTACGTGACCTTTGGCGTGTGGGGCTACTGCATAGACCGAATGGACTTGCGGTAAGCTTCTCATTTCAATTCCCTCAAGTCAGCGAGCCAACCTCACTCAGCTTTGGCGGGTTCGGTCGAGGTATGTATGACGAGTGCTCTCCCCCTCGAGTCGGATATTACTTTGATCCATGGGTCGCCAATGCACTGTATCGTCCTTCCATATTCCGTCCATCTTACCGTCCCCTGACAATCATCCAGACGGGTCAATCCATTCTATTTCGAGTACACCATCTCCCACTCCGTTACCAGCGCCCTAGTCATGCACGTCCTAGGTTTGTCCCATTTACCTCAGCCCTCTCAGTAGCGTCCAATCTAATCCAACTGAACTAGCTGCAGTGCTCACGTTCATTACATTGGCTGTCTCCGTCTCCATGATAATGAAGCGTAATGCAAGCGGGGCCGCCCGCGCGCCAGCGCTCTGCACCCTCATCGTCGGCGTTTTCGCTGGTCTCTTCACCACCATCTGCTTCCTGATGGATGTTATATTCATCGCAGTGGTCCGCGATCGCATCCAGGAGCTCAGCAATCGCGTGCTCTACGTCGAGTATGGGAACGCCGTAAGCAACATACAGCCCTATTGGGCCTAGAAGACCCCTGCAGTCTACTTAGTCCTGTTTTTATCATTCAGGTATGGATGACACTGGTGGCTGCTATCCTCATATGGATCGGCATGGTAGGCGCTTGCTGTGGCATCTTCTCATGTGGTGGAAGTAGACGGTTCGTCTTTTTCTCCTCACCTTCACCCACGTCCCCAATTCCTTCCTATCATTCTCATAGGTTCCGCAAGAGCCAGCCCGCAGAATCCTAGTCTGTTCCCTTACTCCATCATTCAAGTCCTCACACGAGCTCCGAACACACTCACACCCAAGATACCCATATTTAGTTGACATTCTCTCGAATGCCCACGGACGATCTACAGTCAAATTATATCCCCCCTTTGTGTATCGACTACGATGCTGTATAACCAATCTGTTAATCCCCTTACCTTAGTTAACCCTGGGCTGTCCAAAGTTGACGCTCGCTTCTGGCAGCTTTGGCCTACGTGCAACTACTGATACGTCCCCGATAATCAATTACTCGTCGCACTCCGATCACGACCGTACATGATGGCGTTTCTTTACTGGGCATGTGAACCAACTGCACCAGTAGGTGACCGATGTTAGTCTTCAGACTCCACAAACCCGCGATAAGTAGGTAAAGTGTTAAAGGGTTTCATATGTCCCAGGTCTACAACTTAAGCTGTAGTGTTGACAAGAGATGGAGCCTTCCGGGGCGGCCGAAGCCCTTTAGATTTCATCCATTTCCGTTTATTTTCTAGCCAAGAGCACCAAGATCATCATTATGCTAATTGCATTTGACTAGAAAGAACCGACCTTCAAGATACTGTCGATCTTCGTCAGAGTCGAACCCTACGGCCTCTGAAGCAGGGTCATTCGCGGTATCAGTAATAGCAAGTGATGCTGCATCGTCAGATACGGCCGCTTTGGGAGCGGCCGTGGCCTTGGTCCTACGCTCCACCTTGAATTTCGCCACATAAAACCCATCCATGTTGTGCACATGGGGATAGAAGCGCCGAGTTAACTTCACGCTGGGGTTGAACATTTTACCACGATATTGAATATAACCTTCTCTCCCAAACTCGAGACCTGTATCAACCAGTTTCACGTTGGGCCGCTTCCGTAGGGCATAATCGACAACAGCTTCATTTTCATCGACGGTAACTGAGCACGTCGAGTAGACCAGATAACCGCCTGTCTTCGACTCGGGGCTGACACTATCGATAGCGCACAAAATCAGCTGCTTCTGGAGGTGGGCCAAGAGGGTGAAATCGCGGTCGGACTATACCGAGAGATCAGCACTAGCAGGGAATGTCAACAGTAAAGTGACATGCCTTGTTGATCTTGACGCTTGAATCTTTGCTGATCACCCCTGTTCCACTACAGGGGGCATCCAACAGAACCCTGTCAAATCCACCCATGACTTTCGGGAATTCGCGACCATCGTATGAGCACACGACGACGTTCTTGCAACCTAGTCGGTGCACGTTGGCAGACAGACTCTTCGTCCTTGCTTTATTGGCGTCATTAGCAAATACAACACCAGTATTTTGCAAAAGAGCCGCGATGTGAGTGGTTTTGCCACCAGGAGCCGAGGCCATGTCGAGAATGCGTTCATTTGGCTGGGGAGCTAACGCAATCACGGGCAAAAATGAAGACGCTGCCTGGAGCATGTAGTGTCCGGCGAGGTACTCCGGAGTGGCGCCTGCAAAGATTAGGCATAAGAGCATCAGACATGATGAAGCAAGTATTACCGATTGGCACGCTGCTCTCGAATACCTGCAGACCAACGTTTGTCCATTTACCTATCGATTCCAAGTTAACACCTCGATTGACAAGAGTCTGGGCGAGGTCGCGTCGTCGTGTCCTCAGTGTATTGGTGCGGATGGACACAGGCCTTGGCACCTCATTCGCCTCAAAAAACTCAATTGCCTGTTGATCGTTAGTGGGAATATGCGTGTCCTGAAACTGGTGGTACCTGCCTCAGCAACTGGGAAGAGTTGGAAAAGCTTTTCTGCCAAGAAGTCGTTGTAACCGTAATAACTTGCGATATCAGCTATGAGCTGGTCGACGTAATCCGAACGCGGTCTGTAACAAGAATACAAGTTTAACGCCTTCAGCAGTGAGGACAGATATACCCACCTTCCTTTCTCGCCTCTCTTCTTGAAATTACTCAAAACTCGTACACACCCTCTGAGTCTCCGCTGAACAGCTTGGACATCGGGGCTGCCGGCTTTCTTCTCCTCCTCCCTCTCCTCTGGGGTGGGTAAGTGGAATGGTTCAGCATCTACGCCGTCATCCATATCTTCATCTACATCCTCTTCAAGATCGTCACTTCCTTCTGCCTGGGCTGCTCTTCGCATCTCCTCGGCGTCTAGCTCGGCGTCGGCCAGTACTTGAGCATCTAATGCTCGTGACCGAGCCTCCATGTTTGCTATCGTAATGCGCTGTTCCTCCTCGTCAGATGAATCAGAGAGGTCCCCGAGTCCATCCGGGATGATTTTTGACGGCCGTTCACTCTGTTTCGATTTCAGTCTTTTAGTATTAGGGACAGGCGGAGCTTCGTCGTCATCTTCTGAGCTTAGATCAAGCTCTTGAACAGGACCACTTCCAAGCAGATCCTCACTAGGATATAGTCAGGAAGAGGAGATATCGACCAGCAGTTCAACCCTTACTAGTCACGAGCGAAGTCCTCGTCCTCAGCATCTTCCCAACCACCACTTGAGTCCCTTCCGGACCCACCACCGCGCACAATCTTCTTCGATGATTTCGAGCCAAGAACCTCCGACTTTCCCCTGGCCCCACTTCTGCTTGCCTTCTTTGCGTCTTTCAATTTCTTGAGAGGTCGAGCAAGCTCATGCCCAGCCTCGTTGGCTTTTCGTTTGCCATTTAGTTTAGACGTCGCACCTACAGGTACTACCTCGTAGGGTTCTGGAGGTTGCTGTTTATTCTTTGCGCGCCGACCCATTGTTGGAGCAAGCTAATAGGATGTGTTGTAGCCAGAAGATCGCGCAAAGCGGAAAACTTTCGATCAAGCTTGTGCCGTTGTATGCATTTATTTACAATACAGGGTGAAGGCCACTCAACCCATCCTTAACCCTAGAGCGAGACCGGCAAGAAAGGATGCCCGTGGCTGAAAGTCTGCTGTCAAGAAATCCACTAGCCAATTCCATAACCCAGTGACAGAGGGAGGTCTGCGAGCTCCTGTAGCATCCGTTGTATGGAAGAAGCTTTCAAAGCGAGACCCCATCCTGGCCCAATCAACTCGAACGACAGACAACGAAGCTAAATACTGCTTGGACGTCAGAGCTGAGGTCTCGGAAGATCCGCAGGGGCGTGTAGGCTGGCTTACTTGTAGGAGTACGAAAGAAGCACCAAGAATAAATGCAACAGCTTTTGCCCCCTTTTTGATGAATACTCCAGCACAGATCCCACACACCGAACCAAAAGTGAGCTCGTAGATATCGACTTGAGACGACGGCGGAGAAGGTGGCAGAGGTCGCGAGGTCGCTGGGAGGGGTTGACGCGTTTGTCCCTCATGAGTCGAACTTCCTCCGCCTTCAGAGACTGGCAATTTCAAGTGATATCTGTTAGCAACCTGAATATCTAGCGTGCGTTGGTAGCATTTAATTACCATCGCAGTAGATTGCGGGCGTAGAATACGTGGACAGGCCCAGACCTAGGCCGGCGACACCAAAGGCCTTATAGAAGTACGAGCGGCGTGGTTGCATGTGTCCATGTTGAATATTCGTGTAGTATCGTGGCCTGGTAGTATTGATTACGCTTCGAATTGGCTGACGAAGGCTACCTCGAAGGAGGTTGACTCCTGGAGAGCACGTCCGTCGGGCGAATATGCTTGGAAGTGAAGCCATGGGAGGAATTGAACGTGACCTACGTCGTGCGTGATCCCTGAGTGCGCTTAAATATCGGTGAGCATGACTACTACTTACAAACTGCTCTGCAGTCAACGTATAAACGGGAATAATTCACTCTCTATAGGGTATCAAGACAGTGTAATTGGCAGCGATCAAAGGAACTAGTACCGATTGGGTGACGGGGAGTACAGTAGTATCACGTATATCGAACTCTAAGCCCTTCTCGCTGCGCCAAGCACGTCTTTCTGCCATCGTTGCATGTCGACCTCATCAATAGGAACACCAACAGGGGTCAGACGCAGGCTGACAGGAGGCCGCACTTGATTCTCAGAAGACCGGAACGTGGGTAGCAAATTTGAATGGACATCACCAAACGGACGCATGCCTGTGGGTAGAGGCAACAGCGCTGATGGTGGAGGTGATAGAGAGCCCGGCGAATAAATGGGAGTTAGAGGCAAGGGCGGGAGAGAGGCGGCTCCATGGCGATCAATTGAATGGACGCTCGCGGAAAGCGAATGAACGGAATGGGCCCCAGGAGTGGCAGCTAGGACGCGCGATGGTGTCTGTCGCGATGCCTGCATCCGAACCACATACGGGTATGTCGGGAGCTGGAGGTAAGGCGATGCAGGGATGCGATAGAGGTCACCTGGAGGGTATGCAGCAATCTGGGAGTAGTATGGCGTCGGTGTTTTAGGTGATCCACCCAGACGGTACTGTGCTTCCAATGTCCTAACATTATTGCCAGTCAAAACCATAGATTCGTATTCTTGTCGCATCCGGGCAGCGTGTTCAGGTCCTTCGCTGACACATGAGCCATACGATGTCGAGGAGAAGGCTGAAGGCGAGCGGATTAATGGGTCAGCGAACGGATTGGGAAGTGACATGGTTGGTAATGGCCTGGGCGACCGCGACTGGCTCAAATCCCCAGTTTCAACAGCGTGGGACGCTTGAGATGGAAACGACGAAGTGGAGTTTGAGCTTGCAGATGAGATTTCTGGTCTAGGGCCTCGCGTATAGCTAGATGGACCTGAACGAAGGATTTGCAATCCAGGAGGCCGGGCGGGCGGCATCATTCGCATAGGGGGAAGAGAGGCTGAAGCTACCTGACGTCGAGCAGGTTGCTGAGGAGGGTCCGAACTAACACTTCGCTTGAATTCTGACTGCAGGAGACCCGATCTTGAGTTCACCGAAGACGCTGACGAATGTCTCGAAAGTGACGGTGCCTCTTCACATGGTGTGATCCTTGCGTCGTCAGGCCGACGTTCCTCTGGCTGGGGAAAGCAAGTCACGAGTGCGAGAACGCATACGTAAACCACAACTTATGGCGCAGAGTGAGTCATAAACTTCGAAGGTAGATGGCAGGACTTACGAAGTCCGGATTGTGACCAGAGACTGATCATGATAATCATCATAGCCGATTTACACTGCTCAAAGCTGGCTCCTGGGCAGGACTCAGACGAGCAAGCACTACACTGGGGAATAGACACACCGAACTGAAAGCACGGGAAATCGACGATCAGGCTGCTGAAGATTGCGACGGTACTTGCTTCGAATAGTAATATGAATGCTACTCGTGCGGCATCGAGCCATTTGCGAAATCGAACAACCATCCTACCATTTAGATAAATGAGAACGAGGATCGTCACGGAAGTATTTGGGCCTACATGAGGTATAGTAGCAGCGCAGAAAAGCCTTGAAAGGCCGTGAGTGCAAGCACAATGGCACCTGCCACAAACAGATGTCAGGGAGGAGCGACTGAGGAATCGAGATCAACGACTCACGCTGGCTGATGTTGTACTCAATCCATTCATGCGAAAGAAAGATTGAAAGAAAGATGGTCCAACCAAGGCTCAATATTGCGTGTATAGCTGGCCAGGGTGACAAAGTTTAGCTATCATTGCTAGCAGTGATAGCTCCAGTTACTCACAAAAGACAGCAAGGCGAAATTTCTTGAAAACAAACCACAGTTTGGTAGAATTCATCGAAAGAAGGGGGAAAAATTACAGCAGAACCGCTTGAAGAAACGGAAAGGGCGGTCTGAAGAAAAGAGAGTCTGACCCAGTCAGTGGGAAGGATGCGAGCGGGGTCGATGACCTTGTTCACATCCTGCAGATATTAATGGGAAGGACCCGATGCTGTGCATGGGGCATCACGCCTATCTAGGTTATGTTACGACAGATAGCAACCCACCGTGCACACGTACCATCACATTGGGCGCTGGCAGTGGGTCAAACAGTTCATCCATTGACATGGTCCATTGGGCCTTGGAATGGTAGCCAGCTGCCTACAGCCCAAATTTCAAACGTTGTTCTCTCCCGTGGTCGTCCAGGTTGCGCGCGCGAACCACCGAAGAAGTATGATCAACTTTTTGAGCGCGTCAGGAGGCGGCTTGACGTTGCCCCTGTCAGTGTGATGCGCCAGTACTTCAAACATCGACATGTCGGAACAGCAGCCTTTGCTTCCAACTGACAATGTTCCCCAGTATGGTAGTAATTCACTTCCTGAGCAGCAGAGCAGTCTCAGGGATGTCTTGGAGTCCCCGCTCTTTCATAAACTCGTCCTTGCTTTGGTGAGTGCTGGTTCAACAGGTCCGGTCTCTGGTGGAAAATAACTTGGCCATATCAATAAAGATTGTAATCGATGCTTGCTGTGTGCTCGCCGACCTTTCCTACACCTTCCTCTCAAATGAATGTAATCCCGGGACCCCCGAGCTGCCAGCATGGCTACAGGTACTCGCCAACATCTCTCTAGCAATTACCACAATATTTTTGTTTGAAATACCGCTCACATTATGGGCGTTTGGCTGGACGTTCTACAATCCGTTTGGGCCTGTCGTGCACGCAGCACTACATGTCTTTGATGCTATAATCATTATCACCACGTTTTTGTTGGAAGTTGTCCTCAAAGGTAGAGAACGTGAGTTGGCCTCACTCCTTGTTGTTCTCCGTCTCTGGCGCTTGGTAAAACTTGTCGGTGGTCAGTCTTCAGGGTGAACTTCATGGACGGTGATGACTAAAATTGATTGTGTAGGAATCACCGTTGGTGCAGGGGAGATCAGCGAAGAGGAAGGCAAAGAACTTGAACGGGCGAAGAGGGAAATGGAAGGACTCCGTCGGGAATTAGAAGATATCAGTAAACAAAACCGAGACCTGAACAGGCGTCTGCAAACATATGAAGGTCCGTGACAACTCTGCGCACACGGTTGCACATCGAATACTGCTCACATTAGTATTACTCCTACAGATACACAATAAGTGGCCATTATATATGATGCTTCAGTGGTATGCTACAAGAAGGCCAGCCAGGGCTCCGTCAAGTCAATTTCTATGGCATTACACAGTCGTCAACATTCGTGCGATCGAATACCCGCGTGTCACGGAGAGGGAACAGGTATTGTATGGATGCTGATGCCATTCCTCGCATCAGCATGTATCCAGGATGACAATCGAGGCAGAGGGATTGGTATATCTTGATTATCTACGGCCGCTGGAAACGGCGAATCAGCGTGTGAAGGAGTGATGGGAGTCCTAGCACTTTCGGGAGGATGGCGTGAGGGTCTCGACTCCTTGGTATGACTGTCCTTGGAAGGGACAGAAGGTGCAGCCATTGGGGTGCCCTGATGCTTGCTAGCGTTGGCAAATGGATCGTCTTTGCCACGTCTAACCTTGAGAGCGGTAGCCCATGAGGGAGGGTCAAGAGTCTTGGTACGTTTAGTCCAGCTAGTCACGTCGAATTGAGTCAAGCCTTTTTCGACGTCAGGCTTGTTAGCGGAGGCGCAAGACTGAGATATGTCAAGTTCTTCCGGATGGGTGAACCAAGGGAATTTGTATACAGTGTTGTGCCAGATTTCCGGATATAGTGGCAGATGAACCCCGATCAGGATAGCGAAACCGAAGAAATACACGAGAACTAAACTCGCAGATGAGTGCCTCGTCGAGGGCAATGATGAAGGACAACATACGAGTCAATGTGGTTGCCCAAGCTACCGGAATCAGCAGTGAAGCGGAAGTACAAACACTCGAATCCCCTAATCAAGGCTCAGTTGTGAATAACGAGATCAACACAAGACTTACTGCATCTCGCAGTGGAGCCGTCAACGGTAAGAGCAACTGTTGCTCCTGCAATTGAAAGTGTCAAACGGACGAGTCCGCGAGACGTGGAACACAATACTGACCGAGATACAACGCGCTGATTGCCCCCGACCAAGCAAGCTCGAATTTGATTTGCCCCGTCTTTGTGTGTGGACGGCTATATTCCACCATCGCACTGATGGCCAATTGGTATGAATTAGCTCATGATCATCCAGAAAGAGAGTCAGCACGCACATCAACACCAAAAAATCCAGGGTGCAGCAGTTGAAAATAAAGAAGATTGTGGCACTGGGTACTAGACGGCTTCGCGTTAGCTTAGGCAATTGTTGAAGACAATGAGCATACCGGGATAAGATGCTGACAATGCCGCATGGATGTTCCAAGCCGAGAAGACCAGCAATTGAAAGTTTAGGAAGGCAAGCAGAGCTACATGTCGGGGCACGCCAATTAGCCAGGACAAGCAAAATATTGCGGAGAGCACCATACACACCGAACACGAGAAAACGAACTGCAAGTAATGGATTTGGAATCTGAGCCTTGTGGGTAGAAGTCTTAGTAGTAGGGGCAGACATGTCGTGAGGATCGATCGTCGTCGCGAAACCAAGTCTATAGGAACGAGGAGGAAAGTTGCGGCCAGCGGAATTTCCTATGAATAGAAACAACAAAGGAGAAGCGCAGCGAGGGCTTGCCTACTATGATATATACCGCCATGAAGGGCCACAAGCCACACGGAGAACAATAGCCACCCAAGAACAAAAGACAGCCGCCCAGGCTGACAAGTACAAACAACACCCTCTCCTCCTGCAGTGCACTACGTCGGGGAGGCCAACTTGAATTTTATGTACAACAATTATACACTCATAAAAATACAACAAGTGACGCTCTGCGCCATGAATAACCCGCAAACCAGAAATATGCTACCGACGATGAGAACTGATGTTGGATAAATCTAACGGAGGCGGGCGATTCGATCCGCTCGACGACGATCTCATGCGTGGACCGGTAGGCCTACGGGTGTGTGTAGAAGACGGTGACGTGGGACCAGCCACAGCCGCGGCCTCCGAATCCAGCAGAGGTGGCAGCCGTCGCTTGGACTTCGAGGGCTGAGTAAGGACATCCCTGCGTGGCCATTCGCCGAGTGGCGGAGGTGACGAAGCCGAAGGTTGCTGCATACGTTGGGGGATTGATTGTTGCATATACTCCGGATAGAATGAGCCAACAGGATAAGCCCTTTGGGGGGCAGCCCGCTGGGAACTGCTACGTGTAAGCGCTGGCTCGGGAGCGACAGGAGCAGAAGGTTGGGAGGTGGGCGGACGATAATGCTCAATCTGATACTCGTCGCTGAGACCGGAGCGATAAGCATACAGATTGGTTGGAAGCGCTCGACGGGGCCTGGGAGCGACAATGCCAGGTTGTTTATTTATGAACTGGGGCCTGCTGGGAGACGGCGGCGCGCTGGAGAGCTGACTATGGGCAGCAGACCATCGAAGTTGACGAACGGAGCTGATCCAGATCTTGGGATCACCTCTGGCCTGGATGATGGCCGATATCAACAAGAGGCACAAATAAATCAGCACTGTGGTAGGGATAATATATCAGCATGGGTTTCTAGCGGTCGAGAACAACACACATAGTAGGGAGCATATCCAGGAAAAGGCGAGGACGAGTCGGGTTGAGGCACAAGCACCTTCCAGATGAATCCGTACTAAAAAGGAGCTAGATGGAGAATGTCTCTGAACGTGAGTGGGGACATACCTCGAAACCTGCTGCTTCCATTGTTGACTCTAACTCCGAGAGGATCACAAGCAAGGCTGGGGATGATGGCAAGAAAAGCCGATGCGCCGGCTTACCTCGAAGGTGGGTATGGGTTTTTGGATGGAAAACGAAGAACATACACAGTTCCAGAATCAAGAATAGTCCAACCCATGAACATTCAAACCACACCAAGCTCGCAAACCCGTGTGGTCGAAACAACTCGATGAACATGCTTGCCATGGATGTGAGCGCTGAGCATAGAACCGGGAGACATTCAACTGACAGGACAAAGCTGAAAGCGACGGCAAGAGCTGCGACAACTATCAGATAAACATTCACTTGCACTGCATAGGAAGCTGTGAGTCGGGCACGATTGCGCTTCACGGTAAGGGGAATACTCACACTGCCATCCCCAAGGTTGAAGCAAACTCAAATTCCATACGGCCCCACTACAGATTATAGCATTGCAAATAATAAAAAGTGCTGAAACCATATGATAAGAAACGAGTGACGAGCATACGGCAACAACACACCAAAAAGGACACAGCGAGTAATCCTCATAACTCTGTCCATCAGTAAGTAAGTGGAAGTGGTGGAAGGGAGCGTGAGAGTTGGAACCGGTCGACGGCGACGGTGCAAGAAGGGGAAAGGCAAGAAGGCCAGCCTCGTCAGCAATTATAGGTGGCAGGGAGACAGCGTATGTTTCAACCCTCACATCACTGACGAGAACCACTCAATGTTCAAACTCCGCCATCCATGTATCAGTACTTAGATTACAACAGTGGAACTACGACGATACTGCAGTCTGAATTGCACCCTCACGACCAGCGCATACACCACTAGGAAAATAGCCCCGGGCCTGATTGTCCGCGATGGGCGAAATCCTCTCCCCAAGCTGCTGAAGCTTGAAGAGAACTGCCCCGATATCAGCAGGCTTCGCAGAGAGCCATCTGACGCTGGGAGTAGCATGGATGCTTGTTGCCTCCCCGGGGGGGTGTGATATTGGGCGAGATAGTGGCGTCAACGAATGTAGTGGGGGTTTCGAAAATATCGATGCTTTTCCGCCGTGCGCAGGAGATGTTGGCTCCGGAATCCCTCCACCAACGAGAGTTGTTTCAAGTGCCCATCGGCTGGGGACATATGACCGAACTTCGTGAGAGTCATCAGCCCTCAGTGTGTTGATGATTTCTGACAGTGGGCCATGGTGGGAATCTCGGGGAAACTCTCCTGCAGGGTGGGTGATTTAAGCTGCTAAAAGCAGGAATGCGTCGAAAGACACACTGAGATAGACGCCGACGAGGCGCGCGATTCCAATTCTAACGCCGGTAATCTTGTCTTGTGCCAGAGGGATAAGCGTGAGCCAATAAGCGTCATCAGGCACCAAGACAGCGGAATGACCGCGAACAGGCGCGATCAGGACATGCTGGCAGGAAACGAATCTGTTGAACACTAACTGTTACTTGGTGGCCATGGAGAGAAAAGGAGGAGCTGACGAACGTCATTCTTTGGCGATAATTGGAACACTGCGCAAGATTCAGAACATCGTCATGCAAATCTCTCACGACATTACTATCAGCAGAAAAGGACATCCATATAAGTGGGAGCTATCGAAGAACAGATTCATCAGCCATCCACGCAGTAAAAAAGCTGGAGAGAATTGTACCCACAGCCGCCACTGCCGCCTCCCTAATGGCAGCCACAGCGTCATGCAATGCTGTCATCAAGAGGCCTCGAACCGTGACGGCATCTTTCAATCCGACGAGGTGCGAGAGCTCTCCTAAAACCTTCGCAAGACTCTCCCGTTCTCGCCAATTCTTGAACAGGCCTTCGACCCACATAGACAGCAAACCACGAACTACTTCCAGCCGTGCATTATTACTGAGAGCCGAGATGAGCTCCCCAACGCACTCCACAGCCTTCACCCTCACTTCCTCCTCCTCGCATTTTATGGCATTCCACCATATTGGCAACAAGTCCGCCGCTGCATATTCTTCTCCGATGATTTTGGCAATCGCACCAAGGCCGGCTGCCACTGTACGCCTAACTCTAGGAGTTCGATTATTGGCTAGTTGCAGGTAGATATCGCGAAGCTGATACCACTTCTCCTTGCCCAAGGTAAGGACGACAGCAGGAAAATTGAATGTGCAAACTAGCGGCCGCTCTTGATCCAAGAAGAAGGACTCTAACGGACCTTTGGATCCATTCATTTCTGCTGCTGGCGTAGTATTTTCCGATGATATCACTTCCCTTCCGATCTCGTTCTCGAGCGCACGCACATCTTGTTGTCCCTCCCTTACGCGCCTATCATCTCTCCTGCCCAAAAAGAGGTGAAGAATTTGATCTGGGGGACCGTGCTCGTCCTCGTGAAAGGTATATATAACCTCACCAAGGGCCTCAAGTGTTCTGGATCGTACATTAGACGAGGCGTCTTTTGATAATGGAATGATTGTCTCCAGTGCGAGCGAACGACGATGTTTCGGAGATAAACGCGATAGCACGGCGGGAAGAGCGAATAGGGCTGATTGGCGGACATGCCATACGGGATCTCGCCTGAGGAATTCGAATACAGGTAGCTAGAGGGAGGTTGGTTAATCGACATCAAGGCAGAAGATCGGGGAAGCTCACTAAAGAACAGACAACCAGTTCTTGAGGGATGACTTTGGCTAACGCACCAAGGGCGAACGAAGCCTCTCGCCGCACCCAGGGAACGGGGTCACGACCAACACGCTCTACCTCTTTCACAAACGTGAACTTGGTTGGTTCGCGCAAGGTGTCTTATTAACTTTTCAGTTAGCACTGAACCATGCGCACGATTGAACTAAACTCACCGCTTGCAGCTGCGGCAGCCATAAGACTCATACTCGAGACTCTACCCGCTGCGGCTTGTTCTTCACTGACATCAAGTTCATCTCCATAGTCATCGATATCCACCGCTGCGTCCGCCGGGTACGAAAACGCATCATAATCGAGCGCGATGGTACGTGAATCAGGAGAAGATTCCGTGCTGGAATGTGAAGTCTGCGTTGGCGAAAGCACCTGTGGGGATGATACGTAAATAACAAGGGTGACAGCTGAGAAGGGTAATGATGGCCAGACACTGATCTAGAGCCATTGATACCTCATGGGGTAGGTGGTACTCAGCATGGTAAAACTTGTCTTCCATCATGTCATAATCGAGCCAAAGAGTGCCGGAAGTTTCTGGCATGTCAAAGTCAGATGGGGCCACGGTAGACCCTGGATGATTCGATCCATTCTCATTGTCAATGATGCTATCAGCAGAAGAAGAAGGCGAAGAAACGGCCGTCGACGACGTAGCACCCGTAGAGGGGGGAGAAGAGGAAGGAGGAGAAGGCGCAGGTATATGTTGTGAAATGTACGGGTTTGGAGGATCTTCCAGCATGGGTATTTTCTCTTCGACGCGGTTTATGTCCATAGCACCAGGCGGTACTCCAATAATACCAGAGTCGTTCACATCTGCCACGAATCTAGAGTCGTTGAGGATGTCTGGTTTGTCGGGTAAACTCTGCTCGGAAGGACTCCACTCGTTGTCAAAATTGTCCGCCATCTTCATGTCCAGTCTGCCCATGCCTATAATGACCTGCTGCAACAATTCCTGCTCGACCATTTCTCGCTCCACCTTGCCGAACAAGCCAATCACTAACTCATCCTCAGGCTCTGGATCTACCTGATCGAGTTGAAGCCTAGTTTCGGGTTTCATACTGAGCGGGGGAAATCCTTCTTTGATATCAGCCTTGCGAATCTTCGATAATATCTCCACGACTGCTTGCCTCGCTGGGCCGCCTACCATAGGATTTGGACTGAGAAGCAAAGTCCCCAAGATTGGCGTAAACGCTTGGACGCATATGCTGTTTGTAGCAGATGATGATGGTTGCCCATACTCATATGTTTTCACATCGTCTGGGACGATTTGGCAGTGCTGTGAGAAAATGGAGAGAGACTGATGTCAATGGAAAGAGGAAACGCTCAGAGAAAATCGAGCACACCGTGAAGAACCACCACACGATGGGCACGAGCTCGATCGCAAGAGCCTCTTTGACAGTTTCGTCTATGATGCAGAGGAGACATGTTGAAACAAAAGATAATTACTCAGTAAGCCACAACAGACATACCGTGGTCCAAAGCTAAGCCACGCAGCAGCGGTAAAACATATTCATCGGCCTCAAGAGGAGTAACTTGCTCCAAGAACGACGGCATGGCGTGTACGATGAAGACACGATGAAATGGGTTCGAACTTCTCGAAAATAAATAGATCTTTTCGAGAGCACTGAGTCCTTCATCGTCCAAGGCCATGTCAATTGCCATGTCAGTGGCAGGAAAGGCCTCGTCCTGTGTTGGGTCTTGGTTTGGACTCGGAGGACGTGGGCCAGATGGTATTGTGATATGAAGAGCAGGCAATGGCGGAGGGGACCTGGGGGATTTGAGGGGAGAAGCGGGGGCGGAGGATGCGGAAGACGATGGGGCAGTATAGTAGGCAGAAGGGGAAGTTGGCGTCCTGTCAAAAGGGTCGGGTGAGAAGTGGGAAGGGGAGAAAGAGAGAGGAGAGAAGCATGGCGGAGGAGGGAGTTGGATGTAAGTGGGATGGCTTGAGGACGTTCGTGACGATGAGGAAGGGCAGCTGGCTACCGAGTCCGACGACGAGGAGGGGGAGATGACCACTAGGTCAGACGACAAGGACGGGGAGGACATGGGTCAGTCGGACATTAATAAATATAGTCGGAAAGAGATGCGCGAGTTTTTGTGGTCGAGTCGATCACGAATGATGACGTATTGTAAACAATAATATACAAATGATGTCACTGCCATTCTAGAGTGTGCCCCGCGTGACTTTGTCTAGATTCTCTGCGAAGTATGTGATGTTGTGACTATTCAATCCAGCCATTGAAATGCGCCCATTCGCAGTCAAGTAGATGTGGGCCTTCTCCGTCAACGCCTTGCTTTCCTCCGGTGTGATTCCAGTGAAGCTGTGCACATCGGGGTTACCCATCAGTCACTTCCTTTTCCTCAACTCACTCACCTAAACATCCCAATTTGCTTCACGATATGGTCCCAGTTTCTGGGATTCTTCAGCTCTTCAGTCAACAACTTGTGCAGTTGGTGCCGCATCTCAATAATGCGGCTCGCCATGACCTTGATGTCTTCTTTCCATTCGGCAAACAGCTGCGCGTCATTCAGGATAAGCGACACCTTGAGAATATGAGGCCACGTTGACAAAAACCGAGACATTAATTCCACTCACAAGTCGTGCTCCGTGCGAAGGGGGATTGGAGATCTCACTCCGCTGTAACACCGAAAGCTGGCTCTTAACCCTGTCCGCAGCTTCCTTCGATGGTGTCACAACATGCAGAGCACCTACTCGCTCTCCGTATAGCCCAGCGTTTTTGGCAAAGCTCTGTATTTTTCGATTTAATATTCCAAGAGCTTGACGAGAAGCCTGGATTCTCAAACTCACCTGACATATCAATACGGGCACCCCGCGCTCGACGAAATACCTCACTGCCCAAGCATCGCGGTCCAAATCTCCGCTGGCGAATCCCTGGTAAGCTGAATCGAAGAAAGCATAGTGCTTCTTCTCAAGGATCACATCTGCAATGGCCTTCCATTGTTCATGCGCGGGGTCAACCCCCGTTGGGTTATGGGCGCAGGCATGGATGAGGAAGACCGATCTGGGCGGCGCGCTGTTCAACGCATGGATAAAGCCCTCGAAATCCAAACCGATGGTTTTCGGATCATAGTAAGGGTATTCGAGGGGTTCAACCCCCACGTTTCTAAAGATAGCGAAATGGTTGACTGATCATCATGGGACCGTCAGTGAAGCGATGCTGCAAGGAGGTATTTCCTACGCACCCCAAGTAGGGTTGCTCAAGTAAACCTTTTTCTCACCGTCCCAGGCGTAGAACCTGCTGAGGAAAAGAGCTCCAAGATGATTGGCCCCAGTACCAGAAATGGTTTGTACGCTGGCAACCCTGCCTTCCTTGATCGCGGGCGAATCGAGCCCAAGGATCAACTTTGCCGCTGCCGATGTAAACTCTGGCAATCCGGTAATAGGAAGGTACTCGTGGTCGAGTGTCGGGTCATTTAGCAGGATTTCCGTAGCCTACGAAGTGCGGTGAGCATGAAGATAAACGAGAAACGGAATTCGCTGAACCTTCTTAACGACAGGAAGAACCCAAGGCTTGTTGTCGTCGTCCCGATACGCTCCAACACCGAGGTTGACCTTTTGTGGGTAGGTATCAGCTTTGTAGGCGGCGGTGAGCTTGAAGATGCTACAACGTTCATATCGTCAGGCATGGGGAGCCCCGTCGCAGTCCAGCCGATACAAACCTGTCAGGAGGAGCGAGTGGGACGTTCTGCCAAACTTCTACAGCGAACATATGAGGATAATACAGATATGCCACAACGTTAACGACTCACCTGCGGACATGCTGTCTCTAATGGATATGTGGTTTACAATCTGCTTGAGTCGGTCAGCCATGATGGATATTAAGGAATAGAGACGGGTGAGAGGCGTCTACTGCAATGCACTGAGGCAGAGGCCGAGCAGCTCATGCAAAGTGCAATAGGCGATCTTGTTCGCCCGGTTTGAATCAAGTGTTTCCGTCTCCACCAGTGCGCGGTGGGCCAGCAAGCCATGTGATATGGCGAGAAGGCGAAGGCAGATGCTCACCCTATTAAATGAAGGTCCAAGACGAGGAGTGCTAGTTGGGATCTTCAGACGCAAGTCAACGCAGGGTTTTTATCGATGAGGTCCCGAACACAAGCAATTCTTCCGTACGCCTCCGCATCCAATAGTCATCAAGTCACCAGGCCGCTCAACGTCCGTTAATGTATGAAGGCGACTCCGCATTACCTGCTCAATCGTGACCTCTAATTTCATCGACAAATCCTTTCTCTTCTTTACCGAATGTCGCCGCTGATTTGAGTGAATTGTCCCATAGTATCGCG
Source organism: Pleurotus giganteus (assembly GCA_032158425.1). NCBI lineage: Eukaryota > Fungi > Basidiomycota > Agaricomycetes > Agaricales > Pleurotaceae > Pleurotus > Pleurotus giganteus. The sequence goes on along the minus strand of JAPEHR010000001.1, from coordinate 2,458,711 downwards.
TGGATTTCGACAACTGATCGCATGACGAGTAGGTGTGAACGCAAGGCAGAGTATATTACTAGGGAGAAGTACAACATAAATCCGACAAGACTGGAGTAAAGACTAGCTTAGGATGCATGTACTGGTAGAAGCGGGAAGATAAGTAAGGAGTCCCAGATATGAAGGGGAAGGGTGTTGGTCGTATGATTAAATCAGAGAGGATCACAGTGTGAAGGAATACACGAGATATGTCATGATATATGCAAATGCGATGCAAGGTGAACAGTGGTAGTCGTAAATGATGAATCGATGATGCGGAGGAGGGCAGCTAGGCGGTGGCCATCTTGGAAGCAACAGTCCTTTCGCTCTCAAGCTTGGCCTTGTTGCGTTCGTAGGCCTGTTTTCGGCAATCCTCCAACTGATTGCAGTTGTGGTGTTCGGGCAGACGGTGCTGTCATCAGGGAAATAGTCAGCCGCCATAGTGAAGTTGAGAAGCAGCGGCGACATACCTCACCGCAGAACTGGTGTCTGCAATGTGGGCACTCTCCAACAATGCGTAGGACGGCAGAGTTGCAAGGAGCCTCCGCTTGCAATTGGCAACGCTTCTTGGCAGCCATGAGTGAATTTACGGCTGACGGTGGGTGGATAAAGGGTTACGGAGGACTGATAGGGCTGAAATATATGTGAGAACGCTTACGACGAAGCGTGCAGGGACGGACGCTTACCTGGGAGGCGAGCGGAACAGAAGAGTGGGTTGTCGGGAAGAGGAGAGCGAAGGGCAAGCGTCGAAGGGTTTTATAGGGCCCACTCACTGCCACAGACTGCGACGCGTAAGCAGCGAGGATGGCAGCCACGTGCAGACAGCACCGATTCCCGTTATCTCTGCAACATATATCCTTGTCCGAACGAGTCCGACGCCTGAGTGCATGCGTGATCCGTAACATTCTCGACGCCTCCGACCTGCTCGTCTTCGTTTCGCGAAGCAACCACGCTTGACATACATCCGATTCACCCACAACTATCGGACCATTTTCTGCATGATGTGCGCATTAGACGGGAAGTAACATTACGAACGGTATTATCCAATTACGGATGAAGAGCGAGGTGCAAAAGAATGGGTCATCGTGTATATCATGTATAAGTCCGCCGATATGTGAAAAAATAAGCCAAAAAGTATCCAATACTACAGGAAAGGCGTCCGTCGACATAGAAAGGTAGATCACTGCTTGGGCTTGTTCACCTGTTGCGTAATGACGACCGCAAGTATAATGCCCACAACAATGAGCACAACCAAGCAGATAAAGAAACAGATCCAGCGCTTTTTCCGAGCTGCACGAGCGGAATCGACGGCCTTTTCTGTGTATTGGAGACTGAAGGGTGCATAGTTATTCGGCAGTTCACAAAGCAGAACGCCGGGCTTACCCAACTTCGGTGTCCTTCTCTACTGCGGCAGCAGCGGTCTCAATGACATTAATGGTCTCCTCTTGTTGTTCAACAAGTACGCTCATCTATATCAGCATAAATGACGAGGCACAGAAAAATTCATTGTAATACTCACATCGTTGAATAATTGCGCAAGTTCAGTAAGGGTCTTTTCTATTCTCTTAATGTCTTCATGTCGCTCTTGGACTTCCCGATAAGCAGCGCGAGACTCGCCATACCGATTCGAGTTCATCAGCTACACATAACTTCAATCATAACAGCACAAGGAGACCACGCGTCCCGACACTCACGGCTTGGCTAAATATTTGACCACCCTGCTCGTCGTTGACAACAGCTCGAACCTCCTCAGGTGTTGCATCAGGTTTGACTGCAATGATGTTCATAACCACAGGCACGCCGTAGTAAATGATACATACCAATCTTGAATTGCCGCTCCATGCGTTGCTTGTATTTTGTACGGAACTGCTGCTCCACAGTCTGATAGTTTTGAATACCCTCGACGAATTTGGATTTAACAAGTGCAGTCTTTTCGAACAAGGAACCATGAGTTTGGCAATGTGAGAACGGGCCCCAATGAGAGCACCATACCTGCTGCCTTCGAATTTGGCCATCACGGCCAGTTCCAGGCGACCGCTCCAAAGCCTTAATACGTCGCTTCAAGGTGGTGCTCAACGCACTCGTGTCCTCCACCAACTCTTCCAACTGCGCAGCTACTCGCTGAGCCGCCTGGTCATCCGTGTTATTCAAAGAGCGAGAATGGAGGTCGCCAATACGCTGGACATTGTCATTAAAAGTGCGGATGGTATCTTGCAATGACGAAATCTTCTCAAGGTTGTGAGTGGTGTACTCCATTTCATAATTGAAGAAGAGCTACCTCCGAGTAAAAGGCTGACATGCTGTCAGCGCCGTTGTAGTCGGCATTCGATGTTAAGTGGACTTGGCTATCCTTGACGTCCGACATTTCGTATGATGTTTCGTCTTGCTGCGCATATGGGTTATTTCTGGGGTTGTAGCCTCCGCCTGACGCCTGCGTTGGGTAGGAGTTACTATGGAGCCGTGTCACTGCGATTGTTTTCGAGTAAAACAGGTGGAGACATACGAATGGTTGTTGCCCCCAGCTTGCTGCTGAGCCTGTCATTGTAGGGTAATTGATACGATGAATGACCCAAACGTCAAAACAGCGCTCACCCGCATTGCTGCTAGTCTGTCTCTAGCCATGATAATTTAGAATATGGGAATGGAATCTTTCGTGCAGAGGAAAACAACCACTGATAGGAAGCGAAAGATGAGATGGTTGAGACGAAGCAAGAGGTGTGAGACCGCAGACAATGTAGGAGCAAGGATGAAGCTGTGTAGAAACGGGATCACTTGCCTTTCTCGGCGTTTCAACTGCTGGTTGACAGGCAGCCACGTGACAAGCGCTTCAAGTTCCACCTGAGCATGTATTTTATTCTGGCTGTGTCTTGTATATTTAATTCCCAAGAATCGCTCTCAAGACAGACACCTGTCGGTCTACCATTTTCCTGCTCGTCCCCCCAACAGATTCCCGCCTCTCCACACTCGCTTCAAAGTCAAACACAGACAGAACATCACTGGTAAATTTGTCGCTGAGGTTCTTGAAGTCCTCGAGCGTAAGCTCGTTAAGTTGGCATTTCCTGGATTCGGCAAGCGCTACAGCACGTCCTGATATGTGGTGGGTCTCTCGGAAAGGAATCTGTGTATTTGATGAGATTGGTACTTCCGAACGGCAGTGCAAATTTGACAAAGACGCTTACACCTTTGCGGACGAGATAATCCGCGAGGTCAGTAGCCAATACGTCCATAGTGAGTGCCCGCCGCATTTTATCGCCATGAACCTAATAAACGGGTGAGCGTCCCTCGCTATATGAGCGTTGTATCCTTACCTCTAGCGTTGCCACTACGCCTTCGGCAATTTTCAGGGAAGCTGAAACATTATCGACGGTATCGAAGAGTGGTTCTTTATCCTCCTGGAGATCTTTGTTGTATGTGGAAGGTAGGCCCTTCAGCGTCATCATAAATCCTGCCATCTGGGTACGAAGAATAAGGAACAGGTAGCATAAAAGGATACACCATGCCCACATTGCCAAAGATACGGCCTGACTTGCCTCGAAGGAGCTCAAGGGAGTCAGGATTCTTCTTTTGCGGCATGATGCTTGATCCAGTGCTGAACCAAACCAATGATGAGGCTTGCATTGTAGGATGTGATGATGATACGTACCTATATGCGTCGCTAAGTGTAACGAAGCCAAATTCTGCAGTTGAATAAACTATCAAATCTTCTGCCATACGGCTGATATGGGTCATAGCCAAGCTTGCCCACATGAGGAATTCAACAATGAAGTCTCGATCGCCTACACCCCATAAACTGTTCTCTGCTAAGGACTGGAATCCGAGCTCCTTGCCCAGGAACTCCCTATCAACGACGAAGGGATTTCCAGCAAGCGCACCACATCCCAAGGGAAGCACCGAGATGCGAGAGATCTGTTGCTGGAGACGCTCAAGATCAGATTTGAACGAAAATGCATGGGATAGCAGCAGATGCGACCATCGGATGGGTTGACCACGCTGTCAGGAAAGCGAAGACATCAGACGTGCTCGATGATCGGGAGATCCCTTCAAACCTGTAGGTGAGTATAACCTGGAAGCAACAAATCCTTTTCCCTATCCGCACGCTCAACCATGACACGGATGAGTCCCTTGAGAGACTCCTCGATGCCCTTAACTTCACCAAGAAGCCAGATACGCATATCAGTCGCAACTTGATCGTTACGAGAGCGCCCAGTGTGTAGCTTGCCTCCGAGAGGACCAATCAACTCGCTTAGCCTGCGCTCGTTGGCCGTATGGATGTCTTCGTCATCAGGTTGAGGTTGAAACTGTTGGGATGAGTCTACACGGGAGTCGATCGCGTTGTGAACGGGACTGACGATGCCGTCCTCCCATTCTTTGCCTACACGCCGTAACCCATCCGTAATCCTATCTCGCTCGTCGTCACTCAGGATACCAGCGAGGCATAAAGCCTTTGCATAAGCAATGGAGCCTTTTATGTCGGCGGCATGCATTCGCTGATCATATTTCAGCGACTGGTTGAACTCGTGCATTCTGTCGAGATTCAGTCCAAGAAACAACATAGACAGTAGCCTTACAGGGGATCTGTTTGCCCAGTAAACCTGCCACCCCATAGTTTCTGCTTGGCGGGTTGGTCCGATGTCATTGATTTGTCGAGCGTATGGCGGGGAGATGTGGAAGTTCTGTGGACGTGACTTATCGGGTCACGAGAGACTCAGAGAGTTTATGGTGGCCCAACATCATCAGATTCACGATGGCAGAAAGGCCGCTGGCCAGCGCCGTGATCCTGGGATGGTTTGGGAGAGACGTGGAGATGCGGGCAAGGCGTTCAGCTTGTTCCGTCCCATGATGATCCTCCTGCGCCACCTCGTTCGAGGCATTCATAGCCTTCTCGCTCATCAAAAGTACTTCTGGACTGTCGCTGCGCTCGTCATCCTTGCAGATGGCACCCTCACTGAGCTCATAGTTCAGCTTATTTCATGTCAGTTGACTAGCTGCATTCGGCATGCAAGATGTTGACAGAACAATGCAGACACGGAGATTGACTGGGACACGTACATGGCACAAGTTGAAGTCATCATGGCCGGTGAAAATAATTATACCAGGGTGTCGGGACCTACGGGGCCTCTCGTGTGGGGTTTGACCTTGCCTCTTCAATGTGCCTATGCTAAGCAAGCCTCTGTAGCTACCCCGCTGGCCACGTCCGCATTCACCAACTATTGCACAGCCTTACTCACGGTGGCAAGGACATAGGAACTGCGCAACAGATATACGCTGCATTGTATACGGCATCCTTGGCTGTAGTTTGTGGAATTTACCACAAGGCAGGCGCCCCGAATTGGCTACTTCTCCTGCTCCCACTCAGCAAACGGCTTCATTCCGTGTATGTCTTACGGCTGTTCAATGATTGCTGGTCGGTTGCTGCAGCCCAGGCAGCTGTCCTTGCTTTGCAATACGGCATGGATGATTTAGGTACCCTACTCCTCAGGTGTGCTCAGTAATTCATCCCTAAGCAACCAGTGGTCGATTAATCCAAACGCAGCGCAGCTATATCTGTGAAGATGTCCGCTCTCCTCTATCTACCTGGGCTCTTGGTTATTTTGTTTAAGCGTCGGGGCTTATTGTCCACCATGCGTTATATAGTGACCATGGTAGCATTCCAAATCGTCATCGCCCAGGCCTTCCTCCAGGCTGACCATAAGGCTTATATTCGTGGTGCCTTTGACTTATCCCGTGTTTTTCTATTCAAATGGACAGTAAACTGGCGAATGCTCGGAGAGGCGCTTTTCTTGGATCCACGATGGGCTATCGGGCTACTTGTTGGTCATGCTTCGGCTCTCATCGCGTTTGGTCTGCAGTGGTGCCGACCTGACGGAGGTGCCTGGGTTACCATACAACGGGGTTTCTTGAAGCCCACATTACCAGCCGGGATGCTACCTGTTACAGGGGACTGTGAGTGTCTCCTACTGTCCCTCTTGTCCAAATACAACGTGTCTATCAGATGTTGCCGCTGTTCTATTCACATCCAACTTGATCGGCATTCTATTTGCACGGTCGCTTCATTACCAATTCTACTCTTGGTATGCTCAACAATTACCCTTCCTGGTCTTCAAAAGCCGATATCCAGTACCGGTGAAGTATGTCGCTTCGCAAGTGCCGTCTTCCCTCACTAGCTAAGTGTCATTGATCAGACTCGCGATCCTGGCCGCTATAGAATTCGCGTGGAACGAATATCCTTCCACGAGTGTCTCGTCAACTATGCTGCTGATTGCGCATACGTTATTGGTTGCTGGGCTGTGGCGTATCTAGTGGGCCGTTTACGCAAAGTTGCACCTCCTACATCCTAGCTTACGTCCCCTCCTCAACGCCAATGGCCAAGCAAGGACGGTCAAAGATGGGATCCAAGGCCCCTAGTCGCAAGGAACACAGCGCTCAGCATGAAACCAACACATGAACGTTCAATTTTCCAGCCATTGCACTAAACCACTACCTCGAATGTCATACCCTTCTTGACGACCAGATCCTACTTATTGCTGTCAGTCTGCTCGCCTTAAAATTACCCGTAAATAAGTGCACTAAATGTCAACTATCCTTCTTCCAAAAAAATTCCTTACGGAGCTGAGTGCAAGAACGCAGCTCATCGACGGAGTCCCTCTCGAGCTTACTCTGCCGAACCTGGACGAGTCAACTATTAGTCGTGTAACGAATTAAGTATAGTAATCTGAGATCTGAAGCTTGAAGCTGAAGATCTGAAGTCTGACTCAGGTCTGACTCATACTTACATCGTACATATTTCCCTCACTTCCGTTGATCTTGCACAACAATTCTTCAACCACATGCAAGTACTTCCTCAACCCCGCGAAGCAGAGAGAGATACACATCATTCTTCGATACATGCATCTCCGATATAAGGCTTTACAAATCCCTTCCAGGTCAACGTCTTGGGTACGTGGTAATCCACTTTCAATATCAGCTAAACACATTGCTTTAGGGCTCATTAAGATGATTCCGCGAGGGATCCAGCGACTGGTACCAAGTCTGAGTGCACAATCTTGATATCTCTGACGGGAATAGACGACGCCGTCGAAGGTGGTGAAGTATGGAATGCTTCTACTAAGCGCGAATTATATGCTCAACAAAACAGAGAAAATTTTACCCCAAGCAAGAGGGAAAGGAGGCCGACGGTATCTTAGCTAGTCTGCGACTTACATCGTTGAGGACTATGATTCTACTAAGATTATCAACTGACCTCTAAACAAGTCATGACAACGGTTGTTTACTCCAACTAGGCTCGGTCGTTCGCAAAGGTGTTAAATATATTTTACGTTCCAACCTCATGTTCAACAAATGATCTCCGAATTTCAGTGAGGTATGGACTTCGGTTGGAGTACAGTAGTTGTGAGCTGATCCTACGCGAGAGGCTCTTTTTCGGAGACTTGCACAATCATGAATGTGGGTGGCGAGTTAGTGGTGCATGTACAAAGCTGTTTGGAATTGTTACGAAACTTGCGAGAGGCGGCAGGATATAGATTATACTAAACCCTATGAAAATCAGAGACATGATACCGAATTCCGACGCTGGCAATTACAAAAAAACATAAGCACATGCATACGAGTTGGAAGTGGGCGTACTCTCTAACTCCCCATCTCTATAACGAATGTACTTCTCCCGCCTCTGGGAAGCACAAGTACTTTGCTAGCTCCATGAATTTGATGTACATCAATGCTCGGTGTGGATGCCTGAAGGCTACGTCCCTGTAGAGGCAAAGCTTGGATTGAGACTTTTGGTAGTCCAAGTTCTCCATGGTGCAGCGCGACAAGCGTTATTGATGTTGTAAAGGAAGAGTCGTGCTAGTCGACAATCAGTGGACGCGATCGATGCGAGAGTCGGTGCTCACCCCCGCTTTGAACTCACCCCGCTTCTGTCCGCTGAGCAACCAATCACTAGTCATCTCCGCTATGTCGTACTGCAATGCATAATGGCTAGCCGAAGGCATGTCGCAACCGAAGCCGCCGAAGGTTGTATGGATGGTCACAGACATGGGTACTGGTTGACCAGCGTAGAGGGGTGATGATTCTCGTGGCTTGTTGAATTGAGCTGCAGGGAGAGACAACTCCACAGATGCAATGATCTGGCAGGGTTGACTTTCACACTCAATGTCGAGGAGAACCATGAGGTACTGACGTTCATACGAGGGACATCTACAGGAATAACTAACTCCCGCCAAATTGTTGGTGAACCTAGGTCAAAAGAACGTGAAGAAAGCGCCTGCAGAACGATGAGGCCGAGGCCGGGGTGCATTTCAGAGCTACTCACCTTCAAAACTTCATGAAACACGCCACTGGAGGCATCGACTCTGCATGCTGGTAACTGGACTTGACCAGAGGTGCAATATCTGCCGACCCACGTCGAGCTACGACTTAACGAACTCACTATCTGGTCCTTTACGCCATGAGGGTCAGGTTTCTCTCCGACAGCCGAGGCCGGATCATTAATAACAGAGTTAACAGCTTGGTCAACCAGTAATTCTACCTCTAGAGGACGCAAATCAGGAAGCAAAGAAGTGTCACAAAGGATTGCTTCACCTTCGCGCAATAATCTGTAAGTGATCACGAGATGGAGCAATTCCGTCACTGTAAACGATCAGCATGGTAACCTCCCATAAAGGGGAACGTACCATGGCCAGCGCTCAGGTCAACGCGAAAGAGGTAATTAGCCGGCTGAGTGGGGGTGACAGTCTTAGACGCGTCAAGGAGAATTACAGTCCAGAGATGCATCAGAGACACACGGTAATGTGATGCTTCGGGTACGAGGCTTTGCGAATCATGGACGCATTCAAGCCACCTTCTACTGACTTGAGTTCAACCGAGGCAATACGAATACTCTGATGGGTAGTCGCCGACATTGTGAATTTTGAGAACAGTCTGGAAGAGATTCTAAGTGTGGCACGAACGCGTATCGGTCTGCTAGACATACTTCGAGCCACGGAAATAGTCCTGAACGTTTACGACCAAGGGTAGAGGGGTAACAAGAGCCCTGGTCATTTGCAACGCGCGACGCATTGTTGGTTCGGCTAAAGTGGTATAGCTCATACCAACTGTTACCCTCTGCGATAATCAGTGTGTGAAGCCCGCACAGAACATGATATGCATACTATCGTGTCCGAAGCCGTCGTTGTCTTATAAGGAATAGTGAACTCGACTTCACTCTCCTTTGAAATACCGTGAACAGTTATGGTATCTTCAGTGAGCATCAGCTGCTGATCTGAATGATCAGGTCGTATGAGATGCAGGCGAAACGCTGGCATCTGGCCACTCACCCAAACTTGGAACGGTAGTCTCACGACAAAATAAGGACACGCCACTGACGCCAGTTAATTTGAGTGTGATCTCGCTGAGGTCGTTCCGTCCACTTGACACGACTAACAGCATGCGTGGTGTTTCGCCTAATTTTGCTTTCGAGGCGTGAGTAAACAACCGTGCTGAGTCAAACGTATAAGTCTACCAAAGTTGGGTTGAGCCAGCCGGACATTGAGACCATTCCTGTCAAATGGTATGCGGACGGGAATCGAATTATGTTGATCGCTGGCGAGTCCCCGTGAAGATTTGCTGCTACTTTTCTTGAGGGGCCACTGCATCACCAATCCAGATAGGCGAAGCTCAGTGAAGTCCAGGAGATATATGCCAGCTGGGGCACTCTAAGGATCTTCAGCAAGGAGAGGAGAGGAGCGCAGGCAACGAAACACACAGGGGAAAACAAGGTCAGGGTAGTTTTGCCAGAGGGAATAGCATCTACGTCTGCAACAAATCGATAAATTTCGCTTTCTCGGCCGACTATCACGGCCACTATCTCGCAGCGGGGAATGCTCTAGGATATGTGAGGCAAGCCGACCAGGTTGTGGTTGCAAGTGACTTACACATGGGAATTTATTGTGTATCAACACATCCAGAAACGCGCCATCCTTCAAACCATCGAGCTTAGCATCCTCTATTACCTTGATTTGTATCCCCGGGTGGTCCGGATAGACAAGATCTATGGATGAGATATTGGATAAGACAACTAAGAGAAACCAATGAGGCCTTACCAGGATCAAGGGTTAGAGCAGCTTGACTCAAAGAAACCATCAAGTTGGGGATCATGTTTTGTGGAGCTTCATCATGGAACAAAGCCATCCCAGACTCGTCGACACACAGTTTGAAGAAGGATAACACTAAGCTAACCCAATCTCGGCCGCTAGGAAGCATACTTTGCGAATGGGCATGTAAAGCGCGACAGAGCATGTATGCCTCGAGAGTGGACCACATATGAGGCGCGTAATGGGATGGAAGGGAAGCAAACGTCGCCCGCGCAGCATCAAGCCTTCCTCGGTGTCTGGGCAAGCACATGATGACAATGAGCCACCATATTGAACTGTCAACTCACAGATCTATTGCTGCCAAGCGGGCGTGTAACTTCAACGCAAACTTCCGACGGCCGGCCCTGGCGTACATATCGATGGCTCGGTTCGTTATATCGACGTAAGTGCGGTCAAATTTGTCTTGACTGTGGATAGAGGCAAGAAGTTCGGTATTGCTGATAGTATAGCCAGCCGAATCATTATCATTATCAGCTCTGGATGTATAGGTGTTGAGAAATGGGGGCTCGAGGGGAAGATGGCCAACTCCAATGCCGATGATCTCAAGCTGAATGCATATCAGGCAAGATTCACATGCATTAACTAGGTCCCTACCTGGCTAAGAGCAAGCTCAAGCAATTCACCCTTACTCGCGTTGTAAAGAACGATTACCGATCCTTCCAAGGTTCGGCTGTCAGTCCAAGCGTCGTATTGCTCGACGGTACTCAGGCATGATGAATATATCCATGATTCCACGAAGAATCGGGGTAGAGGCGTCTAGAGGGTCATTAATGGTTGATTCATTGAAGATAAACTGACAGACCTCATCTCCACGAAGACGCCGTCCAAATGCGCTCAAGAACGAGACCACTCTCCTACCGAGGTCGTTTATTCGTCCGAGCTTTCGCAACAGATTGCACTGCCGAGCCAGGATATAGGAACGTAGGTCGAAAACAGAAATGGTGTTCGCAAGGATTAAATCACGATATGGCTTTTTATCAGTCGCAAGCAAAGGGGAAGAGTCATCCTTAGGACCAGGCTGTATTAGAGTACCAAACCACGATGAGTTCTTCTCCTTCAACACTTGCTGAAACGATGCTTCCAGTTCTCCATACTGAGTGAACGCAGCTTCAAAAAGTCCCAAGCCTTCATACGAGGCAGCCAGACTTTCCTGTTTCGATGCTAAATATTTGAGATCCCGGCATGATTATGGAAGCTACCTTTAATATGAAGAATGTACAGAAGTTCCAACCCGGCATTTGTCGCTGGCTTTCGGAGCGTCTGACGTCTTCTTCACGTTGTGAGACGGCGCTCTCAAATGCTAAGAGAAGGCCATCTTTAATTTTATTGATGAGATCAGCCCATACAGCGGGATTGTCGTGCGATGCAGACCACGTTAATTGTGCGCATCTAACTCGGTGTGATTACATGTGATCACCTCAAAGGCAGGGTGCGCACCTATCTTTCTTCTCTGAATTGAAGTCCGTCTTGATCCTCTCAAATACTGAATACTTCATCTGGAAGAAGTTACCGCTTGGCGTCCTAGCATCCGGCCGGACGAGGTGGAGAATGATCCACTCCTGGTGCTTTCTGGACGTCACTACACCATGCCAGTCCTTGACCTGCTTCTTGATGGTGTTCTTGTACGCGTCAAAGTCCGTGTCCTTCGAAACCCAAGTCAGTAGGGAAAGGAGCGGCTTTGGGCGAGTGACAGACCTCGCATACTACGATATACACGTTAAGGAGGGGTTTCTCTAGCAGTGTCGCTGGGACTTGGGATGCATGCTCATCATGCAGCGAATCCAGAGGAACGAAATCGACGTCAAGCTCCTGGATGGTCCTAATGGACCTTGAAGGGGATTTCCAATGCAAATTTCGGAGAGGGAGTTGACAAGCTAAGGCCGTGCGGATCTGCTTCCAGTAGTCGGATATCAAGAAGGCTGAAGGTGCTTGGTAGGATATCAAGACGTGCTCGACAGTCATTTGAGCCTAGAAGTTAACCAGAAGACACTTACGTCATATGACTTGAGGCGCTTATTTTCAACATCTCGGCGCCTAAAGCGATGCAATTTATCTTATTCATAATATATCCAGTGCCGCCGGTTGATTATTTTATACATAGATTCACCAGATAATATTTGCATGATGTCTTCAATCGTATTTAATCTAAATATTCACCTCGAAGTGAGGCAACATTTTCTTCTCTGTCCACAAGCCTGCGTAGGGAGGCTGGGAAGAGCGCAAGACTACAAAGCCAGGCTTCACAATGGCGGCCTGTCGTGACCACTGGACAGCGACATAGTCACAATCTCCCGGTTCGGCCTATATATGGTCAAAGGCCTTCCATATTAAGAAGCTGCCTGGGTCCGCCCTTTGCACCGTCCGTTCCTCGCGCGGAAATGGTGCCACATGAAAGCGGCTGTACAGTGAGAATTTCACCGAAGCTCGATTGGCGGGTGGCGGCCAGTTCGGACAAGGTGGTACACCGTTGTAATCGAGTAGGGAATACAACTGTTGTAGCCTATTATATGCGTTGTACATAGCCTAAATAGAACCATAGTTACAAGGTAGGCTGGGAATGAACCTCTATGTCGAGAGTATGATAGTTGATACTATTAGAATAGCCTGAGAGTTCTGAGGCTGAATGGAGGCAGTTCTCAGTATTTTCCCGCTGGTTGGGCGTTCTGGCGTATGGATTTTTGCTTCCAATGTTTACAAGTCCCTCCACGTGTATAGCATATGATGGCAGACGACCGCGAACAAGATATGGGATAGCGTTTCGACGCAGCATTAGTCACACATGAGCTTACGTAAGGATGGTATCTTGAGAATGAACATTTACCAACCGCTGGTCTCATGTCCCCAATTCTTGGTTTTGGAATGCTCTGGATTCAGAGAATATCGCGTAGAAAACTGGCACGTAGCACGTAACGGGAGTGGTCGTGTTGTTCATGCTACTTCGGGCTGGACGTGGAAGGAGGCTTGCCACGCCTTCGCTGTCCCGTATCTCTGGCCGAAGGTCTGCGTTCTCGTTTATTTGTGATGCTGTTTCTGAAAGTTTTCGCAGGCAACGGGCAGTATCATTACTGCTGTTCTCATTATTGTATACTATATTTGGCTTATCCACAGCAAGTGCACGCAAGTTCTCTATGGTGTGCCTTCCGTATATCAACTCCAGCCGACAATGTTTGATCACTCTCCTTCAGAATCTGTCATCGTGATGCCTTCACATGGGATTCAACTAGAAACTCATCGCGGCCTTCCCCCGCTGCGCCTCGCTGTATCGCGGCGGTTCATACCTCTATCGAACATTCAAGATATCATCATCAACGACGGTCTCTTAGGATGGGACGTTCGCTTCTACCTCGCCGCTCTCAGGCGTCTCAGTAGCGGAAAATATGCCCTTGAGGCTTGCTTTCCAGTGAGTTCTCATCTGTATACCATGGACGCATCTGATTTCGGGTAGTCTGTATTACCCTACCTCCCAATTTTGGTTTATATTTACAATGGCATTCACGAAACGCTTGATTCTAGCTAGAGTAGTAGTGCATATGATCACGGAAGCAGAGTGACGTTTGCCATAGTGCTAATAGCACTCAATACCGACTTAGTATGCACAAGGAAGTATTAGTGGGATGGTTTGGAACCCGTCTCACTCTCGTACGCGCTTAGTAGATCATCATAACCCTCGTCGTCTCCTTCCTCTGCCGCGCTGTCCCTCTCCCCGTGGGGCACATCTGAGCTCTTTCGACTTCGGGAGCCATTGGATACCTTGCGTGGACGAGCATCCGAACTTTCAGAAGGCAATTTGCCAGAAATCTTCCGGGTTCGCCTTGGAGACCGGGGTATTGTAGGTGATATGGGCTTCTGTCCCTCGCTCTCAAAGTTGCTGGCTCTAGGAGTAGAAGCCCAATCATATTCACCTGGCCATTCAACTGCAAGTGAGTTTGGGCTAGGCCCCGTTGGCTCAGTACCCCGAATGAAGGGATCGTGCAAACGCAGGTTACCCGGGCGAGTCGAACGGCGGGTCTTGGTGCGGGCACTCCTAGGAATCGCGGGAGTTAACGACGGATCCGAGTTGTCATCCGCATAGTATCTTGGAGGTGTCTTCCTGTGTACAATTTTCCTTGAGGATTGGTCAAGTCGGATAGCATTATCCAGGTCGTACTGCAGTGTGTTCGAGTCAGGATCCTCCATGACAGATATCATGGTGGGATCTCCGGTAATTGAAGCTGGGGTTTTCGGCGCCGACGGGGACGTCACCGTTGGTGAGTTTACCTGCGCCCAGCCGTTGACCTCAGCTGTAACCATCCCAGTAGCCAGCGCTGGGCTCGCGAATGCTTTGTCCGAGGATGTTGCAGATGAGGAACCAGACCGCGGCCGCCGATTCTGCGATCTTGGAGCCATCGGAGAGACTGACTTACGATTGAGTGGGACCACACGACTCAATGTGTCAGAATCCCAACCAGCGCCATGATCGGATTGCCGCGAACGAACGAGATTGTCATTTGGTGACAGAGATAGGGAAGAAATGGAGGACTGGGAATCTCTATGTAGGTGGCGGAGGGCAGCCGGGCCCCTTTGGAACTCTGAGGTAGGAGTACCCATCGCAGACCGCGATTGATGGGGAGATGAAGATACCACCGATGATGAGCCAAGTAACAGGGGGCGGGGACCTGACTTGCGAGGAGGCTGTTCACTGGAAGAACCGCTGGTCAAAGCCATGAGCGATGCCTGCAAACTTTGCGCCCTGCTTGTAAACCCGCTCTCCGAATCTGTATTTTCAGGACTGTTTGGTAGGGAAAACAGACCCTTCCGAGAGTGTGGCATCATGCTATCTCGCGGAGGACGGAAGAATGCTGGACGTGGGGGAGGGGAGTAAACAGAAGATGTTGGGGGGAGAGAGCCCCGCCTCGCATGGTCTTCGTACCTAGGTTGCGGTGCACGTTGTGTGCCGTCACTCAAAGCTAGACTCCCAGGCATCATAGGGCTATTTGGTGTACTTTTTGAGCCCCATGAAGGGAGTAAACTTTTCGCCCGCCAGTTACTGCTAACTTTAGAGAGTGTTGCAACAGTGTCTGAATCCTTGAACCTCTCTGCATACCGCCAAAATCCTAGGGTTCCTGAAGGAGCATCCGCTGAATGGGTCCCAATATCAGATTCGTGATTGGTCAGGGACTTCGACAAGGGGTTGGGTGACAGATCGGTAGGAGAAGGCGGCGGAAGCGGTGACGGAGGAGATTCCATGGACGATTGGTTAGTGATACCCCTCCATACAGTGTTAGCCAAGCGAGTTGTAAGACCCGGTGTTTGAAGAAGACTAGCTTGGGAAGGTTTCTCGGTTGAGTTACCATCGTCAGAGGAGCTCTCATCGGCACTTGTATGCTCAAATTCTTCATCTGGAGAGGGGGAACGGTCGGGAGAGCCATATGGAGATGCCACTTGATTGGTAAAGCCTTTCCACATCGTGACCTTCAGTCGCTCTCCTAGAGAAAGGCCCGGTTTGGACGCTTTCTCTGCATCGATACGTTTCTTAGACAGCTCAGCTGCAGTTTGAAGGATGCTCTCCATACCACCAACGGAATCAATTGGGTAACGCTGAAGGAGTAATAAGCCGTCCACAAAGGCAGTTTCAAACCCCCAAGCTCGAGGAGGTGGAGGAGGCGGAAGAATAGCGGCCGTCTCGTCTGTCCACAACCCGGGGGACCTACTAGCACCTTGTCCAAGGCTTCAGACCCAGAATTAGGAGTATTTCGTCGACAGAGGACCGCGAACGAACCGGGTGAGGGCATTGCGGGCCCTAACAAGCATCGCCGTACATATATCGAGGAGATAATCAATCTTCGGATTGGCTTGTTTGTCTCTCGAAGCACATGTAAACAGGACATCCCAAATCGTAATGAAGGAGGAGAAAGGCAACGTTTGGGTTAGAAGTGGCGCTAGCCACCGACTTCAGAGTGCATTCAGCCGGTTGAACCCCAGGTCTCGATATATGACTTACTAAGAGTAATGGGGGAGTGCAGGATCCAGGCCTTTAGCATGCTAATCCAGCATAAGCTCTGCAGGTTAAGGGGGTATTGAGAAAGCTGCATACCAAGTTATCTGACAACTCCGTGTCAGCCCACGCGAGTCTTTCACTCAACTTCTTCGGCCATATTTGACCACCTTCCTCATCTTCTAGCTCGGAGAACTCACCGAGCATCATCTCAAACAACCAGAATGTATCCGCTTCTATGTGGGATATGTCAAGAGGTTCAACTTCGAGACACATAATAGAATACATAGGGACGAGAAGCGATGGAACGTATGGTGACCTGGTACCGGGGTTAATGCTGCAGTGAAGATAAAGAAGGCGGAGAAGGGCAGAGGTGTGGCTCGGATGGACATTGCTTGCGTGGAGTGGCCTCGATGGGAGGAACGTAGTTGATGTACCTTTGGATGGGTCATGAACAAAAGTTGTAGACATTTGGTCGGCATCGGATTCCACTCGTATTTCGGGGGTAGTTGTTATGGACTCTCGGGCTGTAAGAAGTTCATTAAGGCGGCTATCCAAGGTCCTTGCACAGTCAATTCTGATACCATCAGTGGTTGAGAGATTCAAGGGACATAGTTCACCGGCCTCTGGCTCCGTATCAAGACCCATGAACAAGACAGGTGAGACATTGAGGATGTGTTGGTGAACAGCAAGTAGTAGAGCATCAGATGGTGCCGACGTTTTTGAGGGAGGTGGTAACTGGGCTATTGGGCAAAGTAGTCGACGAACCAAATCCTATGCGGCTTCAAGTTAGCTAGAAGTTGTGAGTAAAAGTTCCGGTTCCATACATAATAACTATCCCTGTATTTCTGATGTTCGGATGCCCATGAAGACTTGAGCACAGGTAAAAAGCCGAGGAATATTCTGTCCGAATATCAGTGGCTGAGCGAAGGGTCGCTAGTATATATACCAACTTCCATAACCGAGGACGAAGCCAAGCGGGTTCATCAGGGATGCCTAATTAATCATTATGTTTGAGAGGGTTGCGGGAACAGTAGACTACTTACCCTTTGAACATAATTTACGGAGCCTCGGGAGGTCGACGACAGGCGTCAGCTGGGGGTCCAATATTTCAGACAATGGGTTGACACTGTTCAACAGGTCAGAAACTCAGAAGGGATCAAGGTAAATGATAGAGGTTACACGTCTTGACGTTGGAACTCGGGCTCCCAGTTCACATTATATGCGTTGGCCAGATTTGAGAGGTAGGCATCCAGCTTTGCCAACGATGGCGGCGGAGCGGAAAGAGCGGCAGTCACCTGAGGAGGCAGGATCACAATGTAGAATAGGCACTACAGGGGACAGGATACTACGTACTCTCGGTGAAACAACGTTGTCGCTGTTGTCAATGGCAGCCCGCGCGAAGTCAGGTCCCAGCCGCTGAATGAGCATATCCCGCACGGTGTTAAGTTCTGTCGGTGACCATAAGCATCTGAGATAAATTTAACGTCGAGAGTACGACCTTTGGAGTCCGTGCGGGGTGCGGCGAAGACGATAGTGGAGGCGGCCTCTGCGACAATTGGGGTCGGAGAGCTATAGTTAAATAATCAGCGAATGTCTGAGGTGGTATCTGACGTACTTCTGCTCAAGCTGGCCAAAATGTTCTAGGAGCATACCGATGTACATTTCCAACACCTCCAGAACGTCACTTGAGGCATCACGTTCTATCAATGTCTGTGCCTTCGCTCGAGCGAGCCCAATGTTCTCTTGCCGCAGTAGTGTAGCGATATCCCTTCTTACTATTTGGCCTTGAGCATCGTTACGCTCCTGTAGCTGGCCTAGCTTTTGGCTTGTAAGGCGCAGAAAGGCCTGGTGCCATGAATGTCAAGCAGTGGCTTTCAGCGAATGGGGCGAACCTTAACATCAGGCCCATCCCAAGTGTCCATCATCGTATATTCCTAAATCAAACCGCCGAAGAAACAAAGGGCCTGGCTGTGATTAACTGGCCGTTAAGGCAGAATTGAATAGACCCGCGAGCAAGGAGGTGGTAGTGAGCGCCAGATCGGATAGGCTAGAGAAGTCCTTAAGCAGCGGCGGTGCTATACTATGGCGACGGTGTTCAAACGTTCAAATCTCACGTGGTCGTCGAAGCGGCATGAATCACCACTGTCGAACGGGGGATATACATGTAATAATATTGAAGTGTCTTACAAGGTTCTATGCTACAAGTTGTAAGGTGAATCATGAATAGTTGGTCGCTACGAGAAGTAGAAATCGGGCAGTCGTTTGGATAATCTACCGGCGCTCCGCGTACTACTCACTCCCGAGTTTTCAGGCTTTCCTAATGTAATATGAGAGGTGGATAGTGACGACCTCTGCGAAGAGTTCCTGTGCAAGGCAAGTGGAGGTAGAATTACGGGGGGCATGACGGGGCCTCGTTCTAGACTCTCAGGACGTTTTTCAAGGGAAGGAGAGGAAATTTCATCCGCGATTTCTTCAGCGTTAACATGACGATCACGACGACGACGAATCACGACGAGGGCAAGACCGGCCATGTAAGCAATCACTGCCGGAAAACTCAGCCAGGCTCGTCTCGTCAAGAACATACGTACACAAGATGGGGATGAGCCAGCTAGCCAGTAATATGTACAAATTGAGGAGTTTGCAAACGCCTTCTTGGTCGGGAGCTTGGGGCACTTGATAAGTCAAGTGAGTGTGATGAAATAGGACAGGACATACTGCGACGGGGGCACTGAATCTTGGGATTCCAATAGGCAAACGAGCCTGCGGACCCTAGAGTGTAGGAATAAGCGAACCGCCCCTTTGATTGATACAGATCTTCACCTATATGGCACACGGATAGAAAGAGGAACCTGGCAGCATCAAGCCATGGTCGAAACTCACGAAGCAGGCTATGGAAGGATTGCTTTAAGCAATCCACATGGACAGACGGAGATTACTGACAGGATTGGCAGCATGACAATCGTTATGACGTTGACGAAGAGAAAGACGATAAGAAAGGATCCTAAACCAAGCGGCTGAGGTAAACAACGTCCTGGAGGGCGACATGCATACTTTCCGTCGTTCCTGACACCTCCCAAAGCAAAAAGACATCAAGACACAACAATATTGTCCAAATGAAGGCGAGAAATGAGATACACGCTGGATAATGTGTGTCAGAGAGGTTGAGATGCGGGCACGTAGAACGCACAGAATACAACTGCTCTGAGCTTTGAGAAGATCATGACTCCAGAGTCTTGGACCAGCCCGATAAAAAGTCTGTCCACCTGAGACAGAGCGAGGAAGTGGGGTGCAGAGAGCAGGCAACCATTGTAAGGACGTGGAGGAGCAGGACTGACAATTGTTCGGCTGTTTGTGCTTGATTGGGACATCCTGGAAGCGACCACCATCATGCACAAGGCCATAACATGTTGTTCCATTGTCGCAAATGCGTGAGCCTTGCTTTCCGTGAAATTATTGCCCTGCTCATCGTCCTAGGCTCTTCGCGGGGGGCATATTTATCTTTCCCATTCTGTCGCCAGCTCTGGTGTCCCACCTGAAGCTCACCCAGCCCCAGCTGACAACCATTGTGCTCGCGTGAGTGGGATCATCATCGCAACGATGGCTTGCGCTGGAACAGAGGACATCGCAGTGGCATGACTGGACAATACCCATTTTCAGTCCTTGTCGGCTATGTCATTGACTGTTACGGGCCCTCTGTCTGTTCTCTCGTTGCCTCGGCCATGTTTTCTCTTGCGTTCGGCTGTTTCTCCGCAGAGATTCTCAAAGCACCCGCCTCAGATCCAGCTTCTTCTGCCACCTTTTACAAGCTTACCCTCTACTTCTTCATAGCCGGGCTGGGCACAGTATTTTCGTCAGTAGGTCAATTCATTCTATCAGATCTAGCTCATGCCGTCAACCATCCAGGTACTTCTCGTTGCTTTTTGCGGCTTCGCGATGTTTTCCCAATCATCCTGGCATTGCCTCGGGGCTGAGTACTTCACTGTTCGGTCTATCCCCCCTATTCCTCTCTCTTCTCGCTTCCAGTTTCTTCACGGTGGCAGATACCCTCCAGGTCGTTCCATATCTTCGGTTCCTTGCCATCTCTGCGGGCATTGTGCACCTATGCGGTGGCGTAACTCTTAACCTCCAGCAAGATGTCACCAATCTATCTTCTTCGACAGAAGCAGCCGCGGATCCCGATGAACGAGCCTCGCTCCTTCCACCATCGCCTCACGAGCTCGCCACTCAAATACAGTCATGCGAAGGCACCCTATCGGACCTCCTTTCGGACCCTTTCTTCTGGATGCTATTCATATCATGCCTATTAACCCTGGGATACGTGAGCGTCCTCCTTTATTCATATAGGCCATACCCTCACCTTCTTCTCAAGTGTGAGATGGTCATCTCAAACATAGGCACTATTGTGCTCTCACTCTCTAGCCCGGTGACGCGACGACAGGTTTCAGCAGAATATCTGGCGTCTCAGCAGGTTCGGCTGCTTTCTTTGTCAAACACACTGTCCAGAATCGTAGTGGGGCCACTGGCTGACTTTGTATCACCTATTGCTTCACATTTACCATCGGGCGCCCGCGGCCTCCCAAGTCATCATCGAATCAGCCGTATCGCTTTCATATCGGCGTTCATTGCCGTCTTGGTTTCCACTTGTCTATCCATGACCTTCGCGATAAATGGATCTAGGGTACTATGGTTACTGAGGTACGGTCGATACACTCGAGTCCCCCCGTCGTCTTTACTCAGTTGACGTAGTGCTGGTACTGGCATTGCTTATGGTTCCATATTTACTCTCCTGTGAGCATGTCATCCTTACATCTTCCAAGCATCATCCCCATCTTGGCTATTAACTAACGTCTTGCAGACCTAGCATAGTCTCCTCCATCTGGGGTGTGGCCAGTATGGGCCGAAATTTCGGCGCACTGACATATGCACCATTCTTGGGGACTCCCATCTTTTCTTACCTATATGCATATATATCTGCCCGCCACAGTACTGATGGCGGTATATGCTACGGCACTATTTGCTGGGTTTCCACATTCAGGACCAGCGTTTGTGCATTACTCGTCGCACTTGTTTGCACCCTTTTCCTTTGGAGAGTATGGGGAGGGCGCCTGTGACCATCGAGCCCAGGCATACGTAATGAGATAGATCCCTTTCTGATATCATGTTGAGGATGTCGATATACTCTGTGAGACTCCGCAGGCAAAATGTGGAAAAATAGCGTCACCTGTGCGATTCGAACACACGCGCTCAAAGAGCAACCGCTGTCATGCTAAGAGATAGCAGGCGATCCCGTTAACCACTCCGGCAAAGTGACTTGCAATGCAAAATATGCCATTACACTCCATATGCAGTATACAGTCGTTCTGATAAAGTTGTACTACTCCTAGTACTAATGATAACGATAGGTTGTCAGTTAGCGTTGATGTACTGGTCAAGATAAGCGACCAACTCGTCGGCCTGGTCCTCTGTTATTGCGTTATAAAGTGATGCACGGACTCCTATTTGGAAAGGAAGATGAGTGGGGAAGAATGAGAACTCGACACAAACGGACCTCCAACGGAGCGATGGCCCTTCAGTGCTTGGAGGCCCTTCGCTTCCGCACCAGATATGAATTGACGGAGTGCATCGTCGCCACCGACGACATCGAAAACAATATTCATCCAACTACGGCCGCTTCCATCCCTCACTTTTGATTGCAGGACGCCCTTCTCCTCACCCCTCCTCAGAGCCGTATAAACCTTGTCCGATTTCCGCTTGTTCGATGCCTCGTAATATGCCAATCCACCGTTCTTCTTCATGCGCTCAAGTACCAATCCGGCAATGTAGATGGCCAAAACTGAAGGAGTGTTGTAGAGGCTCTTAGCGTCAGCCAATGTCTTGTACGACATCGTGATCGGAACGGGGACAGCGCCCAGTTTCGCGGCAGCGTCGACGTCCACGACACAGTCCTGACGCACGATGAGGATGGTAAGCCCAGCTGGACCAATGTTTTTCTGTGCCCCGGCATAGATAATTGCGTGGTCCGCTAAGCGGGGGATAGGGCGGGACATGAATGAAGAGGAATAATCTGCTACCAACGGTAGAAGCGTGTTTTCAGCGTCGTGGAGCAGGAGGTTGATGGGGAAGGAAGTGGGTGAAGGATCTTCGTGTGAGAACTGCACACCATCCACGGTTTCGTTCTCGCAGTAGTAGATCAAGGCAGGGTTGGGAGAGAACGAATAGTTCTGGTGAGCTGGGATGTTGTCGAAGGATTTGCCGTCTTTAGAATAGAGGCGAGCATCGACGACGACATTTATGTTTCCACCTCCAAGCCGCCTTGCTTCCTCCATTGCCTTCTTGCTCCAGGAACCTGTAATGACATAGTCCAACTTTCGCTGATCATCGCTTAGATCAGGGAAAAGGAGGCGATGTCTAGCTAACATGTTCAGCACGACGGCAGAAAACTGGCCGCATCCCCCGCCTTGGGTGAATAGGATGTGATGGGTAGGTGGCACATTGAGCTGGGTGCGAATGAGTGATTCGAGGTTGGACAGGAATCCAGTGAACTCTTTGGATCGATGAGAGATTTCGGCAATACCGATGCCAGTTCCATTGAAGTTTAACAGGCCTTTGGCAGCTTCTTCGAGCACATCCTGAGGCAGGGCAGACGGACCAGCTCCAAAGTTGATAACGCGAGTCATAGTACCTGAGTAGGATGGATGAGCGCCGAAGTCGCTCAGGTGGCATTCAGAAGGTATTCTACATGCCTGCATGGTATGTCGCGTGCGTCATAACTAGATTATGGAAGTAGCTTGAGCTACTGTAATAGTAGTAAATCATAAATAAGATAACAACGATTGCAGATGAGCAAGAATGGTGCGAGACGTGCAGAACAGATGGACTATTAGACGGAAGGTCAGGAAGGTCATGCGAGAAATTCGTCAGCGTTTCAACGCTAAAATGGCACAGCTAGTATACAGCAGGAGAGTTGCGAGAGTTCATTCGAAGCAATAAGGTTATATGATGCAGCTTTCTGGAAAATTCTAAGTCGAGCGATGGAGAGCAGGGCCAATGGATGACGTGATGATTTGCAGCAATAGAATCTTTCAATGCAAGGTAGGCGTATGGGGCCGTGGAAGGTCGTTGCCGAGGGTGTCGGTTATTAATACAGGCATGAGGTTATGGAACTGGATTTGGCTGTTAGGGGCGACATTGCGCGTGGGGGTCACTGGGCGAGTATTACGAGACGATACAAGGCCGAAGAACGGGGGAATGGAAGCGACATTGCTCTTGCTGTACGCGCGGATGGGGTTAGGGCGTGTGGTGTTTCTACGGCGGCGTATGGGCCCCGGACCTGCTGATGGGCGATCGCAGGCGATTCGCTGGTCGTAAATTGGCGGGGACCATTCGATAGGCAGAGTAGGTGTGATGATAGGGCAGTTGATATTGCAACATTTCGGTCTATTGCACGACGCGAAGAGCTGCCGATGAGGCGCAATTCGACGGGGTGGGGCTTGCGGATCTTCGGTAACCCTCTGATGCATCCATGAGCGGTCAGGAGACGACATCACTGCAGCCCGTGCTCACCGAGGAAACGCGAAGGCCAGTGGTCTCGGATGCTCTGAGGTCAATTGGTGAGCCCAAGTTAGGGGGCGACGAGGGTGGCGACTGCGAGGAGGAAGTAAACCATCAGTCGGCCACAGCTAGGTGGGGCTTACCGCCTCGGCCAAAGCTGATGACGATGGAAACGAGCTGGGAGGCTTTGTGAGACGCGCGAGGGATGGGGGACGCGTAGGCTGGGGAGAGACAATGGTGGGCATTGCGTGGAGTCGGTGGATGGAGAAGGGAGGCAAAATAAAGATACATAAATTACGAGGGATTGTATCTGGATGGAAAAACTAAGGAAGGACTACCATTGTCCGGCAAGAGTGAGTTAGGGGGACAATGGAGGATGTCGATGAGTCGTGACGCGCTTCCTCGCCTCACTGCCTCATATATGGTCACCCATGTTCACACGCATTGCCCATGTGAGAGAGAATGTGTATTTCGTATTGCAATTGTACAGTAATTCGTGTAATGCGACAAGATGAGAGCAAGAAAGAAGAGAAAACAACGCCCGACAAGCCACCTCAATCAATCTCCTCCATGGCAGATGTGGCTGCGGCCTCCGATGCAGGGGCTTCAGCGGCAGCAGGCGCAGGTTCGGCCTCCTCTTCATCGACATCCAGACCCAGGCTAAAGCACCGCACTGTCAGACGTGCTCCATTCACAACGATCACAAGTTCACTCACGAGATCATACGGTTGATTCGCTTAGCGAACGATGTAGGGTCCTCCAATGAGAACCCAGAGGTAAGCAGCGCAGTCTCGAAAAGAAGGTAAGTCAAATCGCGGACGGATTTGTCGGCCTTGTCTTCCGCAACCTTGCGCTTCAACTCCTTGATAATCGGGTTCTTAGGGTTGAGTTCCAGAGTTTTCTTGGAGGCCATGTAAGACGACATCGAGGAATCCCGTAGTGCTTGGGCTTTCATTATACGTTCCTGCGGCCCATACGTTAGCATTCTACCGAAGAGTGAGATGGCGAAAACGTACCATGTTCGATGACCATCCGAATTGACCAGTGACAAGGACGCAAGGCGAGTCCGTGATGCGGTTGGAAACAACCACCTTCTCAACCTTCTCACCGAGGGCATCCTTGACGGCCGTACAGAGGTCGGTGAAATCAGCCACTTCAGCCTCGCGTGCTTTCTTCTCGTCCTCCGTCTCCTCGAGCTCAAG
Organism: Pleurotus giganteus; assembly: GCA_032158425.1. Taxonomy (NCBI): domain Eukaryota; kingdom Fungi; phylum Basidiomycota; class Agaricomycetes; order Agaricales; family Pleurotaceae; genus Pleurotus; species Pleurotus giganteus. The sequence goes on along the minus strand of JAPEHR010000001.1, from coordinate 2,433,836 downwards.
ACCCTCCTTCGACACGCAGACAAGCTTCTTGCCCTCAAACTCCTTGAGTTGAGTAATAGCATACTCGTCAATAGGGTCGACAAGGAGAAGAACCTCGAAACCCTTCTTTTTAAGGACTTCTAGGAAGGGAGAGTCGCGGACAGCAGCAAGGGACTCGCCAGTGAGGTAGTAGATAGTCTTCTGCACCTCAGGCATGCGAGTAATGTAGTCTGTAATTGGTGGCACCAAGTTAGCCTAGTTCGTAAGAAAATCGGGAGGGAATTACCCTTAAGGGAGATCTGCTCATCGGTCGACTTCGTCGAGTAGAAGCGGAGGAACTCGGCAAGCTTGCTACGGTTCTGGGAGTCCTCGTGGATACCAAGCTTCAAGTTCTTGCCGAAAGCCTCGTAAAACTTCTTGAAGCTGTCCTTGTCCTCAGCAATCTCTGTGAAGAGGTCCATGCACTTCTTAACGATGTTCTTGCGGATGACCTTGAGGATCTTGTTTTGCTGCAGGGTTTCACGAGAGATGTTGAGTGGAAGATCCTCAGAGTCAACGATGCCCTTGACGAAGTTGAGGTATTCGGGAATAAGGTCCTCGCAGTCGTCCATGATGAAGACGCGGCGAACGTAGAGCTTAATGTTGTTGCGCTTCTTCTTGGATTCGAAGAGGTCAAAGGGTGCACTAATTGGAAGCATCAACACCGCAAAGCATAAACCTATAAGGAAACGCACCGCTTGGGAAGAAATAGAATGGCCTTAAACTCCAGCTGACCCTCCACGGAGAAGTGCTTGACGGCAAGGTGATCCTCCCAGTCATTGGTCAAGCTCTTGTAAAACGCGGCGTATTCCTCGTTGGTGATATCTTGAGGATTGCGCGTCCAGATAGGTTTGGTCTTGTTGAGCTCCTCGTTGGTGACCTCTTTCTCCTTGATCTTCTTGGTCTTCTTTTCCTTGGGCTTGTCTTCGTCATCATCAACCTCCTCAATCTTAGGTTTCTCTTCATCCTCTTTCTCATCCTCGACTTCTTCATCATCTTCGACTTCCTGTACACGGGTGTGAGGAAAAGAATGCGTATCGAGATAGAAAGCTCACGGACCTTCTCAACCTCTTTGGTAACGGCCAATTGGATGGGGTAAGAAATGAATTCGGAGTGTTTCTTGACGATATCCTTGATCTTCTTCTCTTCGAGGTACTCGGTCTGATCTTCCTTGAGGAAGAGACGAATCTCAGTGCCACGGCCGAGAGGTGGATTTACGGTGTCGGGGGTGATCGTGAAGGTACCGCCAGCAGCAGATTCCCAAATGTACTGCTCGTCGTCGTTGTGCTTGGTAATTACTTGAACTCGTTCAGCGACGAGGTAGGCAGAGTAGAAACCGACACCGAATTGGCCGATCATAGAGATATCAGCACCCGAGCTGAGAGCCTCCATGAAGCCCTGGAGGCATATAGTTAGCCGTATAGGAGAGTCTGGTAAAGAGACGTAGACCCACTTTTGTGCCAGACTTGGCAATGGTACCCAAGTTGTTGACCAGGTCGGCCTTGGTCATACCGATACCGGTGTCACGGAGGGATAGAATTTTGTTCTCCTTGTCGGGAGTGATACGGATGTAAAGCTCTTTCTCCGTATCCAGAACAGAGGGATCGGTGAGTGACGCGTATCGGATTTTGTCAAGAGCATCGGATCCGTTGGAGATGATTTCACGAAGGAAGATCTCCTTATTGGAGTAGAAAGTGTCTGTCGAAACGCGTGAGCACGAGCTGGATACGGCCCAGGAGAAGACGCGTACTGATGATCAAGTCCAAAAGTTGGCTGATCTCTGCTTGGAATCCAAAACTCTCGGTGGCCATGGTGCTGTAGAGAGATGGTGAATGGAATCAACCATGAGCTCGGCTTGTATGATGCTTACAGTGGTAAGGAAGCGGGCTAAGGGGTGGTGGAGGAGGCAAACAAAGATGAAGAAACGTGCAGATGCCATCGAATTTGCGCGTCCTTATATAAACTCGAGCAGTATCGTTCTGGAAGTTTCGGTAGGGCAGCTCGTGGAATATGCTAGAACGATCACAGCACAGAACAATTTCTCAATCGGGCATGACTCATGAGACTCAGAGAATCGATGCCAACAAGCGCCCATCGACAACTAGACATACAGCACCGGGCTAGCTCTTGGCTCAGACACAAGTCCTTTCCTACCGCTAACTTGGCCCTTTAGTACCTCCACCATGGCTCGAAGTTCTTCAACCTCCTCCTTCAGGTCTGAGTTTTCGGCTTTCAACCGCGTATTCATCCTAACCACCCGTTCCTTCTCTTCATGAAACCCTTTCAGTTGCTGCTCCGCCAGCCCTGGCTGCGTTATCAACGGCTTTGGCTGAGCCAGCTTCGCCTTGAACTCCAGTATCTCCTCATGTTGCGATCTTGGCGAACAACGTTGACATCAGCGAAATTTCCTGAAACAAAGAGCACCTTCACCTGATGGTTTCGTCGAGTTGAGATTGCGCCTGTTGGTAGCTATCGAGCCGCAGTTCCAGTTGTTTCCATCCGTCCCTCATAAATTCGATTTGATCACCGCGTTCATTGAACTTCAGGAAATCTTCCTCCCTATTCGTCAGGATGAACATCGAAACGAAAGAACGTGGTATGCTGCTTGCCATAACCGTTGCATTTTTACATGCTGATCAATCTGTCGCTCGTAATCTCTGAGGCGATCAATCTTATGCTGGTTTTCGGTGACCTGAGTTTTCAGGTGGAAGACTTGTTGCGTAGCATCGCTCAGGAGTTGCTCTTGTGCGTCAAATAGGGCCTATCGATACATACTTGTCAAGTATGCTGAACTGAAGGCATGATGATTACAGCACCTTAGTTTCCTTCTCGGCAGCCCGTAGAGCCGCAGCCTCCGCAATCCAAGATTTCTTTTCCTCGCGGAGTTCGCGAAGCTTTTTCTGAAGTTCCGTATTCCAATCTGCGTACTTGTTCTTAGCAGACGAAGCTTGCGCTTTGTGTTCTTTGAGCTCTCCTTCCAGTCGAACAACCTGTGCCCTATATTTCCGAAGCTTATTAAACTAGAAGGTGGTATAAATTATTCAACCGTTCCACCCATGTTGTTGATTTCAACTCACCAAACCTTGACGTTCTGCCTCCGCGTTCTTCGACAAGATACGATCGTGATACAGCCGACCAATATGTTTTGCATTTTGCCTCGATAGCCATTGCTCAAAGTTTAGTTCATTGCGAAGGAGCAGCACTTCTCTTTGCAACGCATAGATTGCCTCTGGAATATGCGAACCAGAGTTCTGGTCAGATAGTGACCGCGGTGGTGATTCATCGCTCTCGTGAGAGGATTCGACACGGGCGATGAGTCGTGATGACCATTGTGAGGTAGGTGGCACAATTTCGACATCGGCATCGGACCTAAGAGCGACAGAAGTTGATATCATGTCGTCCAAAGAGATCACAATTTTATTCTGCGACTGTCGAGAGATGTGGAAATCCTCCGAGACGCCTTCGTCAGAAGATTCAGAACGATGCGAAGGCAAATCTGCTCCACTCGTAGAAATGGGGTCCTGACTAGCACGCAAGTTAAGCGCAACATTCCGTAGATCCAGCAGAGACGCCTCGCTGACTATACGCGAGACATCGTACTGTGACCAATGGCTAGGTTCAGCGAGTTCTGTAGATCCATCTCGCCACACCATTTGGTGATGACATGCATGGCTACGAAGAAGACTCTAAATCAAAATTTGAGAATGTATCTAGCTTGCACAATAGATAGTTTGTATGGGTAATTACCTCGCTTTTGCTTCTGATCCTGTTCTCGTCGAGAAGTTGGTCCCATTCGATTGTATATGGACAGGTCAAGTTGTTGTCCAGAAGGTGCCGCACAGGATCCCTTATGAATAGGAGAACATTACAAGGGAAGAGGAAATACAGCATGGTAAAAAACGCCCGAGCGGAGGGTGGGCTAGAGGGTACCGATTCAAAGGAAATTTCCAGGCGATCCCATGTTTGATCGGGGCGCATTTGTAACGAAGCCTCGGGCTCTTGTTCTTCTGCTTGCCTCAAGTCATCGATCGATGTCCCATCTTCATCGTCGTGTGCAGTCGATGACGGCGGTCGCTCTTTCCAGCATAAAATTCTACCCAGAATGGCAAGAAGACTGGGGAGGAAACCTTTCAAATCTTTGGTGGCTTGGGATGCGAGGTATGGTAATATCTTTACCAGGAGGGTAAGAGCAAGCTGGCACACCGTAGCAGAATTGTCCAAGAGTAAGCAAGATAAGAGACTAGTCATCAATGGGTGAGGTGCAAGTATCGCGACGGAGGACTGAAAGGAAGGGTCCGAGGTGTATAGGTTGAGAAACATGAGCAGCGGAAGTCGCGCTGAGGGTGTCGAGAAGTGCTTATGCACCTCTGTCATTAGGGCCTACCGCAGGAATCAGCGTCAGAAGCTGACGGTGATCAGAGCAGACCCACCTGTGGGTGCTCGGCCCCGTATCTGAGCAGGATGTCCTCCAAGTTAAGCTTCCAACGAGCCCGCATCTCCTTCTTTTCTTGGTCCAGATCTGTCCACTCAAGGATGTCCTCTCGGGAGCCCTCATTGAACGCGTCGAGTAAGTATAGGTCCACCAACCGCCGCCGGAGTTCACTGGGAATAGCCTTCTTGTTTCGCGGGACGACATCAATAGCCTCGTTATCCGGTTCTTGCAGAGCGAGTAGAATTAATTCTTTCGCATGATTAACTGCTACAGTAGGGAGCTTGGGCTCGCGTAAGGCAGGCCGGAGAATGAGGTCGAACCAAGAAGAGATTATTGAAATCGGGGAGGTAATTGGGCACAGGTGAAAGAGAATGGCTAGGAATAACTCTAAGTGGGAAGGAGAATGGTCCGCACAATCATCATGAATGGTATGAAGTTCGTCGTCGAGGTCGTTCAGTAATTTCTTGGAGGCTTCCGTTTCGGACGTCTCCAGGACGAAGTCATCCACTGTTATCAGCAATTGGGCCAGGGAAACCGCATCATTCTTCTCCAATACCGCGCGTAGCTGCCGCCCCAGCAAAGGCAGTGACATAGAGGGGGTTGACGCCAAGCCGTGCGTAGTGAATACTATAGATAGATGTCGCAAGCGTCACTCGGTCGACACGTTATTTTTACTCGATTCATGGAGGCCTCTCGACTTCCATCACATTTGTCAACGATGCGCTAACGTGGATGTATATACACCTCCTTAGCTCCCTAGCCCTCTCGCGACGGTATCTCTCGGCTGTCAGTTGTTGTTTCCTACTGGTGAGGCGAGTGTCGATAGTTGCAAGGGTTGCAGATCACTGCCATAGATCTTCGTCTACTTGTTGCAATCTTTACGCCATTGACAAGTAGCAGCGAAACGATTATTTGTATGTATAGTATTATTAGTAGGCCTTCGAAGGTGAAAGCTTCAATTAGCTGTACCCTTGTTTGGCCACACAGATTGCAGATAAACATAACAAAACAACGCGTCGACTGCTGGCCATTGTCCGCAACGGCGAGCAAGAGGACCGTCCAATTCATTCGTGTTCAAGGTGAGCAAACTACCTGTCGTAGCCCTTCCTTCCGTATAATTGTCGCCCTTACACCACCACATTTTTCAATGGATGCGCTTGTGGGCGACGAGCTGACTGTGCTGATACTAGATGTCGCACATTGAGGAAGTTCACTCGGACCACTCCGATCATGACCATGATCAGGATCATGAGGAGGATCCAACGTCCGCCGCCGCCCTCGACAAGATCCAGTCTCGTTCCGAGCGCAAGGCCAGAAAGGCACTGCTCAGCCTTGGGTTGAAGAGGGTTCCCAATATCACCCGAGTGACTCTCCGACGACCCAAAAACGTTGGCTTTCATTCCTTTATATATGATTATCAAGATATTGAGCGTCCTTGCTTGGCTTTACAGGTCCTTTTCGTTCTCTCTTCCCCTGATGTCTACAAGTCACCAAACAGTGACTGCTACATCGTCTTTGGCGAGGCCAAGGTACGTTCTCCATACCTCCCATGTGCGCAGAACTCGATGCTGTTAGCAGATGGAGGATATGAATTCTCAGGCTCAACTCTCTGCCGCCCAACAACTCGCGTCAAGCGGTCCTGGCCCCCAAAATGTGGCAAGCACCGGCACTGGAGGTGCTGATGACGACGATGACATACCTGAGCTTGAGGCGCCTGAAGACGATGGTCCAGTCGATGAGACAGGCATTGACCAGAAGGACATTGATCTTGTTATGCACCAAGTCAATTGCTCACGAGCGAAAGCCGTACGCGCGTTGAAGGATTCCGGAGGAGACCTTATCAATGCCAGTGCGTCATCCTCCTCCTTTCCTGATGGTAGACTGACATAGATGTCACAGTCATGGCAGCAAGCGAGTGATTTCTGTTTTTCCTCTGTCGTTGTTATAATGCTTCCTCCAACGAATATATATATATTGCTTTGCATTGACATTATGGACGTCTACGTCGTCCAGAGTCTCAACTCGACAAAATAGTTCGACCGCTCCCACCCGTCTTGCACAATGTCAACCCCTCTCTTCTTTTCGGAACTACCTTCAGCATTCGGAGGCCGTCCGACGATGAGACCTAGTCCTTGTGCTGCGTCATAAATCAACTTCGTGAGCTCTCCTGGTGCAAACATATGATAATATCGCTTGAAGACCTGAGTTGATTCCGAGTTGCTTCCATTTGCTTCATTTTTCTGCGCCTCCTGCTTAGAGAGGACCCAAGGCACGAAAACATCTTGACCTTGATTTTCGTCCGTCCGATTGACGGGTATGTACCTCTTGGAGAGCTCATCCTGTTCAATCGCCCAGACGTATATCAAAATGCGGCCATGTTCTGGCGATACACTTTGTATGGTTCTCTGATCGCAGGTGAGTCGTGGAGAAGACTCTGTTGGCATGATCAGATACCTGAACCGCTAGTTCTCGGCGTTGACGCGTCGCTAAGTGATGCACTGTGGCTATTGAGATGCAGTAGTCCTGTAAATGCACGGATTACACCAGGTTGGACACACGTTCAGGACTATCTTACGAATGCCCCAGCTCGCCATGGATTTCCTAATACATCGCCTCGAATAACCTCCCTGATGACACTGTCGTCTCCTGCAGCCCTCGCCGCTTGAAGCAAGTTTGAGCTGCGATCCATCCCAATGGTCCACACACACCCCGGTCTGTCCAACGGTAGTGGAAGATATTTTCCATTACCGGTACCAGAATCTAATCCCACCCATCCAGTTGGTATGTCTGAGAGGAACTTTGCGATGATCGGCCAAGGCTGCATATGTTTTGGACATTGAGATAATGGAAGTCATATACCTGTTGCGTCACCTTGTATCGCGTTGAAGCAAAATGGTCTGCAATCTGCTCGTATACCTGATGAACGTGTTCTTCCTCGTATATCAGGGCGTGTTGGTTTACAACGGTTGTCTCCACCTTGGGTCCCATGGGTGATCGTGAAAAAAAGAGACAGCATCATGATAAAGACTACACAGAGCGCGTCGATGCTAATTTCACAAGAAACCCATCTCTTCATCAACGATTCGCCGAAATCTACTGCTATCCAGAGGGGGGAACGCCCTTCGCTGGGTCAGATCGACCATTCTGATGGTACTCGATAGGTTTCTGCTAACCCAACATCAGTGAACTCCAAGGTGCAAAAGCAAGCGGAAGAGAGACTCACGCTACGTCGCAATGAACCAGATACAAGTCCTGGCTCAGCACGCTCGACAACTCCATTTGATGATTGTCGAGAAGCGTTGGGTTTGGCACAACTATCAAAGGTTTGCCCATCCGCAGAACCTCTAGGATGGTACCAGAGCCTACAACAGCATCAGCCGCCGTGGATTTGAAACCAAGGTATTCTATATACCGGCGTGGCTGATGATGAGGTCTGCCTGTTCATAATCCTCCTTTAGCGATGGTTTAAACCTCCAAACCTCACATGGCATCCCTTCTCTCACGATGGATGCTTTCCCTTCATGATCCAGCGTCACATCGACCTGCGAATGTCCACATTGAACGATGAGTGAACTGTAGCCCCTGGATCGTAGGATTTGTAGCACGTCGGCCGAAAGGACAACTTTGACGAGGGCATCGAACCTAGTTGAGCCGACTGTTACAAACACAAGCATGATCAGCTTCGGGATAATTCAGCCAGGGCAAAGTGATCTGATCTGGATGAAATCCTCACACTGAGCCACCACGAAGATGGGCTACACTCTCTGCGTGCTAGGTGCGTCGACTCTCCCAACCAACGCTCCTGATTTCATGCCTCGAGGCATTCGCAGGATGCGGGACGATGGGCGTCGCGATATTGTCTGGCGTAGTATCCAGCTTGGATCCCAATCGCACAAATGATGTCCCCAAGTGGGAATCACATACACCAGGCACTTTGACCCCAGTCAACTCTCCTGACGCAACTATCCCCGACCGATTCATCGCTTGTGTCAGCAGAGAGCAAAGTGGTCAAAGACTAAAAACTACGTTTGCTAATCTTAGTCGTCAAGTCGAGGTGGTCGTGTCACGTAACGTTTGGGCCGTCCAGCAAGCTGATGTCGTCCTTCTATGGTACACAATGCCCGCCATCCGTGTCATTTGTTCAAGCTGATTTCAGGTGTAGCTGTAAGCCACAGCTTGCCCATATAATTCTCACAGAAGCTGGGATGAAGGAAGCGTTGGACGGCAAGCTTTTGATCAGCATCCTTGCGGGTGTCACGCTGGCTCAGATGAACGACTGGGTCCTACCATCGACGAAGGTTCTGCGAGCAATGCCCAATACTCCATGTCAAGTGATTATCTACTTCCTCACCGTTCCCTTGATCAGGTAAAATGACGCTTAGTGATCAGATTCGCGAGGGGATGACTGTTGTGTCCCCAATTCCCGAGTCCCGAGATACAGAACGAGATTCCACACGAATCCTCAAAATATTTTCTTCAATTGGCCGGTGTAGGTTCCTTGATGAGAAGCACTTCGACGCGTGCACCGCTCTGTCCGGCTCTGGGCCAGCCTTTGCGTGCATATTCCTTGAGGCAATGGCTGATGGCGGCGTGATGATGGGCTTACCTAGAGCGGAAGCATTGGAACTAGCGTCACAAAGTGGATGCTATCTTGTAAATCATGTGGAAGTTTCTGAATTCATTTCTATAGCCCTTCAAGGTGCTGCTCGTATGGTCCTACAGGCAGGGGCACATCCAGCACAGATCAAGGACACCGTCACCAGTAAGCACCTCTTGTTGATACGAAGAACCGACTATCATGATCTATGTAGCGCCTGGGGGTTGCACGATTGCCGGGCTGCTTGCATTAGAAGATGGTCGAGTCCGCTCAACAATTGCCAGGGGGATCCAAATCGCAACAGAACGGGCTAGCGAACTGGGCCAGCCGACAAAAAAATAGCAACATCATTATCCATTGGGCAGTGTGCAGAGAATGTAGCTGCTTATCCTACCAATATATCTACATGATAAGCATGAACAATTGGCAGGTACAGATGGACAACATAGAAGTGTCAATGACATTAATCTCGCTCCCATAAAATGAGAACAGACGTGTGAAAGGCAACGCTGTCCAGAGTGTTGAAGAGCATTAATGGGGTATAATGGGGTGAATAGTGAAAATATTTTATTCCTAAACTATGTAGCCATGAAGTCAATCGTAACATGAGATGTGAAAGGGCAGAGCTCACAATAAGTGGTACAGTACATGATGGCACAAATAGTCCACACATATTATGGCTGTCTTACGGTTGTCCGCCACTGCCCGTGTTGAATCAACCGTAGATAGTAGATCCGTCTGTAGACTGAGTGGAGATTGGAGGATCCGTCTTGCTCAAAAGAATGAGCACCAGTTCGTGGGCAAGCGAACAGATGCTAAAGTGATAGAGCTTTGAGTTCCACAGTTCCTGCGGTGAGAAGCAACAAGACATGAATTGCGAAGAGTATACATGCAGCTGAAAGGGAATCATCAACCATGATGGTTGTAAGATAGCTATGGAACTCACCCATTTAGTAAAGGAGAATAATTAGCGGTCTAAGCATAAGAATCAGTATGACACAATGTAGTTCAACGGAGAAAGTTGGCACACAGAATTCTAGCGTCTCATCCGACCTTTTGACGGTTTGCTGTAAGAAAATTGAGTTTCAAAAGCGGGGGCAAGCAAAGCCAAACAACCCACCTTCCACGCTTCCTCAAAGTCCACAGGCAATATGACATATCTGTTCTTCCGCACGGCTGCGTTCAACGGTGGTAATTTCAATGTGATGAAGGACATTGTATAAAAGCGAAATGGACCTTGGAGACCGGCGGCTTGTACGATTGACGCGATTTCTGCTGATGATAACCTGTCAGGCCTGGAGACGTCTGTCCAAGTGTTAAGTCCTGTTAACAAATGAGAGACTATTCCTGACGCACAATCTTCCAAATCGACATCGGGACCGAGGTTCATGTTGCTCGTGACCGTCTGGAAGATAAGGCGTCTCTCTCTGCGTGAGGGGAGAGGAAATTCAATCTTTCTGTCCAGCCGACCCGGACGAAGAAGAGCTGGGTCCAGTGTATCCGCTCGATTGGTAGCCATGATGACCTATGGAGAGGAAGCTCGGTAACCATAAGCGTGACGGCGAGGAACTGACCTTGACATTACTACCCTGGTCAAAACCGTCCATCTGGTTCAGTAGCTCGAGGAGGATACGCTGAACTTCTCGGTCGGCACCAGTTTGGGCATCGAAACGTTTCGTGGCAATAGCATCAATTTCGTCGATGAAAATGATGGCAGGCGCATTTTCTCTAGCCAGACGGAAGACGTCGCGGACCATACGAGGGCCCTCACCAAGGTACTTCTGCACGAACTCACTCCCAACAACGCGAATGAAGGATGCAGTAGTGTGGTGTGCAACGGCCTTTACCAACATCGTCTTACCGGTACCTGAGAGCCGGGCAAGTCACTGGGTGACTTGATGACGACACGAGAACGACGTACCAGGGGGGCCATAGAGTAGCACACCTCGGGGAGGGTCAATACCAATCTTCTTGTACAGGTCGAAGTGAGTCAACGGCAATTCTACGGCCTCTCGAATTTCTTGTTTTTGTGAGTCCATGCCTCCAACGTCTTGGTAAGACACATCAGGCTTTTCCTCTTTGCCTAACATAGCTATTGACGAGTCCGCTTCCGGAGGAAGAATGTCGACTAAGGCATTCGAGTGTCGGTGAAGGGCAACGGATGATGATGGTTTGAGGAGTTCGCGATCAAGAGTGGAAAGGATGCGAACGACGTAATTCGAGCCTGTAGTAGAACCCACGATGCCTGTATGCTGGTCTATTGGCTCCAGGAACTGGCCGATGACGAGGGGTACGGATTGTATTCGTTTGACCTCTTCCTGGGCCCGAATGAGTTCACGCTTGAGGTTCATTTGCTCGTCTTTGATATAGCTCTCTTGGATCTCGAGCATTTCTAAGTGTCGTGCGAGCTTCTTGTATTTAATATACAGGTCCTCCTCCTGGAGCTCCTGGTACAAAGCAGTCTTCTGAGTCACAACGGACTCGAAGGTTGGATCCTGGAAAGGCCTTAGCAATGAGATCCCGAATTGCATGTAGACGTACCTCATTCCGTATTTCAATCCCAATTTCATCCATGGCGAAGGGGAACGTGAGGTGGGATGAGGAGACGCGTAAGAGTCCACGCGACGTCCACGAGCTGACCTGAGTGTGGGCGTGTGAACTGTTTTCCAAAGCAAGTCTTCCAGCCTGGGCTCACATCGTGGACTTAACGTACGACCATGGCGCATGTTGTATCACCTTTGGATCAGCCGTCTAACTACAAGGATTCGCAGGCAAAGGTAGATCGGCAACGACATAATGACCTTCTCGCAAAATCTTCAACTCTATATGTTTGTCCGTTTCGTTTTCCTTGTTTCAGTTGCCTCTAATTCGTTGCATGGCAGATTGGTAACTTGAGTTTCTACACCACCGAAGAACAAATTTACGAGATATTCTCAAAATGTGCTAGCCCTGAAGATGGAGGAGGAATCAAGAGGATAATCATGGGTCTGGACCGGAATACGAGGTACCGTCATTCAGTCCCTTCGCTGCCTTTTGGTCTAAATGTGTTGTACTCAAGGACCCCTTGTGGTTTCTGCTTCGTTGAGTATTATACTCATGCAGAGGCTCTAGCCAGCATGCGCTATGTCAGTGGTACAAAGCTTGACGAACGTATCATTCGTTGCGATTTAGACTTGGGATACAAGGAGGGGAGACAGTTCGGCCGTGGTAAAAGTGGTGGACAGGTAAATTGTTCTGTCTTGGAGTCTTATGTAGTTGCTAACGACATGGAAATCGTCAATTAGGTGAGAGATGAACACAGGCAGGACTACGATCCTGGACGAGGCGGATGGGGCGCGCAGGCCCAGAGACAAGAGATTGAACGCAGAAGGGAGGTCGAGGAGAGGTATGCAGATGCTCAAGATGTACCCGGTGCCGTCGCCGGGGGTGGTGGAGATTGGAAAGACAACAGCGATGGTGGTACGGAAAGTAAGAAGCGTGCAAGGTCGCCCGATGATGATGATGATGATGCGGAGGCTAGGATGGTATGTGACACGGATAAATCGCATAAGGTCTAACTGAGCTTGTCTCACAGGGTCAACGTGCGCGGATGGACGAGGACATGGACGAGGAACGGATGTAGATGCATCCTGTGGAGGGTGGAACAAATTTCCGTGCTATTCTCAATACACGATCGCTGCCTTCATGAGATATTCGGTTCCATGGCGCTCAGGCTGGAAATGCCTTAGGTGGAGTCGCCGGACTAGTCGATGAGCTTCCGAAACAGACTTCATATGGATGAGCCATTTAGCTGTTTTTGTAATGTCATCTTCCGGCCTATTATAGCTCCTGTCAGCGGTTTGAAAAATTGTTTAGGGTGGATGGGAACTCACAGTGGAACTCTGATGATGTCGGGTCCTTCGTCCAGCTCGGCCAACTTGAAGCCCATCAAAAGCTCTCGAAAGACATCCATGTTCAGCCGGGATGGCATGCCCCACACAACTACGTTTTTCCCATTGTTGGGTATGCCCCCGTCCGGACCATTCCCTGTGATGATGCCTCTCTGAGCAGCCTCCATCCGGCCTTTCCCGCCCCGTTGCCTTGATTGAGCGTCCTGGGTCATTATAGATGGTATCACTGGCTCTGCTACAACAGGTAAACCAACTAGAGTCATATTCTCCAGTGCCTTCAAGTTTGGCCCAAGAAAACTGCTGTGAACAAGCGTGAGCAGTGCACGTTCCGTTGGTCTAAACGATTTGTATACAAGTGATACTGCGAAGATGGTGAGACTCGAACACGACTGAGGAAAATTGCTTCTACCATTTGAAACACCCTGCAGACGAGCTTGCGTTATGGCGCGGCGTATATCCGTTGGGGTGGTCGTTTTAGGGACCCCTCGCAGCTCAATGTGTACACATCTGCCTAAGGCTGGATAGGCTCACTGAGTCGAGCTCAATATTACGGAAACATAGTGGTTCAGCTAACCTTCGCGCGATAGACGAGGTACCTCGCTGGTGGCTAGAGCAGCACGACGAATCGGCGTCGCCATGCTGGGATTGACGACTAGTGACAGTGATGGGGAACAAAGCGCGACGTGTGATGGTCACGTAGTCACACAACAACTTGATTCATGTCATCTCACCGTCGACGCGACCGAAGTTGGGAACGAGATGACAGGGATCGCTCACATAGGAGTGATAGAAGTAGAGGGGGTAATTATCGAGACGAACCTCGTAGACGAAGCAGTCGCTCACGAAGTCCACGCAGAGGTGACAGGGACAGGAGAAATGACTTCGGTATGCCCAGTCTCGCCCTTCTTTCTTTACAATCTATATCGAGTGCAACCTCCTGCAGAGAGACGAGATCATGGTAGGGACAGGGATTATGGAGACAGGCGACGAGAGGGACGTGATGACTACCCAAGACGGGAGGGTAGACGGGACCGTGATACAGAACGAGACATCCGAGATGGTTCGCGAAGAGATGATGACAAGCAGAGCTCCTCTATCAAACGAAGTGACCAGTCTTATGTGCCCGAAACCAAGCCTCCTTCTCCACCGAGCGACGCCTTAAACACTCCAGGTCGGTCCGTCGACGCTTCGGGTTCAGCCAATCTGACATAGTTACAGAACAAGTGGCTGCAGTCGAAGAGGGCGAGGCTCCCGGAGTTGTCGAGGACGATCCGTCTATGATGACTATGATGGGCATGACCGGGTTTGGTTCAACGAAGGTAGGCCCATATTCAACATTTTCCTACTCTAGTCCTCAAGGTTTATGTAGGGCAAGCACGTTGAGGGTAATCAAGAAGGTGCAGCGAACATCAAGAAGATGAGAACATGGCGACAATACATGAACAGGTATGTCCTCCGCGGTTGTGCTCTGCAAGATGATCAAACGCTCATATTTCTCTCAGGCGGGGTGGCTTCAACAGGTTGAGCTTTTCTCCCCACTCCTCATATCTCTTATGCATTCACCCTGATTTAGACCCCTCGACAAAATTAAGTGAACTTCCATTTCGGATTCTAGCAATCCTCGCATTGCTACTGGCTCCTAGTACGTCGAGGTGCATGATAAAGGATGCATTGAACGAAATAATAAGGAACCCTACAGTATTATATACACGTGGTGCATGTTGGGACTACATAATGAACATATTGTCGACCGGCGATAGAGAGACAGACAGAGCTGCAAAGGCGGATCGGCTCAAAATCCGTGCACCTTGATAGTGTTCTTGTCTATGCCGTTGTCCGTGAGGAAGTTGGATATCTTTGATCGCTGATCACCTTGCAGCTGGATGACCTGGCCCATTTCCTCATCATCAACGAGGGTTCCATTGCACGCAAATTCCTAGACGAGGCGAGTTAGACCATCGGTATTCACCTAGACATTAACGCTGAATGAAATGTTCGGAAATGTACCTTCTTGAATGCTTTGAGCAACTTCTTTGCATCATACTCTGAGGGACCTGCTTAGTTCCACCCTGGAGGTTAATCGGAGACAATCTCACCTTTCGGCAGCCCCTGGAGGGTGGTTAACGTCTTCCTTCCATTGCGCTGCTGGATGCGAATATGGATGTAATTTTGCTGGGATCCTACGTCTTGGTTGTTTCCAATGCCATCGGCCTCGTCAGCGAAAGGATCTGCTCATAGGATTCGTCAGAGTGTCATCAACCGCCAGACAAGGGTTCATACCAAAGGAATTGAGATTCTGCAGGCTCATGCGATGATATGTACAAAGAAAAAGCGAGAATTGAAGACTGAGGGGAGCCGTTGAGAGAGAGAGATAGATCACAGAGCTGACTCAAGATCTTGTGTGCTCGATCCAGTCTCGGATATTTGGCTTTATTTGCTTCGTCCTTATCACCATGCCAGGAACTAAGAGGAAGCGACCACCGACCT
This sequence comes from Pleurotus giganteus, assembly GCA_032158425.1. Taxonomy (NCBI): domain Eukaryota; kingdom Fungi; phylum Basidiomycota; class Agaricomycetes; order Agaricales; family Pleurotaceae; genus Pleurotus; species Pleurotus giganteus. The sequence goes on along the minus strand of JAPEHR010000001.1, from coordinate 2,418,412 downwards.
TTCAACATCTCCCAGCCAACAGAGGTGGGCTCCATTACTCATTGATCAACTGATCTGATTCTCCGTCAGCCAAGGCTCTCAAGAAGTCATGGGTGGAGAAAGCAAAAATTCGAAGTAAATGGGCCGCCGAGCGGCGCAAAGCAGGATTGTCAAACAATCAACATCCGTCTCCATCGAATCCCGAGGACGAGAGTTCCCCGCAAGTGGGCTTTGATGAAGAAGCCAGGGCCACCTTGTCTATGCAGTCCATGCCTTCACCAGGGCTAGGACAGCCACCTGCCGCTCGCAATACATCGTCACAGCAGAACCGTCGCGCACCCCAGAACTCCACCCTACCCAATTCCCAAAGCTTTCAACAACAGAAATCACCAGCTTCTTCATCTCATACAGCAACATACCGGCGACCTGATGCGTATCCACGTCGAGGCCAACCTAATATGAAAGCTCGCATGGAAGCCATGTTGGAAAAAATAAAGAAGGATTTAGTGTAACCAGATATACATTGCCTATGTACTGAGGAGGGTTAATTACATTGGGGTGGGACCACTTTAGGCCTTGCCTAAGCTTGCCCTTCCGTTTGCATAGACTCATCATCCCTATCGGTAGTTGAATCGTCCGAGGTACTTTCCGATTTGACGAATCGATCCTTCAAGCTTGAGGACAATGGTCTTGCAGTAGAGTCTGTGTGAATGGTAGTGACGGAACTGAGCGGAGTTGGATGGCTGCTCAGATGTCCGGGGCTGGGGTCATCAAGCTCGTCCACCAGGCCAAGAGCTTTGGTCTCAGATGATTCAGAGGGAGCACCGGGGACAAGTCCCCCAGTTGGGAGGACCAAGGGGGAAGGCGGTGGGCTATGGGATTTAGATCGTCTAGCATCTTCGTGTAAGAAGGGAATTGGAGTAAATAGTGGCGTGGCTGGTGCGGTCGACGACGCCATGCCAGGTGAAAGGACACTTCGAAGCGTGGGTTCTGCTTCACTCGAGGGAGGGACAGGAAAGGTATCCCACGTGGACGAAACTAAAATGGATTTCTCCACAGCGCGAAGATATTTGCCGATGCAGCTGTAGTGTTGCTGAGGATTCACCACAAGTTCGCATAAGCGCTGTACAGTGAAAGGTGGATTGCTGGTGCGTAGAGTGACTCACACAGCAGTGAACGGAAAGCGAAAGAACTTACCTTTCGAAGGTGTGCAACTGAGCGAAGATATAATCTTTCATTTCGTCTGTTTGCGCTTTGTCCATGTAGTTGACTGGGGTAGGAATTATTTGGCTATTTGGATTCACTTTTCGGGGCGGAAAGGGGGGCAATTTTAGACCACCAGAGGCAAGGTTTATGGGAGAGTGTGGGCGAGGCGATGGCAGGGGTTGGTTCAGAGCATCATGGGTTAAGAAAAGAGTGATATTCTGGATCAGAGGGTGAATACAGAATCTCTCGACAGTATTAGACGGCACTTTTTCAATCTTGTACTTGATGATATCGCGAAGCTTGGACCATTCGAAACTGGAAACTTGATGATTGCTGTCGTGTCCGGGTGAAACGATGACAGCCGACATACTCAACTACATCTGTGGATGCAATCTGCTGCAGCAAGGCGTCGTAGTCTGTTGTCCGCGGTGACCATGAGCGACACTGACGATGCCAAGAATGCTGGCTGTGCTCACCAGCAACCCATTCGAAGTGTGAGGCGATGGCATAGTGCCCGGCTGTGGTTGCTGCGGAGGCGGAGTTACACATTGGAATTTCAGGCGAGAACGGCTGGCAGGAGAGCCATACTAAAACGTCACACTGTCACACACTAGCCTTGGACCATGTCCTATGTGCAGCTCCCAGAACCACATGCCCCACCCCCCTCATCCCGCTTTCGTGTCGCCGAACTCATCCCAATGAAATCTCTCTTCTCCAGGTCCCGCAATGTCCCAAAGAAACCCCCAGTTAGCCCTGCGAGGCGCCGCAAGCTATTGTTCTCCTACGCTCCCGATTGGTCAGTAGTCACATCCACACCCGCTGGCTGGGGCTGACGGACAAAATAACTTACCAGGTTGTTAATCGTGGTCTTGACGTATGTGCTGATTTCCTCGCTGGCAACATCTTTGTCGACATCGGGTCCATCCAGGGCTCTGTTCTATTCCTTGGATCGTATCAACGGATTTAGACGTGAGTTCTCACTGTCGGATACGTCGTACGTGCCATCTAATTCCATTCATGTCCACACGTTGACCAACGCAAACCCCTGCTAGTCTCAGACACCCGTGAGCCACCTTTTCCCTCGTGCTTAATCCCTACGCTCACATTTGAGCGGGACAGGTTTGCCGTGCATGAGCGTGTGCCTGTAAGCCATGTCATGCTGACATTTCCGCATGTCATCAGACTGACCTGTGACCCAGAACCTGGCATTATTTCTCATATGTTTCGTTGCCCCGTTATTGTTGCAACCAATCATCAACCTCCTCACCGTTCGTTCGTGGTGGGATCTTCACAATTGTATGTTTCAATTTTCTTACTACACGTCAGTGCTTGACCTCTGATCTCTGGCCCTTGTAGCTACGTTGGGACGTGCGTGTTGATCGACCATGCCAACTTCAGCACAGACTTACGCAGCTGTTTGCAGTTATCCTTGGGATTAGTCTGACCGCTGCAATCACCCAATTTACTAAACTCACCGTAGGACGCCCCAGGCCAGGTGAGGGACTATCGGTTTGCCATGGATGGCGCGTCGGTTTCTCATTGGCTCTAGACGTCATTTCTCGCTGTCAACCACCCCCTGGTTCTGTCGATCCTGAATATGGGTTGACAACGTCGACTATATGCATGCAAACTGATTTAGCTATCCTTCGTGATGGCTTTAGAAGCTTTCCTAGTGGTCACTCTAGTCGTACGCCCCAACATAATTAGCCAAACATGCTTCCATTGGTTTGCTAACATGACGCGCGCTAGTCTCATTCGCGGGTCTCGGGTTCTTATCATTTTACCTTGCTGGGAAGCTACACTTGTTTGACAAACGGGGTCATGCCGTAGGCATCCACCTTCCATCATGGCATTTTCCGTTAACTATTTTTATAGGGCAAAGCTTGGCTGGCTTTGACACCTTTCTCGGGCGCTGCTCTCGTCGCCATATCTCGGACCATGGATTATCGCCGTGCGTAAAGTCGATGCTGCCGTATCACATTTCCCCTAATCCTTCTTTAGACCACTGGCAAGATGTTCTTGTCGGTTCTATCTTGGGCACCGTCCTAGCATACTTCTCATACCGCCAATATTATCCCCCCCTGGAGTCAGAGTTATCTCACAGGCCTTACTCACCTCGAATTGGCCGTGAAGATGAAGAAGTGCTCCCCATTCACCACCACTCGCGCGACGATAGCGTCTCCACGGAGCTTGATTTCCGCACCCCTTCAGTCCCCACTGGTAGTGGTCGTCCCACTCAGTACGGGTATCAGGACCCAGGGGATACGGAATACCACCCTCCCTCGAATTTTGGCGAGACCGTGCCACGGCCTGATCCTGGCTCATTAGAAAGTATCTGGGAAGAGGATGGTAGAGACGGCAGGGACTCTAAAACGCCCACCCTTCGCTCCGAGCTTGATCGCAGACATACTCAAGCGGCTTAACATGACTGTTATGAACCATCTCCCTTTCGATTTAGCATCCTGGCAATGTATCCTGTGCTGCACGACCGTTACTTATAGTATGCGACTTTCAAAGGATATGTTATAATATATGCATTTTAGCCTCCTTACGGAGGAACTCCTTTTGTCAGATGTCCCTCAAGCTCCTGATTCCGGGCCCAGAGACTAATTGTGTCTCAATCATTGGTCTTAACCGCGAACACAAGGGTGTACCGATTACTTCTCTCGGTTGCTAGTGTGTGTGACATTGGTGCTAATTATTTCGTTGGCTTTGTCGTTCATCATCGACGTCGGTTCACGTGCGACAGTGTTGTTAGTGAGGGCTCCAGCATGATCACCATCGACCTCGCATCGAGGATACGTCGCTGGACATGGTGTACCTCCACTACGCCCTTAGGACTGTGCGGATTGATTTATTGAAAGATGCGCTGGTCATAAATACATGCACCAGCCGATCAGAAATGCCGACTACGTATTACAGTGAAAGTTCTTGATAGGGATAAGCGGCTAGCGCGCGACAAGCGTTGTGAAGTGAAGTTCATGGTGAATCAACTTAGTCGTACCGCTCCTCGTAGGATATACCTGGTGTTGGAGAAGGGGGTCGCCATTCGTCAACAACAATTCCTCCCTCATCTCGGGTGTCATCCGGAAAAGTACCTACGATACTATATTCAACTGTCTTCCTCAGGAACGAGGCAGCATCATCGGGGTCGACTACCTCCCCTTCCCATTCGTCGTTCGAAGTCTCTGGCGAACGACGGTGGAGAAAGTTCGTAGATTCTGAAGCCTCGTCCACAATATCAAGGCTACGCATCGCTTTCGCGTAGGCATCCATGTTAATGCGCCCTGGCACCACGGTCGTATCCTGCGAATGTCGAAACTGCTTACCCTTGGACCCATTTCTATCAAAACATGCCATGTCCTGAGTATCTTCGTTGCCTTGCTCGCTTAGTGTGCCCTCTTCCCACATAGCTTGCAGCTGTTGTTTCTCAGGCTCCGATCGCAGCATTAGACTCCATTCTGCTTCAGTTATTAACTCGTCGTCGGGAATGTTGACTTCGCCGCCGCTTGCTGTCGCCAAGATCTGAAGACGAGTGGGATACCTAGTCCGATTGGCAGAGGGCGAAACGGTCAGAACATAATTCATGAGGGAAGGGCGTTCGGGTGTCGCTGGGGGATGAGGGATCTGGGGGCTCGAAGTAATCGGTCTCAATTCTTCGTTATCGATGGATGTCTGAGATCCAACAGAGGGAAGTCTATGTGAAATAGGGTCCAGAATGAATTGGTGGGCTTCCTCGAGAGAGCGGTTCGTTCTGCGTTTCTTACGTGGGGGTCCAGATGCAGCATCGATTGACGGCTGGTCAGCCGTCGAAGTCGAGGCAATGGACGGTTCCTGTCCTAACCCAGTATGATCTTCAAGGTTAAGCGGGCTACTTTTGACATCTTCAAACCTTTGTACCCAGAGATCCTCTTGGAATTGTATAACGTCCTGCAGAGAGCGAGCGACGAGGGTTCGCTTGGCGACCTTCGCGCGGGCCTTGACGTGAGTAGACTTATCAACCCAAGGAAGTCGTTGAATGCAGTCTGCCACCAAGTCCTGAATGAGCTTGTACCTTGCCATCACGACCGATCCCTGCACATTTAACCCCGGGGCTAAATTTTGGGCCAGTTCGCCAATATTTGGTAGTGAAGTACGGGACTCAGCTTCCAGCGCCAACAAAAGAAGTGCTGCTGCCGTCGGGCCGGAAGGGAGGGTGGTGACCTCGGAGCCCTCGCCTAGACGGTAAACGACGTTGCTGAGGGATTGAACCGTTCGCATCACTGACGGAATATGAAGCACACTTAACTTCTCAACGAGGGCAGAGGAAAGATTTGAAGCTTGGATAACGGAATTAAGGCGCGCTTCTAGGCTGGGGATGTGCAATGCTGGATCTGCTAGGTTGAGATTGAGATGGAGCAGAGTGACTACGGACATGAAAGTCCGAGACAGAATTGAAGGGGGCTCTTCAAGGATGGAAGCGATATCGCGAATGGCGTCCGGGCGGTTTGATTCGCGCAGTGCAATCGCGAGGCACACGCCGACCAGGCATCTAGCTTTCCGACCCCAGCGAAACTGACCGGTAGCCATGGCCTGAGTGAACAAATTAATTGCTCGTGGAGATAGACCGGGTACTGATAGGGCAGCAGAGAGATTTCGGACAAAGTCGTGTATGGCATACTAAATATACGCGCAAGTTAGATATATCAAAGTTGGACAACGGAGAGCAGGGCAAACGTGAGACGTACGGCGTTTCGGTTGTCTCTTGCCTCTTTTCCCTGCCCCGCTAAATCCCAGCCTTGCCTTGTTCGTCGGAAGCTCTTAAGGGTGCTGCCTGCGCTATAGAGGCCGTTCTGTCGAGGGCTCTGTGGGCGATCGATATGGGAGGTAAGAATCGACTGCGAAGGGTCTGTGAGCGTGCCGCATGTCGAGCAGATTGAGGACGCAGCGTCCTCGTCCCATATCGTCTTGCCCCCGCATTCCCCACATATGTCGGACATTTGGGAGAAAATGTGGGATGGGGTGCGGCAATAAGGTCCAAGATGTGTCCCTGAGACAGAGTCTGGTGGCTTGCTGCTGCCTTTTGAGGCTAATCTGAATCACGCCTCGTTTCCACCTGCTATATAATAATATTCCAAGATCGCCCAATGTCTTCCTTCTCCCCATCAACTGCCTGCCCTCTGCAGCGACGATGTCCACGGCTCAGTCATTCGAATCCAAGCAGCCTACCACCATTAGGCGGAGGCTGTCTTCCAGCGTCTCTAGCAAGGCTGAGAGACCAAACATCCCGAAGACCACCTTTGCCAGCCTCACGGTGGGTAGTGATCAGCTCTTCCAGCCGGATCGATCTTGACTCATCGCCTTGCTGTCTCAGCCTATGTGGGCTGGTATCGCGGGCAGCGTAGTCAACACTGACAACTCCAAGTACGAGATCGCCATCACTGTCCATGACGGCGTCTACAGCACAGACTTCGCCTCCGTTCTCATCCCCTTCACTGCCGGCAAGGCAGAAGCCAACAGCAAAGCCGTCGAGGCCTGTGTCCTCGATCTCATTCGCAAGTTCTCAGCCGAGCATCTCTGTAAGTTCTTGGGCGCCGGCATCACCCTTACCCTGCTCAAAGAGGTATGTAGTCTCTGCTATCTCCCTCTCCCCCTCACCCCTGTGCCCCTATCTAGTGCCCCAACCTGTGCACACGTCTGTGGTTGGATTTGGACATCGTCCCCATCGTATTCAACATCAAGCCATTCCATACTGACTCAGTTACACGTCCAAACATTAAGCATCGAATCTCGTCGACAACTGGCTCCTACGTGCCATCCGGCGCTGAGACTCCAACTGTTTACGTCGATGCAGCTCAGCTAAACGACCCCAGCCATCTTGGGCCCAGTACCTCTGGAAAACTCCCTATACCCCGCACAGTAGACGAACAATCAGATTCCGCTGCTCGCAAATGCCTTATGTACTATGGGCCGAACAACAATCCTCGCTTGACCATTGGAGCTCGAAACCAGGTCACTGTAGACGCTGGCGGCAAAATTCACTTGCTTGACGATTTGGAAGAGTACCGCAAGACTGTCGGCGCTGGCACCTGGAATGCAATTAACAAGTTGGCGGATGAACTACGTGAGAAGAAGATCAAAATCGGATTCTTCTCGTCCACCCCGCAAGGAGGTAACGTAACCGGCACGCTTTCCTTCATCGATATGCCTTATCTTTTTCCATCCTGCAGGCGGAGTTGCCCTGGTATGTGGTTCAAGTCAATATATCGTCTTTATCGATGTAAACCGTACCTTTCAGATGCGACATGCACTGATCCGATTCCTGACCGCCTTAGATGTGGACGCCGCTTGGTGGGTCTGGAGTTCAAGGGTCTCCTGGTACTTGAATAACACTGACGTCTCTTTGCTCTATTAGGTATGTTCCCAACCCTTCACCCACCGTCTTCAGGACAACGAAGAACAACCACAACATCCTTCAAGGCGTTTCTGCGCCTGACCTGCGCCTGACACAAGAAGCGAAGGGCAACTTTGATGCCTGGATTCTTAAAAATGGTCTTCGCTGGACGGCAGAAGGGGGACCACTTGCCCCCGGCGGCGTTGATGTCGTCTTCATCGGTGTGCTCTGTCCTCGATAAAGTACCCACAGACACTTACGCACAGTGAACAGATGACCCTCAGATGCCTGGCTTGATTCCTTTAATCAAGAAAATTCGCCCCGACGTGCCGATCATCTACAGGTCTCACATTGAGATCCGTAGTGACTTAGTACACAAGGCCGGGTCCCCCCAAGAGGAAGTCTGGAAATATCTGTGGAACAACATCCAACTCGCCGATCTTTTTATCAGTGCGTCTATCCCGCGCTATGCGATTGCCCCTGACCTTTCGTTTGTAGGTCATCCCGTCAGCAAGTTTGTCCCAAGTGATGTACCGAAGGAAAAGCTCGCGCTATTGGGTGCCGCTACTGACTGGTGAGTCTCTACTGATCCTTCACATCCAATCTCACTTTATGGTTTTATAGGCTTGACGGCCTGAACAAGAAGCTGGACCCCTGGGATGCCCAGTACTACATGGGCGAGTTCCGTAGCCTTTGTATAAGGGAGAAGATGAACGAGCTGAACTGGCCCGAACGTGACTACATCGTGCAAGTTGCTCGCTTCGATCCATCCAAGGGTATCCCAAACGTAATTGACTCATACTACAAATTGCGCGAATTGTTGAAGCAGCGGTCACCCAACATGCCTCTCCACGAACACCCTCAATTGTTGGTTTGTGGTCACGGAGCTGTAGACGACCCGGATGCTGCAATCATATACGATCAAGTTATCCAACTCATCAACTCGCCTCCTTACAATGTATACGAGCGCGATATTGTCGTAATGCGTCTGCCCCCGAGTGATCAGTGTGAGCATCAATCGTGACGCCACTACTTGTGCTTGTGCTAACTTTACCATGCATTAGTACTGAACGCACTTATGGACAATGCCAGGATTGCCTTGCAGCTCTCTACTCGCGAAGGGTTTGAAGTCAAGGTCTCCGAAGCCTTGCACACTGGCAAACCTATCGTTGCCTGCCGCACCGGGGGTATTCCACTCCAGATTCAGCATGGAAAATCTGGATACCTCACCACGCCTGGAAACAATGATGCTGTCGCTGGGCACCTTTACGATCTAATTACCGATGAGGCGCTCTACAGACAGATGAGTAAATTTGCTGAGAACAACGTCTCAGATGAGGTTGGTACCGTTGGTAATGCCGCAGCTTGGCTCTATCTCGCCGTCATGTACACCCGTGGAATCAAGATCAAGCCTAACGGCGCTTGGCTGAATGGTACGAGTTCATCTGCACCAGTAGAACCACTGTACTGAGACTTGTTTAGATCTCTTGAGGGAGGAGACTAATGAGCCTTACAAGGAGGGAGAGCCTCGCTTACCCCGTGGAAATATCGAATTGCAAGGCTAGACGACCTTCTCTCCCTTAGAATTAGAAAACCAAATTCCGCCTCCTGTATTTGTAGCTTGCCAATGTGACATAGCGTGTGAATAATGAAACGCGTCGCGTCTAAGCGCCCATATATATATACATGGCGTCTGAGCTCGACTACACTATTAACTCGTAGTGCCACCCCGTATGGAGGTTGAGTCTCATATTCCCCCGTTTACCAACAAAAGGAGCAGATCACCCAGCCCACTCCCTTCTGGACGCCCTGCAGTCAGTCTCTTCCCCACCGCCGTTTTTCCCTTCAACCATCTGAACAATGTCCCTTTCACAGAAACGCTTATACGCCGAGTCTGAAATCTTGCATTCGCTCACTTTCACTCCCCCTTTGTCAATGAGTGGCAACTCAAGGAACGGTAGTCGACAACCGTCCGAGGATTGGGTACGACAGGCCAACGATTTGCGGATAGACAGTCCAGTGTTAGTAGGTGCCAATGATGTCTTGCCTGGAAGATACCCCGTAGCGGATGAGGACTCGGTAATGGTGAGCTCAGCTTGTGTCCCCTGATTCCGTGCGTACCATTGATGCAAGGCAGGATGACATTCCTTCCAGAAGTAACCAGGTTGACCAAGATCATCCTGCGATTGTGATAGGTATCGAAATGCACATGCAAACTCAGCAGTCATCTCCTTTGCTCCATCCAGTGCAAGTCTCCCATGTACCTCGAAGCCACCCAAGCATTCCCATACAGGATGATGACCCCATGCATTCCGGTCCCGCACTTTCTACACGTCCTGCTGAAGTTGCGAAGCCCAAGCTACGTTTGACGATGGGCCCTCGAGCAGACTGTGAGAAGTGTCAACTTGGAGTGAAAGGCCACTGGATGCATCTGTCGTAGCGCTCTCAGGCTGCTTCCTAATTGGCGTCGCTTTTATGCACGTACATCATGTATCATACTGGCTTGTCCTTTCTGACGTCGCGGTCCCTAATTGGGACAGATGTTCGATCGAGATGCATCGGGAAGATGTTAACAAATGAGGACAAGCAAACCATCAAAAAGTTTGGGCGCTTAGTTGTTTTTGACCTCACGGTCAATGGCGACGACTCTGCCTCTGTTCTGGCATCTCTCCTCAAATTCAAGGCAAGAACGCGTTGATGCGTCTATCAAGCTTGTATTGGCTTTGAATCAGTTTCAAGCGCAGTTCAGCCCCAACCCTCAGGATGCTTCTGAGGATGAATTTGATGCTGAGGACCGGGTGCAGCCTGACGGACTGGATGCACTAAATGCACACGACGTTGTGTACTCCATTCGCCGACTCATTAGGGGTCTTTCAAGTCCCCGGGAAAGCAGCCGGCTTGGCTATGCCGTTGCTCTGACAGAGGTACTTCTTCCCATGAATCCTTGCATTGGTTTGTCCTGCTGAATAATGTATGCCACAGCTTCTCTCCCAGTTGGAGACTGTAACGTGCAACCAAATCGTGTCTTTAATACTGGAAAACTCTAAGGCCGCTGGTTCCGCGACTGGCCAAGAAGAGCGCGACTCATTGTTTGCTCGACTATTTGGGCTCACCACAGTTATTCAGTCTGGGCTCCTGGTGAATCCTAAGGCGCTACATACTTCAGCATCGTCTGCTACTACCGTATCGGACTTGGCAAGCTATGATGAAGTTATAACTCAACTTCTTGTTCTGGGGGAGAAGAAATCTTGGCTACGAGAAAGTGCATGGTGGAGCATCGACCTCGCGATCGATGCCTTAGAAGCCTCCTCCGTGTCATGGAAGCCTGAAGCGATCAAATATACTCTCGACAAGCTTTTCGACACCAGTAGGCTCTGGTCCCCGGAGAAAGTTGCCCTAACACTGAGATTGCAAGCGCGCCAAATCGACTATGATTGGAAGTCGGCCTTATCCCCTACCTTCAAGAATCCCCAGTTGCTCCATAGTTCAAATCTACATTCGTTGGCCAGAATCATGAAGGTGCCCTTTGAGCCTGGTGTTCCTGGTCGCTTGTTGACTGTGTAGCACCTCGTAGGAATTTGGTCACGAAGACGATGGAAGTTCAAGATCAGTAGCGGGCGGCTGGAGACCCCAGATCCACTTTGCCTGGAAAGCGATTATTGATCATTACTTTGATCTCCAATCTCATCAAGCACCCCAGGCATCTTTTCAAGAATTCTTCAGAGTAGTTGTCGATGGCATGTTGGCTCATCATCTGGAGACGACCTCGGTTCACTGACGTAATTCCTACCAGAATCCCTACTCGCCGCGAATTCGTCAGCTCAACGCAAATACTGGGGATTCCAAGTATTTCAAACAGCACTACCTCGCTTGGATGCAACCGGTTTGTCGATGCTATTTACACCAAATTTTATGCGTACTTGGATAAACCACTTGTCCCATCAAGACCGGTATCTGCACAAGGCCGCCAAGCAAGTCGTAAGTCAAGTCCATCTACCCTGCCTCGGATGTAAATCGTTTGGACCAGGCAAATGACATACAAGCAACTGTCAAAAATAATCCCCAACTTGGCTTCGCGCTCGTCCTCCAGCTCACTGGTGTCAACGGAAGTCGGCAATTCGATCGTTTAACCAAAACGAAGACTGTTGAAAATATTCTCAATTCAATGAGCGCTGAAGGCATCCAAAGTTACATCAAACATCTCCTCCAGCAGATGGATGAGATTTCGGAAGACCGGTGCGCGTGCTCCTCAAATTTGGAGCTGACTGACTGACTCTTCCACAGTGCAGATGTCCAAGCCAGGGATGCTCGTCGATCGTGGGTCATTGAGCAGTTGGCATCATTGGTTCGCAACGGCTCCATTCCGAAAAGCGATGTATGGATTCAACAAGTCCTGGATTGGTTGGCAGTCAACGGTCTATTCGCACTCAAGAAGCAGACAGATAAAATTCCCCTATTACCGGTCCAGAATTTATCGGACCACCTCCGTCAAACGTGCCGTACATGCCTGCTGGCATCCTTGGCTGAACTCACCAGTCATGTCGGGACGGTCAAAGGTAGTAATAGATGGACTACAAGGACCTCTATTGAATTGTTTTCGCTCGAGTTAGACAAACCATCCAAGATTCCAGGTATTGCGACTGATGGCCAATTTTGGGTATGCCGAACACTGTCCACCATTCGGAATATGGGAGCTCTTCGAAAATACGTCCGTCCAGTGTACATTGTGGCTGAGGAGCACAATGAAGTCTGGGAATCCGCGAATGCTCTCTTATCAATGCTTCAGCACGTGAGTTTTCCATTGTCGCGACTTTACATTACCCTCCTAACACACACACACTCTCTCTCTCGCTTAGAAGGTAGCAAGTCAGTCGGCCGCGAAGGGTGCCGAGCTCCTACTAGCTTCGACAATGATTCAGCAATACTGTTCTGAAGCGCAAGACTTTGACACAGTGACTGTTAGTTATCTATATTGTATGACTCTCCTGGTTGGTGCCTACTCAATGATGTTTTCTGCCTTATAGGCTTGCATTGATGGCATCTCAAGAATGTTCCCCGAAAGGAAGCAAGGTACACAAACAAAGACCGACGTCGGGTCCGTTGGGGAACCAGAACCGATCGATGTCCTCGTAGATGTTATCATCGGCTTTATGGAGCGGTCAACCAACTATTTGCGAACTGTGGGTAACCAGGCTTTTAGTCTACTCTCCGAGTCAGTTCAGTTGTCTACTGTCAACCTTATCCTTACGGTATGTTCGAGCAGAACTGTCCGATATCAAAAGTGATCCTCAGTCATTGACATATAGCAACTGGAGCGCCGAGATCCCACTAAACCAGAAGAAAACACCGCAGAGGATTCCCCAGACGCTCCCTCTGATGACGAACACTCCGATGATTCATCCGCTGCATCTGAGGAAGAAGAGGACGAACCGGAGGACATCGAAACTCGCAACAAAATAGAGCAAGCCTTCCGTAATTCCGGTGGGTTGGCAAGCGACGACGACGAGCTTATGGACGATGACCAAATGATGGCCATCGATGAACAACTCGCTGAGATATTCCGGTCTCGCACCAACGAAAAATTCGGTGGCAAAGGTAGCCTCGCCTTGGTCCAATCACGTCTATGAATTCACCATGATGTAGATATTAATGCGCAGCGAGAAGCCACGCACTTCAAGAACCGCGTGCTGGACCTCGTTGATACATTCATCAAGAAGCAGCCATCCAGTGACCTGGTGCCCCTATTCATCCTCCCTCTCATCGATGTCACAGCTGGATGCGGACCGGACGAACGACAGCTGAGTGACAAGGCGAGGAGTATTCTTCAGTCTCGTATTGGCAAATCCACGGAAGCACCGCCACAGACCAACCTGCCAAGACTCAGCACCATATTCACTGAGCTCCACTCCCGTTCACGAAAACCACGCTATTCGAGGGTTCTCGGTGTCCTCAGCCAGTGCAGCTTGTACCTTTCAAAAGTTTTGATTAGTGCCAACGCCGAATCTGTTGTGTTACAAGAGTACAAGAGCTCGCTAACTGACTTCCTTACAAGGAAGGCCTGCTCACTCAACGCCACAGTATTCGATGACTTTATTAGACGTTACCCTTCCGCTGGTTGGCAACTTGCGGACACTCTATTGGAGCTATCTTCGCGCTCTGTCAATGTATATCGGCAATGTCAAGCCTTCCGTCTCGTACACTCTCTCCTTTCCCAGACTCCGTCAATTGTAAGCATACTTGGCAGAAGTTCAGATTGTTGCTCAACGAACTGTTAGAATGATCGACAAGACAAATTAAGCTTCTTGTCTGGCTTGCGACAGCGCCTGCTTGACACCATTTCCGCGGCGTGTGAGGACAACTTAATTCTCTCCGCACCGCAGCTGAAGGAGTTACTGAGGCTCGGGTTACTTGCGGAACGGCAGACATTGGCCAATGCTCCAGATGCAGCTGAAGACGTATGGTTACCGGATAAATGGCTCTTGTTACGATCCAAGCTTGCGGCCTCAGCACGATATCAAGGTTCCAAACAACTGATTACTATGTGCAATCAAATGGCTGAGGTTTCTGGGTCGTCCAAAGAGAAATCAAAATCGGTTGCCATCAAAAGAAAGGTTGCTGAGGCTGATGGTAATGGAGGTGCGAAACGGGAAAGAAAGAAAAAGAAAAATTCGGTAGACGAGGTATTTAGCCAGTAGAAGGTTGGTAATGTCACGTCAGATATGTTCGTATGATACTCGATAACTCCTCAAGTTCATGTCTGTCCACTTGTTGTGGGTTTATTCTAGATCGCTTGATGAGATATAAAACCTTGCGAGTGCTGTTACGTCGTGTGTTAATGTCTAGTAGCAGCAGTAGGATCATGTCGACTGACCGGTTTGCGGTTTTGCGCCTCTCGACATCATCGTGCAAAGTTGAAGCTCGGAACGCAGCAACTCGAAGGATGGTTTGTGGAAGGCCCGCTAGTTGACCACATTCTACGCCGAAGGAGTCTAGGTGGAGTTATTTAGTAGCGGAAAAAAGTTAGAGGCCTCAGTCACAATGTACCCCGTGATAAGCCTGGCGTAAGCTTGTAGAGGAAAGTGACATCCCTAATGCCATCGATGCGACGTTCTGAAGTATACCCCATGTGAAGATTCGCCAACTTAGTTGGGAATTGAACAGCCAGCTCTTCGGCAATTGAAGGATAATGAGTTATGAACAGCGTTTTACAATCAGTATCTTCAACCAAGTGTCGCAGAACGGCGCTTGCAATGGCCATCTAATTAGAGTCCCCACATAAGTTTCAGAGCTTATGACGAGCCCCAAAGTAGACTTACACCGTCGAAAGTAGACGTTCCTCTCCCTAATTCATCCAGAATTACAAGGCTCCTCCGCGTTGCGAGCTTGAGAATTTCACTAGTCTCAGACATCTCGACCATGAATGTGGAACGACCTCTCGCCAAATCATCAGATGCTAAGTGAGGTCAGCCATCTGTACTTAAAACCAAGTGATGTTTCCCCACCTCCCATTCTTGTGAGGATCGCATCGACAACGCCAAGATTCATCGACTTTGCGGGGACGTACGACCCTATCTGCGCCATAATAACGATAAGGGCAACCATACGAACACAAGAACTCTTTCTGCGATCGTTCAGTATGCATCACTCTTAGAGGAATCTTGAAAGGTAGCTCACCCGCCCATGTTAGGCCCTGTAATAATTTTGCTTCTGGGTTGGCCAACACCCATGTCAATGGTATTAGCAACAAAAGGGTGCGAACTTATCGCCTCTATCATAGGATGCCGACCGTCAACTATTTCCAAGCATTCGCCATCGGTAAATTCAGGGCGACAGTAGTCATTTTCTAACGCCACCTTAGCAAAACTCAGTAGGCAGTCTGCAATCGCTAGCTGGTTAACGGCATGGCGCAACACAGCATAGTGCTTGCGGGATATCTCTTTTAAGAAACGGAGGTAAGATATGTGGGCCTCCCGCTGGAATTGAAGACCGAGTAGGTACTCCTAGCCAAGCAGTCGTTGACAAGCGCACCTCAATAGCTTCTTTATATTGTGCGCGCTGCTGAATCAATTTCTTCACATTCGGGGTATGAAATCGTCTCAGGGTCTTCGTGCTAGAGATAAATCAATTCGACGATGATCAATACGAAGGGATTAATGTGATTACCTTTGTTCAGCAATCCAGTTATCTGGGACAGGGACATTATCCGATTTCTTAAGTTCGATGAGGCACTAGTAAGAAGAGATCATAACCTATATGCAATGACTTGGGCTGAGGAGACAGACCTCTATTCCAGCCACCGAGGCCCACTCAAGCGAAGGTCGTCTGAGTTGTTTTCGTACTATGGCGATGTAAATGAGCTGCCTAGACCTGCGGCGTACTAACCGGGTACGTACTCGCTTTTAACTCGTCCACAAGATCGATGTCATTTGCGTGAAGGGCCTTTAGGGGATTTGAAATGAGTTGCCAATCAACGGGCCATGTACACACGAGAATCAGTCCCTCCAGCTCTGGGAACTTTTCAGCATCAGACCACATGCTTTCTCGCTTGCCTTGCGATGCTTCCTTGAGTATGATCTGGTCCATGACTTCTTGAACGGGTAGCTTGACTTGTGGGAGGGAGAAGATGATATCATTGAGGATGTCTGATTTGAATCCAACTTTGGAGGGTGAGTCAACCGCTCTGAAGGCTTTACCAATTTTCTGAAAGGCCAGTAATAGGACAGTTAGTTCGCGGGGCGTACACTGTCAAGAAGATCGTCAAGCCATAAGAATGTGATGAGGGTGAGGCATACTTGTCCATACTGTATTCGAGACAGCCCTTTGGCTAGATCGGGGAGCTTGGAGAGCACCTCCTGCAACGATTGAAGCGCCCCCGCTGTGGTAGTCTTGATTTCCTCCACAGCATCGATGCGGGCTTGCAATCCACTGCAAATAGATAGCCTGCTCATCAATGATGTTGGCTGATAGAACGGACTACTGACTCCTTCTGAATCAGTGGTCGACCAACCCAACTTCGTAACAGTCTAGCTCCAAACGTCGTCTTGGTGCGATCCAGGAATGCAACTAATGATCCCATCGTGGTATAATCCGTCTCGTTCCGGTATATTTCAAGATTAGTTAACGTATTTGCTGCCAGATGCATATGTGTCCGCTCAGCAAATTTGGAGAAGAATTGGGTTTCCAGCAAAGCATCGGCTACGCCAAAAGATGCAAGATGTTTAACGGCATGGGCAAGAGCAATGACAACGAGCGGAGGGAAGCCCGTGATGTCAGCCAAAAGCTGCCCTGGAATCTGTTGGCCAACAGGCGATTAAACTGAGTTGGAGCACATACCAGAGCGAAAAGTTTCCGACGCGGCAGACACCCTCTTGTCCGTATAGAACCCGTTAATCAACTCAGAAGCTTCGGTGTAGTCCATTTTGTCTTTGAAACGTTCCACGCGTGTAGCCTTGCCCGTCGTAGACACGCTGGGAGAGTCAGGCATTGGAAGCAACTGGTGTTATGGAACCACTAACATCGTAAAATGAGACAACATCCTTTCCGTGGTTTGAGTCAATTGCGATGGTAGCAGAAGCTCCGCTGGTTTTGTATGGACTAAACGAGTCTGTTGCATGATTAGGGACGTCTCAAAGGAAGAGAGAAGGAAGAGAATACCTCCAGCTCTATTCGCATTACGGTATCTACATGAGGGGCATGTCCATTAGTCCCGCTAAATGTAAAGTCTAGTGGTTACCTTCAAACTTATCCCAAATAACGTCTCCAGTATGTGGACACACAATGACAACAGCAATTGTGACCTCGGCATTTACCTCTTCCTCCAGTAGGCACATTAGAGGAGGAGACGTATATCTATCCGTATCGTCGACAGAATCGAGCTCGTCGACATACCTACACTCGTCGGTTACTGTATCAGTGTTAAACTTCACAACTCACGTTGCAGCTGTGTATAGGTGCACGAGGCCACGGTCAAAAACACCACCCCGATTGTCGCCGACTTTCTTGAGCGCAGCAGTTTCCATTTGTTCGACTATTCCAACTCTGTGTCCTTGTGAAAGAAGGCTGATCATAATGGTCAGAATCAGCACAGATGGGGAAATACATGCTTACTTTTTGAGATGTATATTTCTTCTCTCTACAGGGATGAAAGCAACCTTGAAGTTCCTGTCTGGGAAGCATTGAACACCAAGAACCTTGGCAGCTACCTGCACAGGAAGCAAAGTAAGGGAAATTTGACAACCAAAGAAAAGAAAATAAAGTAGGCACCTCTGCATCTTCGCCGAAAAACTTGTATTTATAGCCGACTTGGAACATGAGCAAAGTTCCCGGGTTATCCTCCTTCAACTTCATAACCTGTGTAGCAATCCATGATAAAGACTCGACAAGGGCTGGAATCCGGAATCCGTACTTGCTCTTCAAGAGGGGTATACGAGTGCCCACTTGGGCCGAGGGTCTGCACCTTTGCATGCCGTGGAGAGCGCTTCTTGCTCTTCTTCGAAAAGAAGGACATCAACTCCCGATGCTCACGATTAGAATCAGACTCGGTATTAGAGTCAATAGAACTTGTAGTGAATTCTTCTCCAGCCCTGAGAGGAGAGTGAGACGATTGTCCTTTTCTTGCGTTCTTGGCAATGTGCGGCGCTGACTGGGCTCCAGTACGTTGCTTCCGTTCGCGGACGTCCTCGACTTCAGAAGAGGCTGCGGATTTTCGAAGTTGAGGACAGCTCGATCTTCCTGGAGCACCAGAGGCTGACACAGCATCTGCATCCGCCTTCTTTGCTCTTTTACTTTGAGGAACGTCTGAATCATGATCACTTTCCCGAGTGAGGTCGATTGTGTCCGGAGCCCGCTTTTTACCTTGAGGAGAGAAGTATTTCGAGATAGAGGTCTGAGGCGCGCTATCTGAGTGACCTTTGAGCATAGCTGGTGGCAAGGCGCGTCATTGAAGGGCGCCACACAAATTCTGGACGCGACAACGGCCACGTGACAGCTTTGCATCTCAATGTCGTTGTTGAACCGCTGCAGGCTGTCTTTGCGTCTATGCTTCCCTTCCACGACCCAAACTGTACCTTCGTCGCCCCCACTACACCAAAGGATACAATGTAAAGCGACACTGACGGCCAACTCGCTTCCGCATGACGGACCAGTCGTTTCTGAAACCAATCGTGAGCAGCGTGTGTTCATCCGACCTCTAACCTCATAAGTTGTAGGTGCTGAGGCGACACTAAAACGTTTCTGGAAGACTGTTGGAATTGATAAGCAAGACGACTCATTTCGTGTCACGCTGGATAAACGTGCTTTGAGAACACCGTCTGGAAACGAGCTGCTGTTACCACGAAGCAAACTACTTGTAGCTACCCTCATTGCTGAAGAATGGGATAGTCAAGAAACGTTGTTGAAACCACATGCTCTCCCTATGGTAAGCGAATAACTACCTTTCCGAGAATGTGCCCTTTAAACCCATGCACGAAAGACGTCAATAGCTTCCAGAGCCTTGGACGCGATGTCAGATGAAAAGATGCGACAGGATGTTCGTGACTCACTGCTAAGCTACTTAGACACTGATACAATCTGGTTCGTTCCTTCATATTTGGACCGACTATTCGCCGGCTGATCCATGACTGCGATAGTTTCCACCAAAGTGATCCTCCCCAGCTTGTGAAGTTACAGGCAGAGCACTGGGCACCGTTATTGGCCTGGATCAGATCAACATGTAATGCTGAGATTCGAACCTCCGAGTCTATCCTCTTCAATGAGCAATCCGAGGAGACTAAACAAAATCTTGGCCAAGTCTTGGATTCGTTTAATCCTTGGGAGTTGGCTGGTTAGTAGATCCCTTTTTTTCTTCCTCAGGCCACTCATATGCACAAGCCATGGAACGGATCACACATACGACCAAGTCGTTCATAATAGCCCTGGCTCTTGTGAAGGGTCACCTGGATGTAGAACAAGCTGCCAGAGCTGCGCAGGTTGAAGTTGACAGCCAAATACAGCGATGGGGTGAAGTGGAAGACTGTGAGTCCTGCCTACTTGATAATCTAATTGTCTGACTGGTATGTATGGCAATGGTTAGCTCACGATGTTGACTTCCACGACGTCCGAAGGCAACTTGGCAGTGCTGCATGTCTACTATCAAATATATAATCTCGGAACGGCAGAGCTTTCGCCCACGTCATGTGTCTATGATCTCACTGCATCGACTCACTCCAGCCTCCGCGGCTTTTATCACTGTCTCGACCCTTTCCCATTTCCCCACTTTGCTTTGAATCAACAGTGGCATGGTGCCATCTCATGGATCACCACTCTGCGATTTGGCTGATTTCTCTCATCGGGACTTGTACTGTCTAAATCAGCTTAGGATACGCTTGAACGGAGTTATCATCGTCCGTGTTGAACGCCTAGTGATACACTCCGAGAGAAAAACACTTGGAGTGACTTGCGGGCCTAGAGCTTGCTATAGTTGGCCCACTTGCCGCTTTCCGTGATGTTTACCCCAACTTCGTACCAAATGTGGTTTTAGATTCTGTCACTGATCATTCAAGCCGTGATTGTGCTGGGTCTCCTTTCTCTGGCCGTCCGACAAACAGTCTGTCAAGTGACCTTGATGTGGTCCTCTTTCGACCGAGGTAGCTCACTATTGCCTCTTCTGTTCGGTTGTGGCAGCGCTACTAGGCTGTTCATGCGGAAACAATGCTGCCCGACCCACGCGAGCGTCCGAGCGCGGGTGGGCGTGCCAATAACGGATGCGATATGGTTCGCCAAGGTGATTCGTCGCGTCCGGTAAGTACTACTTTGACGTGCAGCTTCTGCCGTTCTCATCGACCCTAAAACATGTCTTTCCTCGTGCTTGTTGTTACAAAAATGACCGGATCTACAGTTGCATGTGACAATGGTGTGGAACAGGGGCCACCCATTCCAATGCCTCAATACTCGACGCGGCGTCTCGTCGGAGTATTTCCCCACTTTTACCTTTTCACGTCTCATACGACCACCATATATATAAGCCTCAGACCTCCGATTAACTGCAAGTAACCCCTCGTTCGCACTAATGGCACAATCCTCCCTGCTCGACTCCTTCGACCCCTTCGCCACACACCCCTTCACTAACACGTCCGGCGTCGTGCCCCACCCACCGCCGCCGTCCCGATACGCGGTGCCCATACCTTCTCGCCCATACCCTTCCTCACATTCATCCTCACCCTCGTCTTCGACGTCATCGTCACAAGGGTCATCACCTAACGTGAAGACGCCGCAACCTCGCCCAGTTGCGTCTTCACCTCCTCAGCCAATCTTCGTGCCATTCAGAAAGGAGACGTCATCACCAGACTTGGTGTTGAAGAAGAAGAAAGCAGGTCTTAGGTTCTGACCACGGAGCGCCTGACATGGTAGGATGACTATTATGATACCCATGCATGTGAGTGACACTAGACCTTTCCCTCAAGTCGGTTCTAATGAGAGAACAGTTCACCCATTCGATTCACACCGGCCTTCTTTATTAAATGAATATTTACCAGTATCCCCGTATCTCATTACGAGCGTTATGTGTAGGTGTAGATGAACGCGTCATTTATGATTCATTTGCAATTTGTTGCAAAGGATCGGAGTCCCATTGTTCGTAACTAGTTGACAACACCTGTAGAGGCTGGCGCGGAAGATCTAACGGGGTATGGCTCCGATATGGTCGTAGAACGTCGTCACCGAATGCTGCTGTGATGACGAAAGCCGCGATGGACTCATGGAGGCAACGGGTGTCCAGAGCGGAGGACCCTGGCCCGATATGACGTCACTTCCACCACCACTACCAGCAGCTAGCGCGTACTCCAGCTGCTGGTGCGAGGAGAACATTTACCTTCTCATCAAGTCTTTTCAATCCAACGACAATATTACGAACGTCTGGGATATTTATGCAATCGTTATCTCCAACCCTAGCCAATCAGTTTGTACTCGGCATGCCTTGCTGTTCATTGATTATACCGAACAGCATCTAGATAGCCTTATGGAACCAGAAGCGCGCCCGGGACGTCCTTTACCCAGTAGTCTGGGATTACCATGCCATTATGGCTTTGCGACTGCGCAACAATTCGCTTCGGGGCAGTTCGTCTTGCTGGGTTTACGACTTCGATACCCGCTTGCAAAGTCCTTGCTCAGCACAAGGTGAATAGAACATGTCCTGACCCTGTCAATCATCTGATAGATATTACAGAATACATCTTGAACACTTTTGTCGCCTGTCCACCGCAATATCAGAGGTAAAAGCCATACAACATCCTATCGCAGCTCTGAAACTCCCAATCCCAGCATGTTTCGAGTCGTACCTGCGCACAAATACCTTGATTACTTTGCCAGCGATCGATCCCATATGGTGAGTCGTCACTTCGGTCTGGCAATGGGGATGGCTGAAACGTCGCGTTAGCTACGTCAGCCCATCGCAGGTAAAGTAGGAACAGAAGTAGAGCAAGAGTACATCCAACCTCCGCCTCGCTATCCTGCCCTCGTCGGCAATGCTGCCCTCGAGCTGGGCATACGTAATAACTTGATGGATAAGTTTGTGTCCATGGTTGTTTCAGAGAGCTGTTATGGCGAGGTGCTCTCCCTTGAGGAGCTTCGTCGATGGTCAGAGTGTGATGAGCGCTTAGAGGATAACACGTAACGCATGTGACCGCAGACAAGGTTGTTCCAACTCCAGTACTTGTTCGCATCCTTTTCTTTTCTCCGTCGTCGTCGTCGTCGTCGTCAAAACATACAGCTTGTGATTCTCTTCAGCTGTCTCAGTCCCCTCTTTCACAATGTCGACCTCCCCCGCTTTGTTCGGCTCAGCAAATGGCCACACCGTTGCCACCAATGGCACATCTTCTCATAGCGCGACTTATCCAAGTTTGAACAGCTCACCGGCTTCAACATCTGCATATCCCATCAACGGTGACTCTCAGTGCGTGGTTTCTTCTTTGAATTTTATTCGCGTCTCTGAAATTCCCTTGTGCACGCCACACATCCTTCAGACCTCTTTTCCAAAACCACCTCGAGGCCATAGTCAGTCACATCTATCAATCGGGATTTCAGACGGGTGTAAGCTCGTAATCACTTCTGACGCTCTAATTCAGACTTGTAACGCGGAATTGTATAGAATTATGCAGATACACATCTCGTTAGTCTTTCAGCTCCTCTGAGGAATGCCGCACAAATCAATTACCCCATGAACAGCACATACACGGAAATATATACCGCCTTCATGCCATCATCCTGTCTCGTTCACCCTATCTTGCACACTTGATGTCTACATCACCACAAGGTGGCGGTGTGCGAACTATTTACGTGCAAGTCGAGCAGGAACCTGAAATAACGCAAGAGGTGTGTGCATTAATTATCCCCGCCGATTTTTCGCAGAGGCTGAGGTTTCCGGCCTCCAGGGTTTTGCCATTGGTAAGAGCACTTGGTATCTTTCTAGATCTTTCCAGGCCTTAATAGTTCGTCGGGTTTAGCTTTGGGGTATCTCTACTCGCCCATTTCATTGAATAACATACGCCCTGATAATGCCCGCGCTGTGCTTGCTGCAGGCTGCCTTCTTGGTGGCATGGACGAATTATGCGAGTATGCGTACGACACATGCCGGCAATCGCTCTCGGTGGAAAATATCGGCCATTGGATAGAGTTTATCGGCATCCTCCCACCTCCTTCGGATGGTACAACAGCCCCCGAACCTTTACCAGCAACCGTGTTTGGCCCTTACGCAGAACGGCTTCGTGATGATGTCTTCCATTTCCTGGTGGTCACTCTTCCTGAAATCCTAGACATTCGAAACACATCTACACCCCAGACCCAGGGTCCAAGCGGCCGTGAGGTTCTCTTGCAAATTTTCTCGCGCGTGCCCTTCGAGATCTTCAAAGCTGCTGTCGAATCACCCACGTTCCAGATAGGTGAGTCGTCTTGTTGAGTTTTGTGCCTGGTCAGCTGTGTGACGATGGTGCAAAACTGACGCCGTGGTGCCTAGGGTCCGACCGTGCACGGTACGAGTTTGCCAAAGAGGCTGTTGAGATGAGGAAGCGTGGCATTGCACGAGGCCACGGAGTTGAAGAAACGGTCGTCCTCGCGTTCGGAGGGGGAAATACGGGTGGAAGTGCTGTGCATGTGGCCCGCAAAATGCGCAAGCGGCCTTTGTGGAAGGTGAACGCTTGATTCGCGCAAACTCTTTAGTTTGTATTAGAGATTCTTTGCTAAGGTGCAGCGGATGGCTGGTTTGCATTGTGTGGGACATCAAATGCCCATATGAAGGAAATGTGGCTGAGTTAGACTTTTAGTGGTTTGACAGGATCCAGCAAAAAGGTCGTTTATTGAAGCCATCTCCGCCTCAGCGCTTTCACTCTCACCAGACAAGATTCTATCGATTGCACACAACTTTCACTTCGTTTCTATGTCTACTTTTCCGGCGCCACCATCGATGGGAATTTCCCAGCCGTGCCAATCACGCGAGCCAGGGGTCGATGAAGTCTGTCTATTATAAGTACTCTACTCCTGTCATTTCTCTCTCAATGAGCGCCTCTAAACAACCATGCCTCCAACGACATACAACCTATTCTTTACCGGAAGGGACGATCCCCGTCATTGGGTCATCATCGGCGAAGATACTAAACCACTTCTTCTGTGCTTCGAGACCCCAGACATGCCAGGCGTGGCATCCGTTAAGACGACGGTACGAGTTTCTGTTTCTTCACTCCCACACGAGGCCCTATCACATTCAACCCAGTTATTGCCCCTGTTATACAGGTGTACCGGAATCAGAGCGACTTGGTAGCATCCTTGGAGTGGGCGCCAGGATACCACCTCGGCCGCGCCTCAATCGGTCGTCGTCATTTGCCAATGGCCCAACTTGTCGCCACGGACCCTGCATCTAAGTAAATCTTCTTCATTTTGCGTCATATTAATGTCATGCATTGTTACTATGCTCTATAGCATTGATTCTTGCCGTTTTGACAGTGGTCGATGGTTCACTTCCGCGGACGGTCAGAGATATGAATGGAGACCTCATCAGAGTTCTTACAATGTACGCCTATAACTTTCCGCAACGGCTGTACTTCTAATTGTGTTTTATGATAGTTATATGCCCCCGGTAATAGACATATAGCCATATATAGCCTTCAGCCTCAAGCTACGCCTGTCGGACCCGCCCACGGCATCCTACAGTATACCTTCAATCATGACCTTCTGCTCATTGAATCGCTTCTGGCTTTGTCGCTGAACAGATGGATAGACCTTCACGGAATGTAAATAGATTTAGGGTATACTATATAGTAGTGTGTCAGGGAATGGACAGGATGCAATACTTTAGCAACACAAGATAGGAATGAGATGTAATAAATTCAAAGCAGGTCCCCAGAAATGAAAGAATCCAAATGCAATAAGCCTGTTAGAGAGCGAATGATATTTCTATTTTGCCCCAATTGTACCGAGCATGTGTTCCAATCGTTCCTCCACCGTCCAGTTGGCTTCCGACACCGAAGATGCGCTAGAATGCCCGGCCTGTTTCGTAGGTAGGATATTGAATGATCCAGCGTCCATCCCCTGAGATATGTCCTCGATGAGACGGCCGATTTGGGCCGGGGAACTGTAGAAAATCTAGGAGAGAGGAAAAGGTTTATAAGCACCAATCCGAACGGCAGGAACCCTCCTTGCCTTGGTTTCCGGCCGATACTTGGCCTGCGATTTCTTCCGAGAGAGAAAAGAAGTAGCACTGCTTTTGGAACTAGACCTGTTGTGTTCCTTGAAGAAGACTTGAACCCCATCACCATTTTCGCGCGAAGAGTATTCTGAGGCAAAGCTAGACCGATGAGCGTACACAGATTCCACATCGTCATCACGAAGCCCGTTGACTATCGACCTGATAAACGGGCTATCAGTAGCGAGCCATAGCAGCGAAAATGGGGGAATGAGATACCATATCGTTTCACCGTTGGCTAACTCAATGACCTCTAGTGCTGTACCTGCCTCTGGGTTCAATGGAGTCTCGTGGGGCGGTAATTGAGCGGGATCGTATTCTCCGGCAGCATTCTGGGTCCGGTCACCTGTGTACATGTCATATCTACATAAGGTATTCAGTGTATGAAAGCTTCATGTAAGTTTGGCTACATACAGTGAGTCATAGGCGGCCGAGACCGGTTTTTCAGAGGCAGTCCCAGAAGCCGACGGAATAGCAAGATAGTCTCCCTGTGACGAGGAACCTGGGAAGTGTGGGACAGGAGGTGACTGATCATGAGAAAAGCGGCGAGCGGCAGCGGACCGTGGTGGTGGAGGGGTTGGTACACGGTCATGCACTGAACGATTGGAGAAAGACTGGGCGCTAATCCTCTTCCTTCGGTTCGAGCCTTTACGTAACAAGGTGCTGAGGTCAACCGACGACGACCTGGTGTCCGAAGCCAGGATGATGGTCCTTCTGACAACAGAACTAGACGGGGCATCACTAGACTCGCGTGCAGGCCGCAGGGAATCGACGTGCCGACGAACGGACCCTTTCTTGACCCGGTGATCATCACTAGGAAGTTCGCTATCCACGCTCGGGCGGGCGCCACCCACGCCAGCTACGGAGCTTGTAGGCCTTTGTTCAGGAATATCAGGCTGTGGGGCTCGAGTGACCGAAGGATTTCGCGTCAGTGTTACCTTGGAGGAAACGGATGCACTACGGAGTAGTGCGCTGAGGGCTTGTCGATCAACGGATAAGGCTTCTGCGGCCTCAAAAAGCTGCTTAATCGCGATAGACTCCGAGGGATTCTCTTGGATGACGGGTTGAATAGCCCCTTGAATGGTGCTATGTTGAGGTGGTGACGGCGGTGGTTGAGAGAGCATAGGTGCCGAATCAGCTGTAGCAGGACGTCGGTGGGATGATGGTGAAGTAGGCCTATGGGAGGTCGTTGGTGTTTGTTGGGATGTAGGCCTTCTCCCCTGTTCCTGGTGAGACTCGAGCGCCCTCTTGCTACGGAAGCGGGCCATGAAGCCTTTAATCCCCGGACTGGCTGAGGCAGGTGGGCTTGGAACGGATACCTTCGCTCGGCCAAAGTCAGTAGCGCTTGAAGGTACATGTTTACCAGGGTTGAGCTTCGTAGGATCATATGTAACTGCTTGACCAATCGGAGATGTACCACTGGGATCCAGAGGGTATGGTGTAATCTCACCGCCTATTTGGGGAGGGGGCTTCGACTTCAAGGTTCCTCGGAATCTCCTAAATCGCTGGCTGATCTTGGAAGGTGCGCCATAATTACCAGAGCTGGAGGAAGGAGGTCGAAGAGGAATCGCGTCTACACTGGCAGAGGAAGAGACTAGTGTGGGGCTTCCAATCTGACCGGGACTGATGCGTTTGCGTGAAATCGTACCGCTGGAGAGTATAGTAGCACCTTCGGACACAAGATTGGACGCAGAAGGAGGTTTTCTAAGTGCGCGAGTGGCAGCATCAGCTTGCATTTGAACAGCCCTATGCAACTCTGCAGCCTCCTCGGGGCTTTGAGGTAGCCTGGGTGTGGATGGATTGCGCAACTGCTTCAAAGGAGTTATAGTTGTAGGCAACACCGTTGCCGGAGAGCTTCTGTCGACATTAGGTGATGCGGGAGTCTTGCTAATCGGCTGCAATGACGTAACTTCAGGTAAGGCTAGAGGCGTGGTGGGTTCCTCAGGGTTGTCGGGTTCGTCTCCGAATAGGACTTGGGCCAGATCTCTATTCTTGCGTGTCGTTGGCGATATGTCTCTGTCTGACTGAGTTGAGGCAATGTGCTCAACCACACTTCCAGGTGCCAGGGGTGGAGATGCTGACTGTATACTGTCGACCACAGAGTTCAGTAATGCGTTAACCTTTGCTACCTGGTCACTGCTCGCCACCATTAGGCTGGCAGGGGGAGCCGGCTGAGTTTGGGGAAGAGGGCTAGCAATCTACAAACAAGGGAATAATGAAATAATGATGAGGCACTACATCAAACAAGACGTACTCGCTCGGCCCGACCGTTGAGAGAATAATTCGACTGCGAAGTGCTGGGTCGCCGACGTCGAAGCGAAGGAACTCGTTCGCGAGACTCCGGAGGTGCGGCCTTCGCAACAGCAGCGCCGACAAGCTTCTCCTGAATTGCCATAAAGTCCGACTTATTTAAGCCAGCATAGCGAGCAATGATATCTTCCATATCCCAATCATCGTCAGGTGATCCGCCGGGTGTAGTAGAGCTGGAATCCGGAGGGAATTCGTGCCAAGCGGGCAGATGGGGATCAATTTCGCTGAAGATAGTCAGTCCACGATATTTGAGATTGTCCGCCTCTGAAGAATGGTAACTAGATCCATTCGATTCGAGAGAAGATCGAGATGAGTTTGCGAGGGGAGAGAATGCAAGGGAAGGGAAAGTGGTCAACATAACAGGTGACGCAGGCGCAGTCTGTCTCGAATTCCTGTTGCTGTCATTGCGTGCAGTTTCGTTTTGAAATGTCTGAGATGTAGGTGACCGGCTGCCAGTTTGGGTGGGTGTGGGTGAGCGGGGAAATGGAGGCGAGCCGATGTCAATCCGAGAAATTGGCAAGAATGGTTTAAGGTCAGGCAAGGCGGAACCATTCGAAGATTGAGAATTAGAATGTTCAGCCTTACTCGCCCCGTCGAGGGTAGAGGAGTCGGGAAGAGGTGAACGCAACGAACATGTGGTGGAAGCGGACTGATTGAGGGGCTGTTGCAAGTCAAAGCCCAGTCCGCTGTCACTTGTCCAACTGCCGTCACGACTGTGCCCTGCATTTGGCACAAGTGGGCTCCAAGTGATGTTCGATGGAGTGGAAGGGTGAGATGAGACAGTCAACGGCTGATAAGCTGGACCAGAAAGTGGGGACGCAGGGCGCCTCCGACCAAGTACAGTCGAATTCAAAGGGCTTTCGAACTCGATTGAGACACCGTCCGTGCCTCGGGAGGAGTAGTCGGGGGTGTGCCTCCCATTGCTAGAGCGCGATAGGAACGGAGACGATGCAAGGGGTGAGGTAGGTCTTGGAGACTGGGAAGATGGGGAGTTGCGTCCAAGCCTGCTAATAGTCGGCGTTTTGGTGGTGGGCGAGGTAGGCGAAGACGGTTCGGCAAAGGTCGCATAGGCGGGCGACGTTGCTCGTGGTGTCGTTGAATGTGAGCGGTCATCAAAATCTGTGTTGTCCCGAGGCGTCATCGGTCTAGGCATACCTGGAATATACCCTGGAGCGATGCGGAATGGCACGGGGGAGACCCTATGGCTTTCAGGTTCAGGCCGCACTTGGTTGTCGGAAGAAATTGCCATGCCAGCTTCAACGTCGCCCGATGTAGTCGAGGATTCAGACACAGATTGCCTCTACTAAGGTTTAAGCCAAAATGTTCAACCGAGTGCTAACATACTGACCATTTCTTCTGCGCCCTGGTAATTATGGTCGGTGGTACCATTGTGGCGAGGAGCAGGCGCAGTCCTTGGCATGACAATCTCATCCTCGCCTTCTTCTTCTATTTCCTTGATTACTTTCTCCAACGCCCGAGAAGCATGCCGAAGGGCAGAGGGGGTCATGCTTGTTGTCGCGAGGTGCTCCGAAGACACTAACGCGTCCTCATCTGCAGCATCCTGAGATGACTGATGGCTGTCGGGGTCTTTCTCAGGCGATGATTGGGTGGAATCTGCGGTATACTGTTCAGGAGTCGAGGGCCGCAAGTCATCTGCATTTTTCAGGCTAGCAGATGACTCGGTTGGAGCGAACGAATGAGTGCTACGTGTACTCGCAGCCTTGGATTGCTGCGAAGCTACACTACGGAGATACGAGTGATCGCGGAAACGACCTGAGCCAAACAAATTATTGCTATAGCGCTTTGGGGAACGTCCGCTTGGAGAGGAAGTTACTGAGCCCGATATCGATGAAGCCTCGGTGATTTCGGTGTCGGTAGAGCGCACAGAGTAGCGTCCTATGCCAGAAGAATACTCAGCTCTGGTGTCGGATGATTCTCTCATGCCTGAATTCCTTGCACGGATACGCCCCAGCGTCTCAAGAATCATATCCTCCTCCTCCTCGGAAATGTGATGTTCGATGCCTTTAGCCCTCTGTTCTGCGAAGCGACTCTTCAAATCGTCTAGAGTGAAGGGCTCTCCTGCAGATGTACGCAGGAGCGTGAAGCGACGAGAAAGACTGAGGACATATTAGTCTTGCTTGACAATTCACACGTGTTCAATCGCACTCACTCTGGGAGTATGAGGGAAGTACGGAAATCACTGGCAGGGGGGAGCTCTGGTAGCGTTGTAGGTGAATTGGTTCGCGTAGTGGTGGACACCTGGCTCCGTTTCGCGTCGGACTTTTTGCTAGAAAAATGAAACAAGGCCCAATAGAAGAATCCTTTTCAGGGTGAAGGCTTTGACAGAACTTACCGAAACCTGTTCATATTGAACTATAATTCCCTCGTTTTCAACACGTTGAAGAGGTAGTAACTGCTGGACGAAGGACTAGAAAGGAAGGGGAATCGCAACGTGGTAAACACGAGTTGGATGTGTGATGAGAGTGCGAAAGTCTGAAAAATCCGAGAAGAAAGTAGAGATTAGAGCGGAAACGAAGACAGCATCCTAAACCGAAACAGCAGAAGAGTAGAACGATGACAAATGGTCGTTATTGACGCACGCTGTTGCTGTCGAGGCCTGAAATTGTGACTTGCGGAGGTAATCGAGAACATACACAGGTACAAATATGGTATTTTCATTGGTACACAAACATACATCCCAACCAGAGTTTCTTATTAGTTTCTTACCCGAGGTCCTTCACATGGCATACCTGCACATTGTGTGGGTATCAGTATTGAACAGTCGCAAAGTGGTAACCGTGAACCTACTTCTTGGTGTATTCCTTTGCTGTGGCGAGGAACTTCGCCTTATCGTTCTTCAAAAGCTAGACCCAGATTAGCCTTAGGATACCGCTGGCAAGTTCAAAGGTGTGTCGTACTGCGGCTATATCCGGCTCAAACGGATCATCGGGACTGGGGTTATTGAGTTTATCTTGGATTATTAGGAAGACTGCGGAAGGAGATCGATCCAGTGTCCCGGTGGTGGTCGCATTGGAGCTCACCACTTGATAACGTTACAGAAGGCTTCCACTGAGAGTGAAGAGTTAGTGCACATACACCATTCAAAGCATGAATTGGACTCACCTCGTCTCTCAATATGGGTACACAAATCGAACCCTCCTCGTTAATTCCTGGATGATAAATCTTCGTCGTAAATTTGACCTGTAAAAAGTCTGAGTCAAAATGCTGATCGGAGAGAATATTGTCGCACCGTCGGTGCTTTGAAGGGAAAGTTCTGTGGGAGTTCTACGACAAAGCTGAATGTTCCTTTGGCATAGGGAGAGTCCGACTACTTCATGAGACGTGACAGTAGGGTAATGGATGTGAAATAGTACGCTCACCGCTGCTTTGATGCTGCACTTCCATTCAAATACGTTCTCGTCATTGGGATGCACAGTCAAGCCCTGGCCAACGCCGAAACAGTTAGGAGCACAACACGACAAGAAAATGGGACACACGTCGATAGGGTTAGAACTGAGATCCTTGAGTTCCTGTAATCAGGGAGGATTTACGTTGGTCTTCAGCCGAATATATGGCATAATTAAGCCTACTTTCTGGATCCGACTAAATTACATGTCAAGAGCAGAACCACGAAGAACTGGGGGATGCATACGGACCGAAGCGCAGCCATTAATTTGATTGCGGGACCAGCAGAGCTATGGATGGAGGAGGTTTAGGGGTTATTTGTCCATGTTTCGGATGGCACCTAGAACGCGGGGACGATGCAGTTTCACTTTCTTCTCCCGCGTTCAACATGCTAGCTGTTGGCTCTCCTGATGCCTCGCGCGAAGAATCCCCTGCGGCGGCATCAATCAACAACAAGACCGCAGGGAAGAAACGAAAGCGAAATAATGGCGCTGCCTCATCCCCAGCACCCCCAGAGCTTGGCAACACGTCAACTCCGTAATAAGTGCCTTTCCTAATGGTTCGACTAAGCTCAAGACGCCGTCTAGCCCTCCACAAACGTATCTGTCTACGGACACGCCACCTCTGTTGATAAAATATCGCGAACCCGCCTTTGTTCCCGCCTCTGAGGACCCAGAGTTCTTCACCACTGAGCAATTGCCTATGAATCGTATGGGATTCCGTTACATTCCTGCAGGTGTTGTCCCTTCCAATGGGATACTCACGTGCCATACAATTGAAACTACACCCGCCTGTTTTCGCGTAAGCTGGGAAGACCGTAGCCCGTTCGTCAAAGTGACGAAGGACGGCTTGGCCCTGCTCGGAGACAAGGGCTTTCGGAGTGCCCGTTGCAATGTTCCCGTCCGTGAAGGGAAATGGTATATGGAAGTGAAGGTGGTGATCGGAGGTGGTGATTACTTGGAGGATAATAACAGTCCTGAAGGGAGTCATGTTCGTCTCGGTTGGGGAAGGCGCGAAGCACCTCTGAATGGGCCCGTTGGTCTGGATGGATATAGTTATGGCATTCGCGACAAAACCGGCGAAAAGGTCACCCTCTCACGCCCGCGTCCGTATGGAAAGCCGTTCAAGTCCGGGGACGTCATTGGAATGTATATTTCTCTACCCCCTCGAAGACAGTCAGACCCCAAAGACCCCCATGATCCTGCGCACCTCAAAAGGCAGCGCATTGCGATTGATCTCAGAGGCCAAACCTACTTTGAGGTGCTGGAATACCCACAATCCAAAGAGATGAATGCCCTGATGGATTACTCGGGAAAATCTACGAACTCTGCCTCGCTACCGTCTTCCACCAAAAAATCCGCAACTGTCAAGAATCTTCCTGACCGTGGCCGCCCTAAAGCCCCCCCGCCTGACGCTGAGGCCCTTCGACCAATTCCGACGCTTTCAGGTTCGCGGATCGCTTTCTTCATCAATGGCGAGTGCCAGGGTGTTGCATTCGAGGAGATATACGACTATCTACCTCTCCACTCTACCAATTCATCTCGCAAAGTGAAGGAAAAGAAACGCGCTCGCGATACTGCTCACGAACACAAGGAAAACCCCTTTGATGACGGACAGCTTGGCTACTATCCTTTCATCTCACTCTTCAATAATGCCAAAGTACGGGTCAACGGCGGTCCTAACTTTGACTTTCCACCTCCCCACAATGTTGATGCCCTTTTTGAGGACAGAAGGACCCCCATAGATAAGACACCCACGTGGCGTCCGATTTGTGAACGCTATGCTGAATTTATGCGGGAGGAATGGTCTCTTGACGAAATCGATATTGAGGAGGCCAGGGAAGAAGCACTTCGGAGAGCGGCTGACGAGAAGCTAGAGGCCCAGAAACGGGAGCGGCGACTTCAAAAGCGCGCCGAAGCTGAGGCCCGCAAGAAGAAAAAACTGACTCAGGCAGGATCTACTCCCCCTCTCGAGGACGATAGATTTGCTCCGAACAGCCCTCTCATACCTTCTGCTGCACAGCCTAGTCCACTCAGACACGGCATTGCGTATCCACCTGAAGGACTCTTCAAAGAGGCGCAATCGCCTGCCCCAACCGTAACCTCCACTGCCGAGGTGCCCGATAATCAGAGTGGGCATAACTCAGAATATGGAGACGGAGTATTGGACGAGGGAGCCGAGGACACACTACCTGACCACTACGTGCCATCTCCACACGCATCTTCCGAGGGACAATCATGACATTCGGAGCACGAAATAAGGAATGTATTATTAACTTCTTAGGAAATATTCTACCCCCAGCGGGGTGGAGGTATACGAACAGGATATCTGCAAGTCTTGTCATACATCAATATCTGAAATTTGGGCTTTTGACATACCCTGTGGTTTGACCACATCCTTTTTCCTTTTCCACATGGATGGTCATGATGAGATCGCCACTCTGTCTATCCCAACGAACGCTACACCAGTTGCGCTTACCCATAATGTACTTGTGGGAGCGCTTTGATCCATCATGCGGTTCGACGTCGAAGAGGGGAATCTAGCAACTGTTAGCTAGGATACCTCTTGGTAGTAACTAGCTGTACCATTGTCTCGTCCGTATCTAAGTGGTGTAACGTTTTGTGTATTTTCGTGGCCAACGAAGACACCATCGTCAGCACTGCGTTGGGACTTGTTAAAGGACATGGACGACATCAGTGCCTCATCTTGGGCGGTGTTCGGCGACACTCACGGTGGTGTGTTTACGATTGCACCTATAGATATGATCGATACACATATCTCAATGAAGAAACAACATAATGATTGCGCACTGGTGATTACATTGACCATGTATCGATAATCGGCGGCAGGGGTAATCTCCGCATCCTTTTTAGTTCGTAAAGTCTTGAAGACGCCGACTGCAGCGCAATGCACATCTCCAGATAGGAATGATATGCGGATCCTCTTATCCAGAGCATACTTCTGTAGTTGAGTAACGAGCCAGTTCCGTTCTTTCTGAAGTGAAAGTTCAAGGACGATGAAAACCAACACTGCAGCGAGGAGCCCTTACTTTGTGGGACTCGGCAGTCCAATGATCATTCTTCGACATGTGGTGAGGTGTATATCCTCGCGGAATGATAAGAATGCTCACTAGGTCATCCAGTAATTCCGCGTCCGCGTTAAATTTGTTGACAAACCCAGATAGTCCCAAAGCACCATTCCTACCAAGGGTAACGAGAGGATTAAATTTTGAACCCAGAGCTTTCTCTAGGAACACCATCCGAGGATAAGCGATGGGAATGCCTAGAGTACAGGCGCCACGGACGTTAGCACGAGGGGCGCACAAAAATGGTGGCAGACGGTAAGCACCTAGTTGAATAATTACGTGCTCGACCCCCGATGATAGTTGTCTCAGCCGCTGAAAGACCTTCTCATACTCCCGGGAGCTACATACTTGATCCTTCTTTCTTTCTGCGCTGGTCACGCAGTAGTGTAAGCAGGAACTAACTGACATGCATTCCACTCACCGGCAATCCAGCAAGAGAATGTACGTTTGAGGACCGAGGTAGGCAAGGAACGAATGGGAAGGATACGGAATATAAGGCCCTTTCGCTCCAAGGATGACGGAGCGATTAACGTGTTGCTCAGATCTATCGTCGATCCCATCAATGTCGACTGACGCTGTGATTAGCCTTTGAAACAGGCTACTGGACTAGGCTCACCATTAATGAAGCATTGAAAAAGAAGGAAAAAGAAGTAACCCCTCGAACCGATGCTGCAGTGGTATGTTCAATGGGATGCACTCAGGATAAGTGAGTAGAAAACACACTGTCGGAAGACTGGTGCCATCTGGAGGTCATCAGGATCTGATGTACTAGATGAGAAAAGAAAGGAAGAAGAGCAGTTTAAAGGAAACCCACAACTTCCGAAACCATCAATCTGACGTCCATGGCTGACTTAGACTAGCATTTCCCGCACCAAACGTATCACTCACCAAGTCTATATCATATGGCTCGCATGTTTAGCCGCTCCGGACAGATAGGGTAAAAATTACCGTGGTCGTCCGCCATGTTAAGCATTGGTCTACGGGGTGTAGGTTAGATGGCGTGTATTAATTTGTCTGAGAGCTCGCACATAGAACTGTTTGCGCGTGCAAAAGCCCCTCTTCTAAAAGACTGACAATAGTGGTTAAACAGAAAACGATCAATCATTGTCGAGATTTCTTCGGTCAAGGGGTGAGCTTTTCTGGCTTCTGGCTTCATATTTGATACCCATTCCTGTAACTCAGGCTCACGGGTCATGCTATGGAGAGGGGCCATCGTAAACCGCGACCTGAACAGTGAGCAGAGGAATGAACCTATCGCAATATAATTGATCACCTCCCCCAATCATTACGTGGAAGTGTTCTTGAGCATGCTTGTTCAAGAGGTCAACCCAAACCGGATCATAACCACTTTGAAACCCCGGACCACGAAAGTCATCAGGATTAACACCAGCAGAAAACCCGTTACACTAATGAAGGCATCAGGATCGTTCTGCATCGTTTGAAGTCGCTGGACGCACAGAATGAGCGGCCCATTTCATGTTCTCATGGCGTCCTGGGACGTAGAAATGAAGGGCCTGACCGTTGTTTATTGTATATGCAATAGACATTTCATTTGGACCCAGCGGAATATCAATCAAGAATCTCCAAAACGTGAACGTGCTAAACTCGCTCAGTGAACAATCTTCTCACATAAGATAATGACGCACCCCCCTTGTCCACCATAGACGTATATTTCATGACCTGGTACTTGGTGTGCGACGGCATTTGGGCCTTTCGGAGCTTTCCCATTAGGATGCAGTACGCTTCCCAGTGCAGGCATCAGGGTCGTGTGAGGATCGGCAGGATGAGGTCCTAAGTCGAACGACCTCCCTCGGCCAGTCGCCATACGTTCTTGAGGAAAAGTCGAGAAGTCTGGATCCCACTCATATGTTAATGTCGGGTGGGGCTCATAGATGGAGCCAGAATCGGCGGCTGGGATTCACCATATGTGAGATTTGCCCAGCAAGAGGAAAACTCAGACGCACTGACGACCAAGGCAGCGCCGTGCCATACCCCTTGCTCGTCAACAGTATCGTATCTTTTTAAAATAAGCTGGGATCAGCAGCTATGCAGATGTCGCGGGCGTACCTCAGCAAGGGCCCAACCATGAACTTGGAGAGAATATGAGAAAAAGCTACTGCGGAGAGACAGGTCAACAGCCGACACGTACTTGGAGATGGGGTTCCATTCTGGCGACCCTCAATATCTGAGAACGTTCTACGGCAGACATGGATGTGAGGGTACTGGCAGAGACAAATGTCGACTGGGAAGCGGTCGGACTGCGTGGGCTAGATGCAAAGTAGTCTTTCGGGGGCACTGCAGGTGGTGCTGGTGATGCAGGGAGTCCCGGAACATTAAAGCCTCCAATAAACCGCTCCTCTATTGGGTGTACCTCTGGTGTGGGTGGATGAGGTTCGAGCTGCTCCTAAGCAGGTGCGCACTATTAGTCGCCAGTCTCAACTGACGAGCAATCACCAACCTTGGCGGCTCGACGATACGCGTGCCATCCTGCATTATCCATTCCGTCGCGGATGTGTAAAAGGTGATGCTTGGATTCAGTGGCAGAGCGCCGTGTTGGGCACAACCGCAGCTCAGGTTGGGACAAGATATATCGGCTATCAATTTAATGGCCGAACTCATGATTCAAGTCAATATGGACGCCAACGCATCCCCTAGCCTAGCCTGTGTGCTCAACAACGGTCGTCACTAACTTTCCGTCTCTAACAACACTCTTCAACATCTCCGGGATTGCTTGTTCTTCGAAGATACCTTCCTCCTCCCCAACAACGGGTAAGTTGACATTAATACTACTGCACTTGGCAGTAGTAATCTCTGCTTCCAGACAGTCCTTTGACAGATACAACGTGCCGGAAACTGTGGAGTCGATTTGTATGGTGGGAGCCGATCCCGTGATTTGAAGAGCAAAAGAAGGCGACCTCATCACAGAAATACTGGAGACCACGGATTCTACTAGGATGGACGTCTTCTCGCATCCAACTGACGAAATCACACTACTTGAGACCGACCAATCAAGAAAGAAGAGGATGCCCATACCTAGGGTAACGGCATTGACCTTGCCTCGGATTTGGATGGTGCACTTGTTACACCCATATATATTGACGACCTGATTAATCTGACCGTCCTCCACGATTAATGACGGGTTATTCTCTTGATATTCCTGGAGAAGGGGTCAGCGGGTGTGACCGAGAGAGACAAATCGGTCTCACAATCATCCATTTTCCTGCTTCCAATTCGAATTTTGGAGGCTTCTTTCCAGCAAGTGCTTGCGGTTTCGCAGGCTTTAACGGTTTCTTAGGGGCTGAAGGCCGACGGAAGGTTGTTATGTGTGAGTCAACGGTAGTTGTATTCAATACGCACAATTACCTGTCCCGGGAACGACGCTACTCGTTCTCAGCGCCGGATTCTTGTGAGTCATCTCGCTCTTGTCAACCTTGCGTAAGCCCTTGGTGACTTCCGCTCCACGGTTCAGCTCAGCAAATACGGCAGCAGTACCAGTCAGACTAGACGAGGCTGAGGAGGGAGGAGTGAGCCCTACGCCAGGCGGAGGCGGCGGGGGTGGTGGGGGTGGAGGAGGAGCGCCTACAGAAACGGTCGAGGATTTAGCAGCCACATACTGCTCAACAGTGGATCCCTAATGACGGCCATGAGCTACATGTCAGATAATACTATAACCAGCACAACCTTGGCATTCCACACTAAGCCAGTAGCATGATAGTCCATGACGTACTTGCGCAGCTCGTCCAAGATGGCGGTATACGCCCGCACCCATTCGGCGTGCTTCGGATCCCTGTAATATTGAACAAGATGGGATCAACGAAACCCTAAGGACTGATAATGACGCGCACTTCTCTTTGAACTCTTTGATTACACGATTGCCATAAAACATGGTTGAATCCTTGATCTCGTTAATGTAGGGAGCGGGTTTCATGTCCTAGGATGACAACTAGTCAATTGAAGGAATATCATACGACATCTGTCAGCTTACAACAGTCACCCATCCAACGCAGGGTGCGCCTTCTGATACAGTCGACATATGAGTGAACCAAGTGCGGTCCTTGCGATTGGCTTCCTTCAAGCGGGTAATGACTTCGATGTCGGCCTGAAGAGGACTGAGAACCTCGCCCCACGTCTTTTGGTCTGGTTTTTGGCATGATGCAGCCATGAGTAGCAACGCTCTCAGGTTCTTGAATTGTCTCTCGATCAATCCGACCTAGCAAATCATTGGAATATCAAGGCTTCATGTTGAAGATTCGTGAGGCTAACCTGCTCAATCAAAGCTTCGCTCGGAAATCCGGCCGTAAGGTCCACAAACGGCTTCAGCTTTCCTTCTATAATTGCTTCGTCAAAAGCTGTTACGCTCTTGGGAACTTCCACTGGCTGAGCAGGAGGTTGGGCAGGCGTCGAGGGTGATGGATCGGCCACATGAGTTTCAATACCCGTTGATGCGCCCGAGTTCACGTCACTGGCCTCAGCAGCTTT
Organism: Pleurotus giganteus; assembly: GCA_032158425.1. Lineage (NCBI taxonomy): Eukaryota > Fungi > Basidiomycota > Agaricomycetes > Agaricales > Pleurotaceae > Pleurotus > Pleurotus giganteus. The sequence goes on along the minus strand of JAPEHR010000001.1, from coordinate 2,379,868 downwards.
CGCAGCCGGTCGAAAACCATCCTGGGTATATACGATATCCTCGATTCGCGATGTTGCTGCTTCAAGCCTACACAGAAAGATGAATACGGAAAAGCACGACCAGCAAGCGATCTACCGTTTAATGATAGTGGCCAAGGAATACAGGCCGCTGGACATGGCTCCAATAGGGCTGCTCGATTCTCCTCGTTTGAGTTGTCGTTCAACTCGAGTAGAAACAGCCACTTACTAAAATAGCAATTGTTTCTAAATGCGATCGGTTGTGTACCGTAATTCAGTAGGAGTTCGAATCGACTTCGACCATGCGCCCGCAAGTCCGATCGTGCACCATCGCCGTCGTGTCTCCCGCTGTGTAAGTCAGTGTCAACAGGTAGTGAGAAGCTCTTCAAGTGCCAGAAAGTTTGCTGTTAGCTAGCTGGAGCCTGCAGCACAGCAACAATATTTTTTGTGAGCATCAAGATGTGCAAAAATCGTCCTGGCCATGGAACGATCATAATCTGCCAATCCTGATTCCTCTGCACCAGTTTGCCGGCAGAACAACTTGAGAGACATTCTGCCCCTACCCAATACAGCATTTCCTGTCAATCGTAAGTGGCTGGTTCTATTGAACGACAACTCAAACGAGGAGAATTGAGCAGCCCTAATATAAAAGCAATGGAAGTTGATAGGTATACCATTACCCACCATTGAGCATCAAAATATAGACTAGGCGGCGCCACGGCGCCAATATCACCTTGCTTCCTCTTCACGTTGTGGCCTCGCGCATTATTTCCGACACTTGTGTAACCTAGCTTTTAGAATGGATTCGTCGTTCCACGACACACCCATCGCAAAGGATTTGGACTATGAGTACAAAAGATTAGAAAAGACGAGGTGTGAGTAGAGTGTTTTCGCAAGGTGGCAATGGCACTTTACTGCACTTCTGATTGGTCCATCACTCAGAGGTCCAGCCAATCAGCAATGCAGCAGAGAGTTGGCGCCGAGTTTGCAGAAACACTAGTATCCCTCAGCTGTAGTATACTAGGCTCGTAACCAGCCCGCCTATGGGGTTGTCGCTTAAAAAGGAAACCGCCGATAGGCGGGCTGGTAAAACTTGTCGAAATTTAAGAGGCCAGTCATTGAGCTCCACTGGCCGTGATGCCGATGTCATTTTTGACGGCTCACGTCCGCATTTGGCCATGTTGTCCAGATTCCATCTAGCTTCAGAACAGCGTTCGCCATTGCTTTTGTCGCCATTTTGTCTTTGTAGAGGGACCAGCCATGTTATGCAGCTTGATTTTGTGCTGCTATTCCTGGGTTACCACCAACCCATGATCGGATCCTCCGAAAACGCGCCACACATCATTTCCAGCCAAGGATGTATTCACCTGCAACACTTTTATTCGCACAAATACATCTGCGCACATCCCGGACATGTAGAAAAGAAGCGGTAAGCATAAAGACGAGGTGTCATTAGACTTGCACCAGAAATATAGTCTGCTTATCAGGCAAAACACTACAGAGCAAGTGAGAACGCGATGGCGAGACGAGTCTGAATAGTAGATCGGATCTGGACAACACAGCCAAATGAGGACGCGAGCCGTCAAAAATGACATCGGCATCACGGCCAGTGGAGCGCAATGACTGGCCTCTTAAATTTCGACAAGTTTTACCAGCCCGCCTATCGGCGGCTTCCTCTTTGAGCGACGACCCCATAGGCGGGCTGGTCACGAGCCTACAGCTGTAGGACAATATGGACCGACCTAATTAAGATGTACTAAGCGCTGAAATAAGCGCGACATTTAAGACTTATATAGAAGGACCCTAAAGAAATCAAGTCCTCAGGTTAAGGCGCCCGTAAAGCGCTGAAAAAGATGGATATAAAAGGTCAGACCTTCTTAAAAAGGGTCATTTACGCTCAGTAGACCTTGCTTGGAAGCAAGGTGACAGACAGGGAAACTGATTGACTCGGGGTATGTGAAGAAAATGCTGGCTATGCGAGCTATGAATGGATCATACTTCAGAATCATGATCTACATCCAAGGATTGTTTTGCTAGAGCCTTTTTTTTTGCCTTCCTCCGTCGCTGCCTTTCCCTCTCACGTTGTCTTGCTCGTTGCATATCACCCTTGGATAAGCCAGGGTTGTATAATTGATCAAGCTAGCAGTCAGTAGATCAGCTAGCTGCGGTCAAACTTCGCAATATCGAACACGCCTTTTCTAGAAGTATGCGTCGAGCGAAACGTCGATTCAGCTCGAGTGATCGTGTTTCTTGGCAGCTCACTCGTATACCGGTGAGCTTGTGCCGTAGTTGCACGCTGCTCATGGTTTTATTGATCGCTTGGCCACCTGGACCACTACCTAGCCAAATACACTTCATGAGAGCAGTAGCTGGCGTGTTGGTAGGTCATACCGCGAACAAAAGATTCATCGATATCCTCCTCCCTCAACTCGGGTACAACACGTTCCTTGTGAGCTCTTTTTAGTGCAGAAAAGAAACGAATTTCACTCCTAAGAGAGGGCTCATCTGGAGTTCTGGTCAGACGACGTCCGGGTCAGTTGACCCATGAATGGAAAGGGAAGACGAACCCAGCGCGACACGTTTGTTGCTTGCGAGTACCATGGCTAGGTATCGGAGCAGGAGTTTTAATAGTATCATTCGACCCCAATTCAGTGTCCTTCGTCATACGCAACTCTGTTATTTCAAGTATGTTGGAATGGCAAGAGGGCATAAGTATGCATGACGCACTCCATATCGATTGTTCATTCCAAGTGGCCTCACTCCTTGGCACTCTAATAGCCTGAACCACATTCTTTCGAAGGATTGAAGTGACTTCCTTAGACAAAGCTATACCAGACGCGTATGCATCTGGGTCGACTTCACCCTGCGCGCGAAGAGCATCTTGCCTCATCTTTTCATGAAACGCTGTAGACATACGTGTCAACTGGTTGTGGGATGAGTGAGTGGAGGGGACGGTACCTTTGAAGACTGGTCCATCGCCTTGGAAAGGTTCAGCAACATAAGCGAGGGTGAGACTAGCCTATCTCTCACCTGAGAAGGTCGTGCGGGCGGCGCGCCATAGATCACGATAAGCTGCCCGAGCGGAGGCTCTGAGGGATGGTGTGATGGACATGGTGCGAACAAGACTGGATTGAAGCTGGGCGCTCCGAACATCAACAACTGACAGTACAGCCACTCCCTGTTCCGTGGCTGTGCGCTAAAACTATATAATACTCTCGTGTACTATGGTGCACTAGGACATCATAGATACAATGGCTTAGCGGGCAGAGCCTCCACCCATACCCATCATCTTCATCATGTCGGCCATGTTAGGCATTCCAGCACCAAGCCCACCAAGCCCACCCATACCGCTCATTGAAGACATCATCATGCCTATATCGAATGGGTAAGGATGCATTTATAAAACTGGAGAAGCCTACGTTGCAGTTCCTCCATGTCGAACTGGTCTCCACCCTGACCCTGCATCATAGCTTTCATCATCTCTTGCATGCCTCCACTGCGCATTTGCCGTTGCATATGTTGGACCATACCAGGTGGCATAGCTCGCTGCAGTTGGTATAAACACAACACATAGAGATACAGGGAAAATGACTTAGGCTGACCTGCATGGCCTGAATTTGGGCTGGAGTGGGCATGCCATTGAGACCGCGACCTTTACCACCAGCCGCATTTTGCATCTTCTGTATGGCCTGAAGCCTAGAAGAGCAGGTATCAACGTGATCGCATCGGCAAGCGAAACTCATACCAGCCATGCTTTCCCCCAGCTTGTTTGGCCATATTGGCCATCATGCGATACTGGCATAAGAGCTCCTCGACTTCCCTCACACTGGTACCGCTCCCTTTGGCTACTCGAGCCACACGCCAAGTCAGTCCGATGGGTTTTCCATCCTTCGCTATCTCCATAAACGGCGAGCCATCGGAGTCAAGTTCAAAGGCTGACATGCTGTCGGTAATATATATCATTCGCTTCAACCGCAGCGTGCCTTCCTCATCGGTTCCCTGAAGTAATTCTTGGGGTAGGCCCGGAATCATAGACGCAATCTTGCTTAGCGGTCCCCTGCACTCTCATGAGGATATGTGCGGGAGTAAAGGAGTTCCTCGGAACACACATATTCATAACGTTTGAGATCTGTTCTCGCCAGTCGCGTATGCTAAGCTTTCCTTCCTCGAGTTTCTTCGCCATCTCTTTCTGTTTCTCAGGATTCTGAGCAGCGAGGTCCTGCATATGTTCCATTAGGCCTTGAACGTCACCCAAGCCCAGAAGCTTCGAGATGAATGGCTGGGGAGAGAAGCGGTCGAGATCGTGAAGATGTTCACCAACACCAAGGAAGATGATTGGAGTTTTCGTGGCTGCCACACTGTGACGATGAGATGCAGGGACAATGTCACACAGAGAGAGCTACATACGCAGAGATTGCACCACCTCCTCTAGCATGTCCGTCCATTTTCGTAACAATTATGGCACCAAAGTCCGCACTGTCTTTGAAAGCTCGACTCTGGGCTTCGGCAGCCTGACCTGCGGGCGCAATGAGTTACTATGAGCATTTGCAACAATAAACTCTACCTATGCTAGCATCCAATATGAGCACCGTCATATTTGGCTGGATAGCTTCACTGATTTGTACCATCTCTTGAAAAAGCTCAGATTCTTGTTTGTGTCGGCCGGAGGTATCAACGATAATGACCTCGAAACGCTCCTTCTTAAACTTGGTGACGCCTTGCGCAGCAATAATAACAGGGTCTGTCTCTGTATACGACCCAAAGTAAGCGACTTTTGCTTTCGTGGCAGACTGTCGCGTCTGATCGAAAGCACCAGCGCGAAACGTGTCTGCACAGACGATAGCCGATCGAAAGCCTCTCTTTTGATAGTGAACAGCAAGCTTCGTGCATGTAGTTGTCTTCCCGTTCCCCTGTGATAATGATGTTAGATTTACATGAGACTCGAGGAGCGGGAAGGAGCACCTGAAGTCCAACAGCCATCACTACGTTCGTCTGGCCTTTCTTTGGCTTGTAGGGTTCTACGCCCGGATCAACTAGATTGACGAGTTCATCAAAGACAGCCTAGTCAAATAATACATGTGTCAACTACATTATAACACCAAGCGAAGCGGGCTCACTTTCTGGATGAGATGCTTTCTATTGGCATCCTTGGACTTATCGCTGCTTTCAAGGGCTGACTTTACTTTGGCCTTGACCTTTTGTCGTAAGGAGGCAACGAGCTTAACATTTACATCCGATTCAAGGAGTGCGGAAGTGATCTCCTTGAGTGTGGCATCGAGAACCTGTGGAAGGGCAACTAGTGAGTTGGCTGCACTGGAGCAGTAGAAAGCTTACCTTTTCATCGACGACTGGCGCTCGATTCAGTGAAGATAAAGCAGCATTGAGTTTACGACCCAAGTCAACAAGCACCATGGTGTGCGGCGAGCGGTATAAGGCTGCACATGAGCGGATTAAGTAATCGCGCTCAGAGACATGACCGGTCTTCTGATGGAAGGCCGGATCTCAACCACATTCATTTAGTTGCTGGGTGGCTCGCCGCTCGTGCGATCCGCTACATGGCCCAGGCCCATAGTGACTCGGAAGAAGAGATTGAAGACGTCGAATTTGATGTCGAAGACGACGCTGAACCAGAAATTGAGGATGAAGGCCTCCTTGATGGAGTAGAAGTTGCAGACGACGCAACGGAAGATGGAGACGAGGTAAGCTTGACATTTGAGAGTTAGTGTTCAACTTCCAGATAGTCCTTTTCTCACAATGTCCCAAGGATTCAAACTCGGACGACTCGGACGATGGAACGGACGATGAGGAGGAGGAAGCATCGGAACCCTCGATGGATCCGACGCTTCTGGACATTGAACTCGCTGCAGAGGAATTGCAAGAACGTCTCCATGATGCAGAGCAGGCTCCCGCTCCCCTGAGCCCTTCCTCCTCGCATGCCCCTTCCCACTTTAGTAAACGTACGTACCCGCCTTGTGGCAAGTTCGCGAACCTGACTTGTTTGAAAGCACTCTCACCTGCTCCCCTCCCTGTGAAAAGCCTAGTCTTGTCGTCAGAGGACACTCGTAGGAGAGGCCTGCGACTACCTGTAGGCCCTGGGTTTAGCATTCCTCGCACTTATACTGTTGAAGCGATATGCGCTCTCCCCCATCCAGTCCCAACGCATGCTCTGGTCGCGACACCTTGCATGATACACTTACTTACTGGGTCTGATGATGGCTATATTCGTGACTACGATATTTTTGCTGCTGTGAATGGCAAGAACTTCCTTTCAGCGCCTCAAAGACATCATTCTGGCGTTGTAGAAGGAATCTTGAAAGCCGGCCAGCTGCGCTTTTGGTGGGAGAATCCCAGCTACCCACAACTTACCAATGGTGTTCCCTTGGAGGAAGAACCTGGATTAGCACCAGTCTATAGTCTCGCAATGCATTCCGATGCTCTTTGGGCTCTGGCTGGGACAGAGGTACGCATATCTTCCTAGATACACCCTTCCTTCCTCACACCCACCGTAGGCTGGTCATATCAACTTGTTCACAGTCAGGCATGAGCCAGGAAGATTATGTCATGTTCTGAGCGGAGGTCATCGCAATCGTGTGTCCGCCCTCTCCCTTGACCATGATGAAAAGTCCCTGTTCAGTGCTGGTTGGGACGCTGAGGCTTTGGTACGTCGTTTGTTGTGTCGATTTACTTAGGAGCTGACCCTTCCAGCAATGGGATCTCAATACGGGACAGATTGTGCGTAACTACAACGCCCACGCCTCCCAGCTTTCCGGAATTGCAGTCCGACCGATATCTGCAGTTTATTATGATGACGGATCACCAGTTATCATACGCCGTGAACCCGAGCCAGTAGATATCACCTCCCAAAGTTTGACCCAAAGCATCCAAGTCAATGGAAGCACACTGACGGGCAGCGAACCCAGTCAGCCCAGTTCAAATAGCGAAGTCCCCCCATCAAGCCAACCTATGCCTGTTGAACCCCATTCTGATCAGGCCGACGTGAAGTCTGAGGCCTCCTACGACCCTCTTTTTGATGACGATCCCCTATTCAATGAGGATGCAACCGAGGCAAAACCTCCGCTTAATCTTATAAATCCTGGTGAACTATCGATAGCCAAACAACCTCCGAAGGCTGCAGCTGCACCAAAGAGTGCTCCGCCACTTCTTCAATCAACAAGCTATGCATCTTTCTCCCCGGACATATTGATGACAGTGTATATTGACGGTCAACTTATATTGTGGGATAAAAGAGTTCAAAGTCCTGGTACGGGCGTAGGAAGACTCTGGATGAGCGAGAGGACTCCTCCGTGGTGTCTCTCGGTCAGTGACATATTGTTAATGTCTGAGCTAAATGAAGCTGAACATGTGCTAGGCATGTTGGTCTTCAGATGGTAGGCAGATATACGCTGGCCGACGTCATGGGGCCGTCGATATCTGGGATGTCCGTCAGTTGGGAGCGTCGTCTGCAAACCCGAGATTATTGAAGACATTGCGGAATCCTCCAAGCTCTGGTGCTGTTTCAGGAGTGGTTGCATTCCCTGACGGCCGTCATATTGCCTGGTGAGGGTCCTTTATAGGATGAGGAACCCCGTGCTCAAACATGCATTCCAGTGCATCCGTGGACAATCTTCGTTTATGGAATGTTGCCGAAGCGAATGAACCCGACTCTTCCGGGAAAGTGAAAAGTGGTGTCCAATTCAAAATTATCCCTGGACACCATGGGGGTATTATTTCCCAAATGCGTAAGGTTTTCTCGTCAGTCACCGACTCAACCGCTGTGACCTTCTCCACACACACAGTTGTCGACCCAGGTGCACGGTTTTTAATCAGCGCAAGTAGCAATCGTGGGTGGCCATATGGCGACTCGACTCGGACAGTCTTTGTACATGAGATTAAACATTTTCAGTAGGCAGTTGTATAATTGGCCCCTATCTCAGTATAGTCGCAAACCGATCAGTATCGAGTTGCTTTGCATCGTGCTTCCAATGAGTGACGCGTTTGCAGACCTTTGGTCCTCCTCCGCCCCTCCCAAGAAGCCCCCTCTTCGCCAATCCCCCTCGAATCCTTCATCTCGACCACCATCCTCCAGCTCTCTCTTCAACACCCAGCCACGACACAGCCCTGTACCTAACTACAATCGACCTATTCAACATGTTAAGCCTACCGTGGCGTCAGGCCCTAGCTCGGAGGGAGATCCGTTTGGTGCATTGCTGTCTGGCTCACCTGCAGGCTCAGCTCTTAATGGGGGTCGTGGTAAGCTTACCATCGCTGAGATGGCTGCGCAGGCCCAGCAAGACAGGCTGGACAAGGCAGTTCTCTCGGAGAACCGTCAATCTCAAACGAATGGCGTGGGTCCCGATGCATTGTGGGCTGGATTGGACACCCTTGGAGCCTCACATAGACCATCACTTGCCCCAGCTACAGCTGGCGCTACCTCTAAACACTCTCTACTTGATGACGGAGATGACTGGGAATTTGGCGCTCCTCCTTCTATCCCGCCCTCCGCGCCTCAACACCCACCCTCCAGGCCTTCTTCTTATGCTGCTGCTGGTCCTGACGACACATTTGGCTTAAATGACTTCTCCACCATAGCTAAGCCGTCCCCAGCAGCGCCGGCCCTTACAAGCAATTCGTCAGGTGGATCAATCTGGGACGCACTCGATGCTTTCCAAGACCCCTGCGAGCCCTCACCGCACGCCAACGATAATGATGACTTAGACGACCTGGGATTTGGTCCCATACCATCTGTGCCACCGCACCCTCCTACCACACTCCAACGCGCTGATTCACCTAGTCAAGATTTTGACTTCGGTAACCGCGAGTATGCCAATGCCTCACCTCTCCATTCGGTTCAACCCACACAGCCCTCAGGTTTCAGGAGAGTCCCTTCGCCACCCCCGCATATTCTTGGTCAACTAGTTGAAATGGGGTTCATGCCTGATAAAGCTAAAAATGCCCTAGTATCTTCGTACAGACCCTCGTCCGACCCGAAGGACGCTGATTGGGACATCGAGGGTGCCATCACGTCTTTGATAAGTGGCGGAAGCAGCATCAGGCACGCTTCCGAACCAGATAGAAGAGGTTCACCCGACCCTTACCTTCCGAGAGTCTCTAGCGGTCGCCCGCCTCAGCCTCAGCCACACATAGACTCCACCCGGGACGGTGGCATGTTGTCCGGACCTGCAAGGAATGATTCTCCCAGTCAAAGCAGCGGTGATCTTCTCTCACAAGCGTCAGAGATTGGTATGACTATGTTCAATCGCGCGAATCTCTTTTGGAACACGAAAGGCAGGGAGATGAAGGACAAAGTGGTCGATCGTGTAGTCAAGGTCTATGAAGAAACGGCGGGCACTCGGAGTGCTGCTAGTTTGAGCAGGAGTGGCAGCGGTAGAGGTAGACCAAGATGGATGCAAGACGGCGCAGAGCATTTAGATGTTGGACCTCCCTCCTTCAAGGATTCTAATGATGAGGATGCACTTCCTCGACGACCAACTGGGGCCCAACTACGTAAGGAGGCATCTGATCCCTCAGAGCCACAAGTAAGACGTCCTACTGCGCCCGAAGTTGATATTTTCTCTTCCGATGCCCCATCAACATCACCTTTCCGCCGAGGTAAATCTAAACCGACTCCTGCAAATGCTCCCTCTGCTACTGCGTCAGCGCCTTCCCTTCCGTTGCATCACGCCACACTACCACAACCACGTCCTTCACTGATTTCCTGCTCGCCAAGCACTTTAAGTCAATCATCTCAGCACAAATCCAAAGGCACGGAACTCTTCAAGCTGGGACAGTATGCTGACGCGCACACGGCGTATACCCATGCTATTGAAATCTTACCTTTAGGGCATGTTTGCCGGGTACCGCTGTACAACAATCGTGCATTGGCGAGTAGCCGCATGGGTGATGTGAAAGGCGCGATAATTGACTCTGGCCGTGCACTTCACATTATTTGCGGTGTGCCCGAAAGCAACTATGCCGGAGGTCTAAGCGACCTCGATCCTGCCTCCTCATCCTCTGACCCAGACCGCTCGCAACTGACCTTTGATCCGCGAAAGGAAGCCAAAATCTCCAATCCGGAGGAAGGTAGTGCCGTGGACTTGGGTGGAATGTGGATCAAAGCTAGTAAGCGGAGGGCTGAGGCTTTCGAGGAAATGGAGAAATGGGCTGAGGCGAAGAATGACTGGGAGCTGATCTTGGGAGCTGGGGACTGGGTTGGAGAGAGTGTTAGGAGAGAGGCAGTTGGTGCTGCTGGGAGATGTAAGCAGATGTTGGATGGGGGAACACAACAATCGATTTCTAGGGCGTCTACTAACACAGCGATGACTACATCCCGTCCACTGCCTCGCCATGCGCGCCCTGCGCCCACTAAACCTTCAGCAGCTCTCAATGCTCTCCGCGCTGCTACGAATCAAGCCGAGGCCGAAGCCAATCAGAGACATGAATTAAAAGATGTTGTTGACGCCAAACTGCTTGCGTGGAAAGGTGGCAAGGAATCTAACATCCGTGCGCTGATAGCGAGCTTGGATAGTGTTCTCTGGGCGGAGTTGGGATGGAACAAAGTTGGGATGGGAGAGTTGGTTACAGAGAACCAGGTCAAAGTTAGATATATGAGGGCTATTGCGAAGGTGCATCCTGATAAGGTGTGTGTTTCATTTGCTTGTTTCAACACACCGTGGAGTTGATGGGGCTGGTGTAGATTACAACGAGTAGCGCAACGTTAGAGCAGCGAATGGTTGCAAACGGCGTATTCGGGGCACTCAACGAAGCATGGAATGCATTCAAACCTTGAATATCCCGTTGCAGAGGTTTTGTGGTATATGATGCAAGTATATTAGATTGTGCGTAGATAAGGGAAGTTATCTAAGCGCCCATGGTCGATCAGAATTCCTTCCCGCCCTCATTATCATCCATCCACATCTACACAATGGGCAGGAAGAACGCACACCGCGGCGCGACCAGGGAATCTGCTGGTGTCGGTGCCGATGCATCTTCATCAGACGCTCCTGAAGCACCAGCAGGGAGTAGCGCCGAGCCCGAGCCCGAGGCACCGCAGCCACGACCACCAGTGCAGGTGGTATATTGCGGAGGTTGTCTCTCCTCCCTTCTATAGCTGGCGACGATGACTGAAAGACAATAGTATGCACGTACCCGGTGGAATACTGCGAATTTGGATCGAGCTTAACGAGATGCAAGGAGTGGTTGAAAGAGACGCATGCAGGGTCGTTCGATAGGTATTATTCTGAAGGTGCGTTACATGAGAGGCCATCGATTGGACGGTGGGAAATGACTGAGTATGACAGAGGCGTTGCAAGCAAAGATAGGTACGCTCAGCCTCGCAGCACAGACGAAGCTGGAAGCGGATACGGCCAAGAAGGAGGCCAAGGCTGAAGCAAAGGCAGATGCAGCGCTGAAGAAAAAGATGGCATCTCAGGTATGGAAAAAGAACCCGGAATGCTGTTGGATGCTACTGATACAGGAGGTGACAGGTCACGATCAAACGGATCGAACGGAACAAGCGCAAGTACATAACGGCTGTGCATGGGCTGGAGGCATTTGGTGTTGAGCTGAAAAAGGCGGCGAAGCAGTTTGCGAGCAAGTTTGCGACTGGGGCGAGTGTGACGAAGAACGCGCAGGGCGTGGACGAGGTTGTGGTGCAAGGGGACGTGAGCGGGGAGATACTGGAGATGATTGAGGAGGAGGTGGGCGTGCTGAAGGGGATACCAGCGGACAACGTGGACCTTGTCGAGGAGAAGAAGAAGGCGTAAGGCTGTGTGTGATGGTGACGTCAGAGTGTAACGCGTGACTAGGATAAAACTGAGTAGCTTGAGCGCGATCGTCAATGTCGACCGTCCTTCCTCTCTCTGACCACCACCATGACTACTTCCGCACCCTCCATGGCCGCGCCCTCAACGCCCTCAACGCCACCTACATGCTCCCCGCAGACCAGGACGAGATAAAGGTACCATTCTGCACTCGGCAGCACTCACTCTCACAGCGCTACGACCTTCACCACAGAATGATGCAGTTTGTCTTCAATGGCAAAAACTATGTCGGTCCTGTAGCTCAGGTCCTGCATGCCGGCCACCATGCGCGAGTCCTTGACCTTGGCACAGGCAACGGTGCTTGGTCTGTCTCTTCGTCTCTTCGTCACGGCCAGCGACGCCCTCACTCACTGCTTTTCCTCAGGGCCATCGACATCGCCGATGAGTTCCCCAGTGTAGAGGTCATAGGCGTCGACTTGGCCCCAATACAACCTCGGTATCTTCTATTCTTGGCCTCCTGTATTCCGCTTACCCCCTCGTAGAAGCGTGCCACCCAACTGCACGTACGTATCACTCTACAGCACGTCCTCCACCTGACACCCACATCCCCTTCTTCGCATCCGCGTAGTTTCGAGCTATGCGATCTAGACCAATGGAGCCTTCCATACCCAGACAATTATTTCGACCTCATCCATGCCCGCTCCATGCACACAGGGGTACGTCCCCACTCTCTTTCACACAATCCTTTTCTCTACCTCCGCTATTCGCCTCAATCATCCTTCAATATTCACATTACTGCCGTACTACCTTAATTCCCTCCGCTATCCGGCGAGTCAGACGGCAGATTACTTACCAGTCCCACTGCGCGTCCAGATCTCCAATTATCCACGGCTAGTACACGAAATCGCCAGACTCCTCAAACCTGGCGGTCTGGTATTACTAATAGAACCAGATCTGATTCCTATAGCTGACGGTAGACCGGCGGACGACTTTGCTTCCTCTTTAGCTGCGTCTGGCTCATCGACTCCAACCTCATCAACGCCCACGTTACACCCTTCGTTCACCTCTCCCTCCTCCGTCTCTCCTCCATCCTTTCCACTGGCCTCATCAGCCTCACCAACCGTCCAAGCTTCCTCTCCACCCAACTCCCCCCCATCCTCCAACCGTCCACACCATCATCTATCATACGACGACGAAGGCCTTCCAGGATGGTTCGCCCTCTTTGAAACCTATCGGGCCTGCCTCAAACGTCAAGGCGTAGATCCCACTGTATCTCGCCGCCTACCACAACTATTAAGTGCGACCAAAGCGTTCCACCATGTTGTCGTCCAGGACGGCAATATCCCCATTGGCTTTTGGCCCAAAGGTTTCCTGTCCCTCTCATCATCACCTCGGTCACCCCTCACCCAATGTCCACAGATCCCCTTCTCCTGACAGTAGGCCAACTAGCTTGGATGGACAATGACCTATTTATCCCCGCACTCAAACCTCTTTTCCTTTCTTCCGGACTCCCAAAGTCTAAAGTCGACAAGTTAGTCAAAGAAGCACAACAGGATTTATACTACCCAGCATTACCCATGTCGTGTAAATATTATATCGTCCATGCTTTCAAGCGCCATTGAGTGCCCCCGTTTTCTCATGTATCTATATCCTTATTTGCATTGCCATAGATACCACCTGCTCCACATCTGGACATATACATACCTTCTTTGATCACCACTGTCAACATCCAATAGAGAATATCAAGCGAATTATATCACCTCTATTTCCTTTTGCAAGTACATAAAAGGCGTATGTAGAAAGATACGACCCAAATCAAACTCATACAAGCGACAGCAATGCACGCTGGAAGGGGCGACGTATGCAAAGTACACCGAGTAGGATGAGGCCAAGGATGAGGCGAAAACAAGGAGAACATGGCAGTAAGTCGCAACAGGAGAGCCAAAAGATGATACGCGCGGACGACGGACAAGGACATGTCATGCAATGGGAAACGAACGGACGATGCCAAACTGCATCAAGTACGGACTACTATTCTTCTGGCTTGAGTTCAATCATCCTTGGAGTAGTCATGGAGGACGGCAAGAGCCTCATTAACCTTGGCATCCATAGCGTCATTGGTCTCCAACAAGTGCAACAGCTCGGTGTTGTCCATTTCAAGCAGCATGCCAGTGATCTTACCAGCGAGTTCTGGTTGAGAGCTGGATTGTGAATTAGTAAACAAGTAGCGAGGGGTAATGGGCAAGCTAGTTACGTACTTCGCAATCCTTACATAAATAACCTCGCCAAGCATTTGCTTTTGTTCCATGGGAGAAGCATTGGCTAATTGAGCGGCCGTAATGGCAGGGAGCTCAGGAACAGGCACAGCAGGTTGTGCAGGGGGCGGAGGGGCAGCTCCTCCAGCGCCAGCATTGCGAGTCTGAGGGTTAAGCTTATACCCGGTAGGTTGAGCTGGAGGAGGAAGACGGCCAGCACCTGGAACGGGCGCAGGCGCGGCAGGACGAGCTTGTGGGGCGCCTTGGGGTAGGGCCTGAGGTGGCACGCCTTGTGGGCGAGGGCCGGCGCCGTTAGCGGGAGGACCATTAGCGCGAGGCATAGGCACCGTACCATTCGTAGGGGAAGGGGGCCCACGAGCGTTAGGTGGGCGGGGAGCACCGGTTCCACGAGGGTAGGGCGGCATGCCATATCCTTGCGGTGGGACTTGACTGTAGGGGGAAGGGACAGGCATGCCAGGAACCTGTCCATTCGCAGGTGGATAGCGGGGACGAGGGGGAATCATGCCAGGATTGCCGTAACTCATCATACCACGACCTTGAGGGGGGAAACCTGGTCCGGGAGGGTAGTACATGGGACCGTTGATGTAACCTCCCGGCATACCGGCTGCTGCGGCTTGCTGCATACGAATTTGGTTACGCTGAGCGATCTGGCTCTCGAGCTGCTGTCTGCGAACCTCACGGCGTTGGGCGAGAGACACGTAGAGGGGCTTCGTGCCCATCATCTTGTTGTTCATCTCAGCCACAGCCTTGGTGGCCTCTTCGGGAGATGAGAAGCAGACGAACCCGAAGCCCTTAGACTTGCCCTTATCGTCACACATGACCTTGCAACTGGTGATGGTGCCGAAAGGTTCAAACTCGGCGCGAAGCTTCTCGTCATCGATGTCGTCCTCTAGGTTCTTGATGTAGAGATTGACACCAGCATATTTGTTCATCTTCTCCAACTTAGCAGCCTCGTAAGACTTGCGCAATTCTTCTTCGCGCTCAGCCTTTTTTTGGGCACGTGCGACGAAGAGCTTCTTGCCGCGGATGTCGAGATCGTGCAAGGCGTCAACAGCGGCCTGGGCTTCTTCGTGTGTCTCATAGTTGACGAAACCAAAGCCCTTGCTCTTCCCCTCTTCATCAATTTGAACAACGGCAGAGGTAACATTACCGTATGGCTTGAAGAGCTCCTCAAACTCCTCCTGGGTAACCTCAAGATCAAGGTTCTTGATGTAAAGGTTGGTGAATTGCGCCTTCATCTCGTCCAGCTTCGATTGTCGTTCCTAGATGATAATGTTGACATGCGGCGCTGTTAATGAGTCGCTATACTGACCTTGCGAGAGATATGGTGTCCGACATAAACTTTCTTGTCGTTAAGCAACATCCCATTAACAGCCTTGATGGCGCTCTCAGCGGCTTCAGCCGTCTCGTAATGAACGAAGCCATAGCCCTTCGACCTGCCTTGGTCGTCAGTGGCTACCTTGCAGGAGAGGACGTTGCCAAAGGCGGCAAAGGTATCGTGGAGAGCCTGGAAGTGAGCTGAGAAACGTGTTATATGCATACCAATTGAAGGAATTATACCTTGTTGTCGATTTGTTCATCCAAATTCTTGATAAAAATGTTGCCCTGTCCAGTCTTGCGGAGTGCAGGGTCTCGTTGAGACCACATGATTCGGCTAAAACAAGAGCGAGTTAGTCGCTCGACACATTAGATATGAACTGAGCATACCAAGCACGGTTCTTAATGAGCGAGTAGTTGAGCTGCTCCAAAGCACGCTCACCGTCAGCAGCATTCAGATAGTTGACATAAGCGTAGCCCAAAGAGCGACGAGTGACAGCATCACGACAAACGCGAATGCTAAAGAGAATACGAGTCAACGCCGATGTGTGACGAAACAGATGATGAAACTGACCTTGCTACAGGTCCGATCATGTTGAAAATCTCGAAAAGCATCGCCTCCGTAACGGTGAGATCCAACTCTCCAACATACAAGGATGCAGAAGGGGAAGGCCCAGTGGGTGCTGGGGCGGGCGCACTGTACGGTGCGGGAGCAGGCGCGGGCGCGGGTGGAGCCATCACGGGGGCAGGCTGCTCAGGCAAAGGGGAAACTTGCTGAGGCACAGACTCAGGTTGAGCTACAGCAACAGAAGCCATTTGGATTATTTTTGTGGAAAAAGCTCGATTTGACGAAGGTGAGAAAGGAATTTAGGGTTTATGAGGTTTTGAGAGGTCGTTACTGCTTTATAACTTTTCTGCAACTAGGGATGTATGAGACCACGTCGAATGCACGATTTCGAAGCGCCGAACTTACACAGGAAAGAAGAAGAGACAACCGCTTGTATATAAAAAGGTTTTTTATATGTTTTTATACGGCTTTTTGTGCTGCAAAACGGACATGCGAGTCAGCAAGCGATGAAGAGGCTGGGCAACAACAAGAACGTAGGCCAGCTCGAAAAGACTGTGAATCGCATGCAAAGAGTGCTTTCGATTGCAATCACTGCCATCTGGAAGCAGGACGGGACAAGGGAGCACAGAAAAGAAGAGGCTCGTGTGCTGGGACGGCTTACCTTAGGTGGTGGTTGAAGGGAAAACATCGTTGGTTAATCAACTGACTTGATAAAGTGCTTTTCAAACTCCGACAGGACAGTCTGGCGCACTGTCCACAATGCATGATGTCTCACCAGAAACTGGACGATCGGGGGGGGCTTGTAATTACGCTTGGTCCACGCCGAAGAGGGGAGGGTGAATATCACAAACAGTGTCCGATGAGACAGACTTATAGTCATAGCAAGGCTGAACTACACGTAACAGTCGTACCCATACATGAATGAAGAAAGAAAAGGTGCGGGACATCTTATCCCCTAGTAAAGTAGGCTTTCGCGCCATGTGTTGCTAGTTCAGCCTTGGCCTTAACGGATATGATTAAGAGCGCGAAAGCATGGAGAAGCAACACACAAACCTTTTCCATGGTATGGCCGGCGGCGGTGTGGTGTGCGTATATCTAAGGAAATATGCATCAGTGCACAGACATTGCTGACCAGACCATCGGCACAAACCTGCTTATAGTAGAAAGTATTGCCCAGACCTTGAATGGTCCATCCTACTGTCGAGACCGTCCCGAGGACAGCGGCTACCCAGGCATGTCTAGTATACATCTGGATAGTGTTTATTAAGCCAGCTGAACCGGTGCTGGTGGTTTGAAGGTGGGATCAGATACTAGGTAGTTGAAAGCCGGATCAGAATAGCTACCTAGGAATGCCAATGATCCTACAAGACCGTAGTCAGCCCTACGGCAAGAAGCCCGGAGTAAAAACTCACATATATATGCTGAACAACAGATGGAATCCGCAGAAGAAGAAATACAGATCTGGTTGGGCCAAGTTTGAGGATAATTGCAACTGATGCCAACGGCATTGCGATGGATAGCCGAGCACAACGGTGGCACTCACAGTAGTACAAGGACTGCTCCTAGATACAGACACATAATGAGTGGCACATGGCTTGAGAAGGATGATACATACTTTCATGTAGCCGTTATAGATCGGGCTGAAGGAATTCAAAAGGGGATCGAGGAGGGGCGCGGGGGAATGGGGCGGTGCAACTTACCGATACCAGAGCAAGAATGAAGCAATGGTGATGAATACGAGATAGCTAGATTCCCAGAGTCAAGACCGAAATGGAAAGTGGTTTGCAAGAAAAGCACGGACCCTATGCTCGCGCCAAGATCTTTACCTCCGTCGGAGGATCCAGCCAGTAGAATGAAGATGCATGAAACCATGTTCAAGATTAGAGTTGCAACTAGGACCAGCCATAGTTGGTACAATCGCGTGATGAGGGGACGTGACGCCTCGGGTATTTCGTCTTGAATAGAGTGGAAAATTAATGGGAAGACTGTGGTTTGTGTGCATCAGAAATTGGGGACCCGGCCCCGGAGTGTAGACGTACACGGGGGCCAATTGTTTCTTCCATGCTTTCTGATATGATCTGCTTTTTGGTTGAGTTCCTGCTCTCTTCTTTCGAGGTCTTGCTCGCGCCGTCGTAGTTCCTCGAGTCTAGCGGCCTCGGCGGCATGGGAGGAGGACTGCGGAGCGGGGTCGTCGAAGGGGTTGGTGTCGAGGGAATGGCTCGAAGCGAAGGGGTTTTGGTACGCTGGGGGCAGGGATAATAGATATTTGGGGGAGAGGGGGGCAGGAGCACTTACTGGTCATGATGTCGAGTCGTCAAGGGTGAAGGAGGTGGAGCGAGGAGGTGTTTGGCCGGGGGCAGGGTTGCCAAACAAAGGCGGCATGAACGTGGCAGGGCACCGAATGCCAAGCTGGCGTGAGCGCGAGAAAGTTTATTTTTAGACGCCGTTGCTAGGCTTTAAAGTGTGTTCGACTGGGGCGTGTCTCCCACCACCTTCCTCTCCATCCCCCATCTTCTTTCCTCGAGTTGGTAAGCACAGCCTGGTTCATTCGCATCCATCTCCTTTTGACTCACCATCAGCCTAGTTTAACTCGCCGTCCTTCCTTAAAGCCGACTGACTCTGCGTCTTACCGTCCACTCCTTATCCCCCACAATGAACTCACTTCTCTCCTTCGCCACTCTTGCTCTTGCCGCTCTCGCTTCCGTCGACGCCGCTGTCGTTCCCCGTACTGTCAGGCCCAGCACCTACCTGGAGGGCTATCTCGAGGTGGACCGTTACTGTTCATTCTTGCCGCTTTTCTTACCTTGAGCTTTAGCCGTACGAGGTCTACCACACTCGCTACCTCGCTATCGAGTGCCATCTCAACCATGGCAAGCAATTCTTCGATGATTGCTGCCATCCTATGTTGGCCACAGAAACTCTCGAGAAAAATCGCAAGGCCTACTGCGTTCCCTCCCCTGCCGCTTCGTCGTCTGCACACGCCGCCGAACCTACCTCCACGGTCACGACTCCCGTAGATCCTCTCGAATGCGACGATGAGCAAGAGGATACTGGCGACCTTGAAGACTGTGACGAGGGCGATGATGCCAGTGCCGCCCCCGCACCTCAGCCCACTCCGGAGTCCAAGCCTACACCTTCGCCCGTTCCTTTGCCACTCTCCTCCAAGGCGCCCGCTCCCAGGCCATCTCCCGAAGTGCAGGCTGCGCCCCAGTCAACTCCCGAAGTGAAGGCCACTCCCTCCCCGTCGCCCAAACCCGAACCTAAGCCCGAACCTACTCCTGAACCTAAGCCTTCGACGACTAAGGCTCCTGCGCCTCAACCTACTCCAGCAGATAATGGAGGCATCATCGGAAGTGTCACCAATTTTATCACGGGTGGCTTGTAAGTTGTCTGTTTCCTGTTCACATTTATTAATCTTACTAATGCACTTTTCCCTCAAAGTGCTACGTTCTTCTTCCAGAACGGTGTCGCTGGTGCTTGTGGCACCGTTAACCCTGACAATGCTTTGATTGCTGCTATGGGTGCGTTCAGTTCGCCACGGATTCGACGCTCCTGCTCACCCCATCGAAGATTCGAGACGCTATGGGAACACTGGCTTGCGCTCTTCACTTTGCGGTAGGAAAGTCAATGTCACCAACACGCGCAACAACAAAGTAATTCGTCTGGTCGCATCTCGATGATTCTGCGCTGATTGTGTATCTCAGTCCGTTGTCGTTACCATCGCAGATGCGTGCCCCACATGCGAGAACAACAACTCCATTGACCTCTCTCGTGGTGCATTTGAGAAGATTGCCACCTTCGATGAGGGCATGGTTCCAAGTGAGTAGCTTCTTTGCTATACGTGGCGGCTGTTATTGACCTTCTGTACTTCAGTCAAATGGGCTTTTGTCTAAGCTTGGGGCACCCCTATTTTCTCTTCTTTCCTTTCGTTCCGCGCGTTCCGACCAACTTCTTATCCTTTCATCTCCCTTTTTGCCTGGCGGCTACCCTTCCTTCGGGCTAGTTCCCTTGATTTTTTTCTCTGGGGAAGCAATATGAGTTCTGCGCCAGTTCCACCTTGCGGCGGCTATGAGTGGTGACGATATGATTTTACGAAGCTGACTTCTGATCCATCAATCATTCATCTGGCGGTTCGTCGCTCTTCAATCTGTGCCTTCTGGTGTGTATGCCTTTGTGGAACTGCTACCTTGTTCTACCAGATGTATTGTCTTCTCACATCATTTGAACACATCTCCAGGCTGGTTAGGTCATTAGGTACCTTTGATTCTTGGATCTCGACTTCTTTTACTCAATCATGAAATTGAATCGTACCTTTTCCCCTGTTACATTGTCGGATTCCCATGCGTTTGGTCTTCGAGTACATACACCTTTCCCGAAATAACATGTGGACGTTCTACATACATGAATAGAATGCGTTGGCATATGGACTGGTGACCTCCTCTATATATGGGCGCTTTCCCTGGTTGCCACCACTTAGACCCGCTAAGTTGCTCCAAAGCCGTCGAAATGGAGAGAGAAGAATAAATGCATAGTATGACTATAGTATGGTCACCGGTCACCGCATGCAAGTCACGGAGGTAGCAACGAGCAGAGTGCGTGTAGAAGCACTTGGGTGCCGCAAAGTATTGCTGGCAGTCGTACAGTAAATTTCAGTGAATCAGCAACATCTGGCATTAACAGTGCTCATACACACTCTCCTGAGTTGCACACCTACCATCTACGTGATTTCCGAGAGATGAATGAAGCCATATACCTATCCGAAACACAGCAAGCTACTAGATACAAAAGTTTGTTCATTCAACCGCATGCTAAGGGACAACCGAAATGCCATCCATTTAAAACAAAGACGGTTATCTCGTGCATAATGGAGGCTATGCTACGCAATTTTTACCGTCTAAATGAGTCACATCAATAGTGTAACTCGTAAGGCGAAGTAATGTAACGCACCTTAGCATACAAAGATTCTACGACCTTATCCACTTGCCCTAAGGTCTCGATCGCCGCGCCATACAGATTCTGCGGAAGCCGTTTAATTCAGGCAGAGAGAAGCAGAAGACGAAGACTTACATCAGCTTCCGGTTCATCGTAAATGATTAAGCACCCGCGGCCTTGGTCGAGCACGCCATAGAATACCTTGTCAAGAATCATCTTCGACAACCTGAGCAACATTCAGGTCACTTGGACTCAAAGGATTGAAGACACATCAACGTACTTCGCTTCCACGGCTTGTCGCTCTTGCCCTACAAGACGAGCGACATGCTCGATTTCAATGACGGAGTACGGCTCTACTATCCGTAGAAGATTTTGCTCCAGCAACGTGTCATAAAGTGCAGTCAGGTGTGATCGGATTATTGGGTCGGTGGTTAGTTCTGAGAAATGGAGTCAGAACGGAGCTTAGAATTCCCGACGTTTAACCTCACCTTCTTGATAATCTCTCAATGCCTTCTCGAAGTCTGCGAGATTTCGGTTTTGATGTGCACGAGCAATGGCGCGCATGCTCTCTACTTCTCGAAGCTGAGCATATTTCAGTGCCAGCTTGATTGTCAGTAGGGTGTTGACATCGTCCGGCTACATGCGCACGCCTTAGCCCGACAACTAGTGTAAAACGGGGAGCATGAATACCAGATTGAGCATGACTTTGCAGAGGAGCATGTACTTGAAGGCACCCAGAGCAGTTTCTTCTCCCAAGGAACTCAACCCTTCAAACGCTTCAAAGAAGTACGAATACGCAGTCGTCCAATCTCTTTCCTCGGCATGGAGAACCCCTGCTTGGAGGTCTAAAGCACTTTGCAGGTGTGGAGGGCAATATATGGAGTTGGCAGCTGTCCGCGACGATGTCAATGCGGCTTTGGCCTTCGGTAAGTTACGAATAGCCAAGTACACCCGTGACTCCAGCAAGTGAACTTCGGTGAGGATAAGTTTGTCGTCGAGTCGTCTAAGCTCGGTCAAGAGGGTGTCGATAAGCGTAAGGGCAGCTTTGTGTTGAGACGTATCGAGCTGCAGAGACGCCAGCCGAGTCTCAAGGCTGTGCTTGAGGAATATCCGCTTCTCGCGCTTGGCCCACTCGATGTTGTCCTTGAGCACCCTAATCTGAATCTGTTGGCTATTTGGTATAGTATTGAAGTAGTCCAGTAAGGTCCTGATCAATTTGGCCGTTTTGGCTTTCGCAGTGGATGATACGAAGCCTCGAGATAATGTGATGAGCTGGGCGACGCCCTCTGCATTTCTCTGATCGCGATACAGCTCGCCGAGCTTGAGTAATGCAGCCTCGTGGTCATTAGACGAGGCATCCTGATCGAGGACTTGCTTGTACAGCTTCTCGGCGCGTTCTGGATGAGTAGTTTTGGATGAGTCCGCCTGGTCGAGGAGGTCTTGTATCGGCATGGTGGAGGAGGAGATACACGCGTCTTGTCGTGGGAACCTACGACTTGGCAATGACGCGTAACTTTGCTTCTGCTGTCTTCCAATTGCTCTCATGGCCGACGACATCGTCCTCCCTATCCCAAATCTCGCCCTTCCCCAACATTTGTTCGTGCTCTCGACGCCGTCGCTGACGCGTTTGCATCAGCATGCCCGCACTGAGCTACTCAAGGGCATTGAGATCGATCGTATGTAGGATTCATTGACAATTTCGGGGTGAGTTATTCATCCAGCAGTGTAGAAATGGCCCCGTATTACCGCATTGTGACCTCGACGTCGTCTGCTTCCGTGCCATTGGACAATGATCTACTCTCGAAGCTAGAGACGACCAACACGGAAGAGCTACAAAAGCTCGACGACCGACTTGCAGATGCAGAGAAGCAGGAAGGAGAGTCAGAAATATCTGATGCACTTAGAGCTCGTGCAAACTATCTGACACGAATCGGTGACAAAGTGCTATTCCCCTGGATTAACTGCTGAGCACAAAGCTAACCGCGCCTGCCAGGACCGTGCCACCACTGCTCAGAAAGTAGCATTGGAGAAAACCCCCGGCTTAGGTTCTAGGATAGATATCGTCCTCACTCTAATTCGTATCGGATTCTTCTTCGGCGACCACGATCTCATCACGGACAACTTGACGACGGCCGAAGCGTACGCCATCCCTTTATGGATTACGTGCTCATGGCTGAAGCGCTAACCCTCCAGCCTCATCGAAGAAGGAGGCGATTGGGATCGTCGTAACCGTCTGAAAGTTTACACCGGTCTTCATCTCCTTTCTATCCGGCAATTTAAACGTGGCGGCGAATTGCTTTTAGATGCACTATCCACATTCACTGCTACTGAACTTCTCTCCTACAATGACTTCGTAGCTCTTACTGTGGTGGCTGGGGCTCTGACGCTAAGCAGAGTCGACCTTAGTAAGAAGGTAATAAGCCCGACATCTCCAGTCAAAAACACATATTTATCTGTTCATTTAGATCATGAGCGCGCCAGAGGTTAACCAAGTCCTCCCGGAGGTCCCGCTTCTCGGTGATTTAGTCAGGAGTTTGTACGAGTGTCATTATGACAAGTTCTTCATTGCTCTCGGTAATTGGCTATTAATTCTCATTGACTGTGTATTCAATATTTTCATCCAGCAACCCTTGAGCAGGAACACCTACTGCCATCCCGTGTTCTCTCCCCTCACAGCCGATACTATGTCAGAGAAATGCGCATACGCGCATTCTCACAGTTATTGGAGTCGTACCGCAGTTTAACGCTGGACAGCCTAGCCGCCGCCTTCGGAGTCAGCGTTGATTTCGTCGACAAGTCAGTGTGTCCGTTGAAATCTTCTAACATGTTGATTAATGCCCAATCTGAATTGACTTAGCGAACTGTCACGTTTTATCGCCAGCGGACGACTCCACTGTACTATTGACAAAGTCAATGGCATTGTTGAAACTACTCGACCGGCGCTAAAGACCGCGCAATACGAGACACTGATACGACAAGGAGATTCCCTTCTGACAGGGATCCAACGGTTGAGTAAAGTCTTGTATTGATGTAGGCGTCGATGTCAAGCTCTGGTGGTCTCTGCATTACTCATGTTACTCCTAACATGGGAGGAACCTGCTTCTACAAAATCGTCGACCCAATATCTACCGGCGCCTCCCTGTGTGCGTCGGACACGGCGTTTTCAAGTACTGTTGATCGGATTAGAGTACAGATGGGCAATTCATCATGATCCGAATCTACGGTCAACATACTCGAGTACATCCAGGCATACAACATAAAGACCGGCTTCGTCGCACCAATTCGCATTGTGTACCCAACTCAAGGTACTTGTAGGCCCAAAGGATCCGACCATCAGGCGGAGGCGCCAAGATAAATCGGCTGTTCAGTGTGTTCGTTTCAACCATTACAAACATTCAGTAAGATTTGGGCAAACCCAGGACCCGCTGAGAAATGTAGTTTCTGCGGCACGAAGGCAAGAAATCAACAAGGGGCGCAAAAGCCTTATGAGCCACAGACGCACAGAATCATTTCACGAGAGACAGGAGCTATCCGAGGAACGAAGATTTCTCTGAGATACCTTTCTACATGATCTACATAAATGGTTAGGGCGTGGGGGGATTAGAGAAATGAATAAATGATGCGCACAGTCCGCAGAGTAGCCCATTCCCCCATGCGTCCTGCACCCATGTCAGCCACAGTGACTAACAATGCGCTGCGCTTACATTACGGCCCGCTCGCTGGCAACTATAGGTCAGTCGGGTCCGTAGAACGAGAGGGAGCGCCTACCAAGCTTTGAAAGCGGCTTCAGCCGCGAGGTATTTGGCCGCGTTGCATTTAGCACCCACGTCAGCGACACTAGATCCGCCGTGTGCAAGGTCATCGTAGGCTTTGGCTGCGCTGTAAGTGAGTAGCTTAGCGGCCTCGAGATCTACCCAGGATTGCTAGTAAATCAAAATATTACTGGTGAAAGTAAAAATAGGAAGGAAATATAACGATACCGCAAGGGGGTGCTGGATGGCTTGATTCTGCCCGACTGAAAAGCCGTCAGATACAACACGGACAGTAGGAGAAGGATGTACTTGGTCGACCAAAGACAACACGGTCGGACGCGTAGCGAATAGCTCGTCGTAGTGCGGCATACCCGAGTCCTGGTTTTAGTGGTTAGAGTGAGGGGAAAGTATCAGAATGAGTCCTGGTTCCAACCAAGAGCTTCTCCGGCCAGCAAACACCGTTCGGCGTTCATCCCGTGTAAAATCCTATAGTCAACGGCATCATCCGTATATGCTAGATGAGCATTAGAAAGGATCACCCACTGTTTAAAACCTTTCCCTTCTTCTCCTATTCTATCAGAGACTGGGATTTCAAAATTATCGAAGAAAACCTGCAAACGGAGAATAGGAAGGGTAGCAAACGAGGATAGCGGGACCCACTTGGTTGGCATCAACCGCTCGGCCTCCCATTTTAGCAATCTTTTGTAGTTCGATACCTTTCTTGGGAGTAACGCCGTCCTCTTCCTTAATGCTTGCGAAAAAAAGGGACAGCCCTTCTGAATAGCTTGCTGAGCCTTCCAGTGGAGTAGTGCGAGCAAGCAAAACCATTCTCTGTGCTACTTGGGCGGACCTGTGGTCATGGTGGTCGTGAACGTTGAAACCAAAGCACGAAGATGAAAATTTACGATATCCAACTGTACAAATCGTGGGGTCATGTCAACGAAACCGACTGAAATGAGATGCGGAGGGATCATACATTTTCCCTCCATTGACTACGTAGACATCCCCACGACGTGTTGCCCTTGTACGTAACTTAAGTGTATCAAGGCCGGTATTGGGCTTTAACCAAGATTAGGAACTTGTCGCTGAAGGAAGTATGAAGGGAATACCTCAGTTACTCCGAAGCACACACGCTCCCTCCCAGAGATGATGGGTGGTAGCCAACGATTGCGTTGATCATCCGTGGCAAATGTGCAAACTTGAACACGGAAGTTGTCGAGCCACCGAGTAATATAGTATAGATATAATAAGTACCTGGCTGCACTGTTGCAAGAAGATCTAAGCATCATGATCAGCTTCAGGGACAAAAGCAGAGCACGAACTCGCATAGACATTGGCATGTATAGTTTGTGCTCCTGCTATGCCGGCACCACTTTCAGCGATCGTCTGCAACTAGAATAGGATGGCGTCACAATTTAGATATGTTAGCAAGTCATTGAGAGCACCATAATCGTTGCTTCTGATATACCCAAATTTGAGCCACCATACACCTCTGGCATGCAGACTGGCTACACCAATCAGCTAGCCACTCAAGGCATGAGCAGGAGAGATGGCTGACGTCCTATCCAACCACCAGCAGCTAGATCTCGATGTAGATCACTTGGATAGCTGCCTTCGCTAGCGTTGAGGCTATGTCAATCATGCTAGTGACAATATGCCAACGCGCGACTCACGCGTCTTTTTGTGCCCAATATTCATCTGGGTAGTTACTACAAATGTCACTAATGGCTACTTCAGATATCAGCGGGAGACGTAAACTAGAGATACCGAGATGAAAGGACCTTCTCGAACTTGGACTTGGGATTCAGTGAGGCCGTCAGTGCTCATGCCACTGGGACCGGGCAGTCATTAGGCATGTCAGAGTGGTGTCGAAGTGTGAACAGCCTACCCAAATCGCCGAATGGGACCCGGAAAGCTGAGGCATGGCCTTCTTGGCTTGGGGAGGTGCTGAATACGTGGAATGTAAGGTGCAATGCGACCGAGTACATTGCATCGCATGGCACTAGTAGCACTGGTCAGCATGCTTGTAGTAGAAGTACTGTGGGAACGTTGTGGATTGTCGCCAGATGCTCTCCAACAGCACTCGTCCTCGTCATACCGCCTTCTGGTTTGAGGATGGGGACTTTGTCATTCATGCTCGGGGGGCCTCCTTTAAGATCCACAAGGCTATGTTCTGCAAACATTCTCGTCTGTCCATCGTACGTTGGTCTCGCTAAAACCAAGTTTGCTGTCTCATCACTTCTTCAAAGCCATTGGCCGCTGCTACGAATGCTTCTGCTCCCTGTTCTACTACTTTGGAGTGCAATGTGAATTCTACAGATGCCGTCATCTTGTTGGACTATCTGTATCTCAACCCGTGAGCGAGGCTTCATGATCATCACCATGCCTCGTCACTAAGTTGTCGTGAAGATCCATAGATTCCGGCCCACGTCTTCCGCGGCTGGTATCTCTCATTCGGGCCACATCTGCCAACCAGCTTGATATGCCTCAAATCCACGATGCCTGTGTCGATTACTTTACTCGGCTGTTTCCTGACGTACCGACACCTTGCCATGATATTCTTGGGGACGATCTTGTGGGGGCATTACTAGTGGCCTTGGAATTCAACATTCTGACTGTGAGTTCCACTATGCCATTATCTCACCATCGCTAGGATCCCATTGTGCAATAGCCCCAGAAGCGATTATTCTACACCTACACCACTTCATCAAATCTTGATCTTGAGGGACCTACAGGTCCTCAAATGACTTCATGGGATGAAGTCAAACTGAGTGGCGTTAGTGTTTCTGATGACCCTTTGGACGCAGCAGACAGGCCTCCGTTACGGCTTCTCCCACTCGCTCAAATGAAACGCTGCCGTGATCTAATGACGAAAATGGTTGACCACTTCACCCCATTGCTGTTTACTCCCGCCACAACCCCCCATATGGCCTGTACCGATGTCTTCGCAGACACTTGGATGACCGTCGTTATTCAGCCAGCCATTGAACATGACGGCGTATGTAAGCCCCTTGAAACCTTGGAGAGAATGAGAGACGTAGATTGGGCTACTCATGGTCTGTGTGCGGATTGCATCCGCGAGAAGAAGGCAGAATGGCATGAAGAACAACAGTTAATATGGAAACACATGGATAACTGGCTAGCTGTGGGTCCATCCACAGGCTAGATTGGGCATTTCGCCCCCCCCGTACGCTAGGAACTTGCTAGGGAGGCACATTTATACAATTGGTATTGTGTGCCCGTCCTTTCTTGCGACGATTTGAGCAGGTTGTTTCACCTACTGCCGAGATGCTGAAATTTGGTGGGCCTAGAGATATTTCCGGAAGCGTCCAGATACGGTGGGGCCCCTTCACCTTACTGGGTCTACGCCATCCCATTGTTCAACCGCGATGGCCTACGTTGTACTTTTCCTTCGTATCGAAGGCCACACCGACGCGTCAATTTCATCGGAGGTACATGTAATCTACTGCAACGTTTCGACCTCGAGCTCAGCTGTTGAGATCCCACCTCTTTTTTGCGCAAATTTCTATCTATTACGCAGCGCTTTTTTTCCCTCTCCATCATCATGCCACCGCCAGCCTTCAATAACCCTATAGTTGCACTTTGTGAAGGCTCGACACACGGCGCCCACAGACAGCCGGTGTTTCAAACCTTCGTCCGAGAAATTTCCCCCGCTCATCCAATCTCCATTCGTTAGTAGCTCACATATAATTGATAGAAACCTTCCTACTGAATCCATCGCCGCTGGATTATCAACATTTTTCTGTTATTTCCTCACACATGTCGCCAACATGATGTGATCTTGACTGTTGCCGGTCCGTGTTGAATCATTTCAAATAACAACCACATACTAAGCAACCCAGAGACCCACAAACATCTATTAGGATACTTCGGAGGCGCACACCAGGCGCGAGGCTCGATGGCATGACTGTTCGTTTCGTTCTCCGACCGTAGTCAAGTCTTTTGGTTTAGGTTGTGTGCTTTATATCGACCATATAAGGCTCGCCATTCCAAGCCAGTATGCCTCAATTTCCTGCTCGCCGTCTCTTCCGTTCTCCAGTATGCCGTGCAAACGCCCCCAATGTCGTCCAATTCCATCTGGTCCACATTCATCATCCAATTATCACACTCTCCGAAGATTGCACTTGGGAATCTTCGAAGTCGCTTATGTCTCCCAAGGGCGAAGATGTTCTCCCCTAAACGCCATGAGCTCTTGGTCTTCAGTCTTTCAATCCGTGCCGTTTGCAGCAAGGCTTGTTCTTGACCTATTCCTACTTGCGCCGTTTACCTTCACTATCTATACTCTGGGATGTATATGGGCCATGTCATCTGCCGTTCTCTCCCTCTATATGTCTAGCGTCGCATTTGATCTTGTCCGTTTTTCTCTCCACATCTGAATTTATGGCTGAGCTAGGATTTCGACAGATCTCTATATCCACACCATGTCTCAATGACCTCGATGCTATCTCTTCAGGCCACCTGGTGACCCTTGTGTACACCTGTATAGCATCGACTCTTACGTCCACATTAGTGGGACGTATGAAGTAGGAGGCTCTCGCTGTTCTTCCTGGCCCCTCATTGACACACAGCAGGAAAGAAGCGTCTATGAATTTACGGGGAGAGCTCCGCTCTTACTTCCTGCCAAGGTTTGCGAGAGGTGCGACTCAAGCAGATCACCCTTGCCTCCATTGACAGTGTCCGTAGCTCGCCTGACAACCAGGAACGCTGACAATGGTAATGCAAGAAGAGTGTTCTATCCGATTTGGCTAACGACATCGCTAGTATCGTTCCCTGGGCCCTGGCAATTCGAAGAGGTTGCTCCTGGCTGGGATATTATCGAGTCGTTGTGTTACGGGCTGGCCAGAATGTGTCTCCTTGCCGTACAAAGCATACTCCTCGTGCTACTCTATTGGAAGAAGAAAACTCTGGAGCTCAAGCTCTTGATTTTATTCAGCGCGTATTACCCTATTGCCCTTCACGCGATGCCACCTAATGGGATAGGCGGCGTTGGTAAGACCTCAAATCACTTCCAAGTGCGATTCTAACAAGTCCTCAACACTAGAATACACTTTTTGGACGAAGAATCCATACTATCAACGTCTCGCTTCACTGTACTCCCTCATATTTTCGTCGAAATATGATGAGGATATCCGTAAAGATGGCATCTCGTCCTTTTTGGCAGCAGGCAAGTCCAAACGATCCGTAACGTATAGGCCCTGCAATATCTGATAAGAATGTTTCAAAGAATACACGAGAAGCTCGGAACAACTTGAATGTCACAGGCCGGACGCCATGTTCTTAGCTTCAAACGACATTCCCCGATCATTGCTCTGGGACATGATATACGCAATCATTACTGATGTTCCTGTGGTGAGTCATATAGCGCCGTCTCTCCCATCCTCCTCCCAATGAAATATCATTAGCTTGCCTACGTTCTGACACTGCCTTGGGCCGCTCCTTCTAATGCCATTACGAAGTCACTACTCTTACGTTTGATGACTGAGTTGATACGCAACAACATCGACATTTGCATGCAACCGAAGTGGTCACTATGTGACATCTGCATACAGGCTGAAAGGTTCTATGTTCCATTAGCGGATGCTGAGTCGAATCCGGCCTATGAAAGTATCCGCCCAGATGTTACAGCTGGCAATGAAGGCATGAAAGTATCATTTCGGTACTCTCGTTTCTTCGCTCTCGCACCACTACTCTGATTGTGTCCTTTTGCCAGCAATGTCAGTGTCACCCTTGAGAGCCTTGGCCGGTCGAAGAGCATGCTCCATCAAATCTCTTTCACGGCACAAGCTGGTCAAATAGTCGCCCTGGTTGGGCCGAACACCGGCGGTAAATCGACGTTGCTGAAGCTACTGCCAAGACTTATGGAACCGTCGAGCGGCGAAATCCTAGTTGACGACCAGCCTATCACTGCTTTTGACGTTTCCACACTTCGACGCCGCATGACGATGTTGTCTCAGTCGTCCCAGGAACTTTATCCCGTTTCTTTGAAAGAAAACATCACGTTTGGCATGCCGGACGGCGTCCAATTCGACGCTGATGTAGTAGATCAAGCTGTTAAACTTGGCGGAGCATATGACATTATTCTACGGGTCGGCTACGACGCTATCCCTTGTGCCGTACCCGTACTCGGCCAGAGCATGGGGGTTAGTCCTCGGGCAGCCGTAAATGCCCGAAATATCGCAATGTCTGTTAGACGACCCGTGCAACTTACTCGTGAAGAAGTCCAAAGAGTTTTGGCGTATGTGTCATTCTTTACCCCATTCCAGAAACCATTTATGCTTCACTCTGCGATAGCTCGCGAGCTTTTTTTCGCCTACTGTGCGGCGAAATTAGGCTGGTGTTGGTGGACAATGCGCTATCAGAACTAGACCCACTCGCCGAAATGAGCATCATGAACAACATGGCAGCACTTGGCAAAGGCAGAACCATCATTTACGTCGCTCATCGAATGAGTCAGCTCGTAACTCAAGCTGATTTAATTCTGTGGGTCTCCTCTCCATGCTGCTATCCAAGCTCCAACTTCCTTTCGCTTAGGTACATGAAGGAAGGTTCTATCGTTAGGCAAGGAACCCACCATGAACTCATGCAAGCTGAAGCCGGATATGCTGCCATGTTTCCGGTTTCTGCGTAACTGTATTATATGTATTTTGACTAGCAACCTATATAGTAATCGCTATTTAAATTCCTATCCCTTTTTGCAGTTGTGCAGCTTGTGATTGCGTTCATGCGGAGCCACAGAGTGCGAGTACAGCAGTTGACACTGAGGAAATCAGATGTGCCATATCCCCTTTACTATTTAGTTCCCATGAGCGAAACATAAGTAGCAAGTGCGCATGCGACGACGGGCGTAATAGTAGGGGGTCTGAAGACTACGAAGAACTGGGAAGGTGTTTGGCCGCATTCTTGACGATGCTAGCTCCCATATCATGATCACTGATCAGCGCTTCAGCGCTCTTCAGCCTCCGAGACAATGGTATTACACACCAGATCAATAAAGAGAGAAAATTCAGGACATAAACAAATTAAAGCCTGTTTGGACGTCGACAACGGAGGAGCAAGCAAGGTACCCTTAACCGCCAAGGGCGGTCACTAGTATTAGTAATATCAATGCATTTGTTGATGTACAGATATCGACGGTCGTAATTACCCGACTTACAAACGCGTTCACGTCGGCGTTAGTGCCGGAGACTGCAAAGCGGCCAAATATTTGCGCGACGTTTTATACACCATACTCTACAGCTTGGCGAGATGACTGTAGGAGCAAGGATAGGGCGTGATCATTCGTCGCCGTCCTCGGTAGGGGTATCTGCTTGCTCTCTAGCTGTTTTCTTAGCTCTGCGCCCTGGGGTCTTTTTCGCAACTTCCGTTGTGGATAATGCATCTTTGCTCGCAGCAACAAGTTTTGACAGTGTTGCATTCTCCAGTGATAGCCCCGTTAACTGGTTCAGCAACCGTATTTCAATAGCCCATACTTCTGGTCGCTCTCCTGTTGGGGTCTCCAAGATAAGAGGAATATTTTCCACTCGGGGATCATTAAGAATATGGTGGAAAGATTGGATTCCTATCTGGCCACTATGATCATGTCAAGGCGTGTGCTAAGAGGAGTGAATCTGCTTACCGCCCGATATTCTCGTGCCTATCCCGCTTGGATTTGAGAGGCATTTTGGAGTCGTTGAGGTGCATACCACACAGGTAATCTAGGCCGACCTTCTCGCTGAATTCGCTGACTGTAGACATTCGACTGCGTGATCATGCGTGGACAGCTGCGTAGATCCTCACTAGTTTCACTAGCACAAATATTCTAAATGACGAGCTGAGCGCTGCAAAAATCGGACTTACTCCCAGTCTTCTTTGGTTCTAATATCGTAGCCCTTAACCTACTTGAGCATGGCGAACTACAAGTAAGGGAAACAGCTTACAGCAGCGAACATATGACCTTATAGCCGGGGTTAGAAGACATCGACGAGACAACCAAATTGGACGAACAAGTATCGAGACATACTCCGATCCGGTGCTTGTCTCTAACTTGGCGGATGATTGCGGCAAGATCAGAAAAGTCTGCGCCAATGATGTTGCCAGCACCAGCCTATAAGGAAGCCTGATCAGCAGTTCAAGCGAGGGATAGCCATAGTACCATATTCTCAATGACTATACGGACGTTGCGAGTGGCTTGATGGGCTCGATTAATGCACTCAGCAATCAAGGATATCGAGTCTTCAGGAGTTGTGATCCCGACGGTGGATCCTGGACTGCGATTTGTAAGGGGAGACGATAGGTTCTTCAGCACGTAGAACACGACCTCACTGAAAGTTATATAATTCAAGACCGAGCTGTTCGCACCGCAGCAGGTCGTCCAAGAAGCATTCGTATGATTTTTCCCTTTTCTCCCTTGCAGTTATTCGTCAACAGAGATTCAGAGTGTTCAGTGAATTTGAGAATGTCGCACTTGTCTGGATTGCCTAGATTGATAAGATAACTGCCGTGGGGCAAGATGTGCTTGGGGGAGTAATTATACTCTTTGAGACGGCTCTTGAAGCACGATACAGAGGTGTCCTTTAGTGGGGGTGAGGTCCATTTGCGTTGCGACTTGAGAAACAATGCGAATGCATTGGCCCTAATTGATGAAGTCAATATGAAAGTGGTTGATTCTCCACCATAAAAGGTCAAACCCAATGGCATGAGCGTTCAATATCGCGTTCTCGACACCTCCAGCAGCCGAGACATGGGCACCGACTTTGTGGCGACAGTCGAAGTCGCGAGCGTACTTGGATGTTTCTTGCTCGCCGGGTTCAAGTCCTAGAGCACCGCATGCAAACATTTGTTGGGTTTACATAGTGGATGCGTACCAGGACCCAGTGTCTCCAAGAGCCGGGGTTCACTGGACTTGGTTTTCTTATTGGGTCTGTCGTCCATCGTAGGCTCAGCACGATTTCTCTTGGAACTAGAGGCAGAGCGCGTCATAACCATCGTAAGCAGGTGTCTCTGGCGGATACAATACCGCCTAAGCATAAGGGTGGTCTGTGGAATAATGCCGTTCGTGCCGCTGACTGTTCGTTCCCACGGACTATCACACCGCAATCTTTTTTCAACGAGTCACCTTCATCCTCTGGCCCTATCTACTTTGACCAATGGCCAAGAAGAAGAACAAACAAGTACGTCCACCTATGCTAGTCGAAGTCCATCTCACTCTCCCTGCAGATCATCCGACCATGGTGTTGGTACTGTGAACGCGAGTTCGAAGATGAGAAAGGTAACCTAGCCTCATCATCTCTGGCCATGTCTTTATTGAAGACCTACGTTACAGTTTTGATGCAACACCAGAAGGCCAAGCACTTTAAATGTGGCTTGTGCCCTCGACGACTCAATACTGCTGGTGGTCTGGCGGTTCACATTCAGCAGGTGCACAAGCTAGAGCCTGAAAAGTAAGAGGCTTCCATAGTGGTTGTAAGCTTTTGCTAACCCTTTGTAGCCTGCCCCGCATTGAAAATGCCCTCCCTGGACGAGACGGTTACGAAGTCGAGATATTCGGCATGGAAGGCATTCCTGCCCCCGATGTCGCTGATTACAAACGGCGCAAAGAGATCGAGCTTGGTTTGGCGGCAGGTTCTATCTCCCAGCCACCTGTTAAACGCCAGAAGATTGAGAACAGGCTGCTTTCTGAGGAAGAGCTGAAAGCCCAACTCGAGGCTCATAAGGCACTCATGGGTAGCACAAGCGACACCCAAGCAAATCCTTCTGCGTCTACTGACTCTGGCGGCGCTGTCTATGGCGCTCCACCTCAAGCCTATGTTGCCCCACCTGTACCAGCGTCAACTATGCCTGGTATGCCTCCACCCAGTCCAAT
This sequence comes from Pleurotus giganteus, assembly GCA_032158425.1. NCBI lineage: Eukaryota > Fungi > Basidiomycota > Agaricomycetes > Agaricales > Pleurotaceae > Pleurotus > Pleurotus giganteus. Next base: position 2,345,405 of record JAPEHR010000001.1, on the reverse strand, counting down.
GCCTCCTCCAGGAATGCCTCCCTTCTTCCCCGGTGGCCCTTCAGGACTTCCTGGCGCACCTCCCTTCCCACCTTCAGGAATGCCAGGAATGCCGCCAGGGTAAGTACTACTTGTTTGCCGCATGTGAGATACTCATGCCTATTATATCAGACCCCCGCTGCCGGGTTTTCCCCCGCCCCCCGGTTTTCCCATGCATCCTCCCGGCATACCGCCATACCCTCCCCCACCTGGGATGCCGGGACCTCCAGGCTTGCGACCACCCCTACCTCCTGCGCCAGCATTCGTGCCAGCGTCTGGTTCGCAAGCATCACCCCCACCACCCTCGGTCACGCCTGGTTCATCTACCGTTACGCCCGCACAAGCAAGCTCTGTACCTCCTTCAACAAGCGGCACGCCATCTGTACCACCACCCAACGGGCCCGTGTTGCCAGACCCTTCATTGGCTCAAACTAACCCGCCCTTTAAGAAGGCCACTAGCCTCAAATATACTGATGCAAACTTCTCTCCGGTCAGTAGCCCTGGTTCGATTAGATAGTTGAGAGTTAACCCACCGGCCATGTCGTTAGGAAGAGAAGCGGGCATATATCCAGAAGTATTACTTCGCCAAGACTGGTCAACTCGTCGAGGAGTCGAAAGGAAAGAAGAGGGCAAGAGCTGAGGATTTTCTCTAATGTCTCCGCGGTTTACACTCATGCTCCGTCGCCAACTCTGTCGTTTTCGTCGACGCTATCAGCTATCAAACCTTGCCGATGGTGTGTGGAGCCAAGAAATCCATTAGTTGTGGCCAGCGACGCTTCAGTCCGTCCCAATTCATCACCTCTGCCCATGTCTGTTGTCTTTTTACTCATCTCTTGCGTACCACCGCATGATTAGGAGTGTCTCAGACCATCCTGGTGCGAATCCTCCTTTCTTGCTTCCTCTCTCTACCTGCTACGAAAGTACGTATTGATTCTCATGTACTACGGTCGGTCTTTTCTCTTCGCAATTATGATTCCTCTGAGCGAGAAACCAAGTAAGTGTGCCTTCGACTGCACGTAATGATGCCAGATTAGCTTCCAGCGTTGGCGCGTCACAGATTTGGACGGAATCCCAAGTTGGTGCCTGCGTCGTATTATCAAAGTACTTGTCTCACAGGAATCCATCTAGCCCTTTCAGTGCCGAAAGGCTGCATTGCGGTATTGCTGACGAGTCCAAGTGTGGTCAATGCGCCGCACCCTTCTGAGTAAGCCGTTCTTTCATCATCAGAATCGAGGGATTCTGTTTCGGTCTGTGTATAGGCGTCTATACGATGATATTGCCAATAATATTCAACCTAGATGTCCTGACGGCTATGTAGACTCTGGAGTGAGAGATGTAGAAACCCACGAGTTAGAAGGCCATAACCACGATTCTGAGAACCTGCTCTGATCAGATTCGAGAATCGAACGTCTTCCAAGTGTGGCACGCACACACACTCGTGAAATCTGGATCCGAAACCTCACGCTTCACCGAGGTGATATATCGATGTTCCTTCTCCCATCATTAATTATTTTAAACGTGTCAGAAATACAGTACTTCCAGCCAGAAAAGACTGATCTCGGATGCCGCTTTCAGCGCGCTGTACTATCAACGATAGACAGAGAGATTCGATAACAACTCGTTGGCATGTGGAATAGAATACTAACCTAATCTATTACACAAGATACAGGTATATTGATACATTGGTGACGAATTGGTGACCATACAACGAGGACAGGGTATGTCAGAGGGTAAAAAAATGCATACAGAGTCGTAAAGATGGTCCAGTAACCTGAAGGGGAATGAAAAGGTGCATACGCTCATTCGATGACCTCGAAACGACTTCGTTTGCTTTCTCTTCCGTCGCTTGAATCGTCCAGCGAACGTTTCTCGCCACCAGTACCACTCGACTCGCTGATGGTAAGGCCCATGTTCAAACCCATGGCGCTAGAGAAGGTTTCCCCATTGACAAGACCTTGCAATATAGCATTATATTGCTCATCAGTAAGACCCATGCCTGCAAGGGGGTTGATGCGTCCATCGTCGTCTCCCAGGCCCGTGAAGCCGATGTTGTTCCCGGCTGGGACCAAGGTATTGCTGGTGTTGCTATCACTGCTAGGCCCAGATAAGACCGCGGCTTGAGAAGTGAGTGCTTGCTCGAAAGCGTTGTCTGACAATGGGGGTATGCCTACGGAGCGAGGTACCCGGGCCATTTGTTGTATGACCTTAAGATGCATTAGATGTTTCTATACAGTCGACCACATGAGTATTCCCTAGCCGGCCGGTGAGGATGAGTAACTCGCCTCAAGCATGTCCAAAAGTCCCTCCTTAGTGAAGGGTTTTGGGAGGATATCGTTCATACCTGCCGGCGGTTCGCTTAACACCGAGACGTTGGGTACCAAACAAGGATTACTCACCGGAGGAGTAGTATGTCATGATGTCGTTCGGTTTTGAATTACTTGTCATGGAGATGATAGGCGTCATGTGGTCGAATTTCCGAATGAGTGAGGTCGCGGATACCCCATCTAGTTTGGGCATTACAATATCCTATGGCAGCGACATAAAGACCGGTTATATCAAAATGGTCCGAGGGCCTACCATTAGAACGAGATCATATTTTTCTAGATTCATCTTGTTGACCGCGGCAACGCCATCCATAGCGACGTCAATCGTGCAGCCGAAGACCTGGAGGAATTTACTGCTGAGTTTGCGGCTGACAGCGTCATCATCTACAAGCAGAACGCGGGGGGGAACAGCCCATCCGGGCACAAACGTTGAACGCCTAACGGTGAGTTTCTGTTTCGCTGTAGATCCTGGCGAGGAAGCGGTTTGACTGGCAGAACTTCCTGGGCTCGCGCTGGCCTCTGAATATGAGCGCCCGTCGGTAGCAAAACCTGCTCCGGTGCCTTCGCCTTCTTGTCCCTGCGTCCCTCCTCCTTGCCCCTGTCCCTGTCCCTGTGGAATGAGGCCTGGGAAGCCAGCAAGCATTGAAAGGCTGTTTGCATCAAACGACCAGTTCCCATTCGTGTCGTCGACGGTACTCTTGGGCATCAAATGGCCTACTGTGTAGACTTGTAAGCCTTGATGTGAGCCGGGGCTGGTCTCATTCCCGTCCGGGGTGGCCGTAGGACCCCAAGAGCCGACGGCAGCGTTGGGACGGGAGCCAGCCGAGGTACTTGACCTGTTGTTACTTTCGGGTGTCCGCAGATCGGTCGGCGGTTGTGAGGGCATGACGACTTCCTCGTCCATGCTGCTGTCGTCGGAAGCCTGGCTATACATGCCTGGGCCCATACTGAAGGGCCCGAAATTGCGCTGATCATTCCCTGGCGGTCGGCTCCGTTGAAGTTCTTCAATCTGGGCCAGCGCCTCCTGCCGACTAAGTGGCTTTCCAGAGCTGGAACTACCCTCGCCTGGGCCATCAAACCTCGTCAGTCCGGCATTAGCCGCCGCGGCCCAGATCCTCGACGAAGGGCGATCCACGCCTCGCCCCCTGATGGGCCCGTTGCCATTGTTATTTGAACTGCTGGTCCCCATCAACCCTCCATCCATGCCAAAGGAAAGCCCCGCGACTTCAGCCCGCTTTGAGATTTGACTCATTTGCACGAGCGTCGCCCGCGCAACGTCCGTCTCAGGGTACGAGCCCATCATCCGCTGGGCTTCCTGGGTGGGTAGGAAGGGATTCTGATCCGACACCGTCCCAGTGGTCGGGTTATTACTTGCTCCAAGTCGGGCGGCATTTTTCGATTTGCCTGTACGTCAGGAATAATGGAGAATGGATAGAGATCACACACATTACAGTTTCCGGGGGATAGTGCCAGAGTTGTGAAAGCAAATGATGCGTGAGATTGAGGTAAGAAGGATCCAGAATCGAGGGAAGGGATGGCGTTCGGGGATTGTATATATGAAAAAAAAAAAAAGGTAAAAGACATGGTCAGCAAATGGCATATTGATGATTGGGCAGAAAATGAACGGTGCAATCTGAGAGGTCGGAGCGGGGATGTGAAGATGTATAGATAGCCGAGTGTACAAATAAAGCGAGGAAAGGCGAAGAAGCGATATAACTTGTAATGTAATATTACATAGATGGCATGAAAAATACATCTAGAATAAACCACGGGAGTCCTCCTACTCACCATTTTCGATTTGTAGGAAGTATTGGATGAGGTTTTGCATCAAGCTGTCTTGTTGAGCCATATTCCTCTGGAAACCCACCATTTCCACGAGGACGTCTTGATAATTGCGCTCCAGATTGCGTATACGGGATGCCATCTCCTCCTGGGACTGAGTGAGACGCTCTACTTGTGATTGGAGGGCTTCAACTTGATGCTGAGAGGCGGACGAAGGTCCAGGGTAGGGACCCGGGGAAGTAGAGGAGAGGGGTCGGCTAGTGGATGGATTTGTTTGCTTGCGCTGGGTGGGGACTTTACGCTTAATGTTTTCTAGGGCGTCGCGGCGGTTGGCGTGAAAGTCAGGATGACGGAACATCCAGCTCTAGCGGCGGGTGAGACGAGATATGAGGGAGAGGAGGTCGAGGGATAACATACGTGTTCGCCGAATTGATTATCATCGGTGTTCTTGACCTGCAAGACGACGGTGGGTGATGGGGGAGAGAAGGAGGGGAGATAATGGCTTGCCTTGTGGAAATCATACTTGTTGAGCTGTCGCACGAAACTGGCAAAGTTGGAATGCTTGAACATGCGTGGCAATATGGATTTGGTGAATTCGTTCATGTCCTGTCAAATGAGCCGTGGCTGAGAAATATACGGGCTTCGGCAGCAAGTAGGGGGGGCTACCTTGACGACGAAACAATCGCCCTGAGGACCCCATGATACGACATGTTGAAAAGATTGGTCCTCTAGCATCCTAAAGGCGTCGGAAAGTAGTGAGGGATGGGTGGAGGAGAGGGTATGAGGGCTCGGACATACTTGTACAATTTCTTGACAAAGTCGCTGGTGGTGGGCATGCCATCCTCGGCACTAGCGCCTGCGTGGCTGCCCTCTGAGTCTTTGGCAGAGTGATCTGGAGGGGGCATTGTGGACTGGTGGGACTGAGAGGACTCTCGCTTTACTGGGGACTCGATGCGTTGCTCCTGTCTGGCAAGCTGTGAAGATAAGAGTGAGGGACGGGAGTCGTCACGCGAACTAGATGTTCTATGCACATTAGGCCAGGAATTCAAAGAGGCAGCTGGGGAGGGCAAGGGGGGCAAAATAGTTGCGGAATTGAGGGCGGAGAGAGGATGGTGAGGCTGGTAGGATGGGGGGGCGGGGGCGGGGGGCGCGGGGAGTCTAGCGGCGGAGGGGGATATGTTGGCGAGAGGCGGGAGAGTGTTGGGTCTAGGAAAGGCGGAGGGTCCAGACGGGTGGAGGTGAGAAGGCGGGGGGAGGTGAGAGGACTGGAAGAGGTGGTGCCTGACAGAGTTGGAGTTGGAGTAGTGGCCAGCCTGGTCCATTTAAGAGATTTATACAAGGAGGATTGTCTGATATGATACAGATTGGAGGCGGCGAGACGAGCGCGGTCCAGTGCGTGTCGCCTGCTTCGAGGTCATCTCCCAAATATCTTAATATCCCGCGTCTCCAAACACGCTCCCTCTTTTCCCAGGCCCCCTATCTCCCCTCCTCGCCCTCGAAACCACTACCACTCATCTCTCTGTCCCCCTACTCTCTACTTTCTCCCCTCATCTCTCTCCAGCACCACCACCAGTACCAAGCGGTCCAGGCCACTCCAGACTCGCCCCAGCCACATGGTCTAGCCCGCCCGTGCGAACATTCCACGCCTACCGAGAATAGCGCGCCGCTGGGTTCACTTTGGCTCCACTCCTCCCTCTCAATCCATACCGCGGATTCCGGCATGTAAATTCAAACCAGCTATCGATATGAAATCGTTATAATCCTAGTCTCACACTCGCAACCTATACTCCCTGTACGACCTTCCGCGCGAGCTCGCCCGCCGACAGTCACAGCGATGACAGGTCAGGGCCACCATCCACCGACTGGTTGATAAATTCGTTCAACGAAGCTCCTTGACACCCGTGAGGGAACCCAACCTCCCCCCTGAACATGAGGCACCCTCAGCTTGGACCGTTGGCGGTTGTCCTCCCCGCCATATCACGCTCTCAATCTCACCACAGAACATTGTTCCTCCAACTTACATACTCACTGGTATACATTAGGACATCCTGATCAATCCATCAATAGATCCTTCCAATGCCCTTGCACACGAAACACTCTTCTTCACCCAAAAGCCCCCCCAGAACATTCTTCAATCCCCTTCCGGAACAATTCCAACATAGCCTTCCACCAAGCCGTGGGTCTCCCGAAGTCATCGTTACCGTATTACCGTTCACAGCCGGCGTACTCGAGTACACCAGCGCAGGTGCACGATTCTGGTTCTGGGGAGCGTTTACGTAGGGCCCACCGGCACTCATACCGGGTCCTTGAGGTTGCGGGTAGCTTGCCGGATTTTGTGGAGGACGGAAAAGGGGCAGGGGTCGTTGTAAGGTCGTACTATGGTGAGATGCATTTCCTCTATTGCGTCTACCGCCTGATGTGGCGGATCTCCTTAAACCCGAGTGTAAATCATCAGACGGCGAGGCCCCATCGCCCCATGAAGCCCACGTCAGTGGTCCGATAAAAGGCTTGGCAAATTTCTGCCAGCACCGTTTGCATGGGTGCATAGGATCGGCGTGTTTATACCCCGTATTATCACCTTAGTTGGCAGTCATGAGCAACAATGTTCATCCAGAAATTCAAACACGCCAATCTCTCACATTTATCGCACATGTAGCCATTCGGGTATACTAGCACCCTACCATCACGCATGAGCGGATGCCCAGGTGTAGGATGAAGGGTGGGACGACCGTCATTTGGGCCAGTGGCGGAGCTGGCAGACGGCCCCAGCACGGGGGAAGTCGTCCGTGGTCGGGCTGGAAGGGCTGGAGGCGGGCCAGGAGGAGGAGCATAGCGAGTAGCTGCATTGGATGGAGGACTTGGAGGGTGCGCCCCTGGCGGCGGACCAGGAGGCGGTGGGTATAATGTATTGGCCGAGCTTGACCCCAAGTTAGGGGTGGAATGTGACGTGCTAATACTCAGGCTGCTCATAGAATCAGACAAAGATGAAGCGTCGGCGCCCGCAGCGTAGAAGTCGCGGGCGAAATCTGAGGTAGGGGCGTGCGACGGCGCCGCTGAGTTGGGTGAGGGAGACGAATGCGGTGAAGACACAGATCGTGTATGTTGAGGATGGACCGGTGGCGCAGGATAGCCTGTACGCTGCGGTAGAATCGGCGTATGATTGGAATTATGATACGGCTGGGCGCGCTGGCCAGGATATGAGGCCCAGCTTCCCGTGGGTGTAGGAGTTATGACCGTAGTAGTCTGACGATAAGTCGTCGGCCTACTTAGTTCCCGTGCGGTAGCGGTTAACTGTCTTTCCAGCTCGTCAGCAAATTGTGAAAGCAGTCCAATAGCCCCTCTAGTCCGAGTTCGGGAGCCTGTCCGCGGAATGGCAGACTGAGTGTGTGGCTGTGACCAACCAGAAGATTGTCCAGTAGGTTGTGGTGTCAAATGTGGCTGAGTTGGACGGGGTTGCTGGAGAGGCTGCTGGAAAGGTCGCGTAGGACCATACTCTAGCGTAGCTTCCCCCTGACGGATATCCGCAGCCGGTGTGTATGCGGGGGGTAGATCTGTATTTAAGCCGTAGTCATCAGAATCAACTGAAGGCGGGGGTTGGGAAGGTTGGGCCGTCTCCAATGGCTGCTGAGTACGATGGGCATCCGAGTCAGATGGATTGCTCAGTGCTGCGGGTTCATCTGACCCGAACGTAGAGTGATTACTGGTTGGGAGCTCCGCAGGTGAGGGAGACGCGTGATCCCCAGTATTTGAAGGGGTCTGAGGGTTCGAGCGAAAGGGATTGTGAGGAGACGGTTGGAAGGTGGTGGACATGAGGAATGAAAGAATGCAAGCGGTGTCCTTGAGCTGCGGCTAACAAGCTGTTTGATCAAAGTCCCGATACCAAATACTAGCACTGCCACCGCAACGAGTCCGTCGATGCTACTTACTAGAACGGCAATGATGCCTGCAGTTACATTTTGGGGTATCTTCTCCCTCTCTATAGCCGAGGGGCCAAACTATCAACGGTCTGGACACAATCTTAACAATTACTTACGTGCAACAGCCTACGATTGCCCACCTCGCCTCCGGTAGTATATTAGCTGGCCGCATCCCCCTCTGAGATGTCTAGTAAACCGCCTCAAAGATCTGAGGACTAAACGCTTGTTGGGCGTTATGCGACACTGCTGGGTAGATGATCCCGGGGCGAGGCGGCGCCGAAACTCTGCAGGCCACTATCACTTGCTGCAACGTTATTGACAGGCCCAGATACTTTCTCAACGCGTCACACGCGGCGAGTGAGCCTGTGTAGGCTGTATTCCCTCGGGTGCTGATCAGTCGTCTATTACGGATAGTATGATATAGCTCCCGCTGAGGCGCGTGAAACGGAGTCGGCCATATATGGATTTTCATGGTATGTTGCTATGGATTAATTCAAGTCTGACCGATGTGCTTTGTAGGAAAATAAGAGGTGCTCCTCAAAGTGGTATTCCTGCCTCTCATCTTCCTTGAGTGCCGAGCCACCAACACATTTCGGGAGCTGCAGCAGTATGTAGGCCAGGCCAGAATTATCATTTTTAACTGCGGCATCCCCTTCCGTTTCCCCTCACTCAATTCCCGCTTCAAATGTGCCCAGCGAAGCGCAGTGGTCTATGCCTAGGCCAGACACTGATCATGAAATGTAACAAGGACAGCAAATTTTGCGAAGAGACGTAGTCTGGTGCAAGATTGCATCGATACTATAGTGAAGATGGGGGCTCCCACTACCCTCTAATGGCGAATTGCGGACCTCAGTTGATACCTCAAGGTCTCAAGCTCAAGTTCTATATAGTATACCAGCTCGGAACAAATGACATAGTCTATCTATTGTAAGAAAGCGTGTGTAGAATGTATGATGTCAGCAGCAATTATGCTGTATATATAATTAGTGATTTCCCAATTTCTCTTTCTTCAAAGCAATCTCATCTCGCAGCATTGCAATACGAGTGTCCAGTCTTGAAGACAAATCTACGGTGCTCGTAGCCAAGGCAAACGCCTGATCAAGCTTATCACTAGCACTCTCCAGCGCGACAAGCCACGCCCTTCGCAAGGCTTGTGGGTCCTCTGTTCCCGCCTTTTCCCGAGCCTCAACTTCCTTCAAGTCCAGCACCGCCAATTCGAACATGGCAACACCAGGTATCCATGTGCTAACCTTAATACTAGACTGTTGACTGTGGGCATCAAGGAGGAACGCGCGAGACGAGACAAATTGTTGGACCGTTCGATGTGTCACACCCAGGAGAAGCGAGCGAAGGGCAAGTTCATCAGGCGTATCAAGGTCAATGGTCGTTCGAGTTTCGCCATATGATTGTATGTAAGGACTGTTGATTGTGGGAGGCGGGGTAAGAGCAGCCCATTCTTGGATGTGGGCTGTAGCGATCTCTCTGTCAATACGAGCATGGGTGTTCCAGACTAGAGTAAAGAGGTGAGATGCATCCAAGCTGAAATTTAAGTGTTTTACATATCCCCAGTTCTGTCGAAACTCTGCACTTAACTGATGGGCGTGAGGTGATAGTAGTAACTTACCTTCGGCAGGACTGATGTCAATGGCAGCTACGTACTTTTCGGCAGGTCCGCCTTTCCTTACCTGCTTGGCCTTATAGAACTCAACTGAACGCACATTAGCATGCGGTACATATCCACAAGGCCGGACATAAACATACGCTTCTTCTTAATGAAGACTTCCGTAGGCAGTTCTTTGCCATTGATTTTCCTCCGGTTGACCAACGCTAGTATAGCATCTAATAGTTCTTGAGCCTTTGTACGGTCGCCCAGCGACACATAGCAGCCTTTCCGATGTGAAAAAAGGCAAAAAAAACAACGAGTTAGAAAGACTGGGTACTGACCCGCTGCGCTGAAATAGTAAGTCGCGTGACTCCTATTTCAGAAGTGAGGAGGCGATACCAGGGGTGATGGGAGACAGGACTAGTCCTACCAGCTATTCAACTCGGTGAGCTTGAGAAACATTTCAGCTGCCTCTTGATACCGGCGCTGACTGAGTAAGGTCCAAGACAGTTCAAATACCAGCTAGAGGATTCAATCGGTCATCTAATCTACTGCAGGTCGTAGGACGTACTAGTGTGTCTGCTTGCACAAATGAAAACTGTCGATCAGGTCCGAGGCCAGCTTGAAGGACGCGTATGGCAGCTTCGGCATCATGAGTCATCCGCAATATCTTAGCCTAAATAGAGGGTTCGATAACCAAAATTTGACATGAGTGCAGAGAGCCCACGCGGTTCAATATCCAAAGAGCACCAGTAGGATACTTGGGCTCGATCCTGGGTCCATCAATAGGCGCACACGGCCTGTTCCAGGCTTACGGACTCACTTATCGACGATGGCTCTGTATTGTTTGACTATATGCGCTTCGTCGGCTTGATACCCTGATAGGAGCATGACGACACCATAGTAAGTCATCAAGACTAAGCTGAACGAATGTCAGGATCAGACCGAATGTAGAAATCATCAAGTGCTGACCCGGCGAAAACTGCGTGGACATCAGTCTTCGCAGCAGCTACAGCTAGCGCTTGGAGAGCTAACTTCCTGTCATGCTTGAAACCAAAGAATCCCACCACACTCCTACGAGGATGAGTTAGAGATCGGACAAGGGGAAAAGTACTCGATACTGACTGAACCTTCTTCGGGAGAAGTGAGAAGACGAGATTAAACAACCCATAACCTAGACGCATAGTAAAACCATATATAACGATGTAGTAGGTTGAACTAACCGAAGGCCGTGCCAGAAATAATCAGCTCTTCAACCGGCCCGGAGGGTTCCATGTTGTTGGGGATTGCGGGTGAAGATGGAATGCTCAGAGTGGAGCCGCTAGGACGCGTCCATCGACTAAAGATGCCTGATCCTCGGGAAATTGTGGACAAGTTCGGAGTTGAGGCGTTTCGAGACAGGGCAGGGGTGGCAGAAGGGGTGGAATAGTGATCCAAGCCAGTAGGGAAGACAGTCTTGTATAGTCTTAGTCAAATGATGAGTGAAGGTGCTAAGGAGGTAGTTGTGTTGGCTAACTTCGTAAATTTACCGTGAGCGCTGGGCGAACATGTAGGTTAACGAGCCCATGAACGGTCCAAAAGGTAAGCTTGCCTATTCAAGGAGTAACTTCGCCTTATGAGTGAGTATAGTAGGATGAACAGAAATAAACGACCCACAGGCATTGGAGGTACCCCATGTAGGATTCACTGCGAAGTCTGTCGGCCAAGCGTGAAGCACAGAAAGCAAAGCAAGCAGACCTCAAAGCATGGGTGAGCCCAAGTAGTACCACGGCGTCAGCGTTCAGTATTTCCCATTCCATTCCAGGAGGGAAGCGTGAAGCCGAGGAATTCTTGGCCAATTTGGTCAAGGTCTTGGATTCAGCCTCTGCAGTGGTGAGGCAGCGTGAAGCCTCGGCCATCAAGGCAGGCTAGATGTCTATCAGCCTCACGGAGGCTACGTCATGGAAATGCTCACTTCCATGCCCAAAGCTGCTTGCAGAAAAGCACAAACGCCCAAACCCATCCAGTGAAATGGTGTCCTGTCAGCACTAAACTCCTTACGAGCCCCCACGATGTCATTTGAGAACAGACGGTCGAAGCCTTTGGAAGCTGCGTTGAGTGCAGCGTCGTTGGGGTGTTCCTCTTTTGTCGTCGAGTCTGCCATTATGGCGGTAATGAACGGAGAAAGTGGGCTGGGAAGAGAGGCAAGTCCGAGTTTGACGCGCAGTCACAGCTTATATTATCATGATAATATTGAACCGACGCGACGCATCGGCACGCGCTACCAATTTCGCTTGGGTACTAAACGCTCGTCGCCCGCTCTCTCTTCACCCAACAAATCCTTCTACTCAAAGCAATGACCATCCAACCAGTCAATCTGTCGTCGTTGAAGCAAATTAAAAATACGGTGATAGGCAACCCTTCCGCAAAGGCCACCCTAGCTCGCGATCAGGTCTTCGTCCAGACGTGCGTGAATGCGCGTGCTATGACCACCCGCTAATCTCTGAACTGAATACAAGTCTAGTTGAGTGCCTGGGGCAGCTGGATGTCTCTTCCTCAGAAGCCGAAGGATCACACGACGACATTCGCATTGAGGCCGCGCATGTCTTGTCATCGTTATCATATGGTCTTTAGATTGCCACCCATTTACTATTATTCTTCTGAACCTCAACCTCCCAGGTTCCCAAGATGCTATCGTTAGTCTGCTCAACGCCAACGCAATTCAAGCATGCTTGCGAACAATTTCCCTTACCACTCCACACGACTCCACCAACCTCAAGTCTGCACTTGCGCGCTGTCTGCGCTCGCTAGCAACTGCTGTGTCAGAAGTTGTCGGCCCATCGCAATGGGGCCTTCGCCCTGAAGGCTCATCTATACGACATGACGCTAAGGATGCATTGGAGTACTTCTTCAATGTACGTATCGTCCGTGTATCTTGACCGTACGAGCTTCAATTTCTCTTGCCAGATCAACTCCTTAGACGTCTATCTCCCTATTCTTGATTCCACTCCACAATTGAGCATTTCAATTGCCCAACTCATCGCCTCTGCCGTAAGAACTCCTGAACATCGGAATGCTGTTACAGAATGGTTACCGCCTGCAGATCGAATCAAAGAAAGCAAGGGAAAGAGGGGATGGGAGAAGCCCACAGTAGTCAACTCTAATGCACCCAGTAGACAAGGCGGCTGGGTAGCGAGGAATCTGACTGCCTTGCTTCGTAGTCGGGATAACAAAGTAACTGGAAGTCCCTCTCAAGATGAGTGATAATACTAACACTCGCGAACAGCTTCAAGAAGCTGCCCTATATGCATTGGCAGCATTGGCAAAGGAAAATGACAAGGTTGCTATACTGCTGGCTAAGTCTGTTTCAGACCGCAATAGTGAGTATCAAGTCTGTCGACGCCTAATTCCTGGACTTATTTCCACCAGTACCTTCTCCTCTATCCTCGGTATTGTCCCTTGCCAAGTCCCGTTCCACCGATGTACAGCTAGCGGCATGCCTCTGGTATCTCTCATCTTCTCCCTCAGTGCCTGTTATTCAGTTTGTTGCCGCAGCGCCACGCATATCATTCGTGCCTCCTCTTCGGGTCATGGCTCTTCCAATGACGACTTGTATATCCGGAATATTATCAACGTTTTGAACCGCATCATATCCTCCACCTCCGACTCCTCCCAAATGCGAGGGAAAGCCTGCTTCGTTCTATGTATGTGCACCCGTATTTTCCGCCTTCGTCGCTCGCGTCCACTGACTCTGCGAAAGACAATTTAATCTCGGATGACACAAACCTTTGCCAATTTGCTCAAGAAAGAGGCTCATTGGAGAAGTTAGCAATGCTCGTTCAAACCATCACGCCTGTGGATCCATCACCGGACTGGGATGAAGATGAACCTGAGAGCCTATCAGCCTTGCGAGAGGTACAATTTTTCCTTGCCCGTTTACCGTCACACACTTCTGTCCTTCATAGGCCGCTCTCGTCGCGCTGGCTGCTATATCTCTGTTCGACGATGACATTCGTCGTAAAGTAACAGATGATTATCAACTCCTGCCGTTAATCCATGCTTGTATGGCCCACCGCCACGTTGGCGTTCGTTACGCTGCGTGTCAATGCGTTCGTGCGATATCACGCTCAGTCACCGTCTTGCGAACTAGCCTCCTCGACAGCGAGCTAGGTTTAAAGATGTTCGATATCTTCATGAAGGAGGACGAAGACAGGCGAGTTACGAGTGTTGCCCTCGCGGCCATTTGTAACTTGTTGATCGACTTTTCTCCTCTTCGCGCGGTAAGTATGCAACACGTTTGTTAAGGATCTTCGTCTGATGTATACCATAGCCGCTACTGGAGAAAGGTATTTTACCTCGGCTGATGTCTCTCTTGAACTCGGAGGATCCAAATCTCCGCTTAAGCTCGTTATGGGCGCTCAAAAATCTTGTCCTGAAGACAACCCTGGAAATGAAGATAGAAATCATGAATCGCGTCGGATGGCATGAACTAACGAGGTGAGATTTTGGTTCTGCCAGTACGCATCACTATGACTAAATTGTAGCTAGGTTACTTACTGATCACGATCACGGAATTCAAGAGCAAGCTTTCAATGTCTTGCGCAATCTTGCAGAGGATGAAGCCGGTGTTGATCTCATCTTTCGTGAAATGGATACGGAAGTGCTGTTGGATACCATCAATACATGCATGCACTCAGCAGACCCATCTATGGAAGATGTGGTTCTTCATGTACGCCCCAGCTACTTGCTCGCCGGGTGTCGTTGCTTATGTGGGCTCAATCCCAGGCTGTCTGCGCTCTCGGCAATCTCTTCAACGGAAGTGATCATCACCAGGGTACGATTGCCTCTTACACGCCCATTTTCAGATCCCTACGCACATGCCTTGCCCACACTAAGGCCGAAATCCGTCGACCAGCGGCTGATTGTATATTGGCCATCGTGCGGTCGTCCGCGGTGAACCGGACAGAAATAATTGAAGCGGGGATAGTGTCGACGTTGAGACATATTTGTGAATGGAGCGGGGGAGTTCCTGCCAGCCCTAGCGGTCGAGGGTTGACACACCAGACAGTCATTGAGGACGACAAGCTTGTTGCTGAGTTGGCACGCCAGACACTGCAAGCTTTGGAACACAGTGGTAGTCTGTCTGCGATATGATGTGTATATACTGTATCATCCGATGAATCAGGAAGTGACGCGACGTGTCCCAAGGTTCCCACGCTTAACCCATTTTTCTGGTGTGCCCCAGTGTTGTTTCTCCGACATTGTCCTCCTTCTCTCCTCTCTCCTTCGTCCTGACATGGCTTCTTTGGCTCGGATACGCTTGCCCAGACGTCTGGCAAGTCGTTTACAGCTTTTCATGGATGAACCGTCTCACGTGTTTCCAGCCCTTTGCAGTACGCGCCATCCAAACCTCGGCCGACACGACGGAGCTGCGTCACAGCCCATCAGACCCCTCCCAACCGCTGACGGTGAAGCTTCATGAGGACTCGTTCCGTTCGTATCAGTGCGACATTCCGGAGCTGGAGGTGCAGGTCACCAAGGACGCTTTGCTGACCATGTACAGAGAGATGCAGACCATGCGACGCATGGAGATGGCTGCAGACGCCTTGTACAAGGCAAAAATGATTCGTGGCTTTTGCCATTTGGCTATCGGTCAGGTATGCTACTCTGAATTCAACAATGTAAACATTTTGTCACTCAAGTTCGCTGCAGGAAGCCGTATCTGTTGGCCTGGAGCATGGCATAACGCCTACAGACAAGGTCATCACCGCTTACCGGTGTCATCCTTTCGCTGTTCTGCGAGGTGGCAGTATAAAAGGTGTTATAGGCGAGCTCCTCGGCCGCCAGGTGGGCATGTCGCACGGGAAGGGTGGCTCGATGCATATCTTCACTCCTACGTTCTTCGGTGGAAACGGCATTGTCGGTGCGCAAGTCCCAGTCGGTGCTGGTATCGCCTTCGCCGAGAAGTATTTGGAGAGACCAAATGCTACCTTTGCTCTCTATGGTGATGGCGCAAGCAATCAAGGACAGGTCTTCGAGGCCTTCAACATGGCAAGCTTGAGCATCACTCCTTTGCCAGTTTCGGCTCACCTGAATATTCGCAGGCCAAGCTCTGGGACCTTCCTTGCGTTTTTGTCTGCGAGAACAATAAATATGGTATGGGCACCTCCGCTGAACGTAGCTCCTCAAACACGGAATACTTCACCCGGGGGGACAAAATTCCGGGAATTCAGGTCAATCCCTTAGCTTACCTTCCGTTTTTGTATTGATCTAAACCTCGCTTTAGGCCAATGGCATGGATATCATCGCTGTACTTCAGGCTGTGAAGTATGCCAGGAAATGGACCGTCGAAGACAAGAAGGGTCCCTTGTTGCTAGAGTTCGTAACCTATCGCTATGGTGGACATTCGTAGGTGCCATTTATATTTATTGTAAAGCATTCCTCATGTTATCGCAGAATGTCTGATCCTGGAACCACATACCGAACGCGCGAGGAGGTCCAACGGATGCGTAGCACACAAGACCCCATCCGCGGCCTGCAAAGATACATCGAAGAGTGGGGCGTCGCCTCCGAACAAGATCTCAAGGTTTGATTGTTGGATTTCTCACTTCTGTTGTACTCATGTCGGCCACTTAGCAACTTGACAAAGAGGCGAAGGCCAAGGTTGACCAGGCCGTGGAGGAGGCTAAGACTTCTCCAGAACCCCTTGCTAAGGATCTGTGGACTGATATTTACTACAAGGGTACGGAGCCGCCCTTCATGCGAGGCCGTGAGCGCGAGGAGGTATGTAGCAGCCCGCTCTATCAGAGTTGTTATCTGATCATCGTCCTCAGGTTCACCACTACTGATTTGTTATTTTCTGCTTATACTGTCGCTGCTGTTCCCCTCTAGATCCCATACTGTTCTTGCTGGATATTAATAGACGCTTGCACTTTTGTTGAAACCCCCTACGGATTGCGCTCTGCATCTCTTGTCAAGGTCCCCCGAGGTCACTATATGGCGACCCCGTTTGCTGAATCTAGTCGGGACCATCCGCCTTCGCGTCTGGGCACCATACAAGGAGAGTAGTGGCATTGGCGTTCATATCGTCATCTCTTGTCAAGAAAATAACGTTCTGGAGCTTCATCGTCATCTCACCGGGCTAAGTCCAACCGCCTAGCGGCCATAGGGAATAGACTTCGCTCATGGCTGATAATACCCAGGGTATCGCCATCATCTTCCTCATGTACTGAATGAGCCTATGGTGGTGAGCTTGTCACATTGAAGCTGATTTCGCCAGTCCTTCCCACTGGAGACATCGATATGGGGCCACTTTCCGCCAATTTCAGCGGCTCACCGAATTGTCGGACTGCATCCGAAGGTGGTCAGTACAATCGTAGTGCCTTTGACGAGGCGTATGGGGTGTAACCTCAGCCATGACAACTCTTCAGTCATTTATGAAGCAGCAGCCGCTGTCGATCTCTTGACATGCATTGGTTCAATAATGCTTTGCAGCTTGAGTTGCTGGTCATTGCGCCAGGTCATCCAGACAAACCTATTGAACGACCGTGTTGGCTGAAACAGCAGGTTGTACCGACGCCTCGGTTTTGTCCTTCGTGGTCGATACGAGTTCAGAGATTAGCAGTAGGATTTGCAAACTGCTTTTCCTTAGGCATATGCACTCATCTCTCCGAGTACATCCCATACTAACTGTATACGCAGTTTCTTGCCCACATAATGTCGTATTTCTGTTCCATCACAGGAATTGCCTCAGGGCTCTAGCAACTCAATGACGCCACGACGTTTGGAAGTGATCACAGCTACCTTGCTCTCAAAGCTTAATGCACTCCCGCCTTTGAATGCGACGATGTCGGTATTGACCTCCGTCACTCCAAGAGCTTTCTCCAAATTGGCCGTTATTAATTCGAGGGCTTGGGCTTCATTGAGATATTCGCCCGATGCAAGCGCGGTCTGCGACATCCAACCAAGATGTATATCACGATTATCAGCCTCATCAGTACCCCACAACTCAACAATGTTGTCATAAGCTTACCCATCCAGCATCAAATCGGGCATTGCGCGCATCGAACTCATCAATGGCTCCGAGAGCCACGTTGACACCCTTCTTCATCAGATACGAAATCTGGCTTTCAGCGGACAAAGGGGGACCAGGCAATCTTCAGGGCCTTTCAAATTAGCTTGGCTTCCCTCGAGCAAAAGAAATGACGCCAGACGGAGGTTAAAGATCAGTATGCAAGATTACTTACATCCTCCGTTGGTCCCAAAAGTTTGGGAAGGGTCTGGATGGGGCCAATATGACGCTGATGTTTTCTCGGGCGATGTCGTCGGATAAAATGTGCGCTTCAGCTGCACCAACAAAGGTGACAGGAAGGGTTTCTCCTGAGACCTCGTGGTATTCACGTTTCAGTGCAATTAATGTTGCCATAATGTCGGCACTATCCACATGGAAAACGGTGCGCGGTGGGCCCTGCCTTGAGTTGACTATAGATGACTGAACAAAGATGAACGATCAACTTAATCTCGCCCATGGAAGGATATCATAGACAAACCATGAATGGACGATCATTCCCGTTGTGGGGTCTTGCATGGAGTAGATGATATCTTAGCTCGGCAATTTGCGTGCTGACACTTGCGGGTTGGTGCATATTGAGGCTAACATGCAAAGCCGTAGGGCTCTGTATGATAGCACCCTGCTCAAGGGCGTTCCTCGCCCCTGTGGAAAATGCAGCGGCGAAACCGAAAACATACTTTGACCGTGATGGTGCAACGATTGCTTGCGTGACGCCTCCCCGGTAGGCCAACCTATACGTATTGATACACGCCACCAATCAGAAATCATCAGAACGGTTTTGCCACTTACAGAGTATTTCTCCCACCGAACTGTAACCCATCCTTGGCATTCAACGTAGCATCCGCCTGGCTTCGAAAGAAAGTCCCCTCATAATTCGAGAAGGGATCGATTATGTCTCCGTCGTTGGCAGAAGGTTCTAGCGCAATTTCCTGGAGCCCAATCGAGGTACCAAACGTTGTCAAACCGGGTATCAGCGAGCCACCTTCGAGATCGATGACCTTCAAGTCCAGCAGACCTTCGAGGTACGATGTACAAGCACCCTCACCACCATCAGTGGTTTTCTGATAGCATTCCACATTTCCATTGCGCACCAGCACCGCCATCCTGTGTACGGTTGTTCCATTACCCTCATCCACAGATGGTAGAAGAGTCTCAACCCTATCACCATCTCTCACATACACGCTGTCCACGTTGGTAAACAGCACGGCGATATTTTTCCCATTGATGGTTCGCTTGGGTTCGAGGGGTGGTAAACCGTCAAATCTAACTGCGTCCTTCGCTTCCTTAGAGAAATCAGGCGTGAGGGGCTCTGCCTGGAGAGCGGATGGCTTGTTTATAATGTACGGGTCCTCAAGCTGTGGGATCCCATCGATGAAGACTTGACGAGGTGTTGCACCGAGGGTAAGCGGGTGTGAATCCCAGACGACGAGGTCTATCGGAGAAGTACGTAAATTAACCAAGGCACGAAGTTGATTGGTGTGTGCGTACCAGCGTCGTACCCTTCGGAGACGTATCCTATCCTGTGCGCCAGACCCGCAGCCATAGCCGGTGCGGAAGTAACAGATTGCAGGGCCTTTATACTGTCCAACCCGTAATAATGTGCTTGCTGGGCTTCATACACAAGATGACGGCTATTGAGAACTGGGTGGTCTGACTACATAATGAAATGGTGGGGGAAGAAATGAGGATCACGGCACAAAGACGGTTTGGGCGAATGCCTACCTTCATTACTACAGAGACACCATTGTCTGCTAATATTTTCGGCGCGAATTCAGAGTTCCGATAGGCTTCGCGCTTCTTTCTGGCATTCGCAGCGAAGAGGGCAACGACGGGTGTTCCACCCTAATGGTTTGTTAGGTTTAGGGAGGCCAGGGGTGACTGTAGGACTTACCCAAGCTCTCTTCAAAACCTCTGGGACGAGGTACGTCTCCCCAGCGTGGTGCAGCGAAGCGATAGGGAATTCAAATTCATTTGAAAGCTAGTTTGTACAGGTCTAATTGACGGATTTCAGGGCACGAAAGGGAAAAGGACGCACACGAACGATCATGTCTAGATCGACGGCCTGCATGTAACGGTAAATATATACAAGTAGCCGAGCATGTGGCAACCTCACCTCATAACAATGTATCGAAAGCTAAACACCCACTATTCAGCGCAAGAGCAGTAAGGCCCTGATACGAAACGCACCTTGACCCGTCCTCTCAAAACGTCCACGAGCGCTTCCGACTCCAATGGACTCTCTGGAAACTCATCACCAGGAGTTGGGCTATATCCATTTGATGAAGATAACACTTGTTTGCAGAATTCATCTTGCATGTTCTTTATTTTCTTCGCTTCGTTGTATGCATTTCTAAATTGCCAGGCTGCATCCATGCGAGTTTGAGAATATCGCCGATCGGGATTCTCTCCGCATGCATGCCTGAAAAACGATGAGTGAGCACCTGGCGAAGAAGCAGAATGGCACGCATACTTCATATGTCGCCACCTCACTTCTCCATCAATCGTATGGACCAGCGCATCCGGCGGCTCGACAACTTTCGAAATTGCCGATCCTTCCCGAGTCTTTCTCAGCTTGATCACATACGCTTGGCCACCGATATTATTCGCGCTCCCCGGTAAGACCTGAGCGGTGGTAACACCGCCAGCTATGGACAGCTCATATGAAAGGTCATGAGTGCTTAGTCCGTCGATGCTTCGGAGGTAAGGGAGGATGGGGCCAAAATGGGAGTTACTGTCTGAAGAGTCTGTGAAGAGTCTCGTTGTCGATTGAAATAAAGATAGGGCGGAGGAAAAGACGTACCGCCTAGGAGAGGGAGACGATGAACGCCGATATGTGAGTGCAAATCTACCAAACCGGGTGTAACCCAGGCCCCATTCACATCGATTTCTTCAAAGCCCTCCTGCCGGCAATCTCGAAGAGTCTACCGTCATCGCTAGCAATATCCTTCACGACACCCTCACCTAAAATGACATCTCCTCTAATCACCTCCTTCCCGTCCAACCTCCCAGTCCAGAGGGTAGCATTCCTCAATATCGTCACTGGTGCCCTCTTCCGTTCAGCTGTAACCCTATCCCTCCTATTTTTACTAGGAGAGTGTTCATACCGATCAGAATGTCCGCGGTGCTTGGCTGATGCAAGCCAAGCGGATATGTTGGAATCTACAGATGATGATGGTGAGTGACAGAACGGTGTAGGGTCGAAGCAGGGTAAGAGGATGGTGGCAAGGAAGGCCATTACGTACCATTGACATTCAAAGGAACGGCGTCCAGTCGTTTACACCGCTCGATAAGCGAGTTCCATTTCCCAGCTTCAATACTCCCGTAATGATGCTGAGTAGGGTACGGGGTGGCATGGTGCGAACGCCCTGGGCTTCCTCGTGTGATGGTCGACTGGGTAATGGTGTTGAACAGCTCAAACCCAGAAATGGGGTCCAAAGGGAATGAAATCCAACCGAGGACGAATACCAAGAGTATGATAGAGATGAACCTGAATTCTCCCCCTACAGAGGGGACTTTCCGACATGTCATTGCATCACCCATCTCTTGTGGTCGATAGGTGGCCTAGACTTGCTCTAATGGCGAAGCAATATGAATGCCGAATAAATGCTTGGCTCGGTAGACTGCGAGGGTCAGCGACAGTGAATGGTCAGACAAGGGCGACACGACATTCTCACCAGCTTTAGTTGGAGAGTTGATCGCGGTTCCTTTTCCCTCGATGACGTGACTCGCAACATGATGGCCTGCGTGAACGGAAACAAACGGATTACGACGGATCCCAAGGCATGCAAGTTTCAAGCTCAGAGCCTACTACGAGATGGGTATATGGCTCTGTCCATGCACATGCACGCATACGTGACGTGCGCAGCAAGAAGATTAGTCGTGTTTGGAAAATTGCCTGGTATGTTTGTCGGAATCCCAGGTAAACCAAAATAACACACACTAGGTTGGACTCTTTGAGAAGCAGGTGATGGTTCTTTCCCTCAGTCCGAAACAGGAGCTCCAGGGAGACTAAGATATGTGCCGGCGATTCATGCAGACGACAATCGGCCGAACGCATAGGAAGGACCAGAAAGGCAATTCTCCCATCGAGGTACAACACACGGACTGTCCAAGATTCGATTTTCGAGCGGATGGCCCTTCCCTGAGCATGAGAGAGAGATAGAGAAGGAAGGGCGAGACCTCGTGTCTGCTGAATGTCGTCATAGGTCGTGAGGCACTGAGATCCTGTCTTGGAGCCTCGAGGCAGCTGCATGGGAGTTATTCCTGGCGATGAGCGATCTATTCAAATTTTCGCCCTCATTGAACATGTCTACGGGTAAGCGAAACGATCAGACCTATTAAAGGTAGATACTGGGTGGAATACATTGTTGATGAGTGAACGGGATTATGGCGTTGCGGCTGGGCGCAGGAGGTCATGCGCGGGGGAAAGGATAAGAAGCGATATAGCCGGATCCGAGGGAATATGATGATCGATGGGCGCTTAACGTGTTTGTCGCCAACCACCAAGAGCGTGGCAAAGAAGCAGAGAAGAAACATATAATTGTGTGCTTGGTGAGCGATGCTAGGTGATTAACTCGGCTTTGTGGGATGATGTGGTGGTGTTAACGAAAGTCTACAGTGATCGGGCTGACGGGAGGAATAGCAACGGGTAAATCGACGGTGTCCAAGTTGTTGAAAGGGCAGGGGATTCCTATTATCGATGCGGACGTTATTGCACGGCAAGTAGTAGAGCCCGGAACGCCCGGGCTGCGGCGGATAGTGGAAGTGTTTGGGGAGGAGGTGCTGCTGGAGGGGGGAGGGCTTGACCGGAAAAAGCTGGGTGGGATCATCTTCAACGACGAGGGGAAGCGGAAGGAGCTGAACAGGATTGTGCACCCCGCCGTGCGAAGGGCGATGTGGCTTGGGGTGATGAAGTGCTGGCTGCGAGGAGAAAAGATGTGCGTGTTGGATGTGCCGCTGCTGATTGAGGGGGGCTTGTGGAGATGGGTCGGGCGAGTGGTGGTTGTGTACTGGTGAGTGGACCGTGAGTGGTGGGTAGGTGGGTGGCTGACGGGTCGGGCAGCTCTGCAGAGATCCAGCTGCAGCGACTGATGGCGCGTGACTCGAGCTCGCAGGCAGAGGCGGCGTCACGGCTGTCGTCGCAGCTGCCAATCACACGCAAGGTGGGGTACGCGGATGACGTCATCGACAACAGCGGGTCGATGCGGGAGCTGGAGGAGGCGGTCGGGGTGCTGGTGGCGCGGGTGGGGAGAGACGTGGGGGGCTTCTGGTGGCTGGTGGACTGGCTGGTGCCGCCGATTGGGCTGTTGCGAGGACTGTGTGTGGTGGCTTGGAGAGATCTGGCGAAACGTAGATCTTGACCCTCGAATCAGAAACGAGCCTAGACCGCATGACATCATAGCAGAGGTGTCTACTTCTCATATATACTACGTTCACACTCCCTCTTCTCCTCCTCCAGCCACCATGTACCACCACCCCTACTACCACACATATGCCCCAGATTACAATGTCAGTCCTTTGTTTGGCCTTGTTTGTCCCACATCATCTCCCCCTCCATCCTACAGCGCACCTTCATCAACCCTCCCAACAACCACCACCACTACACAATGCCCCCAGATCACCACCTCGCATTGGCAAGACCCCCCTCACATCAACCGCAGCCCCTCAGCAAAGCCACCAGACAGGTCGTCCCAGCTTTTCTCCAAAAACTCTACGAGTCAGTCTCCCCTTCCTGCCACGAATACTGCTGAGCCACTCCTGCGTAGAATGGTTAACGATCCTTCCAATGCAGATCTCATCAGGTGGTCAGACGCAGGCGATTCCTTCTTCGGTCAGCACCCATCCCGGCTTTCTTTTTGCATCCTCATCTCCCCCCCCCACCCAGTCCTCGATCATGAACGCTTCGCAAGAGAAGTCCTCGGTCGCTGGTTCAAGCACCAAAACTTTTCTTCCTTCGTCCGCCAGCTCAACATGTACGGCTTTCACAAAATCCCTCATCTCCAGCAGGGCGTCCTCCGTTCAGACTCCGAAACAGAGTTTTGGAACTTTGAACATCCAAACTTCCATCGAGGACAGCCCGATCTCCTCTGTCTCATACAGAGGAAGAAGCAGGCAACCCAGTCCGTCACAGATCCAGACCCCCTTCCCCCTCCCTCTTCTTCCGCCACTGCAGCTTTGGCTTCCATCTCTCCAAGCGGAGACAACCCCGGCGCCTCTTCAGGTACAACCTCTCTTACCAGCCAGGTCATCGATATCCATTCCATCGTCAATGGCATCGCCGCCATAAAACGTCACCAGACAACCATATCAGAGGAGCTCAACGAACTCAAACGCTCCAACCAGCTCTTGTGGCAGGACGCTTTGGCCGCTAGACAGCGCCATCAGAAGCATCAGGATACCATTAATCGCATTCTCAAATTCCTCGCAGGCGTCTTCGGAGCCAACGCAAGCGGTCCTGCCGCAGCCGCCGTTGTTGGAAAAGATGGCGCACCCAGGACAAGTGCAAGTCGGGCGGATTCAGCCCGCGCAGTTTATCGAAAGAACCACAGGTTAATGATCGAAGAAGCGCCCAGGAAGGATGGAAAGGGAAAAATGCCTGTCGTCCACATGGAAGAGGAAGACGACGATGACGATTCCCCGGTCTTTGTCAGAGATGCTTCTCCTGTGTCGCTTGGTAAGGTCCCACTCGTCCTTCGTGGTACCACGCTCAGTGTCTCTACAGTGTCCATCCCATCACCCTACAATGATCCCGTGTCGCCAACCATAAGCGAAGCTCCTCCCTACATCAACCTTGCAGCTCAAGCTACCTCACCTACGCCGTCCGCCTCTTTCACCAATCTCTCCCGAGACAGCTCTCTACCACCCGCTCAACAATACCCACAAATCCTTCAGCCCAAACCCGTACCTATAAACAGCTTAACCACACTAACTCCCCCACCCACATCTTCACACAACCTGAATCCATCCGCTGACCAAGATCATATGATGCAGGCGTTTCAACAAATGTTGAGCTCGCCGGGCCAGATGCAGAGGTTACTTGCGGCGCTGGCCGCCCATAATCTGGGAGATGGCTTTCAAGGACCCAACTTCAATGGCGCCCCTCCAGGTGGTGGAAATGGGTTGCAGCAAATCTCACCGTATGGGACATATAATACACCGAACGGCGCTGCACCCGGTGCGGCCACGGCCACGGGGCATTATACTCCTCAAGGTCAACTATCTCTGCTCACTCCTTCGCCGCCGCCGCCGCCGCCGCCTCCTCCGCTTACCAACGGCAATCCCCAATCACCCACTCTTCCCAACGGCCTCGCGTCCCGCGACAATAACATGATCCATTTCGATCCAGCTCAGCAGAGTCTGGTAGACAACTCACAAAAGTTGGATCGGACGTGGAGGGTGACACAGGATATTGATAAGGATGTCAATGCGTTGCATAGTAGTATATCGTCCTTGATCGAAACATTTGGGTTGGATCCTTCCTTGATGGACAGCAGCCCAAGTGGGTCTGGCAGTGGCGAGAATAGTGGGAATGGCAGTGGGGTCGGAGGGGCCGGGACACCTAATGGGTTGATGAAGAATGGCAATGGCGTTGGAGGAGAGGCAGGGTCCAGGGCTGGTGTTGGACTTCTTTCTTCGCCACCGCCGCCTGATGGCATCGCCCTGTCCAACTCGGTGGATATGAGTGTCCCGGACTTTGACTTTGATGCCTTTTTGAATGAGTATGGCAGTGCTGCTCCTGGAGGTAATGGTCAAGGTGTGGGTGGGAATTTGGTCAATGGCCCCGTTTCCACAGCTGGTGGAAGGGCATCGGCTACCCAAGACTACGATATGCAATCGCCTGCATTTATGGACGACATACCATCTCCGGCATCCGTTATCAGTGGGGGAGGGATGGAGTCGCCTATCATGACGTTGAGGCATGACTTTGCCCAAACGGATGGACACGGTAGTCCGAGGGCGAAGGGAAGGAAGAGAAAGAGTGATGCGGCTGAGATCGAGGACATTCAGAAGAAGAACAATGGGGGCATAGGGACCTTGACATCACTGAGCGGGGCAGGTGTTGGCGCGGGAGCTACGGGAGGAAAGACGAAGAGGAAGCGTTGACCTTGCGCTGACCCTTGTGTGGAGGGGCCGTGTTCTAGACACGTAGACGAAGATAACGACGATGGACGAACACACGACATGGTCGACGACGAATTCACATCATTTGTATCGGTAACCTTCAATCCTTTGTGTTGTACCATTCACTGCCAGCTTGTATTTTCTCATGACCCTAGTTCATGCACCCACCCTTCCTTCCACATGCCTACAACATTTGCTTCTGAGCATTTTCACACCGTTCACATCCCGTTCAGTCTCTCTATATATAAAAGTATTGCTTACCACTTCACCAAGAACATTTTTTGTATATGCGTATCTCATCATAATCCATACTACAGTACTGCATCTCCCCTTCCAGGCTTCCTTCCCCCAAGTTCTTGGAGTAACTTATTTCATCACTTGCTTTGCAATTTGTTGTTGCGTCTGTCCCTTGGGTTTTTAGACGTTCTGACGCCTGTCATGGCACTAGTCAATGGATGTCCCCCGCGGTCTTGGGTTTTATGGTGATCATGATCATACACCGGACGCGCTCATCCTCAGATGCGGTTGTGATCGCGCGTTCGACGTAACCAAAGGGGATGTATTGCGGAGTAGCACCAAGCTTAGGTGTAAGTAGTCACGACCAAGTCGACTAGGGATGGAGCACCAATGGCGATGACTCATAATTACCATAGTATCAAAAAAGCAGATGAAGCAACGGCTGTATAACGACAATAAGAGCTGAAAGGCCATAATATATAATTGGGTAAGAGGTGTTAGATGGATTATAGACAAAATAGAAATAGCAACGATAGTTATTCACCAGCGGGTTTGGGCGGAAGCGGCGGGGGAGGCCCAGGGATCTTGACTCCTCCGCTATCAAACGACGAACTGAACGGTGTGAAAGGCCGCATATCCAGAGCGACGCTTCCGTTCATACTTGGAGTTCTTGCTGAGGCAGTCGTGGTGCCAGGCAGGGGTAACAGTAGAGGGGGCTCATCTAATAATGGGAGTATGCCGTTCCCAGCTATCCTCGACACTCTCGCGTCTTCTTCTCTGGTCTCCTGAATATACTCCAAGGGAGGACGAGGCATCAGAGGCGGGGGGATGATAGTTGAGGCCGAACCTGCCGGAGGCGGTGGAGACGATGAAGGCGGCGGTGGTGAGCTACTTGGGTGGGTGAATTGTGACTGTGGGCTCTCAGAGCGAAGGGAAGCGGTGTTGTCTTCCGCATCAAACTTGGCTCTGAGAAGGGCCTTTTCTTCGGCTGCGGTAAGAGGGCGCGAGGTAGATGCTGACGGGTTTCCAGGAGGTCTAGGAGGTGGGCGGGAACGAGCACTAGAACCGTTGGTACGGGGAGGGGGCATGGGTGCATGACGGCTGCTAGAGGTCATGTCAGCATAGGGTGGTGCGTTGTTATCATTAGCTGCCGCTAGGGCGTCCTGTTGTTCATAGTAACGTCGCATTCGTTCCTTCTCAGAAATGGCCTGAGATATAGGATCTTGTGCAACGGCAAAAGGCGGTGGCGATTCAGACTTTGGAGGGGGAGGATGAGTGATACCGTTCCGCCGTTGACTACCTGATCTTTGCGAGCGAGTGGCAGCATCTTGTGCTTCGTAGTTACGTCGTAACCTCTCCTTCTCAGAAAGGATATTGTTAGACCCGGATATCGATGCATCGAAGGAAGGCGGCAAATCATCCGCGAGGGGCTGAGAGGAAGAACCAGTAGGATATAGTGACTCGTAAGCAATGGGATTTGCTGCCACGGTGTCATTCTTAAGGATGGAGGACTGAGCCTGAGGGGATGCTAGATAGTTTTGCGTTCGGTCCACGGCTTCCTTAGCTTCATGATATCTGCGCAAAGCAGCCTTTTCTTCCTCGGCGGACATATGCGGTATTGACTTCATTGATGGAGCCTTCACTGGCGATGGTGTGTTGATTGGTGCGATGGTCGGAGACGTCTGAGGGGAGGTCGCCGGGGAGCTGGACTTGTTCCTTGACGACATTGCTTGGGAATACAAGAGGGCGGCGGGGGACATCGCCTTGCTAGCACTGGAGTCGCCCTTTGAGTCGCTCCGAGTATGCACGGGCGGCGGGCTAAACTGCACACGCTGGACGGCAGCTTGGGCTTCTTGGTAAAGTCGCTTCTCTTCCTCGGCCGTAGGCCACTTCCTGGGTTCAGATGTAGGCTCAGGCGGATGAGACACGGTTTGAGGAGGCTATGAAAAAGACTGTCGTGAGGAAATTAAGATGTACCAGTAGGAGATAGCTACATACTGGCGTTGCTACCCGAGCAACAGATCCTTGCGTCTTCTCTACTTGAGCTTTGGCTTGTTCATACAGCATCTTCTTCTCCTCTTCTGCAGTCGGCCATGCACGAGTCGGTTTCTTCCTTGTCGCCTCAGGAGCAACGCTGACATAATTATTTCGTTGTTGAGTGGGCTCGTCGTCGGTCGGAATCTCCGAAGGAAGAGCGTTGGTTATCGTAAACCGATTGGTACTCGAGCCAGGGCGCGCCGAAGGAGGGCGTCGACCTATTCCCGGACCTGAGGCATCTGAACTTGATTGAGTAACACTGTTAGGTCTAGGAAAATCTTCTGCTTGGTAGACGCTGGATCTGGGTGCGCCTTGACCACGTATAGAACTGGGTTCAACCGTCGGAATTTGCGGGCCGGCGCGACCAAATTCGTCCACCCGCATGTTAGAAGCTGAGTGGGAGAGGGGGGCTGTAAAGGTTCCACCTGGCCCTAATGACAAGTCACTTTGTTGGGCGGGTGTTGGCCTTCCAGCGTAAGTATGAGGCGCTTGTCCGGATGCGGGTGTAACCGAAAGCGCTCCAGGATGTATGTCGATGGTCTGGCGCACGGGATTATTGGTGATCGGTATGAGCGACAGTCCGGGAGCAGGTCCTATTAACCTGAAAGGGGATGAGGGTCAATAGTCAAAGGGAGGAGCATGCTCACTTCACAGCTTCGGCAGAGTATTCTCTAAGCCAGAAAGGTCAGAGAAAGTTCGTTTCTCTAGTAAGAGAGGCACAAACCTAGGCCAACGTGATACAACTACTGGGAGCCTTATGGCAACCTGGGCTCCCGTTGACAGATGAGCCTTGATACTGAGGGTGTAAGTAATGTCAATGTGTCTTGCGGAGTTCACTGTAGAGTTGTTTTGGTTTGGAGGTATTGCGCAGCGCAGTTCAGCTTGATGTTGCGAACCACCGTGGAGAGTCACATTGACCGGTAATTTACACTCGGCGACAATAATTTCCTGTCGTTGCTGCACAGCGCGTTTGGTGGACGAATGGGCAGTTGTTAACACCATGGTTTCGACTAATGCCATTTCATACCCGCGTAGAATTGTGGTATTCAGTCTGTCGCTTTTCAACTTGGCCACAGTGGTAATGATGCAACCAGGACCAAAACATGTTCGATCTCGCAAGACTGTCAAGGAGATACCATCATCACTTGCCTGTCGAAGTTCATGCTGACAATATACGGGCCAAGTCGAATGCAATTCGTGCTTGTTAATGATGATTGGAGCGGTGGTTGATGATACGACTTCTTTTCGCCGGCGAAGGAAACCTCTGGGTGGAGACGATTGTTCCGGGATTGTAGTAGCAGTTGAAGAATAGTACACACTTTGATCCCTTAAGGCACACACTGCCTATCAGTTCGTACTTAATCCCAGCTACAAGTAGTGTGAACAGAGCGGACTTGAATGACGCGTCATGGAATTCACATACCACCACGAGAGTCAAGATTAAGGGTACTAGGAGTAGATTCGGGAATGCGAATATTGAAAGCGAAGTCTTGCTGGATCATGACGATGTCACTTATCATTGCATTTTGCATAAAGGTTGGTACTCACGGAGTGTAACACCTCGTATTCTGGCTCTGCATTGGCCGACCAAAGCTTCACAGGGCCGGGTACAGAGTCGTAGAAGGTGTTGGCTACGCCGCCTCCAGGCAAAGTTTCGACTTTACGCAACTCAATGGTGACCCACTTGGCCTTGATGCCTTGTGGTGTTCGCACCTCCAATGCCTGATTATAAGAGGAGCTATGGTTGGGGTATGTCGTTAGAGATGGAATTACTAACGCCCTGAACAGTTGCCTGTGGTCTATCAGGTCCTGGCGGGATACCGGGATAACCTACGAACGATTTGAGACCAAAGGGAGACACCAATTCGACGTGGAGATCACACCTTGTACGAAGTCAACGTTAGGAGGCGCCTGCAAGGAACTGGGGGCGTGTCAGAGGTGCCGTCTGTCGCAGATGAAAGGCCATAACACCCACAGCTTTACTTGGGACATGAGGACAGCAGGCGGCGGTCTATGTCACGAAAAAGTTCATGTGAGGGTTGGGCGTCGAGGTTGAAGCACCTTTGCCGCAAGCGGCTGTCATCAGGCGCCAGAGGCGCCCTTTCATCGCTGATATGTTTCAGGCGTGCCACATGGTCTCGCACAAGAGCGTTGTGATTTATCGTCAACAATTATATACATTGCCCATCCAATGCAGGTTATTGCAGTCAGTATGATACTTACGGGACAAGAATTACAACCAAGGGCGACAAAACGTCAAAACTTGAACTCTTTTCCCCTCTTACTATCACGGTCACGGTCCCGATCCATCTTCTGCTTCTTCTTAGCCATCTCCTTCGCAACCATATCAGAGAAATCCTCTCGAATAGGGAGTCCGACAGAGCCCTTGGAATGTTGATCGTATTTACGACGAAGCTCCTCCTCCGAGAGCCCCTCAAGTTCTGATGCATCAATTGAAACATCGACCCCATTGGCCTTGCGCTAGCGGCGCAATTCAAGTCAGCTTACTTTGATGACGGGAAAGAGAGTGCAACCAACCTTAGTCCCCCGTTCGTCACCAAGGATCGGTACTGGGGCGCCAGATACAGCGTTGACATCGTAGCCACGTTCGCTACCCATTAAGCCTCTGATAGATGTTTGCCTCTCAGGTACAACTTGGTACAACGACCTAGGACCAGAATCAGCAACATCCGAGGCTGGTCTAGCATTTTTCCGAAGCTCCAAAAAGTCAGGCGTTTCAAGGCCTCCAGCAACAGTGGAGACAACGCTGGCCATCCCCGACGGTGTCGCCATGCCTGATGGTGTTTGTAAACCGTCCACGGGGGCCGCCTCCGTAGCTTCCTCTTCTTCGGATTCTTCTTCGGATTCTTCTTCCTCTTCCTCTACTCATAGATTGAGATACAGCTGAGGCATAAGAAAACCAACGCACCTTCTTCGGGTTCAAGCTCTCCCCAGGGATTCTTGTCAATAGGCTCGCCCATCTAAGCATGAAATGCTGGGCTAATGGAGACTGATCGAGGACTAATGAATAAACTTACGCCTGAATCCATTACTTTGGGCAAGACGCCAAACACGTCTCCATAAAGAGGACGATTGTACTCATCTAAAGGCGGTTTACCCCATCCTCCGGGGTGGAAGCCCCACTGTGCTCTGAACGAATAGTGTGAAAGGGGAAAATCACCACAGGATGGCCACGTACCCTTCCGGAATCGGCGCATTAAGCCCAGGTATCCGCAACGTCGGATAACTTGGAGGAGGACCAAATCTTTGCATACTAATCAGCCATGGTGGAGGGGCCAGTGGCGGTATGGACAGCGCTTCAACGAGTTCGGGGGATAAGTCACCAGGTCTCTTCTCTTTCAAGGACGTTTCGAATTCCTTCCCTTCATAATACCTGACACAAGCTGTCAGTTGGTTAACAAAAGCAGTAGGTTCTACTCACATTTCACCAAACCCAGTAACCGGAGGCTTCGTCTGGTACTTGAAGAAGGCGTCGTGAAGTTTTTGGTAATCAATATCAACCTTGCCCATCTTGGGCTGAACCCTTTCTCGAGTCTTCGCCTTCAGTGACATATTAGCCTCCTTCTCCTTCACAGCATCACGCATAGTTGCGATTCCAGTGTCAGCGATGTAGGACGGCAGCTGAAACGGTGGCTTTTCAATCCCTCGTTTGCCCTGCAGATAGTCCCTCTTGGCGCTCCAATGTATTGGAATGGGAACGCTGTTGCGATAGCTTTTCAGATGTAGGAGTAGTCGAGGGTCGGCGGCCGTGACATCCGTCCATTCAACAACCTCGGGCTTTTTGACAAGTTGCTTAAGCTCGGCGACGGTAAGGCGAGCCATTTTTCGTCTCTTCTTCTTTGAGAGAGGCCTCTTTTCCGCCTCAGAGTCATGGTCTGATTCCATGTCGTCGTCCGAGTAGATAACTTCACCCTTCGTGGGCTCATTTTCTTTACCCTACACTATCAATCAGCTTCTCGTTCACTGTATGGACAAATGACGCACTGAGACCTCTTCAGGAGGCAGCTGGAAGCGAGCAAACACGTCGGAGAAAGCTTCGAGAGCAGCGTCGGAGACATCCAACTGCTCAGATACGTACTCAACATATTGTGGCACATCCTCCACCTTTCCTTCCGGCTTCACATCTGGGTATCCGCCTTTCTACATCACACCGATGAGACGCAGCTTTTACAAAAAACAGCAATGACTTACTGGGCCAGCTGCCTTCCTCTGTTTGGCTTTCTGTCGGCGTAACTGGTTCTTGGACTTGATTGGCTTTCCATTGATTTTGGGAGTGCTAGCATCCCCGTTTACAGTAACGGGATCAGTTGACGCAGCCATATAGGACAGAGGCCAGAGTGGGGGTTGGATAAGAGAGGCAAGCCAGTGTGGGAATCTAAGTGGATACTACCAGCACAGCGGTCCGAGTCACGACCGTGCCGTCGAATTTCAAATCTCATCCAATGTCTAGAGTATATATCTCCGTGCTAACACGCGCTACCATTCTACCAACTGTGAAATGAACATTAATTCAACCTCTTGACCATACTTTCTCGACCCGGACCAACACCTATCCACTCGATAGGTACACCAATGAACGTTTGCAAAAACTCTATGTACGCTCTACAATTCTCTGGGAGTTCCTCGTACACGGTAGCCTTCGAAATGTCAGTGTTCCAACCGGGCAGTGTGACATATTCAACCTCGACTTTCTCAAGGGTCTCAAGGTCAGCTATTTGGTCGAGCTAAGCATGCAACTTGAGCCCGACGTGATGAGGACATACCTGGGAATCCCGCCAGATTGTCGCCGTCTAGTAGATACTTGACTCCAACCTTGATTTCCGGAAGTTGATCCAAAATATCCAGCTTTGTAAGGTTGAGAGAGTCGTAGCCATTGATCATGGTAGAATGCTTCATGACAACAAGATCAAGCCAGCCACAACGCCGCCGCCTGCCCGTAGTCGTGCCATACTCTCTCCCTACCTCTTGGAAGTGTGCCCCGATGTCCTGAACTATTGTCTGGTGACAAGGTTTAACGAGAATATAAGTAAGCTTACATTCAACTGCTCGGTGGGGAAAGGGCCGCCTCCGACCCGCGTGGTGTATGCTTTCATTACGCCGATAATTTTCCCTACCATCTTGGGTGGGATGCCAAGGCCAGTGCAAACCCCACCTATACCGGTGGATGAGGATGTCACAAAGGGGTACGTTCCGAAGTCGATATCCAACATTAATGCATTTGCACCTTCGACAAGCACTTTCTTCCCTGATGCGAGTGCTGTGTGAATGAAAACGAGGCTATCCACTACGTAGGGTTTCAGTCGTTCAGCCAGAACCTAAACGAAAATTATGTGAGACATAGCAACAAGAAACACTGGATGAGGGACCTTGTAGCGTTGAATTTCGCCTTCTGTATCATACTCAAAATGTCCATACCGTTTGAACCGACCTTCAACGAGTTTTCTAAACTTGGTGGCAAACGTATCATAGTCGAAGAGGTGGTGCACACGAAGACCGGAGCGAGAGGCCTTGCCCGAGTATGCTGGACCAATACCCTTTTTAGTTGTACCGATACTAACAGCTTTCGAGTGAGCGGACGGTCATAACCCGGCACAGGGATCACCTGCCTGGAACCGCCTAGTTCAACTTCCTTCAAGCCATCGACCACCTGATGAAAGTCAAACACTAGAGTGGCGCGATCGGAAACAAACAGGCGACCCGAGCAATCCAAGCCTGCATGCACAAGTAATTAGCGTATATCGTTGGAGGATGAATTATGAAAACCTTGAGCTTGCAATGCGTCCAATTCCTGGAAGAAAGAAGGGACGTGGACGACGACGCCGTTGCCAATGAGACCGGTACAGTTGGGGTTGATAAGGCCTACATGAAATAAGCATTTCACAAACACCATGAAGTACCTGTGAACATACCACTAGGGAGAAGGTGGAATGCAAACTCCTTCTCTTCCTTGTTTGGGCCGACTGGCACTACAATTGTATGACCAGCATTGTTGCCGCCTGCGCACCGCGCACAGACATCGATCTCTGCAGAGAGGATGTCGACCAGCTTGCCCTTGCCCTCATCGCCCCATTGCGAACCAAGGACAACGGTCACTAATAGGGGTTTAGTTGTTGATCAGGAGTTGATCAGGAGAAAAGGGCAGAAAATCGCACCACTCATCGTCGAGGTTCTTTCCTCTGTGTAGTGCCAGCAAAGCGAGGGCGAAAAATAGCTCTAAAATGCAAAAAAGGGCAGATTGCAAAGAAGGGGAACGACGGATGATAAGATTTGGTATTTTGGCGCCCATATCCTTCGGGTTCGGAATCCGTCCGACATATCGCACCGAGTCATGACTGTCTTCCGGTCCAACCCAGTGAATAGGCCCCCCCTCAGCAATACTCTACGAAAATATCCAGGGCTCTTTGGGATTCCGTTCGTATTGCTCATGGTCGGCGCCTCGTTCATGCTTACTCCATTCACACAAACACGATATGACTTGCACGACCAACGAGTGAAGCAGGTCCGCCATTCTGGTCCTTCATTTGCGACGCACGTTTAACCACGGGTGTTCGGCCAGGTGAGCAAAGCAGAGGAACTACGGCTTGACAAGAATCGCAAGAAGTTCGACATTCGGGAAGAGTACTTCGTGAGTGTCTACCTCGTTCCTGGAGCATTGAACCTGAATGTATCACACGTTTGCAGCGTTTGAGCGCCGCAGCCGACGATGAATGGGAACCAAAGAGAATAAAACGGCCCAACGGTCTGCCGGAATGGGGTGTTCCCCCACCAGAACCATCCAGTCCTCCTCAAGAACCTCGACAACAATCTTAGGCCTTCCAATATATTACGGATTCGGTTGTGGTATTCTACGTCTGCATGTAATATCCCTTGAATACCAAGAAACGGCTACGAAGCTGCACTGACATCCTCTGCCCGATTCATATTCAAGAAGCTCCTACTAAAAGCCGATGCGACAGCCGAAAACCCCCCCTCTTGAACCTCCGACAAAAAAATATCGTGTTGGTCAGCCAAACGGTCGTTATTTCGCCTGATCTCCCGAATGACGCCATGGTCCCGTACACAATTCGGACATTCTGCATCCTGCTCCACCAAACACCTGCAGGGTATTAGCGGGAGGCCAGTTTAGGGGGGTTGAACTCACCGTTGGTGGTAACTATGATCACACATGAAGTGCACGCTGGGCAGATCTAGTTGACCTCCACACGACGAGCAGCGAGTGACATGGAACACCTTTGGCAGTTCGGTTGCGGTAAGATCTTTCACCTGTTGCAATTTAGAGGCTGTTTCTAGACGGTAGGAACGTGTCCACTCTTGGTCCTACATGGTTGTCAGGGCATGTCTAGGGCATCCTCAGCAGGAGGCTTACTCGGTGGATCTCCGTTCTTGAGCTTGTGATACGGCTAATTAACCAATCCTTGACGAGTCCGACACTCGACACGCCATTCCTACTTAATACCTGGATGACTCCAAGGGGAGGTATTATCTTCTCTTTATCTACGTGTTCCAATATTGCCTTAACGTCGTCAACATGTTTCGACAGTAGTTCGGGCGTCGACGTGAGGAATCGAAGGACGAGTGGGTAAAGGGAGGAATGCTCTTTACCATACAGATTGAGATGGCGAAGAACCTCGTGGGATGCTTCCAGCTCGCCTTGGCTGCTCTTCTCCATCCAGAAACGGATGACATCCTCGTACATTCCCAGTTTCTCCCATAGCAATACTAACCCAGGAGTATAGCTATGGCTAGAGCAGAGCACGAGGGCGTGCGTAGGATCGTAGGGTAGTTGGCTCTTAAGAACTCCCAATGCTTTCTGCCGGAGATCGGTACCATTATCTTGAGGTGGAGTTAGGTATAGTTCGAGCAGTGTATTCCAAACAGCAGCCTGGTCAGCGTGGTCAAGTTCTTGGTCTAGTGGTACCTCCCCTGGGGTAAGGACAGGTCGTGTTGACGACACTGCGCCTTCCGCGGTAATGCGCTGGTCCCACCTCACTGACGCAATAGTCTCAAGGAATATGATGAACTGATTTATGTGATCAACGAAGTGGGCGAAATACAATCTTGGGGAGGGTCGCTTTATCGGAGCTGGTAGTTTGGATTTAGAGTGGAGCGGAACAGGAGAGGATGTCGAAGGTGACGGAGTATCTGGTTGCGAGGTAGCATGGATTGAATCTCGCCTGGAAGTGTCGCCTGGACGTACCGTCTTGATTGACGGAGAGGGCGGGACAGCATTATCGGATGCGGTGACGGCGGGAGTCGTCCCTTGACCGCGATGAATGGCTAGGTACGATAAATAGGATGGCGTTGCAATCACGGGCTCATCCGCGGTAGGCTCCCTGTCTGTCACGTCCTGCATCAGGGATATCGACGAAGTGCATAAATCGATTAGAAGCTGCGTAGTCTCTTGAGGAAGACTGCCTAACATTGCCCGACCGTATCTAGCAAGGCTACTCTCCGCCTTTGAAGGACGTCAGCTCCTATACCATCGTGATGGCAGGAGAACATACTGCTTCAGGACCGAGTTTTCGGAGGTACAACAAAGCTTCCTTGTAGTTTGCTATATCCTCTATTTGAATGCGGAGGTAGTCTTCGTGGCGCTCATATTTACGAGCGAGGTACGAAGCATGGTCAAAGTAGCCAGCCTGTCTGCATACCCGAATTGCTGTTTCCAAATCGAAGGGTAATTCCTCGTGATCATCGCCATTGCGTTTGGATTCCGTTTTGATGAAACTATCCAACCGTGACACGTCTTTTAACTTGGTATAAGCATTGAGTAAGAGGGTCGTGTGGTCCGCGTTAGCAAGACCCATAGAATGAAGTTCTTGAAGAAATGTAACAAGGTTATGTATTCGTTGAGCGTCGAGGTACTTATAAAGGATCATGAGCATCGTCTAAGGTTCATCTAGAGGGAGCTGTACCTTCCGAATGACATAACTTGGCTGTAGGTGACCTAATGTCTTCACGTATTGCGACATGGCACCGTCGTAGTCTCCTTTGGAGTACAGGTGATCTCCGTATTGTCTGTGTATATCGGCGACACTAGAACGGTCCAGTTGTTGTGTTCTGGCTAAATTAAGTGCTAAGAGGTACAAGGACTTCCGGTAGAGCATGTCCAATTTCGTGGAGGTCGGCTTTTCTTCGAGACAAGAGAGCTATGCAAAGGTATTAAATACGTGCTAGCAGGGTGATTGAATAACTTACTTGTCCATCACTTAATAAGATATAAATCTGGCCCCAGCCAGAGAAAACTTCCCTGACACCTTGAGAAAAGGTACCTGAGAAGGCAACAAACTTGTTCTCAAGATCAAAGACAGTGACTTTGGTGATTTCAGAGTCTGGAGCATGGGTCGCGCGCGCTACGTGCCGAACTGTGGCTGAAGCCGCCGAAGCCGAAGGCACGATGGGCGGAGAAATCATGAGGAGGTAGTTGCGATGTGCAAGAACTGAAGACTTGTGGCCTTCCGATGTACAGGTGAGAGAAATGACTACATGAAAGCATTGACGCCGAACCTTCATATGCATAGCAAGCTCCTCGACCCTCAGTGGCACAAATGTAAACGGCTTCATCACGGGCAACGACCATATCTCTGGCTCGCCAGTCCATGGTCGCACATCCAAGCGCAGATCCAACTTCGTCGACAACAACGGGAGCACCGCCACTGCCTCTACCGCTTGCTTGGTAAGAAAGAACCCGATTTGTGGTGACAATAAAGAGGAATAAATGGGGGTTATCGTCGGCGGGTTCTTTGAATCCTAGTCCTGTGATGGGCTCCGCCGAGGATTCGAAAATGGTACGAGGTTTGGGAACGGAGGTTAGGTTGCCAGAACCAGCGATGGACTGATCCAGGTGTCGATAGACAAGAACTGTCCCGTCTGCAAGACCAATAGCCAGATGTGAGAGGGAATATGATGCAGCTATAGCTGTGACCTAAATAGTCTACTTCAGTTCGTGCGTCGAGAAAAATTCGAAGGGATGTACCGGGTGGGGGCGGTTAGTAGGCTGAATCTTCACGGAGCGTAGGAGAATTGGTCCACCAGCTTTCTTGTCCTGTTTTCCGAGGTCCCATATTTTTAGTAAGGGGGACTTGATAGTATCCTCTTCCTGGAAAGGGTATCAGAAGGGCCAGAGACTGAAATTTAGAGAGCTCACCCCCATGGTAATCAGTATGCCTCTCCGTTCCACCATATGTGTCACCCGACCACCCGAGTGAGCAAGCCAGGTTTTGGAAGTTTCGAAATGCTTGTCCAGAACATGGACGCTTCCGTGGGAGTCCGCTACGAGTACACCGACGCTAGACGGAGCAATGGTAGATACCTCAGGCGTAATCTAATAATTCGGCGTCAGCGAAGCATGTATTGCCAGAAGGTCTTGCTACACCTTAAATATGTCTGGAGATGTGGCGAGATCATGGACGTCTTTGACTGGAACGACATCGAAGAATGCGAATTGCCTCCACTGTGCTTGCTCCGTTAGTACAGTGTGCTATCCCAAGCCCCTGGGATACACTCACAGCTGGAGCGGACACGGCACTTGTGGTGGCTTGTACACTGGACATCACGGTTGTGTAGACGCGCCCAAGAGTGACCGCGTCACTCGCATCGCTTGGAATAGGCAGTATTTTTCCACGGGCCATCAGGTGCGAACTTGTCCGAATTGTTGACCAGACTTGCACCCAACCATAATAAGTCCTCCCTCGAGACAAGCATCCTAGGTAAACGCTCAGACATACTCTCCCCTACCGCCATGCCCATTCATTCTGCTGTGGTAGAATCCTCAATCCTACCGTAATGGCTTTCCTTGGACTCCGAAAGTGGCCCACACCCGTGCGTTTTTCTACTCAATCAGCAAGGCCACAACGGAACGTCACTATCCACAGGTCCTAAAGCCGATGTGGCCATTTATTGCAGCTGGAGGCATCACCTTTTACCTCGTCTCCAAGCTCCAGGATGCTGCTGTCAGATGTGAGTGCTCGTTCATTCAGCTTAAAGCCGCTTGTGACAAAGTGCTCGTGTCATTACATTAGCCCCCGAATTCGCGAAGGATCCTCGTAACCCTTATGCAGCTCAGATTGCAAAGGAAGCCCATCATTAGACTTGTAAAACCTTGCCAAGGAATAGATCCCTCAGGCTTGCCCAGAGAGCATATTCTCCATCATGGAAACACACCAGGTCGCAGAGTGGCTTCTCACTATGTGCTCTATCGCAATTGAATCAACCACAGATTAAACCGTGATCCTGCCAGATTGATCCTGCCCTTTTCAAAAGTCGACTTTAGTTCTAGTCAAGTCTACTTCTCTCCTGCAACAAACACGTTCAGAAATTACGCGACATCCTCTTTAGCCTTCCAGCCCAAAGATCTGCCTCAGGATATTCACTTGCCCAAAGGGCCTTTCACTACCCAAAAGTGTTGATGCCGCTTCGTACTTGTTACTCGGCTTCTTCACTTCGTTGCAGAGTGACTGGTAAGCTTCGATGAGCCGAAGGAGAACAGCCTGGTGAATTTGGTTGTGCAGACGCTGCAATGTCAGTTGAGCCAGACGCGGCGAATGAACGGCCTCAAGGCCTGAAAGCCACAGTGAGAAATGCCTCAAAGCTTTCTGGAGCATGGAAGGCTCGGTTTCCGGAAGACGTGACAAAGGCTCCTGGGATGTAGATGGAGTGGAGTGTGGTGGAATTGTTGGAAATGCTCACATTCGTGGCTTTGTCTTGACAAGCATGGATGACCTTACTGAGACCAGCATCGTAGAGTGTGTTCTGGTACTAGTTGAAGTCGTTAGTAATGTTGGGTCGAACCAGGTAGAATTGTGCTTACATGCTCTTCAGTCAATTGTGCCACATAGTCATCCACCACAGACTGCAACCATCGTTCTTTCTTAGCAGTGAAAGAGAAATTTCCGAGAACACTCTGTTGTTAATTCAGAAAACGCTGAAAGTAAGTGACTTGATACGCACAGCGAGGTGAGTTAAACAGTTGAGGATGAAAATTGGTCGGTCCCATGTGGCTCGTAGACGCTGTTTTTCCTCACCAGCCCTCACGCACATGTACACGGCGGGATCGATCATAATGTCCGCGATGCGTTCGAAGGCAACTTGCTCCTCTTTGTCCGGCTCCTCCCCAAGTAAGGAAGACCGGTAAACATTCATAATCTCACGCAGGATTTGAGCATGATCCAATATTGCAATTGGCGGTGTCAAGGAAGGGTCCTCGACGTTCTATGAAAATATCATATCGGCCTGTGCCTGAGTGGGAAAGACACTCGTCGAACATACTATATGCTCAAGCTGCAGGGCGTTGGCTTGTGCTTCGATGGTATCGTAGAAGACCTTGTAAGCGACGTCTGAGATTCTAGTGCTGTGAGGCCCTTGACTGCTGAAGGGAGTTGCAAGCGCTTACTCTTTCAATGCTTTGGAAAGCAGAGCACCTTCACCGATTGTCCGGGCCATAGTCAACATGTAAAATTGAAGTAAGTTGGCAATTTTGTACGACAGTATGCTGCTCTCTTGAGAACGAATTGTCTGCTGCACCCGGACCTGTATGTGAATTCGACATGACTGTGCTGGGAGATAGGAAGATCTGCGCACATACCTTCAGTGGGACACACAGCTTCGCTACGGCCATGTCCATCAACTCTCGGATCCACTCCTCCTCTTCGTTTACGGTGCTAAAGTCACGAACACTACCCACCATCCGACCATCAACCTTGACATCAAATAAACTTTCAAGGAATTCTCTCTCCGCTGCGACAGCTTGGTGCACCCATGCAAGCATGTCCCCGACATAACGTATAGGGTCGTGTGCATGTAACTCAATGGGACGAGGCAGTCCCGATGATCCTCCTCGCGTGAGGGCAGCCAAGAACATAGATAATAAGGTAGATTGACGGGTTTCAGCTAGGTGACTAAGGGCTTCACTAAACGGCAAGATGATGATGATTGCTGATAAAGGAAGCGGGACAACATACTTAAGCAGCTCTGGACGCTTGCGCAGTCTGCGAACCGAATCACGCATCGTCATGCTGACTTCCAGCTGCGCCTCACGGCCCATTTGCTGGAATTCGTTCGCACACCAGCTGAGTATTTTTTCATACCCTCCTTCTAGATAGGTAGACGTAGCGGAGATAATGTCCAAACTTTGGAGACGGGATACAAGTAAGCATTGGTACATTCATGTCAGGAAACGTACCCAGCCTTGGTGGGGCCTCCTTCCCCGCTCATGAGGATCATGCAATCGTCACGTATGCGTTCGGTGTTATTCATAGCCTGGAAGAATACTTTGCCAACAGGGACATCCTGGGAGGTCAATGACTGGATTTCAGCGTCGCTCAAAGTGAACTTGGCTAAGAAGAGGTCGACGATGTTAATTTTGCCCTCGACTTGGGCTCTAAGCAAGGCTTGACATAGAGATAACACATGCATTAGGAAGTTCACTTACTTCTCGTCGGTCAGATTACTCGCATGCTCAAGAAGAGACTTGCTGGACTCTCGGGTCGAGGTTAACTGAGCCTCCGCTTCGTCACAACTGATATGCAAAGCGTCGATATGCTCTTGCAAAGACTGCAATTTCTGCACGCGAAGCTCGTATATCAACTGAGACTACCAAGATCACAGTATAACACACTTGTGAGACCTCTCCCAACGCCTTCAAGAACTCGCGACTACCCTCCGCCAGCCTGTTTTCCATGTCCCTCTTGAGGTGTTTCCGCGCCCTGGCCGCGGACTCGCCAGGTACTGCCTCCAACAGTGCTAATGAATGCGCCGCAACCGTCGAATCAATATCATCATCGTGGTCTTCATCGCTCTCTGGAATATTCCGCACTGAGTCCTTCCCCTTCGCAAAGGGGGTCGTGTACAGCTCGGATAGAGTCTGTAGTGCATCTTTGGTAGCCTGGTCTTCGAAACTAGTGCCCAATATTTTGTACAGGCGCGTGGAAATAGGATTACGCTGCTGCGCAGAGAGTGGAGCCGAAGAGGGTATTGCAGGAGATGTCGAGGGCGATGCGGAAACCATCACAACCTCAAACCCACCGGTTGAAGGTGAAGTATGGGCGCTTATAAGTTCGCCGAGGAATCCGGAAACTTACTGTCACTGTTCTATGGTCTGTGACGACTATGCTCAACATAGCGCGGCTCGTTTATATCAAGCCGCCTTTGCGTGTCAATTCTAGAAGTTATGCCGCTCTGCAAAATCGCCCTCCCCCTCCAAAACATGACCCAGTCGTTACCACCTACTCCTCCCCAGCTCGCTTGAGACCATATGCGCGCCCTCCCCCAAAGGACTTACCTCTGCTCAAGGTAGAGTACGGATGCCACTGCAGAATGTCCACTCCCTGAACCCCGTGTATAGAAACGATGGCCCTTAATGCTTGCCTTTGCTGCAGGGGGTGTCCTTGCCTGGGTCGGGTTTTTTACCTATGTAACCAACCAAGAGAAGATTTCCAGCTCTGTTGTTCGTCAAATTATGCGGGCCGTGAAGCAAGATCCAGAGTTGAGAGAACATCTTGGTGAAGCCATACGTCCACAGCCTGAATGGTGGCTGAACGGAGATCCACGGATTAAGGGAAACGTATGCACCTCGCTAACTTTTCGGCTGTGCTGGTGACTGAGCATGTCTTTCAGATCAACCAATTGCAGGGGAATGTTGATGTCAGCTTCCGGTTGAAGGGCTCAAGCGGTGTGTCTCTTTAGCCTCGCTTCGTTTTTGGTTGAACGTCTTCCATAGGCTCAGGTACCTTGTACTTCACTAGCATTCGGAAAGAGAAAGGCGTACCTTTCACTATCCGTGTGTTGCTGAATACCTGTTGTTTGAGGCGTCTGCTAACGCTCTTTGCAGTGCGATTCAAGGTTATCTGTGATGACGGCACTATGGTACAC
This sequence comes from Pleurotus giganteus, assembly GCA_032158425.1. Classification (NCBI taxonomy): domain Eukaryota; kingdom Fungi; phylum Basidiomycota; class Agaricomycetes; order Agaricales; family Pleurotaceae; genus Pleurotus; species Pleurotus giganteus. Next base: position 2,302,427 of record JAPEHR010000001.1, on the reverse strand, counting down.
GTCAACTCTGACACCTTGTAATTCAATACTCCTACATATTGACATAGCAACAATAATTAGCTCGTCCTTTCACTGAGACCAGAGATGATCGGCGTATCATTGGAAGAGCGTGAGAAGGAGTCCAAAGAGTACCATACACGTCTTAGCGTCAAAATACCAACTGTTGTTGAACGCGCAACTTCAAAAACATTCCGTCCGCCGCTTCTCCCTCTTTCCTTGCTCTCGCATTGTTGACTTCTTTAATTGCTACTCTTTCCATTCATCATGGCTCTAAGTTTCATTGGGTACGACCCAATCTACCTCTCTCCTTGGATTCGCTTATGCCACTCCGCAGGAAACCAATAGCTCTCATTTCCCATTCAGATGTACGATATAGGGGGACCTTGGCAGGTATCGACGCGCAGGCATCCACGATACAATTGTCCAACGGTCAGTTCAAACTCTGTCACTCATGTCTGCCAGGAGACGCTGAGTTGTTGCATTATAGTCTATTCTATGGGGACTGAAGACAGGCGGTAGGTGCTCGATTGTTGTTGATCATACGGTAACGTGGAATAGCCTTTCTTAGGCCACCAGCAGAATTCATACCTCCCGTTCAAGACCCATATGACTACATCATCTTCCGTGCCTCTGAAGTCAAAGACTTGTCTGTGGATGAGCCAGTTCAGCCTCAGCCTCAACAGCGTAGTGTACACGACGACCCTGCTGTCATTGGGGTATGTACATTCATTTCCAATCCTGAAGATGCATCATCGCGGATGCCAAGACCTATTCAATCGAGATGCGCAATTTTTCCTTTGCCTTCCTTCTGAGCACGCGAAGACACTACCATATGCCCTTTCTAGTTGTAATTTACTGACTGACGAGATTCAATTCAGGCATCCGCGCCTAGCCAACAACCGTATGGCTATGGCTCTGTCCCACCTCAATCGCGTCCTCCGGCACCCCAAGCGCAACCACCAACTGTGCAGTCACAAGCTTATACCAATGGACGAGCAGCCCAATCTCACGCTCAGGTTACACCAGTCACTGCTGTGTCGCCTTCTGCAGCTGAAGCTCAGCCAAGTACGGCCCCGCGGCCTACGCAGCAACGCCGAGGTAACGCCAATCCTATTCATACAGCAACGGCATCCATGGAGACAGTGGAACGCGCATTAGGAGATTTACGAGTTTCGAGCAGTACGGCCCATGGAAATGCCTCTGGCATCCGTGGCGGTCGTAGGGGGGGCGGCCGTGAGCATGCGAAGGAAATCAAAGTCCCCAACACAGACTTTGACTTTCAAAGTAACAACGCTAAATTCGACAAAGCGGCCATCGGTAAGGTAGACGGTGATACGACGTCTGACGGCGATGGCAAGGCTGATGACAATGCGGAACCCAAAACACCTAGACCAGAGGCTGCATACAACCCTCATCAGTCCTTTTTCGACTCGCTGTCGTCGTCTACGCAGGCTCCAGCTGGTCCGCGTGGTGGAGGTGGAGGAGGGCGAAGAGGCGGAGCTTCTGGTAGAAACAGAAGAGAGGAGGAACGCGAACGCAACTACGCTACTTTTGGCGAGCCCGGAGGCATTGGTCTGATGGGGCCTGGTCAGTATGTTGGTGGATGGGGAGGATATGGGCGAAGATCTGCTGGACCTGGTGGAGGTAGAGGACGAAGGGGTGTTCCAGCCATTACACGATAACTGTAGCGCATTCCGAGTTTCGTAGCATACTTGAACCTTCCCTCGCATTCTGGGCCATCCCGTTGCTGTTTTCGAGACGATTGTGAATATCGTTGAGATGACTAAATCAAGTCACGGCGCAAATTGTGTAACCTGAGTGGAAGGCCTTTGTGCTTAGCAATTCTACTCTTACCACGAACCACCCATGAATGTTTCTGTACAGAATTTGGAGGAGGCAGCCTCAATAGCCTCGGAATTCATTTACAGTAAGCAGTTGGCCTCTGCCTCTTTTGTCATCAACTGATTCGCGCGTAGGTCTTGACAATCTCCCCAATGAAGTCGCTCATCTTCTCCAGGAGATAAAACACAGAGACGCCAGGGTTCAAGGTGAGTTTCGTGAAGATTAATGTCACTGCCAACCCCTCCTCAGCCTATGTGCCAAAGAATTGCAGCGTGAAGTAGAGAAGGATTCGGCTCGATTCATCCGGCATCAACTTCGCAATGGTGGCTCGAACTCTAACTCAAATTCTGGTTCAACGGCGCCTTCACCCTCCCCTTCAGCAAATGGCAAAATCAATGGCACAAGCGGCGCCCATCTAGGCCTTCCTGAAAAAATCAACAGAGCGTATGCAGAGTTGAACAATCTTGCGGACGAGAAGATCGCATTAGCGAGACGGGTGGTAGAGCTCTTTATGAGAACTAGGGCCAGGCTCGATGTTGACCTCAACAAAGTACGGGTACTACAAGGAGATATACCTGATTCTTCTCCCGTCTTAGGCCTGTCGCCCGGACTGTCTCATGCTGGCGGAAAGGCTGAAAGGGCTTCAACGGCTGAGCCAACGGGAACGCCTAAAACACCAATTCAAGCTTCCGAAAGTTTATTGAAGAGTGCTCTAGCGTCCAACGCTGTGCCTCCAGAGCCCGCCACGCCCACTCTCAGTAGCTCGGTCATTCCTAAAAGTATCGTCTACTTGGCTCCGATCCTTTTTTTTGGCACTGAACGTGTATCCAGAACGAAGGCTGGCGGCTTCGGGTTCCATCAAATTACCCGCTCGTGCGTCCACTCCCCCAACACCGGCTCCAGCAGTGACGCCCATCCCGCGATCACGCCTCTCCCGTCAAATACATCCCCCGCCGAGCACAAGGAAAGTCGATGAAGACGAAGACATGGAAGCCGAGGCAAATGAAGACGCTGAGGAGGAGGATGAGGACGACGCTGACGATGAGCGTTTATATTGCTTCTGCCAGAAGAGGAGCTATGGCGATGTACGTCCCTGTGACCTGGCCACCTCGGCGTAGAACGTTTTGCTAACTACCAACGTAGATGATCGCCTGTGACAACGAGGGAAAGTGCCCTTACGAATGGGTGAGTAGGATTGAATACCATCGCCCTGATACTTAGTGACTTGCATCTTGACCGTAGTTTCACCTTGGTTGTGTTGGTCTCAAACAGCCCACGCCAGAAAAATGGTACTGCTCCGATTGCCTTAGTAAAGGTGCAGGATCGATGAAGGCATCCAGCGCCAGCGCAACTGCAGCTGGTCGCAAAGGACGTAAGAAGTGATGTTCCTTGCAACCCGTACATCGTTATCGTTTCCTTTTTCATGGCTTAGGAGGGACTCGCATGTTTGTAAGCTTTCCTCTATGTAAGTATACTCTGCAGATAGCACATTTGAATTACAACGAGTGTAGTGTAGTGCAATGCGTCATATAGCGTCTGATGGAGTCTATCCCCCATCGTTTAGTTCATCCTCTTCACAGCTAGGCGGTCTTGACCTGGGAGCTACGGTGCAAGCTTCTGTTGGTCCTTGATCAGGCTTCATCGTCTGGCAGTCCAGTGTGCACCTTTGTTGTTTTACTTTGCATTGCAGCTTTAGGCTGGTAACCAACCTCTATGCGAGAGTATGATAGTCGATACTCTTATTACGGCCTGTACATGTGCGTTTGGCGATCCACCACTACTTGAGTCACTGTCCGACCCCAGTCCATCCAAGACCCTATGGACATCCTTGTCCTTGGAGCATCTGCAATTGTCCCAACCTTTGTTAAGTCCATTCTAGTATCCAGCTACTGGCGGCGGGGTACCACTCTTTGAGTCTCATCTGCTCTATGTTCCCGCCCGATGAGATGGGGGTGCTTGCAGTCTCAGAATACCGTTCCTTTTTCAGAGCAAGTTTTTGCTTGCCGTTATTTCTCTGGCAATAAAACATAGGTCCTAGATTGCAACGTTTTTGAAACGTCGGAGCAGCTGAACCGTGTGCGGCAAGCAGCTATTGAATTGTCAAAAATAGATCCAGATATCGGCGTCGTCGCCTATCTAGGCTCGATCCAGGTGACTCCAGTGGGGAGGAAACGTACGCTGAATTCGTAAGAGACGGCCATCTTCTCGATTATCCTCAACGTGACTCTGCTCGTGGTATACCAACTCCCTCGCATAATGTCGAACTGATTAGTGAGTCTATGTACCTAAGGCTGAGTGGTCCCCCTTTTTAATAATTTCGAGCCGCGATAGCATCGGTGGTGGTGGCACGTATCCCTGTGCCATCGGCGAGATCAGCTTTGAATGTGCTGATGGATCCAGAACGCATCGCCAAGGAGTTCTCGTCAAGAGTTCATCATCCATGTTTTTGTATCGGATCATCTGCGCCGAGGGGTACAACGGTGAGCGGTGTCCGTTGAAACAAACGTAGAACTGGGTGTCATTTTGCAGAAGGACCAAGCACGGCCATTTGCTATCGTCGACTACGCCCGCACGACAACATGGTTGGCGTTCCTAATGTCACGTGTGACGGTGTTTTTCGCTGAGAACTATCAGAGTCCGGCTTGTGTTCACCGCAGAAGGCGCGCAAGGCAGGGTATATTTAGCTTGACTCTGTTCAAGTTCAATCTTCCCTCCTCTCGCCTTCTCTGCCATGTCGAACTCCGCCCCAGAGCTCAACATGGCAGCCACTCCCCCCCGCTCAGGCCTGTATGACGATGCTGACAGTGCATTCAACTCAGAGCCACGGGCGTCCTTCCTTGCGCCCTCAGATCACGCCCCATCCTCCTCCCAGCTCATTTCTCCTGCGGACAAGGCTGAGAACGACAACTTCGCAGCCGCTGGACTCATTGCTGCAGCTTCTTCCCCGCTTGCCAATCCGAGTAACGCCTTTGCCGCGGAACCCACTATCGCCACATCGAAGACGAGACGCCGTCCTGTCTTCTGGGTTGCTGTTGGCGCTTTGGCGTTGGCCGCCTTGGTCTTGGTCATTGTCTTGCCTGTTTACTTTACTGTGGTTAAACCAAGAAATCAAACAAATGTATCATCATCATCGCATTCCAATGGAAGCAATCAGCCAAGTGCAGGCGGTAGCCCCCAGCCAACTGGGAGCCCGACCAGTCCCCCGAAGGCTACGACTGGAGGCGACGGGTCTCAACTCATTGATGACGATGGCAATACTTTCACGTATAGGAATCAATTTGGCGGATTCTGTGAGTCATTCGCCGCGAAGGGCGTCATGTCTGTCTCATCCCTCCCTAGGGGTATATAATCCTCAAGACCCTTACAATGACGGAGCTCGCCCCAACTCTTGGACCCCGCCTTTGAATCAGTCCTGGGAATATGGGAAGGACAGGATATTTGGGTATGACTCTCGTGCGCGTTGGTAACCTTATTCATCCCGCCTCTTAGTGTCAACCTGGGCGGCCTCTTCCAGCTTGAACCCTTTATATCTCCTGCTCTTTTCCAGAAGTATCCAGGCGCAACAGATGAGTGGAGTCTTAGCACTCTTATGGCCGCAGATACTGCCAGCGGGGGCTTGAGTCAACTTGAAGAACATTACAAAACATTCATTGTAAGTACCAGATGGTTTACACCGTCCCCTCTCCTTGCACCATATTCCGAAATTCTTACTGCGGAATCTATTCTTAGACCGAGGAAGACATGGCTCAGATCGCTGGTGCCGGGCTGAACTGGATTCGTCTTCCCATACCGTTCTGGGCTATCGATATCTGGAATGGCACTAAGTAAGAATGAATCGTTATTGCTATGTGGAGGGTTCTTCATGGCCTTTTCAGCGGTCACTCGCCTAACACGATTGAGCCCTTCCTCGCGAAGACCAGCTGGAAGTACATTCTTCGTGTTCTTGGCTGGGCTCGTAAATATGGTCTTCGCGTATGCTTGGATCTTCATAGTATGCCTGGCTCGCAGAATGGTGGGTAACGCGTGTGAGTTGTGTTTGAGAGATTCTTACGTTATGACCCGCAGGTTATAATCATTCGGGTAAAGGGGGCCAAGTCAACTTCCTTTTTGGTAATATGGGTCTTGCCAACGCACAACGAGGTCTCAGCTACATCCGCACCCTTACCGAGTTCATCAACCGTCCAGAGTGGCGCAACGTTGTTCCAATATTTGGTGTCGTTAACGAACTCTTGACAAGTCGCGTTGGTGTCGACGTAGCCCTTAGCTTGTGCGTCTGTGGTCATCTTGATACTGCACCCACTAAAATGCCTAGCATAGTTATCAAGAAGCTATTACAGTCATGCGCAGCGTCACTGGAACTGGAGAGGGTAAAGGGCCATATATGGCGATCCACGACGGGTTCCGACCGCCAAAAAGCTGGGCGGGTACCATGAACGGTGCTGATCGGGTCATGCTCGACTCTCATCCTTATTTTGCATTCAGTGATATCCCAACTATTGAGCCAATGGACACCGGTACAAATGACGATTCGGCTGGCGGAACTTGGCCTAGACGCGCCTGCCAAGCATGGGGACAAGGGATGCGTGATAGGTAAGGTGCACGTAGCCTCGCATCCTTGCCCCCTGGCTGACCCCGTCTCCTTAGCCAAAGCGGCTTTGGAATAACATTTGCTGGGGAGTTTTCGAATGGATTCAACGATTGCGCCCTTTTCCTCCGTGGTGTCCCTGGCTCTAGCACTTATCCCGGGAACTGTAATGATTGGATAGACTATAGGAACTGGACCCCAGGGACCAAGGCTGGTCTTAAAGCGTTCGCGGAAGCTAGCATGGATGCACTTGGTGATTACTTCTTCTGGACGTGGAAAGTAAGTGATTCCCCGATATCCATAGGTTTGTCACTTACATCTACTTTGGTAGGTTGGCAACTCCACTGCAGGCTTCGTGCAAGCACCGCTTTGGTCATATAAGCTCGGCCTTGAGCAGGGATGGATGCCTACGGACCCTCGCACTGCGATAGGCAAATGTCAGCGCGTCGGCGTCTCTATTAGTTCCTTCGAAACCTCGTACTCCGCTTGGCAAACAGGTGGTGCGGGGGCGGGAACGATAGTCCCAAGTGCCACTCAGCCTTGGCCACCTCCTCAGATCTCTGGAGACAACGGCAACTTGGCACCTGCACAGCTTCCATTATACGCGACGACAGGAACTGAGGTACGGCTTGCTGGGCCCACTAGCATATCTTCTGCGAGTATCGAGACTACGGTAACCGGCGGACCAATTGAAGTCAGCGGATGCGCTTATCCCAATGCCTACGACGCAATCACTCCCGCATTGCCTGGTGGTGTATGTACCGGCAGTAGTCTGGCTGCCCGAGAGTTGGCCGCACCTACTCAGTCTACCTTCAATGCAGCACCTGCCAGCACTGTCACGCCTCCTCCAGCAGCCAGGGGCTCCTGGTGATTCTGAATCGCCGATAGATCAGCTTCCTCTTTTATTAGTATATTACTCTACACAACCTGCAGGTATCCCGTGCATATACTTTTACAGGTACGGACTATGCCAGCAGACATTCCTGCAATGGACTATGTATCTGCCCTCACTTTATACCCAGTGCTTCTGTCATATCAGATGCCGTCCTGTCCTTTCGCAAACGTAAACAGTGTTATATCCAATAATGATGTAGTTCTGTATCCATTTTAGCCGCCGTGTAGTCGTGGTGACCGATATTAGGCGCCCAGCCCTGGGACGCCTTCGTGATGGTCGAAACTCTCTCCAGTTCGTCCCAACACTTTTTGATGAAACCTCGTTGATTGATTCGCGGCCCAACTCGCCCTTTGTTTCTCAACTATCTTTTTTCCCCACCTTTGCCTCTCTCCATCTAATTCGACTCAACTTCATACAATCGTCGCAACTCGCAGGACGTGTTTGTGACAAGCTGACAGATCTAGAGACGTTCGTTACAACGTCGGCGTGCTCAAATCAGGCTCGCATTTCATAGTCGAGCAATCGCAATGTTGGCCAGTTCTCTTCATCTCCTTGAAGCGCTGTCTGACGTATATACTCGCATTCTTGCCCTGTTTTCTCTGCTCGTGTCGACGACCATGATGGGATTTAATAAACAGGGCTACTAGCTCACGAATGCAACCTCCCACCGTCAATCTCAAGGAGCGCATTGCGGCCCTCCAACAGCGCACAAACAATTCTTCGCCCAATTCCCGTTCAACTTCGCCGCCCCCGCCACTTCCTGTTGCTCCCCTCCATTCACTACACGATGGCCCCAACGCCACAATCAGAAAGGGCTTACGAGACAAGATTGCGAAATTCGAGCAAAAAGGTGGAGTGCCAATCCCGCGGGGTAGCTTTGGTCTGGGCGCACCTCCACTTCCGGAGAATGGTCAACCGAAGCGTAGAGGGGAGCTATACGGAAACAGAATACCAGCTCCATTGCGCTCTGGAGTGTTGACTCCGCAGGTAACTGGAGGCGCCATTGGCTCCTGGAGGTCGGTTTCTTCTCCTGCAGGCGTACTTACGCCTCAGATGACTGGTGGTGGCACTCTCACTCCTCAAATCACTGGCGGCACCCTCGCTTCATGGCGGTCGACACCCCCTTCTCCACATTCTAGAGCAACGTCACCAACCGACCCCTCACGGGTTCCATCGCCGGACGAAAGTTTCTTAGGCTCTATTACGAAGACATCATCTTTTGCAGAACTGTCTCTACCCGAGTCGCCTACTGCTTCCAATGCCGCTCCTGAGCTGGCTACTATTCCTGATGTTGACGATACTTCAAGTCAGCCGTGCCACGCGGAATTAGCTGACATCTCTTCTGATGTGAATGCTCCTGAAGAACTTCCTGGACCCGTGCTGGTGTGCGAGACTGTCCCTTCCTCAGAGCCAGACTCTAGCGGTATGATGGCGCCGCCATTGTCGTTGGAGCGCTTGGATCCCGTGGAGGCCATCACAACAATCGATGATACTCCCGTGAGCCAAGACACCTCTGGTAGGCCACCGTCAGACTTCGAGGCCCCTGTCAGCCAAATATTGGCATCTGTGACCCAACCAATGCCAGTAACAGAAAATGCATCATATCAGGAGAGCGATGAGCCTGCCTCTCCCCGACCCGCCGACAATACATTCGCCTGTCCAAATTCAGAGGCCCAACCAAAGGATCTTTGCGTATCACCTGCCCCCATGACCGATCCAAGCTCGAGTGTGGCCGATCCTCATCAGCCATTTCTGCAACGGCCTTCTTCCCCTCCTCTTGTGGCAGGAGTGATGACAGTTGATCAGCCCTATCCCTCTCCAGATGCCTCTTCCCCTACGTCGATCCGCAGTTCGTTTGTTTCGCCAGCCTCCGGCCAGTCCACTACTCGACTTGACGCGCCTCTGTCACCCCCTGTTTGCAGCGTGATCGCTGATCTTTCAAGACCAGCGTCCCCTACAGCGTCCCCTACAGCCCTGGAATTTACCTCGTCTAGTCTGCATAAGACCCCTGATTCCTACTCGCTGTCGAGCTCCGGCTTGACCTCGAACACCAATGTAGGAGCATCTGTTCCCAACCCAGTCACCTTTTCCGCCGTTGTGCATAAGAAAGTGACCGAGGCTGCATTCTCGCTAGGACCCATGGCCAAAACTGGGTCTCCTGCTACCCATAAGAGAGAGTCGTACACCACCGATCCACTCAGCCCTGGGGGAGGTGGGGAACTTACAAAGCTTGCGGAGGATGCTGCCCTGCTTGAGTTATTGCTATCTGGTGGAGAGATACCCAGCGACACGTCAAATGATAGTCCACCCACAGATGATCTGCCAACTGCGCTAATGACGGAAACGGACTTTGAAGACGCTAATGAGCTCGGACCTGGGCAAGAGCCAGAGCACAACTTGGAGCCCGAGACCCAGTCACTTCGCACTCCTCTCGCGTCGTTAAGGAGCACACTCTCCAGAAGCAAATCTTCCCACATCCGTGCCTCTTCTGTGCAAAGCAGTCATGTGAAGCAACTATGGCGGCAAACGGCCGTGCCGCTTCATCGCGATTCTCATCACTTTGTCTCAGTTTCTTCAGTCGACGAAGCTCCGCCCATGCCTCCCCCAAAGTCACCCGGGAGACATTATGGAGCGATGCAGACAACTACTAGTGTTCAATCCACCAATAGAAGACGGCCGTCGACTGTCATGCCTGGTGCCTATCCTCGAGATAGTGTCTCGATGTCCTCTGAGGATTCAGTGGCTGTCATCACGCCACCGGACAATACGAGCGACTTTCCCAGTGGCATTGGCACAGCCTCGACTACCTTTGGCAAAGTTGGAAACACCCTATCGGTAATTGACTTTGGGCCTGTTGGGGCCAACATGTCGCGTGCTGGAACAGTTGGTCCTGGTTTATCGCTCTCAAATTCCAAGGCGGGGTCCCCCAAGAAATCTAAGAGCTTCAGCAGGGCGGCATCGTTTGCGGAAAGAATGTTTCAACGGGCAAGAACCAAGTCAAGTGGGAGTACGGTCAGCGCAAGTGTAGCCCGTAAGTTTGAACCGCCTTTAATCTACCAACATATCTGATGCGATTTTAGGTCGTATAGCAGCCGACGCTATGGACGAGCCTCTCCCCGTCCTATCTCGTAGTTCCCTTGCTCCATCTACATCCCCAACGGGCCTTCAGCCGCCCTCCCCAACTTCCCCTAACCGACCTGAATCCTGGATATCTGTGTCATCCACCACATCTTCGGCCAGAACAGTAGATCTTTTCGATGCCTTCCCTTCAGTACCACATGGCTCAGACTTCCATAGAGTGGGTGTTGAACCATCCAATGCCACTGTGCCTTTCCCCTCCGCCTACGTATCCCAACCGAAGTTCACTCCAACCACTGCTTGATTTACTCCGTACTGAACTTGCTACTCTACTCACAAACTCGCACTTATCTATACATCTACTCGTTCTTTTAGCTTGCTATCCATTCCTTACGCATCAGTTCCTCGTATTTTCGCATAGCTATCATCTAATTATTATCTTGCATGTATTTACATATCATATCATGATCATTTCCCTTGCAACTGGAGCTCAATATTTTCACAGGAAATTGCGAGGGCCAGCAGTGACTTGAAGATAAATTTAAAGTATGAACATTTGGGTGCCGACATAACTACTGGACAAAACTACAGAGATGGAGGTAACAGAAAACCTAGGGAATGTTATATACGCATTTTCACTTTAGGTGAAGATTGGAGCACATGTTATATCCGTGTTGAAGCTGCCCTTCTCAGAGGGTTTTGAGGTACAGATTTCCGCGGAGTAACAGCACTTGCACTGGAAGAACGACCGTTGGGTTTCTGGACGTTTGCAGATGCTCCTTGCAGCTGCGGAGGTTCCTCATCTTCAGTCAACTTGCGAGCTTGTGTGAAGAATAACCGAACGGTGCGCTGGCAAATGTTCTCAATGAAATAGGTATTCCCTGGAAATCGTAGTCAGTAGGATCCTCGGCAGCGTTGATACCCACAAACCTCGGGGAACCATGAACATCGCACCAGATGCTAAGATTAAGCTGGAGTTATGTATCCTGAGGTTGATAGCGCCTTCGATGACGAAGAAGACCTGCGTGGAAGTAAGTACGGCACCGGCGAAGAGAATACGTTGGTGTACATAGGTATTGTCCTTAGCGGGTTTGCTAGGTTTTCGGCATCCTGGTGGGACAAGCAACTCTCCCGCTGCTATGAACTCGCCATCCCCGAACACTTTCTCAAACATCCAGTCTGCGTTTGCAGCTGTATGTGGGTTGAGCATCTTCTCAGTGTAAGCGATGCCTGTGAGGGAGAGCCATAAGAATCATTCAAGGAGTCACAGCTGGGATCGCGCTCACGCCGCTCAACCTCTTCGCCAGTTACAAAATCGAGGACACGTGCGTGCGATTGCGTGGTGTCGTCCCACCCTTCTTCAGGATTGAAGACATGCTCTGGTGATTCCGCCTTACTCTTACTGCGAGCCCGAGACGTTCCTTTTCCACGCTTATTCTTACTACCCAAGGGGGCAGGCGGCTCCTTGGGTATAGTAATGACTTCCTTGATGTGGGGTACTAGTATAGGGCCCGAAGACGAGTCGCGACGCCCGTATACCACCCTCTCTTGACGCCACCATTCGAGGGGACGGAAACGACATCTCTTGCTTCTGCGAACGCCTGGAGGCGTGCCTCAGAGTGTGATTCTTAGTCAAGGTGGAAAGGGTAAAAGGGAAGAACATACTTGATCTACGCAGTTCTTTCGTTGCCTTCCTCGTCGGTTGGTTGATGCGCTTCGTACTTGCTTTTGCGACCTGGCCCCTCTCTTCTTCCATTTCTGAGACATGACCATTACCGAACTGCTCTACATCATCGCGGCCTTGTACGACGTCCAGCTCCATTCCGTCGTCTTGCATGTCATCCTCGATTGCTTTCCCTTTCCCTTTGCTCTTGCCATTGAGGCGAGAAGGAGAAATCGGATCCGGAAGCTCATTGAAGGAGTCCTCTAGCTCGCCATCTTTATTCATTGCCGCAAACGACAGTCGTCTCCGGGAGGAGTCAGAGGTACTGAGTTGTACTTGAGCGTGGTCATCACTACCAGTGGCGCCATTGTCGTCTGGTTCAAAGCCTAGCTGATCATCGAAATCTGCGCCACCAACGTCGACATCATCATCATCATCATCATCGAAATCCCCCGCGTCGAATGATTGAGATAGTTTGGATGGCCCGGCAGTCGTGCTTGCTATGGAAAATCGGCTGCCATTTGGTCGTGGGGAGGGTATTAAATCATAATCCACGACGGACGGACGGCCAACTGGTCGAGAAGAAGATCCTACGCGGTCGCCAGCCAGAGGCTGCTGACGAGCGTTCTTGAAGTAAACCAAGGGTGTATTAGAGTCTATCTCAGTGCTCATTGCCAAAACCGTGAAGCAGAAGTCCAATAAACACTAACTGTCGTCAAGTTCCATCGACATTTCGCCATTCTCATCCTCATCCAATGCAGGGAGTCGCTGAGATTTCCGCTTCTTCGCCTTCGGTCTCGGAGGTGTACGCGCGTCTGCCTGGCGCATGACCTCTTCAAATGGCTCAAAGCCATCGGACTTGCGCTCGACGTGACGGACTGCAATGCCTGTCTTCTTGCCAACTTCCGGGTTGTCCCCGCGATATGGTATGTAACGGGTTTGGGAGGCACGACGCGAGGGTCCCCCGACACTACTCTTCCGAGCTGAGGTCGGCATGATATGTGGCCCGTCGAGGACGGTAGCAAGGGCTTGAGGCGAGCGTGGAAATGTGTGAGAAACAAACGAGATCAAGTCACGCGTTTGGCGCGTGAGCCACAAATGACCAAGAAATAAGCGCCAGAAGTTCCACCATGAGAGTGCGAACATTCTTTCAACGCACGACGCGGCGCGCTTTCAGCACTTCACGATGCATAGAACCTTTGAAAGGTGACCATGGTGAGAAGCCGCTCATCCCGTCTTGTTTCATTTCCTCAACTCCCCCAGTCGTAGTAGGCATGTCTGGAGGTGTTGACTCCTCCGTCGCTGCAAAGTTATTAGCAGATCAGGTGGGTGGGCTGCCCCATGTATCAATCAAATACTGATTCCTCCAGGACTTCAATTTGTCCGCCGTTTTTATGCGCAACTGGGATACTCGTGACGAATCCGGGACAGATACAGGTTGTGAATGGGAGAAGGATTGGGAGGATGTTCAACAAGTATGCAAAGCTTTAGACATACCCTGCCGGCTGGTTTGTATGCTTGCAACTCAGTATTCTGCGTATCAACTCCTCAGAAGCGCAGATCGACCTTAGCCGGGAGTATTGGAACCGCGTCTTTGAGCCTGCGTTGAGGTTATGGGAAGCAGGAGTGACGCCGAATCCGGACGTGTGGTGCAACAAGTGCGTATCTCCACTCTTTCCTTCTCTTAGCTGTACTTAGTTGTACATCGGTGGAGGGAAATCAAGTTCGGTGCCCTTCTAGATCGCCTTACACAAACTGCATCCATCCCAGAGAGTGCCTGGTTTGCGACTGGTAGTGATTTAGCAACTCATCCTTGACGTCCCACTGATCATTCCTAGGTCACTATGCGCGTAAAGTATACACACCTAGCTCCTCAACTTCTCCACTCCAACGACCTAAGCTCCTCCGGGCAGCTGACCGCTATAAGGACCAAACTTACTACCTCTCCTCAATCTCTGAGCGGGGCCTTAGTCGCGCATTGTTTCCCCTCGGGGATTTGGTTAAATCTGACGTTCGTGAACTTGCCAGAAAACATAGATTGGTCACAGCGGAGCGGCCAGAGAGCATGGGACTCTGCTTCATTGGCGAGCGAGGAAGATTTCGAGAATTTTTAGGTAACTCCTTTGAACTCTTACTTATTGCCTTGCTGGAGCACCTCAGATCAATATATCCCTTCAAATCCTGGTCCTATCATTGAGTCGTCCTCTGGCAAGCAACTGGGACAACATACTGGCCTCTGGAGCTATACCATTGGTGAAAACGCTAGAATATCTGGTATGCCTAGGAAGATGTTTGTCTCAAAAAAGGACATAACAAATAATCGGATATACGTTGTCCCCGGAACGTTAGTGTGCTGGTTTGTTTCACCACTTTTATCTCACCCGCCATTTCTAGTGATCATCACGATTTATGGTCTACTGTTATTCATGCTACAAACTGGAGTTGGGTGTGGGCTGATTCACCGCCGTCTGCTGTTGATCGTCCGGAAGGATTTTACGGCAGCGCAAAGTTTAGACACAAGATGTCACATGTACCGTGTGCTGTTCGACAGTCAGTTGATCACAAGTTACATATACTCAGTTGGCTGACCATGTGAGTAACAGACATCCCAGTGGCGACATGTTCTTCACATTCGAAGAGCCGCAAAAGGCCGTCACGCCTGGACAAGTCATCGCATTGTACAATGGTGACTGGTGCCTGGGTTGTGGCCTCATCGTCGAAGGGCTCAGTAACTGAGAGCCTCTTACGGATCACCGCGTAATAACATAGATTCAACATAATCTGTACGTCCACCGTGTTCTTCAGAGAGTTAGGATATCCGTGATTTCCCTCCCTGGATTACTTCTCCTTCCAACCCCTCCTTCTGTAACGCCTTCAAATACCACATATCTTGGATGTGATTGGATGTAGGAAATACAACCTATCTTCGTCGCTTGAAGAAACCTCGCACCTCCTCGACGCCGCCATCCTTGCTAAAAGCCCATCAGTGGCATGTACGCTGAGCGTTACGTGCTCTAGCTTAGGGCACAGATTGTGGCATGACTCGTGGAAAGTCAAAGCATTGATGGTGCCTTCACCAACAACATAGACGTCAAGGCTCTTCAGTGTGTCACTGATGTGTAGTAGACATATTAGAGGTTCAGCAACCATGGGCAAGCACCTGATGGCGAAGGAAGTATGGCAGGAGATGATCTGGAGACCAAGGAAATGAACGCCCGTTGTGGCCAGATTCGTAACGATCTGTCTGACGTCCATGACTCGAAATTTGGAAGTATGGGATGGTCAAAGAAATCGTCTAGACTGCCTTGGCTGGAGATGTATAGGAAGGGCCAAGAGCAGGAAATTATCCAGGCTATAAGGTTCCGCGTACGTGGTCCATGTGGAAACGACAATCGCGTAGCTGTTGGCCTACCACTAGTAGATTCAGACAATCCCTCGGCGACAGCCTGAGAAGATCAGGATGGGATAAATGCGCAGGCCTTGTGATCTTGGTGTAAACATGGCGCCGACGTGGGTTGAACCTTGGCCAGGATGAGCCGTAGGGGAATTTCGACAGAACGTCAACTCCAAGAAGGGATTCGAGGTCATCTGAGAGGAGTTGCTTATCAGGAGCTTCCGATGCAAACAACAAAATGGATCCTTCTCAGGTTGCAGCACTTCACCAAATTTGTTGTCCTGGCCATGTCGTCTCCTGAACCTGAAGCTGCAGAACTGCAACGGACGCCCCCTCAGGACTTCAAAT
This sequence comes from Pleurotus giganteus, assembly GCA_032158425.1. Lineage (NCBI taxonomy): Eukaryota > Fungi > Basidiomycota > Agaricomycetes > Agaricales > Pleurotaceae > Pleurotus > Pleurotus giganteus. The sequence continues at coordinate 2,286,622 of JAPEHR010000001.1, read as the reverse complement.
CCCTCGGAGTAATAGATCAACTCTTGAAGGCTCTCGAACGACTCAAATTCACATCTCCGACGGAAATCCAGTCTGCTGTTCTTCCTCATGCATTGCAAGGTCGAGACATAATCGGTGTCGCTTCAACAGGTTCAGGCAAAACCGCTGCATTTGCTTTACCCATTCTCCAGAAGTTATGGGAGAACCCATCTGGCCTCTTCGCCTGTATACTGGCGCCAACGCGCGAATTGGCCTATCAAATATCTCAGCAGTTTGAGGCCCTCGGCTCAGACATGGGCGTGCGCTGTGCGGTTATCATTGGTGGTGTGGATGAAATATCGCAAAAGATTGCTCTTGCTCAGAAGCCTCATATCGTTGTTGCTACTCCTGGTCGCTTGCTTGATCATTTGGAAAAGACCAAAGGATTTAGTCTCAGGACGATCCAATTCCTTGTGCGTGTCTAGGCTTACCTATCATCATCGGGCTTATCGACATAGGAAGGCAGGTTTTTGACGAGGCTGACCGGTTACTTGACATGGACTTCGGCCCCGTCATTGACAAAATTCTAAAAATCATCCCGAGGGAGCGGACTACATATCTTTTCTCCGCAACAATGACGACTAAAGTGGGCAAGCTGCAGCGAACAAGCTTGTCCAACCCAATGAAAGTGCAAGTTGCCGGAAAGTGAGTTTTTTGGTCTCCGATGGTGGCCTTGGTTGACTGGATGGACAGGTATCAGACAGTCTCAACTTTGATGCAATACTACCTTTTCATCCCGTTAAAGGAGAAAGATGTCAATCTTGTCAACCTCATCAATAATCTGGCGCAGAACTCGATGATCATCTTCACTAGGACTGTCAATGATGCCGCTAGGTACTGTTTGTATATGTCGTCCGGGATAAGTCAATAACCTCCCAGTAGACTTTCCATTATACTGCGTACACTTGGTTTTGCTGCCATCCCACTCCATGGTCAACTGAGTCAGAGTCAACGACTTGGCTCCTTGGGGACGTTTAAGAGCGGTGGGCGGAATATTCTAGTGGCTACAGATGTCGCAAGTCGGTAGGTGCCTCTCTCGGGGTTCACTGTCAGAATAAACCATGACATCGCATAGAGGTCTTGATATTCCATCCGTCGATCTTGTCATCAATTTCGATATACCTACGCATTCCAAGGATTATATACACCGTGTTGGACGCACAGCACGTGCTGGCCGCTCAGGAAAGGCAATTACGCTGGTCACTCAATATGATGTCGAGCTCATTCAACGGATTGAGAGGGTAATTGGCAAGAAAATGGACCTATGGCCTACGGATAAGGAAGAGATTGCGCTGTTGCGGGAACGCGTAGATGAGGCGTCAAGGATGGCAATCAATGAGCTGAAGGAACAGGGCGGAAAGGGAGGTCATAAACGGCGGCGAGAGGCTAAGGTTGGGAAAGATGACATGGACCGGGATGACGATGTGGTAGAGGCAGGTTTGCCAACTAGAAGGCCAAAGAGGTCCAGAAGTTGATTCACACGCATCCCCTAATTTTTGTGTGAGTCTCAATTGAGCGCCTGAGAGCTTTCAATCATACCCAACAACCACACGCTCTTTGAATAGGGGATTGCAAAGTTCGGCTAGCGGCCGCAACAAAACAAACGCAACAAAAATTTGTGGCGTTTCCCACGGTTTGTAAGCAGCGGAGTGTGAAAGCTGGGATTTGGAGAAAGTAGGGGATGGGAACGAACTAACTAAATAGGTAGGCGCCAAGTGGCAGCAGGTCATATATTTTCGCGTGACAAGGGTACACATGGCCAGTTAGCCTAACGGTTTGCGCGACAGTAGTAGTATTTTTGCCCCCAGAAGGTCCCATGTTCAAAGCTCTTTGCTGCCCAAACACATTTTTTACAACAGATTGCTATGTTTTCTCATCTACGAAAGGTAATCTGAGTTGGCTCGATAAAAATCTGTCACCCAGGTACGGATGAGATTTGAACTTAGGACCTTCTAGGTGCAAAAATACTACTACTGTCGCGCAAACCGTTAGGCTAACTGGCCATGTGTACCCTTGTCACGCGAAAATATATGACCTGCTGCCACTTGGCGCCTACCTATTTAGTTAGTTCGTTCCCATCCCCTACTTTCTCCAAATCCCAGCTTTCACACTCCGCTGCTTACAAACCGTGGGAAACGCCACAAATTTTTGTTGCGTTTGTTTTGTTGCGGCCGCTAGCCGAACTTTGCAATCCCCTAATGTCCACCGCCCTCTTGATTAGTGAAATAATACAAATTGTCAATGTCAAGGGCGGAATCCCAAAAATCCCAATTTAGTGGTCGGCGTCGATCCAATACGGCTCAGTCGATTTTGCGCAATCCCCCACTTTCCATGCCTTTGCAAGTGGGAGACTGCACGACACTCAACGCATGGGTCCATGACCCTATCAAAGAGACGACTTCTATCATCTTCAACCAGTCATATTGGCCAGGTGTCGTGGAGGGAGATACGTTGCGGATCAATGCAACCAATGAGGACACCGATTCAGGTGTTTTGTTCATCGTGCCCAAGGAAGAAGGCACGCCGAAGCCACAGCTCCAGGTGCGTTGTACAGTCGTCGCATCAAGTTTGTAATAATGTGCTCTAGATTTCACTCCCGAAACCCATAGCTGACGCTTTCGGTTGGCGCAATAACATGGAGGTCACGGTGACAAAGGTTCGCGGCCCACACTCTCCAATGGCACCCAACTGAAGCTACCACAGGTTGAGCGGGAGAGCTATCAAGCAGACTACATTGAATTAATTTTCCAAGACCAGTACCTTGGGAGGAACGATATGTGGCGACTCGGGGAGCAGCTTGTCGGACAATGTGTCTTTAAGCATCAAGAGATCTCGTTCGTTGGCTCAATTGCCGCAAAAATTCATTCAATATACGTCAATGGCAAGCAGGTACATCTAAGATGCCCACCTCATCCTGGACGCGTCTTACTCGTGTGTGCCGTGTGAAGGTTTCTGGTGCTTGCATCACTGCCACGACCAAGGCCGTGTACAGGTCCCTCTCTGCCAAAGTTATGATCTTCATCCAAGTTTGTTGCGAACTCTGGGAATTCGCTGGCGATGGCGAACGGTACAACGAAAAAATTGTCCACTCATTTTTACCTGCGCTGTTCGCTCAATGGCGGGAAGCGGGTACTAATCACATAGTGACTATTGTCCTGGTTTCACGGGTCTTCTACGAGCAGTCAGAGGTTGACTACGCCGCTGGGCCCCTTCGTCAGGACGACCACGGTAACTGGTACAAGGATTTTTACAAGGTTATCACCGACCTGGAAGTGGTGTATGACTGGAAACCAACGCTGGTCAGCCTAAAAACCTCCTTCTGGGACTTTCAACGCGACATTCTCTTGACCCATCATTACCACCGTGCGTCCGTCGACCCGTTAGCTGGGCATACCGATCATGTCCGCTTGGTTGGCCGTCTTTCCTTCGCTCACGATGGACCCATTCTCGAGGCCCTCAATCTGGCATTAAACCCAACCGAGACGCACTATATTGATCGGTCCTTATCGTTGACGGGGGCAACAACTATCTTGATTACTCCGGGTACTGGCTACTATCGGGTGTCAAAGCAACTTTTACGCCTCACTACCACTCGTGTGCTTGATCAAGGTTTCGGACTTGACTTGATTTCATTAGCCAAGCCTCCGCTTCATCAGAGTCCTGTGTTTAGCTTCGAGGGGGTTGACCCAGAGCTTAAAACGGACAAAGACATGAAACTCATATCTCCAAATGCTAGGTCAACGGACCCTCTGTGGGGCGGCAACGACAATCCCGGCGACGCTATCAACAAATCTTTGTTCTGGTGGGCGCCTTTCTGGATATCAATGACTTTCTGGGATGTCCAGATGGACTTGCCATTCCGCAAAGACAGGTGCAGCCCTTGACATATGAACAACGTAGAAGTACTGAAGGTTTCTTCAGATTCATCGCTCGCGCCAAGATGCATGAGTTACAGATGCTTGGACTTCTTGAGCATGATGTTTTATCTAGTATCGAGGTTCCCTTCTTGCCTGAAACCACAGCAGATTCTACCTCCTTTTATGACCGAATGGAGGATGGCAGGTCATTCAGTGCGAAAGCAGACAAATACGATTCTGCTGTTTTCGCCTTGAAGCCCGAGTCCAAGCCATCAAATAACCGGAACTCTTATGCTTCGTCGTACGCTTCGTCTAGCAGCGGGACTGTTGTCGCGGCATCTTATCGTCCTGTTTCGGATAAGCGCTCCTTACCGTCTCATCGTAACCCCATCGACACTGTGAAAATCCCTCCCATTGAAGAAAGCCCTCATCGCATTATCATGGATTTGCCTCCTGAAGACCGCCTCTCTCAAAGCGATTTCCTAACGAAGCCTGGTACTTCGCCCTCTCAGGCCTCGCTTCGCTCCATACGATCAATGAAAGTCATGTCAGTGGGTGGGTCCCCAAGCCGCACCAGCCCCTCTCATGATTCTAGTTCAATCCGAAGCTCCATTGCCTCCAAGCTGACACCATCATGGCTATTCCAATCATTCCGAAGCCGACCCAGCGCACCACAGACTACTAATGTCTCCGCCTCCGCTTCACCAAATGTCAATCGTGCGGCATCCAGCCTCACACCAATCTCGTCTCCGGTTCGGATGCCAGCTGTGGCCAAGGCCACTGTCAAGCCTAGCAAGGTCGCTAATACGCCCACCCAAAGCACTGTCAAAAATACTCCTGCTAGCTGGTCGAATGCAAGTCGCATAACCGATGATGACAGCATTTCTCACCGTACGCCGCTCGTCCGACACTCTCCAATCAGCACCCCTCCCCGAGATGATCATATGCAGATCAAACGCCGAAGTGCTGCGATGGCATCCCTCAATACGCCATTGGCATCGTCCTCCCCATCTGCTACTCGGTCTAATCCCTCTCGCAAAGAATCTACGCTTTCTAGCTCTCAGTCGTCCCTTGCTCGCCGGTGGCAACATATGTTCCCTCAGCCTGTCTATAAACACGAAATTAAGTGGCGCTCCATGGTGACACCGGGATGTTTACCGTTGACCGTAGAGTATTTCCCGTCCCCAGCGGAATTAGAGGCGTCCTATGACGTGTACTCATATGACTTCGTTGTTGATTTACGGGAAATGCATCCTTTTTTGGTGAAGGTGCCGCCTTCGCGCGGCAACGAAGAGGAAAATCGACGGTCGTGGGCTCTCGTAGTGATGCGAGGCATGGCCGCCATCAGGCTTGCCCAAGGATTCCAATTCGTACTCAGGCCTATGAAATCAGACAGCATCCCTGTGGAGCAGAATAAGGCGTTATATCAGCGAAGGACAACTCCTCAATACGTGACCGATGATGATATGACGCCAAAACCGAAAGGCGCAGCCGAGATCCTGCAATCAACGATTGAGCCTATTTACCTTTCCATGAGCAACGAAATCCATCGCGTTGCTTATGAAGGGGACACAATCAAAGTGAGTCGTTATGTCCGCCGCATGCCTTCCGTACCGCCGATCCAATACAAATGCCTTATATGGCCTAAACTCGGCGAGGGATACACTGAACTCTCCACTGAATTCACTTCTCATGGATTCGAGGGTCATGTGTGGAATCGGTGAGCATCTTCATTTTTGGGGGTTACCCCAATCGCTCACCTAACCTACTACAGCTTAGATATGCTTGCCGGGGGTTATGAGCAACAATTTGACGAAGCTGTCCGCTACTGGCGAACACGCTTCGTAGTGATCCCCACCTCGGATCCCCCTCTGACTAATGTCGGGCCATCGGGCGAAGTACTTAATGACGAGGAAACCAGGATACTGGGTATCGAGAAGCTGGCGGAAATCTTTACCAAGCTTCGTTGGCAATCAGATGACAAAGGCACATTGCCCCCCGTTCGATTCCTGCCAACAACATTGGGACCAGCAATGTCTGTTCTCGACGAGTCATTGATGGCACAACTGGATGAAATACATGCCGCCGGACCACTTCGCAAGAAAATGAAGAGTGAGCGGGAGATCGGCGACATGCCTCTGGCGGCCATCGCTAAAGCCATGAGAGAAGATGACGGAGTTCCGATCAAACATCACCAGTGGCATGGTGCTCAGTATCTCAACTCGTTCACTGGGTTCGACTTCGTATCCTGGCTTGTGCGCGAGTTCCGAGATGTTTCTTCAAGAGCCCAAGGAACTGAGATCGGTGTCAAGCTTATGGAACAAGGACTTCTGGAGCATTGTCGTGGTCACCACGGTTTCTTGGATGGGTGAGTCCTGATGTCTCAGCACTACAAGTCTCCATCCTCAGGTTTATACTAGCCACTACTATTACCGTCTGAAGGGAGAATACGCTGTTCCAATGACACCAAGAGGATGGTTCAAGTCCAGACATGGCAGATCGGACGACGTAAGCCGTGGCTACTATCCATCTAGCGTGTCAGCCTTGCGGAAGAACTCCAGCCCACGCCGGCGAAAGAAAAAGTTGATTTTGAGTCAAACCCTTGTTATTGACGTTGATCCCAATAAGGTCTGTCCCCCCCCCCCCCCCCCCCCCCGACTATGGTTCATCACTTTTACTGACTGCACTCAGCGGAGTGACCAAGCCGAGACAGTGATCCTCCATCACGACATCATTCATAATCCGGGGACAGTATTCCACTTTGAACTGCAGTGGATAGGAACCACAGCCCGGTGCATTGAAGACCAGTTACGACAGTGGAGCAGGGCCATCGAGAAATACGGATTGAAGTTGGTTGAAGCCTACGTCATCCAGATATCTGATGTTCGCCAACGCAACGCTTTTCAGTCGTGTTTCCCCGTACGCCTCACGATTCCGCCACCCATCGTCCCCGATTTGGAACGTAGGGTGCCAGAACATACACAGTCGAAGTGTTATTTCGAGTATGCACTCCTCAGGCGGTTCGACTTCATCCTGGATATAGAGGCCTCGGAGATGTATCCAGAGCAAGTGGATGTGGTGTACTCTTACCGACGTTCTCCGTACAAGTATTCGCAGTTTGTCCACCGCTCCGGCGTGGCATTCGTTCAAGTACTAGGCGGGTCGCAGGGCTTCCTTTTCCTGACGAATCGTTTGATGGGGCCAGGGAGGATGGGTACTACAGTCAAGACCAAAGACCACCGTCCCTCTGCTGCTGCGGAGGAAATCAGGATTCGGCTAAACAACTACTGCTCTGACAAAACGGCCCTGACCAAATTTTACGATGAAGAGTTAGCAATGCTGGGGAATTCGGAGCCCGAGGAGCCACCACCATTGAGTATCTGATTGTGAATTGTCATTTCGTACCCAAGTGTATCTAGCAGTGGATCATGCCACGTCGTGGGCACTAACAACTATATCCCTCCCGTTGGATCTCACGGAACGTCGTCCGGGATCTCTAGAAAGAGGTTTCCGCATATCTGGTAGAGTCTATTAGGCCACGGTTAATCTTGAGTACTAAGACAATACTCACCGAAAGCATCCTCTTCGTCTCTGCCTCCCTTACCTATACCCAGGTTACCGTAATACTCCCTCACCCGTCTGTAAACGCCATACCCCAATTTTTCATACATGTCAATAGCGACATGATTTGCACAGCGGACATATAGATCGACGAAAAAGCCTCTGTAACTTTCGTCGGAGACGAATTCGAGAAGATCCATCATCTTGCGGGCAAGGGAGAGACGTCGGTACTCCGGAGCAACGGTTAACGCTGTAACATGACCGTGCCATTCAGATCCAGATCCTTCTGCTTTTCCAAGAACTTGATAAATTGGCGATCAGTGACTGGCTAGGGAAATGGTAGAATGCTTACTGTAACCCATCATGCGACCATTTGGGGCTTCCTGAACACAACACAGGTCGGGCCATCGTGACAAATAGCTCAGGTAAAAGCTTATTCCATACTAAACGCGTGTAATCATGAAAGCATGCGACTTGAACATTGCTAACTACATACCGTTTCTGTCCATACATCCAAGTTCCTACAAATGACTTAGATACGTTTTCCTCCTCCTAAAGTGACAAATTCACGTACACATTGTTAAACTTGAACATATCCGTTGCTCTGAATGGCCGGAGTACACTCATGGTGGAGGACAAGAATGAAAACGCGACAATACGGAAGCAATTCGTTAGGGTTAGGAGTTGCTGGCGCTTACGAGGCGCTGATCCGAGGGTGGTGACCCGTTTGCTGCTCCGTAGTCAATGATCGTCATAACGGGCTTAAATCCGCTACATAGTACGCAGTGACATCGCGACTGCGGAAGCGACCATGAATCCATTGTCCTTCTCCCTCCCCAGCACTATAATAAGGGACCTCAGCGAGCTCTTCAAAATCACTTACACCCCTCATTTGACCAGTGACTCCGCCCCAAGCGAATTTCAATACGGAGACGAGTACCCCCCCCAAGTACCTTCGATGTAACAATGAAGTCAGTATGGCATCCTCTACTCTATTTGACATTCATAGCGGTCCTAACCTGAATATACACTCTTAGAAACGGGGTGCCTTCTTCAAATCATTTATTTAAATTGGCTCGTTCGCCCAGTCTTCTTGTTCGATTGAAACGGTTCACTGACCGCAGCCTGAGCAATCCCCAGTTGAAGCATCCCTGCATTGATTCCCATCAGCGCAGTCTTCACTTGTTCGAAATGGTGCGGACTGGGCTCGTATCGTCGTCATCTCACAATGTCCTCCCTCGGAATTGAGTAGAATGGATCATCACACACACGATATGCTTCAGTAGCCCTGCATTGGTGTCCACCAAGCTACGCTTGCCACTGCTGCGCTCGACGCTACCCACTCGTTTGGGTAATACTTACATCCTCGGTAGTGGATACTCCTGCGTCCAGTAACTCGGTTTTAGTCTAAGAAATCCACCTCAGCATACCGATATGTACCGCCGTGATACCTGCATGCTAGACCCAATACTTGGACTTACTCGGCTACTGAAGCCCATTGTACGAGTCGAGTGATGTCTCGCCGGTCTATCTACACTGTTACTGCGACGAAGGTTCCGCGGTCAGGCGAACAGTCTTTCGACGAGGAGTGTCTACCAGAAGTAAGGGTCGTAGCAAGCTTGGTTCAAGACGTATGCACCGAGGTGAGACCTGGTAATTATAATGCACCTCCTCGGGGAGGGAGGATGCAGCCCTAAGGGCGAGCGCACTCAGGCTAAAGCTATAGACGTGCGGTCCTAGTAAGAGCAAACAAACCTCTGTCACTCTTGAGATATCGCGGGAGACCCCAAACACTTCGATCGAAACATTTGTTGAGATCTTGTCACTTACTGGCAAAATGTCGCGATTCCTTCACTACAATCCTGCTAGTGCGCACGCTTCGGCCCAAGTCACTACCACAACGATCGCACCTCAAGACACGACAAAACAGCACCCACCTCAACCTCAAGTTCAAGTCCAGCAGCCTCAATCACAAGCAGTCCCACCGCCAGGCCCAAGCTCTACAAGTTCAGGAACGTCTAATGGGCCTCTAGTGGCAACAGGGGATTGGACGAAAGATCTAGTACAATTGGCTAAAACAGCTGAACTCAAGTGCGCCTGGCCTCTCCATCGTGCTAAGCTTTCTCCTGAACGCCCTTGCTACGACAGGAAGCATGCCTTGACGCTCCAACTTCACACCGCCCATATTCTGTCGGCCCATGCCATCTTAGAGCAGAAAAACAAAGCAATACAGGATGTTCGTGAGCAGAAGAACAAGTACCTCTTGATCGTATTTGTCCCCGGCAGCCTCATCTTACATTCTCTTTTCTAGACTTGAAAGCGAACGTAACAGATTGATCAATTCTTTGCGTGAGGTAAAGGCTTAGATATGTTTCTACCTTCCCTGAACCTACATGCTTGAGCAGATCAATGAAGATCGCGACAAAGTAAGGCTCACAACTTGCCAGACCAATGATTGCTAAATCTTCCAATCTCCGTGTCTTCGGCTTAGGCCGACCTCATGGAGGTATCATTGACGAAGGAGTAAGTGAGCGACTGTACCATCACTTGCTGCGTCCCACATCAGCTACGATACCCACCCAGCTTTCCACCTTTCCACCTGTGCATTCTTAGTCCTTCCTATCCTTTCTGGCCGATGCTGAGACGTTGTCATAGATGTAACGACCTCCGTCACAAGATATCCGACTTGACGGAGGGCGAATATGCCGCGGCAAAACAGGATGTTGATAGGTTAAGGGATGAATTGGGACACCCTCCTCTACCCTCCTTGCAAGCCACCCTCGACGAGAAATCCTCGCAGTGAGTTATCCAGCACTTCATCTTCATCATACCAGTACCACTCGGGGTTAACTCGACCTATATCTGGAAAGTTTCTTTCTCTTCAGCATTACCATGATGCAACGAGGAACTGTGCGTTTCCTCTGAACTGAGATGTTGGGTGATCACCTAAGCCCACTCAGTCTTCCAGTTTTTACTTCATTTATTTCTCTTCCCTGCCGCTGCCAGATCCAGCCTTCGCCCATAGTACTTCTTCTGCCGCTTGACATTGCACTAACTACACATATCTTTTGCGCGGCACCTCCCCCTTCTAGATACCTGAATGATCGCCGGCTAAATGGTGGAAACGAAAACTCTGGAAGTGCCAACAATTCGAAGCGTGGATCGGTCGATGTTCAGCTCGATGCGCCGCCGGCGAAGAGACCTCGCGGAAGGCCGAAAGGCAGCAAAAATAAAGGCAAGGATCTAGCTGCTGCTTCCGTGACAGTGTAAGCGCCCATCGTCCTCGTCAATATGTCGAGCGGGAACGAACATTGTCTCGCGAGCGTTCTCCGGGGTATTGCTTCACTATTTCTCATATCTGTGCGAAACGTCCCAATTGTTCTTGACTGTTGTCATCGTTTACCCCGCATGCTCCATACCCACCGTTTTCGTATATCAAATTTTGGTAGATATTACCTAGTGACGGGCTAGCGCCTGCACGCCGTAGTGTTCGACAATTCCATGCTTACGACGGACCCCGTCCTGTTGTATTGATGCTCGGATGGTCAACTTACGTATAACATTGCAGAATGAAGTACATCTCTCACCTCCCGGGACCCTGGGAGTGGTTTTGCTAACCCTGGGTGTATCGTCTGATCGAAAGCGCGAAACCATCCATTGACAGACCAAACCATTCCTCTGTGTTGGGAAGTGGCAGGAATTATACCGCATGTCTATGCTAGAGCCGGCTGAGCAGCCACAGTAACACCACCTCAGCCCCAGAAGGTGCAGCCCCAACGCCGTGTACGAATGTGTTCAAGCATTACAGGATATATTGACCTATGCGTCCAATGTGTCGAGTTTCACATAGTTTTAGGGCGCCATGGACAACTAGTATAGCAGCTGCAGTTCTTTAGCATGGCGCTAGCACAATGTTATTAGACCGATTCACTCCAAAATGCACTGGGAGATAATTTTGATCAGCCATACTTCAATCCCTTAGCTAACTGTCATTCCATCTTTACACACCATGGCCGATGCCTATATGCTGCAGTGATGCACCACCATCAAGCCACAAGGACGAGAGGTCGAACGATGTCCAGCCAATCCCGTAGGCGCTTGAGAGACCGGATGGTCAGGGTAGATAAGCTATTAGTATCCCGGAACGAGAAAGGGTCCTCTTCCACCATGCTCCTTGTCACCCGATCCGTCTGCCCGATGCCGTATGTCATTGCGCAGGACCCTACAAGTCGTAGCTTTTGCCTTGAGTACGCCAGACACAAGTAGAGTATCGTCCTGTGCTACGAGCCAGTTCATGTTTGACATGTCAGGCCATGCATGAACGAGTGATAGACCATTTCCCATGTAGGTATACGGAGCACCCTTGAAAGACAGATTAATTATGTCTGTCGACTTGGGTCGATACTGTATAGACTGCTGAGGTGTACAAGTGTTGAGCTGGCTGGGTTGCCCGGTGGGTGTAATGAGCCCGACGCCTGGTAGGCATAGTGATTAATGAACATACGGTATGTTCCCCGCGTTGAGTTGGCTGAAAAGAGCAATGGGCGGTGGGCGCATCGCATGACGGAATCGGCGATTATTGGTGTCATCAAATGGAAACGAATGGTGCTGGCAATGTCGTCAGATGTTCTATTCCTTTGGACATGAAGTAGGGAGTTGGGAGTTTGAAGCCGTCAATCAATGTGATAAGTCTTAGGATGTGTTGGTACGTCGAAAAGGTCACAAGTGATGACGGATACATACCAACAACTCTAACAAGCAGTGGCGGCGGATCAGTCAGGCGGAAACGAGGATAGAATAGGACCGTCTATGCTCTATATGAATTACAAGAAGTCGCAATTTCAGTACAAGCTTACAAGGCACTCTTGGTCGAGGCACAAAAGCTTGAAGCCCCACACGAGAAGGGAGTGAGGGGATCCACAGCATACGGCGAGGAAAGTAAGCGGCAAAAAGGGCGTGGTTAGGACGTGTTAATGGCTGGATATTCGCTCCAGAGGCTTGTGAGGGTTGACAAATTTGATAGGGAGTGGACAGATCATGGGAGAATCGGTTGAGTGACTGTGGAATTTTTTTCGTGTCCTTTGCGATGATATATCTGCTCGACCGTCCATCTTGCTCGGTATGCTTCCTTGGGGCCGGCACCGAATTAAGGAACGGGTGCAGTATCCCCGGCGCGAATCGACGTTAACCTTGTATGAGTGGGCAAAACTGACGAGTCTGCTGGGGCATTGGGCGTTGTGGGTCTGAGGGACGTGGCTTGCGGTGGACTCGGACTCTGCCCGCAACGACGAGGGAGAAAACATATCGAAGCGATGGATATCACAAACATAGACTGGTGCGTCGTTCGCGGAAGACGAGTCGGTGCAAACCGAACTGAGCCGGGGCAGGGATCTGAGATGGGTGATCGGGTTCTGAGAGAGACGTCTTTACGACCAAGTCAAGTCCGAATCCGGTCCTCTTCGTCTCCCGTCAGCAGCCATATATAATCCCTCACCCAGAGCCCACAGATGCCAATCCATCCCTCGCTTCCACTACACCAGCAATGGATTACTCTCCCTCCTGCTCATCAACTGCCTCCTTCGACTCCCTCTCCTCCTCCTCCTCTTCCTCCTCCTCCGCCTCCTCCGCCTCCTCCTCCGCAAACCACCCAGCATCTCTCGTACACCCTTCTCTCCACTCCCAGGCCATCTTGGACCTCGTAGATGTCAAAATATCTCGCTCCTTAATCGGTATGTTCTTCTCTCTTCGTCGTCTCTTCACCTCTCCAATAACACTCCCAAGATTACATGGTGGACTGCGTAGCAGAAACAGTCGACTACGCAATGGGCAGACCTACCCCTTCCTCATCCCACAGGGGTCGTTCGTCTCGTCGCTCAGAGTACACAAAGTTCACCACTTTCGTAACAAACGTCATCACTCGAGCGGAAGTCGCCACCCCGGTCTACCTCGCTGCCCTCGTCTACATCGACAGAGCTAGACCTCATCTTCACATCGCCTTGGAGGAATGGGCTTTAGAACGAGTCTTCTTGGGTGCTTTGATCGTAGCATCAAAGGTATGTCCCATCTTCCGTCCCTGCACCCAGAGCAACGTGCTAACTATCACTAGTACCTCAATGATTCCACGCTCAAGAATGTTCACTGGGCTCTCTGCACCGGTGTCTTCGGAAAGCGTGATGTCGGCCGTATTGAGCGGGAATTTCTCGACGTCCTTGACTTCGAGCTAGCTATAACCGAGGAAGACATCCTCACACACTTCGATGATGTAGCTGCTATCGCCATCACCCCCTACACAGTGCCCAGCACTCACTTGGATTACTACTCCTACCGCCAGCCAACTTCAGTCGTGGTCGAGCCGACCAATCCAGTCGCTACCGAGTACACCAAACGCCACCATCGTTCAAATGTACCCCTATCAGTACACATACCTTTGCCAGGAACTGTCCCCGAACTCTCATACTCCTCTCCCGAATCAGCCTCCTCAGATGCCTCTTCATTCTCCTCTTCTCCTGCCACCCCTTCCACCCTCAATTCCGATTCCGATGCTTCCCCAGCCACAAGCCCCGAGCGTGAGACTTGCTCCAACGATGATTCCTTCGCTATGCCTACCGATGAGACGAATCCCCACGCCGAGTACATCGAGCTATCTACCCGGTCCACTACCATTCCCGTCCGTCCTCCCACCGCTGCGAAGAAGTCGGGCTTGGGCTTCACCTCTACGACCATGGAGCTTCTTAGGGCTTTCCCCATTCCTCTTCCGCCTGCCGCGCATCACCAACAACGGGAGAAGAACGTTCATACAAGATTCCCTATTCGCTTGACTCATTAAAATGGTCGATCCTTCATTTCACTCGGATGTGGGGCTAATTCCAACTTCAACCCACTGTATCAAAACTAATTCACGACTCTGGCAACGAGTATACGACCATCGCTTCCCAATCTCTCACTCTCATCATCCACCTCTGTGACACTCTACATCATCGGTATATCTCCTTTATTCTTCTCTGTCCATAATTTGCACTTGCATCTTCCCCTTCGTCTGTTGTTTGATTACGAAAAAGGTCTTTTGCTATACTAATCGCTCAGTCGATGATATCCCCCCTGCATATTCCATTTTTTTATTTCTCTCGGCATGCATCTCGTCTCACATACATCTTTATTCCTCATGTCATATCCATACCTGTTCCATATAGTACCTGTAATATTTACTTACCATAGTCACTCACTCCCTCTACCACTCGTTTACTCCATAGTACCTATACAAGCACATCTGTTCCCCTTTGCATACAACACTCGCATATGCAGCTCATACACTGCTCAATACCATCTGGTTGTTGTACAACATATTCCCTGCGGCGTGATCACAAGTCAGCCAATTACGGTCGCGAACATATCACAAGTCAGGATGAGTCGTCGAGGTGATCGAAGTCCTTTGCTGGTTTCCTTTCGGCCTTAACTATGGGGACCAGTCACCATTGCAAGCTGTCTTTCTCTTGTGTATGCTAGCTGTACAGATTTTGCCCCTCGGCACGGTACGTCCGGCATTAAATACGCCACACAGCGTCATGCGTATACATGCATTGTCCCATTCAGGTATGGGATACGCTCCTAATCCTTATACTGCATGCAGAGGAATGTATTCGAAGCTCTTCGGGGAATGGTTGGCTTCAATGCCTCACTGTGATCGAGTGTCGTTGCCGCTGGCTGAGGAGTGGGATCCACATGTAGGGATCCGCCCAGGCGATGACACGCTGCTCGAGTGGAGACCTCCCGGCCATCCGATGGGTCCCCCTTGATGAAGTTTGCACCTGCCATCCTTTTCCATTCAGTAACGGATATTCTATATTTTTGTATCGATGAACTCCGCAAATTGGCAGTGGATCCGTCGAGTTTGACATGAAGCAATGCTAGAAAGCCATGAGGCAGGCTGCAAATATCGGCGCCGGCGTCCTTGGATGATTGGTGCTTCACCTCCTCTAATATCTCAAAAGGGCGGTTCGAAAATGTTCGCTGCATTTCGTGAAGAACGGAAGCATTTGTATTGGAACATACGAATGTGTGTAAGCATCATCGCTCGGGATTGATAAGCCGGGAACACCATTTCTCAGCAAAAGCAGGAAGGGATCTGCCTCTACTCCTACCGAATGGTTCAGGCTTACTACTACTGCAGTTGGTCACGGTTTTCTGGAAAGCGTTCGAATATCCTAAAGCGTATCACCTCGAATCGCATACTGCGCAACAACGTTAACTGTGCAGCAGTAACAATGAGGAAAAGAACCAGAAGTTTCAACTTCTTTGCAGCACGTACGGTTGCTGTGGACTGACGCCGCGTGTTTGGATCTGCAGTGCGCAAAGGCTACAACAGCCTCATGTAATGCACTCAAGTTCAACTCGTCGTAAACTGGTTTGTTTACATGAGAGAGTTGGCTAGGGGAAATCCTATGCTGACTATGAGTCGGCCATAGCGATGATCACGGCGGGGGTATCGTGACGAGTCTTGCTCAGCTTGTTCCAAACTAGGGCCAAGCGCTTGGGGCCAGCTCACGATCCGCTCACTTACGAAAAACAAATGCTAATATGTCTGACTCAACAATGTCGTCCCGTCCGATGCCGAAGACGACTCATCATCATCGCCGTCAGTGAAACGCAGTGGAGAACGCTCTCAATCGATGACTAAGGCCAGCCAGTTCTGAAGCCATTTTGGGGCCTTCCATGATGAAAGTGGTCAGGACATCCCTTGGCGTGCATGTATACCGACTTGGAATCATCGATGGAGTGTCTACATGGCTGGCCAGGCTAGCTCGGGCCACTTCCACGTATTAGCGTACGGGATGGCATGACAGCAAACTATAGCGACCATTGAGGTGACTAGAAGGTATTGGAAGCCACCCTTAGGCCAGTGCTAACGCGCCAATATGGTCTTCATTGCCTCTGTCGTCTGAGGTAGCGTCGGCGGGAGGCCAAGCACCGGGTTGGGCATAGATGCGAGTTGGATGTAGTTCGGATGCGAGACGGAGGAGCGAATCAAACCAGAACGCAAGTGTATTCAATTCCATGCGAGTGATCCTATCCTTCCTATGAGGAACGGACACATACAGGAACGGAACGGCGTAGGTCATGTAGCAGAACACATGACATCATACCGAAAAAGGTCGATGATTCCAATACGGCCGTACGTCCGACGAAGATACGTCGCCTCCGAGTAGCTGGGAGTGAGGCGACGTATATCTACCTTGAGGCCAGCAGGGACAAAATAGGAGTCGGCTTTCGTTTGGGAAGAACCCACTAGTTGTGGCTTTCGCACGACCCCACAAGGCAGCTGGCTCGAGCATGGCGTATGTGGGGGTGGTGCGCTGGAATCGCCTGAAAGAAAATGGTTGCGATAATTAAGGAATTCCAGAATTACGAGAATTCGCGAGGAGCGCACGATCGCCAATTATTAGCCAGTCAAGGGCTTCGCCGATTAGAATTTGGAGACATCAGCGGGCAGGACCGGTGACCATGCACATGGCTCAAGTTGGGCCCACGTAACGTTCGATTCCGATTTAATCGAAGATGGGAATGGCCTTTGAGGTGATTCGCCGAGTGGATGCTCTAGTTATACCGCGATCGCGCGAGAGGTTTGTCTCGATACATCAAAGTACTAAAAGGTTGCTGGGGAAATCTCGCCTTCGGGTAATTGGAGGGCCTGGCTTCCATGTCGATACAATGGTACCTATAGCTGAACCAAGCATACAGCGCGATTTAACGAGGCCATGGGTTCACTGAAAGTTTGATGGTCTTGGTGGGCTCAGGAACATGACCCACACGGGTCCCTACGGTCCTAGCCATCGGTCTCCACAGTCCATACATTAGGGAACTATCCATTGAGAAAAGTCCATAGGTCTCCGGTCGCAGATTGACTGGGCAAAGGCCGATCCAATGGGGAGGAGTAGTCAAATTCGGATGGTTAACGGAGTCGGAAGTCGTTGGCTTCCGTGGACGATGTCTATGCCGCAGATAGAACGGCATGTACCTCGATGTTGTTGGGATTGATGATGGATGCCTAAAGGCACTGTCTAAACTCGAGAGAACCTGTTCCTAAAGCTGGTTCAATTGATGAATTACATGCCTTGTACACGACAGGACTAGAACGCGCTACCATCCATCTCGATCACCAAACTTGCTCATAGTCGCACTCTTCGATCTCGCATACTCCAATCGACGTCTTTCCCTTCCTCTGTCGCATGGTCACCTAGACGGGTCAACTAGTGTCTGCACAATGAAAAGTGCGAGATGGAGGACGCACAGCCATAGCGAAGTGTGTCACTACAACGGATCCGTTGAAGGACCGAGAGGACGCGGGCTGGCTCACCAGCGACAAGGTTTAGCATTAATTCATCAAACCTTCTCTTCGGGACAGGTCCATATGTCATGGCAATTTTGATAAAAATGCAAATGGTGTAGATGCTTGAGGCCTATCATGATGTTGGTTGTGTTTGGCGGATTATGTTCCTAACGATACAATCCCACAGAAGGGCCCGACTGTCGAGCCACAGGTGAGATTAATCACGGATACGGGAAGATAAGATAAGATCGATACTTGGACGCCATCGGCCTTCAATCTCATTCATTCTAAACTTGACAATGCAGCAGTCAGTAGTACCGCACGACGCCATGGTGGCCACATCCACGCCAAGATTCTGCTCCTTACGATGCTTCTACTACCTCATCTTACTCCAGATGTTGTAGACCCCATCGACTCGGAACCCGGTCATCGTAATGTTACCTTTATTCCCTGCATCTCAGGACCGACCATGAGCATGCTGTAATTTGATATTTTGCGCACATCATCAATTTGTTCCCAAGTTCGGGCCAAATTAGACCAGCTTCTTAATATGGAAGGTCTTTGACTATATTGGACATCCCAACCTCTGCGATGTACATCATCCGCCCGTATCATTATGCGCACATTAAGTCGTCAAATAGATACAATGAATGTGTAGGATAAAAACATTGAGGAGAGCTAAGTGGCAGTGGCAGTTTCAAGTATCAGTATGCTACATTGTAGGGAAGCTCACCCTGGGACAAGATGCGGCGAGTAGTAAACTGGTCCTCCTACAAGAACCAATGGAGCAAACATTAGCAAAAACATCTATAACAGCGATAATGATGGGTAGGTAGGACACAGAAGCCAGTTACGTATCCACTCAGACGCAATTAAAAGAATCCCGAGCCAGGGAAAAACTGCGAACCGTCACTATTTTCTGATCTCCTACTTCCTTCAGGTCCTTTTGCAGAAGATCCAGCCAGCGGGGAAGAGACGGGAGAGAATGGTCTGATAGTGGGTTTCCTGTCAAGCTCCGCGCTAGTGGCCACTCGGGATTGTATGATTGAACGAGATAGCGAGGTATTTCGGGAGTGAGTTCCGCTCAGCGACACGTTTGATGTAGCAAGAGATTGCGACATGTACGCCTGTTGAACAGGGGACTGGGTTCGAGAAGGTGGGTTAGCGACGCGCGGTAGAACCGTCTCAGCAGCCTCTTCCATATAGCTGGGTTCGAAGGGATTTATGTCGTCCTCGTCCACCATCATAGGAGCTGGAGGCTGTGGAGGTGGCTGAGGCGGCAGAGTGGTTCGTGGAGAGGTGATAGGATGGATTAAGGGTGAAGATGGCATAGCAAGAGGTGGGGAGTGTGAATGAGGAGAGGGTTGAGGTAACGGCTGGCGGGCTTGGCTATATGAAGTCTGACGTTGAGGCGGTACGGGAGCCGGAGGGACGGGTGGAGTGTTATTATTGTGAGGTGTAGTGGTCAGCCTTGTCTCACGGAAATCATACTCAAACTAGGTGGATAGAGACTAAGAGGGATAGTTGCGGTCCACGGCAAAGATGACGTACCGCTGAAAAGACCTCCTTCCTCCGGTGCTCGCCAACGTCCTTGTCAATGCAATAGCAGATGTAAAGCGTATCGACACTACGACGAGATCAACGATGACCACTCTCATGAAGAAAAATGGCTACTCACGTGTCTTCTACCAAGCCTACGGAGAACATCCCTACTAACGCAGTCACACCACCAGCTAACACGGCTGCACCAAGGGCTTGGTCGGGCGCATTAAGGGTGTGAGCAACAAACAAATATGTAGTGAGAGCGAACGGAAAGGTCAGGGTTAACGGAGCAATCGTCAAGAGTGCCATTGATGCTGCAATGGACGATGATAAATAAGGAGAGCAAGCTAAGTAGAAAACTTACGTTCGTTCTTGAACTTCCTTCCCCCACCTCGTTCCAGTTGCTCTATACTTTGCGTTAAAGCTTGAGCTCTTCGTGCACTATCCACGAAGGCATCACCCGTCAAGCCTCCATAAACCAAGGCATAACGGCTGAAAGCGCTTGTGACGGACTCAACCGTACTGATGCACCATGATATCCCTTGCAACATCGACGCCCTCAAGACACTAGTTCCAGCGCCGAGGAGGAAAGTTCGCATCGGAATGCCGATGGCTGGTGGAAGGACGGTTGAAAAGGATGAAACAACCCGAGCAACGTAGTCTGGCAGGTTGTGCAAGAAGGCCGCGAGAAGGGTCAGTAAGCGAAGAAGTGTGAGTAGTAGGGAAGCAAGTGTGATCGTCCCCAAAGACGGTGAAGTTGACCGAACAAGGGCGGCGTGTATGGTGTGCGTGGACATTGGCGGAGGCAGGGTGGCATCAGGGCTTGAAAACGTTGAGTAAGATAAACATGTTGCGGTAAGGTTGTAAGACCTACTCAGTATAGTACCATGCTCCAATAACGCCAGCGCAGGTCATCTTCAAAATACCTCTTGCCACTCCCCACGTCCAAAGCCATACACAAACTGTGAACCCGATCGCCCAGTTAGCCCATCCCTTAACATGCCATTCTGCAGATCCTTTGACAGGTCCATCGGCCGCATATCCAATAAGGAGGAGACGGAACATAAGGGTGATAAATGGGATACTGATGAGTAAAGAGCAAAGAAGGATGACTGGGGAAAGAGCAAGGAGAAAAGGGTTGTCTGCCAGAAGCCCAGTCGAAAGGGCAAGCGTGGAAGAAGCCATATGCAATATCCGGGGTAAGTGAAGTAGACGGCGAGCGGTATACAGCGACAACAGAAGGGGGACGAGTGCGAATAGTCGCAACCTACAATACTATAGTCAGCTGAAACACAAGTTGATGAGTGCGTGATACTTACCCGATGGTTTCACCCCAGGTAGGTTCTGTGTCTGCATCCCACATAAAGCTTCCAACAAACGCCCATAGCGCTGACAAGAGCAGAGTCGCAGGGACAAAGATTGATGTCGCGACCATGACCGGCTTCACGAAGACTTTAAGTAGCCATATGTGGATATACGCTGCACAAGCACTGAGGAATGTCAGGATGGTGAGTAGTGGTACGGTATGTAAGAGTGTTGTATATGGCAGTGTCATATGTGGATAGCGTTTGGGTGGCTTGTGGGTGAGGAAAAGGGATAGAAGCGATGCAACGATGCAGATAGACAATCCTGTAAGCCAAATAGCGGTCCATATCGAGTCATGATACCTGCGACGAGAACGGGGGGTATGTCGTGGGTCGGGCAGCGAGAAAACGTGAACGGGACGCGTAACGCCGTCCCTCGGAAGAAGCGATTGTGTCAATGACAGTGACACTGGTTCACGCAGGGTTGACGGAGGCGGCGGAGGTTGGTGACGGTGTGGTAAAGATTTCGCGCGATGACCCGGGCGCGCGAATATATCTGGCGGTGGGCTGCTCGAAGACGACGAGGATTCCGAAGGTGGAGGAGAGGGCGTCGGCGAACGAGACGGACGCATTGGGGAAGCCTGATGTGCCAACCAACCTCTCATCTCAGATCCATCCCTCTGGGAGCCATCGAATTCTGAGGCAATTAGGGGAACCGTCTGAGATTCGTGTCTCGAGCTACGTGTATTGCGAGGATCGAACCTTTGAGGGCCCTCGTCCTCGTCCAGACGAAGGTAAGGGTCGTCGTCGTCGTCTACAAGAGGTTGCCTAACCGAGGGGCGTCCTTGCTCCGCTCTACTAGCATTACTGAACCGCAAATGTGGATCATCCTGATCATCCAAGTCCGAGTCGACTGGGCTGTGACCCGCACGCGACCCGTTGTCGGTGGTGAAGGAGAAGAACATGGGCTGAGAGGAAGATAAGCTTGAAGTGCCCGCATTCTGTCGTTGGCGGTTGAGAAACTGCGAAGCGTACGCAGCGAACGAGGCCGCCATCGAAGGTAACGCAGTGGACGGCTGCGAGAGAGATAGGTCAATGATAAAAGCGTCCGATGAAATGGAGTCAGAAAAGTTACTTGCCAGGAAGCCTCCTTATCCAGTTTTGTTGGTCTCACAGGCTTCTGCTAACCAAAGGAAGCGCCAGCTTGCGTATGCCTGGCTCAGGCGCTTAAGTGGCCTCCCCTTTTCACCCCCTGTTCTAACTGGCCCCCTCCTGCTCCGCGCCTCGCACCCAACTCCCACCCGCCGCCGACGAAATTGTCTTAGATAAGCGCACACCGGCATCAACGTAACGATTCAATATGAAACCAAAATGAATGAACGTTTCTTTATATTCAACCCGTTCACATGTTACGCTCGACAGACAGCCTGACATTATAATTACCGAGACGAATCATGTCGATAGGGGCACATTCCGAGCTCTAACGCCGCTATGGATGGAGACTTGCGAGGAATCTAATCTTATCATTAGATGCTACTTGCTCCCATCTCACAGACCAGCTCGCTTAAGCGGAATCGGGAACAGCTTTCCACAGCCTGGCAGAGGCGGTATGGGGTGGCGAATACTTGCTGTAGCTTGGGCCCTTGCTTGGGCCCTTGAGCTTTCAAATTTCAGTACCAGTTGCGATCGTGGGGCTGCACCCACTACATTTTCCCTTGCTCCCATTTCCGTAGTGAGTGCAATGCGCAGGAGAGAAATCCTGTACACCGGACAATGTCGACTGCCTGTTTTCACATACCGTTTGCGGTCCCGCAGGATATATCAACCTTGTCGAACCACGCTTGTCGCAGTCCTTGCCCGCACTCAGGCGCCACCTCCGCAGCTCGCAGCAGCACTGGTCTTCTCTACCCAAGTGACTGAAGGTCAGTGGTTTGAGATGAAGCCACTGAGGCGGCGCTCCACAGTATTCTATGCCTATGTCAGTGTCCCTTGCAGGGTATTTACTCATGGTCAACATGAGTATCTTGGTACTGCTTATCGGAAACAATTCCGACCAAAATTTTGGGGGAGTCGCGCACAAGGCCGATCGTAACCCAGTCGGATGCTTGAGTACGTGAGCGAAGCGCAATAGTGGGGCAGGCATACACCGTTTAAATTTACGTGGGGCGTGGGTAGGTGGGCGTTGCAGCCGTGGCCGTGGCGTGACAGAACGCCGACTCGGATGCGCTCCCGACGCTCTCACATTAAATCGGAAGTTTGTCAGAAATTAATCACAACCAACGTCCGCTCAACGTACATCGCAGGACGAACGATGTGTATTTCAATGCAAATCTTCTTGAGCTATTCTGGTGGCAGGTATGCGGTGACGGGCACGAGGCACAGGTATGTAATGCCGAAGGGCCCAACGACGTCCCAAACATCTTTGGCGATTTTCTAACAAGCCGGATTTGAAGCGGCACCGATGCGGATTGGGTCAGATGATGGCAGCAGGCAATTCTTCGCAACGTGTGCACTGAATCCCTAGTACATTTGCCTGCTGGTTGATTATTCCGTAACTTGTATCAAAATATATTCGTACCCTTGAACATGGTTGCACGCATTCAAATACCGGGCAACGACGGCGGACAACGAGGTAGAAGACACATCGCGACAAGCCAGTTGGCCTACGCGATCGGAAGAATTCAGGGGGTCCCCCCGAGATAGTGGCTGCGTTATGCCAGCATGATACTGCGTACACCAGAGCAAAGGCGTCAGAGCGACGTAGTTGATATAACGCTTGGTTTTGGACCTTAAGCTACCGCCAGCATGAAGTTCCGAGAATCTACCATGGGAGGTGGGAAAGGGACATACCTGGCATCCGAGATATTCCATCAACAACAAGCATCCGATGTTTGTGTGTATAGATTCCGGGAGGCAAGATACGAATGCCAACGGCGTACAGGCCGTGAATATTTTCTTATATCATCGGAAACAAGACAGGGGGACGCGATATGTGTCCCACCATGACGAATTCGAATTGTGAAGCGAAGCCCAGAAAGCAGTGCGCGGTTGACGCCGTTCAGCATGTTGAAAAGAGGCCTGAAAATTTCTTCATCAACCCAGAAAATGACAAAGGTGCACGCAACGTCCATGGCAAGATATTGCTGCATGAGAAGGATACCAATACGGGTATAAGCTATAGCTATTTCGCCGAGGATTAGGAAGCAGGTGCAGCAGGAAACAATCTTCCATGCGTTATGTCTCTGCTATGTGTGGTTCAAAGGTTCGAAAGCTGGCTCGTGAGACATCGCGTCATTCAAATCACCGACATGCGATACGAGCGTATGGATGCGAAAAGAAGGCAGGTTGAATCACCTTGCAGTATTGGCCTAGGCACAAATTGGTCAGGCAATCAGTTATCACCCCCATTGGGTGAATTAGCAGCCAATCAAGTTAGCACCTATGGAAACGAGCCATCCAAGGGGTATTCCGTGTTCAGTGGAGGAAAGGCGGCAAGTTTGATGTGCAGGCTACAAGCCGAGAGAACAGATAAGTGCAATGTGAGTCTTGTTGGGCGAAGGGTTGACAAATCGATGCAACCTGTGAGAATAAACGTGCTTGCTACAGTACCATGACTGTAGGAATCACTATTATTAGGCCAACCCACGACTAGAAACCGGTAACTTACCCAGTGGATACGATGCTGGGATTTGCAAGCGAAGAGAGCCAGGAAGACACGGATCCAGAAACGTGTTGCTCACGGAGGCAAAGGCCGACAATCCAGACGAACATGGCCTCACAAAGGGCGTATCTGAAAGAGATGGGAATATATCAAGCTTAGTAGTAACATGAGCTGTAACATGAGGCATCGAATGTTCAGATGGCGGCTAAGTCAGAGGGAACAAACCAGACGATCAAATGCATCTATATCGGAATTCGGCTACTAATCTCGTCATCAGTTCACCGATCAACGCTGATTGTTCTGCGAGACAAAGAGGGTGGACTCGGAGGGTTTAGTAAACAATCAGGGGATTACGAACCTTGGCTGACGGATGTCTCTGAAGCGTAGCGCAAACATTCGAGTCCTCGTCCTAGTTGGTCATCGGCTGATGTAGGAGTTCACTAGCATTCTTCCACGGACTCATATCTTGAAACGGGTCCATACTCAGGCATGATGTACGACGGATGATCGTTTACACCGTCGATAGTATGAACGACGCCATCGTTGTGGAGCATTTGTCGGAGCCCTGAGCAGAAACCAGAAATTCAGGGAAGTCCCCAAAGCCCAGAGGACTGACTACGTCATGAGCTGCCCTTCAGAACGAATGACACGCCTTTGTGAATTACGAGGCCCCAGAAGTTGAGAGACCGGTATCGCGATCCGTTCTTTGTGTTCGTTGAAGGAGATATGATCGGCAGATAGCGAATCCGATAAACAACAAAGCTATGGGAGGCATTCTCTAATCATCCGATGATACCTCGGAGGAAGGGAGACATGAATACTGCACGTGGGGGAATCCCTTCCTTTCACGGAATCAATGAAGGCAAGGACAAAATTTGCAAGTGAAAGAGAATCCACCTTTGTTTGAAAGACAAGTAGAAGAGACGGCATCCGGCAAACTTGTTCCATAGCTGATGGTACGACAGCACGGAAATGATGTGGTGGACATGCTTCCTGGGCTTGGACTCTGGAGTCGAAAGTCGAGACCATGACGAAAATGCCCGATTTGTCGATGAGGTGTCTTGGAATCCTCAAATGAAAGCATGGCGAGTGAAAGACCGGTTATCTCGATCCGATACGTCATGTGCTGTACATCCTTCGAAACAAGTGGAAGGGACAGTGGAGGCACATTTCTTAAGGTTGACCGAAGTGTTCAAGGATTGATGTGAGCTAGACGGGGAGTTGACAAACACATACAACACCGATACAAGGAATTGGAACGCCAGCTGAGGGATAGAAATTGACCGGTATCTCGATCCGATCGTGGTATGTTGGGTGGGAAGATATCATCGACCATATGGCTCTTCCTTCCAACGTCCACTCTGAACGGAATGTCACTGGAAAACGACACGCTTCCATTCAGGAGACAAATGAACTGAAGTTCTCGGCTTGCCAACTGATTACGGAAACAAGTGGAAATCTATTGGAAGCAAAGAGGTTAAGCAAAGAGAACGACTGAGGCTGATCGAAAGAGGGTAGCTTACTGGGAGTCGAAGGTGGAAACACCGGTGTCGTGTAATTCTATGAGCGTGGGCGAGAAGATAGGTGCTTGATAAGATGCAGGTTCACAATTAAAGCGTCCGGGAAGGGAGGGTGACGTTGAAGTGACTTTGCCTATGTCATGAGTTCCGCGGTATAAGCGCTAAGCGACTGTGGCCTAAACACGTCTGCATCAGGGGCGAAGGGAGACTCGATGGGTGTACTCCACCCAAACCAAATGTGCGTACCCGGATTGAGCATTGGTCGTAAAAATAGTAAATGACCGGTTGCCTCGATCCGATCTTAACTTCTCCGTTGAGCGGGGGAAGACACAGAAATCGCGATAAGATGGACCAATCCGTGGTGTATGGATGACTGATGCAAGGGTATACACATATAGCATGAGAAGCAGAATAAGTAGTACTGGGCAACAGTCTCACTGATCATTGGGTCGGACGATGCCGGTAGCTTTACATCCAGACGCGATAACTCGGAAACATGGTCGATTGAAGGATGGGAAGTAGCGTATATATCGGGAACCACACCCCTCTCGGTGCTTCTGTCCGATGATGATGGGGAGCGAATGAAAAGTGGTGCACACTCGGAGGTTTGAGCAGCGAGAAGGAAGCAGTTCGTTTCATCGTGGGACGAGGCTGGCCGACAGAGCTCGAACCATATTTCTAAGAAGGCCCGGTATAATTAAAACATTGGATTGCGCAGGAACGACTCACCGCCATGGAGGTGACAAATGCCCCTCTTCAGTCCAGTGATCGACGCATGAGGTACAACTCGATATACAAGTGCTCTACCAAATCGACGCGACAAGCCTCCACACGCGGAAACCAGCAAGTCTGACATTCGTGGCCAGAGACGGAGTTTCTTTTTTTTTTGGTTAATGCCACACATGTACAGCGGAGATGCCGCATGGAAAAGCTTCCCAGCGGGCAACCATACTCATCGCAGTAGCTGGTGAGGCTGTTGGGACTAGGACCTGACCATTAGAGCAATCGTGGACGTTGAACTTGGAGAGGCCAGATCACAGTGCGGTGCGATAGGTACTACGGTACACCGTTAAAGTCAATTTTGAGACATGAGCTGGTTCATAGAATAAGACGGGACAGAACAGAAGAAGTGGAGGCTGCGCATGCTGTGGAATCTGGTGGAGGACAACTGAAGCACAGTCAAGGATCGGTGTTTCGCAGTCGGTCGGTAAACATCCTGAGTTGCCGGAGACCGGATAAGATAAGATGTCGAGGTTAGGCACAAAGGACATAGATTAGATAACGTCGCGCATACCCCGCATTCGATCAAAGGCGTCATCGATTCACTGTGTGCCACTCCAGCATCGTGCGGTACGACATTGGGTGGCATGGCGTTTGATCAGATATTGCCCTGTCCACGCAACTTGTTGCATTGTCACTGACACGACTCTCGTCAGGTGAACACATACACATCACTGATAAGATTTCCCCGCATGCACGCCCATCGCGGCTTTGTGGAGTGGATGCAAGGATCGGATTTCGTAGTTGTACTAGATTTTTAGACGCAGAGTCCGATCGGGATATCCGTCAGAGATAAATTTGGGAACGCATCAGAGGGTGGTCACAAAGGCGTGATGGTCGCATCGCAAGCGGTTGGCAGGCGCTATCGTAGCATACGCGCTGTGATGGTGTGCGGTATAACAACACTAGACGCACACGCGGTGATATCGAATCACCCATAGGCGGTGAATGGGGTGCCTCGCCATGCCGCCGCCAAGCCCTGGCCAGTCGATGAGGCGCAAAGCGTGGCGCGCGGGCATGGCGCAAAATATTATTGCACGCTACGGTAGCAAAACAACAGAGTGTCGGACGGGAATCCGTTGTGGACCGAGGACCCAGAAATGGAAGAGGAGATCATGAACATAGGAAAGGAGGAGGCGGACCGGGGGAGGAGAGAGTGAGTCATGGCTGATGAAGAGAGATAATGTAATTGATAAGTCATAGGAAGGAGACAAAGGAAACGCGGCTTCATTGAGGCGAATGTCTGAGACCACAAGCCCCGGCTGGAACCCGGCAGAACTCACGGAGCGAACTGGTTTGTCGTGGCGAGCCGGCTCAGTCGGATGGGACTTCCCGATATAGAGGGACAAATGCAGATGGGGCCATGCGCCTTATAAAGGAAGCTGACTCTTCAACCGACCTGTTCCCCCCAGGTCCCCCCGTCCAGCCAGCCACCACCCATGGGCATTGACTCTGACCACTCCATCTTCCCTCACATGTATATCCACCACTCAAAGTACTCCCCGTCCTCACGGGCCTCAGACATCTCCCGCCTCCTCGACCCAGCCTACTCACCCACAACCTCCACCTCCTCAAAGGCCGCCTATGTCGACCACCACGGAGACCTCCACGACCCAGATTTCAGACATTTTCCGTCCCCTTCCCAATACTCCCCTACAAAGCGGCGACCCGCGTCCTTCACCTCGTCTTCCTACGCGTTCCCCCGCCCGCAGTGGGAGTTGGGCACCACTTACTACGAAGTGGACGAGTCCGCTCTAGATGACGAGGAGGAGAATGACGCTAGTATATACGCCAAGAATACCAGATACAGTCTGTACGCTTCTCCTCTTTCCCAGCGGTCGTCCAGATACGCGAGCGATGGTTATTCGCGCCCCATCTCCACCTACTCCTCATATCACTACCCCTCATCCACCAACTATTCCTACTTTTCATCGCCCACTTCCTCCTCGCCTACCTCCTACTCCTCCGAGGAGACAGCGCTCAACGACTCTCCATACGACTCCTCGCCACTCTCCGACGAACCACTTCCCCTCCACAGACGCTGTGTCTCCCGCTTACGCGCCACTCGCACGCGTCAGCGCTCGCAGTCGAGGGATGAACAAAGGAGATTGGCTGAGAAAGTCGATGAAGTACCACCCAGACGATCGACCGAGTCCACTCGAAGCGAGGCTAGGACAGTCGCGCTGAATGAAGATGACACAGAGGTGGAAGAGCCGCAGGAGGAGTTCACCCCTACATGCACGCAGGCACTGAAACGTCAGTGGTCCTGTATTGCGTTGCGGTGGCGGTTAGGCGTGTTCCGTGCCAAGAAGAGAGTTAGAAGACGGTTGAGCGCAGTCATTCAGCAGTGAAGAACACCGGCTTCCTTCCGCGCAATGTAATGTCGCTCATTTATTGTTTCGAGCTTTTCGACACTTGCATCGCGCTTCATTATACCCCCTTCTCTCGCATCTCATCTGATCACGTTCGCAATCGCTATGGACATCGCGCATCTCGACACTGGCATTTTCCCCTTCTCATCATGCATTTTCTTGTCCTCCACCACGCTATCTGGATATCCTTATGTTTTCCCCCTTCATGACGACCCCTTCATCATTATCTACGCCTGTCGCATTCGCCTCCACCTTCCCTCCGCCCCGTTTCGACGATAAGCATTGCCCCGCATTCTCTCCACTTCTTCCATCCTCTCTCGCCTTTTCGCTTCCACCCGCGCTACACGTATTCGCTTGCACATGTTATATCACCGCCGCTTTTTTGGTATTATCTTCAATTGCACATCATCAGAATTTCTCTTCGATCAGATGATCCCACGGGATTCTAGATAATAGGACATCCCAACGATTTAGTAGCTACACAATCACCTTTCACGCATTCGTGCAGTAGGTATAGAACGTCTATTGAGTACGTACTACCTAGTTGACAATACGATCGAGTTCGACAACGAATGAGTCAGTCTGAGTACTTGTTAAGATGATGTCATAACGGTAAATGACTCGGTAAGTCTTGAGCCAAGCATCACGTTTGCAAACTACTACCATGACCGTAATGCCAGTGAGAACACCAGAAGGTCATAGTAGCTTCTAATCCAATGATCCTAGACCACGACTGTACGTCTTGAACGGTTTCTCCACACCATGCACAGTGCAGGCCTCATCGAATCTATACTCACTGTCATACATCCATTGTTCACTTGACCTCGGACAAGTTGGTAGCTACGGGAAGAATGGGCGCCTTTTAGTCCCGGTCTACACGAAGACCCCTTTCCGCTAGTTCGGCTTAGTCAAGTACGTTTACCAAGCATCCATCCGGTGTTGCCGGTAAGGGGGCGCTGAGTGTGTGTGCTTCAAGTCAGCTTTACTGCGCTCCCATGAGTCAGTCTTTGATTTGAATTTCCATGGCAGTTCAATCACCGGTTGCCAGGTTTCACCACGGTACGCGTAAGTCGCGCGAGTGTGTTCATAAGTTGTACATGCGAGCCCGAGCTCGGAATGTGGAGGCATTAGAGAGTCGAGCTGCGGCCATATGGTTGTTACCGTGAGAAGGTAACCTCACTGTCCCTCGGATGGACAAGCCACGGCACAGTGCTCTAGAGACATAATTCTGGTCTCCTCGGAAAATCTGCAAGATATTTTCTAGGCTGCAAAGGACGCTCCGCTCCGGCCGCTTTGATGCCTCGCAGAGAGGCGACTAATTTTCGTCATACCCTCCGGGAGTGCGGAATAAAAGGACCGGCGTGATCCTCCAGCAGGAATGTTCAGGAATTATTGCGTGTCGTGGCGGCTGGCCACCGTGGTCCGCCGCAGGTGGGATTGCGTGGAGTGAAGATATGCCGAGCTGACGAGGTATGCTTGGGCAAACTGACTCAAGTTGCACAGTTCTGAGTACTTTGTGCTACGCCAGCGTGTCCCGAAAGTCCCCGAGAGCTGCAGGCATCAATGCCCTGCTGACGCTCAAGTCTGTATGATTTCAGTTTGACTGTACGTCGCAGTTGCGTAGCTGGTTTGCGTGTTCAGGTCTGCCAGAAACCTTGATGTGAAAGGATATTACCCAGGTGGACAGGCCGGGTTGGCAGGTGTGCGGAGGGGGATAAGTTTGGAAGTCAGCAGCAGCGCAAGAGTATGTTCCGCCTTAGGCTGCCCACTGCAACCGTCTTCATTGCTGCAACATGTAGACGGCGATGAAAGTGGGATGGCCTCAAGGCCTCAAGGCCTCACCATGGAAACGGACGGAGGTTCGCATTGGTGGTGCCAGATGCAATACTTTGGGTATGTGCATATCTGCACCTTGACGGTTCTGTATCTCTGAAAGAATTTGAGCAGGGCCAGTGCAGCATGATAATCAGTGTCTCGCCACAACTCCGAGGTCAAGGGACGACATCGCCATCTCCTGAGTATGGCTAAGGGGACAGGGGGCAGGTAGACACGAGGCAGCTTGACAAAAGGAAAATCAGCTCATTTGCGTTTTTCACTCCAAAGAGAAGTCCACAAAGCCGACCTTCACTTGCAATAGTGGCCGGATGACGGTCACATATCAAGTTATATCAAGTTCATCTGGGAGAGCTCGACAAATCGGGTCCTTCGCAAATGAAGCGTTTGCTCCGGGATCCCCAGTTGCCACTGACCCAAAGGCACGGTTATGTTGCTTCACCAGCATAGATACTTCTTACAACGCTTCATAGGTTTGTCTACGTCTTATGCTGCATGTAATCGGGTAGACAGCAACGGGAGGCATGCGTGCACTCACCTGATCATCAGTAAACGTAAGAGGTGGAGGCCGAATGAACACCTGCTTTACAGCATGACCTAGTCATAGGAATAGTCTGCAGACCATTCGCCCTCGTTGGTAAAATGTCTATACTTCGGTTATCAGCATGGAAGGCCTTTCTTGGGGAATCTCTTGCGTGGCTACCTAGTGAACGTGCAGTTCGATATAACGAAGGCACACCAGGCGAGATGCCTAGACCACGCTTCGCCTAATCGCATTCCAGAATATAGGATGCAAAGATATCTGAGTCCCGCATACGGGAATCCCATCCACGGTTGCGTGAGTTCTCTCCTCCCTTCAGCCGCTCCGCCCAGTCCTGTATCTTCGAGATCCGGGTATCCAAACCCATTCAAGTTAATCAGTACAACATTCTTCAGGTCATAGGGCTTGTGTGCATATTAATGGGCTGTGTTGGTATATTATAGGCGTCTGATATCGCGCGATTATCTCGTGCCCAGGCTCCAGTGACAGGCTCTCATCGATTGCGATAATAGTTAAAGATTATCGCGGGTAGGCTCTCAGTTTATCCCGGGTTCAATCTATCGAGCGTAAAATGAATTGACTTGCTCCGGAGACAGCGTTTCCATCGCAGGGGATTAGCGGATAAGGAAGTTGCGGGGTCACGTATGGAGGCGAACGAACTCGAGCCAGTGGTTGCTTCGTGTACTTTCCCCGATCACGGCCATTGATCTACATGATCACTAGAGTTATGTCTTCAATGTCTCCATATCGAGACACCCAGCAGAGCATGCGAGTAAACATGTGGCGACCACTGGTTCGAAACCTGCGAAGCTGACGCGCTGTGTGGGCGTAGCACCTGCAGCCAGCAAGTACAGTTCGATAACCTTCAGGCAATGGTGTGTGGATCGGCACATTCCTCAGTTAGATCAAAAGAGGCAGAGTGGTCGGAGCAGGGAGAGAAGATATTCGTCGTGTCACCAATGTAAGGAACTTCGGAGATACAGGGATCAATCGATCGAAAAACATACCGAGGCGTATATACGCCCGTCGGTTGGCAGTATTTACACGATTAATGACAAGCACTTCCCTGAGGAAGTAACAGGCACTCCGACGAATCCAAACTTTAAGGTACCCTGAAATTGCTCCTTAAATGATAAAAATATGTAGGGGTGTAAGGCATAGCAAAATTATTCCTTAAATGTGAAACTTCCTGTTATGAGTAAATTCATCCATAAATGCTTCCAGGCAGGCCAAATGAAACTGTACCCGGAGCACTTGGAGGAAGGGACCAGAGAAGCTTTACAGATTTGGGTGGTTTTGGGAGGGATTTCAGGGTGCCTGAGATGAAACGTGGTGGGAAGCTACGAAGCTACCCATTTAGGTGGAGATGTTGGGGCCAATGAAAATGGCGAGTGCAAGGACAAAGGATACTAAACAATACACCACAGATTTAGGGCTGCCCATAAACGCAGCCTGCGCTAGCCTACGCTGGCCTACGCGAGGCCTACGCTAGGCCTACGCTAGCCTACGCTGGCCTACGCGAGGCCTACGCTAGGCCTACGCTAGCCTACGCTGAGCCTCGCTGGCCTACGCAATTTATACTGCAGCTCGCGACCAGCTTAGGACTCGGGGAGGGTAGAGAAAGATCAAATCCGACCGTATCTTCCTCCAAATAGGGCCAAAATATAACGTGCGTACATCCATCACAGATCGCGAGACTCGGAGGGAAGGGGTGACACGAGATGAAGACTACGCTGGGGTCGAGGCATCATTGTTACTAAATGTACATCACGGTCAACATAATACACAAACGCAACCGTTCATCCCGATTGCGAGACATGTCGTGAAGGAAACGGCGAGCGAGACTGAGAGACCGAGGCGGAAAGAGTGAAATGCTGATGTCCGGTGGCTAAAGGGATGGTTGGATGGGAAAAGGGGGGAAGGATGCTGTTAGTGGGCGGCCTGGAAGAATAGGATAGTTTGCGGACCTGCTGCTATATGGACGCGCGTATACCACCCCAGCTGCTGATCTCCAGCTCTTTCGTCGCTGTCGTACTGGTCAAGTCGTGTGACGAAGCGAGCTCAGAGGGCCGCTGTTGGTCCGTTGGCGGCTAGGAACGAATCGTTAGGTCGCCGGCAGTGATGAGCACGGTATCATTCACCCTTCTTGTCCCAGGATCGTCTGCGCACGTGAACACCAATTTTACCAACGTGTCATGTCCGAGCTCATGTCCGACCTTGCCGTCGTTGCGCTTTTCATGGCGGTACGAATGTTTGCCAACGGCGGTCGATGGCAAGCGTACGGTGACGCTTCAGGTAAGGCCGTGTGGGAGGGGGAGAGTGGAGAGTAATGCTCACCCAACGTTCTCGTCTGGTCGGTTTAACCCTCGTGCCCACTGTCTCCGACCTGTCCTAACATTCTTCCCCCTCTGAGTTTACTCCACGTCGTCGCCATCGGCGTTGCACAGATCGGCAGGAAGACCTTTCGAAGGCTTCAACGTTGGGCGACACTGAAGGAAATGGGATAAAGGTCAGTTATTTATGGTGACAACCCAACGAAAAAAACTACGACTTACCCGCTCTTTTGGCTCATCCCCCTTACCATCGCTTGACGTTATTTACTGTCCGAATCCGTTCCCTTTCAGTCTCCAGCCCCGTCATTCATCCTACAGCCAATTCCCTCACTCAAACGCATGCTCTGCCAAACGCCTTAGCGAGGTGCGGAGAGTTGAGCATCAAGTTGAAATATATGTTTGGTATCGAAATATGCTGGATATGCTGGTGTTGGGCGTGGTGTTAAGAGAAGAGGGAAGGGAAGGGAGGAAGGGGTAGAGTTGGCGCTGAGATGGAGCCTCCGTGTGGGTGGAAGTTGTAGAATCCCCCTTGTTGCTGTTGAGGGGCGGCGTGGGTGACGAATTGTTGTTGGTGGTGTTGCTGTTGAGGGAGGAGAGGGACGACGAACGATATACGCTCGCCATCACTGTCCTTGCCGTTCTCGACGCCCTTGCTCCCCAACTCATTCCCATGGCCATCCTTCGCTTCATCTCCACCAACTCCAGATCCCTTCCTCTCCACATCCTTCTTCCCGTTCGCCTCACCCGCCGCCGCCGAACTCGAATGCGAAGAAGACGACTTCGCCTTGGACTTGGTGCGCTGCGGCCGGTATACGTAATTCGGACACATAAGTTAGTGTTCCTTCTTTTCCTTGGCGAGCTGCTCCCAGGACTGACGTTCCTCAGGCGAAAGGGACTTCCATTGCTGAGAGATGGTCGTAGATATGTCAGCCTGACGCCGTTTCTTCACGGCACTGCCATTGGTGTTCGTCGACGAAGGAGACCCATCTAAGGGAGAGTCGGAAGAGGCGTTAGGATTAGAGGTGGAGTGGTTTGGTGTGTCGCCAGACGAGGAGTATTCTTCGCAGCAATTTCACCAGACCGCGTTCGTCCTCGTCTCCCTGTTTCGGCGTTCGGGAGGATCGACAGACTGTGACGATTTCTGCGTTTGTGGGCGAGGGACGATGCGGAGGAACCAGAGATACTGGTAGTGAGAGAGTTGGTGATAAGGGTCGATGACACCAAAGAGGAAGAAGAGGGGGTGCAGAGAATGGATGACGCAGGGGAGAGGGTTCGCGGTGGAGTC
This sequence comes from Pleurotus giganteus, assembly GCA_032158425.1. Lineage (NCBI taxonomy): Eukaryota > Fungi > Basidiomycota > Agaricomycetes > Agaricales > Pleurotaceae > Pleurotus > Pleurotus giganteus. Next base: position 2,251,691 of record JAPEHR010000001.1, on the reverse strand, counting down.
GTCGTCCCTCTTGTGGAAGACATTGCCGAAAATGGGCGGAGGAGGGTTGTTGTGGAAGATCTGTAGGAGGGGGAGAGTTATTCTTGGAAGGGGGACGTGGAGGGCGATGAGAGCCCTGGGCGAGTCTCGGAGGTTGAGAGTGACCAGGAAGATAAATCTGTGCGAGGCTGGTGAGTTGATGGCGAGCGTTGGGGGAGAGGGGGCTGTGGTGGTCACTTCGAGTGCTAGAGACAGAGATTAGAGGCGAAGAGAAAGGATGACATACATCAACGTACTTGAGAGTCTGGTGTGGCATCACTCGGAATCAGCGGCCAAGGGGGAAACGGGTGACGGAATTCGTTGGATCGACTAGATGTATGTCGAAATGAATGATTAGCATAGAGTCCGAGGTAACACTGTAAGCATAGACTCACCTGGGATCATACCAATGCCACACGAAGCCGCAGTCAAACCACAGCCATAATCTTCATAATTTGAAGCCTCATCGATGCATCGCTCAGAGTTCGTAGGGAACGCGAATGCGAGGAGAATTCAGATATGCTCTACGTGTGCCAAACTGATAAAATCCAGTTCCCTCTAAAGGAATCGGTGGCTAGTTAGAGGGATCGCGGAGGCGACGGAAGATAAAACCCACATCATCTTTCTCCCGATGGGGCGGAACCAGAAATAAGATAGCATGCGAGTGACATCCACCACGGCTCGCGTCGAGAGGAGAGAGCTCGAGAGAAGGAGTACGAGATGGTTGAGGTTGAAGCTCGAGGGGGAGTGCTTCGGTGTTGGCGCCGATTTGTGACACATGTGACTCAGGGGTACACATGCACCTTTCGCTCTAACATGACCTCTTTCCATGACACGCAGGGCCAGGGAGTTGTGCAGCACGATTTCTAACTCATTCATATACATCCATAACTCAGCTCCGCGTATACGTTCCATCATCATGAACGAACGTCACCGAGCCGTTTGCGCATGAGCGTTCTCGAAAAACAGCAAGGGGGGACTAGTTGGGGGACTTTTCAGACGAGTTGGACATAGCAAAGACGAAACAACTGGATGTATTTCAACAGAATCAATGTATTATTGGTACAGGTGTTTCAGCTTGAGTAAGAGATTGCTAGGCTCTAGAACGGTGGTAAAGGGCTTGTTGAATGACGACAATGAGGGGGCTTACTCGCGATCGACTACACAGAATTCAACTATCAAGCCTCCCACAACAGCAAGTCTTCGAACTTCAACTCCATTAACTTTCACATCCACCCATACAACACGGTTGGCGTTCGGCTCCGCGTTGGACATTTCCACATCCTGTATCTGGGGCTTCAGAGCTGTCAGTGAAGCCACGCGGACGGAAGTCCATTCGCCATACAGGAAGCGGCTCCAACGCTGGCTGTTCAACCAACATCTCGATGTCATTCAGCTGCGAAGAAGTCAAGACCGAGATGTTACAGGATGGGAATACGCATACGTTCGAATCGGGGCCGCGTGGAACGGTTGGGTCTGACATGATAATATCAGGATCTGAGTCGTGAGATTGTGTGCAGCAGGGGATTCGAGTATTGAGATCGTTCATCGAGGCAACGTCAACGGTCAAGTGCGCTATGTAGAGACTTGGGTGTGGAGGATGGACGAGGTCATTAGCGCCCAAAAGATGTAGATAAGATAAGATAACTCGGCAGCGAGCCTGCATGTACGATTTGGCATCATTGGGTGGTTATTCTTCTGAAGCTTGATGGCATGCTTTGGCGGGTTTGTCGTTAAGTCATTTGTACACCTACCTACATTGACTATCCACAGTCTATTAGGTACGACCGACTGCTGGTAACGCGAGGTCCACAACAGCCAAGTCCAACTACCCAGCGTATTGTGTTGAGGGGCTGGATGGCCGATTGGCAGCGTCCGTTGTCGATTCCTCTGTCGGTCATTCCATCAACTGTTAATCGAAATTGGATCGTCTTCACTAAACCCTCAGTAGCCCAGCTTACCAAAGGAGCCTACGGCATTCGACATTCAGTGGCCTTCTCTCGCTCATCAAGTCTCTCGCAGCAAGTGAAACCAGTCGGTCCTGCTAAAACCCAAATTGTGACGTGTTCGTTGGCCTTCTTTGCCGCGACAACTCAGTGGCTGGGGAATATATTCCCGTCACACCCTGGGAGTGGATGATTCTAATTGGGACCGTGGAAGCAAACAGCATCATTAACCAAGGTACTGGCAGAGAATTGGATGGTTATTATAACTATAACTATCCAAGTCTCAGCTTGCAGCTGGATTAATGGTGATAGTCTGCTTCCATGGGTCCCGATTAGAGTTCATCCACTCCCATGGAGTTGTCCATGGGAATATACGCCACAAAAGCTTCGTGGTAGGGCGCAAGCAGGATGACGAACACCTCAGCGACTTTGGATCTAGCAGGTACATTAACGACCGCACCTTTTCAGAGGAGAGGCCACCAGCAAAGAGATTCTATTCATGAATGGAAAGCACGCACCGTTTCAGCGCGAGGCGTCCAACGTGGGAATGTCTGCCGTCGAGCATCCAAGATATTCTGGATGGCCTTCTCCATGGTCTACCGAGTCTTTGCTTCCCGGGATTACAGGTTTGGTTCGGTAAGGTTGGCGGTACATTACTCAAAATCCATCGGTGTAAATACTCGAGCCAACCGATATGTCAAGAAAAAATAAAAGAACAATGGGCATATATCGACGGTATGGCTGGTCCCAGAAACTCGGTATAGTAAGTAGTAGGATGTCCAAGAGAAGGTGATTAGAAAAAACAGCGAGTCGGCGAAGTGTCCAATGAAGATAGAGAGAAGCGCCATCTAAAAATCACGCTACAAGGAAATAGCATTGGTGTTGATACGGATCGCATGAACGGTGATGGACTCACCACCGTATGCGTAGTAGCACCTCGGCATCCCAGCGTCGATACCAGGATGCTCTTTTGTGCAAAAGTATGCCAGTGCCCAACCGAAACACAACCCGCAAACTGATTGCAACAGCTTGGGAGTGTGGGCGGGGTTGTGCAGCTAGGTTGTCACTATGCAAGTGACAGGTATTACATGCGCCCGAGCTCAAAGGCTCAGGACATTATCACCTCGACGGTGAGGGTGCTCGACAACGAGATGGTTGGGTGAGAAAAATAAAACCGACTCATCGATGGATCAACAATCGTTGTTTGGACCACCGCAGGCCCGCCAAATAGTTGGCATTAAATTCCCAGACTTTGAGTGGTGATCGATGATCTCAGGCTTCCTAGGCCTGTTTTACTGTAGATATCAGCTTCTTGTCTCCTCACAGCCTTCCCCGATGTGCGCGAGTTGACGCAGAACACCGAGGCTCCGGCGCGGTATCAGATTGCCTGGAATTTACCACTCTGTTGGTTATGACGTTGTCCATAACCCTGCCCAACAACCCAAACTTCTGTGTCCATGGATAAGGGTGACCCGTTTCCGGTGAATCTGAGGAGCTGGACTCAAGTATGTCCGTGGGTTCAGATGTGGGTGATGGAGCGCTGATGGATATCGACGTCGCTTGCAATCCAAGTTCCATGACTGATCTAAGGTCCATAAAAGTGAGCGACCCTTTGTCTTCTTCAGTTTGTTCAGTCGATGTTCCGCCAGAATCCTTGAGGGAGCTTGGTAACGTGTTTTCGGATTCGCTCGATACGCACAAACGGACGGCTTATGAATTGTTTCTCTGTGTTGGAATGTCCTCTGTAGTTCAAGCCATCTCAGCCCCACCTCTTCAGATCCCAACATCCACGCCACACATTGTGACTCCAACTGTCCCATCCCCGTCCCCATTAGTCTGTTTTAAGGCAGCCATCCGCACCTCCGAAAGCCCCCGCTTCCCTTATCGATATCTCATGACCAACTTGCCCCGGCCACCTCCATTTTCGCTGCTCCATTCAGACAAACCGCCCTCCGTAAGAGGGCGCGCACCTGTTTACAATGTCGTCGACAATTTCCAGACTGCAAAGGAGCTTATCGTGGGCGCTCTGCCTGTGAGCACCGAAATCCAAGGCGTGATATTAGTGATGTTGACTAGGTTATCGCTGCATACAACTTGGGGCCTTCGATACATAATTGTACGGCCGAAAATGCTATGACTCACTAATGTCCGGCACATACCAGTAATTTAGCGGGTAGAAGTTGACGAGGTTCAATGGACCATCCTCGTTGGTATATATGGGAAGCGGTACACCAAGATGAAAATCGCGAGACAGATCGGGCCACTTCGCCTTGAACGTGGAATCCGTAGGATAATCCTCAGAGAAAAACAAGGGTTAGCGTAGCTGACATCGTACGAGACTAAGGGAATCAACCTTGAGCTTGTAGATTGGCGGTTCGGTTGACTGTATCATGTGTTGCAAAAAGTGTGAAACGTGACTTTCTATCGAATGCTTGAGTCGCTCACAATCCACCAGAGTACACTGGGCATCTCCAAAACAAAGAGCGAGACGTTCGCGCGACCAATCAGCCTGCAGCTTCGAACCGTTTCGAATCAGGAAAGGAAGCCCTTTAGACCAAACGACGTCGAAATCTTCATTGCTACACTCGCCGTCAAAGACTGGGAGGGTTCGTGAACCGGGTGTTCTTGCAATGACAATGATGGACGCAAAATGAAGTCTCCGCTCATGATTGAAGTGAGCGGAAAGAGTAGGATCAGGATAAGATGGAAAGACAGCTAGCCGGTCTGCAATCCCCCTGAGATCACTAGGAGCCATGGCCGACATCGAATAGACATCACGTTTACAACATATAGTCGGCGAGGCATCCGGGGTGCAAGACAGACAGTAAAACTCGCCGCATTCACTGCATATGCGCGAAACTAGTCCAAAGGACTTTTTGAAACGTATCTGTGTACAAGAATTAGTGGCGCAAGTATTATCATATTGGGGATTCACAAACCACATTTGTCGGTTAAGTATCCAGTTCTCAGGAAGGGGACAATCGTATTATAGGTGCCGCGGGAGCTGGTGGCTGCTATTCTCAGGTACGGTGTCGATAGATGTAGTAGCTTCTGCGCGTTGCATGAGATGATGTTGATGTTGACGTTGACGTGTAAATATTCGTGTTGACTGGCAGCATACACTACAAGGCGACTTAACGTTGAGACAGGCTCTGAGTCATCGTAGTGTTCGCGAGGGTAACGAAGACTTGGCTAATAGAATCAGTAAGGAAGGCAACAAGAAGAGACCAGGACTTATTTCGCCGGGATGTACGGGTCATTCCATAGTGGTGCTTTGAATTCCTATTCCACGAAGCCTTCGAAGCGCATATATATATCCAGGTGATTGCATCAGACTTGCTTCTACATTGGGTCAGCTTGCGCAAAATCACCTAAATTTGAGAACGGAGAAGTCAATAGAGCCTAGAGCTAGAGGTTGGATGAGAACAGGGCACAATCTGCCAATGGAGAGATCACAGAACCGGGATCTCGAAAGCCACAAGAACCGGGATCTCGAAAGCCACAAGACCAAGGGACCGCCAAAGGACCGCCACTATAGAAAGCTCAGGTAAAGAGCCAGTCGGAGGCAGTTTTTGAAGAGTTATTTAGGGGGAGCTAGAAGCCATTGTGGAGAGGGATGGGATAAATGTGTTGAAGTCCCCGGAAATTTGGGGGAATATCGGAAGCGGCTGTTGGCGCGTTGGCGTACAAAGTGGGTTGATTGACGCAACGTAAATTTACATGAATAGCAGCTGCTCGTGGTGAACGACGTTGAGAAACCAACTAGAACCTACAGGCCCCAATCATAGCCGTGCGAACCAACCCCACCCAATTAGCGCTGATCACAGCCTAGGGTGGGGTAGATGGACGACGATGGAGGACTCTGCATACGTGGTACACAATGAGTGGCTCAACGACTGGACGGAGAGCCCGGCGGACTGTACCCACCTGGATTCCTGGACGCGGCTGATACCCTCAGGCTATTAATGCCCCCTTCTTGAAAAGTATCCACGATATCTTGCAGGTGCTGATTCAATGGTTCCCAGCGTCGTCGCTCTGAAGGGCTAGCGAGAACATGTAACAGGACGGAAATGGAACGAGCCACGCACCGGTAACAGGCCATTGTGTCCTATTCTAAGCTGCAATGGGGCCTGAAGGGAGATGAGCGATAGGGAGATGAGGCGGACTCGGAAATGAGCGATGATCTGAATCATCGGCAAGCATTAGCGGTGGAACTTCAGTCCCACCCGCATTTGGTTGTGACATGCATTGTCCAAACCAGGATATATCCGAATGAGCTGGTGTTTTGCCCTTCGCCATCGACTCTCATGGCCGATTCGCCTCCGGACCATGGAGGACATTCAGTGTGGATGTGCACGGGCGAACAGGTCCCAGAGCGTGCCGGAGATATTCCCAACTGTAGGTCGCTGCATTCTCCACAGGTTAGCACGCACGCTAACGGAAATTCTGGAAGCCTCCTTTTCGACGGCGATTGGTGATGTGCATAGGGCCCTACTGCTTGACGACCTTAGACTCAAGTCAGATCCGTCACTTTCACCTTCATGGCTATAGCGGAAAATGTTCTGGCAATGATGACGAGAGTGGCGTGTCGCTGTTGGTTCCCTGCCACCATCCGATCCAAACATACGGCTAGAGAACAAGTTATCATGCCTGTCAGCCCCAGGACAACAGAAAGTGGTCGGCGTCGGCGTCCAAAATCGACCGACACCCATCGCACCCTCGATTCATCAACGAGAATGCATTGAATTTTTCGCCTGACTGATGACGGATCGTGAGCAGCTGCTAGCCCAAGTCACACTAACCAATGGACAAGGGGACATACGTTCCACGGCTTGCATCGCTTCAAGAAAGATGCCCCAGCGGAAAGGAGACGAGACTTCGCTGTCTCATTGTCCGCCCTAAGATCGTCCAAATGTGAGTGGTGGAAGTTGTATAGAGATTCAATGCTTCCATTGAATATCAGGATTGACTGCGCTATACATTGTCTGACCTGGACGTTGACGAGAGCACTACAGCTGAGTCATAACCTTTTTTGGGCATACCTCTATCATACCTTTATATGGTCAAGTTTGACCACCGGCCACTATCGCTCTACATCATGCACCCAGACAACATGAATCAGTTAACCTACCGCCCTCTACTCTTCATCCACACACAACCCAACATCCCAATCACACAATTGATTCTGGCGTTGGCTTTAGCGCGATATGGCCGTGTCCTGGCTGCAAACAAGTGTTGTGTAGTAGCTGTGAGGTGGGTCCTATTGTATCTTCTCTGATCCCATACCTCAGCATACCAACCATCTATTTACAGGCCAAGTCCGGATGTTAGAGACCAACGCCCTCGAGTATATGGTTTCTTGGAAAGTACACGGCTCAAGGTGGAGATTTTTCTCGATGGTACGGCCAATGGCCGTGGCGACGAGATTCTGTTCAGGCCTGCCACAACGGTGAAGTTTGATCCACAGCCTTATGACACCATTGAATTTGTGTGTATCGTAACCTAATATCATTTGATGCTGGCTCATGCTCTCGCAGGATAATCTGCCGGCACTGTAGACATAGTACCCATGACTATTCCTCACTTTATCTTGCTTGTATAGCTACATTAGCCTACCTAGTACCACCACAGTTGATCCTTCAAGCATCGTATTATCTGAACCCTGTCAAACTACCCTGTTCAATACGTCCAACCATATTTCAACCACATTGTTCGCTCACTTGCCAGGTTGATGTGCTACCACTTTTGGCCATAATGTGCACTGTACCGTTTGTTCTTTAGTATGCTCAACCTTTACCTCTACTATGTCCCCAGCGCTGCCTTTGGACGGGACCTTAGACATTTCGCTGCGGACATTGCCCTAATTTATCTTAGGTGATATCATGATTAAACCTTAGAGTATATTATCATCGGTCAAATGCGACATGATAATCTCAAGCTCATACATGATATCAGAGTATTTATCCACCTCGGCGTGTGATTACAACATTGCCACATGCAGAAATGGTGACTTCATGTAATGAAATTTTCACTTGGGGTTCGATGCTAATGATATAATGAATAGATCATTCAGAGTACTTCCTGATATCTGACATGCCAAGCACAATGGCCATCCTATTGCGGAATGAAGGCAAGCATTGGATTAAGACTCGCAAGACGGATATACATGTTCAATGAACTGTAGACTAGGGGTAATTCAGTTCGTCGTCGGTGGGCAAACATAGGGCAAAAAAGTAAAACTGAAAGAGATGACAAGTAACGATACAAAACGGCGGAGAACGCTCTTTCAAATAAACCAGTCCGCTTGTCGACGGACACCTCATCGCCTTCGACGCTACAGGTGATGCTGGCGACTAGCTGCCCATGTGCATCAAAACCATGGAGCGTCGAGTTAAGTCTTGACGCATCGATGCGACTCGATGAATCGCCGTAGAAGGAAGGACTGGTTAGGAAGTGAGATAAGCCGGCCACTACCACCGTACACAAGGACGAGGTCAACTACTTTGACCTATACCAACCGGTCTAGAAACCCATCCCAAGCTCGTTCCAAGGAGATGCTAGCGAAGCGTCGAGGCATGTTTCGAGGATACTACAAGTGGGGCATATTGTCAACCCTCGGGGAGGATGGCGACAAATAGTGCTGGGTCATGTACAACGAAATGTCAGTTGAATTTGATTTGGATCGTTATTGAAGAGAGCGGATGGTGAGCACTAATTAGCGCCGAGCCACGAAGCTTCCCTCCACCATATACACCGCATACTTGCATTTCTGCACGACCTATACCTCATCTACCTGACTCTGCGGCCGGTCAAGATGTCCCATGTGAATACGTTCGGATTCTTATACCGTCGACGTCAAGCGATAGCCGTCTGCCTCGAGCAGTCTCGTCGTCGTTGTCGCCGTCGTGGACGACCCTCGTGACCTGTCTTCCCTTGCCTCCCAGCGCTCGATCTTCGTCGCTGACGGTCCCCGCGAGGAAAGGCCTGTAGATCTGTTGGCCGGGGGGAGAAATGTTCGAACGGGGCGGTGGTGGTGGCGGCGGTGGCTGAATACGGGGCGTCCGACATTGCGATTGGGATTGGTTGGAATTAATTGCAGTTGGGGAGGTGGTTGTGATAGGCATGTTTGATATTCACTTTCTCTTCTCCAAACTCCGTTACTTCCACTACACTTCCTTCGTCACCGCCGCCAACAGCAGCGAGGGACAGAAGAGGGAGGAACACCCGAGCCGCATACGCAAGCCACGCTCACCACGCTACCCGACTCAGCCTAGCACCTCAGCAACTCCGGAACATCCTGGCTTCCCCCACGACTTGGTTTGACGCATCGCATCGCGTCCATTCGGCTGCTCTCCCAACGTGCTTTAGCAGAACAACGTCATCAACTCAACGATTTGGCTCCGACTGATTCTGAATACTATCCTGGACATCTTTCCTCATCGTACAACCAACCACACATCCTTCCCTCCTTCCCAGGAGGGCTCGTTTCCGTCATCGAGCTAGCTAATGAAGAAGTAACTCAGGTTTCATCGTCGCCGGCTTACTGCAGCTCGTAGCGTGCAGAGCCACACTGTACTCGCTTCGCCCTTCATCTCCATTCATCTCTTCGCCTGGACCTTGCGCCGCTGAGCAGGGTGATCGTCCCGCAGGCCACTATGTTTGTAGCCTAGCGTGCGACGAGCCATCTGCGGATCGCAAGGCTTGTCAAAGGATTGCCCCAGCATGTCTTGGTGTGGACTGCATGATGTCGTATTGATAGATAGACACAACATCATTATTTTCGTCGCCGTCAGGAGGAACGCCGCCGACTTCCCCATCCTTATCCCCCAGCTTCATCGTGGTTATTTCACAAAAACGGAGCCGATAATGACGACGGGGAGGAAAGGTCATTGTACTTCAGACCCCAAGTCACACCCACCCGGGAACAGCAATGGAAAGGGAGGATACGGCTCCACAGGGGGTGACGGGAGAGAGAAGGGTGGCGATGACGGTGACGACGGCTTTCCTAGGCGGTGGTTGTTGGGAAAAGTCTCCGCCAAGATAACCCAGACAAAATGCCGTGGGTGGTCGTATCGATGTCCGTAGAGGTACTACCCAACGCCCATATTCTATTCGAAGGATCGGAGTCGTCGCAGTCCGCTTCGTTTGCGGCGGAAGATCCAGTGGTAGAAGGGTAAGAGGTAGCGAGCGGCGGTCAGTGATGCCGAGAAATAGACTTGTTTGAACAAGCGAGAGGGCTCCACGAGCTAAATATCCTCGATAATGACTCCATCGTCCAGCAGAGTCCGTTGTATTTTCGCGCCCTTGACGTTCTCCAGCAGGGCAGTTCGAAGGGAATGATTGCACAAGCCGCTAGCCTGATGAAAGTTTGGATTCGAGTCTTCCTTATGCCCCAGTGGCGATGTTGGTCAGTTACTAATGCAGTTCAGTGCACCGGAATTCACTATTTACACCCATTCCAGGCATCTTCACACCAGGATGCTTCGTCCAATGTCGGCTCATGGAAGAACTCCGTGCCCGACTTATTCGTGATACTGGGTTCAGGTCGTGAGGGAGCTCAACACGGTGCATCCTCAAGATACCAATGCAACCAACTTCCTTCCTGTTCGTCCCCACTTTCTCCTCCTAATTGTCCTTGCCGCCAAGTCGGACCATATTGTGCTGGAACCTGTTGCCACAAGGGTTGGGGATGCGGCGTCTTTACATGTCGGGGTCTGTACTGAGTGAAGATCGCGGAGCTATCGCTCGAGCCTGTACATCAGGCCTCAGTTATCAAAGAGACCCGAGGAAGGAGGCGTTGAAGGAGGCGGAAGCTACATCCTTCCAAACCCGGAGATTCAGTCGGACTAGACCAGGTAACTACAGCTTAAACCATAGCTGTGGGGTGGCCGTAACCTAAAAATGTACAAAAAATAAAAATCAACGCTCCTGATAGAGAAAGAATGGTGTTGACGTACACATTGGACGATAACGAATGGATCTGAAGATCACTCAACCCGAGCGGTTGTGACTCTTTCAGGGGAAGAACACGAATGACGCCACGCCAAAGCGTGGAATGAGCGGGCGGTTGCAGTGTGAAGGTTTCAGGAAAAATGGAGCTGGGAAGGGGGTGCAGTCGTCTCCGTACAAGTCTCCAGATCTCCAAGAGCCCAGTTACCTGATCAGCAGGCACCGCAGTTGCTTTTGGGCTGGAGTCTCAAAGCCCAGTCAGAAGGGACCGCAGCTTGGTGTCTTCAGCAGCCAGCTTGAGATGCGCATGAGCGAGCACGCGGAAATGGTAAGGACTGCGCGACAGCAGCAGCCCAATCGCATGGACTGCGATGAATGGGTGGCCACTGTGGAGTGACAAGAGACTGAGGTGCTCCATCTGAGATGGCCAGGACTCGTCTCGACAGCGAGACAGGGAATTCTCCAGCATGCTTGCGCAAATCGTGAAAACGTTTCTCACGCATGGGCCAACTCACATCATGTCGGCGGCCAGGCGCTAAACTTACGGCCTAGTCCGCGAACACACCAATGTTTTCGGTGGGGTTTTCAGACAATATTACACAACTTTGTAAACCTATCAGCACACGACAGAAAGCACTTTGGAGCTGCCACAAAACACAGCGAAATGAGGGGCTTTCCCTGCCAAGCGATGGTGATGCGTTGACGAAACTTCCACAGTAACGCAGCGCGCATCATGGCTATGGATGATCGATGACGCCCTAATGCCAGCGCAAAGAGATTTAGTCCATGGCTGAACTTCACGCGCACACCAGCAATGCCGACGTGGTGTCGACAGTTGTAAGGGCCTCAGCGAAGATGTCTTTCACCGTGCGTATCTTGTGTTTTGTCATCCAAGTTAGCTTGCCTTGCCTGAACAAGCACACAACTCCAGCTCATCCCTCGCCTTCCCCTATGGCCAGTTCCCTTGTCTTGTGGGCCGAGCTCCCCGACTTGTTCTGCGAAGAATAGTCTCCACTGCGACAGCCCCCTCTGCTTCATTTCTTTCCCCCCCTCGCTCGCGATGCCGTACCCTCCAAGCAGACAGACCGTTCCACCGTATGTAGTATGTCCAGTTCTGCGAGCGGGATGTCCAGGAATTTCGGGGGCCTTCGTTGACGGCGAACTCGTCCGAATCTGCTCGACTAAAGACGACACCCACGTTGAACACCATACTTCGGGTGTTTCGCCTCCGCATACTCTCTCGCTGTTAGCAACCAAATTCTGCCTGTGTATGCAAGTCACAGCGACGTAAAGATAACGGCGTTGACGAGACGGATAAACAGCACCAGACGATCCTCTCCATCATAGAACTTTGAAGACTACTTCGACGGGGAGTACGACGACTACGTCGAACAGGTCAAAGCCAGCGAGGCGTAGGCGAATGGAGACTAGACAGCGTAAGTGACAGCCTGTACTTCTCCATGAATGACTCACCTTAATTCTTTCTTTCTAGCCCTCTGAACGAACGCACGACACAAAACCCTCGGAGACGGCAACAATGTCTTTTCCATGGACACCATCCCTGGCATGCACGAAATGGTCAACGTCATGGCGACCAACTCTCGTCGACAAGGTCGATGTCCCCTTCGCAAGGCATCAACTCCTTGGCGACGCTACGAAACTGGTCTCAGCCCCTTCGCTGCCCGATGCCTTCCAAGGCAAGCACCCCAAGCTCTCTGCGATTCTGTTCAATTCTACGAACAAGTAGGCCCTTACTATTGTGAGCCTTCTCCACCGCAATCCTGGCTCTGCTTGGGATCTGATCTATCGCACTACTGAATTATGGCGCGGCACATGAAGGGTGCCTCCGAACATGTACTAGCCAAGTGTCACCTTTCCTCAAAGCTGGGGCGCTACATTCCACTACCGACGATTTCTTGACAGCGCATATGATGTACGCTAGTGCACGTCGAACCTTGTACTGTTACTCACAAGTCAACAAGTATAGGGATGCCAAATCTCAGCACATTTTGGAAGGAGTTTACCTGCCGTGGGCTTGCTGGTCCACCGTCGTCTCTTGTTCCTTCTGGCGAGGATCTGCGACCGGCATCCATGGTGAATTCATCAACTTCTTCTCACTCCTCGCTCATCCATCCATCATTCCCCTCCCACCACACTGCGTCCGTCTATTCTGATGTTCTACAGCATTGTCTATCCTTTTGCCATTCTTCGCTCAACACATCCTCTCGCAGACGGTCTCCGATTGACGTCCCCATACTGCGCTCGACTGTATAGACCATTTCGATTTGAGGGTGTTCATATGTGCAACATATGCCCTTGGTCAACGACGAGGATGGATACCTGTTTCTCAAGCTTCTCCACACCCATCTCCCCATGCACCAGCAGTTGTCGGACCCTAGCTCACCCGTCTTCTATCCTGTTGCCAGCCTTCTGTATCACAGTTGACGCTTGTTCATGCAGGCGAGCATCCGCCTCACACCCTTTGACTTGTGCACAGCCGTGTCCACACCTCGCACCACAGCCATGGCCTGAGCAGTGGCTGCCAGTCTCATGGCCCAACCTCTCGTTCGTTTGCAAACGAGCACGCGCAGAGAAGGAGAATGAGGGCGCCGTGACTGGTCCCTCAAGTGTGCCAACCTCACATTAATCTCAATCGGGCGACGCACATTCTGTGTCATTATTTGTATATATGTCTACGTAGTAACCTATTGTACTGTTTGTTGTTTCGAGTACCGTGCATACCACGGGTCCAACTGCTAGTCTATGCAGGTTGAACGAATGCCGATAGTGAGGGATACTGATAAAGCTCAAAAGAGCATCAAGAGTGGGGCACTGAAGGGCTGGTGTGAAAACAGGGAAGGGGAGGTATTAGACAAAGCGGTCGATATCATTGAAGGAAATCGGCGGTGGCGGAAGAGATCCATGCGTCAAAGAAACAAGCGATAGCGGCTTCGTTTCTCAATGAAATAGGTCGAATAGGGGCTTGGAAGAGAGCCCTAATCGAACGTTACCTGTAGTGATAGTTGAACTGCATCTATGTAAGCATTCGTTTCTGAGTTATGACCCAATCTATGAAGCGCACCTGATGAAACCCTCCACAATTTCAGCCAAACCCTCCACAAAATGCCTTTTAGACCTCTGAGAGTTCACTTACCCATACTTTAATGATACGTGGTGTTGGAAAGCAGGTCCTATGATGGAGAAATGGCCGGGAAATGGCTAGGCGATGCAAAGGCGATGTGGCGGAATCTGCGCGTGAGAAGAAAATACCTCATTGGCTGGTGCCATCTCAGACGAGCCACCCGTAGTCGTACAGGGCGGCGACGCTGGGAACAAGGAGACCCAACGCATGATCGACTCAGCCTTAGACTCGTATCCAAATTACGCTCTCCACATTCTGGAGGTGGATGCACTATAATTATGCCAACTGGTGGTTAGGAATTCGTCTTTCAGACTTCTGTACCCCAGTACGTGTCAGTCTCTATTATTACCGTCCACGTTCACCAGTATCCATCCACTCAGGCTTCGATGCCCTCTACACTCGACCTCTAATCACTCAAGTCGCCATGCTGGACCTTAGACAAGAATCACGGTTCTGTACGCATCTTACACATCATGAGTCACGAACCCAGCACTCCTGCTGAGCCCGCTACCAACTCAGGATTCGGCCCTTCGTTTTAGCCACCTTCACCAATGCGCGCGAGCCGAATCGCTCTCTTCAAGACCCCCCATACGTCAGCTGCGACTGACTACCCCCTTCACCGGTCACCCCCAAAGAAGATCCGAGCCCTCTTTCTCTTCGCCGCTCCCACCATTCAGCCACGAATCCTTAGTGCCTGATCTACCTCCAATACCTGGTAAGTATACATCCTAGCATGGTTTTACACAAGGTACCAACACCTTCGGGGCGGCTGACCATGCAGAGTCTTTTGTCTCTGTCCTTTCGCACCACCTCTCTCCAACTGGTGGCAACATTGACGGCTTCGACGAGGAAGATGCAAGCTCAACTTCACCCTCAGCCTCCCCCTTTCAAGCCCCGTGCTAGTCATGCACCGCAGTGGCCCACATCTCCAAGCTCGAAGTACAGTAATTAGCATATCCAGGTTGTCGAGGTCGCTGGCAAGGTCGTTTGCGACTCAGGCTGAGTAGGTTGGTTGGATTCTTCAAAGTTCAGAATCTTCGTATCTCGCTGTAACTTCGACATACGCCCCTACATGATTTTCATGTTCAGAATGGTGCAAAGATGGTGCCGTTTGCGGGGTGGTCTATGTCCTTAGCTTACGGCGACGTTGGTCAAGGTACATCGCACTGACCTTTCTGCTGCTTGTTCCATCTGACTGACTTCGCCAGTCGCTTCGCCTAACCACACACGAAATGCGTCCAGCTGGCCAGCTTGCCCGACGTATCCCGTATGGTACCGTCTCATTTTCGGGAACCGGCAGCAATAAAATTCCTCGAATAACTGACGCCTTCTTCACTCTCATCCCTGTTACCTTATACGCTGACGCTTTGCGTGCTGCTCAATCAAGAGGGCGGTATCATTGACGACATGATCATTACGAAACACTCTAAAGACCCGCATTATGTCGTTACGAATGCTGGGAGACAGGATCGAGTTCGAAGATCAACTAAAGGACGAAGATGATGTGCGGGAAGGTCAGTTGGGAATTGCTCGAGGGCCGGGATCTGCTGGTGTTACGGGGTCCACAGGCAGCCTCATTCCTACAATCACCCACATCATTCGACTTGCGGCAACTAACATTTGGAAAGACTGAGGCCCTATATCCCTATCGAGGGTTTCCACCTCCATGTTACAAGTGGTGGTTACACGGGTGCAGACGGTTTCGAGGTTCCTTGCTCTCAGCATTCTATGTTTGATTCTTATAAACCATTTGAAGATTTCCATTCCACCTAACCAAACACTTGCGTTCACTGAGCTGGTCTTGGTTCCCGAGACAGTCTTCGGGCATGTGCCTCTATGGTCACGACATGGACGAAACAATGGGCGTAGCTGAGGCCGGGTTGAACTGGGTCATAGGTAGGGGATGCTTCAAGCGGAATGTCATGTCTGACTCTCCCTACATCAGGCAAATCAAGGAAAGAGAACCTCGACTGCAACGGTGCATACCTGAAAGCAATGATCACCTAGGTGATTCGAACTTCTCTCATTCGCACTAGCACGCGCTGCAGGAATGGTCGCAGCAGGTATGCCGTCTCCGTCGCTGGGCAAGAACGTCGCAATAGGCTACCTTTGCAACGGCTCCCATAAGAAGGGTACTGAGCTGGAGGTGGAGGTACACGTTAAGCGTCGCAAGGCCGTCATTACGGGAATGCCCTTCGTCGAGACCAAAGGGGTTGACCAGGATGTAGTTTCTGCCATAATTCGCAATTTGTGAGTCTCTCACCACGATTGGGACATAGTAGATCGTAATTTAAATACAATGGCTTGACATACAAGGACCAGTCTTGAGATATACCTTATGAAGCACTTCGGCGTCGTTCTAATCCGCTCAGGATGGACCTGTGTCTATTTCTCGTAGCTTCCGAGTGTTAGTGGCCTCCTCCTCCCTGATCGAGATTCTATTCTCCCTAAGTCGATCCAGACCAAGCTTGATGCTTTTCATGTGTACTTCCACGGGAATCTCAATACCAGCGAGTTCCGGCCCAGAAACCTTTGCTCTCAACTCTTCGATATCATCACTCAGGGTGCGAAGGGCCTGCAGGGCCGACGACACATGTACCAAAGCCTTCTTCCTGTATGTGCCCAGGTTCTTCAGCAAGGCGAGATTGGTTTCATGCCGTTCAACTTGTGCTCGATTTCTGCCAAGCTTGGTCCATAAATCGGACAGCAACTCTGCCCGCGCAGAGGTGGCCGAGGAATCTTCTCTAGCAACGGCATCATGTAAAGTCGCGAGGCTTTCTTCAAGTTTCTCAAGGTGGGAGTGAGATATTTCAGCTTCGAGAATGAGTCGGCGCAAGTGTGTGGATAACACTTCCATAGCTTCGGTGAATGTCTTTGTGACAACCTCCCTTGTGCTTGGTTTATCCGACCATGGGACAAGAGCATGAAACACAGTTGGACCACTCTTGTAGGCCTCCTCAATCGAATGGAGGGCATAATCATTGACGGCTGTAATGCTGTAAAGGAGTTGATGAGCCACAAGTAGGCAGTAAATGATCGTTACTCACCCATCAACAGCACCTCCAATTTTTGCATTGAGCTTGCTTAGGCTCCTTCCCGCCGTTTTCGAGTCACGGATGAAAACATCAAGTGTCTCCACGATAGAGTCTTTGCTCTTCATGTTGCTAACTTTGACAAGAGTGGCCAAGTCCCTAGTAGCCATCTCCGAGTTCTTGATATTCATGGGCAGACTATTGCTTCCAGCGAAAATAGACAGATCAAGGAGTTGCTCAAACGTCTTGCTCTGTAGGTCGACCATCTTAGGGTAGTCGGCACGTCTGGGCTTATGCAGGGATCCCATGGGAGGAGCGGTGGGCTCCAGGGCGCACATGCGTAGGCTAGACATGCCTGGTATGGCGCACAAGGGTGCAAAGGCAGTACGCATGGCGTGTTGGACCTTTGTTGCTACAAACGCTAACATCCATAAGAAGAGCAGGATGGAGAATGGAAAGCGCATCAGACGAATGGCCCGTCCAAGGACATCAATCGAGTACTTGAAAGTAAAGACAGTTCCTTCGGCGACACTATCGAGCCAGGCGTCTTTGTCGATAGCCAGTCGGCTCTGGCGAGAATGAGCAGGTGGTGGAGGGGGTGGTACGTAGGGTATGGGTGTCTTTCGACGAGATAGTAAAGGTGAGGGAATCTTGCGATTGGTCCTCCGCTTTGGTAGTTGGGACGGACGTCTGACTGGGATGGACGAACGCATCGGAGATACTCGATCTTCGTCAGCGACGTCGTGCCAGTCATTATCATCGCGTTTGGAAGACATCTTCTCCTAGAAATGCGCAAGGCGCATGGAAGGGTGATTCGAGACGATAAACGACGCGTAAAGCTTACCGCCACGTCGGACTGGGAATCCAAATCGAGGTTTGTGTTCAAGCTGAGAGTTCATTCGAAGATGTGGATAAAGGGGAGGCGAGGTTGACAGTCAGAGACAAAAAGGGTGTCAGGTTGCGGTAGGTTGGAGCATGCCGCGTGTTCAGAATGTTCATCTACTTACTTTCCTCGTTTCCGGAAAAACAACTTGATGAACGAGAGACGTTCTATGGAAATGTTGACGGGTCCAAGCCTAAACGGCACGTACCGGATGCAATTTCGCGTTTCGCCTGGCAATGAGCCTCAACAAACGTGGTGTCACAGACTCAGAGGATGATTGTCCTCGTTAGCGGTAGGGTTTCCTCACTTCGAAGTCTTCACTGATAATAACCGGTTAAGCGCCCGTTTCTTCCCGTGAGAGGAGGACGTCTCGCTGCCCCAAGTTGTGGGAATGGACGTCCCGACTCCCGACCAGGCCCTCCCACATCAAACCGGACCGCCATCACCCTTTGGTCTCTCTCCCGAAAGTCCGATCGACTGGGTGTGTGGACCGTGTACCACAGACCGCGATCCACGTTGCCACTCACGTCCTAGCACAGGGGCTCAACTGAACGAGCGTACGCTATGTTTATCCTTATTTGCACACTCGCCTAGGACATCGCGCTCCTCGGTGTTGAAACGCTGAGCGGCATCAGAGTCACGCTGTCTGCCCTCTGACAGCCGTATTGCCAGGTGCTTCAGCGCTTGGTGGTCGATTCAGATGGCCCAAGTCCTTCTCCTGCAAATCAGGTGCAGCACTTTTCGCGGTCGAGCTGTGGCTGCACTTCGAATGGCTGACTATCACCAACTTGCCCCCAGTCTGCGTAAGTCTTTTCATCTGTATGCCCGTAACCTCATCTTATCATTTACGGCTACAGCAGTGGGTAGTGTAGATGGCCAGCATCCTACGCCACTTCGTTCACCATCGCCCTCAAGAATTTTCAAACGATCTCCACGTCGACAAGAACCGTATGGAGGATTGCATACCATCTGCGGTGGACTGCAAGGATGCAAGGGAAAATTTGGTTGATTCAAGTGTTGACCATGATAAGGTGAAAGGTGTCCTGGCGAGAGATACCTCCGTGCCCTTCATTTCTCCTAGCAAGTACATCTGCCGAGTCGCTGGATTGCACGGGTGAAGTATTTTTATGTAGCTTATGTGCGACTCCCGAGCGACCCAGATCCTCATTCTGTGCAGCCAAGATAAGTCCGTTGAAGTTCAGCGATCAACGCTTTGGGGAAACGAGATCAAGTAAGGTATGGTTGGGGGGAGGTCGTCAACGTGGAATCGATCTGTAAAGGCGACGCCCGCGCCTTGATGGCAGGCGTTCGTAAGGTCTGGAGGAAGGGAACCTACAAGCCAGCCGAGTAGCCTTAACCGAGCGAACGACGGATGCTGCATGGAGGTGTCCGGGCAGTGCTCGCCGCTCGCCGCCTCCCGTCGATTGCTGAGCGCTGAGGCTCAACTGCGATGATCCATGGAGCGCAGGATATTATTCGCAAGAGGGGACACGGAATCGACTCTGACCGGTCTCTGTCGCCGCTCAGCATTTTAACAGTCTAAGCAAGGAGGGCAGACTCTCGGCAGCCTGCATTTGTGGAACCACCAGATAGGGGATAACGCGTAAGCGCGTAAGCGCAGAGAACTTGCACAATGTACTCGAGTATACACCGCATTCATTCATTGTCAGGGCTCTGGATCCGTCACATATACATAGTCTTGCACGATCCTTTCAAGTAGTGGACGGGGAGCGAATTGCGGTGATAGATGAACGATTGTGTGAACCTCTTCAACCTAGGCGAATTAATTGGCAGATCATATTTTACCTGACACGACGCTGCTACACTGATCCTTCCACGTCTTTTCTTGGCTGAGGGGACATCATGATGTTGTCCTCCACCTCACCTTGGCTCCACAACTTTTTGCTTACAATTTTGTTGAACGTCAGGCCGTTGAATTGTCGCCTACGCACAAGGTCCGGGGGGATAAACGCTAGCCGATTGTTTAGACCTCGTATTCAAGAAAAGGATTGACAAGAGGTGGTAGGGGTGAATTCGAGTCCATGCTGAATATTATAGCGCTGCGTTGGGCTCACGTCGGCGCACCTTGTAAGGAGGAGTTCAGTAAGTGGTTCTGGCAAGTCAATTCCAGTCACTAAGCATCTCATGTATATAAGTGAACGGGGTGAAGATGAGGTACACACCTGGGATATCATCGATCATCTCCCGACATGTCCGAGTCATCACAAGCCTTAGTGTCGCTCTCGGGAGTCTCTGGTGGCAGCAAGAAGGCGCGTGAGCTCTGCTTCTAGACGGCTGAGTGCTGGCCTGACCTAATCGTTGAACACGGAAGACACGCCTGGGTGCTTTCTTTCGGGGGCTTGAGTACGTTGACCAAGGCCAGGGACGAAGATCTGCGAAAGAGGCCGGGATTTCGGCATCGAACTTCGAGACCCACCTGCGATTACCGCTGTGACTATGCTTCACTATCGTCTGCCAATCTATGAGGTAACAAAAGTCACCGATGATTACATTACAACTGAAGTCATCTTGCCGGACGAGGACTCTACATCTTCTCCATCAAGTGTCCGATCAACAAGAGTGAACGAAAAAAATAGTACGCGAAAGCGATATCGCTGATGTAGAACAAAAAGCTCGGTGCTGCTCGACTAGCATCGTCTCCATGGTCGCACCAAGATTTTCAGTGCGCACAGTCGTGTGAGGATGATGTGCTGAAGGGGGCCAGCTGCTACAATCGGGAAGTGCATCTATTGTCCATATGTCCATCCTTGTTTGCGATATAACTAACAGAGGTTGGCGACCGTGGACTGGGGTTCAGCATGGTCTTACCTGCGAAGGATGGAACAATTGCCACCAAAAGACAACACTTGGCACAAGACGGTGGATAACAATGTCAGTTGTGCCATATGCATCCCACGCGAACCATCGATCGCGTAATGAAACAAAGCCACGTCCCGTAACCGTCGACTCCCAATTCAAATCCCTATGGAGACTACCATCGACATATGCTCGGTGTGATGACCGGAAAAAGCGATAGAACTGGGCCAGCGCCGTCCGAAGGAAATCGAACTGCTAGATAGGTAAACTTAAATCTCCGTCAGTTGTATGTACAATTGGATGGGTAGCATGATAACAAGGAGCGAAGTCGAAATCAATGAACGGCTACTTCACTTCCGGCCCACAATATATAAGGCGACGCCTCCGAAGGGGAACGGACAAATCTTAGCGTCGTAGCTGCACGGTGTTTAAACGCTGTGTGGTACATACACTATACCGATGGACGAACAAATCCCAATGGTCCCGCTCAGTCGCTTCGTTGATCAAGATGACTCGATGGATTCCGCGGCAGAGGAAGTCTCCTCCGAGGCGGCCGTCGCACAGGCCCTCGACCTCGACCCCCAGCGCGATCCAGGAGGCATGGAGGTCGATGGCGTTTCGTACCCCCCCTCTCTGAGGCGAGGTAAGAGGGCTCTTGGAGTTGATGATGCTCCAGCCGAACTGGATCCACTCGAATCCGGATATGTAAGAAGGCCAGCGTCGGCTGTAGGAGCTATCTTCAGCTGGCTCACACCTCAGCAGCCAACGATCGCGAGCACGTCGTCCTCAAAGGAGCTTGTGCTGCACTCATCATCAAAACAGGTGGCGGGCCAGCCATCATCGACGCAGCTGGCACCGCAATCATCGTCAAAACAGCTTGTCATTCCGCCGCTGCCATTTCAGCTGCTTCATTCTTCGTCAAAACAAGCAGCAATCCCATCAGTGCATTCCTCGTCATCGAAACAACCAGTGGCAACCGCAAAGAGGTTTGCAGTGGCGGGACCTGAGCGGGACAAGTTTGATAAGGTGAGGCAATGCATTCAAACCAATGGAAACACACTCACGAGTATTCACAGTTGTCCCAGAATCTAGGGCAGGAGCGGACCAGAAGTACAGGTCTGAGTAGTGAACTTCATGACCTAAGAGTCCAATCAGCAGCGGCAGTGAGTGAGACCAATACCGTGGCGGGACAGGACTAAGAGGAGCATAGCTTTGTCAGGAAAAGGAGAAAACGCAAAAGTTACAGATGAATCTCGAAAAGTCCAGCCAATTAATGGAAGATCTTCAGCAGACCAATCAACGACTGGCTACGGAGAACGCTACAGTGACTCAAGCTTTGAGCCAGAAGGATGAAGAGGTGCGAGGTGTCATAAAGCAGGTAGACCTAGTACTGGAGAGAGCGAAGGAGACAAGTGGAATCATTCAAAAGCTTGAAGAGCAGGTAATACGATTGACGCTGTCGAACCAGCAAGCAGAGCAGGCGCGCGAAAAAGCACAGATAGAGTTGGACCGACTTACGGTGGAGCGGGCGACCTATGTTGACGATCGATTCAAACAAGTGAAGTCCGCCTTCGAACAGCTAGTGACGCAGAACGACATGCTGGCGGCTGCTTTGAAGGAGCAGGAAAACCGACGACTAGGCTGCGAGCGGCTGGGTGAAGTGCCGCTTCCGAATAAGCACACAAATTTACCAGCACCTCAGCAGCTCGAAGGGAACTTCATGGACATCGACCAGCAAGTGTCAGTGATGCAGGGTATGGCGACGAAGAATCCTCTTTGTCCCGCCGGAGCCGAAGCGCCCTTGCGAGGACACGAGATGTTGCTGCCCATCCAGACGGCCGCTCAACACGAAAATCAAACCCGACAAAACCAGGGACCGACAGGGACCGACAGAGCTGATGATGAAGCTCCGTTTTCGGCGCTATCGAGTACGATAGCCCCGAATAACAATAATTGCAGCCCGGCTAGCTCAAGCCAGGGACCGCCAGACCCGGTCCAGAGGGTACAGTCCACGCTGGGCATCAGTTTCTCGTGGATGAATCCTCAGCTAGTGCCCACATTCGCGACCGCCCAAGCCAAGACCACTCGACGAAAACAACGGAGTGAAAAAGTTATTCAAGGCCAGGGCATCGCCATCCCTCAATTGATAGTACAGGATACGGGGACAACGGCTCAGGGAGGGGTCGAGGGGAGTAGCGTTGATCAGCAGCAATCAAGCGCCCCGGCACTGGATTCCAGGACCGTAGATTTGATTGTTCAACAGGTGCTGGCTGTGCTTGGAACAAAGGGTTTGAAAACTCACCAGACAAGGTCAAGGCATGCTTGGAGGGAGCCCATCAAAGCGGAGGCGATCTCTCAGGACGACCACTGCGCTTGGATGGCATCCATTCGTGAACTCTGGAGGAAGTTATACAACATTGACCAGACTTCCGACTTCCTCACTTACGAGCCAATCGACTTAGCCATAGCAGAGCGATGCAACGCAGGCCAAATGGAGGTGCCAGAGCAGTGCTGGACGCTGGACTTCTCAGAGCAATGGCTAAAGTCCCGGTGGAACCTGACCATCCTCAAGCGCATGGTTGATGCAGTACACACGGCGAGGAACGACGGAGGAGGTTGGGGATTGCCTGACGTCTCCGACAAATATTTGATGAGCCTCCTCCAGAATAGGCTGAAACAAAGTCAAGAGGCTTGGAAGTCAATCCAGCCCAGACTCCATCCAAAAAGCGATCGATTCGAAACGCCAGCTGAGGCAAGAGACAGAGTCATAAAGCAAACTCAGATGACTCAGCAAAACAAGGCTCGCAGGTCTGCTAGGTATAGGGTAGGTCGCGTGTCCTCTCGTAGCATGGGATAGAGCTGACTCGCGAGAAGAAACACAAAGATCGCTTGAACATCCTGAAAACAGTCATGGAGATCGAGGGAAAATGCGGCAAGGATGTCACGGCGTGGTCATACTTGAAGGACGTTGTGGAAAAGCTGGGCGTCAACGGGATGTCCGACGAGGAAGACGACGTGAGGGAGATGGACGGAGCGCCTGTGAATGTCTTCAAAATCCTGCGTTGTCCTTGGCGTGCCGAGTTCGTTGAAGATGATATGAGGCGGATAGACCGCTTGGGGGATCAGCCGGGTATGCGTGCAACCAAGGGAGGGGGTGCGAGGCGTCCCAGGATCACGGCAGTGGGGGGCAATCAGCAACGGATCGATAGCCACCTTCCAGCACCCAAAAAACTGCCCATCCAGCTATACAACGCAGAATGGTTGAAACAGGAGTCGAGATACAAAGGGCAGGGTTGGGAGGATAGGGAACTAAAAGTGGTTAGGGATGAGTTTAAGATCCTTAAACTTCAGACAGAGAACGCACCTGCGTGATGCGTAGCGACTATGTACGTCCTTACAAGGTGTGTGTCAAATACAACGCAAGCGGTTGGACATGCCAAGTCGGTCACGGCTGCAAGGGAAACAACCATAAGTGGCCTTGGAGGCCGTTCGGTCGCTTATTATTTTTGGAATCAAGATAGGGTTCGCGTTTGACATAACGGACTGACAAGCTGTTGAAGCGGTCCGTTGAAGACTGCTCCGCACGATAGAGAGAAACAGACGTAGGTACATGCGTGACCCGGGCCCATGGCCACAGCAATACAGCAGGCGCAGGCGAAGGGAAGATAGGCAATGGCTGAATCCAAACTATGATGCGGGTCATCCGCATCTACCGTCGGTTTGAAGGGCTCACCCGCGGTGACCTATGGGTGCGCTTCATATTGACAAACTCTCCCTACGCCCGTGCAGCGCTGAGAGTAGACTCCATGTTGAATCACGGTCCCGTTCTGCCTTCTGGGCTCGCTCAACCAACGGACGCCATGACCGAGTCGACTCATCGCCGCCTGCGCCCTCCGGATCCCTGCGACTGTTGCTGGAACTCTCTCCTCCTCCTCCTCCGGCGTCACGATAAAAGAAAGGGTTGACCCCGTAGGACGCATCCTTCAACTCCGACACTGATTTCACCGATGCCTTCACCTGAACGGACGCCGGCCACTTCTCATAGAATGGATTCGAAACGTCGAGGTCTCCGAACATGCAACCCAACTGACAGTGGCTCCAGAAATAATAAGTCATGGAGCATCAAGTCAACAACAACAGCTCGACCACCCAGTGATTATCCTCCGGAAGTACGTTTACATGCCTAAACAAGGGTGGAGAACAGTGTTATGCGTACAACGAGCCAGCCTATGCGCCATCCACTTCCTAATGATTTTCCATATTCTTGAATAGCAGAATACAACCTCGAAGCCAAGGACTAATTTGAAGGAAGAAGTCCGACTGAAGGTAGTGGGATATGGCAGCCCTCTTTCGTCAACCAAAACTTATGCCTCCAGATAGCTTCCCAACTGAGCATCACCCAGCTGGGCAACGCGATAGATGAGCCTTCAAGCTTCATTGCAGCCTTCGCAGAAGCATTAGACATCGATGTATCTGCCTTGACCCGCCGCAAACGAAGGCGAACTCGGCGTAGAGTGATCCGATGAAGATGATGAACACCATATGACGCCTGCGAGTGCGACAGTTTCGCCTGCAACCGAGCAATTCGGAGGAGTCGAATCTCAGCTCCCAACCCGACTCATCGTAATCGATGCACACCTGATGGCATCCTCGAGAGTACTTTTCCCAAGGAAGCTATGCGGGATATCGAGTTCACAGCGAAAGCTATTGCGACGAGGGAGCGTGATGGTGTGCGGTGGCCTGGTTCGTGAACCACACGGCAGGCGTGCACGATTCTGAACGGGACAGCGGAAGAAAACCAACCAATG
The DNA here is from genome assembly GCA_032158425.1 of Pleurotus giganteus. NCBI lineage: Eukaryota > Fungi > Basidiomycota > Agaricomycetes > Agaricales > Pleurotaceae > Pleurotus > Pleurotus giganteus. The sequence continues at coordinate 2,226,096 of JAPEHR010000001.1, read as the reverse complement.
TAGTGTCCGATGAAGGATCCAGTACAGATAGCAGCGCATTCCAAGACAAAGTCAAGGGTGCTGGAAGAAAACAACATGAGACGGATCGGATGAACAGTGCTAGACTCACTGCCGTATGCGTGGCAGCGTCTCAGCATCCCAGTGTCGAATACCAGGATGTTCTTTTGCGGAAAATATGCCCATGTCCAACCGAAACACAACCCCGCAAACTGATTGCAGCAGCTCGAGGGTATGTACACGGTGGCGCATCTAGGCTGTCACTATGCAAGTGACAAGTATCGCATGTTCCCAGTGCAAAGGCTCAGGACATTACCGCCTCGGCGGTGAGGCGCGCTCGACAACGAGATGGTTTTGCATGGGAAAGAGAACTGTCTCATCGACAATCACTGTTTGGATCACCGCAGGACCGCCAAATAGTCAATGCCCAGACTTCTGTTTCACCGGCCATCCAGGGTCAAATGCTTGGGGGCACGGTCATATGAGCCTAGTTGACTCCCCAATTACATCTTCAGGTGAGTGATACCTTGAGCAAGCTTAGCGTGGGCGAATATCAAGGTGGCGCAATTGCGGGAGGGTGATGGGAGTGTGATGGGCCTTTGGAGGAGATCCTGGCGTACGAAAGGTAGTCATTCTTCTTTGAGAGATCGAGGATCTCCCGGACATCCCGAGAGAGGGTTCGCTCGGAGGGCAGCCACACCTCATACGGAACATGTCCTGAAGTGGTGGGTCACAGAGAATGCGATAGGGCCGATGGCACTCGTACATCCATCTTGCGACGAGGAATCCTTCTGTGATGGCCAGCAGCAACCCTGGGGCCACAGTCCTTGATGTGGTGCCCTAGGTCGCCGGTCGAGTTCTCGTGCCTGCTCCGAATCGGCTGGTAGGGAGAACCGAGTCCAAGGTCAGTACAGAACTTCCGGTGATCAGCGAGTACAGCAGACTTACATTTTAGGCTTGAATAAATACTTCACTTGCCCATTCTCAATGACGATCTTCGGCTCTTCAAAGTGCTGGTAGCATCTCCGTTACAAGAAAGAGTGAGCGAGCGGTGACGATAAGATCGACCCGAATACTCACCGAGGACTTCCTCGTTGAACTCTTCGACGCGAGTCTTCTTACCAGCTGGAGCTTCATCAACTTGCATGGGGGACCCAGAGCAGAGAACAGCAAGGTTGAGGTCGACCCTGACTCGTAGAGGACGTCTTTATGCTCCTCGGCAATATATATATATATATAAACTATCATGAATCTGTCACCCTTCTTTCCCCATCCGCTGAACTAGCACTCACTTTCTATCGACTTGAAGAAGACGTCAACTTGAACGATTTGCTACGTCCGCTCCTTCTCCACAGCGGGGCGACGGAAGGACAGATGAGCAAGGAGCGAAAAATTGTGACAGAAAGGAGAAGGCAGCGGATGCTTGCCAGATGAACAAGAGTCGACGGTGGAGAAGGCCCACAACAGGAAAACTCCTTCAGTAGAATGCGGAGAATTGATGAGTTTGACCGAAGACTGGGCAAGGGTAGCGCCCAATTTCTTCGCGACACGTTTGCGGAGGAGGTCGCGCAAGAACTGAGTTCCCTTAACGACGGAGGAGTCAGTCAGTAATAATGAGAGCACAGAATCAGTGCGGTACCTCAGGCGTGTGGTTATATAACGTCAATTTTCGCATTGGGGCATTGGGAGAAAACGACTCCGCAATGGAGACAGCGACGGGTCACCGCACTGATTCAGACAGACGAATCGCGCCGCGGTCTTCCGACGAACACTGTTTCTTGCGAAACCCGTAGAGCGTCAGGACGAATGAGAAGGGGAGTAATGGAGCGCGCCGAGTAGCGCTTTCAAGTTTTTATACTGTGTAGATTCTGTCCACGTGAACAGAAACAAAGGGGCTCGTTTCAAGCGCTGCCGCTAACAGCGCTAACCCCGCACTCTGCAATGCAATCGACCTAATAACAGTACTAGTTTACTCATCTTCATTCTTTTTTCGGAGAACAATACCCTCCCCTATACAGCGAAACGTTGCTGGTGGTCTGTCCATAGCGTCGCATGGGGCTGAACTCAAGATCCGTGGCATGCAATTTGAACATTGCATTGCGACCTTTTTCGACGAAAATTTACGCCATCAAGACTGGATGCTTATGACATGGTGCAATTACAAGTTTCCATGGATGCACTTGCTAGAATACGCCGCCGTCTTGCCAAAAAACGGCACCCTCTTCTCAAGATTGCGGGGGTGCGGGATTAACATACATGGATCATCTTTAGAGTACTGCCATGTGTCTGTGCTAGTTACCTGGCGAGAGCCAGGTCAACCCCCCTACCGTTTCTGCCTAGTTGGGTAATTTTTACCGGTGGTTGGCGCTCATGGAACGCTCTCTTCCTATTGGCAAACGAGCTGAACAATAGATGATTTTGTACTGTAAGACAACCAACGTCTTCTGACTCACTGACAATAAAATTAACTCCATCAGTCCGTCTCCGCCAGGTCAAACCCTTACCGTTATATCTATCGACCATTCCTGATTGCTCAGGCCCAACTACCCACGCCAACTAGCGACATCAGATCCCATGCAGCATGCGTTTTCGAAGTACGAGCCAGGTATATTTAATCGCCAAGGGCGATCGCTGGTACTATGCGGTCATCCAAACCAAAGTTCATCATATCCGAAAGCTGCTTCGGGACTGGTTTCATCTTCATCTGCCCCCTTGCCTGCTCCAGAACTTGACTGAGTGTCTGTGGAACTTCCGGAAGAGCGGGCCTCGCTACTGCTGTCCTCATCTACATAATAACCCACCATTCCACGTCCCACCTGTGTTCTCTGTTGGGTCTTGGTCCTCGATCCCATCATCACTGCTGTTCTCTTCCGGAAGCTTTACCTTGTAGTGGCCTATTCCACCGCCATGGTATCGCATGAGCATATCACGGTCCACGAAGCTGTGAATAGTGGTAACGAGTACACCCATCCATGCTCATGGCAGCTTACATCAAGATCTTTAGATCAGTTTTGAACCTCACGCGCCCACCAGCAGTGCAGACGTAGCGTGGAGAGTTGGTGGGTTCATTCGCGTCTCTCTCGTCCCAAGCTCATCATGTCTCAGCTCGACTAAAGAGGACGCCAAGGTTGAACGGGACCAATGCGACGAAGAGGCCGCAAGCATTTCGCTCACACTGTGCCTCCTCGACAGAGCAACCAGACCAGTGCGAAGAAGCCAGCAAGGCGTAGGCGAATAGCGACTAGACGGTGTAAATGACAGTCTCGACGTCACCATCTGTGTTGAACCTTTCATCCTTCTAGCCCTATCAGCACTCGGCGCACTTCGGAGGTCCCACAAAACACAGCGAAACGCAGGGGTTTGCTTGCCTGCCCAGCGGTGGTGTTGCGACGGCGACGAGAGCGTTGACGGCAGGGCGTCGAAGGTTGCAAGCCTCACTCAAATTTGCGCGGTTATTGCAACGCGATACAAGGTGCTTGCAAGGTCTTGCAATCAGTGCTATTAATACTATGGATATACTATGGATTATGGCTCATCGTAAGGCCTTACTTGGCCTAGTGGATAGTTTGCAATATCTACCATTCTGGCACTATTTCGCTACATTGATAGTGGCTGAATGGCACCCTTACAACCAGCTGTAGCGCCATCCATACTAGAAAGCTATATAATGGTATGTTTCTTGCTGGGGCAGGCATCCTCTCAATGCAGCTATTGACGATGGATGAAGAAATAGTGATATTGGTGTTACTACAGCTAGGTACATGTGTGTGTAATGGGGCGGGAATACAGGGACATTCTAATGAAGCTTGAAGCGCGAGGCTGGCCCTGACAACAATGGAGCCAATGCGAGAATGACAGCGATGCCAAATTGCGAACTGAGTCTACAATCTGAGTGAGACTAGTTGAAGATGTTACGCACCGATGAGACTCACATGTCACGCAGCTAATGGAGGAAGAAGTTGAACGGATTGTGGGTCGATGAGGTAGCCTATGTGATGAGGTGAGACCGATATGCAAGAGCAGAAAACTCACAAACCTGGGAGAACTCGGCCGCTGCAGACAACTAAGCGACCCTACGTGAATGGCATTAGAATTCGCACTGATGTCATTGAGGCGGCGGATCGGTTGACTTACACAGACACGGCGCCAGTCCGTCCACCATCGTCCCCTCGCGAAGGCTTAGCTAGTCTCTACACAAAGTTACAATCAAGGGTGTTGGCATATCACACAAGGGGTGGGCTTACCCAGAGTGGTTTATTGGCAGAAAGGAAAGAGCGGGGGAGCAGGAGCAGACATGAGCAGACTTGGAGAAGGACAGACTGAAGCTTCGACGTGATGCGAGAGGCATTATATACGGAAATTCCCTGCAACAACCAACAAGTCACATGTGCGCGTTGTCTGACTCATACAACAATTTGCATAACGATAGGCGTACCCTCATCGCCCTTGTTTATGCCCAATATTTGTTCGTATCTGAATCTTGAGGCATCCAAGGCAGGGTCGAGGGGCCTTTCACGATGATGATTGGCCTCGTCGATGGGGGGCAGCAACTTGGCAGCCCAAAATGGTCGATGTGACCAAACAAAGGATATAAACAACGACGACGACGGTACGCCTATCGTTATGCAAATTGCTGTAAGCAGGAACGACCGTCGGCGGACCAGTGACGAACCCTACGGCCCAGGAACGTTCGTTCGCAGTTTGAAATGACGATAGAGGACTTGGGGCGATGGCAGGGCAATGATCATGGGGACGCTGCGGACCGGCTCTACTCGGGAGTGTTGGACACAGTCACAGAGCTGAATTTATGTATTAGACGAAGATTCAGGGCTCCCCTCTCTTCCCCTTTGTTCCCCTATATTTCTAGGGCTTCGGCTCTAAACCCGAATTACATTTTATATAGAGAAAATTTCTTCTTCTCAATCCTCAGTCTTAACCATCACACGGTTGCGACTGAGGTATGTTCTTTTCCCCCCGATTCGCATAAATACAAAAGCTCACGGTTACTGTAGAACTCATAACTTACGTTACTCGTTCTACAGGTAATTAGCCAATACATCTGAGTCTTAACCATCACACGGTTGCGACTGAGAACTCATAACTTACGTTACTCGTTCTACAGGTTATGGGCCCCGGTGCCTATTAAATCTGAAAGTCGACAACCGCTACTCCCTGTGCTTGCTGCATAACTGAAGACTCACCGAACCTTACCTAAACACTCAGAAGCCCTAGACCATGTCAGGCGTTATCAATACCATATGGGAACTCCCGACCGACGAGAAGTTCGACGGTCTAAAACCCTTCAATCCCTTTAAAAACAAGATTGAAGATGTCGCGCGACAATGGGGCCTAATCGGCTACCTCGAAGGTACAATATCTAAACCGACGCCGCCGGCTGCACCGACCGTTCCACCTACGACCGCTGCTCCGACTGCGCCAACACCCTCGATGCCCTATTCATTAACCCCTTCATTAGAAGAATGGGTATATCGCGACGGGAAAATGAAATCCACGATCTCCATGAATACACTCGATATCCATTCGATAGTCGATGACGTCTCAACCAAATCCTCCGCCGAAGTTTGGAAGGATTTAATTAACACCTACCTCCTTCGCGACGAGATCAGGAAGAACCATGCTGATAACGCGTTCAAAAACTTGAAGTTCGCCAGCGGATCTGGTCAAACGCTCGCCGAATTCTTCAACCAATTGAAGTTGAAGAGAAAGGAGGCAATGGACTATGGCAACAGGTACTCAAATGCAGAGTTTCGAGCAACCATCGTGAACGCCCTACCTGGGAAAGAGTTCGACATCATGCTACAGGCTCTCTCGAGTTATGAAAACCCCGCCGAATTGATCCAACAAATCGAGTACTTCTACTCGAGGGTTGAATCTAGAGATAAGACTGTTGCATCAAAAAACTCGCAGTTACTCAAGACCGAGTCACATCTTACTGACGACTTCGTTCGGGCCCTCAGCGCTCGTGTTGCACAACTCGAGGGCGCTACACGGAAGGACTCGAAGGACTCCAGGTCTTGCACAAACTGCCAGCGGACTGGCCATCTCGCCGCCGACTGTTTCAAACAGGGAGGTGGGAAGGAAGGTCAGTATCCTAGTTGGTGGCGAGGAAAGAAAGACACCACCGCTGCCACCAACTCCTCTACTGCCAACCTGACCTTCGGTACGCTGCCACAACACTATGCTCTCCACGCTTCATCAGGGTCTTCTACTCCCTACATCGATGCCCCCGCAGGGTTTGGCGTGCCTGGCGTTGACGATCTCGATGCACCGGTTGTCCGCGACCAACATATCTGGTCGGAATCAGATTTCTCCGACGTCTGGGCTGGTTCCGGTAAATGGGACTCGATGCCATTGAGTGAAAGACTACGCGCCTTGAATACAACCATTGGACGCATCGAGGGGGAGAGAGCTACAGTCCTCGATTCAGGTTCAACCGATCACTTCATTACTGATAAGGGCGCCTTCATGTCATACGAGGCGATCCCCTACTCCGAAGGGACCGGGTCGAAAAAGGGTAGTAAGTTCCGTATTATGGGTCGAGGACGTGCGAAGAAGATCTTTCTCGAGGGAGGCGTTGAACGTACGATGACTTTCGACGCCCTGCACACCCCTGACGTCACCTCTGACCTAATTTCGGTTGCCAAGCTCGACGAGAAAGGGTTAACCGTTGTCTTCGGCAAGGGTCTAGGTCGCGTGTTCGACGAGCACGACCGCCATTTCCTCACCGCACGCCGCCGCAACGGTCTCTACCTCCTCGACACACCACCTTCCAGCGATCTCCATGCGCTAACCGCCCGCTCCCTCCAAAAGTCGGTCGACCTTGAAGGCTGGCATCGTCGTTGGGGCCACGCAAGCACTGACCGGATACGCGAAGTGGCTCGGAAGAATCTGGTGGACGGCTGTACAATTATTGGCAAGTCGCCGACCGACAAATGTGTCCCCTGCCTTCACGGGAAAGGTGTGCGTCGTGCATTCGATGCTGATGTGGTTCCCACCTCTACCCCACTGGAACGCGTTCACACGGACCTGTGCGGACCCATACGGGTACAGGCCAGGAACGGTTTCCTATATTCCATGCCAATCATCGATGACGGTACTTCGTTCGCGAGGCAGTTCTACCTAAAAAACAAAGAGGCTGCGACAACTCTGGAGGTCATTGAGGCGTACCGCGCTGAATCCGAGAGACAGACCGGACGGAAGCTGAAGATAGTTCGTGCGGATGGGGGAGGCGAGTTTGACAACCATCTGTGGCACGATTGGGCGAAACAACACGGTATTATCCTTGAAATCACTCCTGCCCACTCCTCCGCTGCTAACGGGGTTGCGGAGCGTCGCCACAGATCCGTTTTTTCTCGCGTTAGGACGATCTTGTTCGAGTCCCAGCTACCCAAGAATTTGTGGTGCTGGGCTGCCTCATATATCGTTTACTCGGACAACTTACTCCCTTCCTCACGTCATCCCGCCATCATTCCCGCAGAAGCTTTCACCGGTAAACGGCAAGATGTCGGTCACTTACGTCCGTTCGGTTGCAAGGCCTACGCTAAGATCGTCGATGGCAAACCTGGGAAACTTGACGACCAGGTTTACGAAGGTCGCTGCATCGGCTATGATGAACGTGGCGTCTACTGGCTTTACTTGCCAGATGGTAAGATCCTCCGCAGCCGCGACGTGGTCTTTGACGAGGTATTTCTCAAAGTGGGGGAGTCCCGTCATACGTTGTCCATCGACGACTATGATTTGCTTCCGCCGTCACTGGACCCTGCGGAACCCGCACCGGCGGAACCTTTTGCGCAGGACCCTGTCCTCACTGAGCCAGCTCTCGACCAAGTCCCTGATGACGTCGACGATGTTGCACCTCCCCAGACCCCTCCTCCACCACCTCCCACTCCGCTCGTTCCTCCGCCGGCCCCTCGTCGTTCAACTCGTGTTTTCACTCACTCCAAGAGCATGCAGGATTCGATAGATTCTGCTGCACGCGAGTCTGCAGCTGTTGAAGAGGGTCGCGCTTGGGCATCAGACGAACCGGCCTCGGATAAGTATTCCGCTCTTCTCTCCGAGTCCTTTGCCCCCGAATCGTTGAACATTGTCGACGCTGGCGAGAACATTGCTTTGGAGGCGATTGGCATCGTTCCGGTCCCCACGACGTACAAGGAGGCAATGCGAGACCCCGAGCGTTGGGAACCTGCCATGCGAGAGGAATTTCGCAGACTTGAAGCTTATAACGTCTTCGGCCCGGTGTGTGACCCTCCTCCCGGCGCGACTGTGCTCGGTGTTATGTGGGTGTACGCGCATAAGTTGAACGGAGCGGGGGAGATCGTCGACGAGAAGGCGCGTCTTGTTGCGATGGGTCCGTCATGCGTCTCGAGTCTCTTCGCATGCTTCTGGCAACTTGGGTCACTCTCAACTTCCATATCTGGCAAATTGACTTCAAGTCCGCATACCTCAATGCTCCCATTGACGAAGAAATTTATGTCAAGGTACCGAATGGGTATAAACCAGGACTCGAAGGCAAAGTTATGCGACTGCAACGGTCGCTCTATGGTGTTGTCCAAGCAGGCCATAACTGGTGGAAGGAATTGGATGGCACTTACAGCGACCTCGACTACAAACGGTCAGAAGCAGACCAGTGCGTCCGCGTGAAGAAAACCCAACGAGGCGAAACGATGACAGGTACATACACCGATGACACCCTCGGTGGCTCCTCCTCTCTCGAAGAAGCTAAACGGGCAAAAGAGGAGATCGGCGAGAAGTATATCATCAAAAGCACCGACCACGTTAATTTCTCCTTAGGTATGCAACTGAAGCACGACAGGGATGAAGGTACTGCAACCCTGTCAATGCGAGCATACTGGGAACGGTTGCTCGAGCGCCATGGGTTCACGAACATCAGGCCTAGATCGACTCCGTTCGCCCCTGGCACCGTTCTCAGCAAGGATGGTGCTCCATCTGACGACGACGAAAGGACATTTATGGCCGACAAGCCATACGACGTCATCGTTGGAGGTTTACTATTCGGTGTTGGAGCGATGCGTCCCGATCTTGCCTACGCTGTAAACGTCCTCAGTAGGTTCAACAAAAATCCAGGCCCGTCTCATTGGAAGGCTCTTGTCCATGTCCTCGGGTATGTTAAAAGGACTATTGACGTTGGCCTCACCTACCGTCGTGACGTTCCGAATGGCTTAGTCCCCGTCACTTACGTTGACGCCGACTACGCCGGTTGCGTTGACACCCGCCGCTCAACCATGGGTATTCTCACCAAAATGGCCGGTGCTCCAACATTCTGGATGTCGAAGCGGCATGACACTGTCGCGTTGTCCACCGTTGAGGCCGAATACATGGCGCTCGTAAAGGGTGCCCAACAGGCGACCTGGACTTACAGCTTCATGAGCGAGCTGGGTTACCCGCAAGCATTACCCATGAAAGTATTTGGGGATAATCAAGGGTCGCTCGACATCAGCGAGAACCCTGTCCAACACGCTCGCGCCAAACACATCGACATTCGTTTCCACAAAATTCGCGAGCTCGTGTCTCCCAACACTAGAGGCATTCCCAAAATGAAGGTAGAATATATCCCGTCCGAGGACAATCCTGCCGACGTCCTAACCAAAGCTTTGTCCTCTACCCTTCATACTCGCCAACTTTCTTTGTTAGGCTTCTCTCGAGGGAGCGCCTGAATCGGGGGAGTATTAGACGAAGATTCAGGGCTCCCCTCTCTTCCCCTTTGTTCCCCTATATTTCTAGGGCTTCGGCTCTAAACCCGAATTACATTTTATATAGAGAAAATTTCTTCTTCTCAATCCTCAGTCTTAACCATCACACGGTTGCGACTGAGGTATGTTCTTTTCCCCCCGATTCGCATAAATACAAAAGCTCACGGTTACTGTAGAACTCATAACTTACGTTACTCGTTCTACAGGTAATTAGCCAATACATCTGAGTCTTAACCATCACACGGTTGCGACTGAGAACAAGGGGGAGGCAAGAAAATAATTAGTGATATAGGGTTGGTTTTTTATTTAGCGGCATGAGCAGGTGAACCAACCAACCATGGTGCGAATAAATTTCCATATATATTACATTACATAAGATTTCAAACCCCGCTTGCCACGCTACCTCCACTATCGCACTCGTCGTCGTTTTGATTTACTCCCACTGTCCGCCATGCACGCTTCGCACACCCAGGAGTTGGTTGAATACTCCTCGCCAACACACGCCAAATGGTACTACATGCCTAGGTGAGCATACTATCTGTGCTTGAGCTTTCGAGAACTTACCCAACGTGTTTCACAGCCCAAGCGCTCACCGGCACCCTCGGTCCTCTCGTCTTCGGTTACAACGTCTCCACATGTGCATATCGCTAGCGAGCTCATCTCTCTCACTCGCCTCCCTCTTGTCGCTCTAGTAGCAGGCCAGGTAGATAAGGATGCATGGTGAGTCGCCTCTGGTTGATCTGAGCAATGTGCAGATGGGGCTGATGTTCCAAGATGGACATGACCATGTAGTGTCTCATCAATTGGTGCAGCAGTCGCTTCGTCCTGAACTGGTGCTATCTTGGGCGTATCCTCTCATGCCGGCAACGTTTCACTCTCAGCCCCTTCCGTAACCCCCATATCTTGTTCGCTCCCCCAGTCTGTTACTGCTTCATACTCCACGGTATAGTCAGGACTTGCACCCCGCTCATGAACATCGTCACCCTCGCTTTCGGCAGACCCTGACTCATCTCTGTCAGCTCCGACGGAGTGCGAACATGACTTCACGGTAAGTGCTTCATCCAAGGTATCGATCAACTCATTAATGTCCTCGTCGTTAGCGGTCAAAGTTGTCTCCCTACGAAGCAGTATCAGTACATTACCACCCATGGAGTATTAGATCCCTACCGAAGTATGTGTCGTGAGTTATGTTTGTCGGAAATCTGAATTCTCTTTGCTGACTTCTTTTTCCCTTTACATCGTTTCACCTCACGGTGTCTGTTTGTCCTTGAAGCACCGTCCGCTCCATGTTTCCAATGCGCCAAGAGGGGTCGTAGTCAGTAGCTCGGATGCTCGGCTTTATGCCAGGTTAATTACACTGCCTAAAGGCCTTTGCTTTTCGTGTATTTAGTCACTTTAGCTTATAGACATCAAAATTTCAATAGGATCTTTGCCCCAGGAAAAAAAATTAAGGTGACCTCCGAGGGAACCAACCAACCAACCCTATGTTGGGCGCTAAAATTCTGACGCCCCCTTGACTGAGAACTCATAACTTACGTTACTCGTTCTACATTATGTACTCACCACTAACCGTGACCAACAATATCTGATATTTCCAGCCCATGTACTCCGTGGTGGTTGCGCAACCACGGATGTTGTCGCGAACTTGAAAAGCTGAGGACGACGGATGGGTTGCGTCCAAGTTGCGGCTGAGAGTGATGGAGTGCGGGAAGAGGAGAGTGATGCAGGGTGAGGTGCAACGAGCGGATTATGGTTCGAAGGTGGGAATACCACCGACTCGCAACGATGTGAATGGAAGGGTGGAGGCCATGATACCGAGACACTAGCCAGGTGGATAGCGAGGTTGGGCTTACAATGGTGCGTCAGGGAATCGCGGGTCAGGCAAGGTGGTGCAAGGCACGTGTAATGCGTTGTCCGGTATGACTTTGTACTTGTTTTATTGCAATGTCTAAGACACTATACCAGAACAGCGGGGATTCCCTGATGGCAGGGCCCACAGTGAAGATGTCTTTCAAGGTGAATGATTGGTGTTTCGTCGTCAGCTCGCTTTGCCTGAAACAGCCTACAATCACAGCTCATTCCTCTGCTTCCCCCATGGCCCCAGTTCATGCTCACCGGCGCCGAGCTCACCATCTTTTCCCGTCAAGAATATCGTCCACCGCTTGACACATTTCACGTTGGTCGCCTGCCTCCCTCGCACGCGATGCCGTACTCTTCAAGTCGCGAGCGTTGACGGTACGTCCACGGTAAACACAACCAGGCTAGATATTAATGGCCGTGTCAGCTTACAGGACTTAGATCATCGTTGACCACCACCACGCGCACATACGCACACCACAACGATGACGCACGACGACCTCAGCAAACCACTTCGGAGTCTAAACATTACAAAAGACCACTCAGATTCTCTCCACTCTTCCTCCCTCGCCACCCGTCCTGGCGTTCTTCAGCACTCCTTCCTGGACAAGGCGTGGATGTTGCTGACGGTGCCCGTGCTACTGGTGGTGATGGTGACGCCGGTGGTGGCAGCGACGCAGAATGGATGGACGTCGAAACTTATAAAAACACCAGTCTCTGCGGACATCAAGACTTCGCCCTCGCAAGCCCATCCACCTTGGAACATGTCAGGCAGTCGTCTAGGACACCTGGGGATTCAGATGTTGAACGACGCGTGTTTGCACCGAACAGCGTTGATTATGCAGCGCCGTTTGCCTCAAGCAGCACTGTATACCCCCACCTCTGTTGAATGCCTTGGCGCTTCACTGCAGGTGCTGAATTTGAGTTATACTTGGCTGGATACACGAGTGAGTGGACACAAGCGGTTGACACCACATCTTTCCTCCGGACCTTCCGATGCGACTACACCCCTCCAGACTTCGCAGACTGGACGATCATCCATCTTTTTGTAGAATCTGGAGAGCATATATATCCCAACTAAACGCTCCACCTGTGCCCCTACCGATGATCGACCCTCGCTCTCCAATACTGAGATCATATGCCACCACACCCCGCCAGATCTGCTCTCACACCGCGACCTCCAGGCGCCCTGTCAGCATGACAATGTGCTCTCCTCGGCTTGTTCCGCCAAGGAAATCGTCCGACACTTCTGACCTGCTCGACTAAAGATGACACCAATGTGGGACAGGTCAAATGCAGCGAAGACAGCGAGGCAGCATTTCTCCAGGCGACACAATCCTATTCTGTCAGGTTCTGCGAGTGAGACACCCAGCCATTTTGAGGGGTTTTGCTCACACCGAACCCGTCCGAAGCCTTCCGTTTCACGTTGCATTGGTGGGAATGATGCGATGTTGGCAAAAATGAGATAGGCAGCGTCTCTGAACGTAGATGGAAGGGGGGAAGCTTTGGTTCATGGGCACTTATGTTGAGAGCGCCCAAGAGGAGGGAGGGAGGGGGCGGCTAAGGGGGGGCAATGCATGATTCATGGTGGTTATAAAGGCCTTAGGGTTGGACAAGAGGATGGCCACCTACCTTGGGGCAGTCTCGTCAGCAGACGAAGGAGCCGAACGTATGGCCCTCCGTCCCTCTTGCCTGACGCGATGCGTGGGTCAGATCTTCGACAATTAAACACCGATCGATTGACATCAAACGACGCTGCTTCTGCAAGCTGGTTTGCACGATGGGCTCCGTTTGACTGCGACGCTACCGCCTTCAAAAAGACCTTTTCTCTGAGGCTTAGCGTCTGGACACTCGAAAACATACCTGACGAACATATCCAATAAGCCGCATGATCAATTCTGAGCCTCGGACACACTGCTTGCCTTCAACGTCCAGTAACATTAATTATGGGTTTTGTTACTAGTTGCACCGTCTGCTGCTAGCTTTAGAATTCGAAGCGTTCAAGAGACGTCGTGACATGAATTTGGCTCGCTCACGATCATCTGGATTGCCACTTCTTGATCATCGTCGTTTTGAAGGGAATACTGGGCTCACACTTCCCTCTCGCCCTTGTGCTGCACACTACGTAACGCCGCTACGCGCTATCCAGCTGGGCCTCGGACAAGTTGTCATTTCCACCCCTTTTCTAACGTAGGACGCGGAGCATTCCTCGTGTGTACAGCTAACGTATGCTTTAGGATTTTGTTGTTCTAAAGTAGTAAGACACGTTTGAAGCGCACTTTCGTATGTGAGGGTGTTCTCATCCACGTAGTCCGTCCCTCGCGATGTTCAGGAAATGCTATCTCGGCGGGCTGCAAGAAAAGCTGAGCAGACATTTGAGAACTCTGATCAATTTTGAAATTAGGTCACCTTGTTCACACCACCATGAATGCCTTCGTTGTCGCCATTCAATCTGGTGCCATGTCCGTGTGCACATTGACACTCTTCTGCCTTCTGCAATACATACTTACCTGATCGACTACCTATTTAGCGATGGTCTTTCATAATGCCGTTACCGTTTATTTCTGCTGTGCGAACCCCAGAGTCATCCAACACGCTTCCTTCGCCAGGGTAAGTAGCCCTCAAAGTCAATGGGACCCTAAATTCTCTCCCTCTTGATCTTCCCTTTACCGCATCCTTGTGTGACGTACAATGTTCCAAGCATCCTGCCTCGTTGACTCGCTCACTAAGGTGATATAGCAAAGGTTGTCCTTTAACAGGAGAGCGAAACGTACAAACGGAGGAAGCGTAACTTGAAGTGCGCTGCCGATCAGAGACAAGCATCCACAGTTGCTTAAGCTTGTGTTGGGGTGATTTTTCACTTTCACACCCATCTCACGGCGTTGAAGGGTTTACTGCCTTCTCGTCGCACATCAGACGTTCCTCCGTCTGCCTATTGGGGGTTTGAGTGGATGGATGGCCGGTCAACGTGCGCCGGAGGACCATCAAAGAACTCGTACAAGACCACCTGACAGTTTGTATGTCAATTATAGAAATCATTGTGTTAACTGAATCGTACCACAAGGGGAAATGGATCAGGTCACAGCAAGCGCTTTGACGTTCCAGGTAGAGTTGACTTTGGATCGCTTTCCCGGCTCAAGTCATTACTAAAAGAAACAGACGTTCCGACTTTACAGGCCATCATAAAAGTAACCACAGGATGACTGATATAATACCGTTATTTTACCACTCCAGCGTCGTCGGTAGAGGTCTGACAGCTGCCAGTGGGAAAGTGAGTAGGTGGCCTTGGTGTTGCAGTTTTGGTTCTGCGGCCATGAACATCTTCCAAGTCGTGTTGCTGGGTCTGTAGCAAAAAGATCCTTCAAGCGCGTGGATTGCCAAGGAGCAAAGCAGAGAATAAGAACGCACAATTGAGGTTGCACCACGACTGGTGCTACGACCGAAGATCTTCTTGACAATAAAGAAAGCAATAGAGAAACAAAGAATCCCTAAAGCGCGGAAAGGAAAACACAACACTGTGGTCATGACATCCGCTTATTGTTGACACAGGCTTATATGGGGGAGCGCAAACTTCTCGGTGGTAGGCCAAGCATCTAAACTATTCACAATGACTACGCCATATACTCAACAAGCTAGCTTACACGGATACCGCGGAACGATCCTTGGCCTCGCTGTCGCTGACAGCCACAAATTCATTGCCGCTGGAGGTGAGAATCAAAGCGTAGGAGGACGATCGCTACTCATACCGACCCAGGCTCGGATGGCGTTCAGGCATGGAGTATCGAACCGATGGCTCTTCTGAAGCGGCCTGTCATCGGGACGTCGCTGAGAGGGAGTACCACTGCAATTCTTTGGATAAGGCAGGAGGATGCGACCGAAGAGCTTTTATTATACGGCACGCAGAATGGATACTTGGTGGGCTGGAAGCAAACCAATTTGGTAGGTACCAGACAGTATCTGTCGAGCTCGCTGAAGGGAAGAAACTAGGACGCGATGGTGGAGTTACACGCCAACCGTATTCATGAGCCAGGAGAAATCAGCGGGTTGGCATTCGACCCTGAGCTCAATCGCGTCGCTGCCTGCAGTCGAAATGCAGTCGTCCAGGTGCTGCCTCTGGAAGGACTCAGTTCACACAGAGTCATTTTCTCTGTGAAATTGGACGGAACCGTTCCAAAAGGAGTGGCATTTGGCGGGACGTCCAGACAAGACCGCGATCTCTGGGTATTCGGGCTGTGCGACGGCGATATGTAGGTCGTCCTCAGTTGTAGGGAATCTTGCTTTGGCTCATTCTTCGGCAGAAGTCGCCTACGAAATCAGGGTGAAATAGTTCAGACTCATCGAATTGGTTCTCGGATGTGAGCGTATATATCCGGCCATGATATCACCATTGCTGACGAACTGTTCTGGACAGAGGGAGCGTGGCCTTCAGCAGCAAACGGAACGTTTTCTGCATAGATGATCCCGACGAGGGTATCGTGCTATTCCATTGCGAGCAGATGACCCGTACAAGAACTTTCCAGATACCCGTAACGAAGACAGTTCGACCGCGACAAGTAGCTTTTGCTGATGATGGAAAGGCGCTGGTAGGTGGGAGTGACCACGGCACGGTGTACGTCTTTGATAGGCGCAGCGGAGACACGACAGCCGAGCTAGTGGCTTGCCAAGGGGAGTGGTTACAGTCGGTCGCAGTAAGTTATTCGATCGCAATTCATATGCGAAGTCTGAGCGAGGGCAGGCCGCTGACATCAAAGGGGAAACAACAATTTTTGCGGCAAAATCCAATCACGACGCTGGGAACGAAATTTTTGTGTGGAAGAAATCTACTGCTCCAGCAGCGCCAAGTCAACCACTAACTTCCAAGCAAAAGAATGCCGGTATGATAAGAATCTTGCAGGTTGCAACATACGTCCTCGCATTGGTGGCGTTTATAACTTTTATCTGCAAGAATGTGCCATGGAGAATGGTAACAGGTGGAAATGGAGTAAACAGTAGGGAAGGGCCCAAGGGGCCACCGCCGCTCAGAGATGTAAGTCTGGGGGGGATGCGAGCGGAGAGGAGGGTTGGAGATGTGATACGGCTTTAAGTACTGCAGCGTAACTAGCAATAACTGCGAGCGTTGTCCGAAAGTAAGGTTGCAGTGGATAAACTGCCTACTGCAAAAGCTGTTATGTTGGAAGGACAAGGTAAAATAAACCATCATCATGGATAATCGTTTACCCAAACGGGAGGTCCTGAGGGAAACTTCCGAGGGCAAGCGACCCAGCTAGCGCATGATCCATGCTTGGGTCGCAGGGGCTCGCATGTCAATGAGGGGGGTCGTAGTCGTGAAGGTGGTTGGAGGATTCCAGAAGGGGCATAATACATAATGGGCCAAGGCATCAACTCAACTGCTAGCAACCGCTACAGCGGTGTCGCGCAGGAAATCGTCAGGAGAGGACGAAACTGCAGTTGGAGGGAGCTGGTTCGAAGCTACGGTGTGGGCCATCGCTACAGTGATTAGGCTGACGTTCAGTGGCAGTAGAGTGCAAATTAGTGATAGGCAGCCATTTGAAGAGCAGCTACGGCTCGACCGGGAACAATCTCCACTGCGCTGTACGCGTACGCATTGACAGGAGATGGTTTGCAGAAGGACTTGGGCCATCTGAATCGACCACCAAGCGCTGAAGCACCTGGCAATACGGCTCTCAGAAGGCAGAGAGCGTGACTCTAATGCCGCTCAGCGTTTCAACATCGAGTAGCGCGATGTTCGGCTGTGGGCAGCACCCTGCGAGTGCGCAATAGCGTAGCCGCCACTCCTAGGCCAAGCCACCTCCTCGCTGAAGGCTGACTATCTACTGCTGTGGCGAGCGGCGGTTTGGATGATATACGTAGCCGTTGACGCGTACGCTTCGTCTCGATAGCGAGACTTCACAGAAAGATCGAGCATCGTTCTCATATGATCATATGCTTTGGTCTCGACAACGAGACACATCACACGAGTCAGCTGCAGGTCCTAGCTGTCGGCGTTTGCGATTGGATGAGCGTCGGGACTCGGGTGAGAATCAGCTATCCTTACGATAGCCTCGCCTGCGCTTGATGACAACCATGTACATCTCTACCAGGGTCATTCTCGCGCAAGGCACCACCCCACACTGATTGTCTGTTCGCACAAGTTCATTCAAGTTCGTACATCCAAGGCGCGAACAAGATAAAACAGATTCGACCATCAGAATATTGAACAACTCACAATCTCGAGAGTTCCACGGAAGTCTTGATGGACCCTGAAGATCTAGAAAGTGTCGGAATTGCTAAATACTCTGAGGGGAATTTGCCGCGTACGAATTAGCGTTACCCAGCGTACTGGTGTCTCAAGATTTGCAAGGGAGTGCCTCAGCGATCGATCTCGCAATAGTCCGTCCAAGTCAGGGCAACGAGTACATCTGTTTGTGGCTCAACACATAAGGATCGCAGATCGCGGATACACCTACTCGGAAGAGCAGACAACGAAACAACTTGTGGGTGTTTTCCTCCACACTTGTTGATTGCGCGAGTATGGTGAGCGAGTGACCGCCCAAATTCTGGACATTCCGGGGAGCCAGCCGATCCTTTCAATTTAATTCACGATCAAAATTACGACACAGCAGGCTGAGAGCAAGGCAGAGGGAATACTCACATGTGCTCGTTGGAAAACAAAGGCTTCGTCCTTGAGCTGGGATTGGCTCACCAGTTCGCTCGATTCGAATAAGATTCAAGTTCGTACGTAACTTGAGCGTAGTTGTTCTGACGGAGTTGGTTGCAAGCAGCTACGTACAGACGAACGGTGATCTCCTGAATGGAGATTCCCTGCAGGAATAGAGTTTGATAACGAAGAGAAGTTGAGCCATAGCAGTTCTAGAAAAGCCTGGGCAGCGAGCAGCAACAAATTACCAAGTCTCGACACATACCGACCATTATTATCCATTCAGGGCGATAAGTCGCAATCAAAGTGAGATTTTTCGCTCGTCCGGAGATTGACGAAGAAGCTATGCAAATGAGCGGATGAGAGTATGAGAGATTTTATTTTGATGGAAGTTACCGTAGAACTGAAGCCGTTCGGTCCTGCGCAGCTGAATTCTGTGTTTTGGGTTATGGTAGAGTTGTTCAGGAGAGCGAAGACAAGTTCTAGACAGAGGAACTTACAAACGAAACGAAGTGCGCCCACACTGTGAGCTGATAGCAAATGTTCCTACGCTGGCCAAAGCCTTGATTTAGAAGCACGAAAGAAAGGAGCAGACACGTACTAACAACCAACCGAAACACCTACACCAAGATGACCCTGATTACCATCTCCTCAGAATACATCACTTACAAACTACTTACAAATGCACTTGGTCTTCCTTTCCCAAGGTCACCCCATTCAACCCAATCTGTTGCGCTACGTGGTTCGATAACGTTGACAGCTTCGCTCATAATTGAGTTCGTCTCTTCAGTGTTAGGCTCAACACGGCGATCTCGATTATTTGGTTCTGCGCAATCGGCGGCGACTCGGAGGCGGACAAATTGTATGTGGTTGGTAACGCGCGACGGACGACAGAGGAGAACATAAATAAAGCTGCAAGAAATCACAAGTGCGTCTGAGCGTGTTCCATTTGCTTTGTAGAGCGTACCTATCATGATCCAAGACTGTCCACACAAATACTATCCTCAACGGCGACGGATTGACTAACCTTCCGTATTCATCATGATGACGACAGTGCCCCGCTTACAGCTCCCTCGCAATCCCTTCAAATCTACAATCCAAATCAGCGTCAGTACGCCACCGCTTTGCGTTCTTGACAACGCCAGCTTACTTTGGACAGGTTCAAGCCTCACGCCAGCGAGGACGCACAAGTATGAGGAAGATTTGCTGGGAATAGTGGAAGTCGAAATCTCCTGCGGGGTTGAGGTTTCACAGACTGTTATGACATAGAGCACGACGGTTGCCAGGGCGAGCAAACAGCACTCAAATCGACATTACCCTGCATGCACTGTGAGCTGTTTATTCTACAGCAACGATGTTCACTTACATCTGCTGCCATCGCAGAATCAGCACCATGCGCACAACAAGTCAATTCGCTGTCCCATCCGGTCGATCTCGGAATTCTCGTAGCCCTTGTACGCTCGCTGCTAGCTTCGCAAACATATTGTGGATCTGTCGGAGCATCTCATTGTACCGTTTGCGTCCATTGTCAAACAGAAACTGTGTAGATCCGTTGGATCATTCAGAGGCTGAATAAAGAAGCGTACCTGGTACGTTGCTCCAAAGGGAGAATTAAGGTTCGTGGCATGATGATTTGAATGGGCAAGGTACGTTGGGGGAGGTATGGTTGCGGGAATACAAACAAGCCCGCTTCCCTCCCTCTCCGTATGTCAAACCAAGTATTGAGCTTATGTTTTCGAGGGGATTCACTCGCTTTTGTCATGGAGGTAGCTGGAGATGTGCTGCCGAATCGAAGCTATCTTGAGTGTCGATGCGCAGAATCCATCCAATGCGCTGACCATATCCGCTCCGGATTGTAAACAGTCCATGCATCATGTATCGTCATCATTGCATGAGGGAGAGTGGCGGTGACGGTGGCAGTGACGTGGAGGAGGAGGTCGAGGTCGACGGCATGGCTCAGCTATACTGTTGCTTTAATTGTTGAGATGCTGGATGCTGGCGATGGCGATGCAAAAGGAGGATGGTGACATGAAGACTGAGGACTGAGGCTGAGGCCTGATGATGCACACAGCAGCAGGGAATAACTACGTACCGCAGAATGCGCGGTAGTGGAGCCAGCAAGGATGATGGATGGATGGATGGATGGATGGTGCTTGGACTTGGTGCTTGCTGAGATGGAGTGATTGTAGTAGTCGTCCTCGTGCTTGTGGTAAAATTTGACCTCAGCAGTCCCTCGACCTCAGCAAGCAGAAGCGGTTAAAAAACAACATAGAAGAAATGAGGATGGGCATTGAAATATTGGTTGAAAGTGTTGGTTGGTTATTGTAACGAGTCGAAGGATAGGTGTCGCAGGAGCGACCAGTAATCAGCGTGTATTGAAACTATAATCCGTATCCTCAGATGCTGGTGGCAAACTAAGGTATATTGTGTAGCATACCTATAATCCGTATCCTAAGATATCCAATTAGTGTATGCTACAAGCAGCACATGCGTATTACTCTCACCTCAGATGCTGGTGGCAAACTGAGGAGAGAGAGTACGCGGCGCGTCTACAAACTATCCACGCTGACATAAGCTGTTCTCCGACAGCCTGTAGTAAGCGGGACGACCGAATTGACTGTGAGGCGTGCTGCGGATTGGGCTTGCTGCGTATTGGGGGGAAGTAATTATAAATAAGATATGATTTTTCATGGGTAGTGGGCTCGCTGCGCATTGGGGTGGCGATTACTGCCAGATTACCGCCACGTGGAAATGCAAAATGCTGATTGGCTGGATTACCACCACGCAGCATCTTGCGCGTGACCTAACCTCCCCTGTGCTCCCCTGTCGCGTTGGCTGGTCACTGCTCAGGGACGCATTCTGCTTTGCGAGTTGCAATTTGTGATGACATTTGGCTGCTATAATGGACAACACACGGTGGGTAAGATCTTAGCCAAAGAAATCCATATATTCCTGTTGGACTTAGCACTGTATGGTGAGCTCTCATAGCTCCAAGCTCACTCTCATACTGCATGTCATGGCTTATTTAGCATAAGGTAACTATAGTTTCTTATTTAGTGTATTTACAGCATATAATTTAGGGTAAAATCTGATGCATTTGGTACTCGATTGCAATGGATCAACCTGAGACCTCGTTGTGCACCCTCCAAAAGCCTTTTCCCACCAATCAAGCTTGCATCAAACCCGAATTCTTACATTTCCCATCCAAATTGTGGAGTGATAGGACTAGTGTGAGGATGGCATATGGAAGAGCAGCCAGCTCTTCCAGTACACATTGAACACATATCCATTATTGACAAGTGTGCAATCTCATGTTCTAGAATGGACACCACAGTGATGCATGAATATTTTCTCATAAATTTAATGGTCTTAACACTATATAAACAAACATGGTATGCAGCTGAAGTTCAACAGCATTCTATCATATGTTGAATTGTATCTGGAAGGCTCTGAAGTGTGTGCTCAGGTGTCTAGAGGTAGTCTCTTCTTCTTGTGTGCCCCTTTTTCTATTTATTTTTTTTATTTACACCACCCCAATGAGCACTGAGCCCAATGCCCAGCGAGCTGTGAATTGGGGTAGAGATTAAGTTCAGGATTAAGTCCACATTGCATTTTGCCACATGTGCACAGAGTGCTAAGTGCAAGTACCCGCCTCTGCAAGAGTTGTGCAATGACCACAGCTTGAACATCAGCTTTATGGCATATGTAAGGATGCTCCTTACACAGCACCCCTATCACCCCCTTTTCCCCTATCATAGCACCTATATATACTGTAGATACCCCATCATGTACCTTATTTCTGTAATGCCACCACCTAGAGTTTGGTCCTGTCCGTCCTAGCATCCGCATTACAGCATAATCTGACCATATTTCCTGTTGGAAAAACTGCAGATCTCAAACCTTACACTACCTAATGCCTCAAATGATATGTATTATGTCATATGAGTGATGCATATCTGCTTTCTTATGTCCTTTAGTTCATCCTTCTACCTACTGTACTACTTCACCAGTCCCATGCCTAGAATATTATCAAATAGGTTGGGACTATATTTACACTGTACAGAGCTAGGACTCAAGTACTCAAGCTCAACTGTCAATGCAGTGCAATATCAGGCTGCCCACCAAGTTTGCACTGTTACCTTTCATGCATGCTCAATCCTTTTGCTCAGATGTTCATTGATCATCAGCTGGCCATTTTGAGCTACTTGCTAGAGGTCACTGCAACTTTGATGTGTGTATCAAGTTGTCTGGCTGTAATCTGGGAAGAAAATTTGGGTCACTTGTGAGCTGCCTACTCTCCCCTTTTCCCTTTCCCAATTTGTATTTATCTTATTTATTTATAATTACACCACCCCAATGCATAGCGAGCCCGAATTTCACACAGTTGACCTCTCTGTCTCTTGTCACATCCTATCACATCTGTCACATCCCAATACAACTATTGCCCAATCCTCTGAAATATCTCCATAGACTTATTTACCCCTCAATTCTTCCACACATTATGACAATCTGACCAAGAGCTTCCATCTATCTGTCCTTGTATAAATTGAATTTCTCCTAAAATTCCAAAAATCAGCTCTATCAAAATGCATGGCTACCTCTCCTTGATGCTAGCATATGACAGCTTATCATCCTCCTACCTCATATTACAGTCGATTCCGAAAACCTTGACACACTGATCTTTTTTTTTTTTGAATGACCAATGTGTAATTTCCTTTTTCGGCCACTCACAAAGTCAGTGCGCGTAGTCGCGTAGTCCCTCAAAAGCACTCTCGTATACACTACTGAGTTCCAAGTATGACAGACTAAAAGACATAGTTCAACAGCGCAACAATATATCAATGAAGGAACTGTGGTGGTGGTAGAATAGCCATGAAGACTGGAGAGGATGGTTGACACTTAGGGCCTGCTGCCAGCGTAACAAGACGAGTGCAACTAAGATGTTGGATGGAGGGTGTTGGAACAGTCCAACCTACTGTAACATTTAGACCCTCTTTCTCCCCATTTCCTTAATTTCAGAAGCTCACCTACCTGCATGCCAGCCGATACCAGCTCTGACTCGACTCAAGCTCGCTTCACACAACCCATAATGAAATTCATTGTGAACCTCATCAATTGAGAGCTGTATTAGATTATTCGCTGTCGAAATAGCAGTGCCAGAGTGTTGTGGGGTGAGCGGCGGACAGATTTGTGTCTCAACGAAAAAGGAAATTTCTCATTGGTGATGAAAAAAAAAATGATCGGTTTGTCAAGGTTTTCGGAATCGACTGTAAATATCACCTAATTTTCAATTGGACTGGTTGAAACAGAATTAATCATGGAAAAGTGTGTCTTAAGGTGATTTTCTCCTAGAATTGCCTTTTTTGGCAAGTCTGAGACAATCTTTGTGCTTGAATATCTGCAGAACAACATCTTGGATTGACATACATCCATGAGGTACATAGGGAAGCTACACAATGCCATAATTACCTTGTTGCACTGGATGGAGATGGCATGGCATTTCAGAGGCTCAACTGATATACATTGCTAATCTGATGATTGCCATCTAACAGGTTGATGTCAATTCTCTCTGAGACTGTGGTTGAATTGGGAATAAGCCATGCTAACTATGACACAAATAATATTTGAATATATCCCTCATCAAAAATCCAAATATGTCAAAATTTAGGTGCTCCATTACTTTTGGGGGTGTGAGTAATGTCCCCACTGTCTTATGAGGTTCAAGGCTACTGATATTTGAGATCTCGCATTATCAGGCACTATGAGATTGAATCTCCACTGATAAGATAATATAAGTGAAATCTGAATGATGGCACCTTACCATCCCATAAGCGCTTGGCAGAAGTTCCAACATACTGAATCCAAGTCACCAGGGAAGTTTGGCAGATTAGAAGGTCAGATCACCTATTCAGGCTATCCTATAAGCATTAGGGAGCGCTGTTGGCAACTTAAATTACCTTGCTTGCAACTTGCTATGGTGGACCATGGTTGTTTGGATCTTGGACTGGATAAGGCTGGAGGCCAATTGCACAGGCAAGTTCAGTGTGCTTTTGACCATCATGCATCATGCATCATGGCCGGTTACATTTTACAAGGACTCCCAGCTATATATCAGATCGTCACAGAAAGTGTATGGTAGGCCTGCATGGTCATTTCCTTTTCTGGAAGCACTTGGTAGTTTCCATTACAGCACTTATTTTTGCATGGTCATTTCCTTTTTGGGGTGATTTTTGGCCATGGGGTGACCTTGCAAGCAAGGTAATGTTCACAGTTCATAGATGTTAGCTATAGACAGCTGAATGCATCCTATACATTGTCAAGAGTATTTTTTGCTGTGCCAATCACTATGTGAATGTTGCTCACCAGTGCTGCAGATACCCTGGTCAAATATGATGTCCTCTTCACCACTTCGCTGATGAGATACTCTTGCATAGTTTGGATTGAAGTAGGAGGTATGAACATGTGGCAGTTGAGGTCACTTTTGGATTTGGAATTCAGGGTGCTGCATCTATTGGGATATGATCCCAAGGCATGTTCTTCGGTGCACAGACAACATCAAAGAGTGAATGGGTACCACCAACGATTGACACTCCAGATTCCTCTGCCTAAGTGGATGACTTCCTGTAGGATTTAGAATCCTAGATATTGCACTAAATCTCAGTATCAGACGATGAAAATAATTTAGGAATTGGTGCTCTAATCTGTAGCAATGTGTGCAACATCCTTGAATAGAGCTAAATAGTTGCAAAATGTTGAATGATGAGTGTCGCAGACTTTGAAAAGGGTTTAGAGACAGTTTTGAGGCAGAAAAAATCTAGAAGGGGGGGGGGTCTGACCCCCCTTTTAGACAGGCTGCTTGGCATGTTGATTATTGAAGGTGATTCTAAATCCCTGTGGGAAGTCGTCCAGTATCCACATCTGGGCCCCCCACTAAAATCATCTTCAGGTCCCAACTGAGGAGTTCTTGGATATGATGGATCCAGAGCACTGGCCATCACCACCTACCTCACCAATCCCCTCTATTGATCCCCTAGTCCTGATGTGTCAGACCTCAGTGATTATTCCACCAGTTTTGAACTCGTTGAGTTCAGATTAGATAAGTGGTGGAAATATCCAACCAGCTGAAAACTGAAGGTCTCTTCGGCAGTATATCAGCCTCCAGCTCTCTCCACCACTAACAGACTCACTTGAAACATTGCATTCATGGCTGAAGATATATTCATCCCAGATAGTTTGTTTCAAGTTCCTTCTACATTTTGCTATAGCCACCTCTAGAATCCTTTAACATATATTTCTTCATGGATATTTTGCATATGGTAGCTGAGTTATAGTGAAGTTTCAAATGTTCAGCACTGGCATTGGTGTCATAACCAAATAAGGGATTCCATGGAGATATTTCAAGGATTGGGTAATAGTTGTATTGGGATGTGACAGATGTGATAGGATGTGACAAGAGACAAAGAGGTCAACTGTGTGAAATTCAACTGCAGTCATCCCACTTACTTAAGTGTGACACCCAGAAAGATCCGTGAAATTCCTACTATGTAAATAGTAGGTGTCTATACAAGAACCAGCCACTTGTATTGTGAGGTTGCAACTTGCAAGTGCTTGTGTAAGGATGCTCCTTACACAGCACCCCTAGCACCCCTGATCCCCTATCATCGCTAGTATATATACCTTAGAGTCACCCGATGTACCGTAGTTCTCCCTTTCTCCCGTAATGTGATCACCCAGAGTTTGGCCCTGTCCTTCCGTGTGCTCCACCTTACACTTTTTTTTTGACAACGACCACACTCTATCCTACTTGCGTAGCCCGCCGTCGCCGTTATCAATCTCGCTTGTGTCTTTCGCAGCCGCCGGTTCGCCTGTCGTTGACCCTGCTCGCATTCTCACGTCACTCGCGACCCTGACGAAGAATCGCCTTTTCGACGTTGCCGCTCGTTCAGTCGAGCCGCCGTTGTATCCGGATACCCCCGCCGTTACTCGTGTAGTCGAGTCGCTGTTGGGCGCGCGCCATTTGCTGTTGGGTTGGCCACCCATTCCGCCGTTGCTGATACCCCCTCTGTTTTCCGCCGTTCCGCTGAGTCTCGCGCTGGCCGAACCTGCTGTCACCGCCGTTCTTGCCCTTACCCCATCTGGCGCGTTCCTGACGGAATTCCCACCGTCGTCGCTGCCGTCGCCACGTCGTCACCGCTGTTACCTCACCTTTGCTCCTTCCCCTTACCGCTGTGGCCGCCTTCCTCCCCTCGCTCACGTTTGTGTGAGCCGAAGACGCGGTTTGGCACACATATGGGCGGCCCTATATGTGCCGCGCCTTCGGTTTGGCACTCATGCCAACGCTGACGAGGGCTATGGCCCTACTCCTCCGCTGCGGCTTTCCCAAACCCGCTGCTGTCGTCCTACGTCAATGTCGCTCGCTGTCATCACCGTTCCGTTCCCCTCCGATCACCAGCGCATATAGCCACCGAAGAACACATTTCGCAAACCGCCCTCTTTTCCGCCCCCATCTCAGTTCCTGCTGCAATATCGATTGGCGCTTGCCGGTCTTGAGCTGAAGCTGATTGGATTCGAGGCCTTCCTCCCACCGTATGCCCCAGTCTCATCCTTCCGCCTGCTCCTCATCCTCTCTTCTCCTGCTGGACTAGTCCCAACGAGCCCGCGTGTTCCACTGTCGTAACGTCTGGAGTCGGAGAAACTCAGTGGAGCTTCTGGTCAGGTTGCTGTGGACGAGGCGCGAGCCATTTCTCTTTCCTTTCCTGTGGCCGCGTTGCTTACTTTCTCGCCGTTCGCCACGCCATGGCCAGCTTCCGAGTGTCTGCCCCATGCTGTCTATGTGCACGAGAACTCATGGCCGCCGTCTTCGTCTTTCCCTACGTGCGCGCCCCGTTGTCATGTCCGCTGTCTTTTCGTACGGGTACACCCCGTTCTCCACCTCCCTGCTGCCTGCCCTTGCCGCTGGGTGAATTGAGCATACTAGGCACCTTGCCTAGTGCGCGTGCCCCGGATGCCTGCATTCTGGATTGCCATATTCCCCGGCGTCGTTCCCCCCTTTCTGTTGTCCCCCACGTTTCGTTGCCGCGAGCGTGGTTGCGTGATCTCGTGTGAGCCCCTCCCATGGTTTTGGCACACATGTAGTTTGGCGACTGCATGCGCCACGGGTTGGGTTTGGCACTCACACAGCCGCCACACCTCTCCGCCGCCGTTGTCTCGCGTACGCGAGAACCTCCACCGAAGCCGGCCCCACTTCACCCATGACACCTTGCCGAAGCTGTCCCGCGTTGTGTGGCCTTGCTCTTACCCCTTCCCGCCCCCCGCCGCCGCCGTCTCCTTGTCCCTCCTTGATGCCGACCCCACATCATCGCTGTTGCCACCACATCTCGTCCCGACGAGCTCGCATGCTCGTATGAGCCCAGCGCATGGGTTTGGCATGCATTCGGGTTGGCATCCGCATGCACCCTGTGTAGGGTATGGCACTCATACAGCTGCCCCTCCTCTCTGCCGCTGCTGTCTCGTGTATACGAGAGTTCATGTCGAAGCCGCCCCCCCTTCGTCGCTGTTCCCCCCCTGCTCATCCTCTGCCGCTGCCGTCTCGTCTACGTGAGAATCCCTCGACGAAGCCGCCACACCTTCGCCGCCATTGTCCGCATTCTTGTTGCCGCGGGCTTGCTCACCTCTCGCTCGTATGAGCCTCGCGCATGGTTTTGGCACGCATGCGGCTTGGCACCCGCGTGCGACCTGTGTCGAGGTCTTGGCACTCATACGCTGCCACTCCTTTACACCGCCCTTGTCTCGCATTCATGCGAACTCTCTGCCGAGGCCACCCCAACTTCGTGCAGTATTACTGTCTCCCCCCCTTCTTGCTACCGCCGCTGTCCCGTGTACACGAGAGCCCCTTGTTGAAGCTGCCACCACTTCGACCCATTTGATGTCCCCCCCACCGCCGCTGCCCACAATCTCTCACCTCCTCGCTGTCTCCGTGCTTGTGTCGCACTCAGGAAACTGGCTGTGGCCTATGTCTGAAACCGTCGTGGTGGATCGCACCTCGGCCGGCCAACGGCATAAACCATATGTTAATTTCCTTTTTTATGGTACATTATTTTTCATACGAGACCCTTACTTTGCTGTTGCTGCCTGTCAGTGAAGGTGGAGCTGTTATAGTGTTACCTTCCTTCCTTGTTGTCCTCGCCTTTCTTTCACACATATCCTTTTTCTTTTTGTTCACTGCCGCTGTCATTTTTTTAGGGAGTGGAAGAGTGTAAGGATGCTCCTTACACAGCACCCCTAGCACCCCTGATCCCCTATCATCGCTAGTATATATACCTTAGAGTCACCCGATGTACCGTAGTTCTCCCTTTCTCCCGTAATGTGATCACCCAGAGTTTGGCCCTGTCCTTCCGTGTGCTCCACCTTACAGCTTGACTGATGCTAAAGTGCCTTCTATATTGAGATGGTCAAGCTTGCAAGCAAACTCACAATAGAGCAGCTGGCAAATTACATCACTGAGATGCCTGAAATGGTGGCAGAGTTTCAATGGCTGTGTAGTATGGTGAATATTCTGTACTGTAGGCTCATTACAGCAGTTCCACTAATCCTTAACTGCGCCGTTTTTGTTTTAGTGGAAAATCAAAAAATCAAAAAATACCCTTGATGCCGGAGCATGATTCCGAGCTGGTGTCGTGTGAACAGTTAGCCAATTCAGCGCTTCAGCACTTCATTCCATCGTCAAGTCTACGATTAGACTGTCATGAAGGGTTCGCTAAGTTGACTTCACTGATCTACTGACAGACCAGGACTTAGGATGAGTGAACGACTTCACTGTGACTGGCAAGACCGGAGGGGTGTGGCCTAATACGTCTAGTTCTCACGGATTGGGATCATGCTCTGGCATCAAGGGTATTTTTTGATTTTTTGATTTTCCACTAAAACAAAAACGGCGCAGTCAAGGATTAGTGGAACTGCTGTAAGCCCCCACACAGATATAGTAAAAATAAACAATTTAACAAGTTTACTGCAGGTTCAATGTGTTGAGTGACTCAGATTGTTGGTCTTTGAGTGTGGGTAAGGAAGGGTAGTCTGAAAGCTGGTTGTCCCCAGCATGCCTCAATTCAGAGAGGTTCTGCATTATTAATTGAAGCTAAATGTCAGTGAAATAAATAAGAGAACTTCTGCTTTATTATTTCTTACCATGCACATCATTTGAGAGCCTATTATCCCCACAGTTAATCAAAATTTATCTTACCCCTGGTTGCCCCTATCTGAGCTGGCTGTCCCACTTTGAGCCCTATTATGACACAAATCATCCAACCCATGATAAAGAAGCATCAATAGAATAAAACAACCTAACTAGATCCATATACAATTCATAGCAATAGATAGAGCTACTGAAGGACAATCTCAATAACTGTAAGGGGACATCCTATGACCCCTTTTTATTCCCCTTTTGTCTCTGTCCACACTTAGTCGTGTGACACTCGCATGTCATCTCTACCACTTCGTGCTCCTTCTCGATTTCTCATATGCCTTTGCAAAGTCTTGTGATGCTTCTCACAGTTTCATGGCATCTCGCGATGTCTCTCGTGATGTTTCTCGTGGTCTCTCGAAGTGTCTCGTAGCCTCTCGAGCTTTCTCGGACATCTCACTTTCACTCTCATTCAGTATTGACTCTTCTCCTTCTCTCTCATTTATGTAGTTCACTTCTCCTTCCTCACTCTCTTGTATCTCTACTCTCCTCACTCCTCTCTAACCCATGCGGTGCTCCACTCCATCCCTCTTTCACTTCGCGCCCATGTGATATTATTCTCTCTGATTCTCTTCAGTGGCTGAGGTACTATACAGTCGTAGCTATTGTTCTCACACCTTGTATATACTCCTCGCATCTGGTAGGGGGCACTTCTTAGTCTGTTCTCTTTGGATCCACCCTCTACTAGGTGAGTAGATAGACTAGCTAGTCCTCATGCTATATATTCACCTTTGGATCCACCCTCTACTAGTCCACGCAGCGGTCTTGAGGTTGCCCTTACAATAACTGCCACAATGACCATTGAAACTCCACCACTATTTCGGGCATCTCAGTGATGTAATTTGCCAGCCACTCTATTGTAAGTTTGCAGCTTGACCATCCAAATATAAAAGACACCTTAGTGCCAGTCAAGTGCTTTCTTGTGATATGAGCAGCTGGTTCTAGGAGCCTGATCCCCAATATACTATATGCATTAAGAGTTGAAAACATCATGTTATTTTTCATGTGACTTTTCTTGTGACTTTTGAAGGTGGCTTCCTAATGATTTCTCTATAATTAGGCTAGAATTTGATATTTGAATTTATTCAGTTGGATTTAATCAGCTATTGTTATGTGACAATGGGAGGCAGTGTGGGTTGTGGTTGGTTCATGGGATATGTATGGGGTGGAAGTTATTTCATTCTCACCTTTCCTATACCCAGTTCGTCTAAAGCTTCATTGAAAAGAGTTGCTATCCAAGTCATAAAAGGCTTACTCAAAGATGATTTCAGCCCAACTAAACACCAAGGTCAAGGGTAGCAAAACATAGGCAAAGGAGCAAGCAGAGGCTACTACCTCTCTTTCTACTGTGTAAGGAGATGTTCTCAAGTTCAACACTTCAACACTTGGCATAGGACTTACTTCTGCATTTAGCCTCTGAGGTCACATTTCCTTGGACCTCTGATCTCTGAATTCCAATGCTATTATATCATTGTTTATAATTACTCATATAGCTATCTAGGCAGGTAGGGAATCCTTAGCCTTTTCTCTTTAGATTCCCTCCTCCTAGGTGAGTAGTGTATCTTATGTTTAGTACTACACTAATACATCTTTGGAGTCCCTCCTCCTAGCCTCACTGCTGCTGGAGACATATGTGTAAGGAAGATCCTTACATCCCCTTATCACCCCTGTCCCCCTATCCTAGACACTATATATACTGTAGTCGATCCTCATGTACCATATTCTCTCTTTCTCCTGTAATGTGACACCCCAGTGTAAGGGGACACCCTCAACTTCAACACCTCAGCACTATCTGAATTACGGTGCTCTTCCCTTTGATCCGTTCGCCTCCAAACTTGGTACAGGACTTCACCACATACTCCCGCACCTAGGAAAATTCCCTCCGAGGTCACATGACCTCTCCTTCCTTTTCCTCGGACCTCCGATCTCACTCGCACCCAACTCCGATCTCCGATCCCCTGCTCCTCCGGAACTCCGAACTCCGAACCTCGTCCACTAGTTCACTCACCTTTGACTTCACCATCTCCGATACTTCCTTTTCCGGAACTCCGAACTCCGAACTCCGATGGTTACGTCAATACTTGGACTTGTACATAATGTACAGCATTATAGTACGTATTATTACTTATCACCATTGTTTATTGTCTATTGTCTATTATACTATTGTCCATACCTATTATATAGCTACCTAGGCAGGTAGGGAATCCTTAGCCTTTTCTCTTTGGATTCCCTCCTCCTAGGTGAGTAGTATACCTTATGTTCAGTACTATACTAATATAACTTTGGATTCCCTCCTCCTAGCTTAACCGCTGTCGGAGTTGCCCTTACAGTAGAAAAGGCTCTACCTCCAGAGTACTGGGGTTACTGTCACCGGACCTTCCGAGTTTGCAACTCCGAAGTCCGAAGTCCGTAGCTCCCCTACTCCGAGCCTCCAATGCCTACTCCAGAACCATCCCAACAGCCTTCCGAGCAACCTCCGGCAGTAACTCCGAAACCCGAAGGACCTCCGGATGACCCAAAAAAGGCGATTGAAACGCTCTGGACCGCGGCCCACACCACAGCTGACAAAATCACTGAACTAAAGGATTCAGTCACCGGCATGGAAACTGCGCTCTCGGACATCCGTACAATGCTCCAGGCACTGAAACCAGCTGCCCCGAGCCCCCCGGTTATTGCCCCGTCTACGGTTCCCTTTCCCTCCATCCCAACTCCGAAGTCCGAAGACCGATCTGAGTCAGCAGGAAAAATCAAACCTGCTAACCCTCCGATCTTCGACGGAAATCGTGAAGAGGGACGATCCTTCCTCAACCTGTGCAAACTCTGGTTCGCACTTCGATCGGACATGTTTAAATCGGACACAGCCAAAATTTACTGGATGCTATCCTTCTTCCAGAAAGGCCGAGCAAGGGAATTTGCCAACCGTTTACTCCGAAACCCGAGCGAGCTGAACTCCGACTGGCTCCTTTTTGAGGATGAATTTCGCAAACGCTTTCTCCCTGCAAATGAGACAGAGTCAGCACAACTCCGGTTAGAGTCCAACGGTTACTTCCAGAAGTCTCGGACTTTTCAAACATATTTGGATGAGTTCCAGGAGCTGGCAGATCAGGCAGGTTACGAGCACGGAGCTCCGCTTACACTCAAGTTTCGCCGCGGACTTGATCCTTACATTCAGGATCGGATCGCCGAAGCTGGCACCGGACGACCCTCGGACTCGAACACTCAAGGATGGTATGATGCTGCGCAACGGATCGCCGATAATCGGCAAGCCAATCGGGTTTTCCACTCGGAGTCCCGCTTCATCGCAAAAGCTCCAGTCAACCCAAATCCCTTTGTTGCTGCTCGCCCCATACCACAATTCCGTTCGGTCTTCCCAGCTCCACCTCCAGTTCCCGCGCCTACTCCGATTGCTCCGAAACTCCCTGAGCCGAAAACTCTACCGCCCGGAGTTCCGATGGATGTAGATCGCACTCGGACCAAGCCCATCTCGGAGGTCCAGTGCTATCAGTGCAAGAAACTCGGACATCTCGCTCGGGATTGCGAACTCCGATACGATCTCCGATATATGGATCCATCGGAGTTGCAGGAAGCTTTCCAGAACATGTTGGTTGTAACAGATGTTGCAAATGCGCAGAAAGGACAAGAGGAAATAGAGGAAGAGGATTTTTAGGCCCTCAACAAGTGACCCGTACGCCCTTGTTGAGTAATAACCGCTTTTCTGTTTTACCAGTAGAATCAATTAATGAGGAGGTATCTTCTCCTATTCCTGATTCTCCGGAAACTCCGAAAAGCGAAGCCGTACGATCAGTCCAAGTCCGACGACCTACCTGGGAAAGAAAGAGACTTCCCAAGGAATATCGGATCTCCGCAACACCCGGAGAAAACTCTCTCGAGATGGACATTTCGGTGCAAACTACGGATACGGAAGTCCGAACACATCTCCGTGCTCTAATGGATAGTGGAGCTTCGGGCATGTTCATTCATCCGGACTTTGCAGATAGGTGTGGTTTCAATCGGACTAAACTCAGTCGGCCTATTCCGGTCTACAATGTCGACGGAACTCCGAACGAAAATGGATCGATCTCCGAAGTCGTCGATCTTGTACTCCGATTCAAGAACCACACAGAACGGGCTCTATTCGCAGTTACAAACATCGGACGTCAGAGCATAATCCTCGGATATACCTGGCTCCGACTCCACAACCCCGAAATCAATTGGCGCACTAAGGAAGTAACCATGAGTCGCTGCCCTCGGGTTTGTAACACCTGCAAAGACGAAGTCCGATCGGAGAAGAAAGTCCGACATCGTGAAGTCCGACATCTCCGAAGTTGCAGAACTGGACCAATGCCTATGGTTGAGGAACTCCATCCTATCGGACCTCCGGAGTTACTGGAAGTAGACGATGATGATGATGATGAACCTGAAGATGATCCGGACTTGTATTCTCCGGAGTTAGGAGATCGTCTCTTTACAGCGATGCCTCCTCCAACTCCGAGTTATGCAGAACATCTTCGGAGTTTGGACATCCGAGCCTCCGAAACGATCTCCCAACGCCTTGCCATCGCTTTCCAGAAGAATAAACCTCCGGATCCCCGATATGCGGACTTCCCGGACATGGTTAAGGAGTTTGAATCGGTCTTTGCAAAGGAATCCTTCGATGAACTCCCGGAACGCCG
The DNA here is from genome assembly GCA_032158425.1 of Pleurotus giganteus. Classification (NCBI taxonomy): domain Eukaryota; kingdom Fungi; phylum Basidiomycota; class Agaricomycetes; order Agaricales; family Pleurotaceae; genus Pleurotus; species Pleurotus giganteus. The sequence goes on along the minus strand of JAPEHR010000001.1, from coordinate 2,191,941 downwards.
ACCATGGGACCACGCCATCGAGTTGGTAGAAGGTGCAGAACCAGCAAATTGCAAGGTGTATCCCCTATCTCCAATCGAGCAACGTGAACTGGACGAGTTCATTGAAGAGAATCTCCGAACCGGACGTATTCGGCCCTCCAAATCTCCGATGGCATCTCCGGTGTTCTTCATTAAGAAGAAGGATGGTTCACTCCGACTCGTTCAGGACTACCGGAAACTCAATGCAATGACTATCAAGAACCGATATCCATTGCCTCTCATTTCAGAGTTGGTAGACAAGCTTAAGGATGCCCGATACTTTTCCAAGCTGGATGTCCGATGGGGATACAACAACATTCGGGTCAAGGAAGGTGATGAATGGAAAGCAGCATTTCGGACCAACCGCGGACTTTTCGAACCCCTGGTGATGTTCTTCGGACTTACCAACAGTCCTGGCACTTTCCAAACTATGATGAACGACATCTTCCGCGAGCTCATCACCGAAGGAGTTGTTGTGATTTATCTGGACGATATTCTCATCTTCACCAAAACCCGAAAGGAACACCGAGAAGTACTCCGACGGGTTCTGAAAATCCTCCAGGACAACAAACTCTATCTCCGACCGGAGAAATGTGAGTTTGAGCAGACTCGTGTGGAGTATCTCGGAGTTGTCATCTCCGAAGGGCAAGTTGAAATGGATCCAGTCAAAGTCGCCGGAGTTGCAGAATGGCCGGAACCCCGAAATCAGACGGAGCTCCAGTCCTTCATCGGATTTGTGAACTTCTATCGGCGTTTCATGAAGGACTACTCGCACATCGCACGTCCACTCTTCGATCTCCAGAACGCAAAGGATTGGCATTGGGGTGAAAAGGAGCAACTCGCCTTTAACCAGATCAAGGAGTTGATCACCTCCGAGCCGATTCTCGCTGCTCCGAGGGAAGACCGACCATTCCGGATGGAAGCAGATAGTTCGGACTTCGCCACCGGAGCAGTACTCTCACAACTCAACCCCGATGATGAAAAGTGGCATCCGGTCGCATTCTTCTCCAAGTCCTTGCAAGCAGCAGAACGGAACTACGAAATCCACGACAAGGAGATGCTATCTATCATCCGCGGACTTGAAGAATGGCGGCATTATCTGGAAGGGACACTTCAACCTTTTGAGATCTGGACCGATCACAAAAATCTGGAATACTTCATGAAGGCGCAGAAACTCAATCGCCGACAAGCCCGATGGTCCTTGTATCTTTCTAGGTTTGAGTTCACACTCCATCACCGACCCGGACGTTCCATGGGTAAACCCGATGCATTATCCCGGAGAGCAGATCACGGAAATGGCAAGGACGATAATAAAGATCAAGTCCTACTTAAACCGGCCTTTTTCGCTGTTCGCGCAACTGAAGTCGCGCTAGAAGGGGAGGAGAAGGACTTCCTATCGGACATCCGGAGCGGACTTCGAGACAAGAAATTTGAAGACCCAGTAGCCAAGGCCGCGGAGGAACTCAAAAAACTCCGAGGTCAACGGAGATCCGTCCGAGGAGCTGAATGGGAAGAGTCCGATGGGTTACTCCTATTCCGAGGCAAGATCTATGTTCCGGACTTATCGGAACTCCGAAGGAAAATCGTCGAGCGACATCACGATTCCAAGATCGCCGGACATCCGGGCAGGTTCAAGACTCTGGAGTTGGTCTCACGGAATTACTGGTGGCCTAATCTCTCTCGATATATCGGACAATACACCAAGCATTGTGACTTGTGTCAGCGCACCAAACCACAACGCCGACTTCCGATCGGAGAATTGAAACCTCTTGAAATTCCGGAAGACCGATGGAAGCGAATCAGTGTCGACTTCATTGTGGAACTCCCAGAGTCCGATGGCTACGATGCGATCATGAATGTAGTGGACTATATCAGCAAACGAGCCCACTTTATTCCGACGCACACCACCACTTCGGCCCTCGGAGCTGCGAACCTCTATCTTCACAATGTCTGGAAACTCCACGGACTTCCAACCTCCGTCATCTCCGACCGCGGACCTCAGTTTGTTGCGGAGTTCACCAAGGAGATCTACCAGTCCCTCGGAATAAAGCTCGCTGCATCAACCTCCTACCACCCCCAAACTGATGGTCAAACAGAGCGATGCAATCAGGAGTTAGAACAATATCTTCGGACTTTCGTCAATGTCCGACAGGACAACTGGGCACAGCTACTTCCGATGGCGGAGTTTGCATACAACAACCACACCCATGTTGCAACTCAGCAAACTCCGTTCCTCCTAGACACTGGTCGCCATCCCCGAATGGGTTTTGAACCTCATACCCAAGCCCAGAAGATGGAACACGCTTCGGAGTTCGTCGATCGCATGAAGTCCGCTGTTGAGGAAGCCAAGTCCGCAATTGCGAAAGCCCAAGATGACATGAAGCGATACTATGACCAACGCCGAACTCCGATCCCCGAATACGAACCTGGAGATAAAGTTTGGTTGGACGCTTCGGACATCAATATCCGTCGGCCTTCTCGAAAACTCGGACATGCGAGACTTGGACCTTACAAGATTCTCCGAAAGGTCGGACGTCACGCATATCGACTTCAACTCCCCAAGTCCATGTCTCAACTCCATCCAGTGTTTCCAGTGGTAAAGCTAACTCCGTGGAAAGAAGATCCCATCCAAGGCCGACGCCCCGGAACTCCGCCACCTCCGATTATCGTTGATGGACAGCAGGAATGGGAAGTCGAGAACATCATCGGAAGTGAGAGGAAAGGCCGATGGAAGAAGCTCTACTTTTTGGTACACTGGAAGGGTCACGGTATAGAGGAAGACTCTTGGGAACCGGAGGAAAATCTCCAAAACGCTCCGGAGAAAATTCAAGAGTACTACAGGTCCGATCCGAAGGCAATCCGAACGGTCCGATCATATTTTGAGTTATTCCGACACAAGCCCGGAGTTGCGGACATCGTTGAAAACTGGAGAAGACAAGAAGAACCAGCGCGTCGAGTCGCCGCGCCTAAGAGGGGGGGTGGTGTAAGGGGACACCCTCAACTTCAACACCTCAGCACTATCTGAATTACGGTGCTCTTCCCTTTGATCCGTTCGCCTCCAAACTTGGTACAGGACTTCACCACATACTCCCGCACCTAGGAAAATTCCCTCCGAGGTCACATGACCTCTCCTTCCTTTTCCTCGGACCTCCGATCTCACTCGCACCCAACTCCGATCTCCGATCCCCTGCTCCTCCGGAACTCCGAACTCCGAACCTCGTCCACTAGTTCACTCACCTTTGACTTCACCATCTCCGATACTTCCTTTTCCGGAACTCCGAACTCCGAACTCCGATGGTTACGTCAATACTTGGACTTGTACATAATGTACAGCATTATAGTACGTATTATTACTTATCACCATTGTTTATTGTCTATTGTCTATTATACTATTGTCCATACCTATTATATAGCTACCTAGGCAGGTAGGGAATCCTTAGCCTTTTCTCTTTGGATTCCCTCCTCCTAGGTGAGTAGTATACCTTATGTTCAGTACTATACTAATATAACTTTGGATTCCCTCCTCCTAGCTTAACCGCTGTCGGAGTTGCCCTTACACCCAGTGTTTGGCCCTGTCTTTCCTGAGCTTCACCTTATAATATGCCACATAATATATACTTATTACTGAGAGTGCTGTTGGTGCTCAGAATTACTTGCCTTTTGAGTGGTACTCATAATCTATTCACACTCTGGCAGTGCACAAATGGCCTCAATTTCTGGCTCGTCCTTTTGCCAATGCAAACCCTGATGGCATGGATGATACACCCTTCATCCAGGGGGACTTATCCTTTCACCAATGCAAAATGTTATTCCCCTCCATTTCCAATGAGACAGTCCGTATTGGGAGTGTTGTGAGTGGCCCAAGTATCTTACTGCCATTGTGCTAGCAGCCTTGTCTCCAGAATGGTCATGTTGCTGTGATGCTATAATCCCTCTAACTCTGTCAATCATCCACTGTGCCTACTGCTGCATTGCACCCTGATGGCATTCATCCAAGGAGACTCATCCTTTTGCCAATGCAAACCCTCATGGCATGGATGATGCACCCTTCATCCAAGGAGGCTCTCTAGATACCCACCTAACCACAGTCCTGGATTTGGGGCTAACCATGATCTCCAGGCAGCCACCTAACCTTGCTAATTATATTTCTTATTACTTCTCACCTTCAAGCCATCATCATTATGACTCAATATTACCAACTAGGCATCATCAAAGGCAGCACTGAGAAACTGCAACTAGGCATCATAATTGTACAGCTCCCCAAGGAAGTCAATATCCCTCCAGAAGAACACGAATGTTATATTCAGAAGGTCATCTTGATATTGACTTCCTTGGGGAGCTGTACAATTATGATGCCTAGTTGCAGTTTCTCAGTGCTGCCTTTGATGATGCCTAGTTGGTAATATTGAGTCATAATGATGATGGCTTGAAGGTGAGAAGTAATAAGAAATATAATTAGCAAGGTTAGGTGGCTGCCTGGAGATCATGGTTAGCCCCAAATCCAGGACTGTGGTTAGGTGGGTATCTAGAGAGCCTCCTTGGATGAAGGGTGCATCATCCATGCCATGAGGGTTTGCATTGGCAAAAGGATGAGTCTCCTTGGATGAATGCCATCAGGGTGCAATGCAGCAGTAGGCACAGTGGATGATTGACAGAGTTAGAGGGATTATAGCATCACAGCAACATGACCATTCTGGAGACAAGGCTGCTAGCACAATGGCAGTAAGATACTTGGGCCACTCACAACACTCCCAATACGGACTGTCTCATTGGAAATGGAGGGGAATAACATTTTGCATTGGTGAAAGGATAAGTCCCCCTGGATGAAGGGTGTATCATCCATGCCATCAGGGTTTGCATTGGCAAAAGGACGAGCCAGAAATTGAGGCCATTTGTGCCCTGCCAGCAATGGCTTGATATTGACTTCCTTGGGGAGCTGGACAATTATGGCCAGAGGCCCTACTACCAGAAGCTGCTGGGAGCCACTGGCAATGAGGACCTCTAGAAGGGCCTTGATGCTTGTCCAAGCCCTACTGCCAGAAGCTGCTCGGAGCTACTGGGAATGAGGGCCTCTAGAAGGCAGAACCTTCGTACAGAGGATGAGGACCTCTAGAAGGCAGAACCTTCATACAGCGGATGCTTGTCCAAGCCTATAGAGGCCCTACTACCAGAAGCTGCTGGGAGCCACTGGCAATGAGGACCTCTAGAAGGGCCTTGATGCTTGTCCAAGCCCTACTGCCAGAAGCTGCTCGGAGCTACTGGGAATGAGGGCCTCTAGAAGGCAGAACCTTCGTACAGAGGATGAGGACCTCTAGAAGGCAGAACCTTCATACAGAGGATGATTGAGGACCTCTAGAAGGCAGAACCTTTGTACAGCGGATGCTTGTCCAAGCCTATAGAGGCCCTACTACCAGAAGCTGCTGGGAGCCACTGGCAATGAGGACCTCTAGAAGGGCCTTGATGCTTGTCCAAGCCCTACTGCCAGAAGCTGCTCAGAGCTACTGGGAATGAGGGCCTCTAGAAGGCAGAGCCTTCGTACAGAGGATGAGGACCTCTAGAAGGCAGAACCTTCATACAGAGGATGATTGAGGACCTCTAGAAGGCAGAACCTTCATACAGAGGATGATTGAGGACCTCTAGAAGGCAGAACCTTTGTACAGCGGATGCTTGTCCAAGCCTATAGAGGCCCTACTACCAGAAGCTGCTGGGAGCCACTGGCAATGAGGACCTCTAGAAGGGCCTTGATGCTTGTCCAAGCCCTACTGCCAGAAGCTGCTCAGAGCTACTGGGAATGAGGGCCTCTAGAAGGCAGAGCCTTCGTACAGAGGATGAGGACCTCTAGAAGGCAGAGCCTTCGTACAGAGGATGCTTGTCCAAGCCTATAGAGGCCCAACTACCAGGAGCTGCTTGGAGCCACTGGGAATGTGAGCCTCTAGAAAGCAGATCCCTGATGCAGAGAATGCTTGTTCAAGCTGGAGAAACAGAGCAGCGTCATGGCAGCACCACAGCAGTTCACCTGTGGTGTATTAAGAGAGCAATAGTCAAATGCATATAACACTAACTGTATTATGCAGTATGGTTATAATCAGAAGAGAATGAGGTTTGCATCCTTATACTACAATCCTTTTATACCAATATACACATGTCTGCCTCAAGGTATGATGCATAATATATGTTACACCATCTTACTAACGTCCTCATTGAATCCTTGTGCATTCCATGGAATGACTGTGTGATGACACCATAATGTATAATACAGATTACACCATCTTACTAAAGTCCTCATGGAGTCCTTGTGCATTCCATGGAATGATTATGTGATGACATCATGATTCATGTGCACCATGCATGTATCAGATCTAAAGCTGGGTGATCATTGAAAAATGTTCTAGATTCCTCAGAAGATATGATGTGATCTTTGGAAAATTTAGTTATAATAACTATTCTCCCTTAGGATCCAACTCTTGTTAATAAAGCTTTCTCTCTAACTTGATGAGATACCTTTTCAATCAGCCTATTCTATCTTAGTGTCTTTTGCTTCAGCACATCATTGAGGGAAAGATGGAGGCAACTGACTTATCCTCTTGGTGGTGACAATGCTGATTGAGACTCCAATAATAGTATAGATGCAAAATTGGAATCTGGTACTCATCCAACATCTTATGATACTACATGCAATGACAAAGATGACTATGGTGATGTCTGTGTCAATGGTAGCTTCACTCAATGAAAGAGAGGGAAGAGAAGAAGATACAATCATGTATGATGCCTCCATCGTGTGACTGATTATGTGCTGGAATGAAGCTGTTTAAGCTCATCAATTGACTTAACCTCAAGTGATGGAGCATGACATCACATGTAGAAAGTGTCAGTGTAATGCACACACTAGGAGTGATGCGACCAAACACCAGGGACGTAAGGTACAGGATGGGATGTAACTACTATGATAGGGGAAAAGGGGTCTATAGGTAAGGACAAGTTACACTCTTCCACACAGAACCCGGCGATGAAGAAAAAATAGGAAGCAATAATCATACAAAAGAAATAAAAATAAGAATGAAAATTTCCTAGGTCTGCACTATCACTGAGCAGCCAACAACGGAGGTCATGCTACCACGGAAGCGCAAACGGCGGCATAAAGGAGATGGCAGAAGGTAGAAGGAGCAAGTGTGGAGTGGTGAACAACAAATAAGAAACAAGCACTATACCGTTAAGAACAAAATCCGTTCGCCGGCCGTGATGCAATCTACCACGACCGTGTCAGAATGATTTTGCTAACAATGATAGGCAACAGCAACGGGCGCGGGCAGCAAGGGCACAACAAGAAATGGAGGAGGCAAAGATGACAACGACAGGCAGTTGACAGCAAGCTTGGGAAGAAGGTAATGAGAAGCACACTCGAGTGCCAGTACCAAAGCATAGGGCACATATAGCCACCCATATGTGTGCCAAACCGTATGTCTGGCTCCTGCAAAGGTAACAGCAATGATGGCGAAGTGGGGGTGGCTTCGGCAAGGGTTCTCGTATACACGAGACGACAGCGGTTGTAAGGATGCGAACAGGTGACAGCAACGAGGACGAAGTGGGGAGGGTGTCGACAATGGGGTACTCGCATACACGAGACAACGGCAGAGAGGGTGCGGAGGGTGGCAGCAGCATTGTCGCAAATGTAGACGGGTACGACAGCGGCAAATGCAGACGGATGTGAAGCGGTGTCGGTGGTGGGTGGATTGGAGCCGATATATACGCTGGCGAGTATGGTATCCCGGAATATGGAAATTCCAGCGCACGCGGACTAGCAAGACACTAGCTCACTCAATTCGCCTAGCCATGTTGGCGGATATACCAGGGATGACGTAAAGTGAGGGGAGGTGGAGCGCAAGCGCACATTGAACGACGATCGACAGTGAACGAGGTCTCGTCCGCACGAGCTAAAACATGGGCAGCGGGGCAGGGAAGGGAAGGCGACGGTTCGCTCGTGCGAGTGCCAAACCTAGCACGCGGCACATACAGATGCCACCCGTACGAGTGCCAAACCGCAAGCTAGGCTCACACGAGCGAGAAAGTGACAAGGGAGGCGGCAAGAACAGAAAAGGTTGGGGGAGTTCTCGTGTACACGAGACAGCAGGCAATGGGGGGAACGCAGATTTCGCAACAACGGAGAATGAACATAGGGCAGCCGGCCACAAGAAGCTGGGACGACTGGGAAGGCACCGCGGGGTGAATGGCGAGGGATGTTAGTGACGGGGCCAGTGAAAAAAAAGGCCACATATCGTAAATCAACCTCAGACCCCCTGAACTCTACTGGGATATGCGAGGGATCGGACTGTGTCGGACGGCGAACAACCATCAAGCTTGAAGAGGCGAATGGTGGTGGCCGCGGAACAGCGGACAGGGCGGCGGAGTCTGCCGCAGCAGCTGGCAAGGAAAGGCGAAGGCGCAGAGTGAGGCGAAGAGGAAGGAATAGGCGGCGGCACAGAAAGCGATGAAGGCGATGAAGGCGATGATGAAGGTCGCGATGAGGTGGCGAACAACGGTGCGAAACAACGTCAGGTACAATCAACAATCAGCAGGGGTGACAACGAGGGCCGGTGCCACGGCACGGCGCACGAGTCCTGTTTTTCTATTCAGTCCATGACGTGGACGCCGAAATTATGCATCCTCTCGAGGAACCGTTCGATTCCTCCAGTTCAGATTCGGCGCCTATGAACTGAGTTAGTACATAAATGGAATTTCCCTGATGACAAATGATGGGAAGGTCACAGTCACGTCCCAGTCCATTGTAACCAACGCCGACTGATGCTGATTGCCGCCGCCAACGATGCCGAGCACGCTGTTTGTAACGATGAACACAATAAAACCATTATTTCCATCTCACTTTTGAAGAGTTTTAAGGCGGGCTTTCACCATTTTGTTTAGAATTCAATTCTCTACGTCTCTTGCTGCGTCATATGTTGTATAATCACTCATTAACACTATAAATGAAGTATATACTGCCCCAAAACAAACTCAATCATATCCAATCATTAACTATGCCATAGCCTCAATATATAATAGAGTGAGCATATCAGGTACTTGTTCTATGAATACGATACAAAAGATCTTTAATTAAGGAGAACAGCGAGCGCGGCACTTTGCTCGACGACTCCCACGACGGCCGTGGGACCAGTGTCCTCTAAAATTGGAAGGGCGGAGTCTGGTCTGGTCTTGTAACGCTCATGGTAACGGCTTGGTTTATTGACCCTGACGCCTGGAACTTGCCGAACTTAAGCGCGCGATCGAACTGGAGGGATCGAACTAGGACTCCCATCCTCTCACCACGCCCGCGGCCGGGTCAAATCATACGTTCTTCTACAAACGCTCAATACGCCAACTATATTTCCTTCGAAGCATTCGGTCTTTTATGTCCAAAACAAAGTCCCTTATATGCTGGGACACCTTATCTAGGACCGAGGAACCCAAAGTCGTAGTGCACCGAGGATAGCATCACGGACCCAAGTAGCTTGCAAGCTATCACAACCACAATTTTACAACTTGAGTCACAAATTCGGTAACTTGGTAGATGTCTTCCCAATCGGGTGGCGGAGCAACTTCTGCTACTTGTGCCCTCTTCAACGGCGGGGTAGACACTCCTCCCAGCAGTACCACATCCAGGCAGCCCGGGCTAATTGCTTCCATACATGCTAAATGTGTCAAAGTCAAAGTCAGTGATGTTTAAAAAGTATGGTTGTAAAGTGACGAGTGTACTGAACACCTGAACAGCTGAGAACGTGTGTGTGCTCCTGGCAAAGGGCTGAGCAGCAGGTATAGTAGCTACTCGCCTGCGAAGATTCTGAGGATGTAACCGATGACGGTTTTCACGTCGTTGTGGTTGACGATGACGACAGTTGACCGCCTCCAGGTGACGAACCTGATGAGCCAGAAGAAGAGCCTGAAGAAATGTGTGGTCAGTCCCATGAATATACATGAGGTTCCTGGAATGGGGAGGATCGCGGCCCAGTGAAGTGGTTCATTACGAAACAGACCAGACCCATCCCCACTGAACATACCTACAGCCATCCCATCATAATCTTTTAACCCCCACAATGCTCCTACAACCATCATCACCCCGTAATCCACCGACCTCGACCCAGTCGCACCATCAATCAACGGCACAGCCAATCTAGTCGTGGCATTCAAACAAACCAGCTACCTCCCATCCACCGTATTCCTGTCCATCACAACACCTGGTAGCGCAACATCAACATCACCATCGCCATTGCCCTCCTCTGCCAAAGCCGCAGTGTTGTTATACCCTTCGAGAGTAAAAAGGAGGGTCGAAGCGCGGTAATACGTATCGCTTGCTCGGGTTTGGGGAGATCAGAGGAGTTGAAAGGCATTGGCGTGGGTGGTGTTGAAGAAGAAAGTTGAGAGGAGCAGGTCTGTGACAATGGAGGATATCGAGCTGTTGTCGCCCATTAACCGAAATACGGAAGCGGCGGACGAGTTGGCTTGGAAGGATGCAGTGTAGAGGGACCACCATGTCAAGTAGCGTTATCCGTGCTGCCATACTAAACAACATTGCGATCAGTTACAAGGGAACACATCATAAGTGAGTTTGTGAGTGGAATGACTTACCTTGCTGGCATGAAGATATGCTCCTGTCCCCGCACAAGCGGCGCAATCCAGAAGTAGAAACGACAGAAAGCGTGCACCAGACGAACAATTGCTAGAGAACCACTTGACGGTTGCAGCGGCGCCTTCCACACAATACCTCCACCAATGACGCTGCCAATAGCAGGCAAAGCTCCGTCCATGGTGCTGCTCTGTGCCCCAGCAAAGAGGCCACCAGCAGCGACACTGCCCAGACTGGCCTGTAATCCAGCTGCGATTGGAGCTACAAAGGAAGTTCGACGTTTCCGGAGATGCGCAGCAAATGCGTAAGGTGATCAATTGTCATTTGCCAGTCGATCTCTTTGAATTTCTGGGCCAACGGATTCCAGAGGAAGAGGCGTCCAGCAGGTCCCGGGTGGGATGACCTCGGGGCATGACTTTGTGACATTGTCGAGACCGCGCGATACACGATCACCCGTAACATCAGGGGTGGTGGGGACAGCGTCCAGCGCAGAGTGACGACGGCGGCGTCGGCGAGCAAAAACGGCGGCGGTGACTGGCCAGCAAAGCAGCAGGCGCGCGGCGACGCGATCGAGGGCCTCATTCAGAACCTCAGGACTCGTAGAATGAGCAACAGAGTGGGGAACACACGCAAGATTCTCACTCGCGCGAGTGCCAAACCCGGCGTTCGGCCCACTCCAAACCGGACGCAGGGATCGAGCGAGCAAAAAGCGGCGGCGACGACAGCAAGGTCAGCGACGTGGAGTGTGAGGTAGGTTGCTTTGGCCACGGTACTTGTAAATATCGATCAAGAGCTCGGAATTCACTTCGAAAGTTGAGCTCGAACAGTGGATACAGGACATGGCGCTGAGCCAAGGAAGGATCGGGAAGAGAACCAAGGGTGACAGTGCCACCGGCGAGCACGACACTGTCAAACGCAGGGTGCTACAATGTGACTCCAGTCTCTTGAACCCACTGGCTGAGTAGTGATACCATGGATTCAACATACCGCTGAGCACGGCTATCAGCCTTGGATTTGAGCTGTCCGGACTGCTTCATGGCAACCAAGAGGATGTCCTTCCACTTGCCAGAGCTGAAAGGCTTGGGGGATGGAGATGTCTGCATGGCGACTACGGCTGTTTCGTAACGTGAACACTTGGGGACTGTGAAGCTTTCGCTCGAAGTTGGGATGAGGATATGCGGAAAGAGATACGCGTTGTCCCCTGCCGGCCGGCCAAGCATCAGAAATCCGGCTCATATCACAGTTTGTGCCCAGCAATGCATCTCGCTATGCTGGCAAAATGGGCGGTAAGAAGGAGTGGGTTCTCGACGCATCCAACTTTGCGAGGTCTGGGGGGGTTCAACGACGGAAGTCGGCAACCTGGGACTTTGCCCAGAAATTTGCCTAGTGACACGTCAATACCTGAGATGAATTCAGATAAGCTACCGGATGAATACATACGCGTGGATGTAGAGGTCATGATCACCGAGGGCTTTTCTTCAGTTCGCGAGCGTTTGGAGGCACGCTCTTGCGATGCATATGGAGGATCCGAGGATGAGGATGCCTGTGAAGCCATGACTTCACTATCAGACTGGCTGGTGGTAAACGTAAGGTGATAGCGAGGGTGACGAAACATGGCGAAGTACTTCTTTTCGACGTCGCTACGTCCTTGATAGATATGGGAGCCGTTCTCTTCCAACGGATCCATTTTCAGGATACGCTTTGGAGAGAGGGCAGATACGTACGGTAGTGGCGATACGCAGAGTTGAGGTAACATGCGAGACATCTCTCACAAGCCAGACCGGCACACAAATTCGTCAGCAACGTGGGCATTAGAGGTGACCGTGGCTACAATGGAGGATACGTTTGTCGTGGCGAACGTCGAGCATCCAGGACTCTCTTGAGAGAGTCAGCCTGCTCCCTCCGCCATACCCCACCACCCCAGCTACGTCCTGTCTAGCAACGCGATAACGGAAGCTGTGGTTGATTGATAGGATGGCATGGTAGGTTCTGGAGAGCGAGCTCGTTAGTTTGGGCACACACGTAAGTGACAATGCGACGTAGCCTGCTAGTTCACCAACCCATCACCGCCGCAGTGTGTTGCCCAAGCCACCTTCAATGAGCTGGCCGTCCTGGGGCGCTCGAAGTACAGTAGTTGGCATGGGCGACGGCGGACTCTGCATACGTGGTACGCCAATGAGTGGCTCGACGACTGGACGGAGGGCCCGGCCGACTGTACCCACCTCCACCTGGATTGCTTTTGCTGTACGTGGCTGATACCCTACTGAAGCCCCTTCTTGTAACGTATCCACCTTATCTTGCAGCTCGAATCCAGCGCGTTATTGTAAGAGGATGGATTATATGGATGGTCCCGTCCCCCCGCTAAGGAACTAGCCACCAAGAGGCTGGATACGAGTCTAAGGCTGAGTCGATCATGCGTTGGGTCTCCTTGTTCCCAGCGTCGCCGCCCTGTACGACTAGCCCCGGGCGGCTCGTCTGAGATGGCACCAGCCAATGAGGTATTTTCTTCTCACGCGCAGATTCCGCCACATCGCCTTTGCATCGCCTAGCCATTTCCCGGCCATTTCTCCATCATAGGACCTGCTTTCCAACACCACGTATCATTAAAGTATGGGTAAGTGAACTCTCAGAGGTCTAAAAGGCATTTTGTGGAGGGTTTGGCTGAAATTGTGGAGGGTTTCATCAGGTGCGCTTCATAGATTGGGTCATAACTCAGAAACGAATGCTTACATAGATGCAGTTCAACTATCACTACAGGTAACGTTCGATTAGGGCTCTCTTCCAAGCCCCTATTCGACCTATTTCATTGAGAAACGAAGCCGCTATCGCTTGTTTCTTTGACGCATGGATCTCTTCCGCCACCGTCGATCGCATGCTGCGATTTCCTTCAATGATATCGACCGCTTTGTCTAATACCTCCCCTTCCCTGTTTTCACACCAGCCCTTCAGTGCCCCACTCTTGATGCTCTTTTGAGCTTTATCAGTATCCCTCACCATCGGCATTCGTTCAACCTGCATAGCCTAGCAGTTGGACCAGTGGTATGCACGGTACTCGAAACAACAAACAGTACAATAGGTTACTACGTAGACATATATACAAATAATGGCACAGAATGTGCGTCGTCCGATTGAGATTAACTAGCCATTTGACCCGTGCTGCGCACGGGCAAGCAGCAAGCCTCCCGTGGACGCCTAGACCCAGGTGATCGATCACTTACACATGGCCATGCCAGATCATCCAATGAGAAGCGAGATTTATGTCGTGGGTAAAAATCCATGGATTTTATAATATAGATGTGAGGTTGGCACACTTGAGGGACCAGTCACGGCGCCCTCATTCTCCTTCTCTGCGCGTGCTCGTTTGCAAACGAACGAGAGGTTGGGCCATGAGACTGGCAGCCACTGCTCAGGCCATGGCTGTGGTGCGAGGTGTGGACACGGCTGTGCACAAGTCAAAGGGTGTGAGGCGGATGCTCGCCTGCATGAACAAGCGTCAACTGTGATACTGAAGGCTGGCAACAGGATAGAAGACGGGTGAGCTAGGGTCCGACAACTGCTGGTGCATGGGGAGATGGGTGTGGAGAAGCTTGAGAAACAGGTATCCATCCTCGTCGTTGACCAAGGGCATATGTTGCACATATGAACACCCTCAAATCGAAATGGTCTATACAGTCGAGCGCAGTATGGGGACGTCAATCGGAGACCGTCTGCGAGAGGATGTGTTGAGCGAAGAATGGCAAAAGGATAGACAATGCTGTAGAACATCAGAATAGACGGACGCAGTGTGGTGGGAGGGGAATGATGGATGGATGAGCGAGGAGTGAGAAGAAGTTGATGAATTCACCATGGATGCCGGTCGCAGATCCTCGCCAGAAGGAACAAGAGACGACGGTGGACCAGCAAGCCCACGGCAGGTAAACTCCTTCCAAAATGTGCTGAGATTTGGCATCCCTGTACTTGTTGACTTGTGAGTAACAGTACAAGGTTCGACGTGCACTAGCGTACATCATATGCGCTGTCAAGAAATCGTCGGTAGTGGAATGTAGCGCCCCAGCTTTGAGGAAAGGTGACACTTGGCTAGTACATGTTCGGAGGCACCCTTCATGTGCCGCGCCATAATTCAGTAGTGCGATAGATCAGATCCCAAGCAGAGCCAGGATTGCGGTGGAGAAGGCTCACAATAGTAAGGGCCTACTTGTTCGTAGAATTGAACAGAATCGCAGAGAGCTTGGGGTGCTTGCCTTGGAAGGCATCGGGCAGCGAAGGGGCTGAGACCAGTTTCGTAGCGTCGCCAAGGAGTTGATGCCTTGCGAAGGGGACATCGACCTTGTCGACGAGAGTTGGTCGCCATGACGTTGACCATTTCGTGCATGCCAGGGATGGTGTCCATGGAAAAGACATTGTTGCCGTCTCCGAGGGTTTTGTGTCGTGCGTTCGTTCAGAGGGCTAGAAAGAAAGAATTAAGGTGAGTCATTCATGGAGAAGTACAGGCTGTCACTTACGCTGTCTAGTCTCCATTCGCCTACGCCTCGCTGGCTTTGACCTGTTCGACGTAGTCGTCGTACTCCCCGTCGAAGTAGTCTTCAAAGTTCTATGATGGAGAGGATCGTCTGGTGCTGTTTATCCGTCTCGTCAACGCCGTTATCTTTACGTCGCTGTGACTTGCATACACAGGCAGAATTTGGTTGCTAACAGCGAGAGAGTATGCGGAGGCGAAACACCCGAAGTATGGTGTTCAACGTGGGTGTCGTCTTTAGTCGAGCAGATTCGGACGAGTTCGCCGTCAACGAAGGCCCCCGAAATTCCTGGACATCCCGCTCGCAGAACTGGACATACTACATACGGTGGAACGGTCTGTCTGCTTGGAGGGTACGGCATCGCGAGCGAGGGGGGGAAAGAAATGAAGCAGAGGGGGCTGTCGCAGTGGAGACTATTCTTCGCAGAACAAGTCGGGGAGCTCGGCCCACAAGACAAGGGAACTGGCCATAGGGGAAGGCGAGGGATGAGCTGGAGTTGTGTGCTTGTTCAGGCAAGGCAAGCTAACTTGGATGACAAAACACAAGATACGCACGGTGAAAGACATCTTCGCTGAGGCCCTTACAACTGTCGACACCACGTCGGCATTGCTGGTGTGCGCGTGAAGTTCAGCCATGGACTAAATCTCTTTGCGCTGGCATTAGGGCGTCATCGATCATCCATAGCCATGATGCGCGCTGCGTTACTGTGGAAGTTTCGTCAACGCATCACCATCGCTTGGCAGGGAAAGCCCCTCATTTCGCTGTGTTTTGTGGCAGCTCCAAAGTGCTTTCTGTCGTGTGCTGATAGGTTTACAAAGTTGTGTAATATTGTCTGAAAACCCCACCGAAAACATTGGTGTGTTCGCGGACTAGGCCGTAAGTTTAGCGCCTGGCCGCCGACATGATGTGAGTTGGCCCATGCGTGAGAAACGTTTTCACGATTTGCGCAAGCATGCTGGAGAATTCCCTGTCTCGCTGTCGAGACGAGTCCTGGCCATCTCAGATGGAGCACCTCAGTCTCTTGTCACTCCACAGTGGCCACCCATTCATCGCAGTCCATGCGATTGGGCTGCTGCTGTCGCGCAGTCCTTACCATTTCCGCGTGCTCGCTCATGCGCATCTCAAGCTGGCTGCTGAAGACACCAAGCTGCGGTCCCTTCTGACTGGGCTTTGAGACTCCAGCCCAAAAGCAACTGCGGTGCCTGCTGATCAGGTAACTGGGCTCTTGGAGATCTGGAGACTTGTACGGAGACGACTGCACCCCCTTCCCAGCTCCATTTTTCCTGAAACCTTCACACTGCAACCGCCCGCTCATTCCACGCTTTGGCGTGGCGTCATTCGTGTTCTTCCCCTGAAAGAGTCACAACCGCTCGGGTTGAGTGATCTTCAGATCCATTCGTTATCGTCCAATGTGTACGTCAACACCATTCTTTCTCTATCAGGAGCGTTGATTTTTATTTTTTGTACATTTTTAGGTTACGGCCACCCCACAGCTATGGTTTATGCTGTAGTTACCTGGTCTAGTCCGACTGAATCTCCGGGTTTGGAAGGATGTAGCTTCCGCCTCCTTCAACGCCTCCTTCCTCGGGTCTCTTTGATAACTGAGGCCTGATGTACAGGCTCGAGCGATAGCTCCGCGATCTTCACTCAGTACAGACCCCGACATGTAAAGACGCCGCATCCCCAACCCTTGTGGCAACAGGTTCCAGCACAATATGGTCCGACTTGGCGGCAAGGACAATTAGGAGGAGAAAGTGGGGACGAACAGGAAGGAAGTTGGTTGCATTGGTATCTTGAGGATGCACCGTGTTGAGCTCCCTCACGACCTGAACCCAGTATCACGAATAAGTCGGGCACGGAGTTCTTCCATGAGCCGACATTGGACGAAGCATCCTGGTGTGAAGATGCCTGGAATGGGTGTAAATAGTGAATTCCGGTGCACTGAACTGCATTAGTAACTGACCAACATCGCCACTGGGGCATAAGGAAGACTCGAATCCAAACTTTCATCAGGCTAGCGGCTTGTGCAATCATTCCCTTCGAACTGCCCTGCTGGAGAACGTCAATTCTCGCAGAAGGTTAGTGCCTGCTGAGTCTAGCAGCGCAGCATCATCTCCCATTTGGTGATTGAACAAGGGCGCGAAAATACAACGGACTCTGCTGGACGATGGAGTCATTATCGAGGATATTTAGCTCGTGGAGCCCTCTCGCTTGTTCAAACAAGTCTATTTCTCGGCATCACTGACCGCCGCTCGCTACCTCTTACCCTTCTACCACTGGATCTTCCGCCGCAAACGAAGCGGACTGCGACGACTCCGATCCTTCGAATAGAATATGGGCGTTGGGTAGTACCTCTACGGACATCGATACGACCACCCACGGCATTTTGTCTGGGTTATCTTGGCGGAGACTTTTCCCAACAACCACCGCCTAGGAAAGCCGTCGTCACCGTCATCGCCACCCTTCTCTCTCCCGTCACCCCCTGTGGAGCCGTATCCTCCCTTTCCATTGCTGTTCCCGGGTGGGTGTGACTTGGGGTCTGAAGTACAATGACCTTTCCTCCCCGTCGTCATTATCGGCTCCGTTTTTGTGAAATAACCACGATGAAGCTGGGGGATAAGGATGGGGAAGTCGGCGGCGTTCCTCCTGACGGCGACGAAAATAATGATGTTGTGTCTATCTATCAATACGACATCATGCAGTCCACACCAAGACATGCTGGGGCAATCCTTTGACAAGCCTTGCGATCCGCAGATGGCTCGTCGCACGCTAGGCTACAAACATAGTGGCCTGCGGGACGATCACCCTGCTCAGCGGCGCAAGGTCCAGGCGAAGAGATGAATGGAGATGAAGGGCGAAGCGAGTACAGTGTGGCTCTGCACGCTACGAGCTGCAGTAAGCCGGCGACGATGAAACCTGAGTTACTTCTTCATTAGCTAGCTCGATGACGGAAACGAGCCCTCCTGGGAAGGAGGGAAGGATGTGTGGTTGGTTGTACGATGAGGAAAGATGTCCAGGATAGTATTCAGAATCAGTCGGAGCCAAATCGTTGAGTTGATGACGTTGTTCTGCTAAAGCACGTTGGGAGAGCAGCCGAATGGACGCGATGCGATGCGTCAAACCAAGTCGTGGGGGAAGCCAGGATGTTCCGGAGTTGCTGAGGTGCTAGGCTGAGTCGGGTAGCGTGGTGAGCGTGGCTTGCGTATGCGGCTCGGGTGTTCCTCCCTCTTCTGTCCCTCGCTGCTGTTGGCGGCGGTGACGAAGGAAGTGTAGTGGAAGTAACGGAGTTTGGAGAAGAGAAAGTGAATATCAAACATGCCTATCACAACCACCTCCCCAACTGCAATTAATTCCAACCAATCCCAATCGCAATGTCGGACGCCCCGTATTCAGCCACCGCCGCCACCACCACCGCCCCGTTCGAACATTTCTCCCCCCGGCCAACAGATCTACAGGCCTTTCCTCGCGGGGACCGTCAGCGACGAAGATCGAGCGCTGGGAGGCAAGGGAAGACAGGTCACGAGGGTCGTCCACGACGGCGACAACGACGACGAGACTGCTCGAGGCAGACGGCTATCGCTTGACGTCGACGGTATAAGAATCCGAACGTATTCACATGGGACATCTTGACCGGCCGCAGAGTCAGGTAGATGAGGTATAGGTCGTGCAGAAATGCAAGTATGCGGTGTATATGGTGGAGGGAAGCTTCGTGGCTCGGCGCTAATTAGTGCTCACCATCCGCTCTCTTCAATAACGATCCAAATCAAATTCAACTGACATTTCGTTGTACATGACCCAGCACTATTTGTCGCCATCCTCCCCGAGGGTTGACAATATGCCCCACTTGTAGTATCCTCGAAACATGCCTCGACGCTTCGCTAGCATCTCCTTGGAACGAGCTTGGGATGGGTTTCTAGACCGGTTGGTATAGGTCAAAGTAGTTGACCTCGTCCTTGTGTACGGTGGTAGTGGCCGGCTTATCTCACTTCCTAACCAGTCCTTCCTTCTACGGCGATTCATCGAGTCGCATCGATGCGTCAAGACTTAACTCGACGCTCCATGGTTTTGATGCACATGGGCAGCTAGTCGCCAGCATCACCTGTAGCGTCGAAGGCGATGAGGTGTCCGTCGACAAGCGGACTGGTTTATTTGAAAGAGCGTTCTCCGCCGTTTTGTATCGTTACTTGTCATCTCTTTCAGTTTTACTTTTTTGCCCTATGTTTGCCCACCGACGACGAACTGAATTACCCCTAGTCTACAGTTCATTGAACATGTATATCCGTCTTGCGAGTCTTAATCCAATGCTTGCCTTCATTCCGCAATAGGATGGCCATTGTGCTTGGCATGTCAGATATCAGGAAGTACTCTGAATGATCTATTCATTATATCATTAGCATCGAACCCCAAGTGAAAATTTCATTACATGAAGTCACCATTTCTGCATGTGGCAATGTTGTAATCACACGCCGAGGTGGATAAATACTCTGATATCATGTATGAGCTTGAGATTATCATGTCGCATTTGACCGATGATAATATACTCTAAGGTTTAATCATGATATCACCTAAGATAAATTAGGGCAATGTCCGCAGCGAAATGTCTAAGGTCCCGTCCAAAGGCAGCGCTGGGGACATAGTAGAGGTAAAGGTTGAGCATACTAAAGAACAAACGGTACAGTGCACATTATGGCCAAAAGTGGTAGCACATCAACCTGGCAAGTGAGCGAACAATGTGGTTGAAATATGGTTGGACGTATTGAACAGGGTAGTTTGACAGGGTTCAGATAATACGATGCTTGAAGGATCAACTGTGGTGGTACTAGGTAGGCTAATGTAGCTATACAAGCAAGATAAAGTGAGGAATAGTCATGGGTACTATGTCTACAGTGCCGGCAGATTATCCTGCGAGAGCATGAGCCAGCATCAAATGATATTAGGTTAAGATACACACAAATTCAATGGTGTCATAAGACTGTGGATCAAACTTCACCGTTGTGGCAGCCCTGAACAGAATCTCGTCGCCATGGCCATTGGCTATACCATCGACGAAAATCTCCACCTTGAGCCGTATACCGGAGGCGAATCGACCATGGGAGTCGATGGCGAAGGACAAAACACCAGCTCGACATTCGGATATATCCTGGTTTGGACCATGCATGTCACAACCAAATGCGGGTGGGACTGAAGTTCCACTGCTCCTAATGCTTGCCATCATCGCTCATTTCCGAGTCCGCCTCATCTCCCTCCATCGCTCATCTCCCTTCAGGCCGTCAACCATCGCAGCTTAGAATAGGACACAATGGCCTGTTACCGGTGCGTGGCTCGTTTAATTTCCGTCCTGTTACATGTTCTCGCTAGCCCTTCAGAGCGACGACGCTGGGAACCATTGAATCAGCACCTGCAAGATATCGTGGATCTGGCACTGGTTGCTCATTGATCACACCCCAAACTGAGGCTTTGAACTGCCATGACTGGCCGTGCGGGCTCTATACCTCGGGATTTTTTCCGGCCGCATAATAGGCAAGACGTTCATCGTCGCCTCGCCGACCTCCCCGCTCCCTTCTTCCACCGCCTATTCGCCACCGATGTCAGACTCTGATGCCGCTCAACGTGGGACTGTACCCACCTGGATTCCTGGACGTGGCTGATACCCTCAGCCTATTAATGCCCCCTTCTTAGGACGATCAGGGTGTCGTCGTCGTAGCGACGAGGCGTTTCTGAGGGAACTCTGCGGAAGATAAGCGACTCCAGAATGGGACGGTCTTTGATAAGACCCAAACCTGGAAATGAAGATATGCTGTGATACGCAGTAGGAACGACAATCAGCACAGGCTCGAAGTGAGCAGACTTTCGCGGCTTGGAGATTCCTAGTCCTGCATTCCGTAACCCAAGTGGAGATTGACGGTACAGTCCGTTCGCTGCCCTCCGTCGCCGCGTAATCAGGGACTCGGTAGCCATCTGGTAGGAGATCCCGAACTAACGTGATGAGACACCGAGTCCGGTAGTCGGTCTCGGTAGCCGGGAGTAGTGAGCAGTTGAGCCATTTCATTGGGTGAACGAGTGCCGTACTGCTCTCGTACGTTAGACGCAGTGGATACGTAGGAACCTGCTTTACAGACATCCTGGCCGGTGAGCTGACGGAGTATGGGCGCGACTGCGGGCTATTCTGGTCATTAACGGGGTCCACGCAATGGCGACGAGTTTTCTCGACTGCGCTGGCTCAAGGCCGCGCAGGAGTGTGTAACCCTTATCCGTTTGTGACCGTACTCTTCTAGTAGCTCAATCGGAGCCGAGTAGGAGATTTCGCCTGAGTTGGAGGTCATCTCTACCACTTCATTCAAGCTTAACTTCCGCTGAACGGTGTAGGTACATCTTGTGAGAAGTCCATCCAGATGGAGTCTCAGTGAGCACTCCAATGCTGCAAAATGTGTGACGAAGCTTCTCCGAATTAGTCTAGGAACGACACCATCGACTAAACATAAGTTCGCGAAAGGGTCTTCATCGTCAGGTCACCAAGGGGTTCGAAAATAGTCGCGCATGGTCCTGGTAGAGGTTGCTATACTCGGTAGGCACGACAAAGTGACATAGCGAGGGCGTAGGAATTCGTTCGAGGTGGCGAGCAGTCGAGATGCTAGAGGCCGCGGAAGCGACCGCTCCTGGCAGTGAAACTGGAGCGACGACGGGAACCGCAGTCGATGGAATAAGATTAAGTGCTTGGGGAGGGGGAGGAGGTGGTAACAGATTAGTAGGAGCTTCGTAGCGCCCTCAGACGGGAGGGGATTCCTCTGGACGGCCAATCATTTCCGAAGTACTTAGACTTCGCGGTCTCAGCCTTTCCTTGTAGTAGTCATTGAAGCCGCTCGTTGTCGCAATTCAACACTCTCCACGATAGAGACGTTAGGTTTCGGTACTTGCAGGGAGGTAGTTCGCAGAAGTCTAGAAGGAGTGGCGTAAACAGCTCCGGAGAGAGGAGGAGGGGACTCCTTGGCGCGAAGCGGTTTGGTAGAATCTCGAGGGGACGGTTCGAAGAGGGTTCCCTCGAGGGTTTCCTTGAGGGGAGTTGAATTTGGTGCGGTGACAATTTTGGGACATTTGAGGGGCTTGAAAGCGCTGAGAATATCGCAGTGTTATCAGCATCGCTGCGGACATATCGGCGTAAGCTGGCTCCAGTCATGCGTCAGGACGGCTCTCCGCTCGGCACTGATAGGTATAGTAGCCAGGGGCCCAGGGCTACGTCAAGCGAGGATTCAGCCACACTAGGTCTTAATGCAGCTAAGTAGACGTATCGGAAGCCGGCATTAGCGGGAGTTGTCGTACCTTACCTTGGTCAGCTTTGCAAGCCATGTCAATGATAAGGAACAGTGCCTTGCCGACAGGACGAGTGGGTCAGGAGTGAGTATTACGACGTCAAGATGCACCTACACTGGCCTTTGTAGCCGTTCTCCTCGTCTGCCAAACCGAGCTCGTCGTCATCCACGTCGCCGCCTACCCATCTTCATCCATCGCTGCCATCTACTCTCAAGCTGCTACGCGGCGCATCTATTGTCTCACTCACGAACCTCGATACCGCCACTGATTTTTCAGCCTCCTTATCGTCATCGCCGCCCCCAGGTGGGGTTCGCGTTGGAAAGCCGGGGTTTGGCACGGTGATAGCTTGTGACAATTTGAGTGAGGATAGGGTGCCTAGCGGAGTGATAGTGCTGGAAAAGGAAGGGGAGCGGCGGTTGTACGGTTGGAGGGGTGTCCAAACGAATAAGTACTGTAGTGGTGGGACCGTTGAACGTGATCGCAAGTGGCATGGACGTGGACGTGGAAGAAGAGGCGGCGGCGTTGGTGGTGGCGCTTGAACGGGATGGGAGGTTTGGTGGGTGGTGAGGGAGACAACGAGTCCACCCTCCCTACGAGTGTAGCGTCCGATCCCGAGTCCCAGCCGCACTCGCTTCCTCAATCCTCTGCCTCCACACAGACGCAGCCCCTCCAAACAAAGGACTCAGCGGACTCTTCAACCCATCCCCTCCACCACCGCCACCACGATCATCCTCATGCGAACTCACCACATCGCCCCAAGCCGTATGTAACAGCGGCGATATTGTGGATTGGGGTGTGGGGACTGCGGTAGAGAGGGTGTTGGGCGCGCAGAAGAGGAGTAGAAGCTGAAGTGGACGCGGCGGCGGTAGTGGTAGTGGTAGTGGTAGTGGTAGTGGTAGTAGCGATGGCAGAGGCGGAGGAAGTCGAAGTGTTCAGCGAAATCGAAAGTGCGCTCGGTCGCCGTCTAGGTCCCCCACCCTCGATGCCATTCGTCGTCGTTGTCGGATGTGCGTGCAAAGCTGATACGGAGGTTGTGAGGATTTGAGAGGGTATGCGCTTGACTTGTAGGGGATGCGTATAGGCAGGCGTAGGCGACCTCGAAGACGGGGGCGTCCGCGAGCTCGCACGCGATCCCGACCCGGGAGTAGCAGTAGAATTAGCAGCGCCGTTGAGCGTAGAGGGGGGTGGGGGTGGTGCTGCCGGAGGAGAAGGGACAGTGGAGAGGGATGCGGATGCGAGGTGCTATCGCTGCATACGCTGTGTGCGGGGGGCTATTGCAGTCGACCGCCCGAGAGTCTTGAATGCGTCAGGGATGGAATCACCTTGGAATTCGAAGGTAAGTGGTAGCGTTGGGATGAGTGGACACAGTACTTACATTGATCTAGCTCTCGTGCTGCCTGTACGCGATCTCAAGGCCCCCATCCTTTCCATCACCCGCGTCAAAAGGCGTGAGGGCCATTTGACTAGGTCTACTCGATCGAGAACTTGAATGTGTTCGGGACGCAAGCAACTTGCGAAGTCGGAGGTTTCGAAGAGGCGGAGGAATACAGATCTCAGGCTGTAATGTTAAGGCCAGTACTCCATTTGGTGACATTCACGGTGCCACTCACACAATATGGTCTCCATTTGTTATGCCTTTCAACAAATTGTCAGGAATTTTCAACAACACTAACTACAAAAAGCGCTAGGCCAAGGTCCCAAAGGACGGACCTCGAAGAAAAACGGGGGGTCATTAATGTTTGCGTGGGGGATCCCAAATCGGCAATCTTCTAACGTATGCGGGGGATCCCAGAACGATATGCTAGGACGGGTGAGAGGTGAGATCTTGAGAGTTGAAAAAGTGAACCGAAACTATTAGATCTAGTGTTTCTGCAAACTCGGCGCCAACTCTCTGCTGCATTGCTGATTGGCTGGACCTGAGTGATGGACTAATCAGAAGTGCAGCAAAGTGCCGTCGCCAACTTGCAGAAACACTCTAAATTAATAGAGCGTATCTGCACCGTGTTGCCAACCACTTGGCGACACCTTTGCTGCACTTCTGATTGGCACATCAATTGTATGCATTCAGGCGGCCGCCCAATCAGCCTCCCCCGCCTCACGCACCTCAGCCTCGGAGATTTTCATGTGCAAAATACTGCCAATCTTATTGGCAGATCGACGCACCCAATATTCGCAAACTTTCCCTCTACGCGTTGCTTGGGGAGGATTATTCGTCATTCTTTACCCTGATTACGGGCCACTTCCCTGACGTGCGAGTACTTCAGGCCATGACGGTTGCTTGGTGCGGGTCGCCTGAGCGTGAAGACACCATACACAAGTGGCTCCTTTCGATGCCCAACCTTGCGTTTGTGCGCATTAGTAACGTAGGACATCCCTCAGAATTCTTGCATATTTTTCTCAGGACCACGGAGGCCCCCACTACTCCAAGACTCAAATTCCTCCACTCCTGGACCTGAGGCCTGATCACGTAATCCCATTCGCAGTATTGACTAGTGGCTCGACTGCGGATTCCTTTGCAGAAAATCTTCCTAAGTAATTGCCGTCTCAGTGAAGAGCAAGAGGGGACACTCCATCGTGGTAGTGACTTGTATTGTACCACCCTCTCACCTTCCTTTGGAGATGCTGGACGTCATGAGGGACTAGGGATCGCTGCGTAGGGTCGAATGTAATTATTGGGTGCGAATTGTCTTTGCATTGTTGTAGAGCAAATATTCGTCTAGACTGGTACTAGACATCAAAGAATCAGAGCAGGACAAGGACTGAATTACGGGGGCATGCAACAACCACACGTGGGTAAATCCATGGCTATAGCACGGTATATGCTTGACTAGCTATCAAAAGTGAAGACCAGCCACAAACAGAGTCACGTTCCATCTATTCGCTATCACCAAAATCGTCTTCATCGTTGTACATGGCTGAAGCCATTGGGGATAAGTGCACTGTAGACTGAGGTGGCATAGATTGCCCCTTCGGTCTAAATTGAAGGATATCCTTGGGATCGGGGTAGACTTCGGGTTGATAGCGGACGAGGGAATCAACTGATTCACGAGGGACTTGGTTGATTAGGTTAAGTAGCTCTTGCATGTTCGAACCAATGAGAGTATGCATTCTATTATGAAGAACCCAAAAGAACCCGTAAGGTTGAGCGTCGTCTGCGTCACTGAGGGTCACTCCCTGCCGTGCGAGCTCATGCGCCGCATCCACATAGCCGAATGGTCCTCGAGGCAATGCGACTGGCTGTGTAACCTTGGACGGAGAGATGGTGATTCCTTTCTCATCGACAAGAGATCGGTAACGCCCTGGGTATGATAGTAACTCGGCACAAGCTTGATACCACCGAGCTCTATCTGCCCTGGCTTCCTCCTCAGAACCGTGGGGTGCACGAGAGGCCACAAGGATGTAACCACGAACTTGACGCATTTTGATGCCACTGTTGTTCTTAGGCCTAACGATGCCAGGGGTAGAGGCAACGGCCTTCGGGGACGTCCAAAAGTAGTGTCCCCACTCAGTCGGAAGGGCCTGCCAATCTGGGCGACGGGACGGCTCAACCTTTCCTTGAGCCCTGCGACGAGCTACGTGCCCAGAACCTGGCCGGCGTGGTTGACCATCAGGGTGCAGCTCCTTGACCCATGCAGGCCTCCTCCAGTTCGTTCTAAGGTATGTCATCCAAGATAAGAACTGGGACGGAGGCATTAGCTCCGTACACTTCACCCAAGAAACCACGTAAGACAAGGCTTGATGGTTCCCCGGCTCGTTCGCTAGTTCCATATACTGCTTTACTTCATCAACACATTTTGGGATGCCTTCACCGAAAGGTACATCTGACGGTGGAGGTAGTCCCAGCGTTTCATTTTCTAGCGCAAGTTCCATGTGACGGCCAGCACGCCATTTGCCGTCCACCAAGGAAACATGGGCACAATCCGGTACACACTGCGGAGGAATTCGCCATTCCTTGTTGATGGGCTTAATGGTGTGAGTGACTTGGATCTTGTCAACCTTCACGGAAGGTTCTTTGCGAAGCCTCAGAGCCTCGTCAGTAGGATTGAGATCCCGAGTAGATGAGCCCATGCCGCAATTGTCACCAGTGCGAGGACTGGCTGATGGCAGAGGAGAGGGAGCACCTGGCGATGGGGCTGGCATTCGCAATGAGCATCAGCGGATCTCATTCATTCACTTGCGGGACTTACAGATGGTTCTACAGCGTTTATTTGACGCCTCAGATGTGACGTCTCCGTTGGGCTCAGAGGAAGCTGAGACACTAGTGAGCACACAAGCAAGCTGTTTGATCCAAGATTGACGAACACTGAATTCGACGGCGTTTGCCACCGACCTCGTGCTGCGCAAGACTGTATGTAGCTATGTGACTCCCACGAACTCTAAGGCTTCTACAGCCGAGATTCATGATCAGACGCGTTCCATGCACGATAACAGGTCGTACCTAATCTCGTCTTCCAATTTCTTGCCATTGATTCGGGCATCTGTTAGTTTATTCTCCAAGTGCACACATTCATCCTTTAAGCATCGAACAGTGTGATCAAGTCGCCTAGACGATCAAAGACGGCATGTTAGATTGATACAAGAGCTAGAGACTAGAACACGTACCCAATCTCCTCCTCAAGCTCCTTGCGTACAGTCCATTCGCCATCTAACTTATCCTTCAATGCGTCATTGTCGGAATGAAGACGCCTGAAGAGCATGTGAGGCCAGGATGCCCGATGGAAGGTCACGACATACCGGTTGTCCTCATCTAATCTCTTGCGCGTTGACCGTTCACACTGTAAGGCATCATTGAGCTGGTCATTGGTGGACTTGAGGAAACTAAGTAACGCTTAACGAGCACTCATACTGAGAGATCACCGCTGCACACCTAATCTCATCCTCTAGCTTCTTCCGCGCTGATGAGCTCTCACGATCTAGCTCCTCTTTGATGATGTCCTGGCGGCTAGGAAGAACAATGAGAGCTACCCCGTGGACCGGTCAAGCAGGGTGTACCTGCAAGTTTCCTCCAGCGCAGAGCGAGATTGCCTGTGGATTGGTAGCTAACGTCACACTGTACGAACATTCTGGGCGAATACACACGATAGTTGCTCTTCCAGTCGCGCACTCGTCATTTTCATCAGCTCAAGTTGCCTGTCGATGGCTTAGCCGAAACAGGGGAGCGGAGGAATGATTGTGCCTACTGGTTTGATTCTAGTAGTGACTCTATCTGTCCGGACGAAGTCCTAAATGGCACATTAGTCGAGGGGATTTCACCAGACAGTCCCTTACTTGATGTTCTCGGCAAGATCCTTCTCCAATCTCGCTACCTCTTCCTGAAATCGATGCCTTTCCACTTCAAAAACTCTGGAGGATGCCTGCTCTTGTTTGAGTTCAGCATTGAGCCCGCTGGAGAAGTCAGGTTAGCTGGACGTTCATGAACGAACGATTAAATACGACGTGCCTGATACGGGCTTCTGCCAAACTTAACGTTTCTTTGAGTTGGTCTCGCTCAACGACGAGATCATTGAACGCCGAGGGTTGCTGGACTGTGCTGGACTTCACCGCGGCAAGTTCCTCGCGCAAAGAGAGAATCTGGTTCTCGAGAACGAGAATCCGCTTGGGAGAGTTGACGAGGGATGAGACGATGCCACGCAGTCCCCTCTCATTAGCTCCCCAGCAACTTGATATATGGACAAGAAAAGTCTCGCATGAATCACACGAGGTGGTATGGCAAACAGCGCCCATCGTAGTTAGCTCCCATAGAGGGTCAACGCCATCGAGAGGATTGGACATCGGTGTGGAAGTAGTTCTGAGTTAACAGCTTAGGTAACCATAAACCGAATTCCGAACTCCTGTGACCCACGCGAGCGCGCGATTGGCAATCCAATCTTATCAGACAACGTCTAGCTGCATTCGGCCGTGTATGATGTCACATTTTCGCAAGTAGCCAACGATAAGCTGATGGGTTGAATCAGGTTGCTCCAAGCTGGACAACCAGCCAAAAGTCGGCACTACAGTAGTCGACAGGTCAACCGTGCTACGACCATTCTTGACATCTGAGTTGAACCCCGGGTTCCACTGGAGGCGCGACCCTTGCCATTCGTGTTAGATCCACTTCACTGACGGGAGGGTTCTGATTATGACCTGCAGATGCCGGAGACCTAAAGATTCGCAAGCCAATTGACAAAGTGAAGGACTCGTAGGGATATGAATTCCCGTAAGACATAGGCAAGAAAATATATGAATGTATGGGTACGGGATATGACATTAAAGTGGGGATGGAGCGCTGGAGCATCCAAGGCAGACCAGCCGTATCGTGATTGACAAACGATACCTTGAAACCAGTATCAGCACTTGAGAAGCTTAAGGGAACACCGAAAGGTATGACAGATGATGTTCACGAAAATTGCCTCGACTCGATGCGAGGCGCGAGTTTCACCAAACGTGAATCCGTAATACTTTGTCACTAGTAAAGTGACACGGACAAGAGTGATAGCCAGTCTCGTCAACGAGACTGACAGTCTTTGTTACAGGCGATGGATTCGGGGGATTGCAAGAAACAGCTCACAGCATTCGCTCTAGTTTGGAACTCCAAACTTTTTCCACGCACGGATCAGGAGGGATCAGCCTTGTATTACAGTAATATCTTATTTATACCCACGCCCTTGGCGATTATATTACCTGGCTCGCACTTCTAAAAATTGTGCAGGGTGAATGCAGATACTGAATAGAAAAGGTGACATCGAGACGATGGGTACTTGGAAGGATGAGATACCGCGTTTCGGGGTCTTCCTGGACGAGAAGCATGAACACAAGTCCACGGGCCTTAAATAGCAGATCATATGGCCGAAGCGAAAGCGAGGCGGCTCTTGCTTCCTTCGCATCGTCAATGACGACGTCAAGGGTGTTCAACTCAGTACCCCATATGGTAGGCAGAGTCACGGGACGTCCCGACGCTCCTCCAATCGCAAACGCCGACAGCTAGGACCTGCAGCTGACTCGTGTGATGTGTCTCGTTGTCGAGACCAAAGCATATGATCATATGAGAACGATGCTCGATCTTTCTGTGAAGTCTCGCTATCGAGACGAAGCGTACGCGTCAACGGCTACGTATATCATCCAAACCGCCGCTCGCCACAGCAGTAGATAGTCAGCCTTCAGCGAGGAGGTGGCTTGGCCTAGGAGTGGCGGCTACGCTATTGCACACTCGCAGGGTGCTGCCCACAGCCGAACATCGCGCTACTCGATGTTGAAACGCTGAGCGGCATCAGAGTCACGCTCTCTGCCTTCTGAGAGCCGTATTGCCAGGTGCTTCAGCGCTTGGTGGTCGATTCAGATGGCCCAAGTCCTTCTGCAAACCATCTCCTGTCAATGCGTACGCGTACAGCGCAGTGGAGATTGTTCCCGGTCGAGCCGTAGCTGCTCTTCAAATGGCTGCCTATCACTAATTTGCACTCTACTGCCACTGAACGTCAGCCTAATCACTGTAGCGATGGCCCACACCGTAGCTTCGAACCAGCTCCCTCCAACTGCAGTTTCGTCCTCTCCTGACGATTTCCTGCGCGACACCGCTGTAGCGGTTGCTAGCAGTTGAGTTGATGCCTTGGCCCATTATGTATTATGCCCCTTCTGGAATCCTCCAACCACCTTCACGACTACGACCCCCCTCATTGACATGCGAGCCCCTGCGACCCAAGCATGGATCATGCGCTAGCTGGGTCGCTTGCCCTCGGAAGTTTCCCTCAGGACCTCCCGTTTGGGTAAACGATTATCCATGATGATGGTTTATTTTACCTTGTCCTTCCAACATAACAGCTTTTGCAGTAGGCAGTTTATCCACTGCAACCTTACTTTCGGACAACGCTCGCAGTTATTGCTAGTTACGCTGCAGTACTTAAAGCCGTATCACATCTCCAACCCTCCTCTCCGCTCGCATCCCCCCCAGACTTACATCTCTGAGCGGCGGTGGCCCCTTGGGCCCTTCCCTACTGTTTACTCCATTTCCACCTGTTACCATTCTCCATGGCACATTCTTGCAGATAAAAGTTATAAACGCCACCAATGCGAGGACGTATGTTGCAACCTGCAAGATTCTTATCATACCGGCATTCTTTTGCTTGGAAGTTAGTGGTTGACTTGGCGCTGCTGGAGCAGTAGATTTCTTCCACACAAAAATTTCGTTCCCAGCGTCGTGATTGGATTTTGCCGCAAAAATTGTTGTTTCCCCTTTGATGTCAGCGGCCTGCCCTCGCTCAGACTTCGCATATGAATTGCGATCGAATAACTTACTGCGACCGACTGTAACCACTCCCCTTGGCAAGCCACTAGCTCGGCTGTCGTGTCTCCGCTGCGCCTATCAAAGACGTACACCGTGCCGTGGTCACTCCCACCTACCAGCGCCTTTCCATCATCAGCAAAAGCTACTTGTCGCGGTCGAACTGTCTTCGTTACGGGTATCTGGAAAGTTCTTGTACGGGTCATCTGCTCGCAATGGAATAGCACGATACCCTCGTCGGGATCATCTATGCAGAAAACGTTCCGTTTGCTGCTGAAGGCCACGCTCCCTCTGTCCAGAACAGTTCGTCAGCAATGGTGATATCATGGCCGGATATATACGCTCACATCCGAGAACCAATTCGATGAGTCTGAACTATTTCACCCTGATTTCGTAGGCGACTTCTGCCGAAGAATGAGCCAAAGCAAGATTCCCTACAACTGAGGACGACCTACATATCGCCGTCGCACAGCCCGAATACCCAGAGATCGCGGTCTTGTCTGGACGTCCCGCCAAATGCCACTCCTTTTGGAACGGTTCCGTCCAATTTCACAGAGAAAATGACTCTGTGTGAACTGAGTCCTTCCAGAGGCAGCACCTGGACGACTGCATTTCGACTGCAGGCAGCGACGCGATTGAGCTCAGGGTCGAATGCCAACCCGCTGATTTCTCCTGGCTCATGAATACGGTTGGCGTGTAACTCCACCATCGCGTCCTAGTTTCTTCCCTTCAGCGAGCTCGACAGATACTGTCTGGTACCTACCAAATTGGTTTGCTTCCAGCCCACCAAGTATCCATTCTGCGTGCCGTATAATAAAAGCTCTTCGGTCGCATCCTCCTGCCTTATCCAAAGAATTGCAGTGGTACTCCCTCTCAGCGACGTCCCGATGACAGGCCGCTTCAGAAGAGCCATCGGTTCGATACTCCATGCCTGAACGCCATCCGAGCCTGGGTCGGTATGAGTAGCGATCGTCCTCCTACGCTTTGATTCTCACCTCCAGCGGCAATGAATTTGTGGCTGTCAGCGACAGCGAGGCCAAGGATCGTTCCGCGGTATCCGTGTAAGCTAGCTTGTTGAGTATATGGCGTAGTCATTGTGAATAGTTTAGATGCTTGGCCTACCACCGAGAAGTTTGCGCTCCCCCATATAAGCCTGTGTCAACAATAAGCGGATGTCATGACCACAGTGTTGTGTTTTCCTTTCCGCGCTTTAGGGATTCTTTGTTTCTCTATTGCTTTCTTTATTGTCAAGAAGATCTTCGGTCGTAGCACCAGTCGTGGTGCAACCTCAATTGTGCGTTCTTATTCTCTGCTTTGCTCCTTGGCAATCCACGCGCTTGAAGGATCTTTTTGCTACAGACCCAGCAACACGACTTGGAAGATGTTCATGGCCGCAGAACCAAAACTGCAACACCAAGGCCACCTACTCACTTTCCCACTGGCAGCTGTCAGACCTCTACCGACGACGCTGGAGTGGTAAAATAACGGTATTATATCAGTCATCCTGTGGTTACTTTTATGATGGCCTGTAAAGTCGGAACGTCTGTTTCTTTTAGTAATGACTTGAGCCGGGAAAGCGATCCAAAGTCAACTCTACCTGGAACGTCAAAGCGCTTGCTGTGACCTGATCCATTTCCCCTTGTGGTACGATTCAGTTAACACAATGATTTCTATAATTGACATACAAACTGTCAGGTGGTCTTGTACGAGTTCTTTGATGGTCCTCCGGCGCACGTTGACCGGCCATCCATCCACTCAAACCCCCAATAGGCAGACGGAGGAACGTCTGATGTGCGACGAGAAGGCAGTAAACCCTTCAACGCCGTGAGATGGGTGTGAAAGTGAAAAATCACCCCAACACAAGCTTAAGCAACTGTGGATGCTTGTCTCTGATCGGCAGCGCACTTCAAGTTACGCTTCCTCCGTTTGTACGTTTCGCTCTCCTGTTAAAGGACAACCTTTGATATATCACCTTAGTGAGCGAGTCAACGAGGCAGGATGCTTGGAACATTGTACGTCACACAAGGATGCGGTAAAGGGAAGATCAAGAGGGAGAGAATTTAGGGTCCCATTGACTTTGAGGGCTACTTTCCCTGGCGAAGGAAGCGTGTTGGATGACTCTGGGGTTCGCACAGCAGAAATAAACGGTAACGGCATTATGAAAGACCCTTGCTTCGCTAAATAGGTAGTCGATCAGGTAAGTATGTATTGCAGAGTGCACACGGACATGGCACCAGATTGAACGGCGACAACGAAGGCATTCGTGGTGGTGTGAACAAGGTGACCTAATTTCAAAATTGATCAGAATTCTCAAATATCTGCTCAGCTTTTCTTGCAGCCCGCCGAGATAGCATTTCCTGAACATCGCGAGGGATGGACTACGTGGATGAGAACACCCTCACATACGAAAGTGCGCTTCAAACATGTCTTACTACTTTAGAACAACAAAATCCTAAAGCATGCGTTAGCTGTACACACGAGGAATGCTCCGCGTCCTACGTTAGAAAAGGGGTGGAAATGACAACTTGTCCGAGGGCTTTGAGCCTTCACGCGCACGCGTCACGACCCGTCTCAAGGTATGTGAAGCTCAGGGTCGATGGAGACATTTCCACCGGGATGTTCGGCGCTCATGAAGAACAGGAAAGCGGAATATACTATCAGTGCCTGGTACTTCGTCCTGGACCGGTACTTCGTCCTGTCACGCCATGTCACAGGCCGGTTTACTACTCCGCCCCTCACGGTCATTTCGGTTGTTGAATAGATTAGATCAGATCCTGCAAACAGCTTCGATCTCCGCCAGTCTCCGCCTCGGCCTCTCGGCTCAGCGTGACGACCGCCAAAAAAGTCAAGTTCAGATGTGCTTCATTTTGCGAACCAACGACCTCAGGTATTGTCTTAAGTACATTACAGGACTTCATCCACCATTTTATAGCACCTCAAGTGGAGGGACGGACGGGATATTGCCGAAAGACGAAGTACCGATCCAGGACGAAGTACCAGGCACTGATAGTACAGGTTACAGACAATGGAAAATGCACCCAAGCCGCCTAGAGAGAAACAGACAAGACTCTACCATGAAGCCTGAGTGGATCAAGGATAGTGTCATCCTTCTTTCGGTACGAGCATCGCCGTCAGAACAGCGGAACCCCCACGGGTCAACGAATGTTTGGACGCTGAAATCTTCGCAGCCTTCCTCGCCTTTTCAGAGGTACCTTTAAGATAGGTTATCATCTCGTGCTTGACGGGCCAGAGATCGTCGTAGGCATCAAGCCAAGAGAGAGACGCAGCCGCCTGGAAACATAAGTACCCAACAGAAGAGACACAGAGAAATAACATACGCTTTCAAATACAAGGGAAATCTTTGCCTTGCTCTGAGAAGTGAAACGTTTTGTGGTATCCAGGTTTGAGTCGATCAACGATCGCATCGTGGCCTGAAGGAATGCGAGATGTCAAACGGGTAGCCGACGAAGCAGTGAATGACACTTACTTCGAAGGCTTGGCGGCGTTCCTTGTCCCACTTGACAAGATGTTTGAGCGGGTAGGTCCCAGCTTTAACGGGGCGCGGGATGCGCTCTTTACACTGGCACGCTTCCTCCGACACAGTCGGAGCCTCAGCTGAAGGGCTGACACCGCTCGCAGACAGCGTCAAGGAGGGTATCGGCGATGCTAGCGCGGGTACAGGTTTGGATGGTGCGGTTGCAAGCATGGTTGGGAAATGCACGAGAGCAGAGGGGAGGACTGGAATATAACCTGTGGTCAGAACAAAAGGAGTGAGAAGCAGTTGCTATGAACAACTGAAGATCAAAAAAAGACAACAGATCGCTCAAGTGCCGAAGTGTTGTACCCCGAGCTTAGGGCGATTGTTAGGATTGTAAAGGCTGTTGCCAATCCGTGCTGGGACAAAAGCTCAGTCCATATTGTCACCCATGGCCACGCACGATGAGGACTCGCAATGGAACTGAATCTCTTAAGGTGTCCTGAAGAGTCGTTCATCAAATCATGTTATTTATGTGTCCAGCGCAATCGACATACCAGCGGTGTGAGATTTCACCATATACTTCGGATAAGCAAAGCGGCAGAGACTCTGATGCCGCTCAGGGTTTCAACACCGAATAGCGCAGATAGTCAGCGAGGAGGAATGTCATTAATGTTACTGAGGGCTGACTAGCGCTGACTAGGCGTGCCTACGCTATGTTTATCCTTATTTGCACACTCGCCTAGGACATCGCGCCGCTCGGTGTTGAAACGCTGAGCGGCATCAGAGTCACGCTGTCTGCCCTCTGAGAGCCGTATTGCCAGGTGCTTCAGCGCTTGGTGGTCGATTCAGATGGCCCAAGTCCTTCTCCTGCAAATCATATGCAGCACTTTTCGCGGTCGAGCTGTGTCTGCACTTCGAATGGCTGACTATCACCAACTTGCAGCCTATCGCCGAGAGTCTGCCCTCCTTGCTTAGACTGTTAAAATGCTGAGCGGCGACAGAGACCAGTCAGAGTCGATTCCGTGTCCCCTCTTGCGAATAATATCCTGCGCTCCATGGATCATCGCAGTTGAGCCCTCAGGCCTCAGCGCTCAGCAATCGACGGGAGGCGGCGAGCGGCGAGCACTGCCCGGACACCTCCATGCAGCATCCGTCGTTCGCTCGGTTAAGGCTACTCGGCTGGCTTGTAGGTTCCCTTCCTCCAGACCTTACGAACGCCTGCCATCAAGGCGCGGGCGTCGCCTTTACAGATCGATTCCACGTTGACGACCTCCCCCCAACCATACCTTACTTGATCTCGTTTCCCCAAAGCGTTGATCGCTGAACTTCAACGGACTTATCTTGGCTGCACAGAATGAGGATCTGGGTCGCTCGGGAGTCGCACATAAGCTACATAAAAATACTTCACCCGTACAATCCAGCGACTCGGCAGATGTACTTGCTAGGAGAAATAAAGGGCACGGAGGTATCTCTCGCCAGGACACCTTTCACCTTATCATGGTCAACACTTGAATCAACAAAATTTTCCCTTGCATCCTTGCAGTCCACCGCAGATCGTATGCAATCCTCCATACGGTTCTTGTCGACGTGGAGATCGTTTGAAATTTTCTGAGGGCGATGGTGAACGAAGTGGCGTAGGATGCTGGTCATCTACACTACCCACTGCTGTAGCCGTAAATGATAAGATGAGGTTACGGGCATACAAATGAAAAGACTTACGCAGACTGGGGGCAGCCTGCATTTTTGGAACCACCAGATAGGGGATAACGCGATAACGCCCTGGGACGTAAGCGCGTAAGCGCAGAGAACTTGCACAATGTACACCGCATTCATTCATTGTCAGGGCTCTGGATCCGTCACATATACATAGTCTTGCACGATCCTTTCAAGTAGTGGACGGGAAGCGGATTGCGGTGATAGATGAACGATTGTGTGAACCTCTTCAACCTAGGCGAATTAATTGGCAGATCATATTTTACCTGACACGACGCTACTACACTGATCCTTCCACGTCTTTTCCTTGGCTGAGGGGACATCATGATGTTGTCCTCCACCTCACCTTAGCCTCCGGCTCCACGACTTTTTGCTTACATTTTTGTTGAACGTCAGGCCGTTGAATTGTCGCCTACGCACAAGGTCCGGGGGGATAAACGCTAGCCGATTGTTTAGACCTCGTATTCAAGAAAAGGATTGACAAGAGGTGGGAGGGGTGAATTAGAGTCCATGCTGAATATTATAGCGCTGCGTTGGGCTCACGTCGGCGCACCTTGGAAGGAGGAGTTCAGTAAGTGGTTCTGGCAAGTCAATTCCAGTCGCTAAGCATCTCATGTATATAAGTGAACGGGGTGAAGATGAGGTACACACCTGGGATATCATCGATCATCTCCCGACATGTCCGAGTCATCACAAGCCTTAGTGTCGCTCTCGGGAGTCTCTGGTGGCAGCAAGAAGGCGCGTGAGCTCTGCTTCTAGACGGCTGAGTACTGGCCTGACCTAATCGTTGAACACGGAAGACACGCCCGGGTGCTTTCTTTCGGGGGCTTGAGTACGTTGA
This sequence comes from Pleurotus giganteus, assembly GCA_032158425.1. NCBI lineage: Eukaryota > Fungi > Basidiomycota > Agaricomycetes > Agaricales > Pleurotaceae > Pleurotus > Pleurotus giganteus. The sequence continues at coordinate 2,155,197 of JAPEHR010000001.1, read as the reverse complement.
CCAAGGCCAGGGACGAAGATCTGCGAAAGAGGCCGGGATTTCGGCATCGAACTTCGAGACCCACCTACGATTACCGCTGTGACTATGCTTCACTATCGTCTGCCAATCTATGAGGTAACAAAAGTCACTGATGATTACATTACAACTGAAGTCATCTTGCCGGACGAGGACTCTACATCTTCTCCATCAAGTGTCCGATCAACAAGAGTGAACGAAAAAAGTAGTACGCGAAAGCGATATCGCTGATGTAGAACCAAAAAGCTCGGTGCTGCTCGACTAGCATCGTCTCCATGGTCGCGCTAAGATTTTCAGTGCGCACAGTCGGGTGAGGATGATGTGCTGAAGGGGGCCAGCTGCTACAATCGGGAAGTGCATCTATTGTCCATATGTCCATCCTTGTTTGCGATATAACTAACAGAGGTTGGCGACCGTGGACTGGGGTTCAGCATGGTCTTACCTGCGAAGGATGGAACAATTGCCACCAAAAGACAAAACTTGGCACAAGACGGTGGATAACAATGTCAGTTGTGCCATATGCATCCCACGCGAACCATCGATCGCGTAATGAAACAAAGGTACGTCCCGTAACGGTCGACTCCCAATTCAAATCCCTATGGAGACTACCATCGACATATGCTCGGTGTGATGACCGGAAAAAGCGATAGAACTGGCAGATTCTGGGCCAGCGCCGTCCGAAGGAAATCGAACTGCTAGATAGGTAAACTTAAATCTCCGTCAGTTGTATGTACAATTGGATGGGTAGCATGATAACAAGGAGCGAAGTCGAAATCAATGAACGGGAATGCTGCTACTTCACTTCCGGCCCACAGTATATAAGGCGACGCCTCCGAAGGGGGAACGGACAAATCTTAGCGTCGTAGCTGCACGGTGTTTAAACACTGTGTGGTACATACACTATACCGATGGACGAACAAATCCCAATGGTCCCGCTCAGTCGCTTCGTTGATCAAGATGACTCGATGGATTCCGCGGCGAAGGAAGTCTCCTCCGAGGCGGCCGTTGTACAGGCCCTCGACCTCGACCCCCAGCGCGATCCAGGAGGGATGGAGGTCGATGGCTTTTCATACCCCCCCTCTCTGAGGCGAGGTAAGAGGGCTCTTGGAGTTGATGATGCTCCAGCCGAACTGGATCCACTCGAATCCGGATATGTAAGAAGGCCAGCGTCGGCTGTAGGAGCTATCTTCAGCTGGCTCACACCTCAGCAGCCAACGATCGCGAGCACGTCGTCCTCAAGGGAGCCTGTGCTGCACTCATCATCAAAACAGGTGGCGGGCCAGCCATCATCGACGCAGCTGGCACCACAGTCATCGTCAAAACAGCTTGTCATTCCGCCGCTGCCATCTCAGCTTCTTCATTATTCGTCAAAACAAGCAGCAATCCCATCAGCACCGTCGAGCCAGCTCGTGCATTCCTCGTCATCGAAACAACCAGTGGCAACCGCAAAGAGGTTTGCAGTGGCGGGACCTGAGTGGGACAAGTTCGATAAGGTGAGGCAATGCATTCAAACCAATGGAAACACACTCACGAAGGTATTCACAGTTGTCCCAGAATCTAGGGCAGGAGCGGACCAGAAGTACAGGTCTGAGTAGTGAACTTCATGACCTAAGAGTCCAATCAGCGGCGGCAGTGAGTGAGACCAATACCGTGGTGGGACAGGACTAAGAGGAGCATAGCTTTGTCAGGAATGGGAGCAAAAGTTACAGATGAATCTCGAAAAGTCCAGCCAATTAATGGAAGATCTTCAGCAGACCAATCAACGACTGGCTACGGAGAACGCTACAGCGATGCAAGCTTTGAGCCAGAAGGATGAAGAGGTGCGAGGTGTCATAAAGCAGGTAGACCTATTACTGGAGAGAGTGAAGGCGACAAGTGAAATCATTCAAAAGCTTGAAGAGCAGGTAATGCGATTGACGCTGTCGAATCAGCAAGCAGAGCAGGCACGCGAACAAGCACAGATAGAGTTGGACCGTCTTACGGCGGAGAATGTTTTTTTCTTCTTTCTTTACCGTTTGTTTGTGATTGCTGTGCAGTACCTCCTGCTCTTCCTTGCATGCTGTACAGGCCGTTAGGACGTGCGCCACCGCCTCCGTGTGCCATCCGCACTTGGGGCAGGCCTTCGTGTCATTGCGGTCGATCCGGTACAAACATTTGTCAGGCGGTGTGTCCTGTGATTAATTGAGTTATCGAGCTGGCGCCTTGCTTCGATAGGTCCTTGAGTGCCTTAGTCCTCGCAGTCAGTGGCTTCGCCATTCCCAGCTCTTTCATTTTCTGGTGCAGCCCGACTCTCACCCTTTCTGCGCCCTCTTCAGCCGCTCAGTGTACACCTGGATCATCGCCGACCGGCACCGTCTGATGTCGTCCGTGGGTTGGCAACCCCTGTTGATGGCTAGTGACTCAGAACAACATGTTGGCAGCTGCTTTGAAGGAGCAGGAAACCAACGACTAGGGTGCGAGCGGCTGGGTGAAGTGCCGCTTCGAATAGGCACACGAATCTACCAGCACCTCAGCAGCTCGAGGGGAACTTCATGGACATCGACCAGCAAGGGTCAGTGATGCAGGGTATGGCAACGAAGAATCCTCTTTGTCTCGCCGGAGCCGAAGCGCCCTTGCGAGGACACGATATCTTGCTGCCCATCCAGACGGCCGCTCAACACGAAAATCAAACCCGACAAAACCAGGGACCGCCAGACCCGGTCCAGAGGGTACAGTCCACGCTGGGCATCAGTTTCTCGTGGATGAATCCTCAGATAGTGCCCACATTCGCGACCGCCCAAGCCAAGACCACTCGACGAAAACAACGGAGTGAAAAAGTTATTCAAGGCCAGGGCATCGCCATCCCTCAATTGATAGTACAGGATACGGGGACAACGGCTCAGGGAGGGGTCGAGGGGAGTAGCGTTGATCAGCAGCAATCAAGCGCCCCGGCACTGGATTCCAGGACCGTAGATTTGATTGTTCAACAGGTGCTGGCTGTGCTTGGAACAAAGGGTTTGAAAACTCACCAGACAAGGTCAAGGCATGCTTGGAGGGAGCCCATCAAAGCGGAGGCGATCTCTCAGGACGACCACTGCGCTTGGATGGCATCCATTCGTGAACTCTGGAGGAAGTTATACAACATTGACCAGACTTCCGACTTCCTCACTTACGAGCCAATCGACTTAGCCATAGCAGAGCGATGCAACGCAGGCCAAATGGAGGTGCCAGAGCAGTGCTGGACGCTGGACTTCTCAGAGCAATGGCTAAAGTCCCGGTGGAACCTGACCATCCTCAAGCGCATGGTTGATGCAGTACACACGGCGAGGAACGACGGAGGAGGTTGGGGATTGCCTGACGTCTCCGACGAATATTTGATGAGCCTCCTCCAGAATAGGCTGAAACAAAGTTAAGAGGCTTGGAAGTCAATCCAGCCCAGACTCCATCCAAAAAGCGATCGATTCGAAACGCCAGCTGAGGCAAGAGACAGAGTCATAAAGCAAACTCAGATGACTCAGCAAAACAAGGCTCGCAGGTCTGCTAGGTATAGGGTAGGTCGTGTGTCCTCTCGTAGCATGGGATAGAGCTGACTCGCGAGAAGAAACACAAAGATCGCTTGAACATCCTGAAAACAGTCATGGAGATCGATGTCACGGCGTGGTCATACTTGAAGGACGTTGTGGAAAAGCTGGGCGTCAACGGGATGTCCGACGAGGAAGACGACGTGAGGGAGATGGACGGAGCGCCTGTGAATGTCTTCAAAATCCTGCGTTGTCCTTGGCGTGCCGAGTTCGTTGAAGATGATATGAGGCGGATAGACCGCTTGGGGGATCAGCCGGGTATGCGTGCACCCAAGGGAGGGGGTGCCAGGCGTCCCAGGATCACGGCAGTGGGGGCCAATCAGCAACGGATCGATAGCCACCTTCCAGCACCCAAAAAATTGCCCATCCAACTATACAACGCAGAATGGTTGAAACAGGAGTCGAGATACAAAGGGCAGGGTTGGGAGGATAGGGAACTAAAAGTGGTTAGGGATGAGTTTAAGATCCTTAAACTTCAGACAGAGAACGCACCTGCGTGATGCGTAGCGACTATGTACGTCCTTACAAGGTGTGTGTCAAATACAACGCAAGCGGTTGGACATGCCAAGTCGGTCACGGCTGCAAGGGAAACAACCATAAGTGGCCTTGGAGGCCGTTCGGTCGCTTATTATTTTTGGAATCAAGATAGGGTTCGCGTTTGACATAACGGACTGACAAGCTGTTGAAGCGGTCCGTTGAAGACTGCTCCGCACGATAGAGAGAAACAGACGTAGGTACATGCGTGACCCGGCCCATGGCCACCGCAATACAGCAGGCGCAGGCGAAGGGAAGATAGGCAGTGGCTGGATCCAAACTATGATGCGGGTCATCCGCATCTACCGTCGGTTTGAAGGGCTCACCCGCGGTGACCTATGGGTGCGCTTCATATTGACAAACTCTCCCTACGCCCGTGCAGCGCTGAGAGTAGACTCCATGTTGAATCACGGTCCCGTTCTGCCTTCTGGGCTCGCTCAACCAACGGACGCCATGACCGAGTCGACATCGCCGCCTGCGCCCTCCGGATCCCTGCGACTGTTGCTGGAACTCTCTCCTTCTCCTCCTCCGGCGTCACGATAAAAGAAAGGGTTGACCCCGTTCCCGTAGGATGCATCCTTCAACTCGGATTTCACCGATGCCTTCACCTGAACGGACGTCGGCCACTTCCCATAGCATGGATTCGAAACGTCGAGGTCTTCAAACATGCAACCCAACGGAGCAGAATCGCATATCAAGTGACAGTGGCTCCAGAAATAATAAGTCATGGAGCATCAAGTCAACAACAACAGCTCGACCACCCAATGATTATCCTCCGGAAGTACGTTTACATGCCTAAACAGGGTGGAGAACAGTGTTATGCGTACAACGAGCCAGCCTATGCGCCATCCACTTCCTAATGATTTTCCATATTCTTGAATAGCAGAATACAACCTCGAAGCCAAGGACTAATTTGAAGGAAGAAGTCCGACTGAAGGTAGTGGGATATGGCAGCCCTCTTTCGTCAACCAAAACTTATGCCTCCAGATAGCTTCCCAACTGAGCATCACCCAGCTGGGCAACGCGATAGATGAGCCTTCATTGCAGCCTTCGCAGAAGCATTAGACATCGATGTATCTGCCTTGACCCGCCGCAAACGAAGGCGAACTCGGCGTAGAGTGATCCGATGAAGATGATGAACACCATATGACGCCTGCGAGTGTGACAGTTTCGTCTGCAACCGAGCAATTCGGAGGAGTCGAATCTCAGCTCCCAACCCGACTCATCGTAATCGATATCCCGCATAGCTTCCGTTCACAGCGGAAGCTATTGCGACGAGGGAGCGTGATGGTGTGCGGTGGCCTGGTTCGTGAACCACACGGCAGGCGTGCACGATTCTGAACGGGACAGCGGAAGAAAACGAACCAATGTAGTGTCCGGTGAAGGATCCAGTACAGATAGCAGCGCATTCCAAGACAAAGTCAAGGGTGCTGGAAGAAAACAACATGAGACGGATCGGATGAACAGTGCTGGACTCACTGCCGTATACGTGGCAGCGTCTCAGCATCCCAGTGTCGGCTACTATAGAATGCTCGTTCGTGCAAAATATGCCTGTGCCCAACCGAAACACAAGCCTGCAAACTGATTGCAACAGCTTGGGGGTATGTACATGATGGCGCATCTAGGCTGTCACTATGCAAGTGACAAGTATCGCATGTTCCCAGTGCAAAGGCTCAGGACATTGCCGCCTCGACGGTGAGGCGCGCTCGACAACGAGATGGGTGCATGGGAAAGAGAACTGTCTCATCGACAATCACTGTTTGGATCACCGCAGGACCGCCAAATAGTCAATGCCCAGACTTGAAGATTGTCTGTTTCACCGGCCATCCAGGGTCAAATGCTTGGGCACGGTCATATGAGCCAAGTTGACCCCCCAATTACATCTTCAGGTGAGTGATACCTGGAGCAAGCTTAGCGAGGGCGAATGTAAGCGAACCATCAAGGTGGCGCAGTTACGGGCTTTGGAGGAGATACCGTACGGAAGATAGTCATTCTTCTTTGAGAGATCGAGGATCTCCCGGACATCCCGAGAGAGGGTTCGCTCGGAAGGCAGCCACACCTCATACGGAACACGTCCTGAAGGGGTGGGTCACAGAGGATGCGATAGGGCCGATGGCACTCGTACATCCATCTTGCGACGAGGAATCCTTCTGTGATGGCCAGCAGCAACCCTGGGGCCACAGTCCTTGATGTGGTGCCCTAGGTCGCCGGTCGAGTTCTCGTGCCTGCTCCGAATCGGCTGGTAGGGAGAACCGAGTCCAAGGTCAGTACAGAACTTCCGGTGATCAGCGAGTACAGCAGACTTACGTTTTGCGCTTGAATAAATATTTCACTTGCCCAAATCTTCGGCTCTTCAAAGTGCTGGTGGCATCCCTGTGACAAGAAAGAGTGAGCGAGCGGTGACGATAAGATCGACCCGAGTACTCACCGAGGACTTCCTCGTTTGTACGCCGATCTGTCTCGAACCTCTCGTTGAACTCTTCGACGCGAGTCGTCTTACGAGCTGGAGCTTCATCAACTTGCATGGGGGACTCAGAGCAGAGGGCAAGGTTGAGGTCGACCCTGACTCGTAGAGGACGTCTTTATGCTCCTCAGCAATATACAGTATACAAAAACTATCATAAATCTGTCACCCTTCTTTCCCCATCCGCTGAACTAGCACTCACTTTCTATCGACTTGAAGAAGACGTCAACTTGAACGATTTGCTACGTCCGCTCCTTCTCCACAGCGGGGCGACGGAAGGACAGATGAGCAAGGAGCGAAAAATTGTGACAGAAAGGAGAAGGCAGCGGATGCTTGCCAGATGAACAAGAGTCGACGGTGGAGAAGGCCCACAACAGGAAAACTCCTTCAGTAGAATGCGGAGAATTGATGAGTTTGACCGAAGACTGGGCAAGGGTAGCGCCCAATTTCTTCGCGACACGTTTGCGGAGGAGGTCGCGCAAGAACTGAGTTCCCTTAACGACGGAGGAGTCAGTCAGTAATAATGAGAGCACAGAATCAGTGCGGTACCTCAGGCGTGTGGTTATATAACGTCAATTTTCGCATTGGGGCATTGGGAGAAAATGACTCCGCAATGGAGACAGCGACGGGTCACCGCACTGATTCAGACAGACGAATCGCGCCGCGGTCTTCCGACGAACACTGTTTCTTGCGAAACCCGCAGAGCGTCAGGACGAATGAGAAGGGGAGTAATGGAGCGCGCCGAGTAGCGCTTTCAAGTTTTTATACTGGGTAGATTCTGTCCACGTGAACAGAAACAAAGGGGCTCATTTCAAGCGCTGCCGCTAACCCCGCACTCTGCAATGCAATCGACCTAATAACAGTACTAGTACTAGTTTACTCATCTTCATTCTTTTTTCGGAGAACAATACCCTCCCCTATGCAGCGAAACGTTGCTGGTGGTCTGTCCATAGCGTCGCATGGGGCTGAACTCAAGATCCGTGGCATGCAATTTGAACATTGCATTGCGACCTTATATGGGGTACTACGTTCTTGGCGTCTGTCACGGTGCGCTCATCGTCAACCATCCTCACCGGGTGTCGATAATTTCTTGACAGGTCCATCTCAGACATCCATACTCTTGGTGCGTGGCACAAGCAGGCTCATATGTCAGTTAACGCTCACTGGATCAGTGTAGGTTATGAATACGGGTGGCACAATACGGCAGCGAAACACTGGGACTACAATGGGTCAGATACTTCTGACCACATACATATTTTCGACCGCGCGCGTCCGAGTCACAGAATAACTCTCAATCTGCGTTGCCCAGTCCTTAATTCTTCCTTCTCTATCTCCACAGCCGTCTTCACTACTCAGCATATTGACTGCAGTCTGCGAAATGAGGACCATGGCTGACCTGAAGACCCAATGATCGTAGGACGCCACACCGTTTGCAAGAAGGATTCAACATCCCACCTGGAACTCACCACGTTCGCTCGCTGGATTCGACGTCCAGCAACAAGAAAGATTATGCGACAGCGTATCGTGGACAGTCATGAACGTTGCACATGTAGGTGCGTCTTGACGTCGTAATACTCACTCCTGACCCACTCGTCCTGTTCCTTATCATTGACAGGGCTTGCAAAGCTGACCAAGGTAAGGTACGACAACTCCCGCTAATGCCGGCTTCCGATACGTCTACTTAGCTGCATTAAGACCTAGTGTGGCTGAATCCTCGCTTGACGTAGCCCTGGCTACTATACCTATCAGTGCCGAGCGGAGAGCCGTCCTGACGCATGACTGGAGCCAGCTTGCGCCGATATGTCCGCAGCGATGCTGATAACACTGCGACATTCTCAGCGCTTTCAAGCCCCTCAAATGTCCCAAAATTGTCACCGCACCAAATTCAACTCCCCTCAAGGAAACCCTCGAGGTAACCCTCTTCGAAACGTCCCCTCGAGATTCTACCAAACCGCTTCGCGCCAAGGAATCCCGCTTGCTGCCTCTTTCTTGTCACAGGGATGCCACCAGCACTTTGAAGAGCCGAAGATTTGGGCAAGTGAAATATTTATTCAAGCGCAAAACGTAAGTCTGCTGTACTCGCTGATCACCGGAAGTTCTGTACTGACCTTGGACTCGGTTCTCCCTACCAGCCGATTCGGAGCAGGCACGAGAACTCGACCGGCGACCTAGGGCACCACATCAAGGACTGTGGCCCCAGGGTTGCTGCTGGCCATCACAGAAGGATTCCTCGTCGCAAGATGGATGTACGAGTGCCATCGGCCCTATCGCATCCTCTGTGACCCACCCCTTCAGGACGTGTTCCGTATGAGGTGTGGCTGCCTTCCGAGCGAACCCTCTCTCGGGATGTCCGGGAGATCCTCGATCTCTCAAAGAAGAATGACTATCTTCCGTACGGTATCTCCTCCAAAGCCCGTAACTGCGCCACCTTGATGGTTCGCTTACATTCGCCCTCGCTAAGCTTGCTCCAGGTATCACTCACCTGAAGATGTAATTGGGGGGTCAACTTGGCTCATATGACCGTGCCCAAGCATTTGACCCTGGATGGCCGGTGAAACAGACAATCTTCAAGTCTGGGCATTGACTATTTGGCGGTCCTGCGGTGATCCAAACAGTGATTGTCGATGAGACAGTTCTCTTTCCCATGCACCCATCTCGTTGTCGAGCGCGCCTCACCGTCGAGGCGGCAATGTCCTGAGCCTTTGCACTGGGAACATGCGATACTTGTCACTTGCATAGTGACAGCCTAGATGCGCCATCATGTACATACCCCCAAGCTGTTGCAATCAGTTTGCAGGCTTGTGTTTCGGTTGGGCACAGGCATATTTTGCACGAACGAGCATTCTATAGTAGCCGACACTGGGATGCTGAGACGCTGCCACGTATACGGCAGTGAGTCCAGCACTGTTCATCCGATCCGTCTCATGTTGTTTTCTTCCAGCACCCTTGACTTTGTCTTGGAATGCGCTGCTATCTGTACTGGATCCTTCACCGGACACTACATTGGTTCGTTTTCTTCCGCTGTCCCGTTCAGAATCGTGCACGCCTGCCGTGTGGTTCACGAACCAGGCCACCGCACACCATCACGCTCCCTCGTCGCAATAGCTTCCGCTGTGAACGGAAGCTATGCGGGATATCGATTACGATGAGTCGGGTTGGGAGCTGAGATTCGACTCCTCCGAATTGCTCGGTTGCAGACGAAACTGTCACACTCGCAGGCGTCATATGGTGTTCATCATCTTCATCGGATCACTCTACGCCGAGTTCGCCTTCGTTTGCGGCGGGTCAAGGCAGATACATCGATGTCTAATGCTTCTGCGAAGGCTGCAATGAAGGCTCATCTATCGCGTTGCCCAGCTGGGTGATGCTCAGTTGGGAAGCTATCTGGAGGCATAAGTTTTGGTTGACGAAAGAGGGCTGCCATATCCCACTACCTTCAGTCGGACTTCTTCCTTCAAATTAGTCCTTGGCTTCGAGGTTGTATTCTGCTATTCAAGAATATGGAAAATCATTAGGAAGTGGATGGCGCATAGGCTGGCTCGTTGTACGCATAACACTGTTCTCCACCCTGTTTAGGCATGTAAACGTACTTCCGGAGGATAATCATTGGGTGGTCGAGCTGTTGTTGTTGACTTGATGCTCCATGACTTATTATTTCTGGAGCCACTGTCACTTGATATGCGATTCTGCTCCGTTGGGTTGCATGTTTGAAGACCTCGACGTTTCGAATCCATGCTATGGGAAGTGGCCGACGTCCGTTCAGGTGAAGGCATCGGTGAAATCCGAGTTGAAGGATGCATCCTACGGGAACGGGGTCAACCCTTTCTTTTATCGTGACGCCGGAGGAGGAGAAGGAGAGAGTTCCAGCAACAGTCGCAGGGATCCGGAGGGCGCAGGCGGCGATGTCGACTCGGTCATGGCGTCCGTTGGTTGAGCGAGCCCAGAAGGCAGAACGGGACCGTGATTCAACATGGAGTCTACTCTCAGCGCTGCACGGGCGTAGGGAGAGTTTGTCAATATGAAGCGCACCCATAGGTCACCGCGGGTGAGCCCTTCAAACCGACGGTAGATGCGGATGACCCGCATCATAGTTTGGATCCAGCCACTGCCTATCTTCCCTTCGCCTGCGCCTGCTGTATTGCGGTGGCCATGGGCCGGGTCACGCATGTACCTACGTCTGTTTCTCTCTATCGTGCGGAGCAGTCTTCAACGGACCGCTTCAACAGCTTGTCAGTCCGTTATGTCAAACGCGAACCCTATCTTGATTCCAAAAATAATAAGCGACCGAACGGCCTCCAAGGCCACTTATGGTTGTTTCCCTTGCAGCCGTGACCGACTTGGCATGTCCAACCGCTTGCGTTGTATTTGACACACACCTTGTAAGGACGTACATAGTCGCTACGCATCACGCAGGTGCGTTCTCTGTCTGAAGTTTAAGGATCTTAAACTCATCCCTAACCACTTTTAGTTCCCTATCCTCCCAACCCTGCCCTTTGTATCTCGACTCCTGTTTCAACCATTCTGCGTTGTATAGTTGGATGGGCAATTTTTTGGGTGCTGGAAGGTGGCTATCGATCCGTTGCTGATTGGCCCCCACTGCCGTGATCCTGGGACGCCTGGCACCCCCTCCCTTGGGTGCACGCATACCCGGCTGATCCCCCAAGCGGTCTATCCGCCTCATATCATCTTCAACGAACTCGGCACGCCAAGGACAACGCAGGATTTTGAAGACATTCACAGGCGCTCCGTCCATCTCCCTCACGTCGTCTTCCTCGTCGGACATCCCGTTGACGCCCAGCTTTTCCACAACGTCCTTCAAGTATGACCACGCCGTGACATCGATCTCCATGACTGTTTTCAGGATGTTCAAGCGATCTTTGTGTTTCTTCTCGCGAGTCAGCTCTATCCCATGCTACGAGAGGACACACGACCTACCCTATACCTAGCAGACCTGCGAGCCTTGTTTTGCTGAGTCATCTGAGTTTGCTTTATGACTCTGTCTCTTGCCTCAGCTGGCGTTTCGAATCGATCGCTTTTTGGATGGAGTCTGGGCTGGATTGACTTCCAAGCCTCTTAACTTTGTTTCAGCCTATTCTGGAGGAGGCTCATCAAATATTCGTCGGAGACGTCAGGCAATCCCCAACCTCCTCCGTCGTTCCTCGCCGTGTGTACTGCATCAACCATGCGCTTGAGGATGGTCAGGTTCCACCGGGACTTTAGCCATTGCTCTGAGAAGTCCAGCGTCCAGCACTGCTCTGGCACCTCCATTTGGCCTGCGTTGCATCGCTCTGCTATGGCTAAGTCGATTGGCTCGTAAGTGAGGAAGTCGGAAGTCTGGTCAATGTTGTATAACTTCCTCCAGAGTTCACGAATGGATGCCATCCAAGCGCAGTGGTCGTCCTGAGAGATCGCCTCCGCTTTGATGGGCTCCCTCCAAGCATGCCTTGACCTTGTCTGGTGAGTTTTCAAACCCTTTGTTCCAAGCACAGCCAGCACCTGTTGAACAATCAAATCTACGGTCCTGGAATCCAGTGCCGGGGCGCTTGATTGCTGCTGATCAACGCTACTCCCCTCGACCCCTCCCTGAGCCGTTGTCCCCGTATCCTGTACTATCAATTGAGGGATGGCGATGCCCTGGCCTTGAATAACTTTTTCACTCCGTTGTTTTCGTCGAGTGGTCTTGGCTTGGGCGGTCGCGAATGTGGGCACTATCTGAGGATTCATCCACGAGAAACTGATGCCCAGCGTGGACTGTACCCTCTGGACCGGGTCTGGCGGTCCCTGGTTTTGTCGGGTTTGATTTTCGTGTTGAGCGGCCGTCTGGATGGGCAGCAAGATATCGTGTCCTCGCAAGGGCGCTTCGGCTCCGGCGAGACAAAGAGGATTCTTCGTTGCCATACCCTGCATCACTGACCCTTGCTGGTCGATGTCCATGAAGTTCCCCTCGAGCTGCTGAGGTGCTGGTAGATTCGTGTGCCTATTCGAAGCGGCACTTCACCCAGCCGCTCGCACCCTAGTCGTTGGTTTCCTGCTCCTTCAAAGCAGCTGCCAACATGTTGTTCTGAGTCACTAGCCATCAACAGGGGTTGCCAACCCACGGACGACATCAGACGGTGCCGGTCGGCGATGATCCAGGTGTACACTGAGCGGCTGAAGAGGGCGCAGAAAGGGTGAGAGTCGGGCTGCACCAGAAAATGAAAGAGCTGGGAATGGCGAAGCCACTGACTGCGAGGACTAAGGCACTCAAGGACCTATCGAAGCAAGGCGCCAGCTCGATAACTCAATTAATCACAGGACACACCGCCTGACAAATGTTTGTACCGGATCGACCGCAATGACACGAAGGCCTGCCCCAAGTGCGGATGGCACACGGAGGCGGTGGCGCACGTCCTAACGGCCTGTACAGCATGCAAGGAAGAGCAGGAGGTACTGCACAGCAATCACAAACAAACGGTAAAGAAAGAAGAAAAAAACATTCTCCGCCGTAAGACGGTCCAACTCTATCTGTGCTTGTTCGCGTGCCTGCTCTGCTTGCTGATTCGACAGCGTCAATCGCATTACCTGCTCTTCAAGCTTTTGAATGATTTCACTTGTCGCCTTCACTCTCTCCAGTAATAGGTCTACCTGCTTTATGACACCTCGCACCTCTTCATCCTTCTGGCTCAAAGCTTGCATCGCTGTAGCGTTCTCCGTAGCCAGTCGTTGATTGGTCTGCTGAAGATCTTCCATTAATTGGCTGGACTTTTCGAGATTCATCTGTAACTTTTGCTCCCATTCCTGACAAAGCTATGCTCCTCTTAGTCCTGTCCCACCACGGTATTGGTCTCACTCACTGCCGCCGCTGATTGGACTCTTAGGTCATGAAGTTCACTACTCAGACCTGTACTTCTGGTCCGCTCCTGCCCTAGATTCTGGGACAACTGTGAATACCTTCGTGAGTGTGTTTCCATTGGTTTGAATGCATTGCCTCACCTTATCGAACTTGTCCCACTCAGGTCCCGCCACTGCAAACCTCTTTGCGGTTGCCACTGGTTGTTTCGATGACGAGGAATGCACGAGCTGGCTCGACGGTGCTGATGGGATTGCTGCTTGTTTTGACGAATAATGAAGAAGCTGAGATGGCAGCGGCGGAATGACAAGCTGTTTTGACGATGACTGTGGTGCCAGCTGCGTCGATGATGGCTGGCCCGCCACCTGTTTTGATGATGAGTGCAGCACAGGCTCCCTTGAGGACGACGTGCTCGCGATCGTTGGCTGCTGAGGTGTGAGCCAGCTGAAGATAGCTCCTACAGCCGACGCTGGCCTTCTTACATATCCGGATTCGAGTGGATCCAGTTCGGCTGGAGCATCATCAACTCCAAGAGCCCTCTTACCTCGCCTCAGAGAGGGGGGGTATGAAAAGCCATCGACCTCCATCCCTCCTGGATCGCGCTGGGGGTCGAGGTCGAGGGCCTGTACAACGGCCGCCTCGGAGGAGACTTCCTTCGCCGCGGAATCCATCGAGTCATCTTGATCAACGAAGCGACTGAGCGGGACCATTGGGATTTGTTCGTCCATCGGTATAGTGTATGTACCACACAGTGTTTAAACACCGTGCAGCTACGACGCTAAGATTTGTCCGTTCCCCCTTCGGAGGCGTCGCCTTATATACTGTGGGCCGGAAGTGAAGTAGCAGCATTCCCGTTCATTGATTTCGACTTCGCTCCTTGTTATCATGCTACCCATCCAATTGTACATACAACTGACGGAGATTTAAGTTTACCTATCTAGCAGTTCGATTTCCTTCGGACGGCGCTGGCCCAGAATCTGCCAGTTCTATCGCTTTTTCCGGTCATCACACCGAGCATATGTCGATGGTAGTCTCCATAGGGATTTGAATTGGGAGTCGACCGTTACGGGACGTACCTTTGTTTCATTACGCGATCGATGGTTCGCGTGGGATGCATATGGCACAACTGACATTGTTATCCACCGTCTTGTGCCAAGTTTTGTCTTTTGGTGGCAATTGTTCCATCCTTCGCAGGTAAGACCATGCTGAACCCCAGTCCACGGTCGCCAACCTCTGTTAGTTATATCGCAAACAAGGATGGACATATGGACAATAGATGCACTTCCCGATTGTAGCAGCTGGCCCCCTTCAGCACATCATCCTCACCCGACTGTGCGCACTGAAAATCTTAGCGCGACCATGGAGACGATGCTAGTCGAGCAGCACCGAGCTTTTTGGTTCTACATCAGCGATATCGCTTTCGCGTACTACTTTTTTCGTTCACTCTTGTTGATCGGACACTTGATGGAGAAGATGTAGAGTCCTCGTCCGGCAAGATGACTTCAGTTGTAATGTAATCATCAGTGACTTTTGTTACCTCATAGATTGGCAGACGATAGTGAAGCATAGTCACAGCGGTAATCGTAGGTGGGTCTCGAAGTTCGATGCCGAAATCCCGGCCTCTTTCGCAGATCTTCGTCCCTGGCCTTGGTCAACGTACTCAAGCCCCCGAAAGAAAGCACCCGGGCGTGTCTTCCGTGTTCAACGATTAGGTCAGGCCAGTACTCAGCCGTCTAGAAGCAGAGCTCACGCGCCTTCTTGCTGCCACCAGAGACTCCCGAGAGCGACACTAAGGCTTGTGATGACTCGGACATGTCGGGAGATGATCGATGATATCCCAGGTGTGTACCTCATCTTCACCCCGTTCACTTATATACATGAGATGCTTAGCGACTGGAATTGACTTGCCAGAACCACTTACTGAACTCCTCCTTCCAAGGTGCGCCGACGTGAGCCCAACGCAGCGCTATAATATTCAGCATGGACTCTAATTCACCCCTCCCACCTCTTGTCAATCCTTTTCTTGAATACGAGGTCTAAACAATCGGCTAGCGTTTATCCCCCCGGACCTTGTGCGTAGGCGACAATTCAACGGCCTGACGTTCAACAAAAATGTAAGCAAAAAGTCGTGGAGCCGGAGGCTAAGGTGAGGTGGAGGACAACATCATGATGTCCCCTCAGCCAAGGAAAAGACGTGGAAGGATCAGTGTAGTAGCGTCGTGTCAGGTAAAATATGATCTGCCAATTAATTCGCCTAGGTTGAAGAGGTTCACACAATCGTTCATCTATCACCGCAATCCGCTTCCCGTCCACTACTTGAAAGGATCGTGCAAGACTATGTATATGTGACGGATCCAGAGCCCTGACAATGAATGAATGCGGTGTACATTGTGCAAGTTCTCTGCGCTTACGCGCTTACGTCCCAGGGCGTTATCGCGTTATCCCCTATCTGGTGGTTCCAAAAATGCAGGCTGCCCCCAGTCTGCGTAAGTCTTTTCATTTGTATGCCCGTAACCTCATCTTATCATTTACGGCTACAGCAGTGGGTAGTGTAGATGACCAGTATCCTACGCCACTTCGTTCACCATCGCCCTCAGAAAATTTCAAACGATCTCCACGTCGACAAGAACCGTATGGAGGATTGCATACGATCTGCGGTGGACTGCAAGGATGCAAGGGAAAATTTTGTTGATTCAAGTGTTGACCATGATAAGGTGAAAGGTGTCCTGGCGAGAGATACCTCCGTGCCCTTTATTTCTCCTAGCAAGTACATCTGCCGAGTCGCTGGATTGTACGGGTGAAGTATTTTTATGTAGCTTATGTGCGACTCCCGAGCGACCCAGATCCTCATTCTGTGCAGCCAAGATAAGTCCGTTGAAGTTCAGCGATCAACGCTTTGGGGAAACGAGATCAAGTAAGGTATGGTTGGGGGGAGGTCGTCAACGTGGAATCGATCTGTAAAGGCGACGCCCGCGCCTTGATGGCAGGCGTTCGTAAGGTCTGGAGGAAGGGAACCTACAAGCCAGCCGAGTAGCCTTAACCGAGCGAACGACGGATGCTGCATGGAGGTGTCCGGGCAGTGCTCGCCGCTCGCCGCCTCCCGTCGATTGCTGAGCGCTGAGGCCTGAGGGCTCAACTGCGATGATCCATGGAGCGCAGGATATTATTCGCAAGAGGGGACACGGAATCGACTCTGACTGGTCTCTGTCGCCGCTCAGCATTTTAACAGTCTAAGCAAGGAGGGCAGACTCTCGGCGATAGGCTGCAAGTTGGTGATAGTCAGCCATTCGAAGTGCAGACACAGCTCGACCGCGAAAAGTGCTGCATATGATTTGCAGGAGAAGGACTTGGGCCATCTGAATCGACCACCAAGCGCTGAAGCACCTGGCAATACGGCTCTCAGAGGGCAGACAGCGTGACTCTGATGCCGCTCAGCGTTTCAACACCGAGCGGCGCGATGTCCTAGGCGAGTGTGCAAATAAGGATAAACATAGCGTAGGCACGCCTAGTCAGCGCTAGTCAGCCCTCAGTAACATTAATGACATTCCTCCTCGCTGACTATCTGCGCTATTCGGTGTTGAAACCCTGAGCGGCATCAGAGTCTCTGCCGCTTTGCTTATCCGAAGTATATGGTGAAATCTCACACCGCTGGTATGTCGATTGCGCTGGACACATAAATAACATGATTTGATGAACGACTCTTCAGGACACCTTAAGAGATTCAGTTCCATTGCGAGTCCTCATCGTGCGTGGCCATGGGTGACAATATGGACTGAGCTTTTGTCCCAGCACGGATTGGCAACAGCCTTTACAATCCTAACAATCGCCCTAAGCTCGGGGTACAACACTTCGGCACTTGAGCGATCTGTTGTCTTTTTTTGATCTTCAGTTGTTCATAGCAACTGCTTCTCACTCCTTTTGTTCTGACCACAGGTTATATTCCAGTCCTCCCCTCTGCTCTCGTGCATTTCCCAACCATGCTTGCAACCGCACCATCCAAACCTGTACCCGCGCTAGCATCGCCGATACCCTCCTTGACGCTGTCTGCGAGCGGTGTCAGCCCTTCAGCTGAGGCTCCGACTGTGTCGGAGGAAGCGTGCCAGTGTAAAGAGCGCATCCCGCGCCCCGTTAAAGCTGGGACCTACCCGCTCAAACATCTTGTCAAGTGGGACAAGGAACGCCGCCAAGCCTTCGAAGTAAGTGTCATTCACTGCTTCGTCGGCTACCCGTTTGACATCTCGCATTCCTTCAGGCCACGATGCGATCGTTGATCGACTCAAACCTGGATACCACAAAACGTTTCACTTCTCAGAGCAAGGCAAAGATTTCCCTTGTATTTGAAAGCGTATGTTATTTCTCTGTGTCTCTTCTGTTGGGTACTTATGTTTCCAGGCGGCTGCGTCTCTCTCTTGGCTTGATGCCTACGACGATCTCTGGCCCGTCAAGCACGAGATGATAACCTATCTTAAAGGTACCTCTGAAAAGGCGAGGAAGGCTGCGAAGATTTCAGCGTCCAAACATTCGTTGACCCGTGGGGGTTCCGCTGTTCTGACGGCGATGCTCGTACCGAAAGAAGGATGACACTATCCTTGATCCACTCAGGCTTCATGGTAGAGTCTTGTCTGTTTCTCTCTAGGCGGCTTGGGTGCATTTTCCATTGTCTGTAACCTGTACTATCAGTGCCTGGTACTTCGTCCTGGATCGGTACTTCGTCTTTCGGCAATATCCCGTCCGTCCCTCCACTTGAGGTGCTATAAAATGGTGGATGAAGTCCTGTAATGTACTTAAGACAATACCTGAGGTCGTTGGTTCGCAAAATGAAGCACATCTGAACTTGACTTTTTTGGCGGTCGTCACGCTGAGCCGAGAGGCCGAGGCGGAGACTGGCGGAGATCGAAGCTGTTTGCAGGATCTGATCTAATCTATTCAACAACCGAAATGACCGTGAGGGGCGGAGTAGTAAACCGGCCTGTGACATGGCGTGACAGGACGAAGTACCGGTCCAGGACGAAGTACCAGGCACTGATAGTATATTCCGCTTTCCTGTTCTTCATGAGCGCCGAACATCCCGGTGGAAATGTCTCCATCGACCCTGAGCTTCACATACCTTGAGACGGGTCGTGACGCGTGCGCGTGAAGGCTCAAAGCCCTCGGACAAGTTGTCATTTCCACCCCTTTTCTAACGTAGGACGCGGAGCATTCCTCGTGTGTACAGCTAACGCATGCTTTAGGATTTTGTTGTTCTAAAGTAGTAAGACATGTTTGAAGCGCACTTTCGTATGTGAGGGTGTTCTCATCCACGTAGTCCATCCCTCGCGATGTTCAGGAAATGCTATCTCGGCGGGCTGCAAGAAAAGCTGAGCAGATATTTGAGAATTCTGATCAATTTTGAAATTAGGTCACCTTGTTCACACCACCACGAATGCCTTCGTTGTCGCCGTTCAATCTGGTGCCATGTCCGTGTGCACTCTGCAATACATACTTACCTGATCGACTACCTATTTAGCGAAGCAAGGGTCTTTCATAATGCCGTTACCGTTTATTTCTGCTGTGCGAACCCCAGAGTCATCCAACACGCTTCCTTCGCCAGGGAAAGTAGCCCTCAAAGTCAATGGGACCCTAAATTCTCTCCCTCTTGATCTTCCCTTTACCGCATCCTTGTGTGACGTACAATGTTCCAAGCATCCTGCCTCGTTGACTCGCTCACTAAGGTGATATATCAAAGGTTGTCCTTTAACAGGAGAGCGAAACGTACAAACGGAGGAAGCGTAACTTGAAGTGCGCTGCCGATCAGAGACAAGCATCCACAGTTGCTTAAGCTTGTGTTGGGGTGATTTTTCACTTTCACACCCATCTCACGGCGTTGAAGGGTTTACTGCCTTCTCGTCGCACATCAGACGTTCCTCCGTCTGCCTATTGGGGGTTTGAGTGGATGGATGGCCGGTCAACGTGCGCCAGAGGACCATCAAAGAACTCGTACAAGACCACCTGACAGTTTGTATGTCAATTATAGAAATCATTGTGTTAACTGAATCGTACCACAAGGGGAAATGGATCAGGTCACAGCAAGCGCTTTGACGTTCCAGGTAGAGTTGACTTTGGATCGCTTTCCCGGCTCAAGTCATTACTAAAAGAAACAGACGTTCCGACTTTACAGGCCATCATAAAAGTAACCACAGGATGACTGATATAATACCGTTAGAAGCGGATTGTTTGACGGATGATGGACAGGCAATCGGCTTGGTGGTGACAAAGGCTCTTGGAAAGGTGCGAGCGGCAAGGCAGAAGGGCATCCATTTGCCATCAGTTACCAGGCTACAATTTTAGACAGGCCTCTGTATGTATATACATGGGACGCTTCCAAATGCCAGCCAATGCAGTGGACTGGGAGAGTTTGATGATCGCCTTGATGAACGAGACTCGGGGGTTGAGCAGAGAGTTGACGATAGGCACCTGGCTCCATGATCATTGACCTGCTGGAGTGGACTGTGGGGGAAAAGGCCTCCGCCCTCCTCCCTACGAAATTCCTCCCTCCGACAATATACTGACAGAAGAGCAAGTCGCCTATCTAGCGATCCTGACTGAGTCGCAAGATGCCCAAGCATAGTCGTCGACATCAGGCAAGTTGCCCTGATCATCTTCATCTACGTCCATCCGATCTGCATCGCGTCGTGGCCATGTCTGTCGTCCTTGATCACAGGCGGAGGGTAATCCATGTTTATAGTTGCACGACTTGTTTGAAGTGCGTTGCACTGGGTTGACTGACATGTTTAAAGGTGGATGGGCTGGCGAGCATGGTAGCGAAAAGGAAATGAAGGCTTGATCTCTGCAGATCCGGACGCTATACATATTGCGTAACATGTAGGCAAGGTGAACGGGGCAGTGGAAAGGCAAGGGGGGCGGTCTTCGTAACTACGCCTTTCTCTCCGTTCCGCAGGCGTCGATAAGGGTGGATGCGTTCACCCTTAGTGATTTGTCACTGTGGATGGCGAACATAATCGAGGGCTTGCCGACAAGCATCAACGCCTGTCCAGGCGTTTTCGAAACCGACGACGCGAGCGAGGGGAGTTGCGGTACGCCCGGTGGGGGGGGACAAGTACAACGGCCTGCGCTTCTTCTAACGAGCAAGGCACGAGTTTAAATTTTCCTGGCTTGACGATGGGCCGCACACGGCGTGACGGGGTACAAGGTGATAGTGCCGATTGAAGGGAGGGGAGGGAACGGAGCGTCGGTAGTTTAATTCGGGAGGAGTAGCGCTCTGACTCGGACGGGGGAGGCAATGGTGTGCGCTCAGAGGGGTGGGTGAGAAGGTAGACCCTCGACGTGAATGGAGACGTGGGCGCTGGGCAAGGAGCAGAAGGAGCTGCCATGGTAGGCTTGGTGAGGCTCGCACGGACGACGCAATAGAGAACACGGACCGTGAAGACATCCTGCATCCTTTGCAACTCTCAATGCCACGATCCCATGGAACCCAATCGCGCATTCGGCGATCCTGGGTGATGTTCGAGACTGAACCAACGCTGTGGGAGCTGTCATGAGGGGTCATCCATCAATGTCTAGCATGGATGGGCGGCGGACGTACATTTGATAACATAAGGCATGACTCCGCTCATTCTCGTCCTGTTCGACGTTGCCGTCGTCTTTAGTCAACCTAAGACATGATGAGCTTGGTCGAGTGAGACGAGAATGAACTCACCAACTCTCGACACCACGAGTGCGCGTAAGAGAATGAGAGAAGTGGAGAAAAACGGAGGGAAAGGGCCGAGTGCTCCTTTATAACTTTTAGCTTCCGTCCACGTGAACGGAAACAAAGGGGTCCGCTCTGGCGCCAAGGATCATAGACTTAGGATGCAAGGTCAGTCTTTTATGATGAAGACCAGACTGTTACTCACGATGCCTTGTGTTAGTGCGCCTATGATAGCGTCGCCACTTGACGAAACGCGACAACGCCTCTGGCACACCAACAACACCCCGAGGTCGTCGTGCGTGATACACACCCAGGCTTGACCCACGCTCTCGTCATCGTCCGCAGCACCGCCGCCGCTCGCCAGGACGAGGAACGCCCTAATTTCGCTGTGTTCGGCGTCTCCGAAGGGCTCCCTGATTTCTGCTGAGAAGGCTAGAACGAAAGGCAGAAAGATGAGTTATTGATGGTACAGTCCAGAGCGTCACTTACGCTCTCTAGTCGGTCTCTGTACTTGAAGGGTACGGCAACGCTCTCTAGTTTCTATTCGCCTATCCTGCACTCGCATCGTCGCATTGGTTCTGTTCAACGTAGGCGGCGTTACCGCATTTCGTGCGAGAGCTGCGTTACGGTCTCTGTACTTGAAGGGTACGGCATCGCGTGCAAGGGAGGCAAGCAATTTCGACGCCCTACTGTCAACGCTCTCGTCTCCGTCGCAACACCACCGCGGTACCGGGAAGCCAACCCCTGCACCGTGCTGTGTTTGGAGGCATCTCCGAAGTGCTTTATGCTAAGTGGTGATAGTGCTAGAATGAAAGGATGAAAGGTGAGTGACGGATGATGAAGTCCGGACAGTCACTTACGTCGTCTCGTCTCTAATCGCCTACGCCTCGGTCGCTTCTTCGCACTGGTCTGGTTGCTCTGTGGAGGAGGCGCAGTGTGAGCGTGATGCTTGCGCTCACTTCGTCGCATTGGTCTGGTTCAACGTGGGCGCGCTCTTTAGTCGAGCTGAGACATGATGAGCTTGGAACGAGAGAGACGAGAATGAACCCACCAACTCTCGAGGCTATGCCAGCGTTGCTGGTGTGCGCGTGACGTTCCAAACTGAAAAAAAAAATATTTGAGTTACCATGAGAATGGATGGGTGTAGTGCTACTGAGGACGTACCCTGGTTGTGTTGTTCAACCGTGCAATAGCCAATGTGGACTGCATAGAAGAGAAGACTCCACTCGTGGGGAGACAGCGAGGGGTCACCGCACTGATTCGAACGAACCTCGCCGCGGTCTTCCGACGCACACTGTTTCATACGAAACTCGTAGAACGCCAGGACGAATGAGAATGAGAGAATGGGAGAAAGTCGGAGGGAAAGGGCCGAGCCCTTTTTTATAACTTTTAGCCTCCGTCCACGTGAACGGAAACAAAGGGCTGCTCAGGCGCCAACGATCATCATAGACTTAGGATGCAAGGTGAGTCTTTTATGATGAAGTCCAGACTGTTTACTTACGATATCTTGTCTTCGCTCGCCTATGATTGCGACGCCTCTTGACGAATCGCGACAACGCGGCCAATGCGAGCCTCTGGCACAGCAACTACACTCCGAGGTCGTCGTGCGTGATGCACACCCACGCTCTTGTCGACGTCCGCAGCACCACCGCTCGCCAGGACAGAGAGCACCCTGGTTTCGCTGTTGTCATCGCGCTCGTCCTCAAAGTTCCAGGAGTTGTGCGAACGGACTCGGTTGATCAGCCAGGAAGGAGGAGGAAGGAAGCTAGAATGGCAGGTTCTGAGACACCAGGGGAGCAAGTCATAGGTGCGTCGCCCGAGCAAGCCTGTATTCAAGCTGCTCTAAAACATTGAAGTTTCGACAGGATGTCCGAACGGCTGTACAAGACCTTTGTCAACCTGATGAAAATAATCATCCGCTCAATCTGTGGGCAATCTCAACGCGACAATCTCGGCCTACTCAATAACAAGGATATCGGCTGTCTGCTCTTCGCCCCTCCGCCTTCGACGACACTTACTTCCTTCAAGTTGTACGTCAATGTCAGTAGCGACACGAGCAACACATCCTCGGTGCTCGGATAAAGAAACCACCGCCATGCGACGTTCCCGTACGCACGCAACCTTTAATTCCAAAGTCAGCATGTAGGCATCACATGAAGGGAATTACAGCGAGGATAGAGGTAACACAGTATGTCTCCGTCCCTCCATGATTCACAATTCGATTTATGCATTCAACGTCTAGTAGAACACTCGCCCGTCTTCTCAAAAATCTGATCCCATCCCTTCCGATGTGGGCCACATTGCCTGCAAGGCAAGTACTTATTTCGATACCAGACTATTTGCAACTCACTCTCGTTACCCTCCGTAACTTCACCGTCCACGACACACTTTCTCAGCCGCCGTTCAGAAACACGGAGGCATGGTCCTTGTCGACCGCTCCTTATCGTGTAGGCGGGATCAACAGCTGATCATACGATCGCAACGGAAACCACGGGACGAGAGCTCCTCCGAGTCTTCCAAGCCACTCGGACGTCAAATGAAATGATCCAGGCCTACTCTCGCATTCCAAGACCCTTGTGCGCCAGGCACAGCTCCCCATCATGTGGACGGGATCAAAAACAGACAAGGCACGGCAACAGATGGCAACGGAATCAAAAAACACGGATCCTAAGATGTCGGCCTCATAACTTCCAGATATCACAGCATGTATATCTACTTTATTATCGACCACAAACTATCCCCAGATGAGCGAAACAATACCGTCTCCTGTGACAACTGAACAAAGTCATGGAAATAGGTTGACCAGTATGAATATGCCAAATGAGTTACAGACGTAGCAATTTCAGAACAACACAGACCGTAGATGAAACATCGTAACGTACAACGTGTGATTCAACTTGACCGATATTTATCCGATCCTCACTCGGGGCAAAGGATGTACAATATAACGAAGCCTCAATCCAAGGGTAGCGGATAAACGGATCAGGAATGCTGCTAGTATACTCAGTATGCCAACGAACAACCAAGACGACCTCCTCGCCCAAGGTATCGATGAGCTGAATACTACCCACCCTGGTATTCCTTGCGCTGTGAGATGGAAAATAAGATATGAGA
This sequence comes from Pleurotus giganteus, assembly GCA_032158425.1. Lineage (NCBI taxonomy): Eukaryota > Fungi > Basidiomycota > Agaricomycetes > Agaricales > Pleurotaceae > Pleurotus > Pleurotus giganteus. The sequence goes on along the minus strand of JAPEHR010000001.1, from coordinate 2,130,994 downwards.
CTGTTACCGAGATGAGCAGAAGCAGTGGAATATACTGCTCCTTTGTAAGTGTGATGAGCAGGTCGAGTAGTGACTTTCTTCTTTGTAACATCGTCAAACAAGGGATTCCTTCGCTTGGAGACGGTAAAGGTTCGATCGAAGAGACGTTTGAATTCTCGGAGGACGCCGGGGCACTCAGGGCGTCGTAGCCAACGTCTAAGGTTAGCTCCGCGGTGGTATGCGTTCAAAATTGTCTTTTCCAGTTGGCCTGCTCATATTACTATCGCAAAGTTACTGGAGAAGGGCAAGCTCACCTCCGATATGATTATTTGTGTTCACCTTCTGTAGCGTGCCAATCAGCCGTTCAAAAGGAAACGTCCACCAGGAGGGAACCGGACCAAAGAGTTCAAGGAAATCATATATATGAAATGCGGCATGAACATTAGGCCGCAATTTATGGGAGACAGTTTTGGGCCAGATTGAATGAAGGTTGTCGACCCAATCCCGTAGTAACAGCCGGTACGTACTGATTTGCTGCAGGTCAACAGTGTAAGAGCACGCCAAAATCGCTGCCTGGAACAGGGCCATGCTGTGGTCCAGCGCAGCACGGTGGGGGGAAGATTCAACAGGAATGGTACCGTTGACGGAGCATTGCAGGACCAGAGCAATGGGTATATAGACAGCACCAAGGATCCGCCATTCAGCAGCCTTTATAGTGCCCGCAGCTCCATCGCCGTAGTTTCTAGGCACAGATTCAAGCCATGAAGGGGCAATGGACTTGGAAATGATCTCTTGGATCAAATCAATGGAATCGGACGAGATGAAGGCTGGCTCGGGGACAGTCTCCCCAAGAGGCATGGTTTGACGCTGCAGTCTTGAGTAAGGGGTTACTCCGAATAGCTTAGCACCTACCCATGTAATAAGTTTCTGAATTAACGGACCCTTGTTGAGTGCGTCATTGGCTGAACACAATTCTAAAGTATAGGCAACGTATCGAAGGGCTGGCCGGGTTGCTCTCTCGAGCCCAGAACGCAAATTGTTGAGAGTGTATCCAGGGGTTATAGACCGTACAAGGCGATCTTGGACGTTGCGTATATGTGTGAGATCGTCCGGAGAATTGATTTGACAGGCTTCGGGGCAGCCAGGATCATAGCCCGTCCACGAATAATCAAAGGCGGATGTGTATGTTTGGTGAGGACGTTGAGGTCGTAGGTTGGCTCTATCCAAGCATAGAACATGTCGGCAGTGGTAATGGAGAAGGCCTTCCAGGATGCAATGCATAGCATCAATGACAAGCATCTGCGTAGGATTCCAATAAGGAAGACGCCAAAATTCGGACCAGCGAAGGCCGTGAGCGTTGAATAAATTTTCCCTTTCCTTGATCACCATAGTGTCGCGATATTTCTCAGCAATCAACTTCATATGGTCCCGATCGCGGGCTCGCCACTTTTCAAAATTTGTCCGATACATGGTTGCCCGACCATATCCATCGCACACAGTGCAGTAATGGTGGGAGTTATGGCCTGCAGTGCCTGAGGCCTTCCGAGCGGCAGGTAGATCGTTCACAGAAATAACAATAGCATATTGAACATCTCGCCCATTAGTAGGACTAGACGCAGTGGATGAGATGTGATATCCAGGTGACCAGCCTGATACAGCTTCCTCAATGATTGGGCGCATGAAGTGAGAAATAGCGTCCACATCCGGTTGACTAGGCCCAGTTATCAAAGCTGCAAGATGCAAATTCTCTGGGAGGTATCGGATACTTTCAGGTAGGGCAAGGTTGGCAAGGGAGATTATGCCCAGGGAATCTTTATTACCGCGGATCCTCAACCCGTTGGGAAAGAAGGTATCGAAATGCTGAGCGAAAGCCAGTCGGACCTTGCTACCTCTGTCAACGAAAAGTTTTCCAGGTTCAGGTCCCTCGAATTCTTTGAAGAATTTTGCCTCGAAGGCATTCGAGATGGAGGGGTTCGCAGCCTTCAACGAATTCATGGTTCCATCACAAGCCGCATCGCAATATTTCTCCACATCTGGGTCGGAAAGGGCTCGAGCTATATAATCCACCGTTGATGCAACCAAAAAAGGTTTGATTGGCCTCTGTTTGCCCAGACGATGCTCGACAAGGGGAGCATTGCACAAGACAGAACTGTCTGAGCCAGGAATGATGTTGATGCACCGGAGTGGGTACACAGCCTGCCCTGTGACTTTGTCGTGAGTCGGCCCATGAACATAGCTACAAGAAGGACAGGCTGCGTATTGAGTAGTGCGACTGTCGACGTTTAAGCCATTCAAACAGGTGTAGACGCTGGTGGGTAGTTGGCGAAGTACGTTTTCTTGATGGTGATCGTAAGCTGCTGTGCCATCTGCATTAGGACGGACATCGGCAGCCATGACCATTCTGATAAGCATGCCAACGGTCTCCAGAATAAAATCGCACGATCGTGTGCTGATATTTGCCACCACATGGCAGATTAATCCTAAAAGGATCATGACTTGTGCAATTGTATCCAGCTGCTCCAATGGAGACGCCTTCAAATACCCTGATCAACAAATCAGATACAGTTCAGATCATTGGTCGTGAGCAACTCACCGGCGTCGTAGGGGATGGGTACCAAATCCTGAGGAGGCACTAGCTGCGAGAGCAAGGAGATTCGAGCGTCGAGTCCACGTAATGCGATCGTGAGCTGCTCCTTTCGGGGTGTATTCGGAGGTATCTTCGCCAACGATTTCCCGAGATTCTCCACCACGAGAGCAGCATCTGTGAGGGCGTGCCTCAACGATGTCGCATCCGAGCGATCAAAATCGGAGGATATTGTGAGTGCTTGGTTGGCGGAGTCGACACCGCTTTGGATGGCAGCGAGAAGGTCCATCTTTACCTTGTCTCGCTGCATGCGTTTCAACGGATTAGGAGAGGATGACGCACTCGCTAGAGGGTTGGTCTGTCCGAACTGCCCGAGCATTGCACCATTTTCATCAGCGAATAGTGCTGGGGAGAGAGGATGGCGAGGCTGAGGCTTCAATATGTCGAAAACGACTGCCCGAACGCTTTGTTCTACTTCTGTCAATGCAAGCCGACGGGGCATCTGAGGTAATGCAGAACTGAATTGCTGGTGCTCATGGCGAGACGACCAGAGTCGGTTGGGTGTGCGTGATGTCGAGGGCCCGTCATCTGTGATCGTCAATCCAAGGAGAAGGTCGCTCAACGAGTCGATGCCGGGTGCGGCAATCGAGGTTGACTGGTCACCCCCGACGTCAGCACTGAGTGCGATAGTCTGCTGATTGGTCAGTAACGACCGGAAGCTTGGGACGATAGAGGAAGCTTGGTCAGACAGCCCGGTTGCGACCGGCTGGGTAGAGAGTGGTGGCTGGTTGGAGAAACATTAGGCCAAATACTACGGGTAAGCATGAAGGAACGTGCATCTGGGTAAGTCAAGAGCATAGTCTTGTTGCCCGAGCTGGTTGATATATGCGCATTTCCGACACCTGCAGAGGCGGAGTCTTCAGAATCTGCAGAACACAAGAGATGCCGAATGCGATCAGCTTGGGGGACGCGGTGAGGGTGAGGAAATAGGGAACAGTTGCATAGGAAGGTAGGCATGAGGCACAAGGATACGAACGGACAGAAGATGGCTGATGTGCTTAAGTACTGCCACCCAGTAATGTCCAACTCAGTTTGATTTGGGCCACACGCTTTCGCACAACCCGCGTATTGTAGTCGACAACTGATACAACTCAGTCGCTATCCGTCGTGTGAGGATGATGTGCTGAAGGGCTGCTACTGATCGGGAAGTGCATCTATTGTCTCAATGATTCGGGTAAGAAGTCCATCCTTGTTTGCGATATAACTGACAGCATGGCCTTACCTGCGAAGCATGCCTCCCGACGGAACAATTGCCACCAAAAGACGAGACTTGGCAGAAGACGGTAGATAACAATGGCCTGCGATGTCAGTTGTGCCATATGCACATCGATCGCGCAATGAAACAAAGCCACGTCCCGTAACCATCGACTCCCCATTTAAATCCCTATGGAGACTACAATCGACATATGCTCGAGGTCACACGCGGTGTGATGACCAAAAAGCAATAGAACTGGCAGATTTTGAGCCAGGGACAATGTGTTCCTCTTTCCTGACCCGCATATTATTCTCATCCCAACTTCGAGCGACATAGTGTTCCTCCCAGTTTATCACTTGGCTACGTTACGAAACAGCCGTAGTCACCATGCAGACATCTCCATCCCCCAGAAGGAAATCTGTAAACCATAACTGCCATAGAACTATGTAGTTGGTCTTCCTCTGTATACGGTGACGGTATACCTACAGAATACACTGAATTCTGAGTAATGCTGGTGAATGAGTCATTCCTCAGAATTATGTGTGATACGCTCTGACGTGAGCTTGCGAACGGCTCAAGCGTATCTAAGGACAAGCTCAACGTAGTGGCCGAAGAGCTACATAATCCAACTTGCCCCAGGACGCGTCTGTTGCTTCGCCTCCACGTCCTCGCCGTGCACTCCACCTCGATTTCTCGCACCCACCCTTCCACTTCCTTACAGCGCGGTTGAGCTCGGATTCCCGCTCCAGTGGAATTCAGTTTCTCAGTCACACTCAGATCTTTTGGTTCCGCCCGACACTTGGCTTTGGGTCGTTCTCATCATTTTCTCTGCCCCTAGCCTCCTATCACGAGAGTCCAGATCACGTGTCCTATCTGTCACTTTCTTGGCGGACCGTCACCCAATAACTAAGTATCCTGTCCTTAGTGCAAGTCCAAAAGGTCCACCCATACTCGAATGCCAGCACCGGTTGACTCCTCTCAACAATATGACGTCTCATCTGACTCCTCTGACCTCACTGAGCTATCTGGTACTGAAGATGACGAGGAAATTTACGAAGTGCAACTGCAGAGTTGTATCGCGGCTGAAGCGAGCCACATGAAGCCGCACAGACATTGTTCGACTCCCCCTCGCTGTATTGAGTGTCGGTCAGCCAAGCCCCAGCCATCACTTTGTCGGTTTAAAAGTGTGTTCACATCTGCCCCACGTCCCGCTATATACATACACTGATCTCATGAGTTGTAGACTTAAGAAGATGGTCCACGACCTCGCCTAGTATCAAGTGTGATCTTCAGGGGGCTAGGTACACTCGATTTACGCAAGATGGAGCTGAACGACCTGACTTTGCTTACCGCCGTCCATTTTCTCCTCTTATGACGAGGAGAGACATGCTCTATCTTCAAGTCTGTATCTCCTCGCAATCACCATTTCGAGGCTGAAGTGAAGCTTATCCTAGGCTTGCATCGCACCTGTCTTGCTGCCGCTGGTCCAGAGAGATTTGGATGCTTTACAGGTCCAACTACGCGGCGGTAATACAATTGTCCCCTTCCTGAGAACTGGATACTTAACCGACAAATGTGGTCTGTGAACTCCCTATAATAAGACTGGCGCCACTTATTCTTGTACACAGATACGTGTCAATGGTCCTTTGGACTAGTTTCGCGCATATGCAGTGAATGCGGCAAGTTTTACTGTCTGTCTTGCACCTCTGATGCCTCGCCGACTATATGTTGTAAACGTGATGTCCATACGATGTCGGCCATGGCTCCTAGTGATCTCAAGGGGATTGCAGAGCAGCTAGCTGTCTTCCCATCTCATCCTGATCCTAGTCTTTCCCCTCACTTCAATCATGAGCGAAGACTTCATTTGGCGTCCATCATTGACATTGCAAGAACACCTGGTTCACGAACACTCCCAGTCTTTGACGGCAAGTGTAGCAATGAAGATTTCGACGCCGTTTGGTCTCAAGGGCTTCCTTTCCTGATTCGAAACGGTTCGAAGCTGCAGGCTGATTGGTCGCGCGAACGTCTCGCTCTTTGTTTTGGAGATGCCCAGTGTACTCTGGTGGATTGTGAGCGACTCAAGCATTCGATAGAAAGTCACGTTTCACACTTTTTGCAACACATGATACAGTCAACCGAACCGCCAATCTACAAGCTCAAGGTTGATTCCCTTAGTCTCGTACGATGTCAGCTACGCTAACCCTTGTTTTTCTCTGAGGATTATCCTACAGACTCCACGTTCAAGGCGAAGTGGCCCGTTCTGTCTCGCGATTTTCATCTTGGTGTACCGCTTCCCATATATACCAACGAGGATGGTCCACTGAACCTCGTCAACTTCTACCCGCTAAATTACTGGTATGTGCCGGACATTGGTGAGTCATTCCACTCCATTGGCATTTTCGGCTATATGATTATGTATTGAAGGCCCCAAGTTGTATGCAGCGATGGCCAGTCGTCAGGATAATTTTCATCATGGAAGTACTCGGCTTCATCTGGACATGTCCGATGCTGTCAACCTGATGGTTAGTGATGGTCGGGCACTGTGGCATATCTTTCCCAGCGAAGATTCCAGTCGATTGCGTGAGTACATGAAGACCAATATCGCTTCTGAGAAGCGGCGAATCGATCCGATCAATGCCCAGAAAGTTTACCTTACTCCGAAGCATCTCGTTGAGTTGAAGAGAATGGGCGTTGTCCCCTTCACATTCGAACAAGGCCCCGGAGATGCGGTTTTTATACCGACGGGCTGCGCTCATCAGGTGTGTGAAACCAATTGTCGGGACAACGATTTGATAACCCAGTCAACATCAGGTCTCTAATATCACGCCTTGTGTCAAGATTGCCATCGACTTCTTGTCTCCTCACAGCCTTCCGCGATGCGCGCAGGTTGACGCAGAATACCGAGGCTCCGGCGCGGTATCGGATTGCCTAGAATTTACCACTCTGTTGGTTCATTGCTGGATGACGCTGTCTATGCTCTTGAGTCATTCGCCACAACCGTATGTAACGTATTTAGCTTGCTACGTCTGCTTTCTGATCATTATAATTTCAGCGCATCCTCTCAATCCTACCCAACAACCCAGATTTCTGTGTCTACAGATATGGGTGACCCAGTTTCCATTGAATCTGAGGAGCTGGACTCAAGTATGCCCATGGATTCAGATGTGGGTGATGGAGCGCCGATGGATATCGACGTCGCTTGCAATCCGAGTTCCATGACTGATCCAAGGTCCATGAAAGTGGGCAACCCTTCGTCTTCTTCAGTTTGTTCAGTCGATATTCCGCCAGATTCCTTGAGGGAGCTGGGTAACGTGTTTTCGGATTCGCTCGATACGGAAAAAAGGACGGCGTATGAATTGTTTCTCCGTATCGGGATGTCTTCTGTGGTTCAAGCCATCTCAGCCCCACCTCTAGATCTTTCCGCTCCTCTGCCACACATTGTGACTCCACCTGTACCGTCCCCATTAGTCTGTTTAAGGCAACCATCCGCAGCTCCGAAAGCCCCCGCTTCTTCTGAATCTGCCTCATCAATATCTCAGGACCAACTTGCCCCAGTCACCTCCATTTTTGCTGCTCCATTCAGACAAACCGCCCTCCGTAAACGGGAGCGCACCTGTCTACAATGTCATCGACAATTTCCAGATTGCAAAGGAGCTTATCGTGGGCGCTCTGCCTGTGAGCACCGAAATCCAGACTCCCTAAATACGTAGAAATATCACGAATGCAACCATGCCTTTATCAGTACCGATCTCTGTGAACTGTTCACCAATTGTATGCTGCTTGCTTGGGTATCCACACAAAACTGCGGCCATATCTTCAATGCGGCACTCTCACAACTGTCCGGCCCTGCTCCCTCGAGTTTAATGCTCAGCGGCGAGCAAGCCTCTCGATCTTTCTTCTATAATGCACTTCTTCGAGAATCAGCAGAGCGCAATGAAGTCCTTGTCTTGTCTGATTTGGGGGACAATGACAGTCGGCTGAAGGAAGCACTCGAGCGGCGCAATAGGGACTATATCTTCAATGGCCAACCTGAGCGCATGCATGCTTGTAACACTTGTGAGCACATATTGACTGACGGCAATCAGTCCAGTGAGTTCAAATCAGTCCGATATGATCAAGTTCTAGCTAACACCTATACATTAGGCTCTCTTCGTGCAGTCGTTACTGACGGAATTACGGTCGGGCGCCCATGTTGCAAGGAGCACAACTGCGAGCAGCCCCTCCCTGATAATCGAGCACACTTCTGCAATATTCACGCCAATCTAACCTCGATTTGTGTCTTCAAGGACTGCACTGGGATAGTCACCGCAGGGTTTCAGACATGCACAAACCCAATCCATCGTAAAATGGAACAGCACTACAAAGCTCGTGGGAAGGCCTTCTTTCAATGTGTCCGAAAGTTGCGACGAATCGGCCACCAAACAGCATATCTGGATGATTCAATGGCACCATCCAGTGTAACTACTGAGGAGCTCTCAGATGTGAGTGATGATGAAGATCAGCCAACACGTAAATCAGACTCTGGCAATCGAGAACCCAAGAGCTCGGGAAGGCGTTGAAAGTCCAGCGAATTCGAAGTCGAGAGGATGGAGTGCCTCAGTAGCTCCGACACGGGGTGCAGCTGGTGTAGTTGGACAACTAATGCCGTTGCGTATGTACATCGTCTTGATGAATAAGCCAGCGTCAAGCTGCCGGGCCCGGTCGAGCAAGTCATTACTTTGATCAAACGGGAGATTGGCGAGGATCTCGCTGAGCGTCTTCGCCAAGGCAGTTTCGGTCTGTTCGGCCTTTTGAGCATCGACAGGAGGTAGAGGGGTGACCGGTTCATCCAGGAGTGCAGTAAAAGACTGCGCGGAGACGTCGGGTGTGTCGAGTTGCAATATCAGCTCGAGCCGTCGGATGTCTTCTCGCCATGTAAGGAAATGCTGTCCGGTTCTTGTGCACCGTTCGTACGGCCAGTCAACGCGATCAGGGCTGCGTGTACCCTTGCAGCGGAACAACTTCACACTACCGCGGCATTCTATTTCGCGACATTGCGTGTAGCGGGTGGGGATTTTGGAGAGATCCATAGGGGGTAGAAATGGGGAAGCAGAGGAGACGTACGTGCACACATGCTCTATATATACGCTAATTCCTTGTGGCCTATGTTGACCACAGGTATAGTACGGAGGTAGCGGACAATGCTCACTGAGGTAGCGGCGCGGACAAAGCTCACTGCCAGCGAAAGCCCCTGAAGCCATCGGAGTCAGTCGAGGTCACCTGAGGTTCAGCGCCAGCTTTTGAACGTGGACCACAAGTTCAGATTATTTTGCGATATCCTGCAAACGGTTCGGATTCTGGATTATAGGTTCGGATTCTAGTTCAGATAATTATATGAACTAATAATTTGTACTATAGAAGTTCTGAACAGACTGGGCTTCGTTTCCGTTGGCAAGCAAGCTCATAATGGCTGGTACCGCAGGGCGCACCATCCCTGATGGAGTGGTGGCGGGATTGCGTAACCGAAAGGTAGTCCTCGCTAGGTCGAGGAAGATTTAAGGCAGGGAGGTATTAAGACTTGCGATGAAGCCATGTGGCTCAATTACAAAGGAATCGTTGCAGTACTTAGAATCAACCCCGCCACTTAGAGGAGTCTTCCTCTTTTGCGAAGGATAAAGTTGTGTTAGTGGTGAACTACTCGCAGGGCGTGATGCTTCACCAAAGCGGTACTGTCTCGTTGTTCGAGACATTTGGGTGCACCGTTGAATATGCGGCGGTCAATGCCGCCACAGTTGCACGTAGTCATGAACAGCTGTGCGTGAGAAAAAGTTGGTAAGCTGGCTGGTGGCAGCTGGGCTGCTCCTCATCCTGAGGCCCCAGTTCCCCTCGAGCTTGAAGCTTGAAGCTTGACCCTCAAAGCTCGAGACAGATCTCGTTGTCGAGACCAATGTTCGCTGTCGGCCAGGTGTCACTTATCAGTGACGTAAGATTATGCACAAGTGGTTAATCCGCTGTAGTATCTCGAATGCGGACCGACGCCAGACGCATTGACGCAAGTTGATACCGTCTTCCCGTCCCAATTGCTTCGACCCAGAATTGAAGAAAATTGGCTCATTCAAGCGACGGTTTCTTCCACGGCTACTGCAAGTTGATGAATCTTGATCCTCTTTTCGTCCGTTACATATATCTCTGCTTTTAGACCACCTTCTGCCCGTCTATCTATGCGTGGACATTCACACCAATTCGCCCCCGTCCTACGTCCCCTCGACTTGCTTACGTTGTGCGCTCTCCCGAAGCTCCCCTTCATCCACCTTTCCGCCGCAACGCGTGCATGCTACCCTGTGGACTGTCACTGTATACGTTATCATCTGCTCTTACTCTTCCAAGATTTTACGCTCTCTTGTCTACCAGCATTGCGTTTCATTCTATTACCGATATTACCTCTGTAGTCGGTATTTATCACCCTGCTTGTCTCCCTCCTCTTGCGTGTAATGGCTTGTCCGCAAGCCCAATTAGCTATACTTCGGGCCCAAGTCCGGGTGCAGAAATGTTGGATCTAGAAAGGGAAGAGAGGGTCAAGTTCATTGAACGTTTGGGCCATCATCCCCAAGAAAGCTTCATTCCGGTGGAGTATACCAAACTCAGCCATGCGCGCGAATGAGACGCATTCTTAAGGTCAGAATTATACGTTGTGAATAAATATAGCTGCACTACGAATCTTTGCAATTCAATGCTACATGTTCCCATACTGAGCAAATGACCATTGCCCGTAGTTTCGCGACCGTACGATTAAACTCCCTTGTTTTTTCGTTTATTTCATTTGCGAGCCTTTCGACGCAAATGCAAAGCTCGAGCGCACCGAGCGGGTCCCAGTCGGAGCCTTCTCCCTCCCAAGTCCGAGAGGATGCGTTGCTAAGGCATGATTCTACCCTCTCCCCTAGCCTTAGCGGTCGGATATCATGACCGACGACTCTGAAGCCCGACTCTCATGTGGTCAATATCCTCTACAGATTTGTGGGTGTCACTCAAGTGTGGGATAAGCTTACATTCGCGTTGGCCACCGGGGTCTCATTGGTCCCACCATCACACGGGCCATTGAGTACCTCGTTGGTCTCATCTTCACACTGACTGTCGAGTTCACAACTCGACGTTCCAGCATCGTTCTTCAAGACTATCGCTGATGCTAATGTATCGCGATGAGCATATCGCTCAGGCCGTTTGGCGCGGCTAACTGGAGCGAATCGACCTGTCAGACCCGGTGCCAGACGAATGAGCCTCCACGCATGCAGAGCCCGATGGTCGCTTACCATCTTCATTGTTGTGACTTGGCGTGTATCCAGGCCCCCTCCCCCCCTCCCCCTTCTCGCAGATTAAATGGCGTGTCGTCTGTCGTTAAATGATTGAGCAGAGGCACCTCTCAGTCAGGTGGCTGAAACGAAGAAGCTGCATATCTACCTCACCGGGTCCGGAAGGATACTCTGAGCTGAAAGGTCCTTCCTCGAGGCTTTAGGACAGTTGTACATTTCGTTGGGCAGAGGGTTTGTGACATCGAAACCCTCGAGTCGACAGTGATAAGATTAGATCATGGCAGCCGCTCATGTGACATTTTCAGACTTTCCACTTCGGATTCGGAATTCGGATCAACTAGTCAATTCAGTGGTCTACGTGAACTCTGCTCATCCCTGGTCAACGCCCCAACTCGACTTCTTCTCCTGGAGAATCAGATTTCTGCCTTGCGCGTTCAGCTTGAGGCAGCCAAGTCTGCTCAAGATCGCAGTCTCGCTCTCGAGACTCAAGCTTCTGTGTTGCGAACAGAACTTGGAAGTCTACTGAAGGCCACAGTCTCGTCCTCGAGATTCAGAATACCACCTTGCAGAAGCAGCTTGATGCAGCGAAGTCTGCTCATGACCGCAGTCTCGTCCTCGAGACTCAAAATTCCATTCTGCAGAAGGAACTTGATGCAGCGAAGTCACGTCTTCTCTTGATCTCGTTGAACGAGACCGATTCACACAACTGTTGGGATCGGCAGAAGGTACCATCGCAGCTAATACACAACGCGTTGGGTACGATATCGCTTAGTGTGTCTCTAAGCAGTTGTTTGACTAATCTTAATCGCCTGTAGTGCTCTCGAGACTGAACTTGAACAACAGCGGTCATTGCGTGCGGACGAAGAGAGGGAGCGAATGTGCGTATGACTATCCACTGAGGTTCCTATTTCAAATTAATGAAGTGCCGTTCAGTCATTTGACTTCAACACTTAGGTCGCTAGATGATACCAACGAGTAGGGACGAGTCGCTGTTTGAAGACCTCCCTTCTGAGATCCCTTTGTAGACTTCTTGTCAGTGATAAAGCTGCGCTCACAATGCGCCTTGAAGACTTGAACGCATCGTACGCCAAGATAGACCAGGATTTATCTTGCATACTCGTTTTAATTTTTGGGGTGCTTAATCCAACCCACCACACCCTAGTCAATCCCGCTCGGCGCTACAAGAGGCTAGAAAGTATGGGCCATCATTCTATGTGCCACGACGCAGTCCCTCACTATTCTTCCTAGGCGCCTGGATGACAAGTTAAAACGAGAGCGGTCAATGCGCAGGAAGCTTGAAGGTGAGGCTAGGTGAGTAGTGACCTCAGAGTATTTATTAGAACTCCTTGACGGATGATTTCCAAACAGCGTTACCCACGACGAGGTCGCCTCCCTGCTTGATAGCAACAAGTACGCATGATTGGCATGCTCGCGATCTGGTGTAACCATACTGTTTTGCCTAGAAACCTCAAGGCCAACAATGACGACCTCTATCATAAGCTAGAATGTGAGCGGTCGAACTGCAAGACTCTGACCGAAAGCAATCGGTAGGCTGTACTTGAGTATCTATCACCCATTGCATTTATTGAAGAATACCTATCATGCTCATCATGCACTGCAGGATGATGCCATCAACTTCACGCGGGTTCAGTTCCATTACAATGTTGTTACGCACGACGCATTGCCCGTCCTAGAGGCGTTGGAGGGGTGGGTTGGACATATCAGATATAAGTTTGAGGAGATCCTCACGCAGCTAGAGAATGCCCGGAAGACGGCTGGGGGAGAGTAAGTCCAAAATCAATCTACAATGAATGTGCAACAATACAATATCAGAGATACATCCAACGTAGCTCAAATCAGAGCAATAACCATTGAACGCACTGGGAAAAGAGGGCGGCCACCAAAGGTTATTGATCAAAGCTTTCTCGCAGAGGCGACAGGGCCACGACGTAATATCACCCTCAGCGCGTTGGCGAGGGGTTTGGGCGTCCATCGAAATACCTTGCAAGCATACCTGAAGAAGTACAATATCCGCCAGACATTTTCCAACGTCACCGAAGAGGAGCTAGACAATTTGGTCAGATCGTTTCGAACCAAGCATCCGGCCAACGATGCCTTCGCGGTTACATACGAACTTGCGGCCTACGAATCCAGCGTCATCGAGTTCTAGCGGCAGTTCACCGGGTTGACAGACTTGGCCAGACCCTCAGCGGAGAATTCAAAGGCGTCGCTACCAAGTTGCACGTCCAAATGCCCTCTGGCATATCGATGGGCACCACAAGCTGATTCATTGGGGTATCGTCATCCATGGCGTGGCGGATGGCTACTCCCGCACAGTGAGTATATGGTCCTTACAAGTCATCATGATCAGTACTATGGCTAACACATTCGAAAAGATAACCGGGTTACGTGCGAGCAATAATAACAAAGCTTCGACAGTGCTGAAGATGTTTCTGGATGCAGCGCTGGCGTACGGGCTACCGTCGCGATCACCTCGTAATCGCGGCGGTGAGAATCGGGATGTCTCTATGCTTATGACTCTTACCCGAGGTCCAAAACGAGCGAGCTTCATGTGGGGATCTTCGACTACCAACACACGGATAGAGCGTGTCTGGGTGGAGGTTGGGAGCCAGTTTGCCTACGAGGGTTCTTCCTGCGCCTTGAACGTGAGCACTGTCTCCAGCGAAAAAATCCTTACCATCTGTGGATAATCCACTTATTGTTCCTCGAAGATCAATAGCGACGCAGAAGAGTTTCGTGTCAACTGGGATTCACATCCCATTTCAGGTGAAGGACATGACCAAAGCCCTGATGTGTGTAGTAGATCATCTCTGAATCTTCGAGTTTGAATTACTCACATGATGCTCCAGGAATTGCGCTTTCTGGGCGGCCTCCAGCATGGCGTATACATGAACCCAATGGCTAGCTCCAATCTATGGCGAACAATCCAAGAGAGTAGTCATGTCGCCGGGGAGAGGGCTGAGCCTACGCAGGATCATCATGAGCATGATACTGCCAATGCAGCAGAGGAAAATGTCAATTCCGAAGGGTCCGACATTGATGAAACCCCCGTGGATAGTTCGTGGGCTGCCGCTCAAGCCGAGACAACTGTGCGGCACAAGCCAGTCAAGGTTCCAAAGCACCGATGTCCATTTCAACCAGGAGAACTAGAGATGTTTGAGCGAGCTATACAGTATGTGGGAGAACGAGGAATCTTACCAAAAGGCTACGGGATATTGCCCGAAGAATGGGAGGATGAGGACTATCCATCGTACGAGACCATAAGGGCTAGAAAGCGGGGAGGGAAGGGGCTTCGAGTGCTTCTTCCAGAGGAGATATGGCGGCCACGGGCAGAACGATGGGTACAGGCTCTCAGTATATTTGCCTATATAACGGCATAATAGTTAGCCATTGATGTCCATGTATTTGTTTACTTGGCTACACCTTGGTCACCCCACCGTTGGGTACTCACGTTGAAAATTTCCGTGTTCCGCATGCCCCCTCAGATATGGCGTTTTTGTTTCGTTTTGTTTCGCTTCATTTCGATTTCCCTGCGCGGGTCCGACCTTGGATCCAGGCGGGTTGTTGTATTTCTTTGGCATGCGGGGCCGACCTTGGACCTAGGTGCCGGTACCCTCTGCACCTTTAATATTTAATGCTAGCCCTGCTGCACTACCCGACATGAAGCAACCTAACTTTCATGTTTCTCCCTTCCAAGTCGCTCAACTAGGAGATTGCGAGGAGATTAGGCCGTTTGGGCGAAGCTGTAGCCCAGTGTGACCCGCGTGAAAGCCATTTGCAGACGGCATAGGTATTTGTATTCCACCTAACTAGGATGTACAGTCTAACATCAATAGCAAGGCGGGCACTGAGAATATTCACCTCTCCGTCCTCCATCCTCCGGCCCTGACTCAGGGAATGGTAGGCCACGAGCGACGCCAATGCCGCAATGAATGCTGCAGTCCGTGTAACCAGCGGGTGGCGTCGATTCGGAACTGTGATTACTAGACATCGAAGGTTCGTCATAGCGAATTTGGGGGCGAGACAACTTGAACGAACTCACCTCCGCTCTCACTGTGCAGGTTCCTATTAATATTGTCCCTGCCCCACCCTGAGTCGGCCCTTCCCACCTCCAGCTACTTGGTCGGCATCACCGGATGACCACGTACCTTCGTTCGAGTTGTTTCAAGTGTTGGAAACTCGAGGAATTGGCATCCGAGTCGTCAATTGAGCCCATGTGAGCATGACTCAGGGGGTTGTAGAGTCACTGCCAGCTACCCAGTTATAATGATCCTACAAAGGCCTTACACGTACTGATTGTGCGTAGTCGACTAGTTAGCACACTACTATGTAGAGAAAGGCGAGTCCCACGGCTAGAGTTCCCAGCCGATCTCTCAGCATGTCTCGACTCGGATCTAGTCTCCCACTGCGTCTCTCCCTCACGAAGACAACGTCGCTCCTCCGATCCACAAAACTCACATCACCCGGTTGTACGAAAGTTCGGTGTCGACAGTCGCTCTCTGCGCAGCCGAGTAACATCCCACACATGCCCTCACCCATTCAAGTTGCTCCGAATGCTGGGGAGCCGAGTCACGGTGTGCTGGACGCTCAGTGAGCGCAACATTGTAATTGGGGGGGAAAGGTCGACAGGGACGGATGCACAATCTACCTAGGTATGTTATCTAGCTCGCATCGCCCTCCGCGCTGGCTCTACTTCCGAGCTATAACCGACCGGAGTGACTCCTCTACAGGCCCATCGCCCATGCTTTGCTTTCCATCCTCTCCCCGTCAATACCAACGTTTCCGTGCCACTCACCACCCATTTCGACAAACACTGGTCCTCCAACGCCTCAGTCGTCGCGTCATTCGTCAAGGCCCCCATCCCCTAGGACACGGCCACCAAGCTAGAACATCCACTGTGCGAGCGTCTCGAAATCGACATTGTACATACCATAGGCGAAGCCAGTGACGCGACTCATTTGCCAAGGATCGAATGAGCTTGGGACTTGGAACAGGCACTCTGATGGTCGCGCATGAACTCACCGTAAGTGATCCTCTCCACCCATTTCGTTACGTTGGCTACCCTATCCATCAGGGCGTCGTGCAACACGTCGTCTACGCTCGTCAAATCAACCAACGCTCTCCGCCCGGCCCATCGCCCATCGCCCATCTCGTCTACCACCTCGTATGTGCCACATTGATCTCTTTATCGGTTTCCGCATCTGACCCTACTATAAAACTTCAAATTCGCCACTGGTGTCGAGAGTGTATGGGGATGGAGAGATCATATTGGGCCCTTCGGTTCCCGTACAATAATTCTGCGTCATAAAGTTGGCCTAGTTGACGCCGTCGACCTCAACGCCCCTACACCCCTGTCATCTGTCGGTCTGTCCATGACGAGCGCCGAATGAACGAATGTGAAGTGAGCGATTTGTGGCTTGCTCGCACTTGTCTGTGTTGGATCTATGCATTCAGACGCTTCCATGCCTACGATCCTGGCTAAGGTGAGTTACTATAGCGTGTCTCTGTATCTTGGCGCTCTCTTCTCATTGTAGGAAACCGCCTGGGGAACACCACAGCTCGGAGATTGGGTAGAGGTTGGTCCTGGATGGACTAGTCAATGGGCGGGTATGCCTGCAGCCATGTATCTCATTATCGTCTACTACACTTCATGTATGCCCTATATGTGTATTTATGAAGCAGCTTCAAAGCCCCTGATCCACGTGCCCCCTTAAGGAGTCTCAGCAACGATGCCCGACAAGTCCATACCAACCATGCTCGGTGAGTTTTCACCGTACGAGTGAACTCGATTGCTGACGCAGAATAGGCCGCACGACTCGATCAGGCCGGGTGTTCTCCCCCTGGGCTATGTCCAAACGGTATGCAGCGCCGATTAACACTCGAGAGCTCCTGCGTAGAGCACCCGACGCTATGTATACAGAGGACAACGACATTGGCGAATACGCACCTGGAGGCACGTCGGTTGTTATGGATTTATGCCTTGCAGATGTGTGAGGAGATGTTCACATATCATTGATGTTGTATCGTTAAACATAGCTCCAACAATTTGTACTTCCAAGAAATAAATGTCCTTGTGGATATACTTGCCCGCTAACGGATTTTGAAATGATCGATCCAGGCCAGTTCGCCAACGGTCTGCACCGCCCGTACAGTTTACACCTGGAAGTCGGTCACCATCCTTGCAAAAACCATTTTCCTTCCAACGAAAGAGCCCGCCTGCAGTATACTGCGTGATGGGATAGCGTTGTTCTTGAGCACCAATGGGAATGTTGGAATGGTTGATCAGAGCTGAGGGGATGAGAACGGTCGCTCCAGGGGGAAGACGGAGAATAACTTGAAGCTCCCAAAGCACGAGGTGACCGCCAGTGTCTGCATCATAATCGCCTAGTGCGGTGATAGCGCACAGCCCTGGTGCGAAGTTCGCAAAGTCGACGTGTGGCTTGGAGACTGTTTGAGGGCCAAAGTTCACAGTAATGGCAGCAAAGTCGCTATTGGGAAAGTTGGGCTTGCGCTCTGGTTGAAACTCGCGTATGGCAGACATTGTTTCACGGTAGTATGCGCCAAGCTTGGGGGCGAAGGTGTGGAGTAGTTGGCTTTGAAATCCAGCGACGCGCTGGATGCTCGGGTCATCCAAAATGAGAGCCATTGCCTCCGCGTTGGGTTTTGTGTTCGAAGCCATGGTCGGTAAGGGCCATCCGCCACCAAACGAAACGCCTGCTGCAAGTGCAGGGGAGCGTCCACGGCGGTGCTTCTTTTGTTTGTCAGAAAACTGACACATTCCTCGGGGCTAGCTTGATTATATTCGCGCAATTCACGGCCACAGTTGACCACGACTTGTCTTTCGGGTTGGCGCCGAAGACAATTGAGCGGCCATTGGTATCAACAAGATATACCCCATTCCTAATAGATTCTGTCAGTAGAGCTAGCAGGGCCATGGTGCTAGCACGCACGTCTCAATTCCTATCACATACTTGAACCCTCGATTTAAGAGTTCCTGCAGCTGCCATCCCACCTGCCCACGTACCCCGAAGATGCATGTGCTAGTTTCGACACATCGGTAACAAGAAAATGCCCAGCGGCAGCAGCCTTCCGCCGTAGCGCAACAGCTTTCGCGTCTATTCCAGCCAGGGCCTGCTGTTGGAGCCGCTGAAGCCTTCGCCTCTTCCGCTTATGCTCGAGTTCTCGTTCGCGTTTCCGCTGCTCCGCATGAGTGAGGGGTTGGTTGGGTGATCTTGGAGCCATAGGTTCGTGGGCAACCGCAGTGCATAGGGCAGCTGAAATTAAGGCTCCCTCTGCTGCTTCATCTGTTGGAGTGAAGATAACATTAGGGACACCGTGAGATCTAGCGGTGCTTAATCACCTCTTCGCGTATGTCGAAATGGTCCAATTGGGCCTGACTTCGGGAGCGGAACGAGAAGCTCGTCTGTGTCAGGCGGAGTAAGGTACAAAGTGACCTTGGACAGGGAATTAGAATACCTGGAGGGCCTCGTTCACGAGGATAACTACCTCGACGAATAGCAGAGAAACTTTGGACGGAGACGGCATGATCAGGAGCCGAGGGCCTCAGAGGCCATAACTACCAAACGGTAAGACGGGTAGAAAACCTGGCACAAAAGAAAACTGACGCTCTTGTGGTTCATTGCTGCACATATGTGGACTGCACCTCGGAGGTTCGTTTGATTTAGATGGTCCGAGTAGTCTCTAATCCCAGAGACGCATACGGGCGAGCGGGGCGAGCGGTGCATCATATCAATTATTCTCTTATAAATGCGGTATAATGTCTGCAGGTAACATGATACTTCCTCAATCGTATGAAAGAATGTCTCGACAACGAGACTCGGGTGGAATGGACGAGCGCAGTACATACCAGCTCGAATGGCTCCAAGGTGGATTTGGGTCCCACGCCGCCTCGCCCAGAAACACCAGCATCTCAAACATCAGGGATTTGCAAGGCAAATGGTAAGGCTTTATATATCTATGTAAGCAGCGACATGGAAGCCAGATAATTAAGTCTGACGTAGTGCAATATATAGGTATATAAGGCACAATGCTTCTTGTCCATCAGTGTCAGACTTGGCAACGAGGTCTTCTGGGCATGAGGCATAACCTGATAAATTCTGTTACAACGGATCGCTCAAGATTATCCTACCTAGGTGACAACACATGACTGTGCTTGGAAGGATTTATATGTCTGGATGGTTCTGGCGGCGGTGATAGTCATCAAATTACTTTGTTACATCACAAACGCATTCACACAGCTTGGTATATTTTCATTTCTCCCCTGGATTTGGATATTGCGGTAGTTGCTCAATTTCTGCAACATGTGCTCAGATCTATCTGAACTCTGTGCCTCGTCAATGTCATGATTCGGCCACTATGTATCGTGTGCATCACACTGATACGTCCGCACCATACGTTCCCGCGGGTTTCCATTGAAAATATGGCCTCAGATCTTATGTTAAGGCTCCCTCCCTGTCTTCCGATTTGAGGCAACCACATGTGGTGCCAGTGTGGGTGCCACGGTAACATCTGCCAGGTAGTCCTGCTTGCCCGTGTTATGTGCAGGATTCGATATTTTCTCCACATTAACCTGAAAGCTCAACCGAATCGCAAGAATAAGATCGACTGTCATCCAGGCATCCAGTTATGTGTCATGTCACTGCCACAAGCTCAGCATTCCTACGATGTATCATGTCATCACCAACGAGCACGGATTAATGACCACTGGCACCATAAATCCATCTGGGTTATATTTGTTTTCTCAGCATTCGGTGCGGTATCAATGTCATACATGAATATACAGAAGAGTCTACGTCCAATCAACTGCGTGGATTATTTCCATTCGCCAAATCTCGCATCGCCTGCCGTCTGGCTCTGAGCTTTGCCAAAGCACTATCCTTGGAAGGTGCTTTCTGAGCGAATGAATATATAGGAAATATTTTTCTGAGAAGGTTTTAATCTCACAGAATATAATGAAGGAGTATTGCACGTACTTGTTCCACCAGTCAAGCAACTCCCTGACTTCTTGCACCTCCTCTGGATCATCCAAAAGCTCGACGATGGATGAATAGAAACGCTCCGAGTCCGTTATGGTATCTGACCTTGAGAAAACTGCCGTCGAGCACAACGCAAATCGCACCTGCAGGAAGTAAGGTCAGCTTTGAAGACTACCGTGTCGTACTTATAAACCAACCAACCTGAGTCGCCACATAAGCTACAGAAGCAGGAGTGACCTGTGTCATGCCATGGATGCGTGCGTTCCCAGATCTTGTGGCTCTAGGTTCTTTGTCTACTGAGCTGGGTGACGTGAAGATGTGCTTGAATGCCTATTTGCCCCCCATTTAAGATGTACTGTGATTTGTGTAAGTGAGCGTACCGTTACTAATAGAGCATTCCGAAACAGCCCTTTCCAGGGATCCTGGGGATCATATAAACAATCTCTATACAGGAATACGGGCCACTGATCACCCGCTACAATGAGTTCAGAATTACGAAGCCTTGATCGAATACTGAATTGATATTGAGCATACCCCACTGACCGATAATAATGTGACTCACTCTGGATCATTCCAATCCAGGCCAGCAGGGCACAGAAGTTCACCGGTACGGGCATGAATGAACCCTCGCCCTTGCTTGATGTTACGAGGGATGGGAGGATCGAGAGGTGCATGTGGAAGCGTGATCCAGTCTATTACTGCAGATTTAAGGCTTTTGGTATCATCAGAACGAGCACCTGATGATCCTTTCTGAATCTATTGATTAGATTAGTATGTGGATGAGCATACACACAAGCGCTTACATAGTCAGCTATGAGGCGTAACTGTTGTTGATCACCACTCAAGACTTGCTCTGACAGGTCAGGAACCATGCTCAGTAACTTTTCGAACACTCGATGCTCCCGACGTTCCCTGTTGGGCAGTTAGCAGATGGAATCATCTAATGCGAAAGACTTACACTGCAGGCAAATCCTCAAGCGCAGTGTCAGAGTCCGACATTTCACTCAGACGAAGGATTCCATTCGATAGGAGACTGTGAACATTACAGAGCGCATGGATAGTACGACAAAAATGACGTCCACAAGAGACCAATGGATGAGTGGTAGATCTGCATGGAAATTAGGCCAGTTGATCAATGCAGGAGGGGGAGAGAACGTGCGGCTTTTTGCGAGGGCCTAGCTCAAGGGCATTGGGACGCTTAGGGCCACCGGGCACTGCTTGAGACGCCATGAATAAATGAAAACCGTCCGCTGGGCACCATGTTATATAGTTTGCCGACTACTACCCAGATATGGTCAAAACTTAGTTTGGCATGACGAATCTGGTTCTGTGCATTTTGACTATATGCGGATAACGGCTGATGTTTGACCGCGGAGTCCCTGCGGCGAGACTGTGGAACGGTCTAACTACCGTGAAGTGCAGCGAGTGCAGCATGAATGAGGTGACATGGAAAGACACTGTATCAATTTCTCAGAGCACGCACAGATGATCGGTGATTCGTGCTGGTCTTGAACCTGTGGTGACTCCTGAAGATGAAAGAGTAGATATATGCGCCTCTCGAGGGAGTAGAGCAACCTGATACTTGAATATGATGCCCAGTCCTTAGCGCAGGGTGGATAGCTACTAGATATGTAGAGGGATAACAACAAGAGGAAAAGGGAAGTTTGTTCTGGCGACGTTTCCTGGAGCCTTCCCGAGTATTCCGTCCGCGATGGTGAGGGTTGGGCTTATCAACATCTTCGGGAGCTTCTTCTCAGATCCGTAGTCCTAGAGGGACAGATGAAGGGGAGAGTAGGGAGGCAAGGCATTGGAGCAAGATGGAATTAGAGGGGACTGCAGCTCACTAAGGTCGTTTGGGATGAGAGTCCTCCGATTGAGTCGGGGGTGAATGATTCATACGGGATTGAGGGATAGGAGAAGAGGTTCAAGAAGTTGAAGGAGCAGATGGGAGGAGCAGCTGGGGATGTCAAAGGTAGGATGACGGGTTGAGGGAGAGGAAGTCACAGCAATTGAAGGAGCGATCTCTTTATGAGGCAAGACAAAAAAATTGGCGGACTCCAAGGAAGAAGGTTCATGAGGCAGTTGTTTCGCTAATTGATAGACGTGCTTGGAACGATGTTCTTTGATTACCTACTAAGCATCGAGCAAGATGAGCGTCATGAGGAGTGCGGAAATGTAGCTAGTATACCGGCGTTGGGTCCTTCCAAGTTCTCAATCTCTCTAAAAACCCCAGAGGACGTAAGGACTCGTCAGTGGATAATTTCAGGAATAGCCACCGAAGGATCTGATCTCAGCCGGTATGGCATCCGGACGCCAATAACAGGTAACCAACCCAGAGTACGACACATAAGGACGGAAGAAGGGTAGTCTTGCAAGAGGGGATCAACATCCATGCTATCTTTTCTGACGCTACTTGCTTGTTCAGCGATTAGCCACCAACACGGGTGAACCTTCCTTCTCCTTGCCTTTATCCTTAACCCGCAGAAGGGATGAGTGGTACTAGAAGGGATGGTCCCTCTAACTCATCATCTAGCGACACTGCGGACTTCGCATCGTCAGGGCGAAGAGTCTTCGTCTCGTTTGAGACTTGGCTGGTAGATGCACTTGAGACCACGGAGTCTTGGGGCGGCTGAGCCAGATCTACCAGAGCCTCAGTAGGTCGATCTTGGTCTCCCGAATGTGGTTGCCTCTTTACATCCACTGGGATGGCGGCACCTCGGTGACAGACCCAAACGTGCCTTGTGCGAAGCGGAGCGTTGGAGAAGGCTGGCCAAAATGCTCGCCTCCGGTGTTATACAAGGTGATCATCTTGAATGGCAGCATGAGCTCCAAACAATCAAACCAGCTAACCGTCCCTTCTGGTCGGTACCTTCATCATGACATTCCTGCTTCCCAATCCCTCCTTAGACCATCGAGCGGCTCATTCACCAGGAAAACAGATGAGGGGCAGAATCCTCGTAATACGTAGGATTCGTGAGACAAGGCTCTCTTGGATTCTGCCGATTTGACAGCAACCTAGCATCCTTGACCGGTGCATAGTTCACGGGTAAGGGGATGCGTCCATAGTTGGTGGTCTCCGATGTTTCTTCAGGCGAGAAGGGCGATGGCGGAGGAAACGATGGTAGTCAGAGTTGAGATAGTTTGCAATGTAGAAGTTAGGGCCTAGAGGTTCACGAGATCTCCCGTACCAACACTTCCTTTCAGACTCATGGTATTCATGAATGACGAAGCACGGGATGCCTATCATTGTCATAAATAAGGTAGCATCTTCAAAGCTGTGGTCGCACAACCAAGTGCCCATGTAGCCGCCATCAGCTGGCGGTATGATGGAGGCTCCTATGTCAGCTAACACTAGTTCGGACCTTTGGGAGCTTTCTCCTTGAATCTGATGTAGCACATCCAAGCGCCCTAGGCCTGTAACTTCAACCCTCGCTGTATCCAAGCAACTTCGTCTACTGCGGCTTTGTCTGCGAGTCATCTGATATGATGTCGATGAGGTAGACACGGGTGACCGCGCCACAAGTAGCCTAGGGTAGGATGATCCTTGATTAGATCACGGACACTCTCCTTCGCGAGTACATATCATCTTCCCACTTGAGTAGGAGTTCCATGTTCTGCTTACTCTCCACCTTCCAAACCTTGCTACGGTGAAGAACTCAGGAAATCGTTGGGTATGATGCATGATGCGTAAAACTAGGTCGGAGAATGAGCGCGAGCCAAGGTTCGTTCGGGTCGTATACTTGAGGGTTGGATCTAATGGACCAAAGTGGCCGTCATAGCGTTTCACAACGTGAATGTCTTCTAGGAGGGAACATTTCTTTATCCCAGGGAAGATAGGTCGTAAGTTCGAGTTTGGAGACCATACTTCAAATGTCTGCTTCCCTACGACTAAATCGTAACCTTCCTAAATTTGTCCTATAGGGAAGGAGAAGGACACGACGGGGACGGGTCCAGGGTCCAAACAATATCCTTCGTCTAGTAGTAGTTGCGGAGTTGAGAAGAGGTGGGAATTTGACATAATTGCAGAGGGAAGAGAAAGAGAGAACGGAAGAGACTCGGAATTCGCAATCGGGAGGGCAATCTGATCAGGTCTCGATCGCAGGTTCAGCTCAGGAGCATTATATCCGAAAGCCAAGTGTCCTCCATCAAATCCATTCCTTTCAGGGCGGAGAGGAGCGTTCTCCATAGTGAGGATCCGATGGTTTGCACAGCTTAAGATGAGCAAGATTGACCACAGGATGCATAGAGTAGTTGATCGGTAGCCGTAGTTGATAGACCAAGGGGTTGATTTTCTGAACCTCCCATCGTTCGCTGGATTAGTTCGCGACCAGTTCCTTCAGCTGCTACAAGATGCAGGGAATGGGGATTGACTAAGGCCAGGTCTCCGGAACGCATACGCTCTACTGGTCGCCGATGTGTGTTGTAGAATTTCGCTCTTCGAGGGCTAAAGAAAGATTATCTCTAGCAACGGAATGATGGTATCAGCGGTCTGATCAGGGAGGAAATGGCTATTTTCTCCATCTTGAGGGGCGAACGAACGCGGTTACAGACTGTAAGGGTTTGTATCCTGTATCCGTACGCGTAGAGAAGGAAATCCGGATGGTACCCTGAAGACAAGTGGACAGAGGAATTGTAGGCGAAACTGAGATCGTTAACGTAGTTGAGCCACGAAGACCGGTTCATCGCAAGGTAACCGGGTTGTCAGTCTGATTTGACATACTGGAGCCCATTGGAACTGAAAACGCGATGGGGTCAGGACTCGATCAAGATGTTCCTTCGCCTCCTGGCATTCATCTAGCATTGTCGAAAAGAGGGCATCATCTTCATCGGATAGCTCCCTTCTCGAACCTCTTCAGAAAGAGTAACTAGAAGCGTAGGCATCCCAGTCCTCGTCGGGGAATAGCATCGGAGACACTTATCTCGGGTTCATAGTGATGGAAACTCGCTAACCACGTCTGGCTAGGGATTCGAATAGGGGGGAGGGAGGAATTTTGCGGTTTTCCATCTTCATCCAGTAATCCTCTGACAGGAGAGTGACATCAGCACTGGAGTCGAGACACGCGTACACATGAAGGATTCCCTAAGGTAGCCCTGATATGTAGAGGACGTATCCTATGGCGCTGCTACTATTGGGATTAATTCTTCGGCTAGCACCGTGATAATGGTAGAGGGCTCAGTCGCGATGTCGCCACAGGTACGACTCAAATGAAGATTCGAGGGCTCTACATCGGAATCCTTGTTCGCGGTGTCTCAACCGTGTTAGCATACGCCCTGCGAAGGAGAGAAGACTCCACATTCTTTCTTGGTGCAGAAGGTGGAGTCGAGAAGACGACGATATCTCAAGGATGCTCGAGCGTGCAAGGGGCGAACTTCTGGTTCGAATACTCGTAGCTCCTCCTGAGTCTTAGAGAAGTTCAGTATATACGTGGAAGTAGAAAGTTGGAATTTAGCTAACATAGCGGAATACTCCTTTTCCACTTCCTCGTAGCTACCATTCTCTTGGCCAAGCGAGTCTGTACTCATCATAATGATAAGGTGGTGTTGCAAGGATCTCTACTGAAGATGAGAAATCCCAAGGCAGGATGATAGAGCGAGGAACATCACCTTGTATGTAACCTTTGTGAAGTATCTTGCGAAAAATCCATCCATACGGAGTCTAGATGAGCACACCAACGCTGTAAACTGTGGCAAATTTCTCTGTATCGGCCAGCATCTGCCCAGGGATGATGCCATTGACTAGGCCCAAGTTCGCGAGGGGGTCTTCATTGTCAGGTTCGAGGATATTACAACGAGCCACCGAGGTACCTATGGGTTCAATGTCGATATCTAATAGTCGTGCGTGACCCTAGTGGAGATTTCCATATTGGGCTGGCACAACGAGATGATAGAGACCGCGGAAGAGACCGATCTTAGTGAGACCGGTGCGGTGACAGAAACCGCAGGGGGAGGCAGAGGAGACAGAGTCAAGCTGGTATACGACGCCAGCCCTGACTGCGTTGTGTACCTCTCTCTCCGCTCTCAGAGTCTCATTCACCGCCATCCATTCCAGCCATCTCCCTGTTCCTTTCTTCGGCCAACATATCGCAGTGGGAATTCTATCGAATTCGTTGCGAAGGGTCATTTTATTTCAGTGCTGAGGCTGGCGTTTAAGCTTTAGGGCGAAGCGAAGGGGCCGGGTGTACGTAGAACCGAGGAGTCTGCAAGCGGAATGGAGGGAGTTGATGTTCTATGAGGAAAGGTATGTATGTTAGCAATGCATCGTGCTGTTTTAGAACAGACGGACTCACCAATACGTGTTCGAGGCGTCCCCGTTCTCGACGCCGTCAATTCCGACTGACTTAGCACCCGCCCTCCCCGTTCCTTTCATTTCCTCTCCTCCACCCCCTCCTAGACACCATGCACTACGACCGAAGAAGCGAACATATCGTAGTGGAACTTCCATCCAATACGCTCCGACTTCGACGGGTCGGTCATCCTATTTCGGTGGTCGATTAAGCTTTAGGGCGACGCGAAGGGTCCGTATCCGGGTGTGCGTAGAACCGAGGAGTTCGCTTGCGAGCAGATTTGGAGAAGGGAAGGGAATTGATGTTCTATGAGGAAACGGAGGCGCGTTAGTATCATAACATGTCCTTCGAGATTCGCTGGGACTCACCGATACGTTCTCGAGCTGGCGTCAACCTCCGCCCACAACGCCGGCATTTCTGACTAACTTGGTGCCCTCCCTCCCTGTTCCTCTCCCCCCCTCCTCCCCATCCGTTGAAGCTCCGTCGAACTCGTCGCAACTTCGAAGCGAAACGTCGGTCGTTCTATTGCTATTTCGGCCCCAGCTGAATTTGTCGGATAAGCTTTAGGGTGATGTACGTAGAACCAGAACTGAGGAGTTCGTGAGCGGAATGGACGGAATGGGTATTCTACGAAGAAACAAAGGTATGTCAGCGTCATAGCGTGTTGTTTGAAATTCGTTATGACTCGCCTATACGTTCTTGATGCAGGCCTCGACCTCTACCCTCGATGCTTTCGTTTCCGAGTGACCTGGCCTCCTCATTCCCTTCCTCCTACGCCGTTGAAGTTCCATTGAATCGGATGCGCTCGTGTCGAAGGGCCGTTTCTATTCTGGTATCAGCGGAGTTGAGCGATTAAGCTTTAGGGTGAGGGGTTTGGGCGTACGTACGTTGGGATCGTGGTGGTGGAAACGAGAAGTGGTGGAGCGGGAAAGGGTCGGAATGAGTCTATGGATGAGTCAGTAAGTTGGTACCTTGGTTAAGATATGCGTCGACTCACTGATGATTCCCCCAAGTGCTGCCCTCGACGTTGCTCATGTACGCGTACTTGCAACGCCGTTTGAAGTTTCTCGTCGCTTGAACTACCCTGTGCGTTCCTCTCCTCCCAGACACCTGAGCGTTGAGCTTTCGTTTAGTTTGGTCGAATAGAAATTTCCGTGAGCTTGAGGATGATCGTCTAAGGGTCGCGTGTAGTTCGAATTCACGCAGGACGTTGCTGAGGGTCTGAGGGATGTGGTTATGTTAGGAATTGGATACGTTCGATACACCCTGTAACGTACGAATAGATTTGGATGGAATCTCGACTTGTTCTCCTTCTCCAGCTGACCTCGCCGTTCCCAGCCTCACATGAACCTCGTCCAGACGACTAGCGTACGGGGACTGTCGTCGAACACGCGCGACCGGAGTCGTTGAGAAATGCTTCGATATTGGCAGTGAGGGAGGATTTGATGTTTAAGATTAGGCTTCGGGGGTGGGTTGATGTTTCCGAGGGCCTGGGATTTGAGCGGTGATGGGTGGGATAAGCGATGAAAGGTGGAATGGAAGGGGGAGGAGAAGCACAGACGGAGGTAAGTTGGCTGGTTAGGAGTGGAACGATGTTTGAGACTCACGAGATGCTGGCACGAGCGATATCTTTGGATTCAGGGTAGGGATGAAGCTGGAGCCAGGAAGGTTGAACAGAGGAGGGGCGGCGATCTATGAACGAGGGCTGGAGGAGCGCATATATAAGGTGAGAAAGGTCGAACGAGAGGCGGCTGGGACTGCTGACATGCGCATAGTGACATCGACATTGACGCTAGGATGGGTTGATCGGAGGGAAAGGCGAGTAGACGTTGAGGGAAGTGCTCGAGATGACTCAAGTGCAGACTGGGAGGAGGTAACCGTAGTGAGATGGTAGAGACAAGCACCAACTACGGTATCTGGTGCATGTCAATCTTTCAGTTTAATTTTGGCCGTCCATCAGTGCGCTGGATTCCCTGGTGCCTGGCTATCTTCCTTTCTCTGTGGTTGCTTGCACCCTTGCTGCGAAACCACGATAACATCGAATTCGACCGTTTGCGTCCCCCACCTCAGCGATTATTTTTACCGCCACCCCCGCCACTTCCCCGACCACCTACAGCTGGAGCTCCACCGTCGATATGGGCAGAAGGCGCTCACGAGGTCCGCCAGGCATTCCGACACGCCTACAATGGCTACGAGAAGCATGCGTACGGATATGATGAGCTGGAGCCACTCACAGGTAGTTCCGTGAATAAGTGCGTCGCCGGACAGGAAGCTTGTAGATCCTCCAAGTCAGCTCTCTGCTCGAGTTCTGCTCGGTACTAGTAGTGGGTGTCACAGCTAGGAGCACCCCTCGTAGGAAGCTATACTGAGGAGCACCCTGTGAGAGGAGCTACACCAGGATACAACCTAGCTGAGTGAATGTAGTGGGGGCCAACGATAGAGGGAGTCTTGCGTGAGAGAGGGAATGGGGGAATGGGCCTATACCTCGAACACGAGGAACTCAGCTGCACGGGCGAAGACAGGTCTCGACCACGAAAATCGCGGGAGTGGAGTCTGCTGTCAACAGCAGAGGCGTAGAAGTGAGATATATTCAATGGGGAGTCACGCTGGAGTCTCGAATGTTGTTCAATAAGATCTCAAGCTGACGCTCAAGCCGAAGACCAGGGCTCTGTACGAGAGCTGCACAACCTCAAGAAGGAATTCTTAAGATCAGAGCACCAACTAATGTAGTACACAACGTTGGTCAGACGACCGTGGCCCGGATTCGAATGTCGACACATCGTGTTCAAGTTGAGAAAACGGATCCCCTGCGCGAGGATCCTGCGGTCCGTGGAAAGATTGACGGCTTGTAACCGTAGTCGAAGGCAGCTGTGATGCAGGCTGGAGAGGTTGTCGAGGCCTTGATGTGATGCATGTAGTTTAGTAGTAGTAGGCGCAAGAAAAAGGTATCATCAGGCATAGGCGCGGTAGGGTCGCTGGCTGCTAGTAGCAGATGCGGCTCGAACACTGGCAGACAGACACCAGCGGCTGCTTATCTATTATTGTCCTACTACTCAAATTCAAAGCCATACATAGCCATTCTCTCCAGTCCTTCCTCATCATCGGTAGCTCCATCTCTTTCATTTTCATCTTCATCATCATCGATATTTCCCCCTTCCTCCTCATCTTCCTCACAACATGAACCGTCTTGATCCCTTTCCTCATTGGCATCCTCCTGGCTTGCAATGTGAATTTCCCCATTGTCATACATACCTTCTTCCTCTTCCCTAGTGAGCGACTGAGGATGCCGAGCTGCTGCTGGTGCTTGATTACTACTTGCTCTGAATTTCAACTTGAACGTACCAGATAAGATTTCAATGTTCATCGTCTGCCGACTGGCATGAGAGTATGTGTGGCCTATTCCCCGTCCCCAGTGGTAACGCATCGTCATGTCACGGTCAGCAAATCTAAAAAAATTAAATGAGATCGGTATACGTGCAATGGGTTCAAGACTAACCGAGAAACATAGTAGGCTTTCCATTCTACTGAGTCTCTAGCTGCCTGAGAAAGCCCATTTCCATCAGCGTGGCGTCTTCCTGCCGCAAAAGCAGGTATGATATGGCAGCAACGGATGACGTCTGAGGGATGGGCGAATCCAAAAGCATCTGGATGGCTGATGGGAGGGAAAGCCAGCTTGTCCAGCCGCCCATGCGGTCCCCATACCCCTTGTTGGGTGATGTTATACCATCGGACAAATAGGAAGTCCATTCGTCGAGGTCGGTAATCATTGGTATGTCCAACAAAAATGGCATTGACGTGAAACACTCCCAATACTTGAGCGTAAAGAAATTGATGGTTTTGGGATGATGGGGTGTCTCTTGGCGCGAGTAGAAGCACATTGCAGTGTTCGGTGTATGGATTGCAAACATCCTGATCGCGACGGACATCATATGTTGTGTAATTGAAGCGACATAACCTATGTTCAAAAATTCGCTGGCCTTTGAAGACAACGAAATCAGCTTCTCTCGAGGTAGATTCTGATCCAGAACTAGGCTGGGATGACGCAGGCATAGTCTGACCAACAGATAGAGGGCTTTGGTAATTGGAGCTAATGGCCGCCTTCACATAGGGTAGTAAGTGGGCCTTTAGCTTCGGTAAGAAATCCTAATAATGACATCAATTCAAGTTCTAATGGCATCAACTAGTGATACCACTTGCCTTCATAGCCGGATCATCCTGCCGCCTTAGGACAAAGCGAACAATATCATAGGATACATTTTCAGACACTCCGATGTGGTATTGCTTATCCGGTGCCTCGGAACCTTCCGCATCTAGTGCAAGGCGCTGATAGATGGCACGAAGGGAAGCTTGTCGCCGTTCAATCTTGGCAAGCTGCTTCTCAACACTCTTGCCATTTGTTCTAGGAAAATTTGATTTGGATGAGCGATGAGCACTTTCCACCTACGTGTCAAGTTAGATTATCAGACGATCTCTAATCCTCAAAAAGCAAATTGCTACCAAGTTGGTTGAATATGAGTCTGTTGTGCCGTATGTGCGGATGGATGCAACATAATCACCGAGGGAATGGAACTTATATGTGTTTATATTCAAGGACTTTGGCTGGCGGTGAGGCTGAGTAGGTTGTTGAGGGGGATTGGTCGATTGAGAGGTATTCGCGACCTGACGGAGTTGTCGCCGATGACGAGCATCTGCCTCTTTCTTGAGCTCATACGTTTTGAAAGCAGCACATGTTGTTTTCGTGAAGCCACGCATTTGCAATCCTAGCTGAGTTGTCAAGATATCTAAGTCCTGCAGCGTTTCATCTGTATGCATTCGCAGCTTGGCAAGACTATGCCAATGGGCAACGGTGAAGAGGAGTTCTATGACACGAGTGTTGTGGGGCTCTGGAAGTAGGCCATCGAAGACAGGTATAGCGCACTTCAATAGATGAATGAGCAGGCGTATCAGGGGATGACTTGGAACTAGGATGCAGTAGTTCACCTGGAGAAGATCTTCGAAATCATGTGCTGTCATCCGTTTCAAAGCAGAGGTGTCCCTAAAAAACCTCCGGATGGTGCTCTTTCCAAAGGTGGGCACCATACGATACCTGACTCTGTTTCAGAACAAATTACCCTGAGTCCAGTTTAGGCAGACCTTTGATCAAGTTCTTCTGTAAGACCGCCCTTCAAACAATCTAGTATACGGAGAAGATGGATAAAAAGACTTTTCCAGTGGCCGAGCTCAGATTCATGCATTAAGTCTGGCAAAAGCATGTCAAACATGTTGAAGCCCAGTGGGGACAGTCGCTCGGAAAACGCATTCTATAAAAATTGATGTCAGGTAGGAAAAGTCTGGTCTTAAGCGACGTACTAAAGTTGGAACTAGAGACCATTCCTTCAGAAAAGCTTCCACTCGTTTTGAATTGACCACCAAGCCCTCAGCGTAGATAAGCTCGCGGGCTGTGGAAACCTTCATCTGTCGTGCAGAGTTGTCCACTCTGGCATGGCTGATTCGCTGCCGCCGATCCATAGTCATCCCCAAACGATGCACGTTTGAGATGGGAATCAGGCAGCGAGGACAAGGACATTCGCCGATGTTGCGGATGCTGGCCAGAAGAACCCTAGAAAACAGGCAGATCAACCAACCCGTGGATGATTGATACAAAATCCTCACTTTTCAGGGTAGTCGGCAATGTATATGAATACGCGAGGGTAAAATCGATAACGAACACCATCGTGGAAGGTGAGGACCAGTCCATGCTGATATGCTTCCATAAACTCGTCATCAAGCAGAATTTTCCACAAGGCGTGAAACAGCTCGCGGTGACAATGGGTCATCAACGCCTGATTTGGAGCCTTCCCATGGAGATATTGCCGTGCAAAATCTTTGAACTGATCGGAGAGCTGAAGAATCATCAGCAGAGGATTTAATATATGTGAAGGCATATAAAAAGAACATTCACCTTGACGAGGTATCCGATGATATTACATAGGCCAAGTGAGCTTTTATCTCGGCGATATTTAGAGTCGTTGCCAAACCAACCATACACAGGCCATAGGGTCGCATCGCCAAAGGTGCTGAGGTGCGTGGCATCTGAACCAAAGATAAAGGCTAAGATTACTCGTGGAAGGGTACAATTTGGCTCCAGCGGAGATGACTGAAGGTCGCGGTGCGCTTGGAGAAATGCAGGTGAGTTATACAATTCTCCATAAACCTTCACAGGCGGCATGTCAGGATGTGGACGCCACAAGAGCTCGTATGGTTCGATGTGGAAAAATTGGACATGATGATAATTTGAAATCCTTTCCCTGATTATAGTTATGAGCTTGCGGTGATGGAATTCGCCAACGGAGTACAGCTTTGGGCCAGCCTCAGTACTTGTTCGACCAAATGGAACAAGGATTTCAACCGGTGTGCTCTCCCAGCCAGGCTGATCAATATCGATATCCGATGCACCATGGGCCAGTATGTTATTGATGCGATCCCATTGTACATTTCGAAGATCCTCTTGACAGAAGATGTTCTTATTCCCGAGGATGTCGATAAGCTGACGGAAGTCGTTCTGGCTCTTGGTTGTGCTGAGGCCCCAGAACCAGCGTCCCAGTTCATATGCACTACGGTTAGGATAGGGAGAAAAAAGAGAAGACGGATGGTGTGGCAATGTGGCAGCAGCCTGAGAAATATCGGTCAAGTCCTTTAAGGATAGGTTATCTTCAGGATCATGTCTCGGCAGTGAGGAGCAATGATATCTTCGGAAGAGCCCAAAAGTATTGACAGGCGTATCAATCGGATCGCGAGAACCATTCGCCGGGTGACAAGGTTCGACTTCATTGACAGTCGTACCTCTTGGATCTCCCATTGGGGGACTTTCATCCGGCATGACAGAGAGAGGAACCAGGGCCTGCGGAATATCATCACGATATCTCTCTGGTAATTGTCGGTTCACTCTACGAGTGCGCCGGAGTGCCAAGGGCTCTGATAAGTCCGCACTACCTTGATCCTGATTGGAAATTTAGAACTGAATGCGAAAGGAAAGAGGGTGGAAATATGACCTACAGTGGGATCTGGATTTGTAGAAGCTGAGGGAGGTTGGTGTATCAAGGCGGGTGTTGGAGACAGATCGGTCGGTGACACATTGCTATCAATCGCCTACAAAGGTATGAGATGGATGCTGATCCAAGGAGAAATATGACCTGGGGCAATCCTGCAGACAAATCATCTCTTTTCCGCTTTCTCTGACTCCATACCGACAGCGCCTTCTTCCTGGCAGTGGACAGATCACCCGCGAGGGCTGGACAAGCACGCCAATGATTGGTGAAAGCGCCATCTTGGGCAAAGGTCCGATTACAGGACTGGCAGACATGAGCCATGACGGATGATGGCCTCAATGAAGGCAGAGGAATATTGAAATGGGGGGAAGGGAAAATGAGTCGCAACGTTGGAATCTGCCAAGGTGGCAGCAACCGGTTCTCAGAGCTGATTGGATAATGACCAATGCATCCCCAGATGGTGAAAGGTTGAAAGTTTACTATAGAAGGCGAAAGGTTGAGCGACAGCGCATAAAAGGTGACCACAATAATTGCTCAGTGAATGCCAGCTTCGCAGCTAGACCTCTCATTCTACACCATGCACAGCCTGCCCATCGCAACGCCTAACAGTACCCGGATTTTTGGACGCAACATCCATGACCAATGCACTGAAAATCCATCATTTCGTCTGCTGGGATACAACACTGCATCAGAATGGCAAGGACATACCCAATTATCACCAACAATTGCTGCTGTTTCTGGATGCATCACCCCGCACAGGGTGGCGCTGAGCAAAGAGGGACGGGGCCCTCTGGTCCGGCGCTGTAAGTGTCAGATCTGGCGCATTCCCAAGAGAATTCATGATCTCCCCAGTGAACATGAAAATGCTGCAAACACCAAGCCCAAGTCCAGCTTCCAGTACCTCAACGGACAGATACTTTGAGACCGAAAAGCAATGTAAGCATGCAAGCACCACCAGCAGGATTTTGACGTGCTCACCATTATGACAGTTATTCTTATTCAACCGAAAATCTTTCAAACCTTTGAGCCTTACGGATGTGAGCGCGAACAGCAATTCTTATTTCGATTGAGGAATGTCATGGGATTGGGCTTGACCGATGGGGAACTCAAGACATTTTTAATATTGTGCCGGCGATGCCAGCGGTATGTAACTCGTGTAACGTTTGGGGTTCATATATGTTGTTATACGACCCTGCAACGTCAGCAGGGCATCTCTGGTAATCAGTAGTAAAAATACTTATGATGTTGAGATGGCGATTGCGTGTGGGGTGGTGGTGTCGTGGCGCAACTTGGAGGGTGGCCGGTGGCCGGTGGAGGTTGAAGCCAGAGAGTGAAGCGCATTGGCATAAAGGAAAATAGCGGGAGTCCTTTCCATGGACACGCGAGATAATAGCGGTGTAGAACATACATTATGCATAACTAGTCAAGCCACTACTTGCCGAAATTGAGGCAACAGCTCCTCCGCAGCATCCCAACACACATTCATATTTGCCCGCTGGACCTTCATACGAGCCGCGAGGGCTGCAGCTTCGGCCTTCTTCTCCTGAATTTCTTTGAGGAAATCAGCCCGAATACGTGAGATTGCCTCAGGGGATGTGCGATCAGGAAACACTGATGCGTTAGAGTTAGCACAAGTCAAAACATCCACTATGAAATGAGGGCACATACTAACGATGTCCTTCACAGCTTGGCTGACGTCCGGTAGATGGCGAGCCTAATCAAATTGGTTAGAAGTGTTAAGGCGCCAGGTCGTAACCACCAGACACACGATGAAATCTGGGTTCACTTCAGAGTAAAGCTTGACTAGAGGGTCAGGGTTACTAATACATATCACGAAGACCAAAGCATCTCACTTACTCAGCTGAGATCGTGATTCCATTCTCGAGGGCTATCGAAAGATGGGGGGCGACCACAATGGGGTGGTTTTATAAACCTCCTGTTCTTCATTTGTGTTTATTTGGTGTCTATCATTCCTTGACAGCGAGCGTCCTTGTGGTTCTGGCAGGTTCTGGCGAGCGGACTATACATACCGAAGACGTGGGGAAGAGAATGGACCCGATGGTGTGCGGTGTGTGCCTTCCAGCAGAGTGGCAGCCCCAATCAGGAAAGGAAGTGCTTCAATGCGAGCAGAATTGATTATATTAAATTACATCATAGAAGCCACCGAGGCCTATGAGAGAGTCCGACGCGGTAATGATCATGAAACAAGGTAGATCGAAATAGGAACCAAGGGGCAAGGGCGTTCAGTCGATGAGTTTCAATCCCAACAGCTTTGGGCATTCCGGGGCTGCCTCATCAAGAAGCATCAACGAAAACAGTTGTAACTCCAGTTGCTTGCGCACGGCGGTGAACTGCTCCTCAAGCTGAGTGTACTCATTTCGGGCACGGATATAATCACTTTGATATTCTGCCAGTTTACGGGCAAGCAGTTCAGGCGACACTGCTAGAGGGGTCCAATCAGAGTATAAGACGTCTATACGGGGAACTCTGAAGTAGACGCACCACGAGGCTTGATCTTGACAAGGCGCGCCATGACCTAGGAATACAAGTCGAACCAGATAACAAGCGAGAGGCAGAAATTGTCTTACCAATGACGAGATAGACGAGTGAACATATTGGTATCTGGGCACTGTAAAATGTAAGAGCGGTGAATGTCATAGAGGGCAATCAACTCAACTGGCTGAAGCGGTGAGATTCATCTGAGTTTGAGCAGCGGGAACACGAGGTGCGAACGTTTGAACTTAAGTACCGACTGATGTTTGTGCATGTTTCCCTTCAAATCCGAATGAAAAAACATATTTGATTTGGAATGATGCGTACACATCTGACAGTTAATACGAAGGTTTTGGAATACAATCGTGGGAGAATGATGAGGTGTATCTCATGTAGCAGTGGCAGCGTGCACATCGCCTAAAGAGAAAGACCATTTCACTCTCAGTGAGACCAGGATCGAGTATGGAGAAAAGGCGGTTCAGAAGGCGCAATTCACGATCGCCATCAGGAGGGTCAAGCACCGGAATTTCACTGAGACCAATGCCTGGAGCAGTATTTTGTGTAAAGAAAGAATTGTAGCTATCGAAATAAACAACGCACCTTTGACGGGCATGCCCAATACCCTGCCTGAAGAGCGCTCACGTTCTGAATGGTGACCCCCCATATAGTAAGGACTTGCCAGTGGATGGGTGCGCCCAAAATTAGGCGTGACAGGCTGGGAACTAGTGCTCCATGCTGATCCGCCGAGAATAGGGAGGGGACTAGAGATGGATCTTGGATGGTACCAAAAATCTTCCACCCGTGGGTGCTGAATGCGGGCAAGCTTGGAAGTGATCACAGAATTAATGTCAACATGGCCAGGCCGTTCTGGCGCAGCAGGGAAAGTTTCGTTGGGCTCTGCCATGGGATCAGTGCATCGAAAGATGCACTTGAAGGGGAATGAGTCCACTAACCTCGTTCAAGATAGCGCCCCGTCCTCATCACCTGCTCGTTATAATACTGCTCTAGCGGTGCTGTGAAAATAAATAAGCAGATGAACCTGGGGTTATTATCCTGAACACACCAAAATATCCGCAGGCTCCAGATGCACATGCCGCGACATACTCACCTGCAAAGGGTGAGCTATAGTAAGGAAATATGGCAGCCTCCACAAAAGGGGTCTTCGAGTCCCGCAAGGGACAGAAACAGCCAGGCGCGAAGAAAATGTGCTTGCGGCGATAAGCCAATAACTCTCCAGGAGGAACTGGCATGCCGTAGCCATCATCTGCAGGCCTGTGCCGAGGTCAGTGATCACAGAATGCGCATCTTGATCAAGTCACTAACCACATCCAACCTCTCATTTGATACGTTCTTCCATCGAATTCCAGGATTTGCTTCGAGCTGTTCTGATCAGCGGGTGAGAGCATGATGGCAGGTGTGGAGAAGGCACTTTGGAACAGCACATTGTAATTCTGGCTGCAATTATAATCCTAGACTGCGGTGCACACCATCGGTGAGTGTGTATCGATACAATGACTTACCCCCATGAGGCAAAAAGCCAGTGTGCTACCCAAAGCAGTTGCCTATAAATGGATTTTGACCAAAAGGAGTCGTAATACAACCGTGAGCCTGGCCCGGATTTTGCTTTTGTCCAAATGGAGGTTAGGTGACGTGCGTCGTCTCTCCTCGGTGCTCTAAAGACACCGTGGATTCAGCACGATAATTGTTCTCCAGCTGGGTCAAGGGCCAATACTAAGCTCAAGCTTTCGAGGTGCATTCCCCCCCCCCACCCCATTTCACAGTCACCATGATGTAGGTCACAATATATACTAGAGTTCGCAATGCTCGTCTTCTAGAGACTCAGTATCATTTGCATGCAAGGTAAGTAACGAGGTTTGAGTTCTCGTTAATGCAACTAATTGGCAGATCGAACTATTCGCAGGATGAAGCTGGACAAAGGTAAGCTGACAGAGCGACCAGCTCAACAGATTCGAGGTGCTACCTCATCGCACGATTCGCACCCGCTCCGGATGGTTGCAGCGGCTCAACATCCATCTCCCCTGGCCATCCAGCCCCCCACGCAATT
The DNA here is from genome assembly GCA_032158425.1 of Pleurotus giganteus. NCBI lineage: Eukaryota > Fungi > Basidiomycota > Agaricomycetes > Agaricales > Pleurotaceae > Pleurotus > Pleurotus giganteus. The sequence goes on along the minus strand of JAPEHR010000001.1, from coordinate 2,093,003 downwards.
TATCTTCCCTAGCGCAACCTCGGATGTCATCGACGAGTCCTCAAGGCCCCTTCCATCTCATGTCTTCCCCGCGTCCCTATCCAACGCCGTCGGCGAATATGACTTCCGCACCAGCACGCCTGCTCGGACTCCCTTTCTGCCGCCAGGCGAGCTGCTCGACGGGAATAGTACGTCCGGTACTGGTCATTTCCATCCTCCGCCTTCTAATACAACATATTTCGACGACTTGTTCGGAGGCTACCAGCCATCTGGCTCAGGCTTCTTGCCTGATTCGAACGCGCTTCCTGCACCCATCGATCCCCCTCCCGCAGAGGAACGAATCGACCACACAAGCCAAATGGATCTCGACAAGTCGTTGTCCGACACAAGCATGTCCGGGCCCTCACAAGTCGAAAACACCCCATTCGTCCAGCAGTTCCCCAGTCATTCAGAGGTCGTCATCGAGAACGTTGCCTCTGGTTGGGATCATTTTTGGATGGCAAGAACGCCAGAGGCAAATCTTTACCTCTATTATAAGATATCACGGCCGAAGTGGTCTCTAGAATATGAAGGGCAAGTAGCAACCGTAGAATTATCCGTTTTCGGTCAGGCCATCATCCCACAAATACTAGCTCTCGACAGTGAGCTTGGTACTGGTAGGCTTAAGCGGCCGTATGACGGCCACAAAATCGTTTTTCACAACGACATTGTACTGTTCTTCGTTACGGACCGTCCGCTACCCACCAACGCCATCATTCTGGCCAAGGTCGAAGCCCTACTTAAAGGCTATCGCGCTACGCCTTCCGTCGTTTCTGATCAGGGTGCAATTAACGCTGGCCTTGATTTTATCCACGGGGAGGCTGGGTCCGCTGCTCATGATCAAGCGGCGTTATTCAATAATATGTACGTCCAGGAGTCCACTCCAGGTGAGTCATAGCACGCCCGCTTATTTTCTCTACTAACCAGCGCTGAGCCAGGGCAGGAGCAAATACTGAAAGGCATGATGATACAACGAGTAAGTAACCCGTTCATATTTGCTGAAACATTGGCTGGAATTTTTGCTAGGCCCTAAACTTGTATTTACATGTCCAGGAGGTTGCCTGCCTGGCTGCGGATGATGCCTACAAGGAATACATACGGTCCGACAATCCGTCAAGCTCCCTCATTACTCCCCAGGCAGGTACCAATTCCTCGCCATAGCCCTATTTCTGATTTTAGTGCAGGCGCGTGTATCAGCCATGGTCGAACTCTTCCTCAACACCTTCGTGACAAAGTTGGAACTTGCGAGGGACCTGGAGGCATTGCTCCTCAAGGCTGCAATGCAAGTCACCCACCCTAGCCTAGTCATGTTCCAGTCGCAGGCGTTGCTGGAAGACAAATGTATCCTCACGGAGATACCAAACTACGGCCTCAGCGGCACCGTTACTGCTATCCTTGAAAAAATCGGTGCTTTTACCGCCTACCATGTAAGTAATCATCGACTACATCACACCATCCCTAAACTAATTCCCTTTAGTTGACGAATGCGCATAAGAGGTGTAGTCCGACCGGAGTGCCTCCCCCATTTGCCATGGGGGATACCAATATTGCTCTGTCTCAGCACAGCGCCTCACGACGGAAAGACCAGTTGTTAGATATTGGGATTGTGGGGGTCAATGCGGCCCTAGGAATGACGCGGTAAGTCCCTATATTATCCTAAATGTTTTACCTTCGATTAATCTCCTATCTAGCCACAAGGGCCAAGGATGGCCCTACGGTCGGCCACCTTACTCCCTGTCTCATTTTAACCGTTCCTCCAATGCCATAGGAGAATTCGTAATACTGGCCATGTAGTATGCTCCATCTCCATTCGAATATTTCTGCTCTCCCTCTATAGCGTCTACCATTGTACAGTATTGTTGCTTGTTCGTTACCAGGACTCTGTCAAAATATACTCCCTGCTCATTGGAACTAGCTGTCTGACTCATGCTCCGCACAGCGAGCAGCGCTGATGCTGGTGGAAAAAATCAACGGCAATAACAGGAACGCTGTGCAGGAATAGGGGTCGGCCAAATTGTCGTCCGTTCTTGTTTGTACATGGACAAGAAATTACTCTTATTGATATTTGTTTACAATACAGATGCTGTGTTACGGAATTTAAGTCGATTGGTGCTGCGTGCAACGCAGCTTGGTAGCTGCTATGCTGCGAGGGAGCGGGGGCTGAAAACCAAATGTGCATTAGAAAGACAGTGGCTGAATAGGATCATTCGTACGTTGAGAAGTGGGGTACAACATGTCGCAGGAGTTATCACGGGCTGTGAGAAAGGAGGTTGAGCACAACAAGATGGTTGGCTGCCGACGGTACCACATCCAAATGACGGCCGCATGGTTACCCAGTGCATGCGGTACGGGCTGTCTGGGAGAGACCATGGGTGGACCGTCAGGCAATCCAACTTCTGCCTACGGAGCGTGGCCTGAGATACGAAGAAAGTCAGGCTCGACGAGAGCGACGTGGAGAGGGCGCGCGAGACGGCCGACAGAAGGAGAACTGTTCCAGCCAGCGTCTCAGAGAAGCTGGTGAAAGAATCCAAGGGGGCGATGCTGGGGATGCCGGAATGGGTTAAGGCATGGTCAGGCTAGGCGCGGAGGTGAAAGCGATTTGTATGGCGTGGATGGTAGGTAGCTTGAAACTGGTCGAATTGAAAGAACGGCGGAGCGCCAAGACAAGCGAGACAACTTGAAGGCACCAGGTACTGGGTTAGCACAGCGGGATGACAGTGGTGAGGAACTAGTGGAGGGAAGAAATGCACCTGGATGAACTCCACTCCCTGCAGGGCTGGAGCCTAGCAACGATGATCTTTGTCGAATGAATGACGCTTGTGCAAATTTGATGAGGGACTTGTTCGACAATATACGAACTCCTGACCACTCCGGTAGGGAAATTGGAAGAGTGACGGATTCGAGTGGAAACTGTTAACATTTTGTTTGTGTCGTGTCGACCTCTAGACAATGCTCATAAAGCAGCGGGAGACAGGGAGTACATTGCAGTGACAAGTGTTGTGAGGGGAGAGCGCCAGGAGAGGAGAGTGCATTGGCGTGTGACAGGCGTCCGAGTGCTGGAAAACACTACGGTCATTCTCTCCGCCTGGGGCTCAATTCACTTACCTTGTCCACATCCTTCCTGCCTTCGCCTACAGAAATTTCACCTCGGCCCTCAGCTCTGGCGATACGATGCCCAGGTGATAGCGCGCTTGCCTTTTTTAGATCTAAATTGAACAACACACTCTCACAAGCGGGAAAAGCTAAGTTCAAATCGCGCTGTTACTGAGAACAATGATGAAGAACATCGATTGGAAGAGCTGCTTTTGGTGTACCCTTTGTATCGTCCGACAACGGCAAATGAAGGATGCTGTGGATATAGTCGAGCACGAATTTACGGGGGTCAGAGGCGGGAAGATGGATGGCATGTTGAGCTCGCTGAGTACCTTACGGTTGGTTGAGATTACCAACATATGCACAGCTATATGTTGTTTACGACGGGCCTGCTCTGGCCTTACGTACCCGGAATGATGATGACAGCGACAGCGACAGCGGCGATGGGGAGCCTTCCTTTTCCACTACACCCCGCTGCTCTTAAGCCAGCAACCCCTCGTATATCTGCATGTACCGACCCCTCTGACGAACAGTTGACTATATCTGCTGCCGCATCGACAGGGGCATCGAAGGCCAGGAAGAGGCGGAGGTCCAGCATCAGCGGCAGCGAAGCTGAAGAGGAGGTCACCGGACCAGGAGGATGCGGCCTCGATTGACCATCTTCTCACTTCAACCTCTGGTATTCTAAAATCTGGTCGACACACTTCAACTTGCCCACTGACCTCGCCAAACATAAGCAAGATGCCAACCAGTCTGTTCAGTCTTATGCGGTGAAATCAAGTCTTCGGCACTCCATCCCAACGCCGATGTCCCGCTGCTCTGGGTAGCCAGTGCACACTGGTGCTATAGACTCTTTTATGTACGTCTCAGAGCTACTTAGACTTTGGGCCTCACCGTTGACATATTTTACTGCTCAGATCGATGGTCATACCTCTCCCCTCCTTCAAACACTTCATATCCCTTCACTCGCTCCTACTCCCAGCTGTCGTTTCACCCGCATGGTAGCCACATGCTTCAGACAGGAGCATGACCGTACTACTTCACATATGACCTGCAAGCTGAAAAGATGACTCAAAGTTCTCGTGGGCTCTGGCGCACAACATTCTTCGGGATGAACAATGTGTCGATGAGATTGGACAACAAAGGTGGCAACAACCGAAGAGGCAAGGATGGCGGCGAGCTCATCGAAACGCATATATTTCAACTTACGGATGGCTCCCTCCTTGCCATCGCTGGTATTCCTCTTCTCGTCACGCCATCCTAACACAAGAGGTCAGTCGATCGCCGCCCTAGCACGCAATCATATTACCTGTGTGTTCAGGCACTTCCACGGAATGGACGGAGCATTTCTTCAGCAATTCACGATGGAGGTTGCAGGGAACCATGGCATAAGACGTATTCCTGATGAAGTCGGTCAGCGTGTGCATGAGGCCGCAGAGAAAGAAGGTTGCGTTTTCGCCATGATGTGCGTATTCCATTCCAACAACACTACCTCTTACAGCGCTGATGCAGATGCCTTCTGTAGGTATGTTGTGACAGGATTGCCAGCAGATCGTGTACTGCATGTCATACAACAAGACTGGATTCATCTTATTCGCAACCAAGGGCTGCTTGACAGTCCGAATTATCTCAGAGAGAAGTGCAAGGCTGTGGTTGCGCTGTGGGGTTTGTGTTCCCATTGCTTGGCATCGTTTCAGCTGCGAGACTAACTTCCACATAGGCTTTGGCTTCGACAATGCTGGGCATTCTTCCAGTTGGTTCGTGACACGTGCAACTTCATCTACAACCAGACTCCTGGCAGCGCATACATTGTCGGAGGCGTCCCAACTTTCTGGTGTACCCACTGTCGTGACGTCGATCGCAATCCCGGTTTTGATCGTCCAGTGGGAAATCGGCATGGAGTAAGAGGGCATGTGGGACCGACATCTTCTATCCCAGTCATGACTTCTGAGATATCCTTATCAGCTCCCCTCGTCGGTGTATCCGCTGCCTTATCATCCGATCCCCCAAGACGAAGCATCTTTGACCAATTCTCGCTGTCAGGCAAGGTCGCATTCGTGACTGGCGGCCAAAGGGGAATAGGACTCGAAGTGGCCCTCGGATTCGCTGAGGCAGGAGCAGTCGTCTATTGCTTAGATCTACCGCATCAACCAGATCAGGACTTCATCGCTGCTCGTAAATTCGCTGCTGCATTGCCAGTGCTTGATCAAGGAGTGCCGAATGGGCGCTTAGAATATGTGCGTGGCGACGTCACGAATCAGCGGGAGATGTGGGAGGTTGCCGAGGAGATCGTGGCGAAAGAAGGGAGGTTGGACGTTTGCTTTGCAAACGCTGGAGTATTCGGAGAGGGCGACTCCGATTGTCTTGAGTATCCTGCGGAGGAGCTCAACAAGGTGAGCAAGAATCAAGCAGCAATCAAAGGCCTTTACGAAGCCCAAGTAGATAATGAACGTGGACGTTAACGGTGTCCGGTGTCTGGATGAACCATTTTGATGCCATTTCTCCTTGGACTATAGTAAGGTACAAGGATGAAGACGAAGCAGATCGTTTTACAGAGGAGGTCATGAAAGGCGGTGTTGAATGTATCAAGAAGAACAACGATTGAGCAGAACTTTTTGATGGAATGAAGATAGACCACATTCCGGAAGTGTTCCCTGGTGGTTCGGTGAGTCAAATCTCCGTCACACATGGTGTCGGCTCTGAATTCTCTTCAAAATCATACAGGGATATAGCATGACACGGGGGAAGTGGGAATTCAATGGTATGAAGCGCAATGGGGGTAAATTTTCGTGGAAGCAGATCTCAAATGCTCGGAGACTGGGTGTCCGAATCATGTACGGAGCTATATGGGACGAGTAAGGCCATCCATCTTTATTCTTTTTTCAAGCATGCAACTAGAATCGTCTACTATCCAGATACGATGGAGGTACCGCCTTCATGCCGGTCATCAAGAACCGCCTTCTCCTTCGGACCCCTTCCTAGCGCTAGATGAAGACGGCTACGATGTTCCTTCTGACTGGTTTGTTTACCTCCCTCAGAATCCCGCGCTTATCGTCTAACCGATAATACAGGTATATGCGCATCTGTGGCTTCGCAGCCGAAGGACTACGGAGCGAGCGTCGGATGCACGATTTCTTCCCTTCGAAAGAACTTCCGGATTACTGGTCTAGTCGGCCGAAGTATGAAGAGGTTGATGTTAAGTTCGGGGACTTCAGCGCTGGAGCTGGATCAGGTGGTGTCAGACGTACCAACATTGGCTTGCAATGCAGAAGGAGAAGGAAGATGGGCCAATTCCACCTCCCTATACCCTCGAGGCAGATGAGCAACCCGTTTCCCAACCTCAGCAACCCACTCCTATACCAGCATCCCATTCTACGCAGGTCGGAGCTCCGTCGCATCCAGGCTACCAGCAACCCGCACAGCCTCAATCTTACATTCCTCCTCAATCGTCCTCTCATGATAATCATACATCTTCGCAGGCTACAGGTGCCCTCCATGCGTTGGCCCAGTCAGTTAACTCTAATCTTGCCCAAGCCTCGCATCAGCCCTACACACCTTCAGGATCGACCTACCCTTCTGTGTATCCTCAATCCCAATCCCATCCTCTCGGAAATGGCCCCGTCTCCTCTTGCAAATGGCTTTGGCTGACAGACAATCTCTCCCGGTCCCGATTCAGGTCCTAACCCCACGCCATTGTCTCCGAATCTTCAGTCACATCCTTCTTTGCTTCCGAGTCACCTTCTGCTCAAACACAACCTTGGCCTCCACCGCGACCACCTTCTCAACACAGCCGACTGCAAACTACTTCGCCTACCCCTGCCTCGCCTACTGCAAGTGCGGCATCCTTCTCACGCACCATCAGAATCTACCACCACCAGCTGCTGCAAGTCCAGGTCCTTGGGCCCAAGCTCAATGGCCACCTCCTGAATGGCAAGCCAATCGACCAACTCCAGCAGCCGTATCACCCATCTCTGCACCAACCACCTCATCAACAGTCTTCTTATTCGCCTTCTCCGTATCCTAGGGGAGGATAATCCATCTTGTTGACCGGAAAAGTGGGTCTGGCCAGGTCATAATTGCCTGAATGCTGTCAACGGCCTCTGGCGGGGATCCCTGCCATCGTCCTACCCAGATTGTATGTCTGTTGATTACCACTTTACGTGCATTGATTGACTCGCGTAGACGAAGGACAAGGTGCCCGCAATAGAGATTACTTGGTTTCTCTTCGAACGATTCCGAGGTGTACCTTTGGGACGTCGGCTCCCAGCGGTGTTTATGATGTTGGCGAGATGAGGGAGGTTTTCGTGATGCAGGTCTCATCTTAGCTGGTTCAGCGTGTCGTACCCGAGCTTCGCTAGCTATTGGGTGAGTTACTATTACGGCTTCCTTACCCCTTGTCTAACGGTGTCTTTTTCGTGGTATTTCTTCCGTGACAGGTCAAACACCGACCATTAAATGTATACGGATCAGACGTCTTGTCCCTCTTACACTGCAGACGGCCGTACATTCGTGTCGCGGGAAAAGCATGCTTGGCCACGGTCTACTTTGTTCTTTCAGTATTTACTAGGGAAAAGGCAATGATCGTGATCGGTTCACTCTAATTGGCTCGATTATTCCCTAGTAAATAGTGAAAGAATAAAGAAGATCTACTGAAAGCCCACTTTTTCTATGATTCGAAGGTACGGGTGTTACCCGACACCCCAGCACAACTGCCTCAATTTCTAGCCACCCAAAGCCGGTGAAAACTCTTGGTCAACTTTTAACGTCTATCACAACACTCTGTTACAATCCAGATGGACAGATATTTGCCATGGCAAATAGAGAAAAGAATGGTGCCTTGTGTTTGGTAATTTCATTTGGACTTCCCTGCTCTGACGGTCACACCAAGTACTTGTCAGATACACGCCCTGACCCTAACTGTGTTTGCCAACTGGCCCACATCATTACGCCACTTGGACATGTCAATTGTGTCGCCTTTTCGGCTCGTAGCGAATACATGGCAGTCGGTAACTCTAGAGGAAGGTCTTGTTTTACTACGTGACATTGGGGTAGAAGGGTCATGATTAGTAGACGGGTTGTCCGCCGTAAGTAGCCAGGTCCAATCAGCTAGACCTTTCTCTTCCGAACACCCTCATTGCAAATCCGCCACAGTGTACAACCACCAACCGTCTAATTTGACAATCCTCCGAGCTTTTGGCCAACCTATCCTGGTCGGCCCCTGAAGAGTTCCTCGGTATTGATGTTGACTGCCATGTTGTTGAAGACCGTCCATTCGTAGCCCTTCTCGTGACCTTCCGTTCGCAATTGGGGCATTCCTCACCCACCGCATCCTATTGCACCCATCGCAAGTATCGTCTTCACAGACAACTCCGATCCCTCCACTGAATGATAACTGAAGTTGTTGCCAGCTCATGATGCGTAAGGCAACAGTTTACCATTTCAGTGGTTCAACGCATGGAGTAAGTCGACAATGATGTATTATGACGCTATCTGACGACTTGGGAACATGGTGTATAGGTTTCGACAGAGAATCCTCATCTTGGCCGATGCCCACTACTGCGAGATCTTGTCTCGCCCAGTGCCGCTGTGACGTGTTTCTCAAAGCACTCCTTCGGGTCCACCGAGTGAGCTCCCCGCATTGAAACAACTCAATACCAAACCCAAGTAATCCAGGACTTCCATGCTCTTATCGAAGGCGACCCCGAAACCTACACTGAATGTACGACGAGCTCGCTTACGAGGGATCCCAATACTTCGGTGCGCTGTCCACCTTCCATGATGTTTCTCAAGATTGATTTCTGCAAGAGATTAAAGACTACGAGCATTTGCTGATAATGTTCGACGCAGACATCCAAAAAGCGCCCATTACGAGACCATCAACGGGGAAGGAGAGAACCACAAGCTCATTGGCAACGCCTTGCTTGACCCACCCGTGAACACTTTCTATGGTGCAGCCGCATTTCGCAATCAGAAAATGAATGCTCAATTCAAGCGGATGTTCGATGTTTGGTGTACTAACCTCACATCCGAAGCGTCCGCTCAGGAGGTCATCACCATTGAACCAAAAGGATGGCTTAGCACGGTGCCTCTAGCTGCCCTTCAGGAGGAATTTGGCAGGAGACTGGGAGAATTGTATGTCTGCGACCCCCATTGCCACACTTGAGTTTCATTTGCTGACAGGACTTCTTCACCCAACCCTCAGAAGGTCAACGGCCTCGCTGGCGTTACTCTCAGATCTTAGGTCACTTCTTCAAAGGAAAAAGGAATGATCGGTGCACTCTGATTGGTGGGTTAGCCACTTCTTCTCGAGATAAAGCAAGCGGACAAAGGGAACAAACATCCTACCTTCTTTTTCTGACGACAAAGATGGCATAGTCCGCAGTGCACAGGAAACAAGTATCCGACCTCCCTTTTTCCAACGATGAAGACGGCATGGTCCGCAGTGAGAGCATTTGTCATTGGTGGTTCGGTCATCGATCTTGCCTTCAGTTGCAAGCTACCTAGTTGGCATCGGTTGGTCGGATTGGCATCTTAGCAACCTTTTCGTTGATGACTTGCTTTTGTAGCGCATCGTCGTTCTGGAGGACCAAGAAACAAGCTTACACATGAGAACTCAGCTCAAGTCGCATGTGAAGCTGCGGGGCCCACCTGTACTGTTGCCCAGTGAAACCTGTTGCCAATTGCATTGGTACCTGCTCATTTCGTAGAGCACCACCCTCGGAGCTGTTCAGGCTGGCAATATCTTCTCATTCGTGCCTGATATTTCATTTGCTAGGATGCTGGCTTTGATATCATCAAACTCCTCGAGTCTACGCCTGAGGTCGACTCTGATTCACCAGGTGGCCAGATGATCGACAAGGAGAGGGCTCCAGCCAGATGTGGAGAAGAAATTCAGCTGTTCAAGATGACTGTCTCTGTTCCTTCACATCCCAATCCACGATTAATTCTAGGCTGTCAGGCCCTGGGTGCGCAAAGGTCAACGCAAAAGATTTCAAGTATTCTAACTACATATACCGACTATGGTGGATTTTTGTCTTCAACTTTCGCATCATCAGATAGCGAAGGGGAAGAAGGATGCACTAGGGGAAGGACCTGGAGCTGGTGGGGCTGGGGTGCGGATGGGAGTTGCAAAGACGTAGATAACGGGGAGGATGGCCAATGTGAGCATATAAAACTGGTCATTCCCTCCTCCGCCTGCACCAATTCAACGTTTCAACCCATACCTCCGTCGCGTGCAGTGTAGCTGCCACATTCCAACTACAGAATTTCAATGGAGGCGTGCTAGATTTGAAGTGCACTGAATACTGCAGTTTAATCCATGTCCTCTCGAAGGTTCTAACAAGCTGTTCCTCCTATGCCATTGCATTGTAAATCGCTTCAGAGGTGTCCAGCTATTCATAACGCTGGGACTAGTGTCGACGCGCAGAATAAATCCATGCAAAATAGCTGTCCAATGTGGCTATCCACTTTCCCAATAATTCGCCCAATTCTGCTCCAATTCCCCGTTCGGAGTGCCACATGTTTCTTTTTTAGGCCCTTATTACCTTGAACCCCTAATGAACGGCGGTGTGTTTCTAACTTCGCACCCTTTCATTCATGACTGAACCTAGTATGACAGAAATCGATTACCGTGCCCTCTTGTTCTATGGGCGCACTGGAGAAGACAATCAAGAAATGCCTCCGAGCTTTGGAGACGAACGATGGCATTGGCGATCCTCTAACGTTCGCCTGGACGACAACGGCCTGGCGGGAACCCTCAATCCCCCCCCTTCAGCTACACCGCTGCCTGGGCGCTCTCACCCACTGGCTGCCACCTTTTTGCTACGCCAGGACCCATCTTTCTTGCGTGGATTTCGCTATGGTACACCGTTCATCGCCTGCGAGAAAGACATTCTCCATGAGCAACTCAAGCATGTCGACGCTCCCGAGCAAGTAAAGCCATACTTTAAAAATGGGTCTTTCCATTGGGATGACCTTCCCGGCATGATTCAGCTAATACCGGGAGTTCCATTCACTTACGAGATGCCATCAGGTGCAGTTTTGACTGTCGCCTGTCTTCACACACCCACATCGCTGCGGGAGTATGGCCCTGAGGGGGCCGCGGTCATCTCGCATCTTGATTCACTTTACCAGATGACCTTTGGCCATAATTCCGATCCAAACACTCCATGTGAACCTCAGTTCAAACCCATTTATCAAATCCCCGGCCTCAAACGAAACTTGCGGTCAGGCGATCGTATTCCCAACCGCTATGATGGGTCTTATAGCTTAGCTTCCACGGTTGGAGAGGGTGAAGGTGCCGGATGCTTTATGCCTGCAATTCAGAACGATACCAACGAAGCCCGAGCGCAGATTGGGGCAGTTCTCAGAGTGCTCCATGATGTGTGGACCCTTGTTCTGCCTCGAACGGTATCAAAGTTCGAATATGAGATGGTTAACTTCGACGCCGATGACAACAATACGTTTTCTTTTGGTGGTCTCGGTCAGGGCCCCACCAGTCTTCAACTCAACATTTCTTCCTACGGTGAGAGCTTTGCAGACTCGATTGGGTGGCAGAGCAGCTGGCACACAGATGTCCATGATGCAATTACCCATTGGACCATGGTGGTCATGCTTCTGCGAATTCCTGAAGGTGAGTGCCAGCATCTTTATCTGACTTTGGCCTTACCATTGATTGGGTGCAAAAGGCAGCGATCCGGGACCGTTCCTTCTTGGACGCCCTGGGCTCTACATCAGAGAAAAGAACACCCTACAAGTGATTTTCTTCTTCAAAGGCAATGACATCCACAGCGGCTTTCCCCCGTCAGTCAGCCCAGAGCAATGGACTAATTACATTGCTACCTTATCCAACATTTACGACACCGCAGATGCTACCAACCGCGCTGTTTATGTTTGCTATCCGTCCAGTGTCGGTATCGAACGCCGGCAGAACATGTCAATTTCTCCGGCTACTCATTTCGGCAACGCCAACGTTACCCTTGCTCATAAAGTGGCTCAGCGTACTTTCGCCACTCACGGCATGCACATACTTGGTGGACCAGCTAGTTTTGCTAACCGATTGGGACGAGAGGCATTCTACGCATTTTACAACACGCTGAAACATGCAGGCCTACATTTGTGCTTGGATCCGGATGATGTTCTTCAGTCCATCACGTACACAAATGATCATGGCCTGGAAGCATCACTTCAGCCAGCACCCGTTGGATTCCACCCCATCAAGGATGCCAGCAAGCTTCAAATCATGCGCTCTTATTACCGCTGGTATGCAACTGAATGTGCGAGGATACACATTCTCATGCATAAGAAAGAGTATCGACGATTGGTGCCTGGTTCAGCTGACAAGGAAGCGTCTCACCGAGTCATTCGATCTTCCAAACCACTGCCCACTGCCTTGCAGCCTGGAGTTTCTCTCGACATAGGACAGGCCGTTGACTTGGGTCAGGCTAACTCTCCAACAGTGTCGGACGGTAATAATGTGGAGCAGGACACAGGGCTTCTTCCTCTGATGACACCTCCGGAAGCCAGGTTAATATCTGCACCTACCGGAGAAGACGGCCTTTGTAACTCTGGCCATTGTATGTACATCTTGGTTAAAATCGTGCTGCATATGATTGATATTTGCATGTAGTAACCCAGAGATCTCGCGAAAAGAGAAAGAACACCTCCCAAGCAACTCGCCAGTCAAAACGTCTTCGACAAATACCCACAGATGTCTGTCTTGATAAGGATGATGCACAGACCAGTTCAGTGGATGGAGAAGAGTATGCGGTAGCAGCCATTATCGGCTTTCGGCAGCACGTAAGTGGACTACCACAGTTAGAACTAAATGCTCAACTATTCTAGGTCACCGAGCCTGAGTGGCTGGTCCATTGGGAAGGTTACGACTCCACCCAGGATGAATGGCGTCCATGGGGTTCTTTGCAGTGAGACCATCATTTGCTTTTTTGGTTTGGGTGATGCTCATCGCATATGACAATTGTTATTAGAAATTGTGCAGAACTCGTTCAGCAATATAATCAAACCAATGGAATTGCATTCACACCCCCAACCATCCCGACAGAAGCACCGCAAGCATATTCTCTAAAAACGGTTGCGATGATCCGCCGTCTGTTTTCCGTAGACAATCTCAAGGACGAATTAAATGAAATACAGGCATATCATCACCAGTCCAAGGAACCAACTTGGTACTACAAAGCTCTACGCAAGCATAGCCTGTCGAGTGTGGCCAGCTCCCTGGTCGTGCGAGCAGATGGAAACTCTTTGTATAGCTCTGCTTTTGCCACTCTCCCTTCCTCTTCTCCAGAGATGGTCAACGCCATTTTCGCGCAACTTCAACTTGTCAGCACCGGCCTTCCTGAGGCATCAGGGCACCTCAAGATGATGAACGCACTGCAGCGGTCTCAGATATTTGACCTCTGCCGCTCTCTGCGTGTTATCTACCATTGGATTTCTGTTCTTGGGCCGGCAGTTGCAGAGCATCTGCTTTGCAGTTACATCCAAGGAGATATGGTAGCCGATTCACCTTACAGGCCACTAACACAGCTAGTTGTATCCTATGTCAAAGAGCATCAACGTAGCACTACCGGTTGGCCTTCGATTTCCTGTGTTTCTATGGCCTCACTAATGTCAACGCAGGTCACAATACGAAAACCAGGTCACAAACCAAAACTTCCTGTATCGTACTAGCCGATCAGTACACATCACTCGGGCTCATAGCACCCCCAGCCACTACACGACAGCAATCACCATCTCAGATCCGTTTACTACCAATCTCGAAGACGGTTCCGAAGAATGAAAAGGCACTGCTCAAGGTGTCTCAAGAAGTATTAATGGGACTCTGGACTTCGTACTACATCGAGCCATATGTTCGTCTCATGGACAAAGTCCTCAGCAGCTCTACCAAGAATGCAGAAGGCACAGACTACACTGCTCGTGCTGTCTGCCGTGGTGCAGTCTTATCCTGCATTGTCGATGCCTTTGGGACTGAAAATATCCTATACTCCAAGTCAGTCATGGCGTTCATTCAGGTTCCTTGGATCGTATTTGGTCCCTCGGGGGATGGATATCGTGCACCTCGATATGCTGACAAGTGTGTCAAGCAGGCAAACACCCTCTTTGGTCCGTTGTTCCAAATGATCGCTTCCGAGGTGATCACTTCAGTGGAGTCTCAGGTGATCGTGGATGAGATGGCTGACATCCTGCACGCGCAATTGTTATCCATTGAAAATGGGATGCCTCTTGATGAAAATTTCAGCATCGACATGCCGACTCTCAACGGCCAAGATTCCGATACATATGAGCCACAACACCCTGTATCGTGGGGCACAATTACCAGCAGTTCCCTTGCTCCCTCCGCCCGCCGAACTGATATGTTCCGACCACTCGCGCTAATGCTACGTGAAGCTTTCAACAAGCAACGATTGATGGCAGCCGGCAATGATAGCTTGCGTCAGGTTCTCGATGGCCATCATGTTACAACTACGCGAATCATCCCCTTTGACCCTGACCTCACCAATCCCATTCGCCAATTCTCAAAATCATCGAACCTCTTTCGTAACCACTTGAGCCCATCTCAACTCACGTCAGCCTATGGTCTGTCCAACCTCCTTGCGTGGCTGGGTACTGGTCAAGGATACCAGACACGAGATTTTCTGGGAAAGATCAGCTTCTTCTCCACGAATGTTGAGGATATCGTTCAAAAATTTGATGTGGTGATGACCCAAAACCATGCGGTGTTCTTGAACTCTTCCTACAAGCAAGGGCAAAGTATCCGACAGATGCCGGGCTATACCGCAGTCGACAACCCACGGATTTGGGGGCAATACTGCCACCAGCTCTCCTGCCTTTCCCACCAGACATCTGATATGTCCCAAATAACTGCCCTCCGTGCTAAATTCAGCTTGTACTTTTCAGCTACAATCGTTTCGACCTGGAAAACTTTTCTTGGACCTCTTTTGGATCAGGACCCGGAGACTTTTAGTGGTCTTCGCCCCAGCTGGGAGGACACCTTACGCTTGGTGGCCAAACTTGGGATTCCCGGTTTCAAGAATGGGCTGACAACGCTACAATCAGCCAACCTCCTGGCATTTGCCAATGTTGTTGTCGCCCCTGCACCTATCGCAGTTGGTAGCTGGATCTTCAACCACAAGGACCTTGGTGCCTTCCGAGGGATGAAACGGTTGGGATTTGAGGTGAAAGACATCACTTCTGTTGTCACTGCATTCTTGATCGTTCATGACCATCTTGACCATCATCTGACTGAGGAAGACAAGGCAATTTTCGGTTTCTCAAACGGTCTTTCTGGAATTGCCGTTGAGCATTTGCTTTGCAAGGTTGCGCGATGGGAACACCGTTTGTCTTGGGGCCATCTTAATTGGGGTAACTATGACATTAATACTCCTTGGGTTGCGGGGGAGAACCACACAGATCCCACAAAGTTTCCGATCCCATTCACACCCTCGGACAAACTCATCGATGACAAGGTTGAGCAGATCATGGTAAGCATACTTCTGCATATCGAACGTTTCACTAACCATCAAAATTATGAAAGAGGGTCATTCGCCACAGCTAATCCGACTCTATAACTTGGTCCCTGGTGTATCGCTAGTCCCAGCTTCCAAAAGCAAAGCAAGCAGGCTATGCTAGCTTTGATGGTATTTAGCGAAGCACTGCAGATGTTCCACGTATTACTATTTGCCTATAATGTTTTACTGTTAAGTGCCTCTATGCATCGTTTGGTCGGTATCTCTGGTCGGTATATTCATGTCCGTGGGGCATAGTCCATAGTCGACACAGTGAGGAAAGGTCGTCGATGGATTGGACAACTTTGTGGAATGTCCATGTTCGTTCGTCGCCTTGTGGTCTAATGGTATGGCGTCCCTCACCGTATTGAGTTCGGTTACGGAAGGTCTCGGGTTCGAATCCCGGCAGGGCGGTTAGCATGTTAGCTCTGGTTGGGACTGAATAAGTCCTGTTATTTTTGGCCAGTCTAATAACCAGCATTGCGAGAAGCCTGACATTCTCTGACAAAAGCGTCTGGGTTGGCAATAATAGCCTTGGGTCAAACGGCTGATTAAATTGGGAAGCCAGATAATCCAAGATATTTATCTGCTAAGGTTAATCCACAAAGACATAGCTGCGGTGGCGCTGGCGCATCTGATAAGTCACGGGCATTCTCCCTGTTGCTCATAACAATCTCACCAATGTATAGCGATCTGCTCAGTCTTGATCAATGGGAGATAAGACTTTCAACCCTTGACACAGTAGACGAGAGTCCGACAATTTCCTGATAAGTCGGTTGCCACACTAATCTGCAAGACTGAGCGTGGCCATGCCAAGACTCCTGATGCCTCTCAGATAAGGTATTAAATATCATTTTCTTTCTAATCTAAATTTTGATACCTTGACCGGTTACATCCGGAAATATCTGCACCTCCGAAATTTCGTGATGAAAGGAGCGTCATCAGGGAAATGAGTTAACAACCGGAGCTTATAGAAATTGTGGCACTGGCAAGATGTGATAAGTCAGATGTCTTGGGATGTTCTGAACAGATCCTAACCCTAGAACCCTTAAAATTTCAAAAGTGCTTTTCCGTATATTTATGAAAACCGCTGTAATCACCATGCGACACTACTTAACGCCACACTAACATGGCTGCTAAGTCTAAGATATGGCATTAAATATCACTACAATCAATATCTATATTATCTATATCTATATCTATATTATAAAATCCATGGATTTTTACCCACGACATAAATCTCGCTTCTCATTGGATGATCTGGCATGGCCATGTGTAAGTGATCGATCACCTGGGTCTAGGCGTCCACGGGAGGCTTGCTGCTTGCCCGTGCGCAGCACGGGTCAAATGGCTAGTTGTTACATAATTTGACCGAGCTATCTTGAAATACCAGCTCCGAAATTTCCTGATGATAGCTTCACGAATTCAACATGAATTAGCTCTGGTGGTCTCGTTTTCCGAGACTTGTTGTACTCATGCCAAAGCCGCGCAGGACTCCATGACACTTCACGATATGAACGTGAATGGCTTTCATCGTTACCACTGGTGTCTCGCTACCGACTCGGGCTTGGTTTCATTTTCGTGCCCTGGGGCCAAAACTCCGCAACTTTTTCAACCGTACACGCCCTCACTGAGACGCATATTTCACGACTTCATTTCATTGCCCCTGATCTCGTTCTCTTGAGACTTGTTTTGCGCTTGGAAGCACGGCAAGAATTGGGTTCGCTTTTGGTCGTTTTACGAATTGAAAATACATGGATCCAAGTGACCTTCGTTATCCGCCTGTTCATGTCCTCAGTATCCACGTCTACTCCCTTCCTAAGGAACTTTGTTTGCTGAAAGCGAAGCCTCGACTTGCGCTGCAATTACTACCATCAAGTTTTCACCCTACCCTCACAAATGGGTAGCTGTGGGAGATTCTAGTGGGACGTTGACGGTGGGTTCTATGCGTCATCTCAGGACCTGCTTCAACTAGGTCATAGATCCATGACTCCCGAACTCTCGCCATTCTGCGCAAGAAAGTAGTTCCGACGAATGGTGCGAACACCCGAGTTGCTATTAGAGCCATTGCTTGGAACCCCACTTTAGAGCAAGAAATATATGTCGGCTTCTCCAGCGGCAATATCATCTGCTATTAACATTATCCAGGACGAGCCTGTCAAGATCGTTGGCCTCTCTGGAGCCATTCATGACATACTGTTCTCCCCTCTCGGTCGTATCTTCTATGTCTCGTATGGTCAGAGGTGGTTCAGTTTGTCAGAGTGTACTCGGGTGAGTCTTCTACGTGTCCTTGTTCGACTTGTACGATAATTGCTATCGTAGGCTACTCGTGATAGGAAGCTGACCATATGCCAATACCCCCGCATTCCCATGCCAACTGCATGCAGCTTGTTGGAACGTCTACTGATTTTCTTCGCGACTAGTGAACGAGATGCCAACCTCCCCGCAGCACTGTGAAGTGTCGCAGAACTCGGAACCTTCTTCCCCACTTCAGGGGCCTTACTGCATATACGCGCAGTTAATCGGGTAGGCGGCCGAGAGACGTAAGCATAGAGAACTTGTACAATGTATACGCCGCATTCATTCATTGTCAGGGTTCTGGATCTGGCACATATAGCCTTGCACGATCCTTTCATGTAGTGGACAGGAAGCGAATTGCGGCGATAGACGAACGATTGTGTGAACCTCTTGAGCAGCCGGTGAGAACAATTGAATCTCTGGTGGCTGATATTAGTAGTCCCCTTGCTGTAAATTACTTTCAAGCCCCCCATGATGGATTCATCACTCAAAAAGGCGGGAGATGCATCGATCTTTCACATTCGACTGAGATTGGATCGGCTCATAATTACTGTATCTGCAAAAACAAAGACTTCCGCAGTCTGACTCGACATGGAAACATCCGGTCGCAAGGAATGGATGTCGAAGCATCCCTATATGGCGAAGCCATCTCTGAACAGCGCGAGGCAAGTTTGAATTTCACGGATCGTAGGCTTCATTGATATATAGCGGCCTGACTCACTAGACGACTTCCTGAAGACTCACCACTGATGGAGCCTCACCATGCCTTTGCCCCCCAGTCGCCTCCATCTCACGCCATCGACTTTACCGCCTTACCTATCTATGTGCAGCAGTACCACCGTTACCTTCCACTTCATGGCGGACTGCCAGCCCCCACCTTCACATTTGACAGTGAACTAGCTTGCTCACATCCTACTCAACTATGGGACTGGTCTAGTCAGCCGGCTACGCACGACAACCTCCTCCCACCCGTACGAGCGCCCGTTGCTCAACTCTCCACCCCTGCTACCTTAGCAGCATTGCTAGAAGAAGTTAGGAAAGGTCCTGGCGAGTTGTACTCGTCGTTGATTCAGCTACCTCCCCCCTCGTCGGAAGTCGTCCTCGACGGGACAGATGCAGAGGCCACTCGTCAAACGTCACGGAAGAAGCCCTTTAAGAGTCATCCTTGTGGTGTATGCCACAAGGCTTTCGCGTGTGAGGATGGACTTCAGCTCTTGTACACGACCACTACTCACACATGTCTCAGATCCGAGTGCCCTACGACAGGTGAGTATTTTAGTTGTTCACCAATGCAAATTTTGACTCGTCTACTACATGCTTACAGCACCTCGTTGTTCATACGAGGGAAAAATGTACGCTTACCTAGTTCTAATTGCTGTGTTAATCACAGCTATTTTTCTAGCTTACATATGTTACTTTTGTTTGACCCGGTTTGGGGTTTCCTCGAGCCTCAACAGACATCTTCGCAACTGTGCGAAGAGACCAGTCTACGAATCTACATGCTCTCCTGCCATGTTGGACACTACCACTATCCCCTCCAACAGCGCTGACGATGCTGCCGCCGTCGATGCTCCCAGGGGCAAATACGGACATCCTATGGCTGCACCAATACAAGCCGACACCATGGCTAAGCAGCATCGCCGGGCGCCCTCCCCACTGAGGTGGGTTCCGCAGTCGCTACGCGGTTTCAATATCAACTCCTACGATGGACTCAAGTCAGCGCCAGTCCCCCTCCCTTTTGTTGTCCCTTCAGACACTGAGGAACGGAATTCCTTCGACGATGATGTTGGCGTCACGCCATATCATCCGTGCAGCTGGAGGGGTAAGCTCCCCGGGCCCGGGTTGCTTGTGAGGCAACTCACGGAACGTTAGGTAGTTCAGTACCGGTATGCGTAGTGTTTAACATGTACTATTTATGACTTGATTCAGCGAGCATTCTTTGACATAAGAGCCTGCTTGTGCTATGCACCAAGAGTGCGGATTTCTGAGGTGGCCCTGTCGAGAATCCAAACGAACTTTTTCGACACCAGATGAAGACATGTCAGAGCTGGCACCATACTTATGATGGCAATCGTAGTAAGAAGAGCGCCCCGGGATCCTAGCGTGAGAGATGATTTATCAGTGCTTAGTCAGGCGCAGTTGACGATGGAGCCCACAGACGCCAAGCACGTACCTCGTATAAAGTCGCAATGCAATGCTATTGCAGTTGTGTCGAGATCTTGAGTTCAGCCCACGCAATTCTGAGCCCCTTTTCACGTGGACGGAATCTAATAGGTATAAAACGCTGCTCGGGCCATTCTGTAACGGGTGGACTTCGGGAATGCGACTGAGGCTGAACTGAGGCACACGAAGAGCGAGTCCGGGAGAATACTTGTGTTGCTAAGACAAGGAAACAAGTACTCGACGAGCGCACTATGGACTGGACGATGCCGGCGCGTGGGAACTAGATACTGAACGTAGAATGGACCGTAGTTAGTATTACACATTCCCTCCGATTCTCTCTACTACATACTCCACTTCTCATTCGTCCTGATGCTCTACGGGTTTCGCAAGAAGCAGTGTTCGTCGGAAGACCGCGGCGCGATTCGTCTGTTTGAACCAGTGCGGTGACCCGTCGCTGTCTCCCAATGACCATCTTCATGTCGCGGCTACCTGGGGGATGACAGATTTCGGATAGAAGGTTGCAAGCAGCATGATTAACAGGGTTGGATGAAGAAGGATGAGGATTGCGTCGAGTTAGGGTCGACGTCGACCGCATTCGCTCGGACCTCGGTGGCTCAGTTAACTCACTCTATGGTGAAACCGCCATCCTCTTGAACGTCCCCAGGTCATTCCATCACGTTCCTTTGCATGGAATCTGGCTAATGACCCGTTTTCAGACTAACCAATGTCAGACACACAGTTTCCAAGCCAAGAGGACATCCATTCGACCCTCACTACCCTCCGAGCACAAATTCTAAGCATTTGCGAAACCCCGTAATGCTCATTATTCTATACCCTCAAAATCGCCACCAGAAATCCTCGTATACATCTTTGAACGTCCCTCTCAAATCCCTGGTCAAGAGGTCCGCTCGGATCGCTATCACACTTGGGTCAAGGAAGTCGCATACGTCTGGCGGGCCGTCGCTCTCGCTTGTGGTGTTCCGTCCTGTTAGATGCGCCTGAATGGACTGCTCAAGTCCTCCAAAGAGCCAAAAACGTCAGTCGCAGTCACCAGCAAGGGATAATGAGATCCACAACAATATCGCTACAAGCCAGCGTATGTGTTACTGTAAGCGGAGGACACGGCAATTGGCTTGTTCCCAAACTTTCCAGTCCATTCCCCTCATCGAGCGGGCTCAATGATTGAGCTTCGCTTTTGTTTAGCGCCTATGACCGCCTCCAGGCTGAAAGCATTCTTAATAGATAACCCTGGAGGATGATCGCTGGATCTATACTACGGACATCTCGACCCGTCACTCGTTGCTTCTCGTCCACAACTGGTTTCGTCTTCTTACCGATCCAGCTATCCTTCACAACGTTTCCCCGGCAAAATAGGTCTCTTCTTATTCCTTTTCACGACTTCGTCACCTGTGTGGATGGCCATCTATCGACGAGACAGTTCCCTTTCCTATGCACCCATCTCGTTGTCGAGCGCGCCTCACCGTTGAGGCGGTAATGTCCTGAGCCTTTGAGTTGGGAACATGCGATCACTTGTCACTTGCATAGTGACAGCCTAAAAGCACCACCATGTACATACCCCCAAGCTGTTGCAATCAGTTTGCAGGCTTGTGTTTCGGTTGGGCACAGGCATATTTTGCACGAACGAGCATTCTATAGTAGCCGACACTGGGATGCTGAGACGCTGCCACGTATACGGCAGTGAGTCCAGCACTGTTCATCCGATCCGTCTCATGTTGTTTTCTTCCAGCACCCTTGACTTTGTCTTGGAATGCGCTGCTATCTGTACTGGATCCTTCACCGGACACTACATTGGTTCGTTTTCTTCCGCTGTCCCGTTCAGAATCGTGCACGCCTGCCGTGTGGTTCACGAACCAGGCCACCGCACACCATCACGCTCCCTCGTCGCAATAGCTTCCGCTGTGAACGGAAGCTATGCGGGATATCGATTACGATGAGTCGGGTTGGGAGCTGAGATTCGACTCCTCCGAATTGCTCGGTTGCAGACGAAACTGTCACACTCGCAGGCGTCATATGGTGTTCATCATCTTCATCGGATCACTCTACGCCGAGTTCGCCTTCGTTTGCGGCGGGTCAAGGCAGATACATCGATGTCTAATGCTTCTGCGAAGGCTGCAATGAAGGCTCATCTATCGCGTTGCCCAGCTGGGTGATGCTCAGTTGGGAAGCTATCTGGAGGCATAAGTTTTGGTTGACGAAAGAGGGCTGCCATATCCCACTACCTTCAGTCGGACTTCTTCCTTCAAATTAGTCCTTGGCTTCGAGGTTGTATTCTGCTATTCAAGAATATGGAAAATCATTAGGAAGTGGATGGCGCATAGGCTGGCTCGTTGTACGCATAACACTGTTCTCCACCCTGTTTAGGCATGTAAACGTACTTCCGGAGGATAATCATTGGGTGGTCGAGCTGTTGTTGTTGACTTGATGCTCCATGACTTATTATTTCTGGAGCCACTGTCACTTGATATGCGATTCTGCTCCGTTGGGTTGCATGTTTGAAGACCTCGACGTTTCGAATCCATGCTATGGGAAGTGGCCGACGTCCGTTCAGGTGAAGGCATCGGTGAAATCCGAGTTGAAGGATGCATCCTACGGGAACGGGGTCAACCCTTTCTTTTATCGTGACGCCGGAGGAGGAGAAGGAGAGAGTTCCAGCAACAGTCGCAGGGATCCGGAGGGCGCAGGCGGCGATGTCGACTCGGTCATGGCGTCCGTTGGTTGAGCGAGCCCAGAAGGCAGAACGGGACCGTGATTCAACATGGAGTCTACTCTCAGCGCTGCACGGGCGTAGGGAGAGTTTGTCAATATGAAGCGCACCCATAGGTCACCGCGGGTGAGCCCTTCAAACCGACGGTAGATGCGGATGACCCGCATCATAGTTTGGATCCAGCCACTGCCTATCTTCCCTTCGCCTGCGCCTGCTGTATTGCGGTGGCCATGGGCCGGGTCACGCATGTACCTACGTCTGTTTCTCTCTATCGTGCGGAGCAGTCTTCAACGGACCGCTTCAACAGCTTGTCAGTCCGTTATGTCAAACGCGAACCCTATCTTGATTCCAAAAATAATAAGCGACCGAACGGCCTCCAAGGCCACTTATGGTTGTTTCCCTTGCAGCCGTGACCGACTTGGCATGTCCAACCGCTTGCGTTGTATTTGACACACACCTTGTAAGGACGTACATTGTCGCTACGCATCACGCAGGTGCGTTCTCTGTCTGAAGTTTAAGGATCTTAAACTCATCCCTAACCACTTTTAGTTCCCTATCCTCCCAACCCTGCCCTTTGTATCTCGACTCCTGTTTCAACCATTCTGCGTTGTATAGTTGGATGGGCAGTTTTTTGGGTGCTGGAAGGTGGCTATCGATCCGTTGCTGATTGGCCCCCACTGCCGTGATCCTGGGACGCCTGGCACCCCCTCCCTTGGGTGCACGCATACCCGGCTGATCCCCCAAGCGGTCTATCCGCCTCATATCATCTTCAACGAACTCGGCACGCCAAGGACAACGCAGGATTTTGAAGACATTCACAGGCGCTCCGTCCATCTCCCTCACGTCGTCTTCCTCGTCGGACATCCCGTTGACGCCCAGCTTTTCCACAACGTCCTTCAAGTATGACCACGCCGTGACATCCTTGCCGCATTTTCCCTCGATCTCCATGACTGTTTTCAGGATGTTCAAGCGATCTTTGTGTTTCTTCTCGCGAGTCAGCTCTATCCCATGCTACGAGAGGACACACGACCTACCCTATACCTAGCAGACCTGCGAGCCTTGTTTTGCTGAGTCATCTGAGTTTGCTTTATGACTCTGTCTCTTGCCTCAGCTGGCGTTTCGAATCGATCGCTTTTTGGATGGAGTCTGGGCTGGATTGACTTCCAAGCCTCTTGACTTTGTTTCAGCCTATTCTGGAGGAGGCTCATCAAATATTCGTCGGAGACGTCAGGCAATCCCCAACCTCCTCCGTCGTTCCTCGCCGTGTGTACTGCATCAACCATGCGCTTGAGGATGGTCAGGTTCCACCGGGACTTTAGCCATTGCTCTGAGAAGTCCAGCGTCCAGCACTGCTCTGGCACCTCCATTTGGCCTGCGTTGCATCGCTCTGCTATGGCTAAGTCGATTGGCTCGTAAGTGAGGAAGTCGGAAGTCTGGTCAATGTTGTATAACTTCCTCCAGAGTTCACGAATGGATGCCATCCAAGCGCAGTGGTCGTCCTGAGAGATCGCCTCCGCTTTGATGGGCTCCCTCCAAGCATGCCTTGACCTTGTCTGGTGAGTTTTCAAACCCTTTGTTCCAAGCACAGCCAGCACCTGTTGAACAATCAAATCTACGGTCCTGGAATCCAGTGCCGGGGTGCTTGATTGCTGCAGATCAACGCTACTCCCCTCGACCCCTCCCTGAGCCGTTGCCCCCGTACCCTGTACTATCAATTGAGGGATGGTGATGCCCTGGCCTTGAATAACTTTTTCACTCCGTTGTTTTCGTCGAGTGGTCTTGGCTTGGGCGGTCGCGAATGTGGGCACTATCTGAGGATTTATCCACGAGAAACTGATGCCCAGCGTGGACTGTACCCTCTGGACCGGGTCTGGCGGTCCCTGGTTTTGTCGGGTTTGATTTTCGTGTTGAGCGGCCGTTTGGATGGGCAGCAAGATCTCGTGTCCTCGCAAGGGCGCTTCGGCTCCGGCGAGACAAAGAGAATTCTTCGTCGCCATATCCTGCATCACTGACCCTTGCTGGTCGATGTCCATGAAGCTCCCCTCGAGCTGCTGGTAAATGTGTGTGTGCTTATTCGGAAGCGGAACTTCACCCAGCCTAGTCGCTGGTTTCCCTGGTCCTTCAAAGCAGCTGCAACACTAGCTATTCAAAGGCGGACTTCAGTGTTCGCTTGTTTAAAATGATTGTCAGCATGGGTCGCCAACCCACGGACGACATCAGACGGTGTCGGTCGGCAAT
Source organism: Pleurotus giganteus (assembly GCA_032158425.1). Classification (NCBI taxonomy): domain Eukaryota; kingdom Fungi; phylum Basidiomycota; class Agaricomycetes; order Agaricales; family Pleurotaceae; genus Pleurotus; species Pleurotus giganteus. Next base: position 2,067,947 of record JAPEHR010000001.1, on the reverse strand, counting down.
GATCCCCCATATTGCGGTCGCGAAGCCGATTTTATCCGAGCAACTCTGTCCCATGCTACGCTTCAATCAGCTGGGTTGCTATCACCCTCGACTCGTCTACTGCCGTGACGAGTAGCACATACTGGGGGCCGCTTCGTGCGTGAGTTTACTCACTAATTCGGTGAGTCTTCAAACCCTCATACGCCTCTATTCACTCACTTTCCTTTACTAAATGCAACGACGAGCCCTAATATAAATCTTTACCAAGAATGACTCCCATACACTTGAGAACGATGACGAATTGTCTCTCACTCAAGGTGACCGTAATCTTCGAGTTACAGACTCGATTTGCCTCGCCGTCCTTCCAGTTCCTCCCTCTTCTCCTCCAATTCCCAGCTCGAACCCCAGTCTTCTCAAATCCCATCCTTAACTCTCACTCTAACATCTCATGAATGTGCGTTAGACTTCAAAGCACACACCCAGGTGAGGAAGTCATCCGCGGAGGGCGGTTCCTTGGTGGTTTGGAACCCTCTCGTCTTGCCTCTCGTGCTTCATAAGTTCTTCTTCCGTTTGGACCTGCGAGACTTCCTCACCCTCTCACGGGACGAAATCATGTGGGGCTACTCTAAATAGTGTCCAGCGCTGTCCAGCGTCGTACTTCCTGGCAAGCTGACAGGGGCGGCTTCCCCCACAAAGATCTGTCGCTGACCCTCCTACTTGTGCAGTAATCGATTCATATCAAGTTACCTCTCGATAGGAGCGTCCTTTGTCTAACAATGCTCTCTTCGAACAGATTCAAAGGACTAGAGCCTGAGCGATGTCTGCGCGCTAAGGATGATGCATGATGCCCAGAAAGAAGCTAAGGGCACTGCATGATACACTTCACTTCCATACAGGGTTGTTACAATTACCAAGGTCTCAGGTTTCTGTACATGAGTGGAATAGGAGAGGAGATGTCTAGGACATGTCTTACGCAGAGGAATTACACCCTTGATCGAGCGAGAAATTGACGGGCGAAATCCTTGAATTCATCTGCAAGCTAATAAAACGTTGTTAGAAAGGTAGAGAACAGAAACAAAAACTCACTTTGATGAAATAGCCTCCAAATTAATAAGCCTTTCGAACTAATGAAACGAATTTTGTCAAAGGATACTATGAGATGATATAAAAGCTCACTTCGCGTTCCTGGGTGCCTACCCTACAGTTCAGCTCCTTCGCAGTAGCCTGCATGTGGACTAAGATGATCTGATTATCTGATGTGAGAGCGAATGTGCAAGGGAGTAGAAGAACGAACTTTCAGTTCCTTGTGACTGAGCCCCCCATCTTTCCCAGAAACGACCTTCTGAAGAGGAATAGGCTCCGAGCCCGCACATCGAATTTGGTCATGGAGCTTCTTGATGTAGTACTCCAGGCATTCAAGATAAAGCCGCTTTTTCTCATGGGAGGAGATGGAGGCTCTAGTGTAGAAGATGAGTAATGAGAATGTATGTAAGTCAGATTGAAAAGACTTGCGGATTCGTGGGGGTAAAACCGACGTAGGTTGCTAGGACACGATGAAGTTCATTTCGCGATGCGATGTGAGGAAAATTAATGTCAGCGAAGCAGGGCGCCCGAGATCTGGCCAGGCGGGTCTGAAGAACTTGCAAGGAAGACGGAGACGCAAGATCAGAGTCCTGTTCTGGTGGAGTGGTCGTGTCGTTTGCCGCGCTGTATCCCTGGAGTAGGTCGGAAGGAGTGGGAAACGTCCGGATGGGAGGAGAGTAGCCCCGTGGCTGGGGATCCTCATCAGGGTGGTAGACGGGCAGGGGAGCGACAATGTTCATGTTGGCTAGGGAGCTTCAGCGTGCATATTTTCATTTTATATACCAAGAAATCTGAATTGCTCCATGTTTTACCTTGAAGATTCTGCGTGGTGGATCTTTTCTGGAAGCTTATTCATTTCAAGTTTATTTACGAGAACGTAGTAAAGGGAATGAAGGGAATCGTCAATAGGTTCTTCAGGAACCAGGAAGAACGTTTTCATCGCGCCTGGATCATGGATGACGCAGCAGAATTGTCAAGATGGATGAGGATCACGGTGAAGGGTGGGATAGGCAAATGTGCCGCTACGCACGATTGTGTCGCTTTCTACGGTCAACGGCACTTCTAATTCAACTTCGGGTCCTCGTGCGAGTTCGTGGACGCCCTCCAATGCAAGCACATACGCATGCGCCTGCTGTCCCCTCTACACCGCCAATGCCGCCGGATCTGGGTCCCAGGGTCCGCCTTCCCATGGTACCACACAAAACCCGCCTCCTGGAATCGCCCCGGCCACAATGACGACTCCAGGTGGTGATCCACAATGCCACATCTGCTTGTGGCCATATCGTTTATCGGGTGAATGTGATCGTGCGTCGCCCGGTATCTCCAGTGCCACAGTAACATGCTCACAATGTGGCTCTATGACTGTGGCCACGTTCTAATGACTCCATTGTTCAGGAGACGGGTGAGCTAGTGGGCGGCGTTGATGTAGTGTGGTTTCCACCTTTCTCAGTATTGGTGGAGATGGGGATCCTTGCCAGCTGGTGGTCAGCGAAGCTCCATGGTGGCGGACTTGCCAGGTGCACACTCGTTGATGAGGGATTACGATGAATATATTATTTTATATTCAACATTGCATGTCAGGTGTCAGGTTCGCTTTCGCTTTCCCTGTAGTGTCCCTTCGTCACCATCATCCTCACTCTCAACACGATCTTCGTCGTCCACTTCCCCTCCGCCGAGGCCTCTGCCAGCCATCTGTGCCTTCTGCTTCCTTTTCTCCTTTTGTGCTCTCCGCTTGGTTTCTGACGTTGCGCGAAGGATTTTGGCGCATTCATTGTGTGTCGATTGTCGGTCTGGGTAGAGAGGGATGGGTCGTACAAGAGATGCTGGTAGGATATCACGAAGCAGGTGGGCGTTATGAAATGATGCCATGTTTATTATATATCGCTCGACCGGTTTATGTTCGATGACCGATTCCGTTAATCCGGATTCCTGTCGCTCTTGCATACAAGCTCGGCTTCCGGATGCTTCACACCTTGCAAAATGACAGTCATGCTGAGTATTGAAGGCAAAGTTTATGGCCTAAGTCTTGACAAGGTAAGCTACATCGAATCCAATAGAGTCTCGCACTCACCGTCGTTCGGATAACCATGTACGACGCTTCATCAAACCGCCTGCTGAGTATGGGCATTCCGATCACGTCATGTCGAGCTGAAGATATCTGAAATAGATCAAGGACTGCAATGGTGGTTGAATCGAGAGTGCTCTGCAGGATGTTCACTATGCGTCCGGCAAGAGGCTTATCCTTGAAGAATGGTGTGAATGAATGATGGTTCGAGGGTTCGACTGAGCTGAGTGACTCACGGTGAGGGCCGAAGTTGCAAAAACCCAATAGCCAGCATGGCACTCTTCACCCGATGATGCAATAGCATACCGACATTCGTACCACCAGCTTTTGAGGTCGTATGATGTAGCATTGACTGAGTCTTTGGCAGCCGTTGAGCCAAGCTGGATCTGCGGGTGGTCTCGTTGCTTCTTCGGTCGGGGTGCTAGTTTGACAGAGCCTGGGTACTGTTCGACATTTGATATTATGGATATTTCGAGTTGGAGACGTACCTGATGCCTTGACAGTATTCGAGCTCCAGCCTAGGAGACGCTGCAATATTGGATGCTTCACCAGGAAGTCCTGAACCCCGCACCCCGATCTGATCCACTCTCCATCTTCATTGGGCCACCATCCAGTGAGGCGATGCTTCATACTCTCTTGATCTGCAAGTTGTATTGCGATGTCTCGGCTTGGTGCGAGATGGTTAGACAGGACTGAACAGAAGCGGAAAACGGCATTAAAGCACTCGAAAACCTCAGTTGCAGAGCCAACGAGTGGTCCAAAGCGGCGGACATCATCAACAACATGTGAGAGTAAGTGGAGCTTCACTTTTGCCGGCATCTTGGATGGGTCGATTGATGCCCAAACATCAAGGAGGTTGTTGACGGCAGTTTGCAAGTCATCCTATAAATTATTGATCAACCACGATGGGGAATACACTGGCGGTTCATGTACGTACACAATATTGATCCATATGCCGTATTTCTGGCATCCATAGGAGGGCAGATAGCTCTGCGACGGCTTTCCAGGCAGTGAAATGCAGCTCATCGAGCAGGTCGTGGACGTGGAAGACATTCGTTTGAACCAGTGTTTTAAGCTGCCGTCCAATGAGAGAATTTGAGTATTGCATAATATAGTTGGCGCGAATGGGGTGTGTCGAGAGGGCATTGGTGTTGGTTGCTTGTAAGCGCACAGTGTAACATTGCTTCTGTGCTGGAGACCAAGATGAATGAGTCGCATGCCAAATATACTTCACCACTCCAAGTAAAATTGTATGGAGAATTTCTACGGGAGTATCTTGCATTGGGTCAAATCCTGGGGCTCGAGATAAGGCATTCATATATAACAGCACGATACTGAAATTGACATGCCTTTCATGTTGAGAAATCCGCTGTATAATTTGGTGCTATTGTCAGAGACCCATTTGCGCAACTCTTCCTGGATTTGCTGCGGTGTATAAGGCTGCTCAGGGTTGCTTTTCTTTCGCCGATACTCTTCCAAGATGTAGTCGATCCAATATTGAGTGTAGCTATCTTTGACGCCTGTGTCTGTCTGACGTTGCTGGATTGGTTTCGCAACACCTTGACAGGCAAGCTGAACTTGGGACTGCACTTCAGCAAATGCTTCACGAGATGACCGTGCCAGTCCAGGCTAAAGAAGGATTGAACATTTGTGCATCGGTGTGAGTAGTCATGCGCACCGCAAATAAGGCATGAAATCCTTCATCTGTCTGTTTCTCCTTGTCTGTTCCACCAGACTTGCATTTACGGCAGAAGAAGTTCCCTTTTGAACCAATGTGCGAGCAAACTTCACTTTGCATTGGGTTATCATTGCGACTACTGTTGAGATAGAGTTGAAAGCGAACAGTCGTTCCGGTGCCTGCATCATGAACTCTGACAGGATTGGTATGTGTATCCCTGTAAAATTTGTATCAGGATGTCAATTATACAAGTTGGAAGAGTTTACACGGTGTCACGCACTCAATTGCATCCTTGAATGACATAAATTGCTCTGTGATGCTCGCATGTGGTGAAGTTGAAATGAAGTGGACGTGAAATTCCTGCTGGAGGAGCTTGCGTGGGAGGCTGCAGTGGGTGATATATGTATTCCAGTGCTTGTTCCAGGACTTTGAGCGGTTTCCGGACACATCATCAGCAAAATAGTCAATGAAACTTGTATATAGCGGATCTCCCCCTGCGATGTGTCGCTTAGGATTCGGCATCTGGGCACCATACTGCTCGCTGTGCAGATTAGCGGACCACAATGGCAGATCATGCTGTCTCTTCAAATCCAAATAATTTGCAGCAAGAGAGTTAGCTGCAATTAGGACAGTTTGCGTATCATCAATGATCGCGAGATTCTGCAAGAAGCCATTAAAACGGTAAATGTCGATGATAAGCCTGAGGAGCGTAACATATACCTGATCTGTAACTGATACAGAGAACGCGTCTGCGTGAACTTCACCACGTTGCATGAGCCATCGAATTGGAATAACCAGTTGTCCGGTCTTAAGCCTGGCAACCTCATTGACGTAATAATGGCATCCAACAGTGTCTTCATACATTGGACTTAGGCAGTCCAGGTCCATGTCCTTGCGCCATTTGTCTGCATGCCAGACCTCACTAACAACACCGTGAGCTGGAATTTCAGGATAGATGTGAATATGCTGCCGAGTAGCGGGATTGGCCCAGTCCTATGCACGTAGTAGGGCATTTAGTAAACTGTGATGGAAATAAATGTATACAGTTGTAACATACCTTTGCGATGATACTACGTGGATCGTTGATGTAATACACGTTGCCCTTGGGTGATTTACATGCAATTGTCGGCACGCCGCATGTTTTTCGGAGGTTCTTCTGGATCTGCCGCAACTTGTCAAACGATGGGACACCTTGAACACCACATTCCTGTAGGACCCATATGAAAACTTTGAGTAATGACCCAGATATACGCAGACGAGGAAAGTTGTCCAGCATATCCAACAGGAAGACCTATGATAGGATGCGTAAGATGGCTGTGAAACCAGGATGTAGATAAGATAAGATCTCACTGTCTTCGAAGGATAAGGAAACCATTGTGATCCAGTCGTGCTTGCAACCTTGACATTTATCTCTTCGTCACCTTGGAGGGCATCCTCAAGGTGTGAATCAAGGCCTGAGAGATGTGTAAGTCTCTTCCTGTTGACATATATGACTCTGACGTACCCGTACTGCTCACAAAATCCCGCAAAATATCATCATCATCTGCATCGGGCAGCAGTTCATCAGCAAGATTGGAATCGCCTTCGAGTTTATCACCATCCTGTGCCGCATCCCATAATCCATAATTGTGCATGGCTCTCAAGATGCGTTCCCGCTCTCCACTGTTTGCTTCCATGCCTGCGCTAAATTCCACCCCACCTCCGCTATAGAAATTCTCCCACATTTCCCGCTCACTGGCTGTTTGAACGGAATCTATCACTGGACCGAGCGGGTTGTCATGACCAATTTCAATGTTCTGAAGCAACACTGGCTGCTGGTTCATCTGTGCCCTGCGATCCCTGCTCTCCGCCTGTTGTCTTGCCCTGTCCAACTCAATTTGTCGTGCTGTTTCCCAAAGCTCGAGTGCCTTCGCGTGAGATGCTGACTTAAGATGGGTGCTCAAACTTTTTGCGTCTATCCAACCTCCATCGCATCGTCGACATCGTACCTTCTTTTTGTCCTCGCTTCGCGTCACATCTATATTATTTTTGTCGATGGTCGGTTCAGCAAGAATAACAATATTCAGCTCACATTCTGGGATGGGCTTTGCTGGTGGCGGCATGGTGCATGAGGCATGCGTGCTTGTGGCCTCCTCAGATTGTTTGTTCTGCATGCCACACAGCGGGATATAAATTGCTGGCCATTCGCATTTCATTGCCACTCTGCCTTTAACCATTACCACCAGCCATCTCCACGAATCAGCCCAAGTTCCATTCCATCCCACTGATGCCGCCCCGTACAGCACGCTTCCAAGATGACGAGTTTGAGGATCTCGGTCCGATTATGGATGCACCAAGCTCGCCTATCTCCAGCCCTGCGCAGGCCCATACTCGGAAACGTGCTCGGAAGGATTATGAGAGTGATGAAGAGGACAATATTGAAAATTCTCCCACTTCACGAACACCTACCAGCATTGCACGAAATGCTTCTGCTCGCACCACCGCGCCACTTGATACCAACGCTAAATCCATTGTAATGCGATATGTCCATAACAAGCGAATGCCGGGAGGATTGGTTACGGAGATGGAGAGGTTTTTGGGAGTAAGTGTCTCGCTTGATTTCTACGACATAATCTTATTATGTTCTACATCGTCGTTAGGATCTTCCCGAAGTGCAACAGGGCAAGATGTTCGCTCTGATGCTACTGATCAACGACAAGCTGAGCAGGCAAGAAGCAAATATGCCACCTTATGAGGTATCCAATGCGCTTCAGGTATGCTACTTTTGACTATATTCTATATCTCTTTCGATGTGCTGAGCGACATGTGCAATAGAGGAACATTGACAACTATGCGGGGACTATCTTGCTCTCACCGAAACTGAGCGCCTACAAGGGAGAAGCACCAACACGTCATCTTCTTGTGAGTGCCAAAGCGCTGCTTGTTGCGCAACTGATCGTTTGACATACTCCGTATATATAGACACTCTTGAAGAAGAACCGCTTTGATATGCCCGCTGGAATTGAACGTAACGCAGCTGACTGGGCTAAAGTGACTTCCGCTGTTCAAGAGGCATTCACGCAGCGAAGATCCAAGTACAAGAAGCTGGTACGCCATTTGTAACAACTTGTGCACACTACTGCAATCCGCTGACCTCCCATTCTTCAGCTCGCTGCGAGTATTCGGGTGAAGGATAATGACATTTGTCCTCCTGCACAACACCAAGATATTTACAAGCTTGCTCAGTTATTTGTTGCGACTACTGAGATCAAATGCGAAATCACTATTGAATTATGCGCCCGCATCGCACTCTTGGTATGTCCTTTCCCACTCCTGCCACAACTGCGTCTGACAGGTTTCGCAGCGTAAGGTGTATATCAAGGATTCGGGGAACACATTTTGGGATCGAGTTGATGCCCAGCTCACATCAGTTCGTACGCAAACAGGGCGGGACAAAAAGAAAATGACGCGGTGAGTATACAACCAGTGAAATTGCTATTGCAGAAGCCGTTATTGATGTTCATTGTCCAGTGTGTTTCGCACCTTCCTTGAAACCGATCGCAAAGAGCACGGTCAGTCAACCACCAGGATAATTGACATTCCGGCATCTGAAGTCCAGCAAGAAGTGGATGATTTGATTGAGCTCAGCACGAGGCCGGCAGATCAAGAGGACCGGGGAGAGGCAGAGGGACCTGACAGTGCTGCGTCGGAGCATGACTGATTGAATGTATGCTCTGAATCGTGCTCCCTGTATCATATAGTGTATATTATCATGGCCATTTTATGAATCCTATTCACCCTACATCTGTGCTCGCATGAGTACGACATATATATCAAGCCTTATGGATTCGCTGGGTGGTACAGGAGGTAAACGGCAAACCCATACTGAATGTCCCTGCCAATGTCGAGATGCCCGGAATGATGCATAATGCTTGGTCAGTATTATGTGCGATACCCGTCGGATCGTATAAGTGCGAGTGATTCGACAATCTGCGCTACATCTGTCCAATCATATGAGCGCGAGTTATCCAACAGCCTGCACTACATACACCCTCCCGGAATTATACTACAAGTTCGCTCCGATTGAGGATGCCTGCAGTCGCAGCTGGAAAGCAGGTGAGTCTCCAACTCGAGGCCACAGTAGGACTGGAGACATGGTGTGGCCATAGCGGACGTTGTCTGTGGTTCGGTTGATGTGACAGTGACTCACACCCGGAGCATTCATGTGGCCACGGTGCGCACCTCACCTGGCGTCTATGTGCAGACGCGTTGGCGGTGTACCCTTTCGAGTTCTGCGTTTCCGAGGCACCACCACCAACATTCGCGTTCCCTTTCCTCTTCCTTGGCCTCGTCCCACTTGATGATGATGCAAATGGAAATGGAGAGGAAAGAGATTATTGATTACCGTAGCCAACCCCTACGCCTCTCCTCAAACAGAAACGGAGGCACAGACACGCAAAGTTGATATCCCCGTCGGGCTCGCTGAAATCATCCAACCCGCTCGCCACACTATTAATACACTCCGAGCTGAACAAATCCATCCCTGGATTACGGACCCGCATTCACAGGATTTACACCTATCATGGCCGAGGGCGAAGCTGTTGTAATCCGTCGATGGTGGTGGTGGGCCTACTAGGTTCATGGCACCCCCAAGGAGTGGGGCGGGCGTTGGTGGTGTAGCACCCCCAATGGCGTTCGACGTTTGTCTCCCATAGGCTGATTCTGTGGTGATCCACCAGCAGGACCCCGGGCCAGTTTTAGTATATGCCATCGCCACCGTCGCCGGGTATGAAGAATGCTGATGCTCTGCAAGATAGGAATGGTCCTAATACTATGCATGGGCTTATTATTAGCCGCTTGCGGATTTTGTGGCGGTCCAGGTCTAAGTGCACTAGCAGGAGCAATGTACCAGAACCAGGATCGGACCAGGACGCAGCATGTCTATCGGCGTTTGCGGATTCATCAGGACCAGGCGGCTGCCCCGGGCCCGGGATACATAGGCCGGTCGGACTGATCGGAGAGTGTCGTGCCCGCTTAGCACTTTGGTCTGGCAGTACACCATGCTAACAAGAGACAAATGAGCGTCCCGCGTAGTGCATGAAGGGGGGCCATCGTGGTCTCATCTAAGCGAATTGTCCATTTGTAGACGACACCTTCACATTCACAGCCACCCTCCTCTTCAACAATAGCAGCAGCCACAGCAATAACAACAATCCCACCATCTCCGTACTCTCCACCACAACCTCCACCTCCGCTTCTTCCACCATCTTTCTCGTTCCCGCCGCCGCATCAGCTCATCCTCAATGATCAACATCAATTTCAACGTCCCAATCGGCGTCGCATGCACCTCATGCACCCTCTACCGCTTTCCTTCTTCACTCCTACGCCCACTGCACCCACGTTCACCTCTTCTATGGGAATGAGTACGGGAATGGGAACGGGAATGGGGATGACCAACATGGCGCCGTTCAACCCGTGCCTCCCCAGTGTGTCGATGGTCGTCGATGGTCAATTCGATGAATCCGAGGTCGATATTTTTGAATCTCAATCTTGGTTCTTCGTCCTCCTCGTGGAAGAGGTGTGGGTGCGCGCGCCTTTGAGGGTGGATGGGATTCGGAATGGCAATGGGACTTGATTCTTTATACGGACATGACGACTTTCTTCTTCAGGGAGATGGGTACAGGGAGCGTGGGGAGCACGAAAATGGAGATGGGAACGAAGAGAGCTGGAGGTTTTCGTTGCCGATCTTAGAGGCGGAGATTGGCTTGAGTTTGTTGGATTCCGGGGGGGTGGGGATTCTTCGCATTCCTCCTGGAGGGGGAAGAGGGGGAAGAAGAGAAAGGCGAAGATGAAGAGATGAGTAAGAAGGAAAGAGGGAATGTGATGAGCCGGAAGAAGAGTGCTCAGGAAAGAGAGAGTATAATATGTGGGAAGGCGAGGGGGAGTATGATGAGCGATCCGAGTCGGTATTCGAGGCAGACTTGGTCATCCAAGTACTCTTCTACGTATTCTGGAAAGGCAGAAGGAGTCTCTTGGACGGGGAGAAGGGGAGGGAGAAGCAGGGGAGGTGAATGTGATGCCTACGAGGACGAGGAGTCGAACGAGGCCCATGGCCTTTCCATTTCGTTGTTGTCGGCCTCGGCGGGCGCGCAGCCACTATTGCAGACAATGGAGCCAGCAACGTCACCTCCACCTCCTCCAACAGAAACCACATCAACGTCAATAGAGAGGTTGGCGATTGCCGCTAGCGGCCGGTTCCGGTCCTTGCGCCATTTAGTGGCTGTGCACTAAGTAAATGGCTTCTGGCCGCTTAGCTCATTTCTCGCCTCAACGACGACGACGACCTCCCAACTCCTCTATTTTATGTTTATGATCACCAACCAGCACTATTCTCAATGTCTGCCGCCTTTTTAGCCAGTCAGATCGCTGCAAATTCAGCCCTTCTCGCTATTTTGGAGGAAGCCGATATTGAATTCGATACACAGACAAGGGGACAGATGAGAGAAGGAGGTCGAGTCCATTTAGAGAGTCTCGGGGATGACGCGGACGTCTGGCTGCGGCAATTTCGGTGCATACCTGCTTGTGTAGGAAGAGTAATCTTCAGTTTACCTCTCCACATTGTAGCATCACTCACAGTGAAGTCCCTCGCCCCGCCATCGTCCTCGGTTGCCCCAAGAAATATTATTGAGGACTGTCTCAAGACCGTCTCACTACTTTGTGTTTGTGCGACAATCTTGTCATTGCACTTCCCGATCCGTTAGTATGCAAAGAAACCCCTTAATTCCTTCCGAGTTGTTAACAGTGTGTCTAAAGAGTCACACCGTTTCCTCCACCCAATAGTACATGTTCCCCTTCATGAACCCATGCTGGCAAAAGCCTCTGAGGCGGCAACCATTGGTGAGTGGACTTTGTATACCCTATGGGCATGATATGGAAAACACTAAAGGCCCAACAAGTTGAATCTCGCCGTCGTTTGGGATGATGCTGCATAATGCGACTGGCGGCTAGCGCAAGCCGAGAAAGCCGCCTGCGGCAATCGCAAACTCTCTAATGTCAACACCCTCGACAACCACAAGGACCACGACAACCATGCCTTCCCCGTCTCCTTTTGAAGCCTGAAGCTTGAAGCTTGAAGGCCTGAAGTTGGAAACTTGAAGTCTGGGGACTTCACTCTCCTCATCGTCTTGCTCCCTTCTCAAATTTCAAGTCTGGCGTATATATAATGAACTCGGTTAGCATCCAAACATGTTGAACAGCGTTGTGCATCAACCGACATTCCCCCGTCTAGACACCTTATCGTCACAGCTGTCGAGATTCATGCTATTACACGGTATTAAACTCAGACGTTGCGGACGTAGAGCCGCCTTCCGCTGAAGTGCTCTACTTCGAACCCGAACTGTCTTTCACACGCTGTCCCAACTGGCTGACCAACGTCTTCCCTTATCTTGGCTTGATCCCAAAGTGCCATCCCTTTAATGGCCCTTTGTTTCACCGTCTGCTCTTCTCACGAAGGTCCTTGCGATTTTGGCGTACAAGAAATGGTCAGTATATCCTCGTAAGATCCACTAGGGAGACTTGGATCTCCCTTGAATACCACCTGCAGATCTTTGCCAAGCGCGTCATGCAACTGGTCTACGGCGATATTCCCAAGGATTTCCTGTACTATGCATTTCCTCACCGTTATGGGTACATCTTTCCTCACAATACGGCCGAAGCAGCTGAGGATGCCTGCCGACGCTCTCGCGATGCCTTCTTGCCCCTCATAGCGCTTGCTACATTCGCGTTAATGCTAGCTCAGCGAGTGGAGCGAACACGTCATGAAATTCGGTGGCGCACACGCGTCTTATCATCTCCGTCCCTTCACCCACAATGGTGCTGATCTTCGACAAGGGAACGCAGACATCGCATCGTTTTGGGGTTCGAGCCTGGTTCCATGCTTTGAAACCCCCAACAATACACACGTATTTGGCAAGCCTCCCCTGGAACTCTTGGTCTCGAGTCCCATTGCTGTCACCTACATTGCTCGCCGTCATAGTCATTGGCTAGCATGTACTATTCCAATGTGGCTGTTGAGAAGCGGGAGGGATCATCCGGACTTAGACTGAACACCCACAAGTTGTTTCGTTGTCCAGTAGGTGTATCCGCGAGATGCTTATGTGTTGAGTCACAAATATATGTGTTCGTTGCCCTGGCTTGGACGGACTATTGCGATATCGATCGGTGGGGCATTCCGAGTGACCCTTGCAAATCCTGAGACACCAGTATACTACGCTGGGTAACGCCAATTCGTACGCAACAAATTCCCCTCGGAGTACTTATTCAGCGATTCCGACACCTTCTAGATCTTCAGGGTCCATCAAGACTTCCGTGGATCTCTCGAGATTGTGAGTTTTGAAGCTGCTTTTTCTCATCCAGGGCGCGTCGTTATGTGTACGAACTTGAATGAACTTGTGCGAACAGACAATCATGGGGTGGTGCCTTGCGCGAGAATGACCCTCTAGCAGAGAGTCAATAATGAGATGTACAGGGTTGTCATCAAGCGCAGGCGAATCTAACCCATCTTAACGGTAGGGCTCAATTTCTCGATCGCTTTGTGTCACTTCGACACGACCACCGTTCAGACCCTTTTTGCATCATAATACATCCAAATATATTCTAATCGTAAACTTCCTCCACACTTGCTGATTGCGCGAGTATGGTGAGTGACCGTCCAAATCCTGGACGTTCTGGGGAGCCAGCCGATCCTTTCAATTTAATACATGATCAGAATGATGCCGTTAGAAACACAGCTGGCTGAGAAGGCAGAGGGAATACTCACATGTGCTCGTTGCAAAGGCTTCTATCTTACCGATTTCACGGAGACCCTTCCTGTTGTCCAACCGGTGGGTAGCCTTGCACCTTCCTGTCAGCCTTCGCTCGTTTGGTTTCTCGAAAGGATATTCAAGACACTAACGCTCTCTACGTATCCCTGGACGATCCGGAGTGCCCAAGGCTTCGTCCTTGAGCTGGGATTGGCTAGCCAGTTCGCTCGATTCGAATAAGATTCAAGTTCGAGCCTAACTTGAGCATAGTTGTTCTGACGGCTGCGAGCAGCTACGTACAGACGAGCGGTGATCTTCTGAATGGAGATTCCCTGCAGGAATAGAGTTAGTCAACGAAGAGAAGGTGACCAATAGCAGTCTATAAAAGACTGGGCAGCGAGCAGCAACAAGTTACCAAGTCTCGACACACACACCGACCATTATTATCCATTCAGAGTGATGTGTTGGCTTGCCACACTTCACACCTTCATTTCCCATCGCTGTCGACGGTTCCGAGCGCTCAAAAGTGATTGATCGTAACATCGTTTTTCATCCTCATTGGCTAATTTTGGATCTGCAGTGTGGTGGCAACATTTTACGAATATAGATGCAGTCTTCTCGAGCAACGGCGAACAAGGTCAGTACCTAGCTTCGATTTTCAGACAAGTCGCTTACCTGAGCATTGCAAGATGTTCCATATGAGGCGATGAGTCGCAATCAAAGTGACATTGTTTTCGCTCGTCCGGAGATTGACGAAGAAGCCATGCAAATTGCAAGGGAGCGGGTGAGAGTGAGAGAGAGCGTGGGGGACGAGTTTATATTGGTGGAGCCACGTTGATGGAAGTTACCGTAGAACTGGAGCCGTTCGGTCCTGCGCAGCGCCGAATTCTGTGTTTTGGGTTAGGGTAGAGTTGTTCATGAGAGCGAAGACAAGTTCTAGACAGAGGAACTTACAAACGAAATGAATTGCGTCCACACTTGTGAGCTGATAACAACTTGCCAAAGCCTTGATTTAGAAGCACGAAAGAAAGGAGCAACACGTACTAACGACCAACCGAAACTCCTACACCAAGATATCCCTGATTACCATCTACCTTCCACTTGTAGGTGTGGGCCATTGCGAAGCATGGCAAGAACGGGTCCGGACTAGGTAGTATTGGGGCGCACATCCACTTTCACTAGCAGAATCAATTGTGTAACGTACAGAGATACTCAGACCTATTGAACTCTACACTTGGGGATGTATGCCAAGAAACCTGGAGGGAAAGCCTTAGAGCGATGGACGTGGGGGGGTTGAAACGCGTCAAGAAGATAGATGACAGAGAAGAAAGACATCGCGAAGGATTGAACGTGGAGGTTGAGCACTTTAGGTCGGGGTAAATAGTATGCAATGAAATGAAGCAGCGAGAAAGAACAGGTCTCACAGCTGAACGAGCAAAGAGAAGTGTGATTTCCATAGTCGTGACTTGCCGACACTACGCCATAGCGAGCAACTGGGCTCGCTGGGCGGATAGACAAAAGTCGGTTGGTGCTAGTTCCTATTCGGCAACGAGGGACGGAACAAGTACCACAGCTGGGGGGGTTGAATAAGCTGGCCAATGAGCAAAAGGATGGGCGAGAGGATTGCGCGAGACAGTATGGCACATACCTTCGCACTGATATCGGTAATAATTCTCAGCGACGGTCGTACTTGTGAGTTCCGGGCATTTGAAGTGCAGGACGCGCTGGGCCTTGACAACAGCGCATAGAGTCCAGAGTAAGACGCGCGAGATGAAAGGTAGGGTCTATGAATAGACCGGTAGACTGCAGCAACACATTTCCGGCAATAGGCAAGGAAGGAAGAGGGAGGGTTGAAGATGATCGATGAGGAGTGCACCGTGTACCTGTGAAATTCCACAGCGCATACGCATTTGGAAGCCAGGAAGGGGTAGAAGGCGAACCTACATGGCGGTGTCTATTTTGAAAAAAAATGGTGTAGAGGGAGTTGAGCTCGTAGTAGAGCCGATGAGCGAGGAGCGGTCTTTCCCTTGCCTTGGGATGGGTGTTGCGATCGAGGAGCCTACAAATTGACCAGCGTCAGAGGAAGGCAATGGTCAAAGGCAGCGACGATGTAGTAAGAAAATAGAGCACGTACTCTCTTCCACTCATCCATCACCTTGCGAATCTCATCTGACTGCCTCCCCACCTTAATATCACAAATCCACTGACAACCACATATTCCTTCTTCGGTCAAGCACTACCATTTAGAGCGCTTGCTGTACCGCGCCTTCGTTTGGGGAAACGAGGCGACGAGAGCCTGAAAGATATGGGGACTCGATGGAGGACAGTTCACCTTTCGGGAGCTTTCGGGCCGCTTCAGCACGCCCACGTGTCAAGGAGCGATACTTATTTGACACTATTAGTGTTGAACGGCTATGCCACAACGCTCAGAGTCTAGACCTACAAAGTATTAAGATTAATTAATTAATAATTAAATTATCGAAGCCTGTCATCCGGTGAATGATTTAGTATCCTGCATCTTAAATAAGCGCCCCGTATTCCCCAGTATTAGTTTTCACAGCAAGGACGGATCCTTCATTACATTCCGGACCCGTAACCTCCTTTCCAAAGCTTCGCATCTCTGAAAATACATTCACGCTCAGCTCGGCACATTTCCAGAACAGAATACATCACGTACAAATGCACTTGGTCTTCCTTTCCCAAGGTCACCCCATTCAACCCAATCCGTTGCGCTACGTGGTTTTACTTCTAGGTTCGATAACGTTGGCAGCTTCGCTCGTAATTGAGTTCGTCTCTTCAGTGTTAAGCTCCACGCGGCGATTTCTTTGGTTCTGCGCAGTCGGCGGCGACTTGGAGGGGGACAAATTGTGTGTGGTTGATAACGCGTGACGGACGACAGAGAACATAAATAAAGCTGCAAGAAATCACAAGTGCGTCTGAACGTCATCGATTTGCTTTGTAGAGCGTACCTATCATGATCCAAGACTGCCCACACAAATACTATCCTTAGTTTCCTCCAACTCCACCGCCGACCCCTCAACCCCGCAGGAGATTTCGACTTCCACTCTTCCTAGCAAATCTTCCTCGAACTTGTGCGTCCTCGTTGGCGTCAGGCTTGAATCTGTCCAAAAGTAAGCTGGCGTTGTCAAGAATGCAAAGCGGCGGTGCACTGACGCTGACTTGGATTGTAGATTTGAAGGGATTGCGAGGGAGCGGTAAGCGGGGCACTGCCGTCGTCATGATGACTATGGAAGGTTAGTCAAACCGTCACCGTTGAGGTTTCACAGACTGTTATGACGTAGAGCACGATGGTTGCGAGGGCGAGCAAACAGCACTCAAATCGACATTACCCTGCATGCACTGTGAGCTGTTTGTTTTACAACAATGATGTTCACTTACATCTGCGCAGAGTCAGCACCATGCACACAACAAGTCAATTCACTGTCACAACCCGTCGATCTCAAAATTCTCGTAGCCCTTGTACATTTGTCCGAGCATCTCGTGGTATCGTTTACATCCATTGTCAAACAGAAACTGCGCAGATCCGTTGGATCATTCAGAGGCTGAATAAAGAAGCGTACCTGGTACATTGCTCCGAAGGAGAATTAAGGGTACGTGGCATGATGATTTTGCTCAGAATCGAAAGGGAAAGGTACGTTGGGGAAGGTATGGTTTTCGGGAACACGAACAAGCCCGCTTCCCTCCCTCTCCGTATGTCAAACCAAGTATTGAGGTGAGGTTTTCGAGGGATTCGCTCGCTCTTGTCGCGGAGGTAGCTGGAGATGTGCTGCCAAATCGAAGCTATCTTGAGCGTCGATGCGCAGAATCCATCCATGCGCTGACCATATCCGCCATATCCGCTCCGGATTGTAAACAGTCCATGCATCATGTATCGTCATCATAGATGAGCTGCTGGACATGAACACGAGCATGCATGAGGGAGAGTGGCGGTGGCGGTGGCAGTGACGTGGAGGAGGAGGTCGAGGTCGACGGCATGGCTCAGCTATACTGTTGCTTTAATTGTTGAGATGCTGGATGATGGCGATGCACAAGGAGGATGGTGACATGAAGACTGAAGACTGAGGCCGAGGCCTGAGGATGCACACATCAGCAGGGAATAACTACGTACCGCAGAATGTGCGGTGGTGGAGCCAGCAAGCCTGAGCAAGGATGATGGATGGATGGATGGCAGCGGCAACGATGTTAGCACTTGCATTCGCTGCTCGTCCGAGGGCCAAGCACGCTAACGGATAACGGATGATAGACGGATGGATGGATGGATGGATGGATGGATGGATGGTGCTTGGACTTGCCGCTTGCTGAGATGGAGTGATTGTAGTAGTCGTCCTCGTGCTTGTCGCCCTGGTAAAATTTGACCTCAGCATTCCCTCGACCTCAGCAAGCAGAAGCGGTTAAAAAACAACGTAGGAGAGATGAACGTGGGTATTGAAATATTGATGCGTCACGTTGAAAGTGAGGAGTGTTGGTTGGTTATTGTAACGAAGTCGTGAGAAGGAGAAGGACTCTATTCTAAGAGTATCGACTATCATACTCTCGACATAGAGGTTGGTTTCCAGCCTAGAGAAGGACAAGGGGACAGCGGTCCGATGATGTTCGTGCAGTCCCAGTGTACTCTATGGAGTGGTATGACCCTCGTGCTGACTATCGTCGCCGCCGGGGTGACAGCAAGGAGAGCTGCGGTGGAATCTTAGTTCGCTAACGTCGTGGTGAAAGAGCATTAACCGTTTCTGGTGACGGTCACTTGGCAGTCCTGAATCAGCGAAAACAATGTCAGCGCTCCGAGTATGGTCGAGTATCGTTGTCAGCGTCATTGTAGACATCGACTACTCGAACGGGCGGCCCGCCGGATGTAGTGAGAGAATAGGGTGAGTTTATCATTTGTGTGCAATTTATGTAATTTATCGACTCACGTTTCGTCCTCATCCCTCGAAGAGTGTGTACAGCGCTATAAGAGGTGACTTGTTATCGACTCCAGGTGAGTCCGTCGTTCGAAATTTGAGTACAATTACGGCGGCAATGCCATCATAATACCACTGGTTTTGGTCTTCTGTAATAATACAGGTGAAGTGCACATGACAGCGGTGATAGGAATGATGATGGGTCGGAAAATGATGCATGCAACGATGTACGGAAACGAAATATCATTTGCAACGGAGTGGAGAACAGGCAGTGAGTAAAGGAACTGATAAAGTGGAACGGGCAGCACTAACAGCATATAAGTAACGGAAAATGGCAGCACCCCATACGGAGAAAACGGAGAATACTACGCTATTCCGTGACACAAAGAAGGTAAGCGAATCTCGGTGGAAGGGGGAAAGTGGACTGATAAGCGTTAGTTCCGGCGTTCAATGGGCGAGGAGGAATGTTGACTTTGGACAAAGAACAAATCAAACGTCTTCCAAAGTTGAAAGCAGCCATACCTAAAGGAAACTGTGCGATGATTAGCCATAAGGTCACAAGCCGGCGAACCGAGGAACTCCCAGTGGGAAGTGTCAAGATCGATATGAACATACTGTGGGCAGTGGTACTGGGCATTCTGCATCGTGAAGCGCAGGACGATGAGGCGGAGCCTGAGTACCGAGTACTGAGCCACGGGTTAAAGCAGAAAAGTAAAATTAGATAACAGAGAGCAGACTTGGTAGATTAGATTCGGCGACGCACTCAGATCACTTGAACGAAGGGCGTTAGACGGAAAGTGGAATATGTAACATCTGAATGGAATATAACATGTGAGGCCTCTCACTGGCATCTCCACAAACTGCATTCAGACTATCGGGCGCCCCAGGAACGGCCAGCTTATTGGAATGCGGAGGTGGCATGGGCAGCCCTCTGTGGTGGCGATGTGGCAAAAAAGAATCAGGAGGTGGGTGAGCATATACGGCCACCGCGATTTTGGAGACAGTAGGCAGTCCTCCTCTGGCACTGCGCCGAGCAGATAGATAACCAGCGCACTCAATGACGCGGTTGAGCGGGACCATTGGCATTTGTTCGTCCATCGGTATAGTGTAGGTACCACACACTGTTTGACAACCGTGCAGCTGCACCTGTAGATAGAGGAATGATACTTCAAAGTGAATGAATGACAGGGCACCCGGCGCATCGGGATTCGCTCTCTAGAACGGTAATAAAAGCAGCATAGGAGGCTAGGCGGTAAAGGAGGAGCGTCGGAAGTAAAGTTAGTGAAGCGTATGCATCGATCATCGTCGTACGCGTCCTTCCTGAGGCACGTGATCTACCCCATCGATTGACATCATGATCCCTACACCTGGTGTTACACCAGGTCCCATCGCGGCTTCTCATCATCTGCGGCTCGACTACGCCTGCTACTCCGACTATGCATTCCCGTTCATTGATTTCGACTTCACTCGTTGTTATCATTCTACCCATCCAATTGTACATACAGCTGACGGAGATTTAAGTTTACCTCTAGCAGTTCGATTTCCTTCGGACAGCTGGCCCAAAATCTGCCAGTTCTATCGCTTTTTCCGGTCATCACACCGCATGTGACCTCTAGCATATGTCGATTGTAGTCTCCATAGGGATTTGAATTGGGAGTCGACGGTTACGGGACGTGGCTTTGTTTCATTACGCGATCGATGGTTCGCGTGGGATGGCAGAACTGACATCGCAGGGCCATTGTTATCCAATCTCTCGCACCAAGTTTTGTCGGTTGCAATGGTGGCAATTGTTCTGTACTAACTCTTCGGCGTTATTGTTTTGCACATGATATAAGCGCATTTTAATTGCGCTGACGCTTTATTTCAAATTCAATATGCCAGACCAGCGTATACGGTTTCATTCTCGGGCAGTGAGTACTTGAGTCTTAGCTCCTATCAGAAGCACTCTAACCAATCAACGTTTCAACAACCAGTCACCCATTCAGCTCCGTGCGCGATGCTTCAGTATCCAACCCAACATACAAGCCCGCTTTCTGCCAGTCACCACTGCTCGTGAGGGATATGGGCTAGCAGATCGACGCTTTCCCTTTGTGGAAGGCGTCATGGAAGATTCGGTCCAATTTCCAGTTCGCGTTCAGGCGTATATCCACGATATATATGTCTATGTTAAAAAGGGGAAGTCAACTAGCACCTTCCGAGCGTTCTTCAAGAGGCACCAGCGCCTTGGCCTTAACCAAAGCCTCTGTGGCATTCTCGGAGATGTCGTCATCCTTCGCGTTTCTGCCCGTAACCCCCACTCCGTCGTCAACTTACGTTCCTCGGATACTCGACTGGTGGACAGAATTGCTCATCGGTGAGATTACCTTCCCAATGTTCTTTTTCTTTTCGTCCGCTCACAACAGTTGCAGTTTAGCCCCAACTTTACGCCGCATTCAGAGGCCCGGTCGCACTGTCATACCTCTTTTCATCAAAATCAAACTTTGAGCATGGAGTCAGCGCTCAGCAATCAATCCTCATTCAGGACCATCTGCCATTCTGATCCATCAGAGACGATATCCCACATATCTCGCAAAGGGGACAACATGTGAAGGGGAGTTGAGGTTCAAGGTCGTCCACTTTATCGAACAGCGGCTCTACATCCAGTGTCTGAATTTATGATTACCTGGGCAAAGCAAGGGAGATATCCTTTCCTTAGACAATGTAAGGGGGTCGGTGCAAACCACAACCTGTAGTAGAATAGTGTGAGCAGATGATCGGTTGACAGCAGTCTTAGACGGTCGAATAATCAATTTAGGCGTGAATATAGATCATGTCGACGGTCATTTCTGCCACTACGACTGGCTACCTCCCATTATCAATATTGACTGCGGGCGGTGATTGATGGGAAGACAGACCTATAGCAACAAGAAGTCAGATATAGACATTCTTAAAAATGTGTTTGAATCAGCCGATGAACTCGATACTGAAGGTATCGAGCATCTAATCTACAGGGCGCTGGCTCGGATGGTTGCAAAAGGAGAACGCCCTTACAACACATAGAGAATCTCGGTGCGCCATATATGAGCGTGAAATAGAATAAGAGTAGTAGGACAACAGGTGTGAAGGGAAAAGGCTGGAAAATCGAACTGATATATCATACCTCAGTCGCAACCGTAATTATGGGTAAAGAGTGAGGAATAGAAATGAAGAGAAACTTCACTTTAAAATGTAATTCGGATGGCAAATAGGAGAATAGGGGTAGAAAGGAGAGCCCTGAATCCTCTCGACCGGGTAGGATTTGCATTCATGAAGTTTTGTGTGCATTAACGAAACGCTGGGTCTGAGAGAACGCCAGGCTACTAGTAGAATTGGGAAGTGGCTAACCGGAAGTTCGATTTGCTGTGCATCACCGTGGGCAGGGATGGCGCATGAAAGTACTACATTTGTATACGGTAAGTGAGTGTATCAAGAGTATCGAGAGCCAAGAAATCATGGCTGTAGTCGTATACGTATCCATTGAACATTACTACAGTGATTGGCATGGCAGGTGACATGAACGGCCGTTTCAAGTTGCGCGCGCGATATCCCCCAATTCATCCGCATTACTTTGGCATCTCGTTTGGGCAAAAAATAAACGTGTGTGTCAGTCACCAGTAGTGTGTGTATATAAAATTCATATACCCCGAACTGTGAGTGAACTGATCAAAACCTGTGTGTGTAATTATGGAGGCATCGTAGTGTGAGTGTGTGCACATATCTCAAGCAGGCCGGCGACGATGTGTGTCCCTCCGCCTCCTCCTCACCGCCAATGAGCCTGACGCCCCCAACGTTGCAACCGACATCGATGTCTGCGCACAGAAGGCTCTACTTAAACTTGAGGACAGTGATTCCTATAATGCTGTCTAGCCTGATGGCCCTAACGTAGCAATACCTTTTACAGCCGATTTCTTAACGATAGGCGTACCCTCGTCGCCATTGTTTATACCCAATGTTTGTTCGTATCTGGATCTTGAGGCGCACAAGGCAGGGTTGGGCGGCCTTTCTCGATGATGATTGGCCTTGTCGAGCGGTACCTTGGCACCTGGAAATGGCAGATGGGACCAAACAAAGGGTATAAACATTGACAAGGAGAATGACGGTACGCCTATCATTAAGACATCAGCTGTGATGCCAACGCAACTGACTCATTCGGCACGTACTGAACTCATAGACTAATAGAGATATCATCCCTTAGACTTTGCTAGCTTTGCTCCCAACCCGTTGTCCTGTAGTGCCTTCTGTTACTGGAGATCCGTTCGATTGCTCAATAGATTAGAATCATGTACAACAGAGTTACAAATGTGCTGCTAACAAGATGATCACCCTGCCACCGTGAGTCCTAGTTCGATCCCTCTAGTTCGATCGTGCGCTTAAGTTCGGCAAGTTCCAGGCGCCAGGGTCAATGAACCAAGCCGTCACCATGAGCGTTACAAGACCAGACCAGACCCCGCCCTTCCAATTTTAGAGGACACTGGTCCCACGGCGGTCGTGGGAGTCGTCGAGCAAAGTGCCGCGCTCGCTGTTCATACAAGCTTCTTCACTCCGTGCTCCTTCACTAAAGATATTTCATATCATACTCATAGAACATGTACCTCACATGCTAATTCTATTATATATTGAGGCTAAGGCATAGCTAATGACCGGATATGATTGAGTTTGTTTTGGGGCAGTATATACTTCATTTATAGTGGCAATGGGTGATTATACAACATAGGATGCAGCGAGAGGCGTAGAGAACTGAATGCTAAACAAAATGGTGAAGGTCCGCCCTAAAAATCTTCGAAACTGAGATGGGAGTAATGGTTTTATTGTGCTCATTGTTATAAACAGCGTGCTCGGCATCGTGGGCGGCGGCCATCAGCATCAGTCGGCGTTGGTTGCTATGGACTGGGACGTGACTGTGACCTTGGCATCATTTGTCATCAGGGAAATTCCATTTATGTACTAACTCAGATAATAGACGCCGAATCTGAACTGGAGGAATCGAACGGTTCCTCTGCCACCGTTCATGGAACCTGACAGCCCCACGGCGACATGACACGGAAGCTTGGGGACAACGGTTCCTGTCTCCACTGACTTGATCTCGGCAGGCAGACTGAGAATGTCCTCCACCGTGGATGCTTTAGACACCTCCGGAAGGGCCTCAGCGATGGGCTTGGTCTCTTCAGCAACGGGCATGACGGTGACAAGTTGGACAACTTCGAGTGTTACCGCCTGCTTCACTTCCTTGATGGAAGGCTCGTCGACTTCGACAACAGGCTTGGTCACCTCTTCAGTGGCCTCTGGTGTCGCCTGTTCTTCTGGCTGGTGACGTACAGGCGTGGATTCAGGAGCGGCCACAGTGCCCGTAGCTGGCTCAGCCTCAATCTCGGGTTCGTCCGTCACGCGCGTAGGCCCCGCAGCCTCGAGTGAGACAGGCGCCTTGAGCTCTCCTCCGTCGTCGACACTGCTTCCTCTGCAACCTCTGTTTTGACATTGGCCACAGGCTCTACCTCAACGACGGGCTCAATCACGGCAGTCGTAGGCTCAGCTCCAGGCTCCAGGCGCAATCCCCATATACGAGCTCCCCCACTGTGCGAGGCGTGGACAGTGCCATTCGTAGTAGCTGCGTCGGATGTGGACAGCAATCTTGGAGCCAAATTGTGCTACATTGAGGTGGGCGTGGGCGTGGGCTGCGGGGTCTTTGTCGTCCTCCTTCTCTTCTTTGGAGGACGAGGACGAGGAGGTGGAGGAGGGGAGGTAGAAGGGGAGGATGGAGGGATGGACGATCTACCAAGCACACAAATCATCAATCAATCCCGTCCACCCACCCACACAGCACGCACACACCTGATCCACCATCTGCAAACTCGGACTAAGACCCCCATGCACACAGAAAACCATCCCCACACTCCCGTCGTCCACCACCGCCGCCAACGCGAGAATCGAACACCAGCGCCACACATTCGCAGAGCCGTTAAACTTGCGCTGGCACCCGTCGAGACGCCGTACGCCTTCGTTATCTGCCGCGATTCGTGGTGGCCCCAGATGAGCGCTATGCGGTCAGGATAACGGCCTTTGAAGAGCGAGGAGGAGGAGGAGGAGGAGGAGGAGGAGGAGGAGGGGGGGTTTCGACGGAGTAGAGGCCCCGGTTTACGAAGTCGCCCGTTTTGGTTTGGTTTTGTGGAGGGAGGGAGAGGATAAGGTTAGTTGAGTTTGGATGGATGGAAGAGATGAACGTCGATTTGGGCACCGGTGATGGGATGGGCGGTATGCCTGGGATGGGAGGGATGGAAGGGATTCCTGGGTCCGGGGTAGGCGGTATGGGCAGTGGAGTGTGTAGGGGGAGTGGGACGAGGGGGAGGGGGATTTGGGATGTTGGAGAGTATGCCTAGGACGTTGACGTCGAAGTGAAGGAGTTGGTTTGGAGATGGAGGAGATGTGAGACGAGGACGAGGATTCACTTTGAAAACCCGTTCAACACATTAGTTGCAAGATAAAACCTGTCAGAAGTGAGACTCACCAACTCAGATAGCTGAGCGAAAGCGACGGGGACAACGTTGGAGATGGGGTGAGCAGACCAATGCCGGGGATCCACGCATGGCCACAGACGCGTGCGCCATCACATCGCCCCTGATGTTGGTCCCTATTTGGCACTGACTTGGGGAAAATTTCGCTTGGCTTCTCACACCACAATACACAACGCGAGTTTGCAGCCATCTTGACGCGTACAGGAATGGCCGGTGAGAGTTCCTCAGCTTTACAGCGTGCCCTCCTCCGTTGTTCCTCCTACCTGCGCGGTTCCGACCCTGGAACTAGGCGGGATTTCTTTCTTTCAGCCACGCCACCGCGTCCGTCAGCGGCGCGACGCGTCCCTCGGGGGCTTTATTTTGTCCATCGCAACCCACTCTCTCCTATGTACCGTGTCTACCCTCACGCTAAAGCATCTGTATTTCTAGGCCGCATCACACGCTCTGGCCGCGTGTTTTCTCCCTACGAAGCTTTGTCGCGCTACGAGATTGCCATCGATAGTCAACACTTCCTCGACCATGCCCTTCGCCGCAACACCTGTACGGATGAAGAAGACATCGGCACGTACCCCGCAGGTGCCAATGATGCTCCAACAGATGAAGCAGCAGAGGGAGCCTTAATTTCAGCTGCCCTATGCACTGCGGTTGCCCACGAACCTATGGCTCCAAGATCACCCAACCAACCCCTCACTCATGCGGAGCAGCGGAAACGCGAACGAGAACTCGAGCATAAGCGGAAGAGGCGAAGGCTTCAGCGGCTCCAACAGCAGGCCCTGGCTGGAATAGACGCGAAAGCTGTTGCGCTACGGCGGAAGGCTGCTGCCGCTGGGCATTTTCTTGTTACCGATGTGTCGAAACTAGCACATGCATCTTCGGGGTACGTGGGCAGGTGGGATGGCAGCTGCAGGAACTCTTAAATCGAGGGTTCAAGTATGTGATAGGAATTGAGACGTGCGTGCTAGCACCATGGCCCTGCTAGCTCTACTGACAGAATCTATTAGGAATGGGGTATATCTTGTTGATACCAATGGCCGCTCAATTGTCTTCGGCGCCAACCCGAAAGACAAGTCGTGGTCAACTGTGGCCGTGAATTGCGCGAATATAATCAAGCTAGCCCCGAGGAATGTGTCAGTTTTCTGACAAACAAAAGAAGCACCGCCGTGGACGCTCCCCTGCACTTGCAGCAGGCGTTTCGTTTGGTGGCGGATGGCCCTTACCGACCATGGCTTCGAACACAAAACCCAACGCGGAGGCAATGGCTCTCATTTTGGATGACCCGAGCATCCAGCGCGTCGCTGGATTTCAAAGCCAACTACTCCACACCTTCGCCCCCAAGCTTGGCGCATACTACCGTGAAACAATGTCTGCCATACGCGAGTTTCAACCAGAGCGCAAGCCCAACTTTCCCAATAGCGACTTTGCTGCCATTACTGTGAACTTTGGCCCTCAAACAGTCTCCAAGCCACACGTCGACTTTGCGAACTTCGCACCAGGGCTGTGCGCTATCACCGCACTAGGCGATTATGATGCAGACACTGGCGGTCACCTCGTGCTTTGGGAGCTTCAAGTTATTCTCCGTCTTCCCCCTGGAGCGACCGTTCTCATCCCCTCAGCTCTGATCAACCATTCCAACATTCCCATTGGTGCTCAAGAACAACGCTATCCCATCACGCAGTATACTGCAGGCGGGCTCTTTCGTTGGAAGGAAAATGGTTTTTGCAAGGATGGTGACCGACTTCCAGGTGTAAACTGTACGGGCGGTGCAGACCGTTGGCGAACTGGCCTGGATCGATCGTTTCAAAATCCGTTAGCGGGCAAGTATATCCACAAGGACATTTATTTCTTGGAAGTACAAATTGTTGGAGCTATGTTTAACGATACAACATCAATGATATGTGAACATCTCCTCACACATCTGCAAGGCATAAATCCATAACAACCGACGTGCCTCCAGGTGCGTATTCGCCAATATCGTTGTCCTCTGTATACATAGCGTCGGGTGCTCTACGCAGGAGCTCTCGAGTGTTAATCGGCGCTGCATACCGTTTGGACATAGCCCAGGGGGAGAACACCCGGCCTGATCGAGTCGTGCGGCCTATTCTGCGTCAGCAATCGAGTTCACTCGTACGGTGAAAACTCACCGAGCATGGTTGGTATGGACTTGTCGGGCATCGTTGCTGAGACTCCTTAAGGGGGCACGTGGATCAGGGGCTTTGAAGCTGCTTCATAAATACACATATAGGGCATACATGAAGTGTAGTAGACGATAATGAGATACATGGCTGCAGGCATACCCGCCCATTGACTAGTCCATCCAGGACCAACCTCTACCCAATCTCCGAGCTGTGGTGTTCCCCAGGCGGTTTCCTACAATGAGAAGAGAGCGCCAAGATACAGAGACACGCTATAGTAACTCACCTTAGCCAGGATCGTAGGCATGGAAGCGTCTGAATGCATAGATCCAACACAGACAAGTGCGAGCAAGCCACAAATCGCTCACTTCACATTCGTTCATTCGGCGCTCGTCATGGACAGACCGACAGATGACAGGGGTGTAGGGGCGTTGAGGTCGACGGCGTCAACTAGGCCAACTTTATGACGCAGAATTATTGTACGGGAACCGAAGGGCCCAATATGATCTCTCCATCCCCATACACTCTCGACACCAGTGGCGAATTTGAAGTTTTATAGTAGGGTCAGATGCGGAAACCGATAAAGAGATCAATGTGGCACATACGAGGTGGTAGACGAGATGGGCGATGGGCGATGGGCCGGGCGGAGAGCGTTGGTTGATTTGACGAGCGTAGACGACGTGTTGCACGACGCCCTGATGGATAGGGTAGCCAACGTAACGAAATGGGTGGAGAGGATCACTTACGGTGAGTTCATGCGCGACCATCAGAGTGCCTGTTCCAAGTCCCAAGCTCATTCGATCCTTGGCAAATGAGTCGCGTCACTGGCTTCGCCTATGGTATGTACAATGTCGATTTCGAGACGCTCGCACAGTGGATGTTCTAGCTTGGTGGCCGTGTCCTAGGGGATGGGGGCCTTGACGAATGACGCGACGACTGAGGCGTTGGAGGACCAGTGTTTGTCGAAATGGGTGGTGAGTGGCACGGAAACGTTGGTATTGACGGGGAGAGGATGGAAAGCAAAGCATGGGCGATGGGCCTGTAGAGGAGTCACTCCGGTCGGTTATAGCTCGGAAGTAGAGCCAGCGCGGAGGGCGATGCGAGCTAGATAACATACCTAGGTAGATTGTGCATCCGTCCCTGTCGACCTTTCCCCCCCAATTACAATGTTGCGCTCACTGAGCGTCCAGCACACCGTGACTCGGCTCCCCAGCATTCGGAGCAACTTGAATGGGTGAGGGCATGTGTGGGATGTTACTCGGCTGCGCAGAGAGCGACTGTCGACACCGAACTTTCGTACAACCGGGTGATGTGAGTTTTGTGGATCGGAGGAGCGACGTTGTCTTCGTGAGGGAGAGACGCAGTGGGAGACTAGATCCGAGTCGAGACATGCTGAGAGATCGGCTGGGAACTCTAGCCGTGGGACTCGCCTTTCTCTACATAGTAGTGTGCTAACTAGTCGACTACGCACAATCAGTACGTGTAAGGCCTTTGTAGGATCATTATAACTGGGTAGCTGGCAGTGACTCTACAACCCCCTGAGTCATGCTCACATGGGCTCAATTGACGACTCGGATGCCAATTCCTCGAGTTTCCAACACTTGAAACAACTCGAACGAAGGTACGTGGTCATCCGGTGATGCCGACCAAGTAGCTGGAGGTGGGAAGGGCCGACTCAGGGTGGGGCAGGGACAATATTAATAGGAACCTGCACAGTGAGAGCGGAGGTGAGTTCGTTCAAGTTGTCTCGCCCCCAAATTCGCTATGACGAACCTTCGATGTCTAGTAATCACAGTTCCGAATCGACGCCACCCGCTGGTTACACGGACTGCAGCATTCATTGCGGCATTGGCGTCGCTCGTGGCCTACCATTCCCTGAGTCAGGGCCGGAGGATGGAGGACGGAGAGGTGAATATTCTCAGTGCCCGCCTTGCTATTGATGTTAGACTGTACATCCTAGTTAGGTGGAATACAAATACCTATGCCGTCTGCAAATGGCTTTCACGCGGGTCACACTGGGCTACAGCTTCGCCCAAACGGCCTAATCTCCTCGCAATCTCCTAGTTGAGCGACTTGGAAGGGAGAAACATGAAAGTTAGGTTGCTTCATGTCGGGTAGTGCAGCAGGGCTAGCATTAAATATTAAAGGTGCAGAGGGTACCGGCACCTAGGTCCAAGGTCGGCCCCGCATGCCAAAGAAATACAACAACCCGCCTGGATCCAAGGTCGGACCCGCGCAGGGAAATCGAAATGAAGCGAAACAAAACGAAACAAAAACGCCATATCTGAGGGGGCATGCGGAACACGGAAATTTTCAACGTGAGTACCCAACGGTGGGGTGACCAAGGTGTAGCCAAGTAAACAAATACATGGACATCAATGGCTAACTATTATGCCGTTATATAGGCAAATATACTGAGAGCCTGTACCCATCGTTCTGCCCGTGGCCGCCATATCTCCTCTGGAAGAAGCACTCGAAGCCCCTTCCCTCCCCGCTTTCTAGCCCTTATGGTCTCGTACGATGGATAGTCCTCATCCTCCCATTCTTCGGGCAATATCCCGTAGCCTTTTGGTAAGATTCCTCGTTCTCCCACATACTGTATAGCTCGCTCAAACATCTCTAGTTCTCCTGGTTGAAATGGACATCGGTGCTTTGGAACCTTGACTGGCTTGTGCTGCACAGTTGTCTCGGCTTGAGCGGCAGCCCACGAACTATCCACGGGGGTTTCATCAATGTCGGACCCTTCGGAATTGACATTTTCCTCTGCTGCATTGGCAGTATCATGCTCATGATGATCCTGCGTAGGCTCAGCCCTCTCCCCGGCGACATGACTACTCTCTTGGATTGTTCGCCATAGATTGGAGCTAGCCATTGGGTTCATGTATACGCCATGCTGGAGGCCGCCCAGAAAGCGCAATTCCTGGAGCATCATGTGAGTAATTCAAACTCGAAGATTCAGAGATGATCTACTACACACATCAGGGCTTTGGTCATGTCCTTCACCTGAAATGGGATGTGAATCCCAGTTGACACGAAACTCTTCTGCGTCGCTATTGATCTTCGAGGAACAATAAGTGGATTATCCACAGATGGTAAGGATTTTTTCGCTGGAGACAGTGCTCACGTTCAAGGCGCAGGAAGAACCCTCGTAGGCAAACTGGCTCCCAACCTCCACCCAGACACGCTCTATCCGTGTGTTGGTAGTCGAAGATCCCCACATGAAGCTCGCTCGTTTTGGACCTCGGGTAAGAGTCATAAGCATAGAGACATCCCGATTCTCACCGCCGCGATTACGAGGTGATCGCGACGGTAGCCCGTACGCCAGCGCTGCATCCAGAAACATCTTCAGCACTGTCGAAGCTTTGTTATTATTGCTCGCACGTAACCCGGTTATCTTTTCGAATGTGTTAGCCATAGTACTGATCATGATGACTTGTAAGGACCATATACTCACTGTGCGGGAGTAGCCATCCGCCACGCCATGGATGACGATACCCCAATGAATCAGCTTGTGGTGCCCATCGATATGCCAGAGGGCATTTGGACGTGCAACTTGGTAGCGACGCCTTTGAATTCTCCGCTGAGGGTCTGGCCAAGTCTGTCAACCCGGTGAACTGCCGCTAGAACTCGATGACGCTGGATTCGTAGGCCGCAAGTTCGTATGTAACCGCGAAGGCATCGTTGGCCGGATGCTTGGTTCGAAACGATCTGACCAAATTGTCTAGCTCCTCTTCGGTGACGTTGGAAAATGTCTGGCGGATATTGTACTTCTTCAGGTATGCTTGCAAGGTATTTCGATGGACGCCCAAACCCCTCGCCAACGCGCTGAGGGTGATATTACGTCGTGGCCCTGTTGCCTCTGCGAGAAAGCTTTGATCAATAACCTTTGGTGGCCGCCCTCTTTTCCCAGTGCGTTCAATGGTTATTGCTCTGATTTGAGCTACGTTGGATGTATCTCTGATATTGTATTGTTGCACATTCATTGTAGATTGATTTTGGACTTACTCTCCCCCAGCCGTCTTCCGGGCATTCTCTAGCTGCGTGAGGATCTCCTCAAACTTATATCTGATATGTCCAACCCACCCCTCCAACGCCTCTAGGACGGGCAATGCGTCGTGCGTAACAACATTGTAATGGAACTGAACCCGCGTGAAGTTGATGGCATCATCCTGCAGTGCATGATGAGCATGATAGGTATTCTTCAATAAATGCAATGGGTGATAGATACTCAAGTACAGCCTACCGATTGCTTTCGGTCAGAGTCTTGCAGTTCGACCGCTCACATTCTAGCTTATGATAGAGGTCGTCATTGTTGGCCTTGAGGTTTCTAGGCAAAACAGTATGGTTACACCAGATCGCGAGCATGCCAATCATGCGTACTTGTTGCTATCAAGCAGGGAGGCGACCTCGTCGTGGGTAACGCTGTTTGGAAATCATCCGTCAAGGAGTTCTAATAAATACTCTGAGGTCACTACTCACCTAGCCTCACCTTCAAGCTTCCTGCGCATTGACCGCTCTCGTTTTAACTTGTCATCCAGGCGCCTAGGAAGAATAGTGAGGGACTGCGTCGTGGCACATAGAATGATGGCCCATACTTTCTAGCCTCTTGTAGCGCCGAGCGGGATTGACTAGGGTGTGGTGGGTTGGATTAAGCACCCCAAAAATTAAAACGAGTACGCAAGATAAATCCTGGTCTATCTTGGCGTACGATGCGTTCAAGTCTTCAAGGCGCATTGTGAGCGCAGCTTTATCACTGACAAGAAGTCTACAAAGGGATCTCAGAAGGGAGGTCTTCAAACAGCGACTCGTCCCTACTCGTTGGTATCATCTAGCGACCTAAGTGTTGAAGTCAAATGACTGAACGGCACTTCATTAATTTGAAATAGGAACCTCAGTGGATAGTCATACGCACATTCGCTCCCTCTCTTCGTCCGCACGCAATGACCGCTGTTGTTCAAGTTCAGTCTCGAGAGCACTACAGGCGATTAAGATTAGTCAAACAACTGCTTAGAGACACACTAAGCGATATCGTACCCAACGCGTTGTGTATTAGCTGCGATGGTACCTTCTGCCGATCCCAACAGTTGTGTGAATCGGTCTCGTTCAACGAGATCAAGAGAAGACGTGACTTCGCTGCATCAAGTTCCTTCTGCAGAATGGAATTTTGAGTCTCGAGGACGAGACTGCGGTCATGAGCAGACTTCGCTGCATCAAGCTGCTTCTGCAAGGTGGTATTCTGAATCTCGAGGACGAGACTGTGGCCTTCAGTAGACTTCCAAGTTCTGTTCGCAACACAGAAGCTTGAGTCTCGAGAGCGAGACTGCGATCTTGAGCAGACTTGGCTGCCTCAAGCTGAACGCGCAAGGCAGAAATCTGATTCTCCAGGAGAAGAAGTCGAGTTGGGGCGTTGACCAGGGATGAGCAGAGTTCACGTAGACCACTGAATTGACTAGTTGATCCGAATTCCGAATCCGAAGTGGAAAGTCTGAAAATGTCACATGAGCGGCTGCCATGATCTAATCTTATCACTGTCGACTCGAGGGTTTCGATGTCACAAACCCTCTGCCCAACGAAATGTACAACTGTCCTAAAGCCTCGAGGAAGGACCTTTCAGCTCAGAGTATCCTTCCGGACCCGGTGAGGTAGATATGCAGCTTCTTCGTTTCAGCCACCTGACTGAGAGGTGCCTCTGCTCAATCATTTAACGACAGACGACACGCCATTTAATCTGCGAGAAGGGGGAGGGGGGGAGGGGGCCTGGATACACGCCAAGTCACAACAATGAAGATGGTAAGCGACCATCGGGCTCTGCATGCGTGGAGGCTCATTCGTCTGGCACCGGGTCTGACAGGTCGATTCGCTCCAGTTAGCCGCGCCAAACGGCCTGAGCGATATGCTCATCGCGATACATTAGCATCAGCGATAGTCTTGAAGAACGATGCTGGAACGTCGAGTTGTGAACTCGACAGTCAGTGTGAAGATGAGACCAACGAGGTACTCAATGGCCCGTGTGATGGTGGGACCAATGAGACCCCGGTGGCCAACGCGAATGTAAGCTTATCCCACACTTGAGTGACACCCACAAATCTGTAGAGGATATTGACCACATGAGAGTCGGGCTTCAGAGTCGTCGGTCATGATATCCGACCGCTAAGGCTAGGGGAGAGGGTAGAATCATGCCTTAGCAACGCATCCTCTCGGACTTGGGAGGGCGAAGGCTCCGACTGGGACCCGCTCGGTGCGCTCGAGCTTTGCATTTGCGTCGAAAGGCTCGCAAATGAAATAAACGAAAAAACAAGGGAGTTTAATCGTACGGTCGCGAAACTACGGGCAATGGTCATTTGCTCAGTATGGGAACATGTAGCATTGAATTGCAAAGATTCGTAGTGCAGCTATATTTATTCACAACGTATAATTCTGACCTTAAGAATGCGTCTCATTCGCGCGCATGGCTGAGTTTGGTATACTCCACCGGAATGAAGCTTTCTTGGGGATGATGGCCCAAACGTTCAATGAACTTGACCCTCTCTTCCCTTTCTAGATCCAACATTTCTGCACCCGGACTTGGGCCCGAAGTATAGCTAATTGGGCTTGCGGACAAGCCATTACACGCAAGAGGAGGGAGACAAGCAGGGTGATAAATACCGACTACAGAGGTAATATCGGTAATAGAATGAAACGCAATGCTGGTAGACAAGAGAGCGTAAAATCTTGGAAGAGTAAGAGCAGATGATAACGTATACAGTGACAGTCCACAGGGTAGCATGCACGCGTTGCGGCGGAAAGGTGGATGAAGGGGAGCTTCGGGAGAGCGCACAACGTAAGCAAGTCGAGGGGACGTAGGACGGGGGCGAATTGGTGTGAATGTCCACGCATAGATAGACGGGCAGAAGGTGGTCTAAAAGCAGAGATATATGTAACGGACGAAAAGAGGATCAAGATTCATCAACTTGCAGTAGCCGTGGAAGAAACCGTCGCTTGAATGAGCCAATTTTCTTCAATTCTGGGTCGAAGCAATTGGGACGGGAAGACGGTATCAACTTGCGTCAATGCGTCTGGCGTCGGTCCGCATTCGAGATACTACAGCGGATTAACCACTTGTGCATAATCTTACGTCACTGATAAGTGACACCTGGCCGACAGCGAACATTGGTCTCGACAACGAGATCTGTCTCGAGCTTTGAGGGTCAAGCTTCAAGCTTCAAGCTCGAGGGGAACTGGGGCCTCAGGATGAGGAGCAGCCCAGCTGCCACCAGCCAGCTTACCAACTTTTTCTCACGCACAGCTGTTCATGACTACGTGCAACTGTGGCGGCATTGACCGCCGCATATTCAACGGTGCACCCAAATGTCTCGAACAACGAGACAGTACCGCTTTGGTGAAGCATCACGCCCTGCGAGTAGTTCACCACTAACACAACTTTATCCTTCGCAAAAGAGGAAGACTCCTCTAAGTGGCGGGGTTGATTCTAAGTACTGCAACGATTCCTTTGTAATTGAGCCACATGGCTTCATCGCAAGTCTTAATACCTCCCTGCCTTAAATCTTCCTCGACCTAGCGAGGACTACCTTTCGGTTACGCAATCCTGCCACCACTCCATCAGGGATGGTGCGCCCTGCGGTACCAGCCATTATGAGCTTGCTTGCCAACGGAAACGAAGCCCAGTCTGTTAAAGCCGCCGCCATCTGTGGCGAACGAAATCTCGGACTACATAGCGGGCACGACGACACGGGCGGGCAGCGTGACTACGCTCTCCGCTCCACAACGCCTACCCCGTTGTTTCAAGCTGCCCAAGATCAAAGATTGGCAGACAGAAGTGCTGAAGCTCTCCACCCATCCTCCCAGACTCTTTTCCTCTCTGGTGAAGTCGACGATCCTTGCGGACAGCCCGAAGTTGATCCAAGTTGTGCTAAGTACATCTTGGGCATAGAGATACCCCATCTCAGCTGTCGAAGATCAGCGCCCTTCCCTTGTTGAGCCTGAAGATGACTCGCATATCACATTAGATGAGCCCTCGCGATCTCCACATCTCAGTCAACCCTCCCGCCCTGCTTGATATCACACACCAGTCATCCCTTTCATCCGCACCCGCCCCTCACATCTCTCCCACTGACGCTTCCCTTACCCGCGCAATGGAGTTGCTCACGCTGGATGCTCTGAGCAGATGTTCAGTGATCAAACTAGCCTCAGCGCTCTCTACCATGACTTTGGACCCTCCCCACTTGCTTACCTCTCCCGCTTTCGTCATTCCGAAGCTTGGGAAGAAGTCAACGAGCTCTCCCACAAAATCTATGAACTAACCCACTTGGTTCGTCTTTTGGTAGCCCTTTATCCGTCCCTCAATCATTATTTGTAGGTTTCCACAAGTTGCCTGGGTCACCGGGAGCCCTCCGCTCAGACTGGCGAGGAGGTCGAACTTAGTCTGTCCTTGGCTCCTCGTTTATCCCTCAGGTCCATGCTTTTCCCTAGCTTGCCACGATGACCCATCATTGTGAAGCGGCTGAAAACTTTACCACTGAACTTAAGCGGGAGTTTCGGAGGCTCAAGCAAGAGGTCTGGTAGCTCCATCTCCTAGGTCTTTCAACAAAGTGAAAGTTTCCCTATAGCTAAACGATTCTAAATCTCGAGCGACCAACAACGCCTTCAGCAGAAGGTACTCAACTTGAATCCACCATGCGGCATTTATTGACTGACCCTTACTCAGATCAACGGAGATTCAGAACGGGCAACTGCTGTTTATGAGCGCCATACATCTCAGGTCAGATCGTCCTATCACTGGGCCGGCCTCGCTTGTCAATGTCGCACTGACTAATGAGAAAGATACCCTCCTCCAAGAGCGTGATAGATCTGATGATGAGCCTTTCTCCAGCGATCAACTTGGCATGACCTAGCCTCCTCATATACTCAAAGCGGTGGTTTTGAGTAATCACGCCCTGCAGCAGGAGGTAATCAGATACCCTGTATGATGACGCCACCCTAACCCTTCGTCCTAGCTGCGAGATTCTGTCGACAAACATTCCGTAGAGAAGGGTGCTCCAGCCACTAGGGTGCGTGGAATGAATACACCTTGTCCGGCTTCTATGTCTTATGGGCGTCGCCTCCCAGCTCTTTGAACAAGCCCAAATCATAGCCAGTCTCCTCACGCAGAGAGACTCCATCAACTCCTTGGCAAGTTCATTTGTCTGCAAGTACTCTTACCTCACTTAACTCCCCAGTATCAGTGCACCGAACATAGGCACACCAATTCTGCTCAAGTTCAAGATTTTGTAGCCCATGTCACCGTCTGCCGTTTAATCGTTGGTTCCTATGTCTGACGCTTTCCCTAGGTTTACGCTCTTCGTGAATGCCTAGAAAAGGCTCATGGTGCATCCCCCACAGACGTAACAATATGCAGATAAATTTGGAGTCCGAAAACCTCCATGCATTGACCTTGGCGTCATGCTGCCTCCATCTATTGGCTTCCTCGACAGGCGCCGACATGGAAGAGCTTACAGCCAAATTCCCCAGTTTGGTGAGTCTTTTTTGCCTTTCACTTTATCCTTTGTCACCCAATCTCTGTTACAGAATCCATCTGATAATCTACAGTACTTCGCAGTCATCGATGATGCAATCACGAAGACTCGTCACTGTGCAGTGCCAAAGGAACATGTAAGCCATTTTCGCATTCAAAAAGGTGTTGGCCTTTTATTAACATCTTTGGGTAGTGTAGCACCAACATGACGTCTCAACATGTCCCCACTACTACCTTTGTTCCAGCGCTCACTTTGCTCGAGACTCAGGTCTCTACTTTGCGAGACGTGGTCGAAGCTCTGAAGCCCGCTAGAGACTGTAGTCTCGATCTCGAGACTAACTGTTCTGCAGCAACATCTTGAAACTGCTCCAATCGCCTCTCTCCGTGTTGAACTCTCTGAATCTTCTGTAACCAGCCTTGAAGCGGAACTGAACGCCCTTCTCCAGACCACGCAAGATTGCCATAACCACGCCGAGGACGGCGTTACATCTCTCACTGAGCAAGCCATTACCCTCAACAATAGAGTCTTTTTGAAACTGATTTTGAACTAAGATTTGTGCTGTACCTGATTCCAAACGATCGAAGCTTTCCCAGCGATTGCCGACCGTTGCCAACGACATAAGCGAGCCTGACTTATGTGCTGCCATGTCTTTCGAGTCGGTAAGGACCAGTGCTCATTTTTTTAACGCAGCTGAGACACTCTTTATCTAAGCCAAGCTACGGCCCGACAACCATGACGTTAACTTCAGTCTGGGAGGAATACCGAGGAAGACAATTCCGTTGATATGGTTATGTCATCGAGGTATCGGATCGTTACCAAGCCCTGAGTCTGGCCCTAGTTCCAAATCCAAAATCGTTAGTTCGTTCCAAACCGGTTTCAAAAAGACTCTAATGCCTTGTCATCGTGTGAACAAGAAGCTCAGGACCAGTTAGCTCCAAGTGAGAGCAACGCCGCAGAGACGGCTGAAACCATGGTGGACGAACTGAAGAAGAAGACCCGCAATCTGGAGGACGATCTGCGAGGCCGTCAATCAGATCTGATGCTGAACACTGAGGAGTCGAAGCTTCTGAATGCCGACTTAATCAACATGAAGGAAAAGGCTACGCGAGAAGACAACCGAGTTCACTGCTCCTACATCCCTTCATGTCTCCGCTGAGACTGCTCTATCCACCGCTCAGCAAGAATCATTGGCAGGCTGATTCATCCCTTGCGCTCAGACGATTTCAAGACTCAGACCACCATTTTACGGAAGGAATTTGCAGCTTGATGTTCAGACTAGTCTCGGTTTAGAGGCGCAAATCTCCGTTTTATGCGAGACGACACATCTCTCCAAAGACGTCCAAACCAATCTCGGTTTAGCGACCCAAATCTCGTATCTCTCGAGAGAGGTTCAAACCATCGCTGATCTGAGTGGTTTCGTAGAGATTCCAGCCCAAACTGACGCGGTAGTGACCCCTGTCCGTGATCTGGAGGTATGTCATTCATATAT
This sequence comes from Pleurotus giganteus, assembly GCA_032158425.1. NCBI lineage: Eukaryota > Fungi > Basidiomycota > Agaricomycetes > Agaricales > Pleurotaceae > Pleurotus > Pleurotus giganteus. Next base: position 2,029,783 of record JAPEHR010000001.1, on the reverse strand, counting down.
CTCCGTATATCGATTCCTGACTGTTTGCTAGCCCTCCGTAACTGAGCTCGCGCCCTCACCATTATCAGCCGCCCACCCTCTTCCAGCGCCGACAGGTGGTACCGATGCTACTAACTTGGGTTCTGATGTAGCATCACAAGATTATCTTCATTTCTTATTTTCTAACATGCTTATGAGCCTTCTGGAACTGACACCGCGACATCACCATCATCAGCTGCCACCCCTGGACCAGCGTCGACCAGTGGTAGCAATGGTCATCTTTTGGATTTGGGCATTCTCCACGACCAAACAAATGGACCTTCGTGTAAGGCCGAAGCCTTAGAACTACTTCCAGCTACCATTCATCTTTCTTATTCCACAACTTGGTCCTCGCATCTCCCCTAGCTGTGAACTTACACTTTTTTTTGCGAGCGACCCTGTTCGTGCACTTACTCGGGCGTCCGCCAACGCCGCCGTACCGGTTTCCCCGGTTGTTGTTTGAAGTACGCGTCCCTGACGCGTTAGCCGAGCCAATCGCTCGCGCCGTAGGCGGTGCAGCCTCGCCAAGTGAATCGCCGTTGTCGCCTCGCCCCACGACGCGTGGTGGCTCTATCTATCGAAGTCACGCCCACTAAAGCCAACCACTCCCCCGCCAGTTCCTTGTCATTATCTCCGCTGCCGGAACTGACTCCTTCCCGCCGTGTTCGAATCATCGTAGGAGTCTCGCCGTCTCGTTACCAGACTCGCGGTGCCCAGGAACTGAGAATACCACGCATATACCCCCACTTCACTTTCGTTGTTTGTCATCTACGCCGTTCTCGTTGCCCGCCATGCCTCAAAAGCTCGCTGAAGTAAAGCAGAAGAGTCCCGAATCCATGCCTATCCTCAAGGAAGGAAAACTCACTCCCGCCGTTGTTCGAGCCTTCGAAACGAAGCTGTGCAATTATTTTATGATCAAGGGCACCGCCGCTGACGCCCACGTCCCGATCGCGCTCGCTTGTCTCGAAGACCCGTTGATCATCGAATGGATTGCCGCCGAAAGTGAGGGATTGAAGAAGATGGTCTTGGAGGAGTTCTTGGTGGTGTTTCGGCAGAAGTGGCTGGAAGAGCACTGGGATCTGAAGCTGCGTAGGGAGCTCTTTGCGATGCACCAAGGCGAGTTCGACTCATTCGCATCCTCTGAGTCCGCCTTCTCCGCCAAACATACCCTGCTCGCAGAGACTGTACACCACTAACGTCGATTGCTAGCTGGAAGGCGAAGCCCTATATCACAAACAGCTTTGTATTGGACACTTTGATCTCCATACCGGTTCTGAGCATGTGTTGCGAAGAGCAGCGGTTAGGGAGTGAGAAAAATTGGGACCCGTACATGCCAGGCGTAGCATTGGCCCACTAACTCAAGTACAGTGAACAGAGGTCTTAATTTAAATGCAGTGGTTTGTAGCTAGATGTTACTGGAAGCTAAGTACCATGATTTGGAGCTGAACTAGTGTCTGAATGGCCCGAAATTGAGCAGTAAATTTAAATATATGCCGTATTGTTGGGCAATGCTTGCATTAAGGTAATAACTCATTAAAAAAGCATCTTAACCTGTCCCTTATGATGTAAACTTGTCTGAATCGGTAGCTGGCAATCTCAAGAATAATTCTTGAAGCGGCCAGCCGCAGGACAGAGTGAAAAATAGCTTCACCTGCGCTTCAGCCGGTCAGTGGACTCACTGTTATGAAACCTTCACGTACCCAGATCTTCGTTTGCTCGATATCATTCAGAGAGCGTCTGCATGTCTGCTTTTCTCCCTCTTTTCCTCTTTCCTTTTCGGGAATTTGTTTCAATTCCTCCACCGCTATGAGCACCGAGCCTAACTTGCCCCTTGCACCGTTTGTAGCTTCGGGAGTCAGGGCCATCACAATCGGGCTGTTGGCATAACGGACATGGGGCGTGGCATTCCTGTCGATTCCTACTACCACGACATTCAGGATATTCTTTCGAGCATTTGACACAACGCCTTGTCCTTGAAACCACGTCGCCCGTTGTCGCATTCATGACAAAACTGGAGGGTGGAGGGTTGTTCGGAGAGGATGCAAATGAGGGAGTGCCGATCATATTGGTAGCTGCTTGAATAGCTACTGGGCTGGATGCAGTGGGATGCGTTGAATCAACGAGCTGCATATTCTTCAACTGGGTATCCCCAGACGCAGAAAAACGCTTTGCTGGGAGGATCACTCGTGGAAGCAACTCGTTGTGCATCTTGCTATCAATCGTGGACGACTCAGATGCTGTTGAAGCTTCGTGAGGATAAATCCCCTTGTTCATTTCCACATCAGTTGAGGCGGGTGCGACCTCTTCTGTGTTCATCTCAACATCATCAGTTGAGGGGAACAACGAAGCTGAGCGGGACACAGCAGTGGCTGGCGGCGTCACTAGCGCTGGTACACTCCTCTCGAGCGGGCGTTCTGAAGGGGGAGTAGGCATGCCGCGATTTGCGTCATAAGGGAAGACGCGGCTTGTTTGGGAGAAGTGGTCACCTTGAGCACATTGAAGGTAGGGGGTAAGGATAGATCCTGGTTGAGTGGGCGATTCTTCAGCGGTCGGGTGACCAATGCCAACACTCTGGTATGAAGTATATTGATCAACAGCGACACTCTTGTACTCCGTCGGTGTCCCGCCAACACATTTATCCTTGTATGTAGCTGGGGAAGTGGCACCCTTTTCCACAACATGCTGGCCAAGCTGGGACGAGGGGGGAGGTAGAACTTGAGATTCATCCTCAAACTTGAGTTGGTCGCCAATGGAAAACCAGGCATGTAGGAGCAGATTGCGTAACTCCAGAAAATCAACCTTGTCAATGGGTGGCGAATCCACGCACATTCTGCGGATCGAGTCCGAGACCTCCGCACATCGAGGGAGGCTGTGAAGGGACAAAAAGTCTGCCGCCATCTTGACGCAAGACGTGACATTCAGGACCTGACAGATATTCAGTTTAAGATGGACAATTGGAAACGAGACGTACTTGGTGGGCCGAGCCTGTGGGGATCAATACCACATCACCTGCGCACTGCTCAAATGTGAACGGGCGGACACCATCAGCTTCAAGGCTTCTTAGATCGGCAGCAGTTAAATAATGCTGTCGTTCAAGGATAGGGTCGCTATCCGCAGGTAGCGAAGATTTTATCCGGAGGAACCGTCGAAGTTTGTCGGAATCTGAGGGATGAAATATGTGCCAGAGGGCCTTTGACGAATGATGAACCGGGAGCATAATGTTGACGGCATCACACCAGTCCATATGGAGGCGCGTAGTACCATGGCTCTTCTCCGAGTCGATTTTGTTTGCTGTGGCTATGTATGCCTTGGGACCTAAGGTGGTATGTAGTCACGGATCGAGCAAAACATTCAAGCAACCATAAAATAACAAACCAAGGTCTGGGACTAACGTGTAGTCCGCCGGGAAGAAATTGGCGATGTTGAGAGAGCCTTCGGAACTTGTCACAGAGGGGAACGGAAGGGCACGCTGAAAACTTCGCGACAAGGGTGGAAACATACTGGAAAACGAAGCATGCGGCGGATAATCCTGTGAAATACAAATGAACAGTCGAAATGGAACGCAGCACTAAGTATTACCTTCAATTTTAATGGAGGGCCATCATAAGGGTGCGGAGGAAATAACTTCAACAGAAAGTCGTCAACCGTACTTTCAGACTTGGCATCTGTCTCGCAATTCTCGATGATGCAGGTGTGTCCTTTGAAAAGGGTATCAAGGCGACGTAGAGTGAACAACGAAAGGCCCGTATTCGACTTCAAGAGCATCGGAATACCAAGTTTCCAGAGAGCATCGAACTCAGACATTGAGGGCGGGGTCTCGAAAGTAGGTATCTTCCCGTGTCTTGCGTCCTCAATAAAGCGGCCAGAGCTGAGTGATGTTTCGTCCGGGCTAGGACCGCAGACGCCAGGCGGATCGTCGATTGATAGAAGCGATTGCAAGGTTTGAATGAGTGCTTGTATATCTTCGGGCGGAAGAAACGCAAATAACCGGAGGGATCCTTTGTAGCAGCATTCGTACCGTTGAGGTAGACAGGACGGGCAAAATTCCTTGCCACATGAACGGCAGAGGTAGCCGACGGTACAGAATGCCCAACCACACGAATCTAATCACGACAGGTGAATGAGAAGCTAGCAGGCATCGGAGGGACCGCCGTACCACACGAGTGCTTCGACTGCAGGTTCTTGCATCGTCTGATGGGGGGACCTTTGCAGACAACCTTGTCCGTTTCTTCTTGAAATTGAACAACATGTCGGAAATCCTCCGTGACGAGGGGGAGAAGCGCTTGAGCGATGCCTCTCTATGGTCAATCAGCAACGTATGCATAATGAAGCTGAGCAAACTGACCTGTAATTGCTTGCGTTCACCCGCTGATGAACCATGGATGAATGTTGTGTGATACTGGTGTTGGGAAAACCGAGTGAAATAACCGCCATCAAAATCGACAGTCATGGTCGATGGCGATGTGCGAGTAGCCTGTCGTAGGTCTTCTCCAGACGTTAAGATGGGTCATACTGTGCGAAAGGATAGACGCAACTGATGAATCGACAACGTTGACGATAACTACATTCTGAACATTCCGATGACTGCTGGTCACATCGCTTCGGTGATGGCATTTTTGCTAGCTTCTCGTCCTGACGTTGGCGACAATCCAAGCACAGATTTAGCTTCTTGTTGTACCGAGAGTCAAGCTTGTCGCACGGTACATCCTGGAGATAAGTGGAGCTAACAAACTTCCTGGGGGGCATGGCCAAATTAGGGTTTGTCGATGTTACATAAAAGCCAGACCCACGGTGAGATTAATTGACCGATCATGCATCATGCTCCACGGTGAGCGACGCCCACGTAGTAACAACTTGCTTTGAACTCGTCTTGAACGACGCGTAAAGTACTGCTGTCCAATTCGCATTTCGCATTGGACATTGGAAGTTTGGAGCTTGAAGCTTGAAGCCTGAAGGCCTGAAGCTTTGTCCACCAGGACTATGCTCGAAAGGATTCTTTGGGCAACATTATTTTGATCTCTGATCTCACTGTACGTGCGCTTGGGGTCTGACTCCCTCGCAATTGAGTCCTGCATGGTGTATGTGTCTGAAACCCATGTAGGTCCGGAACGAGGACGTTGACCAACTCCCTCAACTACCTCGCCCACCCTCACCTAGCGTCCTAAGCACCTTATGCTGCCACCGTCTCATACTCTCTGTTGTGGATCGTATTTCTTCTCGAGACTTCCGAGGAGCGCATTTGAAATAAATATGTATGTACGTCAACAGAACTTCTCGCCTGCACGCCCATGAGTCTGCGGTGATGTCTTGCGCTAAATATGACACATATTCACAACAATCGTGGCTGTAGAGCAGATGTCGATTTCAGGGCGCGGCTGCGATGGCATAACTCGTCGAGACCAACGCAAGTGGAGTGGCAAGCAAATCTATAGGTATAGCCCCCTCAGGCTTTCGAGTCAGCACCTGTTTATCTATATCGCAACACCGCGGCGCCGCTTCGACTTCCAATATGTTTGAATCTTTGCCTTTTCTTCCTCGCGCTCTCTCGAAAAAATTCTACTCGTGGTCGTTCCGTTGCTCATGAGTCACAGGCGCGATACTGCCGTCACGGTCCACGTGAGTGGCTCATTGGACTATGATAATCACCTTAGCGCCCAATGCAGAGCTCGAACGACAGTGGTCGATGACGCCGTTGAGTGGATGGCAACGAAAGGCTCAACTCCACTCAATCTCTAGACTACGAGGTTCTCCTTTCGTTCAAAACGGAGTTCTAGGATTTAACAGCTCATCGCTTGCGTGGCAAACTACTGAGGTTCTATGTATTATAAACGGAGAGTTTAAATACCTCAGGCTACCGAAAGAGACCTACACGAAGGGGATAAAAGATAATAATCAACGGGAACATAGTGGGGAGAGGCGGGCCTCCCGTGGACGCCTGGATGCCAGTCTCGATCAGCCAACGAGAGGCGAGATTTGGGAAGGGGCTTTGTCTCCGTTAATACTGTAGACTAAGTAGGTTGACCCCCCAATTACATCTTCAGGTGAGTGATACCTTGAGCAAGCTTAGCGTGGGCGAATATCAAGGTGGCGCAATTGCGGGAGGGTGATGGGAGTGTGATGGGCCTTTGGAGGAGATCCTGGCGTACGAAAGGTAGTCATTCTTCTTTGAGGGGTCGAGGATCTCCCGGACATCCCGAGGGGGGGTTCGCTCGGAGGGCAGCCACACCTCATACGGAACATGTCCTGAAGTGGTGGGTCACAGAGGATGCGATAGGGCCGATGGCACTCGTACATCCATCTTGCGACACGAGGAATCCTTCTGTGATGGCCAGCAGCAACCCTGGGGCCACAGTCCTTGATGTGGTGCCCTAGGTCGCCGGTCGAGTTCTCGTGCCTGCTCCGAATCGGCTGGTAGGGAGAACCGAGTCCAAGGTCAGTACAGAACTTCCGGTGATCAGCGAGTACAGCAGACTTACGTTTTACGCTTGAATAAATACTTCACTTGCCCATTCTCAATGACGATCTTCGGCTCTTCAAAGTGCTGGTAGCATCTCCGTTACAAGAAAGAGTGAGCGAGCGGTGACGATAAGATCGACCCGAGTACTCACCGAGGACTTCCTCGTTTGTACGCCGATCTGTCTCGAACCTCTCGTTGAACTCTTCGACGCGAGTCGTCTTACGAGCTGGAGCTTCATCAACTTGCATGGGGGACTCAGAGCAGAGGGCAAGGTTGAGGTCGACCCTGACTCGTAGAGGACGTCTTTATGCTCCTCAGCAATATACAGTATACAAAAACTATCATAAATCTGTCACCCTTCTTTCCCCATCCGCTGAACTAGCACTCACTTTCTATCGACTTGAAGAAGACGTCAACTTGAACGATTTGCTACGTCCGCTCCTTCTCCACAGCGGGGCGACGGAAGGACAGATGAGCAAGGAGCGAAAAATTGTGACAGAAAGGAGAAGGCAGCGGATGCTTGCCAGATGAACAAGAGTCGACGGTGGAGAAGGCCCACAACAGGAAAACTCCTTCAGTAGAATGCGGAGAATTGATGAGTTTGACCGAAGACTGGGCAAGGGTAGCGCCCAATTTCTTCGCGACACGTTTGCGGAGGAGGTCGCGCAAGAACTGAGTTCCCTTAACGACGGAGGAGTCAGTCAGTAATAATGAGAGCACAGAATCAGTGCGGTACCTCAGGCGTGTGGTTATATAACGTCAATTTTCGCATTGGGGCATTGGGAGAAAACGACTCCGCAATGGAGACAGCGACGGGTCACCGCACTGATTCAGACAGACGAATCGCGCCGCGGTCTTCCGACGAACACTGTTTCTTGCGAAACCCGTAGAGCGTCAGGACGAATGAGAAGGGGAGTAATGGAGCGCGCCGAGTAGCGCTTTCAAGTTTTTATACTGTGTAGATTCTGTCCACGTGAACAGAAACAAAGGGGCTCGTTTCAAGCGCTGCCGCTAACAGCGCTAACCCCGCACTCTGCAATGCAATCGACCTAATAACAGTACTAGTTTACTCATCTTCATTCTTTTTTCGGAGAACAATACCCTCCCCTATACAGCGAAACGTTGCTGGTGGTCTGTCCATAGCGTCGCATGGGGCTGAACTCAAGATCCGTGGCATGCAATTTGAACATTGCATTGCGACCTTATATGGGGTACTACGTTCTTGGCGTCTGTCACGGTGCGCTCATCGTCAACCATCTTCACCGGGTGTCGATAATTTCTTGACAGGTCCATCTCAGACATCCATACTCTTGGTGCGTGGCACAAGCAGGCTCATATGTCAGTTAACGCTCACTGGATCAGTGTAGGTTATGAATACGGGTGGCACAATGCGGCAGCGAATCACTGGGACTACAATGGGTCAGATACTTCTGACCACATACATATTTTCGACCGCACGCGTCCGAGTCACAGAATAACTCTCAATCTGCGTTGCCCAGTCCTTAATTCTTCCTTCTCTATCTCCACAGCCGTCTTCACTACTCAGCATATTGACTGCAGTCTGCGAAATGAGGACCATGGGTGACCTGAAGACCCAATGATCGTAGGACGCCACACCGTTTGCAAGAAGGATTCAACGTCCCACCTGGAACTCACCACGTTCGCTCGCTGGATTCGACGTCCAGCAACAAGAAAGATTATGCGACAGCGTATCGTGGACAGTCATGAACGTTGCACATGTAGGTGCGTCTTGACGTCGTAATACTCACTCCTGACCCACTCGTCCTGTTCCTTATCATTGACAGGGCTTGCAAAGCTGACCAAGGTAAGGTACGACAACTCCCGCTAATGCCGGCTTCCGATACGTCTACTTAGCTGCATTAAGACCTAGTGTGGCTGAATCCTCGCTTGACGTAGCCCTGGCTACTATACCTATCAGTGCCGAGCGGAGAGCCGTCCTGACGCATGACTGGAGCCAGCTTGCGCCGATATGTCCGCAGCGATGCTGATAACACTGCGACATTCTCAGCGCTTTCAAGCCCCTCAAATGTCCCAAAATTGTCACCGCACCAAATTCAACTCCCCTCAAGGAAACCCTCGAGGTAACCCTCTTCGAAACGTCCCCTCGAGATTCTACCAAACCGCTTCGCGCCAAGGAATCCCCTCCTCCTCTCTCCGGAGCTGTTTACGCCACTCCTTCTAGACTTCTGCGAACCACCTCACCTGCGAAGACCTCTGACATACCAGTAGGTTGGATCTACCGGGGTGTGATGCCGCCGCGGATTCGGAAAGCTATGCAAGTACCGAAACCTAACGTTTCTATCGTGGAGAGTGTTGAATTGCGACAACGAGCGGCTTCAATGACTACTACAAGGAAAGCCTGAGACCGCGAAGTCTAAGTACTTAGGAAATCATTGGCCGTCCAGAGGAATCCCCTCCCGTCTGAGGGTGCTACGAAGCTCCTACTAATCTGTTACCACCTCCTCCCCCTCCCCAAGCACTTAATCTTATTCCATCGACTGCGGTTCCCGTCGTCGCTCCAGTTTCACTGCCAGGAGCGGTCGCTTCCGCGGCCTCTAGCATCTCGACTGCTCGCCACCTCGAACGAGTTCCTACGCCCTCGCTATGTCACCTTGTCGTGCCTACCGAGTATAGCAACCTCTACCAGGACCATGCGCGACTATTTTCGAACCCCTTGGTGACCTGACGATGAAGACCCTTTCGCGAACTTATGTTTAGTCGATGGTGTCGTTCCTAGACTAATTCGGAGAAGCTTCGTCACACATTTTGCAGCATTGGAGTGCTCACTGAGACTCCATCTGGATGGACTTCTCACAAGATGTACCTACACCGTTCAGCGGAAGTTAAGCTTGAATGAAGTGGTAGAGATGACCTCCAACTCAGGCGAAATCTCCTACTCGGCTCCGATTGAGCTACTAGAAGAGTACGGTCACAAACGGATAAGGGTTACACACTCCTGCGCGGCCTTGAGCCAGCGCAGTCGAGAAAACTCGTCGCCATTGCGTGGACCCCGTTAATGACCAGAATAGCCCGCAGTCGCGCCCATACTCCGTCAGCTCACCGGCCAGGATGTCTGTAAAGCAGGTTCCTACGCATCCACTGCGTCTAACGTACGAGAGCAGTACGGCACTCGTTCACCCAATGAAATGGCTCAACTACTCACTACTCCCGGCTACCGAGACCGACTACCGGACTCGGTGTCTCATCACGTTAGTTCGGGATCTCCTACCAGATGGCTACCGAGTCCCTGATTACGCGGCGACGGAGGGCAGCGAACGGACTGTACCGTCAATCCCCACTTGGGTTACGGAATGCAGGACTAGGAATCTCCAAGCCGCGAAAGTCTGCTCACTTCGAGCCTGTGCTGATTGTCGTTCCTACTGCGTATCACAGCATATCTTCATTTCCAGGCTGGGGTCTTATCAAAGACCGTCCCATTCTGGAGTCTCTTATCTTCCGCAGAGTTCCCTCAGAAACGCCTCGTCGCTACGACGACGACACCCTGATCGTCCTGCGGGCTCTATACCTCGGGATTTTTTCCGGCCGCATAATAGGCAGAACGTTCATCGTCGCCTCGACGAGCTTTCCGCTCTCTTCTTCTATTCGCCACCGATGGTATCGATGTCAGAGACTCTGATGCCGCTCAACGTGGGACTGTACCCACCTGGATTCCTGGACGTGGCTGATACCCTCAGGCTATTATGTAATGCCCCCTTCTTGAAACGTATCCACGATATCTTGCAGGTGCTGATTCAATGGTTCCCAGCGTCGTCGCTCTGAAGGGCTAGCGAGAACATGTAACAGGACGGAAATTAAACGAGCCACGCACCGGTAACAGGCCATTGTGTCCTATTCTAAGCTGCGATGGTTGACGGCCTGAAGGGAGATGAGCGATGGAGGGAGATGAGGCGGACTCGGAAATGAGCGATGATGGCAAGCATTAGGAGCAGTGGAACTTCAGTCCCACCCGCATTTGGTTGTGACATGCATGGTCCAAACCAGGATATATCCGAATGTCGAGCTGGTGTTTTGTCCTTCGCCATCGACTCCCATGGTCGATTCGCCTCCGGTATACGGCTCAAGGTGGAGATTTTTGTCGATGGTACAGCCAATGGCCGTGGCGACGAGATTCTCTTCAGGGCTGCATCAACGGTGAAGTTTGATCCACAGCCTTATGACACCATTGAATTTGTGTGTATCGTAACCTAATATCATTTGATGCTGGCTCATGCTCTCGCAGGATAATCTGCCGGCACTGTAGACATAGTACCCATGACTATTCCTCACTTTATCTTGCTTGTATAGCTACATTAGCCTACCTAGTACCACCACAATTGATCCCTCAAGCATCGTATTATCTGAACCCTGTCGAACTACCCTGTTCCATACGTCCAACCATATTTCAACCACATTGTTAGCTCAAGAAATATCACCTGCCAGGTTGATGTGCTACCTTTCGGCCATAATGTGCACTGTACCATTTGTTCTTTAGTATGCTCAACCTTTACCTCTACTATGTCCCCAGCGCTGCCTTTGGACGGGACCTTCGACATTTCGCTGCGGACATTGCCCTAATTCATCTTAGGTGATATCATGATTAAACCTTAGAGTATATTATCATCGGTCAAATGCGACGTGATAATCTCAAGCTCATACATGATATCAGAGTATTTATCCACCTCGGCGTGTGATCACAACATTGCCACATGCAGAAATGGTGACTTCATGTAATGAAATTTTCACTTGGGGTTCGATGCTAATGATATAGATCATTCAGCGTACTTCCTGATATCTGACATGCCAAGCACAATGGCCATCCTATCGCGGAATGAAGGTAAGCATTGGATTAAGACTCGCAAGACGGATATACATGTTCAATGAACTGCAGACTAGGGGTAATTCAGTTCGTCGTCGGTGGGCAAACATAGGGCAAAAAAGTAAAACTGAAAGAGATGAGAAGTAACGATACAAAACGGCGGAGAACGCTCTTTCAAATAAACCAGTCCGCTTGCCGACGGACACCTCATCGCCTTCGACGCTACAGATGATGCTGGCGACTAGCTGCCCATGTGCATCAAAACCATGGAGCGTCGAGTTAAGTCTTGACGCATCGATGCGACTCGATGAATCGCCGTAGAAGGAAGGACTGGTTAGGAAGTGAGATAAGCCGGCCACTACCACCGTACACAAGGACGAGGTCAACTACTTTGACTTATACCAACCGGTCTAGAAACCCATCCCAAGCTCGTTCCAAGGAGATGCTAGCGAAGCGTCGAGGCATGTTTCGAGGATACTACAAGTGGGGCATATTGTCAACCCTCGGGGAGGATGGCGACAAATAGTGCTGGGTCATGTACAACGAAACGTCAGTTGAATTTGATTTGGATCGTTATTGAAGAGAGCGGATGGTGAGCACTAATTAGCGCCGAGCCACGAAGCTTCCCTCCACCATATACACCGCATACTTGCATTTCTGCACGACCTATACCTCATCTACCTGACTCTGCGGCCGGTCAAGATGTCCCATGTGAATACGTTCGGATTCCTATACCGTCGACGTCAAGCGATAGCCGTCTGCCTCGAGCAGTCTCGTCGTCGTTGTCGCCGTCGTGGACGACCCTCGTGACCTGTCTTCCCTTGCCTCCCAGCGCTCGATCTTCGTCGCTGACGGTCCCCGCGAGGAAAGGCCTGTAGATCTGTTGGCCGGGGGAGAAAAGTTCCAACGGGGCGGTGGTGGTGGCGGCGATGGCTGATTACGGGGCGTCCGACTTTGCGATTGGGATTGGTTGCAGTTGGGGAGGTGGTTGTGATAGGCATGTTTGATATTCACTTTCTCTTCTCCAAACTCCGTTACTTCCACTACACTTCCTTCATCACCGCCGCGAACAGCAGCGAGGGACAGAAGAGGGAGGAACACCTGAGCCGCATACGCAAGCCACGCTCACCACGCTACCCGACTCAGCCTAGCACCTCAGCAACTCCGGAACATCTTGGCTTCCCCCACGACTTGGTTTGACGCATCGCATCGCATCGCGTCCATTCGGCTGCTCTCCCAACGTGCTTTAGCAGAACAACGTCATCAACTCAACGATTTGGCTCCGACTGCTTCTGAATACTATCCTGGACATCTTTCCTCATCGTACAACCAACCACGCATCCTTCCCTCCTTCCCAGGAGGGCTCGTTTCCGTCACCGAGCTAGCTAATGAGGAAATAACGCAGGTTTCATCGGCACCGGCTTACTGCAGCTCGTAGCGTGCAGAGCCACACTGTACTCGCTTCGCCCTTCATTTCCTCTCTTCGCCTGGACCTTGCGCCGCTGAGCAGGGTGATCGTCCCGCAGGCCACTATGTTTCTAGCCTAGCGTGCGACCGAGCCATCTGCAGATCGCAAGGCTTGTCAAAGGATTGCCCCAGCATGTCTTGGTGTGGACTGCATGATGTCGTATTGATAGATAGACACAACATCATTATTTTCGTCACCGTCAGGAGGAACGCCGCCGACTTCCCCATCCTTATCCCCCAGCTTCATCGTGGTTATTTCACAAAAACGGAGCCGATAATGACGACGGGAGGAAAGGTCATTGTACTTCAGACCCCAAGTCACACCCGGGAACAGCAATGGAAAGGGAGGATACGGCTCCACAGGGGGTGACGGGACAGAGAAGGGTGGCGATGACGGTGACGACGGCTTTCCTAGGCGGTGGTTGTTGGGAAAAGTCTCCGCCAAGATAACCCAGACAAAATGTCCATGGAGGTACTACCCAACGCCCATATTCTATTCGAAGGATCGCCGTCGTCGCAGTCCGCTTCGTTTGCGGCGGAAGATCCAGTGGTAGAGGGGTAAGAGGTAGCGAGCGGCGATCAGTAATGCCGAGGAATAGACTTGTCTGAACAAGCGAGAGGGCTGCACGAGCTAAATATCCTCGATAATGACTCCATCGTCCAACAGAGTTCGTTGTATTTTCGCGCCCTTGTTCAATCAGCAAATGGGAGATGATGCTGCGCTGTTAGACTCAGCAGGCACTGAGAATTGACGTTCACCAGCAGGCCAGTCCGAGGGAAATGATTGCACAAGCCGCTAGCACCGATGAAAGTGTGGATTCGAGCCTTCGATATCTTTATGCCCCAGTGGCGATGTTGTTCAGTCACTGATGTAGTTCAGTGCACCGGAATTCACTATTTACACCCATTCCAGGCATCTTGACACAAGGATGCTTCGTCCAATGTCAGCTCATGGAAGAACTCTGTGCCCGACTTATTCTAGATACTGGGTTCAGGTCGTGAGGGAGCTCAACACGGTGCATCCTCAAGATACCAATGCAACCAACTTCCTTCCTGTTCGTCCCCACTTTCTCCTCCTAATTGTCCTTGCCGCCAAGTCGGACCATATTGTGCTGGAACCTGTTGCCACAAGGGTTGGGGATGCGGCGTCTTTACATGTCGGGGTCTGTACTGAGTGAAGATCGCGGAGCTATCGCTCGAGCCTGTACATCAGGCCTCAGTTATCGAAGAGATCCGAGGAAGGAGGCGTTGAAGGAGGCGGAAGCTACATCCTTCCAAACCCGGAGATTCAGTCGGACTAGACCAGGTAACTACAGCATAAACCATAGCTGTGGGGTGGCCGTAACCTAAAAATGTACAAAAAAAATAAAAATCAACGCTCCTGATAGAGAAAGAATGGTGTTGACGTACACATTTGGACGATAACGAATGGATCTGAAGATCACTCAACCCGAGCGGTTGTGACTCTTTCAGGGGAAGAACACGAATGACGCCACGCCAAAGCGTGGAATGAGCGGGCGGTTGCAGTGTGAAGGTTTCAGGGAAAATGGAGCTGGGAAGGGGGTGCAGTCGTCTCCGTACAAATCTCCAGATCTCCAAGAGCCCAGTTACCTGATCAGCAGGCACCGCAGTTGCTTTTGGGCTGGAGTCTCAAAGCCCAGTCAGAAGGGACCGCAGCTTGGTGTCTTCAGCAGCCAGCTTGAGATGCGCATGAGCGAGCACGCGGAAATGGTAAGGACTGCGCGACAGCAGCAGCCCAATCGCATGGACTGCGATGAATGGGTGGCCACTGTGGAGTGACAAGAGACTGAGGTGCTCCATCTGAGATGGCCAGGACTCGTCTCGACAGCGAGACAGGGAATTCTCCCGCATGCTTGCGCAAATCGTGCATCAAAAACGTTTCTCACGCATGGGCCAAGTCACATCATGTAGGCGGCCAGGCGCTAAACTTACGGCCTAGTCCGCGAACACACCAATGTTTTCGGTGGGGTTTTCGGACAATATTACGCAACTTTGTAAACCTATCAGCACACGACAGAAAGCACTTTGGAGCTGCCACAAAACACAGCAAAATGAGGGGCTTTCCCTGCCAAGCGATGGTGATGCGTTGACGAAACTTCCACAGTAACGCATGCTATGGATGACGCCCTAATGCCAGCGCAAAGAGATTTAGTCCATGGCTGAACTTCACGCGCACACCAGCAATGCCGACGTGGTGTCGACAGTTGTAATGGCCTCAGTGAAGATGTCTTTCACCGTGCGTATCTTGTGTTTTGTCATCCAAGTTAGCTTGCCTTGCCTGAACAAGCACACAACTCCAGCTCATCCCTCGCCTTCCCCTATGGCCAGTTCCCTTGTCTTGTGGGCCGAGCTCTCCGACTTGTTCTGCGAAGAATAGTCTCCACTGCGACAGCCCCCTCTGCTTCATTTCTTTCCCCCCCTCGCTCGCGATGCCGTACCCTCCAAGCAGACAGACCGTTCCACCGTATGTAGTATGTCCAGTTCTGCGAGCGGGATGTCCAGGAATTTCGGGGGCCTTCGTTGACGGCGAACTCGTCCGAATCTGCTCGACTAAAGACGACACCCACGTTGAACACCATACTCCGGGTGTTTCGCCTCCGCATACTCTCTCGCTGTTAGCAACAAATTCTGCCTGTGTATGCAAGTCACAGCGACGTAAAGATAACGGCGTTGACGAGACGGATAAACAGCACCAGACGATCCTCTCCATCATAGAACTTTGAAGACTACTTCGACGGGGAGTACGACGACTACGTCGAACAGGTCAAAGCCAGCGAGGCGTAGGCGAATGGAGACTAGACAGCGTAAGTGACAGCCTGTACTTCTCCATGAATGACTCACCTTTAATCCTTTCTTTCTAGCCCTCTGAACGCACGACACAAAACCCTCGGAGACGGCAACAATGTCCTTTCCATGGACACCATCCCTGGCATGCACGAAATGGTCAACGTCATGGCGACCAACTCTCGTCGACAAGGTCGATGTCCCCTTCGCAAAGCATCAACTCCTTGGCGACGCTACGAAACTGATCTCAGCCACTTCGCTGCCCGATGCCTTCCAAGGCAAGCACCCCAAGCTCTCTGCGATTCCGTTCAATTCTACGAACAAATAGGCCCTTACTATTGTGAGCCTTCTCCGCCGCAATCCTGGCTCTGCTTGGGATCTGATCTATCGCACTACTGAATTATGGCGCGGCACATGAAGGGTGCCTCCGAACATGTACTAGCCAAGGGTCACCTTTCCTCAAAGCTGGGGCGCTACATTCCACTACCGACGATTTCTTGACAGCGCATATGATGTACGCTAGTGCACATCGAACCTTGTACTGTTACTCACAAGTCAACAAGTACAGGGATGCCAAATCTCAGCACATTTTGGAAGGAGTTTACCTGCCGTGGGCTTGCTGGTCCACCGTCGTCTCCTGTTCCTTCTGGCGAGGATCTGCGACCGGCATCCATGGTGAATTCATCAACTTCTTCTCACTCCTCGCTCATCTATCCATCATTCCCCTCCCACCACACTGCGTCCGTCTATTCTGATGTTCTACACCTGCGGCATTGTCTATCCTTTTGCCATTCTTCGCTCAACACATCCTCTCGCAGACGGTCTCCGATTGACGTCCCCATACTGCGCTCGACTGTATAGACCATTTCGATTTGAGGGTGTTCATATGTGCAACATATGCCCTTGGTCAACGACGAGGATGGATACCTGTTTCTCAAGCTTCTCCACACCCATCTCCCCATGCACCAGCAGTTGTCGGACCCTAGCTCACCCGTCTTCTATCCTGTTGCCAGCCTTCTGTATCACAGTTGACGCTTGTTCATGCAGGCGAGCATCCGCCTCACACCCTTTGACTTGTGCACAGCCGTGTCCACACCTCGCACCACAGCCATGGCCTGAGCAGTGGCTGCCAGTCTCATGGCCCAACCTCTCGTTCGTTTGCAAACGAGCACGCGCAGAGAAGGAGAATGAGGGCGCCGTGACTGGTCCCTCAAGTGTGCCAACCTCACATTAATCTCAATCGGGCGACGCACATTCTGTGTCATTATTTGTATATATGTCTACGTAGTAACCTATTGTACTGTTTGTTGTTTCGAGTACCGTGCATACCACGGGTCCAACTGCTAGTCTATGCAGGTTGAACGAATGCCGATAGTGAGGGATACTGATAAAGCTCAAAAGAGCATCAAGAGTGGGGCACTGAAGGGCTGGTGTGAAAACAGGGAAGGGGAGGTATTAGACAAAGCGGTCGATATCATTGAAGGAAATCGGCGGTGGCGGAAGAGATCCATGCGTCAAAGAAACAAGCGATAGCGGCTTCGTTTCTCAATGAAATAGGTCGAATAGGGGCTTGGAAGAGAGCCCTAATCGAACGTTACCTGTAGTGATAGTTGAACTGCATCTATGTAAGCATTCGTTTCTGAGTTATGACCCAATCTATGAAGCGCACCTGATGAAACCCTCCACAATTTCAGCCAAACCCTCCACAAAATGCCTTTTAGACCTCTGAGAGTTCACTTACCCATACTTTAATGATACGTGGTGTTGGAAAGCAGGTCCTATGATGGAGAAATGGCCGGGAAATGGCTAGGCGATGCAAAGGCGATGTGGCGGAATCTGCGCGTGAGAAGAAAATACCTCATTGGCTGGTGCCATCTCAGACGGGCCGGCGACGCTGGGAACAAGGAGACCCAACGCATGATCGACTCAGCCTTAGACTCGTATCCAGCCTCTTGGTGGCTAGTTCCTTAGCGGGGTGACGGGACCATCCATATAATCCATCCTCTTACAATAACGCGCTGGATTCGAGCTGCAAGATAAGGTGGATATGTTACAAGAAGGGGCTTCAGTAGGGTATCAGCCACGTACAGCAAAAGCAATCCAGGTGGAGGTGGGTACAGTCGGCCGGGCCCTCCGTCCAGTCGTCGAGCCACTCATTGGCGTACCACGTATGCAGAGTCCGCCGTCGCCCATGCCAACTACTGTACTTCGAGCGCCCCAGGACGGCCAGCTCATTGAAGGTGGCTTGGGCAACACACTGCGGCGGTGATGGGTTGGTGAACTAGCAGGCTACGTCGCATTGTCACTTACGTGTGTGCCCAAACTAACGAGCTCGCTCTCCAGAACCTACCATGCCATCCTATCAATCAACCGCAGCTTCCGTTCTCGCGTTGCTAGACAGGACGTAGCTGGGGTGGTGGGGTATGGCGGAGAGAGCAGGCTGACTCTCTCAAGACGCTAGAAACAACATCCTTGAATCAGTAGACAAACCCAACCGATTGACGAGGAACGGACGGTAAGCACCTCAAGTTATACACCGAAGGTGACAGCGTGCAGCGCCAGACGACACCGCGATAACGACCGAATACACTCGCATGAATAGACGGAATGCACCTGCCATGGCAGATGACGGCGGAGAGGTAAGATACATAGTGGATGAGAGAGATGCAAGACATCGCGCGGATTCTGCCAATTTGGCTGCAATTAGATGAGGAAAGCGCAAGCGTGCAGGTACGTACTTATCGTCGATTGTCGCGACGCGTATACTGACTGGTGTCTTCTCCTCCCCTAGTTGTTCAACCCGAATCATGGACGCGCCAAACGGGATGTGAGCGGATTGCCTCCGTTTGCTATGCTTTATAGGTTATGTCACATTCCTCCTCATTTGACAAGTCAACAACCTGATCAACAAGGTACGAAGTGTGAGAACGCTGCTTGGAAGATGGTCTGAATCACGCTATGACCATTTTTGGGCATGACTGGCGCTTAATCATCTCGTGCCCTTATGGCCGTGGCGGACGCCGCGTCGTCTTCCTTCCAGTGAGCCCTTCCTTCAGCAAAGCACTCAGCAGACGACTATAGGCACCTGTGGTAATTAACAACTAATTATCATCCAAATTCGTGCACCACAACACCATCATCTTCCCCACTACATATTCGGTAAGCAACTTCAGCATCCATGATGTTTCATCTCCTTTAGACTCACAGAACTCGTTAAGTAATGCCTTCATTTGTTCCCAACCCACTCTTATTCAGTACTTCCAACATAAATATTGCATCTGCCAAAGTGGCTCTTGCGGCGGTGTTATGGCAGTATGGAGATGTCTTGAGGGGGAAAAAAAGTGCCATTCTGGCTATCAAGTGAGTCGTTCTCCTTCGTTCTTGCATATCTTGGCATTCTTGCAGGCTAAGTCCTCTGTTCGACACCAGTGGCGATGTACATCTCCAAGTCCATGCTTTCCGAGAGAGCACAAGGCTCGCATTTGCAATTGCCATTGACGCAACCGCTGAATACCATATTTTGTATGACGATGAAGACAAGGATAATCAATACAACCCGTCGTTTTCTAATGTCATTTTTGACCCCGATCTCTATACGCGCATCGATTGATCATGCTTAGCTCCCATAGCTACTATTTCGGGTACTATATCTCTTGATGTCCCCTGTATAATTCACCTTGATCATTACTTGCTGGCAATGTAATTTGCTCTGAACTCTATATCATGACATTCAACACCAGTAATCACCCCATCAATGATACTTTCAAAGATACAGCAACACAAAGCTACAGGGGGGAACTGACAAACAAGGTAGAATAATTAGAAGTAAACATATGGAAAGCACTGAATAAGCAATTTCAGGATAGGTTCCCGATCTGCATCAATGGCAGTGGCGGGATGTCGATGGCTGTGGCGGTGGAGATGCTGAAGAACGAGGGTGGTCAGCGCGTGAGGGAAGCTTCTTGAATCGGTGCTCAGGCTCAGCATGATCCTTCGATGAACGGTCGCGGCGGTACGGTGTCCTCTCGCATCCATCCCGACGACAATTGCGGACAGGCTGATCTTCATCTTCAGTATTCACGGTCGGAGGTGGACTTGAGGAACTAAGTAACGCTTAAGCATCCACATAGCCGAATGGCCCTCGAGGCAATGCGACTGGCTGTGTAACCTTGGACGGAGAGATGGTGATTCCTTTCTCATCGACAAGAGATCGGTAACGCCCTGGGTATGATAGTAACTCGGCACAAGCTTGATACCACCGAGCTCTATCTGCCCTGGCTTCCTCCTCAGAACCGTGGGGTGCACGAGAGGCCGCAAGGATGTAACCACGAACTTGACGCATTTTGATGCCACTGTTGTTCTTAGGCCTAACGATGCCAGGGGTAGAAGCAACGGCCTTCGGGGACGTCCAAAAGTAGTGTCCCCACTCAGTCGGAAGGGCCTGCCAATCTGGGCGACGGGACGGCTCAACCTTTCCTTGAGCCCTGCGACGAGCTACGTGACCAGAACCTGGCCGGCGTGGTTGACCATCAGGGTGCAGCTCCTTGACCCATGCAGGCCTCCTCCAGTTCGTTCTAAGGTATGTCATCCAAGATAAGAACTGGGACGGAGGCATTAGCTCCGTACACTTCACCCAAGAAACCACGTAGGACAAGGCTTGATGGTTCCCCGGCTCGTTCGCTAGTTCCATATACTGCTTTACTTCATCAACACATTTTGGGATGCCTTCACCGAAAGGTACATCTGACGGTGGAGGTAGTCCCAGCGTTTCATTTTCTAGCGCAAGTTCCATGTGACGGCCAGCACGCCATTTGCCGTCCACCAAGGAAACATGGGCACAATCCGGTACACACTGCGGAGGAATTCGCCATTCCTTGTTGATGGGCTTAATGGTGTGAGTGACTTGGATCTTGTCAACCTTCACGGAAGGTTCTTTGCGAAGCCTCAGAGCCTCGTCAGTAGGATTGAGATCCCGAGTAGATGAGCCCATGCCGCAATTGTCACCAGTGCGAGGACTGGCTGATGGCAGAGGAGAGGGAGCACCTGGCGATGGGGCTGGCATTCGCAATGAGCATCAGCGGATCCCATTCATTCACTTGCGGGACTTACAGATGGTTCTACAGCGTTTAT
This sequence comes from Pleurotus giganteus, assembly GCA_032158425.1. NCBI lineage: Eukaryota > Fungi > Basidiomycota > Agaricomycetes > Agaricales > Pleurotaceae > Pleurotus > Pleurotus giganteus. Next base: position 2,009,069 of record JAPEHR010000001.1, on the reverse strand, counting down.
TTGACGCCTCAGATGTGACATCTCCGTTGGGCTCAGAGGAAGCTGAGACACTAGTGAGCACACAAGCAAGCTGTTTGATCCAAGATTGACGAACACTGAATTCGATGGCGTTTGCCACCGACCTCGTGCTGCGCAAGACTGTATGTAGCTATGTGACTCCCACGAACTCTAAGGCTTCTACAGCCGAGATTCATGATCAGACGCGTTCCATGCACGATAATAGGTCGTACCTAATCTCGTCTTCCAATTTCTTGGCATTGATTCGGGCATCTGTTAGTTTATTCTCCAAGTGCACACATTCATCCTTTAAGCATCGAACAGTGTGATCGAGTCGCCTAGACGATCAAAGACGGCATGTTAGATTGATACAAGAGCTAGAGACTAGAACACGTACCCAATCTCCTCCTCAAGCTCCTTGCGTACAGTCCATTCGCCATCTAACTTATCCTTCAATGCGTCATTGTCGGAATGAAGACGCCTGAAGAGCATGTGAGGCCAGGATGCCCGATGGAAGGTCACGACATACCGGTTGTCCTCATCTAATCTCTTGCGCGTTGACCGTTCATGCTGTAAGGCATCATTGAGCTGGTCATTGGTGGACTTGAGGAAACTAAGTAACGCGTAACGAGCACTCATACTGAGAGATCACCGCTGCACACCTAATCTCATCCTCTAGCTTCTTCCGCGCTGATGAGCTCTCACGATCTAGCTCCTCTTTGATGATGTCCTGGCGGCTAGGAAGAACAATGAGAGCTACCCCGTGGACCGGTCAAGCAGGGTGTACCTGCAAGTTTCCTCCAGCGCAGAGCGAGATTGCCTGTGGATTGGTAGCTAACGTCACACTGTGCGAACATTCTGGGCGAATACACACGATAGTTGCTCTTCCAGTCGCGCACTCGTCATTTTCATCAGCTCAAGTTGCCTGTCGATGGCTTAGCCGAAACAGGGGAGCGGAGGAATGATTGTGCCTACTGGTTTGATTCTAGTAGTGACTCTATCTGTCCGGACGAAGTCCTAAATGGCACATTAGTCGAGGGGATTTCACCAGACAGTCCCTTACTTGATGTTCTCGGCAAGATCCTTCTCCAATCTCGCTACCTCTTCCTGAAATCGATGCCTTTCCACTTCAAAAACTCTGGAGGATGCCTGCTCTTGTTTGAGTTCAGCATTGAGCCCGCTGGAGAAGTCAGGTTAGCTGGACGTTCATGAACGAACGATTAAATACGACGTGCCTGATACGGGCTTCTGCCAAACTTAACGTTTCTTTGAGTTGGTCTCGCTCAACGACGAGATCATTGAACGCCGAGGGTTGCTGGACTGTGCTGGACTTCACCGCGGCAAGTTCCTCGCGCAAAGAGAGAATCTGGTTCTCGAGAACGAGAATCCGCTTGGGAGAGTTGACGAGGGATGAGACGATGCCACCCAGTCCCCTCTCATTAGCTCCCCAGCAACTTGATATATGGACAAGAAAAGTCTCGCATGAATCACACGAGGTGGTATGGCAAACAGCGCCCATCGTAGTTAGCTCCCATAGAGGGTCAACGCCATCGAGAGGATTGGACATCGGTGTGGAAGTAGTTCTGAGTTAACAGCTTAGGTAACCATAAAACCCACGCGAGCGCGCGATTGGCAATCCAATCTTATCAGACAACGTCTAGCTGCATTCGGCCGTGTATGATGTCACATTTTCGCAAGTAGCCAACGATAAGCTGATGGGTTGAATCAGGTTGCTCCAAGCTGGACAACCAGCCAAAAGTCGGCACTACAGTAGTCGACAGGTCAACCGTGCTACGACCATTCTTGACATCTGAGTTGAACCCCGGGTTCCACTGGAGGCGCGACCCTTGCCATTCGTGTTAGATCCACTTCACTGACGGGAGGGTTCTGATTATGACCTGCAGATGCCGGAGACCTAAAGATTCGCAAGCCAATTGACAAAGTGAAGGACTCGTAGGGATATGAATTCCCGTAAGACATAGGCAAGAAAATATATGAATGTATGGGTACGGGATATGACATTAAAGTGGGGATGGAGCGCTGGAGCATCCAAGGCAGACCAGCCGTATCGTGATTGACAAACGATACCTTGAAACCAGTATCAGCACTTGAGAAGCTTAAGGGAACACCGAAAGGTATGACAGATGATGTTCACGAAAATTGCCTCGACTCGATGCGAGGCGCGAGTTTCACCAAACGTGAATCCGTAATACTTTGTCACTAGTAAAGTGACACGGACAAGAGTGATAGCCAGTCTCGTCAACGAGACTGACAGTCTTTGTTACAGGCGATGGATTCGGGGGATTGCAAGAAACAGCTCACAGCATTCGCTCTAGTTTGGAACTCCAAACTTTTTCCACGCACGGATCAGGAGGGATCAGCCTTGTATTACAGTAATATCTTATTTATACCCACGCCCTTGGCGATTATATTACCTGGCTCGCACTTCTAAAAATTGTGCAGGGTGAATGCAGATACTGAATAGAAAAGGTGACATCGAGACGATGGGTACTTGGAAGGATGAGATACCGCGTTTCGGGGTCTTCCTGGACGAGAAGCATGAACACAAGTCCACGGGCCTTAAATAGCAGATCATATGGCCGAAGCGAAAGCGAGGCGGCTCTTGCTTCCTTCGCATCGTCAATGACGACGTCAAGGGTGTTCAACTCAGTACCCCATATGGTAGGCAGAGTCACGGGACGTCCCGACGCTCCTCCAATCGCAAACGCCGACAGCTAGGACCTGCAGCTGACTCGTGTGATGTGTCTCGTTGTCGAGACCAAAGCATATGATCATATGAGAACGATGCTCGATCTTTCTGTGAAGTCTCGCTATCGAGACGAAGCGTACGCGTCAACGGCTACGTATATCATCCAAACCGCCGCTCGCCACAGCAGTAGATAGTCAGCCTTCAGCGAGGAGGTGGCTTGGCCTAGGAGTGGCGGCTACGCTATTGCACACTCGCAGGGTGCTGCCCACAGCCGAACATCGCGCTACTCGATGTTGAAACGCTGAGCGGCATCAGAGTCACGCTCTCTGCCTTCTGAGAGCCGTATTGCCAGGTGCTTCAGCGCTTGGTGGTCGATTCAGATGGCCCAAGTCCTTCTGCAAACCATCTCCTGTCAATGCGTACGCGTACAGCGCAGTGGAGATTGTTCCCGGTCGAGCCGTAGCTGCTCTTCAAATGGCTGCCTATCACTAATTTGCACTCTACTGCCACTGAACGTCAGCCTAATCACTGTAGCGATGGCCCACACCGTAGCTTCGAACCAGCTCCCTCCAACTGCAGTTTCGTCCTCTCCTGACGATTTCCTGCGCGACACCGCTGTAGCGGTTGCTAGCAGTTGAGTTGATGCCTAGCCTCGGCTGCTTGGCCCATTATGCATTATGCCCCTTCTGGAATCCTCCAACCACCTTCACGACCACGACCCCCCTCATTGACATGCGAGCCCCTGCGACCCAAGCATGGATCATGCGCTAGCTGGGTCGCTTGCCCTCGGAAGTTTCCCTCAGGTCCTACCGTTTGGGCAAATGATTATCCATGATGATGGTTTATTTTCCCTTGTCCTTCCAACATAGCAGCTTTTGCACTAGGCAGTTTATCCACTGCAACCTTACTTTCGGACAACGCTCGCAGTTATTGCTAGTTACGCTGCAGTACTTAAAGCCGTATCACATCTCCAACCCTCCTCTCCGCTCGCATCCCCCCCAGACTTACATCTCTGAGCGGCGGTGGCCCCTTGGGCCCTTCCCTACTGTTTACTCCATTTCCACCTGTTACCATTCTCCATGGCACATTCTTGCAGATAAAAGTTATAAACGCCACCAATGCGAGGACGTATGTTGCAACCTGCAAGATTCTTATCATACCGGCATTCTTTTGCTTGGAAGTTAGTGGTTGACTTGGCGCTGCTGGAGCAGTAGATTTCTTCCACACAAAAATTTCGTTCCCAGCGTCGTGATTGGATTTTGCCGCAAAAATTGTTGTTTCCCCTTTGATGTCAGCGGCCTGCCCTCGCTCAGACTTCGCATATGAATTGCGATCGAATAACTTACTGCGACCGACTGTAACCACTCCCCTTGGCAAGCCACTAGCTCGGCTGTCGTGTCTCCGCTGCGCCTATCAAAGACGTACACCGTGCCGTGGTCACTCCCACCTACCAGCGCCTTTCCATCATCAGCAAAAGCTACTTGTCGCGGTCGAACTGTCTTCGTTACGGGTATCTTGAAAGTTCTTGTACGGGTCATCTGCTCGCAATGGAATAGCACGATACCCTCGTCGGGATCATCTATGCAGAAAACGTTCCGTTTGCTGCTGAAGGCCACGCTCCCTCTGTCCAGAACAGTTCGTCAGCAATGGTGATATCATAGCCGGATATATACGCTCACATCCGAGAACCAATTCGATGAGTCTGAACTATTTCACCCTGATTTCGTAGGCGACTTCTGCCGAAGAATGAGCCAAAGCAAGATTCCCTACAACTGAGGACGACCTACATATCGCCGTCGCACAGCCCGAATACCCAGAGATCGCGGTCTTGTCTGGACGTCCCGCCAAATGCCACTCCTTTTGGAACGGTTCCGTCCAATTTCACAGAGAAAATGACTCTGTGTGAACTGAGTCCTTCCAGAGGCAGCACCTGGACGACTGCATTTCGACTGCCAGCGACGCGATTGAGCTCAGGGTCGAATGCCAACCCGCTGATTTCTCCTGGCTCATGAATACGGTTGGCGTGTAACTCCACCATCGCGTCCTAGTTTCTTCCCTTCAGCGAGCTCGACAGATACTGTCTGGTACCTACCAAATTGGTTTGCTTCCAGCCCACCAAGTATCCATTCTGCGTGCCGTATAATAAAAGCTCTTCGGTCGCATCCTCCTGCCTTATCCAAAGAATTGCAGTGGTACTCCCTCTCAGCGACGTCCCGATGACAGGCCGCTTCAGAAGAGCCATCGGTTCGATACTCCATGCCTGAACGCCATCCGAGCCTGGGTCGGTATGAGTAGCGATCGTCCTCCTACGCTTTGATTCTCACCTCCAGCGGCAATGAATTTGTGGCTGTCAGCGACAGCGAGGCAAAGGATCGTTCCGCGGTATCCGTGTAAGCTAGCTTGTTGAGTATATGGCGTAGTCATTGTGAATAGTTTAGATGCTTGGCCTACCACCGAGAAGTTTGCGCTCCCCCATATAAGCCTGTGTCAACAATAAGCGGATGTCATGACCACAGTGTTGTGTTTTCCTTTCCGCGCTTTAGGGATTCTTTGTTTCTCTATTGCTTTCTTTATTGTCAAGAAGATCTTCGGTCGTAGCACCAGTCGTGGTGCAACCTCAATTGTGCGTTCTTATTCTCTGCTTTGCTCCTTGGCAATCCACGCGCTTGAAGGATCTTTTTGCTACAGACCCAGCAACACGACTTGGAAGATGTTCATGGCCGCAGAACCAAAACTGCAACACCAAGGCCACCTACTCACTTTCCCACTGGCAGCTGTCAGACCTCTACCGACGACGCTGGAGTGGTAAAATAACGGTATTATATCAGTCATCCTGTGGTTACTTTTATGATGGCCTGTAAAGTCGGAACGTCTGTTTCTTTTAGTAATGACTTGAGCCGGGAAAGCGATCCAAAGTCAACTCTACCTGGAACGTCAAAGCGCTTGCTGTGACCTGATCCATTTCCCCTTGTGGTACGATTCAGTTAACACAATGATTTCTATAATTGACATACAAACTGTCAGGTGGTCTTGTACGAGTTCTTTGATGGTCCTCCGGCGCACGTTGACCGGCCATCCATCCACTCAAACCCCCAATAGGCAGACGGAGGAACGTCTGATGTGCGACGAGAAGGCAGTAAACCCTTCAACGCCGTGAGATGGGTGTGAAAGTGAAAAATCACCCCAACACAAGCTTAAGCAACTGTGGATGCTTGTCTCTGATCGGCAGCGCACTTCAAGTTACGCTTCCTCCGTTTGTACGTTTCGCTCTCCTGTTAAAGGACAACCTTTGATATATCACCTTAGTGAGCGAGTCAACGAGGCAGGATGCTTGGAACATTGTACGTCACACAAGGATGTGGTAAAGGGAAGATCAAGAGGGAGAGAATTTAGGGTCCCATTGACTTTGAGGGCTACTTTCCCTGGCGAAGGAAGCGTGTTGGATGACTCTGGGGTTCGCACAGCAGAAATAAACGGTAACGGCATTATGAAAGACCCTTGCTTCGCTAAATAGGTAGTCGATCAGGTAAGTATGTATTGCAGAGTGCACACGGACATGGCACCAGATTGAACGGCGACAACGAAGGCATTCGTGGTGGTGTGAACAAGGTGACCTAATTTCAAAATTGATCAGAATTCTCAAATATCTGCTCAGCTTTTCTTGCAGCCCGCCGAGATAGCATTTCCTGAACATCGCGAGGGATGGACTACGTGGATGAGAACACCCTCACATACGAAAGTGCGCTTCAAACGTGTCTTACTACTTTAGAACAACAAAATCCTAAAGCATACATTAGCTGTACACACGAGGAATGCTCCGCGTCCTACGTTAGAAAAGGGGTGGAAATGACAACTTGTCCGAGGCCCAGCTGGATAGCGCGTAGCGGCGTTACGTAGTGTGCAGCACAAGGGCGAGAGGGAAGTGTGAGCCCAGTATTCCCTTCAAAACGACGATGATCAAGAAGTGGCAATCCAGATGATCGTGAGCGAGCCAAATTGATGTCACGACGTCTCTTGAACGCTTCGAATTCTAAAGCTAGCAGCAGACGGTGCAACTAGTAACAAAACCCATAATTAATGTTACTGGACGTTGAAGGCAAGCAGTGTGTCCGAGGCTCAGCATTGATCATGCGGCTTATTGGATATGTTCGTCAGGTATGTTTTCGACACTATCCGCTTTGGACATCGTACTACTGTACGCAGTTTCTAGGGACCAGTCTTGTCGTGGATGTATTCCTATTTTTATTTGTCTGCCTTCACATATCGTTCTGCTCACGCATTTAAGTAATGCATTGCAACACCTTGCCGTGCGAAACCTGTAATCCTGCCAAGCAATAACGAAGTTGTGCACGACTCTTCTTGAGTCCCCTGCCTTCGAGCTCCCACTCCCGCTCCCACGCAACGTCAACGTCAATGTCAGCTTCACCTACTGCCACTCCTCAATCCCAACGCAACTGGTTGCCCCGGCCATGGACATAGGCGGATGCTGACCGGGCACCGCATATAGAGCACCGTTTACCCATTCTGAATATGTATCCCTGTCCCAGACGCACCAAACTGTTCGCGTTGAAGCGGAAGTACAAGATACCCACTGTCCGTAAGAACCCGATGCAGAGGCAATTCTAGATATCAAGACCACTGACATTGGTGGCCGATGGAGTGTTGATCAAACAAGACAACGTCTGGCGGATAAGGATATACTAATCAGGAGGTGCGCGATTTCATATCCCTCTCATCCGAGTCTAACTATAGATGAACTTCGTCGCTACTTACCTGACCACTTCGATCATGAGTTCGATGCACGCTTTGCAGCTGGCTCTCAGCAGGGAATTAAGTGCGTTCCCCTGAATTGCTTCGGCCCTTGGCTTCAAGTACATTGCGACGGTAATGAAAAGTTAAATGCGCAGGCGCTTCAGAAGGGCTCCTGGGTGACCATGGCCTGGCCGGAATCCTGGACCGCATGGACACCCACCGGTGCTCAGCAATAGCAATCCTTCGCCTGACCTTTGATAGTCTTGATGGAGTTGGTTCTGGCTTTGAAACTCAAAGCAGTGATGACGAGCTCTAACGAGGTCTAATAACCTTATGGTTGCTTTTTTACACTTTGAATAGTACTAGTGCTCATGGTCGGTTCTACCCTACCTTATTGTATAATGCTTGCTGGAATGGTTACAGAACTACGGATCGTCAGACTTGGCAGATCCAGAAATGTCCGGAGGCCGGGTCCCAAATCGAACCATGAGCTCCTCGCGCGGCGTACCCTGTACCAACGGCACCGCGAGGGTTGTCACAAGTGCCGCAAAGACAGAGTGACTGTCAATTGGACACAGCGGTTACTTTCTTTCTCCTAGGCCTGGTTTTGCTCCAGTTTGAGCGGAGCAACAATACGCATCAAGCTTCAAAGCTTCAAGTTTAGCCTAGTAAATCCACTTCGCGTACCTGCCTTGCCGCCTGTTGCTCTCGCTTAGCCCGGAATCTCCCCAGCATGGGAGTGATGAAGGGTTTAGATAATCCAGAACAAAATCGCATAGGCAGGAGCTTTGAGCCTTCACGCGCACGCGTCACGACCCGTCTCAAGGTATGTGAAGCTCAGGGTCGATGGGGACATTTCCACCGGGATGTTCGGCGCTCATGAAGAACAGGAAAGCGGAATATACAGGTTACAGACAATGGAAAATGCACCCAAGCCGCCTAGAGAGAAACAGACAAGACTCTACCATGAAGCCTGAGTGGATCAAGGATAGTGTCATCCTTCTTTCGGTACGAGCATCGCCGTCAGAACAGCGGAACCCCCACGGGTCAACGAATGTTTGGACGCTGAAAGCTTCGCAGCCTTCCTCGCTTTTTCAGAGGTATCTTTAAGATAGGTTATCATCTCGTGCCTGACGGGCCAGAGATCGTCGTAGGCATCAAGCCAAGAGAGAGACGCAGCCGCCTGGAAACATAAGTACCCAACAGAAGAGACACAGAGAAATAACATACGCTTTCAAATACAAGGGAAATCTTTGCCTTGCTCTGAGAAGTGAAACATTTTGTGATATCCAGGTTTGAGTCAATCAATGATCGTATCGTGGCCTGAAGGAATGCGAGATGTCAAACGGGTAGCCGACGAAGCCGTGAATGACACTTACTTCGAAGGCTTGGCAGCGTTCCTTGTCCCACTTGACAAGATGTTTGAGCGGGTAGGTCCCAGCTTTAACGGGGCGCGGGATGCGCTCTTTATACTGGCACTCTTCCTCCGACACAGTCGGAGCCTCAGCTGAAGGGCTGACACCGCTCGCAGACAGCGTCAAGGAGGGGATGGATGGAGTCGTCGATCGTCGGATAGAGGGCGTATGCATCTGCCCTTTAGTCTGAGATTCGGGAGCGGGGGAGAATCGGACGTGATATGAGCTGTTGCGAGGCGGCAGATCCTGGTGCGCCATCACCGGAATGGCTGGGTCCGCACAGTCCAGGTTGGTTGCCGCCAGAACAAGAAACATAGGCGGGGGTGGGGGTATCGGCGATGCTAGCGCGGGTACAGGTTTGGATGGTGCGGTTGCAAGCATGGTTGGGAAATGCACGAGAGCAGAGGGGAGGACTGGAATATAACCTGTGGTCAGAACAAAAGGAGTGAGAAGCAGTTGCTATGAACAACTGAAGATCAAAAAAAGACAACAGATCGCTCAAGTGCCGAAGTGTTGTACCCCGAGCTTAGGGCGATTGTTAGGATTGTAAAGGCTGTTGCCAATCCGTGCTGGGACAAAAGCTCAGTCCATATTGTCACCCATGGCCACGCACGATGAGGACTCGCAATGGAACTGAATCTCTTAAGGTGTCCTGAAGAGTCGTTCATCAAATCATGTTATTTATGTGTCCAGCGCAATCGACATACCAGCGGTGTGAGATTTCACCATATACTTCGGATAAGCAAAGCGGCAGAGACTCTGATGCCGCTCAGGGTTTCAACACCGAATAGCGCAGATAGTCAGCGAGGAGGAATGTCATTAATGTTACTGAGGGCTGACTAGCGCTGACTAGGCGTGCCTACGCTATGTTTATCCTTATTTGCACACTTGCCTAGGACATCGCGCCGCTCGGTGTTGAAACGCTGAGCGGCATCAGAGTCACGCTGTCTGCCCTCTGAGAGCCGTATTGCCAGGTGCTTCAGCGCTTGGTGGTCGATTCAGATGGCCCAAGTCCTTCTCCTGCAAATCATATGCAGCACTTTTCGCGGTCGAGCTGTGTCTGCACTTCGAATGGCTGACTATCACCAACTTGCAGCCTATCGCCGAGAGTCTGCCCTCCTTGCTTAGACTGTTAAAATGCTGAGCGGCGACAGAGACCAGTCAGAGTCGATTCCGTGTCCCCTCTTGCGAATAATATCCTGCGCTCCATGGATCATCGCAGTTGAGCCCTCAGGCCTCAGCGCTCAGCAATCGACGGGAGGCGGCGAGCGGCGAGCACTGCCCGGACACCTCCATGCAGCATCCGTCGTTCGCTCGGTTAAGGCTACTCGGCTGGCTTGTAGGTTCCCTTCCTCCAGACCTTACGAACGCCTGCCATCAAGGCGCGGGCGTCGCCTTTACAGATCGATTCCACGTTGACGACCTCCCCCCAACCATACCTTACTTGATCTCGTTTCCCCAAAGCGTTGATCGCTGAACTTCAACGGACTTATCTTGGCTGCACAGAATGAGGATCTGGGTCGCTCGGGAGTCGCACATAAGCTACATAAAAATACTTCACCCGTACAATCCAGCGACTCGACAGATGTACTTGCTAGGAGAAATAAAGGGCACGGAGGTATCTCTCGCCAGGACACCTTTCACCTTATCATGGTCAACACTTGAATCAACAAAATTTTCCCTTGCATCCTTGCAGTCCACCGCAAATCGTATGCAATCCTCCATACGGTTCTTGTCGACGTGGAGATCGTTTGAAATTTTCTGAGGGCGATGGTGAACGAAGTGGCGTAGGATGCTGGCCATCTACACTACCCACTGCTGTAGCCGTAAATGATAAGATGAGGTTACGGGCATACAAATGAAAAGACTTACGCAGACTGGGGGCAGCCTGCATTTTTGGAACCACCAGATAGGGGATAACGCGATAACGCCCTGGGACGTAAGCGCGTAAGCGCAGAGAACTTACACAATGTACACCGCATTCATTCATTGTGAGGGTTCTGGATCTGTCACATATACATAGTCTTGCACGATCCTTTCAAGTAGTGGACGGGAAGCGAATTGCGGTGATAGACGGACGATTGTGTGAACCTCTTGAACAGCCGGTGAGAAGAATCGAATCCCTGTTGGCTGATATCAGCAGTCCCCTTGCTGTAGATTACTTTCAAGCCCCCCATGATGGATTCATCACTCAAAAAGGCGGGAGATGTATCGATCTTTCACATTCGACTGAGATTGGAACGGCTCAGAATTACTGTATCTGCGAAGACAAAGACTTCCGCAGTCTGACTCGACATGGAAACATCCGGTCGCAAGGAATGGATGTCGAAGCATCCCTCTACGGCGAAGCCATCTCTGAACAGCGCGAGGCAAGTTTGAATTTCACGGAGGCTTCATGGATATAGCGGCCTGACTCACTCAACGGCATCCCTATATGGCGAAGCCAGAACAGCGCGAAGCAAGTTTGAATTTCACGGATTGTAGGCTTCATTGATATATAGCGGCCTGACTCACTAGACGCCTTCCTGAAGAGCCACCACTGATGGAGCCTCACCATGCCTTTGCCCCCCAGCCGCCTCCATCTCACGCCATCGACTTTACCGCCTTACCTATCTATGTGCAGCAGTACCACCGTTACCTTCCACTTCATGGTGGACTGCCAGCCCCCACCTTCACATTTGACAGTGAACTAGCTTGCTCACATCCTACTCAACTGTGGGACTGGCCTAGTCAGCCGGCTACGCACGACAACCTCCTCCCACCCGTACGAGCGCCCCTCCCCACCCCTGCTACCTTAGCAGCATTGTTAGAGGGAACCTCTAGCCATCTCCGCGATGAATTGCACTCCTCGTTCAATCAGCCCCCTTTACTCCCCTTTAAAATCGCTCTCGACGAACACCAAGATACTCTTCCTTCTGGGGACACAGAGGCTATGCATCAAAGCCCAAAGAGGCATTCATGCAGCATGTGCCACAAGAGGTTTGACCGTAAGTGCTTACTTTCAGCTCTTGTAAAAGATCACTACTCACCGTTCACATCATGCTTCAGGTCCGAGCACCTTGCGAAAGGCGAGTATTTTGATCCGCCATTAACACAAAGTTTCACTAATGAACAATATCCTCACAGCATCTCTTAGTTCACACAGGCGAAAAATGTACGCCTACCAATTTCTAATTACCGTACTAACTGCAGTCAAATTTCTAGCTCACGTCTGTTGCTACTGTGGTCGCCGGTTTGGGGTTTCCTCAAACCTCACTAGACATGGCCGCAGTTGCAAAGTCAAATTAGATCTCAAATCTTCGCACTCTCCCGACGCCATCCCTATCACCAGCAATGACAACGCCGCCAGCACTCCCAGGCACAAACGTGAACAAATTCCATCTAGCTCTGACACGGACACGGCAAAACCGAAACCTAAGAGGCAGCGCCGGGCGCCATCCCCTTCGAAGTGGGTTCCACAGTCGCTACGCGACTTCAAGCTGAATCCTGTGCTGAAGTCAGCTCCTGTACCCCTTCCTCCTGTTATCCCTTCCGACACTGAGGAGAGGAATTCCTTCGATCAGGACGTTGACGTTGCACCGTATCATCCTCACAATTGGAAGGGCAAGCTGCCTGGGCCTGGGTTGTTTATCAGCCCACTCATCCTCATTCACCACACACCATCTTAACTTGATGTGCTGTGAATTGTTGTTGATTCGGCTCCTTGAGGTCTCCGGATCTGAGCATCTCCTTACAGGTCCAACACCCCATGATATGCCTTTTCTTCCTTCGCCTAGTACGAATACGAATATATCTTTTTCTTGCACCTAGCCAGCCCGGGTCATGGCTCTCAGTTATACCTTCATGATTCCCTATTTGAATATGTAGTCCCCTGTTCGTGTAGTGACCCGCTCACTCAAGAATTTTAATATTCACGCTTTGTAGTACCACTGGTACGACGAATAGAAGTTGTGCTGCAAACAGGCGATTTCTATCCCTCAAGCCTCTGTAGCGCGATAATGCCCCAATAATCTCGGACCCACAGCAAGCTACTCACGTCGTGGCTTGCCACCAGATACCCTTTCTCGCCTCGACATCATTCTCATATCGGGCAGACCTTTTGGCCCACTCAGGTTGACAAAACTTGATGTTCAGCGGATCCTCGAAGACAAGGTCCCTCTGTCTCGGTTAAGAGGGGTTGCCGTTAGGCTCGTCCCAACACTGCTTTGGTTTGCAGGCGGGCTGCTCCAACATCGTTCTGTTACACAAGGCCGATGATCATGGACAGCTGCATGCCAATATGTCCAGCTTGTGGGAAGCTACGTTCCAGTGTCCCCACTGAGTACTGAACCCTCTGCTCGTTCGCTGCACCCTTAGCAGATCCTAGGCAAATTAATTGGCAGATCATATTTTACCTGACACGACGCTACTACACTGATCCTTCCACGTCTTTTCTTGGCTGAGGGGACATCATGATGTTGTCCTCCACCTCACCTTAGCCTCCGGCTCCACGACTTTTTGCTTACATTTTTGTTGAACGTCAGGCCGTTGAATTGTCGCCTACGCACAAGGTCCGGGGGGATAAACGCTAGCCGATTGTTTAGACCTCGTATTCAAGAAAAGGATTGACAAGAGGTGGGAGGGGTGAATTAGAGTCCATGCTGAATATTATAGCGCTGCGTTGGGCTCACGTCGGCGCACCTTGGAAGGAGGAGTTCAGTAAGTGGTTCTGGCAAGTCAATTCCAGTCGCTAAGCATCTCATGTATATAAGTGAACGGGGTGAAGATGAGGTACACACCTGGGATATCATCGATCATCTCCCGACATGTCCGAGTTATCACAAGCCTTAGTGTCGCTCTCGGGAGTCTCTGGTGGCAGCAAGAAGGCGCGTGAGCTCTGCTTCTAGACGGCTGAGTACTGGCCTGACCTAATCGTTGAACACGGAAGACACGCCCGGGTGCTTTCTTTCGGGGGCTTGAGTACGTTGACCAAGGCCAGGGACGAAGATCTGCGAAAGAGGCCGGGATTTCGGCATCGAACTTCGAGACCCACCTACGATTACCGCTGTGACTATGCTTCACTATCGTCTGCCAATCTATGAGGTAACAAAGTCACTGATGATTACATTACAACTGAAGTCATCTTGCCGGACGAGGACTCTACATCTTCTCCATCAAGTGTCCGATCAACAAGAGTGAACGAAAAAAGTAGTACGCGAAAGCGATATCGCTGATGTAGAACCAAAAAGCTCGGTGCTGCTCGACTAGCATCGTCTCCATGGTCGCGCTAAGATTTTCAGTGCGCACAGTCGGGTGAGGATGATGTGCTGAAGGGGGCCAGCTGCTACAATCGGGAAGTGCATCTATTGTCCATATGTCCATCCTTGTTTGCGATATAACTAACAGAGGTTGGCGACCGTGGACTGGGGTTCAGCATGGTCTTACCTGCGAAGGATGGAACAATTGCCACCAAAAGACAAAACTTGGCACAAGACGGTGGATAACAATGTCAGTTGTGCCATATGCATCCCACGCGAACCATCGATCGCGTAATGAAACAAAGCTACGTCCCGTAACGGTCGACTCCCAATTCAAATCCCTATGGAGACTACCATCGACATATGCTCGGTGTGATGACCGGAAAAAGCGATAGAACTGGCAGATTCTGGGCCAGCGCCGTCCGAAGGAAATCGAACTGCTAGATAGGTAAACTTAAATCTCCGTCAGTTGTATGTACAATTGGATGGGTAGCATGATAACAAGGAGCGAAGTCGAAATCAATGAACGGGAATGTTGCTACTTCACTTCCGGCCCACAGTATATAAGGCGACGCCTCCGAAGGGGGAACGGACAAATCTTAGCGTCGTAGCTGCACGGTGTTTAAACACTGTGTGGTACATACACTATACCGATGGACGAACAAATCCCAATGGTCCCGCTCAGTCGCTTCGTTGATCAAGATGACTCGATGGATTCCGCGGCGGAGGAAGTCTCCTCCGAGGCGGCCGTCGTACAGGCCCTCGACCTCGACCTCCAGCGCGATCCAGGAGGGATGGAGGTCGATGGCTTTCCATACCCCCCCTCTCTGAGGCGAGGTAAGAGGGCTCTTGGAGTTGATGATGCTCCAGCCGAACTGGATCCACTCGAATCCGGATATGTAAGAAGGCCGGCGTCGGCTGTAGGAGCTATCTTCAGCTGGCTCACACCTCAGCAGCCAACGATCGCGAGCACGTCGTCCTCAAGGGAGCTTGTGCTGCACTCATCATCAAAACAGGTGGCGGGCCAGCCATCATCGACGCAGCTGGCACCACAGTCATCGTCAAAACAGCTTGTCATTCCGCCGCTGCCACCTCAGCTTCTTCATTCTTTGTCAAAACAAGCAGCAATCCCGTCGGCACCGTCGAGCCAGCTCGTGCATTCCTCGTCATCGAAACAACCAGTGGCAACCGCAAAGAGGTTTGCAGTGGCGGGACCTGACTGGGACAAGTTCGATAAGGTGAGGCAATGCATTCAAACCAATGGAAACACACTCACGAGTATTCACAGTTGTCCCAGAATCTAGGGCAGGAGCGGGCCAGAAGTACAGGTCTGAGTAGTGAACTTCATGACCTAAGAGTCCAATCAGCAGCGGCAGTGAGTGAGACCAATACCGTGGCGGGACAGGACTAAGAGGCGCATAGCTTTGTCAGGAAAAGGAGAATACGCAAAAGTTACAGATGAATCTCGAAAAGTCCAGCCAATTAATGGAAGATCTTCAGCAGACCAATCAACGACTGGCTACGGAGAACGCTACAGTGACTCAAGCTTTGAGCCAGAAGGATGAAGAGGTGCGAGGTGTCATAAAGCAGGTAGACCTAGTACTGGAGAGAGCGAAGGAGACAAGTGGAATCATTCAAAAGCTTGAAGAGCAGGTAATACGATTGACGCTGTCGAACCAGCAAGCAGAGCAGGCACGCGAAAAAGCACAGATAGAGTTGGACCGACTTACGGTGGAGCGGGCGACCTATGTTGACGATCGATTCAAACAAGTGAAGTCCACCTTCGAACAGCTAGTGACGCAGAACGACATGCTGGCGGCTGCTTTGAAGGAGCAGGAAAACCAACGACTAGGCTGCGAGCGGCTGGGTGAAGTGCCGCTTCCGAATAAGCACACAAATTTACCAGCACCTCAGCAGCTCGAAGGGAACTTCATGGACATCGACCAGCAAGGGTCAGTGATGCAGGATATGGCGACGAAGAATCCTCTTTGTCTCGCCGGAGCCGAAGCGCCCTTGCGAGGACACGAGATGTTGCTGCCCATCCAGACGGCCGCTCAACACGAAGATCAAACCCGACAAAACCAGGGACCGACAGGGACCGACAGAGCTGATAATGCAGCTCCGTTTTCGGCGCTATCGGGTACGATAGCCCCGAATAACAATAATTGCAGCCCGGCTAGCTCAAGCCAGGGACCGCCAGACCCGGTCCAGAGGGTACAGTCCACGCTGGGCATCAGTTTCTCGTGGATGAATCCTCAGCTAGTGCCCACATTCGCGACCGCCCAAGCCAAGACCACTCGACGAAAACAACGGAGTGAAAAAGTTATTCAAGGCCAGGGCATCGCCATCCCTCAATTGATAGTACAGGATACGGGGACAACGGCTCAGGGAGGGGTCGAGGGGAGTAGCGTTGATCTGCAGCAATCAAGCGCCCCGGCACTGGATTCCAGGACCGTAGATTTGATTGTTCAACAGGTGCTGGCTGTGCTTGGAACAAAGGGTTTGAAAACTCACCAGACAAGGTCAAGGCATGCTTGGAGGGAGCCCATCAAAGCGGAGGCGATCTCTCAGGACGACCACTGCGCTTGGATGGCATCCATTCGTGAACTCTGGAGGAAGTTATACAACATTGACCAGACTTCCGACTTCCTCACTTACGAGCCAATCGACTTAGCCATAGCAGAGCGATGCAACGCAGGCCAAATGGAGGTGCCAGAGCAGTGCTGGACGCTGGACTTCTCAGAGCAATGGCTAAAGTCCCGGTGGAACCTGACCATCCTCAAGCGCATGGTTGATGCAGTACACACGGCGAGGAACGACGGAGGAGGTTGGGGATTGCCTGACGTCTCCGACGAATATTTGATGAGCCTCCTCCAGAATAGGCTGAAACAAAGTCAAGAGGCTTGGAAGTCAATCCAGCCCAGACTCCATCCAAAAAGCGATCGATTCGAAACGCCAGCTGAGGCAAGAGACAGAGTCATAAAGCAAACTCAGATGACTCAGCAAAACAAGGCTCGCAGGTCTGCTAGGTATAGGGTAGGTCGTGTGTCCTCTCGTAGCATGGGATAGAGCTGACTCGCGAGAAGAAACACAAAGATCGCTTGAACATCCTGAAAACAGTCATGGAGATCGAGGGAAAATGCGGCAAGGATGTCACGGCGTGGTCATACTTGAAGGACGTTGTGGAAAAGCTGGGCGTCAACGGGATGTCCGACGAGGAAGACGACGTGAGGGAGATGGACGGAGCGCCTGTGAATGTCTTCAAAATCCTGCGTTGTCCTTGGCGTGCCGAGTTCGTTGAAGATGATATGAGGCGGATAGACCGCTTGGGGGATCAGCCGGGTATGCGTGCACCCAAGGGAGGGGGTGCCAGGCGTCCCAGGATCACGGCAGTGGGGGCCAATCAGCAACGGATCGATAGCCACCTTCCAGCACCCAAAAAACTGCCCATCCAACTATACAACGCAGAATGGTTGAAACAGGAGTCGAGATACAAAGGGCAGGGTTGGGAGGATAGGGAACTAAAAGTGGTTAGGGATGAGTTTAAGATCCTTAAACTTCAGACAGAGAACGCACCTGCGTGATGCGTAGCGACAATGTACGTCCTTACAAGGTGTGTGTCAAATACAACGCAAGCGGTTGGACATGCCAAGTCGGTCACGGCTGCAAGGGAAACAACCATAAGTGGCCTTGGAGGCCGTTCAGTCGCTTATTATTTTTGGAATCAAGATAGGGTTCGCGTTTGACATAACGGACTGACAAGCTGTTGAAGCGGTCCGTTGAAGACTGCTCCGCACGATAGAGAGAAACAGACGTAGGTACATGCGTGACCCGGCCCATGGCCACCGCAATACAGCAGGCGCAGGCGAAGGGAAGATAGGCAGTGGCTGGATCCAAACTATGATGCGGGTCATCCGCATCTACCGTCGGTTTGAAGGGCTCACCCGCGGTGACCTATGGGTGCGCTTCATATTGACAAACTCTCCCTACGCCCGTGCAGCGCTGAGAGTAGACTCCATGTTGAATCACGGTCCCGTTCTGCCTTCTGGGCTCGCTCAACCAACGGACGCCATGACCGAGTCGACATCGCCGCCTGCGCCCTCCGGATCCCTGCGACTGTTGCTGGAACTCTCTCCTTCTCCTCCTCCGGCGTCACGATAAAAGAAAGGGTTGACCCCGTTCCCGTAGGATGCATCCTTCAACTCGGATTTCACCGATGCCTTCACCTGAACGGACGTCGGCCACTTCCCATAGCATGGATTCGAAACGTCGAGGTCTTCAAACATGCAACCCAACGGAGCAGAATCGCATATCAAGTGACAGTGGCTCCAGAAATAATAAGTCATGGAGCATCAAGTCAACAACAACAGCTCGACCACCCAATGATTATCCTCCGGAAGTACGTTTACATGCCTAAACAGGGTGGAGAACAGTGTTATGCGTACAACGAGCCAGCCTATGCGCCATCCACTTCCTAATGATTTTCCATATTCTTGAATAGCAGAATGGAACCTCGAAGCCAAGGACTAATTTGAAGGAAGAAGTCCGACTGAAGGTAGTGGGATATGGCAGCCCTCTTTCGTCAACCAAAACTTATGCCTCCAGATAGCTTCCCAACTGAGCATCACCCAGCTGGGCAACGCGATAGATGAGCCTTCATTGCAGCCTTCGCAGAAGCATTAGACATCGATGTATCTGCCTTGACCCGCCGCAAACGAAGGCGAACTTGGCGTAGAGTGATCCGATGAAGATGATGAACACCATATGACGCCTGCGAGTGTGACAGTTTGGTCTACAACCGAGCAATTCGGAGGAGTCGAATCTCAGCTCCCAACCCGACTCATCGTAATCGATATCCCGCATAGCTTCCGTTCACAGCGGAAGCTATTGCGACGAGGCAGCGTGATGGTGTGCGGTGGCCTGGTTCGTGAACCACACGGCAGGCGTGCACGATTCTGAACGGGACAGCGGAAGAAAACCAACCAATGTAGTGTCCGGGGAAGGATCCAGTACAGATAGCAGCGCATTCCAAGACAAAGTCAAGGGTGCTGGAAGAAAACAACATGAGACGGATCGGATGAACAGTGCTAGACTCACTGCCGTATGCGTGGCAGCGTCTCAGCATCCCAGTGTCGAATACCAGGATGTTCTTTTGCGGAAAATATGCCCATGCCCAACCGAAACACAACCCCGCAAACTGATTGCAGGAGCTCGAGGGTATGTACACGGTGGCGCATCTAGGCTGTCACTATGCAAGTGACAAGTATCGCATTCACGTTCATATCGTGAAGTGTCATGGAGTCCTGCGCGGCGTTGGCATGAGTACAGCAAGGTCTCGGAAAACGAGACCACCAGGGCTGGTTCACGTTGAACTCGTGAAGCTATGACGCTCCTTATGAGCGGGATGGAGGTGTTTCTGGGCGAAGGCGAAGGCGTGGGACCCATACCCTTCGGAGTTTAAATCCACACTTGAACCACTAAGTTCGAGCTAAGTCAGGTTGCGATGAGGGGAACTGCGGTGCTGGCTCGTCCATTCCGCCCGAGTCTCGCTGTCGAGACATTCTTTCGTACGATTGCGGAAGTATTATGTCACCTGCAGACATACTGCATTTATATAAGACAATAATTTATATGGTGCACCGCTCGCCCCCCGCTCGCCCGTATACGTCTCTGGGATTAGAGACTACTCGGACCATCTAAATTAAACGAACCTCCAAGGTGCAGTCCACCTATGTACAGCGGTGAACCACAAGAGTGTTAGTTTTCTTTTGCGCCAGGTTTTCTACCCGTCTTACTGTTTGGTAGTTATGGCCTCAGGCCCTCCTGACCCGGCTCCTGATCATGCCGACTCCGTCCAAAGTTTCTCCTCCATTCGTCGAAGTGATTAGCCTCGTCAACGTTGCCCTCCAGGTAGTCTAATCCCCTGTTTAAGGTCACTTTGTACCTTACTCTGCCTGGCGCGGACGAGCTTCTCGTTCCGCTCCCGAACTCTATAACACAGAGCTTGACATTCGTAAGTCTTGCGCCTTTATACCATGCTGGTGCTTCAGTCAGGCTAATTCTCAGGCCCAATTGGACCATTTCGACATACGCGAAGAGGTGATTAAGTTCCACTAGATCTCACTATGGTCCCTAATGTTATCTTCACCATAATAGAACTCATTCACGGCCGCAACCTCCCAGCGGCGTTAGCTAATTCTCCCAATCTGCACACACCGTCCTCCCACCATGATGCTGATCGCTTTGAGGCCTTGGGCCCATCACGCCGTAATCAACAAGCATTACCTCCGCCGTCGGATTCCCGTCTACAGGACATGGCTTTCCGCCAGCTACATCCTCGCGATGCCCCATCTGTCGTTGTGGATTCTCAGAACCTCATGACATTTCTTACCTCAGCCGTGCGTTCTACAACAAATGGCGCTCCGACTGAGCAATCTGGAGCCTCTTCCGCTCCTTCTGGCCCATCCAATCCTCCTTTGCGTGCTGTCCCAGCGGATCCTCAGGAGCACAATGCTGGTGGGTCAGACCTTTGCAAACTGATCATAGAATTATGGTTAACCTTACCAAGGTCCTTCCAATGGCAGGCTTTTCTCCCGCTTGGTCACTAACCCTGTTAGTTTCGTCCAAAATATTGCTTCGCAAAGCCGCTTCCCAAGCATTGCGCCGGGAGCCCTGGACGACTTCGAAAACCCCCCAGTTTCGCGACAGGATCCCCATAGCCATACAATACGTGTTGCCCAAGGCGCCCTTGACCCTGAGCATCTGCAAAGTGAGCAGCCCGCCCAAGGTAGGCGTAATGAGTGGTACTCTCGCCTTCATAATGAACGCTATGGGATTGAAAATCCTCGTGTCCCTGGATCATTTCAAGAACTGGAGAACCCACAGCAGGGACGAGCGATTCCGCTACAAAGGGTAGTGACTCCACCGCAAGAAACAATAATGCCACCGCAAGCCGTGGTGTCCCCACCACAACAAGCAGTGATTCCACTGCAAGAAGCAATGATTCCGTCACAAGCAGTCGTGATCCCACCGCAAGAACTCGATCCTGATGATGTCCAGATGGACGACCACTCCCAGAGACCCCCCTCTGTCGCAGCAACTGAAGGCGTGCGTGTTGCAGCACCTGTCGAGAGAAGTCTGGATACTAGTATTGAGCAGCGTCTCGCGCAACTGTGTGAGCGGATTGAAGGCCTATCCAATGCCATAGTCGCAGATCGAGAAGCCATGGGCCAGCTAAGGACCGACTTCGAGCGCACTACTGAACACCTTCATATGATGCAACGCCGTCCTGATCAGAATACTGCGAGACGCGAAAATATCAAGTAACCCGAGCCGTAGACATCCTGATACAACATTCCTCGCTGTATGTTGATCTCCTTTGTGATTTTCATGATCAGCAGTGTTAATTCCCTTCAAATAGAGTCAAGTTCGAAGATTTTTTACTTGGCTAGTCGGTGGAAAGGCACATTTACTTCAGGTCACTGTTGGCGCAGACGAAGCCCAGCACTATGCTCATGTCTGGAATATCGACGATGGGCTAACTGCGGAGGACTGCTGCGATGAGCAGCACTTTAGATATGACCTTCTGGGATCTCCTAGGAGCCCTTGGAACCGCTCAGCAGCTAGGGTTTTCGCTAGAGCATTTCAAGCATGGGCACGTGCTGACCTCGATCCTATCACGGTGATGAACGCATTCTTCACTTGGGTGAAAACGTTACAGGCAACTCACCGTAAGTCGCAATTGACAAATGTGCAGAAGCGCCACGCAGAGTCAGTAAATAGACGTAAAGGAAGGAAGAGGGCCGTAAGTACATGTCTCTTTATGTATGTGACTTGCATTCACGATTCTTTAGTTATTCCATCTGCGTCTGGACGCTGCACAAACCCACCCACTTCTTCGGCATCATGTTCCCATCCTCCAACGCCTTGGCGCAGATGGGATGTCGAGTGATGAATCGGATACAGAGGTTGAACCGACCCATCACCGCCCTATCCGTCCTATCTACCGAGTTGTTACCCCCTACTGGCGCTCCCACGAGGTTGGGCAATGGTTGGAAACTTTCGACGTGGTTCATCTATTCTCGCGTCGGGTGCGAGACGACTCAC
Organism: Pleurotus giganteus; assembly: GCA_032158425.1. Taxonomy (NCBI): domain Eukaryota; kingdom Fungi; phylum Basidiomycota; class Agaricomycetes; order Agaricales; family Pleurotaceae; genus Pleurotus; species Pleurotus giganteus. The sequence continues at coordinate 1,986,852 of JAPEHR010000001.1, read as the reverse complement.
GCGGACAATATCCTCGCCTGCGTTCTCGCAATACAGATATCATTAATCCCAATGCAAAGCCTGTCCCATAATTGCCAATCAATGCTTACCGTGCATCTTGGCTATCAGTCCAGCGACATGTAGACTTTGTTGTTCGCCCACTAGACCAGGAGTATCCCTTCCAACATGAGAATGGGGTAATTCACGCAGATAACTTGGTGTTTCGGCGATAGAGCAGATATATTCATTGCAAGTTTGTGACGAAGCCCTGTATGTGGAGGACACTGAGTGTGACGATAGTAGTGAGGTCCGAGCCGACGTTCACTTACTTTAGCACACCATAAGCTGACAATTTAGATTGATTTGATCCTGTTCTGTGAAGTGTTCAGATTGCGCGTTGCAGTCGAGCGGCATGTATTCACGTAGGGGGTCCCATTATGAATTACGGAAACAATGAATTATAATAGTACGTATACGACTACAGGTGAGGATCGGCAGAGGGGAACAAAACGCACGAGTAAGAAGCCCAACTTAGTCATCTTCATCGCCATAGTCATCTTCGTCATTGTACCTATCAGTGTACACCGTGGGGGCTATGGGAGAAGTAGGGGACTTGGAAGTAGATGCTATTGCCTCACTCTGCGCTATCGCCTCACTCTGCTTCTCGGTGACCCGGATGATGGAGTTGGGATCGGGGTAAGTCTGGGGTTCATAACGGAAGAGGGACTCCACTGCTTCACGAGGGACTTGGTTAATTTCGTTGAGCAAGAGTTGCATCTCTCGCCCAAAGACCGCATGGTTCTTGTTGTGAAGAACCCAGAAAAAGCCAAATGGCTGAGCATCATCTACATCATCAAGGGTTACTCCCTGGCGTGCAAGCTCACGTGCAGCGTCCGTGTAACTGAATGAATCTTGAGGAGCAACGGCCTCGACAATTTTGGTAGGGGAGATAGTAGTTTCCTCGTCATCGTTAACAAGGCTTCGATAACGCCCCGGAAATGCCAGCAACTCAGCGCACGCCTTGAACCACTGACCTCTAACTGCCCCAACGTCCAAGTCATGTCCATCAAGATGGGGTGCACGAGAGGCCACGAGTACGTAACCACGGACTTGGCGAAGCTTGATCCCTGTGTGATTCTTAGGCCTATGGATGCCTGGCGTGGAGGAAACGGCTCGAGGGGAGACCCAAAAGTAGTGTCCCCACTCAGTGTCAGGTGCATTCCATTTAGGCCGAGGACATGACTTTGGCTTTCCTTGAGTCCTGCGACGAGCGACGTGCCCAGAGCCTGGACGCCGTGGTTGAGATTCAGGATGCTGCTCCTTGATCCACGCAGGCCGTCGCCAGTTAGCTCTGAGGTGCTGCATCCAGGGTAACCACTGATTTGTAGGCATCAACTCCGTACATTTAACCCACGAAATAACATAGGCCAGCGCCCGAGAGTTCCCTTGTTCATGAGCAAGCTCCATATATTGCTTTACTTCACTGACACATTTTGGTATGCCTTCACCGAAAGGCACATCAGACGGTGGCGGTAGGTTCATCCCTTCGTTTGTCAAGGCAAGGTCGATGTCGGAGCCCGCTCGCCATTTACCGTCCACCAAGGAAACATGAGCACAAGTAGGAACATATTCGGGAGGAATTCGCCATTCCGCATTGACAGGCTGAATCTTGTGAGTGACTTCAATTGTGGCAATCTCTGGCTCATCGTGGTCGGGTGGGATGTATCCGTCTTCGCTATGTCGAGGACTGAACGATAATGGCGAAGACGCGCGGCCTGGGTCAACGGGGGATTGGGAAAGCCGTGGAGCTAGCATGTTTGGATGAGCACCAGGGGCGAAATTTACACATGGACGACTTACAAACAGTCCTACGACGTTTGGGTTTTCCAGTGATTGCAGTGTCTTCGCTGGGAGCTGGGATACAGGTGAGCCAACAAGCCGCCCTCATTGACAAAACCACTAACATCGGGATCGACCACGCTTCTGGCTCGGACCCCCTTCATTAGAGGGAGCTCCAAGTGATTTGTGGCCGCCTTGTTCAAGCCACCTATGGACGAGGGTCGGGAAGAGGTCAGCACACACAACAGGGCGAGATTCCGAAATGCACCTAATCTTCTCTTCTAATCTTTTGCCATTCATGCGCTCAGCTGCAAGTTGGTCCTCTAAGTAGGCCCGATCACCCCTGATGCGTCCAAGATCGTGATCAAGTTGCCTAGCCGAACATGATATAGCGATGTCAGCCTAGGGACTAGAAATACACACTTAATATCGTCCTCTAAGCGCCTACGCGATGACCTCTCATGTCTGAGGTCATCTTCGATCGCATCACAATTGGACGAAAGGCGGCTGATGGGAACATGAGACAACACAATGCGTGATAGATGCTCAAGTACAGCCTACCGATTGCTTTCGGTCAGAGTCTTGAGGGTCGACCGCTCACATTCCAGCTTCCGATAGAGGTCGTCATTGTTGGCCTTGAGGTTTCTAGGCAAAACAGTATGGTTACACCAGATCGCGAGTATGCTAGTCATGCGTACTTGTTGCTATCGAGCAGGGAGGCGACCTTGTCGTGGGTAACGCTAATGAGAAATCATCCGTCAAGGAGTTGTAATAAATACTCTGAGGTCACTACTCACCTAGCCTCCCCTTCAAGCTTCCTGCGCATTGACCGCTCTTGTTCTAACTCTTCGCTATTACCACTGTCATCCAGGCGCCTAGGAAGTGAGGGACTGCGTCGTGGCACATAGAATGATGGCCCATACTTTCTAGTTTCTTGTAGTGCCGAGCGGGATTGACTTGTGTGGTGGGTTGGATTAAGCACCCCGATAATTAAAACAAATACGCACGATAAATCCTGGTCTATCTTGGCGTACGATGCGTTCAAGTCTTCAAGGCGCTGTGTGAGCGCAGCTTTATCACTGACAAGAAGTCTACAAAGGGATCTCAGCAGGGAGGTCTTCAACCAGCGACTCATGCCTACTCGTTGGTATCTTCTAGCGACTTAATTGTTGAAGTCAAATGACTGAACGACACTTCATTAAGAGGAGCGTTAGTGGATAGTCATACGCACATTCGCTCCCTCTCTTCGACCGCACGCAACGACTGCTGTTGTTCAAGTTCACTCTCGAGAGCACTACAGGTGATTAAGATTAGTCAAACGGCTGCTTAGAGACGCGATATCGTACCCAACACGTTGTGTATTGGCTACGATAGTAGCTTCTGCCGATTCCAACAGTTGTGTGAGTCGGCCTCGTTCAACGAGATCAAGAGAAGATGGTCCTTGGGCAGACTTCGCTGCATCAAGTTCCTTCTGCAAGGTGGCATTTTGAGTCTCGAGGACGAGACTGCGGTCATGAGCAGACTTGGCTGCATCAAGTTCTGTTCGCAACGCAGAAACTTGAGTCTCGAGAGCGAGACTGCGATCTTGAGCAGACTTGGCTGCCTCAAGCTGAACGCGCAAGGCAGAAATCTGATTCTCCAGGAGAAGAAGTCGAGTTGGGGCGTTGACCAGGGATGAGCAGAGTTCACGTAGACCACTCTCGTTCGCTCCCCAACAACCTGATATATGGACAAGAAAATTCTCGCAAGACTGGCATGAGCCCTTGTGGCAAGGAGAGCCCATAATTGTCTGGTGCCACAGAGAGTCGCCCTTGGGTGGATTGTGTTGCATGTTGGCAGTGTTGACTAGAAGTTGACAGAATTCCGAATTCCGAATCCGAAGCGGAAAGTGAAAATGTCACGTGAGCAGCTTGCCATGATCTAATCTTATCATTGTCATATATCGGACTCAAGGGTTTCACAAACCCTCTCCCCACAAAATATACAGCTGACCTAAACGGGGCCTCCAGGAAGGAAATTTGAGTTCAGAGCATCCTTCCGGACCCGGTGAGGTAGATATGCAGCTTGTTCGTTTCAGCCACCTCTTCACGCGCTGACCCTTAATATTAGTGACATGTCCAAGCGATGCACCCTTGGTCGCACCACCACATGGGGGATTGCCTGACGGAACCGAGACCTCTGAAGCATGGCACAAAAGCAAGACGCGAGCATCATATAAGACCGACCTCGAATATTCAAAGCCCTCACAAAGAACCGGCCTGAGAGATGCCTCCACACGTCCATCATTTCAACTACGACAGACGCCGTGCCATTCCATCTAGAGGGGGAGCTCGATACACGCCAAGTCACAACAATGAAGAAGGTAAGCGACCATCGAACTCTGCATGCGTGGAGGCTCATTCGTCTGGCGCCGGGCCTCACAGGTCGATTCACTCCAGTTAGCCGCGCCAAACGGCCTGAGCGATATGCTCGTCGTGACACATTAGCATCAGCGATAGTCTTGAAGAACGATGCTGGAACGTCGAGTTGTGAACTCGACAGTCAGTGTGAAGATGAGACCAACGAGGTACTCAATGGCCCGTGTGATGGGACCAATGAGGAACCCGATGGCCAACGCGAAGGTAAGTTTACCCACACTTGAGTGCACTGTTTGATCACTGACGCCCACAATTCTGTAGAGGATATTGACGACATGACAGTTGGGCTTCAGAGTCGTTGGCCATGGTATCAGACCGCGAAGGCTAGGGGAGAGGGCTCAAAGGGGGCGAATCATGCTCGCCCGCAGACAACCTGCCTTAGCAATGAATCCTCTCAGACTTGGGAGGGAGGAGGCTCCGATTTGGACCCGCTCAGTGCGCTCGAACTTTGCATTCGCGTCGAAAGGCTCGCGAATGAAATAAACGAAAAAACGAGGGAGTTTAATCGTACGGTCGCGAAACTACGGGCAATGGTCGTTGCTAAATATGGGATGTAGTACTGGATTGAAAGATTCGTATATAGTGCTGGCACATATCTAAACTATTTGCATTGATCAGGACTGCTATATTTATTCACAACGTATAATTCTGACCTTAAGAATGCGCCGCGTTCGCGCGCATGGCTGAGTTTGGTGGACTCCACCGGAATGAGGCTTCTGGTGCTGTTAACCGGGTTGACGCGTGTGCAACAATTTATCCAAGACGATACACATGGTATTTGCATGTTATCGCAGGTAATGCGCTCCCCGCAGTTTCCTGGGGATGATGGCCCAAATGTTCAATGAACTCGACCCTCTCTTCCCTTTCTAGTCCAACATTTTTGTACTCGGACTTGGGCCGGAAGCATAGCCAATTGGGCTTCCAGACAAGCCCTTACACGCAAGAGGAGGGAGACAAGCAGGTTAATAAATACCGACTACGAAGGTAATATAGGCACTAGAATGAAACACGATGCTGGTAGACAAGAGAGCGTAAAATCTGGGAAGAGTGAGAGCAGATGATAACGTATATAGTCAAGACAGTCCATAGGGTAGAGCATACGCGCGTTGCGGCGGAAAGGTGGATGAAGGGGAGCTTCGGGAGAGCGCACAACGTAAGCAAGTCAGAGGGACCTGGACTCAGGTAAAGAATGGTAACCACGAAGAATAATGGTAGCAACGATGAAGAAGAATATATTGTGAATCGCGAGGTAGGACGGGGGCGAATTCCTGTGAATGTCCACGCATAGATAGACGGGCATAAGGTGGTCGAAAAGGTAACGGACGAAGAGAGGATCGAGATTCATCAACTCGCAGTAGCCGTGGAGGAAACCGTCGCTTGACTGAGCCAATTCTCTTCAATGCCGGGTCGAAGCAATTGGGAAGGGAAGGTGGTAGATCCTGACTTATGTCTGGCGTCGGTCAGGATTCGAGCCATTACAGTGGATTAACCACTTGTAGTGGTGGTGATGCATAATCCTACGTCACTAATAAGTGACACCTGGCCGACAGCGAACATTAGTCTCGACAACGAGACCTGTCTCGAGCTCTAAGCTTCAAGCTAGCTCGAGCTACTTGGGAATTAGGGAGCATGAGAATGAGAAACAGCCTCAACCGGCATCCGCTAGCTTACCAACTTTTTCTCACGCACGGCTGTTCACACGTTCACGATTGAGACGCCGTGCCAACTGTGGCTGCGTTGACCAGGCCTCAACGGCGCACCCAAATGTCTCGAACAACGAGACAGTACCGCTTTGGTGAAGCATCACGCGCTGCAAGTAGTTCACCACCAACCCAACTTTGAACTAATCGCAAAAGAGGAAAACTCCTCTAAGTTGCGGCATTGAGTCTAAGTACTGCAACGATTCCTTTGTTGAGCCACATGGCTTTATCGCAAGTCTTTGTACCTCCCCGCCTTAAATATTCCTCGACCTAGCGAGGACTATCTTTCATTTACGCACTCCCGCCGCCACTCCATCAGAGATGGTGTACCCTGCGGTAGCAGCCATTATAAGCTTGCTTGCCAACGGACACGAAGCCACTGGCCTGGAGTCTACACCCAATCATGCGGCGACCCAGTCTGCTGAAGCCGTCGCCATATGTGGCGAACAAAATCTCGGATTAGCGGGCACTAGTCCTGCGGACGATCAGTCCTCCGAGATTTTTTCCGTTTGCGACGACCAAGACGACACGAGCGGGCAGTGTGATGACACTCTGCGCTCCACGACGCCGACCCCGTCGTCTCAACCCGCCCAAGATCAAGGAGTGGCGGACAACAGCCCTGAAGCAGCTGCGGACGATCAGTCCTCCGAGATTCTTTATGTTTGTGATGACCACGACGACACGGGCGGGCAGCGTGACGACACTCTCCGTTGCACAACGCCAACCCCGTTGTCTCAAGCTGCCCAAGGATTGCCAGACAGAAGTGCTGAAGCTCTCGACCCGTCCTCCCAGACTCTCTTCCTCTCTGGTGAAGTCGACGATCCTTGCGGACAGTCCGAAGCCGATCCAAGTTGTGCAAACTCGGGCGCAGAGATATTCCCATCTTCGCCCTCAACTGTCGAAGATCAACGCCCTTCTCTTGTTGAGCCTGAAGATGCATTAGATGAGTCCTCGCGATCTCCACATCCCATCCTCGATGTACTATCTACAGTCAACCCTCCCGCCCTAGTTGATATGACGCACCAGTCATCCCTTTCATCCGCACCCGTCCCTCACATCCCTCCCACTGATGCTTCCCTTACCCACGCAATGGAGTCGCTCACCCTGGATGCCCCGAGCAGAGGTTCAGTGGTTAAACTAGCCTCAGCGCTCTCTCACATGACTTTGGACCCCCACTTGCTTACCGTCTCCCGCTTTCGTCATTCCGAAGGATGGGAAGAAGTCAACGAACTCTCCCACAAAGTCCAAGAACTCACCCGCTTGGTTCGTCTTTTGGTAACCCTGTATCCCTCCCTCAATCATATTTGTAGCTTTCCACAAGTTCCCTCGGTCACCGGGAGCCCTCCGCTCAGACTGGCGAGGCGGCCGAAGTTAGTCTGTCCTTGGCTCCTCGTTTATCCCTCAGGTCCTTACTTTTGTCCAGCTTGCCATGATTACCAGTCGTTGTGAAGCGGCTGAAAACCTTACCACTAAGCTTAAGCGGGAGATTCAGAGGCTCAAGAAAGAGGTCTGGCAACTCCATCTCCTAGCTCTTTCATCAGAATCTGAAAGTTTCCTTATAGCTAGACGATTCTCAATCGCGCGAGCGCGAGGTGTTGAGCGACCAACACCGCCTTCAACAGAAGGTACTCAACTTGAATCCACCATGTGGCATTTATTGACTGACCCTTACTCAGATCAACGGAGATTCCGCACGAGCAGCGGCTGTTCATGAGCGCCATACATCTCAGGTCAGATCGTCCCGTCACTGGGCCGGCCTCGCTTTTCAATGCCTCCATTTTGCTCTAGGTGCTCGCACTTACCAAGGAGAAAGACACCCTCCTCCAAGAGCGTGATAAGTCTCATGATGAGGTCAGTTATTGCTTCTCCAGCGTTCAACTGATGACCTAGGCTATTCAGATACTCAAAGCGGTGGTTTTGGGTAATCACACCCTGCAGCAGGAGGTAAATAGATACCCTGTATGACGTATGCGCCACCCTAACCCTTCGTCCTAGCTGCGAGATTCTGCCGACAAAGATTCTGTAGAGAAGAGTGCTCTAGCCACTAGGGTGCGTGGAATGAATAGACTTTGTACGGGTTCTATGTCTTATGGGCATCGCCTCCCAGCTTTTTGAACAAGGCCAGACCATAGCCAGTCTCCTCACGCAGAGAGACGCCATTAACTCCTTGGCAAGTTCATTTGTCTGCTAGCATTCTTACCTCACTTAACTCGCCAATATTAGTGCACTGAACTTAGGCACACCAATTCTGCCCAAGTTCAAGATCTTGTAGCCCATGTCACCGTCTGCCGTTTAATCGTTGGTTCCTATATCTGACGCTTTCCCTAGGTCGACGCTCTTCGTGAATGCCTGGAAAAGGCTCATTGTGCGTCCCACACCGACTGGTCTCAGCTTGAGCTGGCCGTTACAGCGGAAATGGTGCGTGGCGGTGGTTTTCACTTTATATAACGTCAAACGTAACAATATGCAGAGAAGGCTGGAGTCCGAAAAGTTCCATGCACTGACCTTGGCATCATGCTGCCTCCATCTATTGGCTCCATCAACAGGCGCCGACTTGGAAGAGCTTACAGCCAAATTCCCCAGTTTAGTGAGTCTGTTTTTGCCTTTCGCTTTATCCTTCCTAGCTTAGGGATATTGTAGCTCAATCTGGATGTTGCATCACCGATTTGGATGACGGTTTGTCACCCGATCTCTGTTACAGAATCTATCTGATGGTCTACAGTATTTCGCTGTCATCCATGATGCAATCGCGAAGACTCGTCACTGTGCAGTGCCAAAAGAAGACGTAAGCCATTTTCGCATTCTAAAAGGTGTTGGCCTTTTATTAACATCTTTGGGTAGTGTAGCACCAACATGACGTCTCAACATGTCGCCACTACTGCCTTTATTCCAGCGCTCACTTTGCTCGAGACTCAAGTCTCTACTTTGCGAGACGTGGTCGAAGCTCTGCAGCCCGCAAGAGACCGTAGTCTCGAGATCGAGACTAACGATGTCGTTCTGCAGCAATAGCTTGGACCTGCTCCAATCGCCTCTCTCCGTGCTGAACTTTCTGAATCGCAATCTTCTGTAGCCAGCCTTGAAGCGGAACTGAACGCCCTTCGCCAGACCACGCAAGATCAGAGCACACGCTTGGCAGAAGCTAACACCCAACTCCTTGACGCACGAGCCGACCTTCACAGGAAATCTCTTGCCATAACCACCCTCGAGGACCGCGTTGCCGAGCAAGCCATTACCCTCAACAATGCCTTGTCATCGCGTGCACAAGAACCTCAGGACCAGTTAGCTTCAAGTGAGAGCAACGCCGCCCATCTACAACTTCGAACAGCGAGGGCTGAAACCATGGTGGATGAACAAGAAGACCCGCAAGCTGGAGGACGATCTGCGAGGCTGTCAAGCAGTTCTCATGGTGAAGACTGAGGAGTCGAAGGGTCTGAATGCCGACCTAATCGACGTGAAGGAAAGGCTACGCAAGAAGACAACCGAGTTCACTGCTCTGACATCCCTTCGTGTCTCCGCTGAGACTGCTCTATCCACCGCTCAGCAAGAATTATCGGCGTCTAGTAAACTGATCGATACCTTGCGCTCAGATGCAGACTCCCGTAGTCTCGCTTTCGAGACTCAGACCACCAATTTACGGAAGGAACTTGCAGATCTGAAGTCTGCTCGAGAGGGGACATACTTCTCCAAAGATGTTCAGACTAGTCTTGGTTTAGAGACGCAAATCTCCGTTTTACGCGAGACGACACATCTCTCCACAGAAGTCCAAACCAGTCTCAGTTTAGCGACCCAAATCTCGTATCTCTCGAAAGATGTTCAAACCATCACTGATCTGAGTGGTTTCGTAGAGATTGCAGTCCAAACGGACGACATGGTATTGACCCCTGTCCGTGATCGGGAGGTATGTCATTCATATATCTTCGTATATCGATTCCTGACTGTTTGTTAGCCCTCCGTAACTGAGCCCGCGCCCTCGCCATCATCAGCCGCCCACCCTCTTCCAGCGCCGACAGGTGGTACCGATGCTAATACCTTGGGTTCCGATGATGTATCACAAAATTATCTTCATTTCTTGTTTTCTAACATGCTTATTAGCCTTCTGGAACTGACACCGCGACATCACCATCATCAGCCGCCCACCCTCTTCCAGCGCCGACAGGTGGTACCGATGTTAATAACTTGGGTTCTGATGTTGTATCACAAGATTATCTTCATTTCTTGTTTTCTAACATGCTTATCAGCCTTCTGGAATTGACACCGCGACATCAGATGCCACCCCTAGACCAGCGTCGACCAGTGGTAGCGATGGTCATCTTTTGAGTTTGGGCATTCTCCACGACCAAACCAATGGACCTTCAAGGGCTGAACATATGTCTCCCCGGAATAACAAACGAGCCGGCGATCACCTTGACGAGAACGGTGAACCTGACGGCACCTCCTCTCCCAAGCGGAAACGCCACTGCGTCGACGTTGGCTCTGGGCATCGTGAGGCTCAATCGCCTCCTGTCGATCAGATACAAGAAGATTCCGGTGATCGTGTCCTTGGTATGGTCTCACAACACTTCAGTGGGAACGCGTTCATAAGTCATTTTCACTAGGTTCTACGTCTACCCCTCCCTTTACCATCACCCCTTCCGAGGTCGAGGTCCAGAAGGTTCGAAGTGTTAAGACGGTGGAATCCCTTTCAACCGCAGAGGTCGAACAACAGCTACGACTCTACGCCAAGACTGACCCTAAGGTCAAAGTCAAACACCTCCGACAAGTCAAGTTGGCAGTGAAGAGGACGCGCCTCGCCAACGCTATTCGGCGTGGGTCTTAATACCCCTTGACGTACATATTGCACGTTTAGTAGACTAGTATTGCTTCTTCCATGTGGTCTTGCGCAGTTTTTATGCATCTGTGTGATATATACCTCAGTGGATGCCTTACTTGTCCTTTTCCCTAGTCAGCGATCGTCGATGTCAACCCATCCTACCAGCGTGACCTCAAGGCCCCGTCCCCGACCTTTAACCAAAGATGTCAGCGGTTCGGCACTTACAATCAAGAAGTATCATTCATACTTCACTACCAGTGTGGCCGACACCAGACGCCGTCACGGTGCGATTCAGCAGTTTTACTAAACATCCACCCCCTTATTGTTTTGAACTAGACCGCACTCTAATTTTTCAAATACGAGAACAAGAAGAACGAGGAGCCTACCAAGGTATGTACCCCGAAGTGGCTTCTGGTATTGCTCACTGGCAGCTTTTGAAGATGATCCAAGCATTCATCCCGCTTGGCATCAGATGTCCACACCATTGGTTCTTCAGCCGTACGATTCTCGGGTCTACCCCCAGTGCACAAGACGCACCTACGGCCTCCTCGGTCATCTTTGCACGCCTGTTGGAAATGCCGTTTCAAAACTGAACTCAGTTGAAGGCATAGAACATGATCTTTACCAGGCCGTTGTACGCTGCAACGTTATCTGTTGCGTATGCGTTTGTGCATTTTCGTGGGATGGGTACAACAGCCATATCACCCCAGAAGGCGCATGCTCGAACACACCTTTCCCCATAAACGGTATGGGCATCGGCAGTTTCGTAAACAAGAATGTTGACAATTCCCTAGTCTACTATCGCATTCCGCAGATGAAACCTCCTGTCGTATCCTATCCGAGCCATCGTCCTGTCGATTCGCCAATCCACAATGCATTCCTTGAATGGAATTCCAGAGTTGGCGTGCCTATGGACGTTTGGACAACAATTTCCTCAGCGTACGTTAAGTGCATGTCTTGCCAACTGGTGCGGACGTTTCCAGCACATCGAGCACATCGGACTGGCGGAGATTGTGCATGTTGATTCAGGGTTATTCGCATGTATGTAGGCTCGTTCTCGTGGTGGCGTGTAGCCGGACTTCAGCGCCCTTATAATTAATATTATGAGCCTGTAATTGTCGACCGATGTGCGACACGCCGCGTCACAACATTTTAACCTCCCAAACATGTAAGTAGTGCTTCAGGTCGAGATCTCAGTCACACTGACTATTGATCGGACACAGTTCTTATTTATCTCGACATATGCATGCACCTCTAATGGCGGAGGCTGAGACCCGCGTCGTGTAAATCGAACATTTCCTTTGACAGACGCTGACTTACATACGATCTGATCGAATATCTGTCGCCCAGCGACATTTATGCAGCGTATTCCCAAATCCACCCTCGTCTCATGGCTGAGGCTACCTATTATTGTTTCACAGTTATCAAGATGAATGCGGCAGCATGCGTTCCGCATGAGGCCTATTTTCAAGCCGCATTGTGTGGCAGCCCAAACCCCTGACTCTTTGTTCAACCCACCATATAGCATCGTCAAGGAATTCACCTTTCGCAAAGTCCCCTACGGCTTCGACATCAGCGCCCTCACTCAACACATCCGTGCCCTCACCTCGTCCTCCAAGCCAACTCACAAGCCATCATTTTCTTTCCGCTATGGCTGAGAACCGCCTCGCTATCGAGGGTCGCTCTTTTGGCGAAATTCTCTCCGGTTGCTGGGAACGTTTTCGAGGAGACATTCTGAACATGTCCACCCTCGCGGGTGGATGGTGGATTACAGCCAAAGTTGCTGTGTTTCGACGACTCAGCAATCCTGTACGTGTGACGTCTGACCACCCATCCCGCGCTGCTGACCATACATTAGGAACATCCCAGAGCTCTTATTTGTCTCGCTGGCGGGACAGGATATATAATGCACCATCTCCAACTAAAAGCCAGCCACTGGGCTTTTTCCGCTGTGCGCCTCGACGATTTTGACCTTTCCCCCTTCATACGTCATGCAGGGGATGTTGAATGGCCTGGTTTCAACCGCATCTACATTCACAAATCCCCATATCCAGCAATTTTTGCCGACACATCCACTCTCTCTCAAGTCACCATTGAATCCGCTGACTTCCCTTCCACCTCCTTTCACTACACCCTGTTCTTCGAGAACCAGGAGTATATTGAGCTGCAACCGAACCACCACTGTCCAGAGGGGCTTGGCGGCAATCTTGTCATCGTCAAGAACAAAGTTGAGGCCCTGCGCCCAGGTCTCAGTTATAACGACGCCGCCTACGTTGTCGATATGACTGAGTTTGATGTCATGTTCATCAAGTCTGTAGTCAATATGTAAGTGGATCTGGTCTCACATGTCAGTGTCACTCATATTTCGAGACAGGTTGGTTTCAGATAACCAGCTCCCATTTTCACCGGGAAAGGAGGAGCGGTGGGTTCAGGTGGTGCCGCGGCGCGGAGGTAGCATATGGCCATGGCCCGTTGCGACACCTCGGACTGCCAACACATACGTCCAGACTAGAGATGAAGATTCGTCTGATGAGTCAGATATCTGAAACTGCATTTGTATTTATGTATCTATGTATGAATGGATCGTCGAGCTTGATCCTCGGCCCCGTTATATATTGACATTGGGTGTGCTCGCGGACCAGGCTGTAAGTTTAGCGCCTGGCGGCTTACATGATGTGACTTGGCCCATGCGTGAGAAACGTTTTTGATGGATGATTTGCAAATGGCTGCGCAAGCATGTTGGAGAATTCCCCGTCTCGCTGTCGAGACCATCTCCCGCCTCGCTGTCGAGACACATTTTTTGGCCATTGCTCTGGAAGCGATGAGTCCTGGCCATCTCAGATGGAGCACCTCAGTCTCTTGTCACTCCACAGTGACCACCCATTCGTCGCAGTCCATGCGATTGGCCATGGGTTGCTGCTGTCGCGCAGTCCTTACCATTTCCGCGTGCTCGCCCATGTACCTCTCAAGCTGTAGATAACAAGCTGCGGTCCCTGCTGATCAGGAAACTGGGCTTTGACTCTTAGGCTTCGAGACTCCAGCTCAAAATTAAAGGAACTGCGGTGCCTGCTGATCAGGTAACTGGGCTCTTTGAGATCTGGAGACTTGCACGGAGGCGACTGCACCCCTTCCCGCCTCCATTTTTCCTGAAACGCCTTGCCAACACTCACACTGCAACCGCCCGCTCATTCCACGCTTTGGCGTGGCGTCATTCCCCTCGAAGAGTCACAGCCGCTCGGGATGAGTGATCTTCAGATTCATTCGTTATCACCCAATGTGGTTGAGGCGGAGGCTTTGGCCTTGACCGTCCTCTTGCTTTGTCCACGTTGTCGGTGCGACAGCGAATGTACGGGTAGACTGCACCGACGCGTGTCGACTCTACTATACCCTTAGCCCTTGTATTTTTCTTCACGGATCTTACATACCATTCATGTACCTCATTGGACGTTTGCACGGACACACATGGACTCTTAGGATTAGGATTTACGATACCCCTTGTCTTTTTTTCACGGGACATTGATTTGTTTTTGGATACCACAAGGACTCTTAGGTACTCTTTCTTTAGGTTACCCTTCTCCACGTTTCTGCCTCGGTTTGCTCCTTTCACGGACCTCTTTTATCTGTTCTTATTTGCGTAGATTTTGCTTCGATTGAATATTGATGTTGTACTACAGGCCGTGTCTGGAACAGGAGCAACATGTTGATATTGTTACGCCAAAGATTTTCTACATCACCCAGTCGTTTGTGCTGGGTCGTCCTGCTTGAGAAGGCGGGTCCCCAGCCATAAGTGGGTTATTGACTGCTCCGGCGTTATCAAGAACTTGATGGCATGGTCCCCAGGGGTTCAGGGGCTTTTGAGTCCGAGAGGTCAGGAATATATCCAAGTGAGTCTCTGGGCGTCTTCTTGTTTTCCAACGTTGACGAGGAGCCTTAGCCACATTTGTGCTAATGACTGTAACTTCCCCACTGAACGATCCAATCCTTCAACACCCAGAATCTCATTCAGTCCCTCCTTACTCACTCAGTGTCCAACTCTCCACCAAGTTGTTGCCCTCGCTTTCTCCGTTCAAGCGCTCGTACTAGGTTACATCCTCGTCATCGCGCACGGCACCTCCAGTCTTCTGCCATGTTATTCGGGCTGCTAGCCAACCAAACCTCTCGCAGACGGAAGACTCTCCTAGAAGTCCATCACGGTGCCCAAGACAGCTCCGTGCGGGGCGTTCTCCGGCGAATTAGATGGATTCAACGACAACTAGGACACGAAGCAAACAGTAAACACCGGATACCAACATATAGCCGCCAATTTGAGTATCTGAGTCGAGAGCGATGGCGACGTTGTTGAGCAGGCTGCCGTCGGACAGGGAGATGTAGAGGCAATCCATCACAGCTGGGTGCAGGAGGGGTGGTGATTGGACAGTCAACTGGCCTGCCTCGACTGGAGCCGAGGGAGCAACAATATCATCGTCGCTATCGTCATCGTCAGTGTTTTCGTAGTCACCGTCGCTGTCACTATCAGAGACGCTTAGCAGGCCAAGTAGAACCGTCGTCATCATTCGACTGGTTCGCTCCTGAGAAGACGCCCTGTTCACCACGCTGGATGTAGGAGCTTTCGTCCATCGACGTTGTCTGCCTCGAGGAACAAGTCTAGCCCAAGCAGTAGCCAGCGTTCGAGGTTTGTTTGTGTAACGCGAGAAGGTTGACATTCGTTTCGAGAGCATGGATCTGTTCCCGTATGTCATTATCACCGGAGACAGCAATTGTTGGGATGGCGAGGTGGTGGAGGTACCACGGTTCTCTGGCGACGAGGGGTCATCCACCAGCTTCTTCATCGTCATCGAGGTTCGTTCGGAATGTGGGTGCCAGAAGGACTGGGATCAGCAGGTAGCGATACACATCATGGTCGACGACAATCCGCTTACGGAAATGATCACCGTCGTCTTCTGATAGACCAGAGTGATTTCCACCGCGTTTGGCTCCAGCGGCGATTATGCGTGAATTGATGGGCTGTACTGTGAGTGCCCACGCAGTACCAGGGCGTTTGACGTCCCTTGCGAGGAACTCCTTGCCTTGAGTCCCCAGGTAAATCGGCGGCAAGCTATTGCGATCGAGCACCATCTGGGTTGGTAACCCAGACTTCCTCGGTGACGGCTCGAAATCTTTGAGGCTGTCGAATAGTGGGTTGGGATATTCCTGGGGCTGGGGATACACGTTAGGTGACCAGATGGCGTAGTCGTTGAGGGGCGGGCTCTAGGCAATGGAGAAAGTAGACATTGCTTGGGGGTCAGCCTGAAGACGCAGGTACTTGAGCAGATCACGCTTAAGGCTAACGTTTAAGAACAGTGATCTGCCCCCGTCTTGTCCATTTGGAACGTGGGCCCGTAGTTGGTGCTCCCTCCCTTGAGCGCCCAGTAAAGGTCAGAATGCTTAGCCCCGTTGGCATTGATGATGGAACCATCGGACAGAACGACCTCGTAGGTGATGACGTTGTCGCACTCGAAGCCATGCTCGATCGATAGGAAAGACTCGCCCCATTAGCGAAGGAGCGCAGATCTTGAACTTCGATGATCGTCGGATGCTCCGATGCTTACATACCTCCAAGACAGCGGTCCACACGCATGCCGCCGTCTCTCCCTCCCTGATGCTGGCGTCGGGGATAGAGGTGATACAGATGAAGGTGAAGGGAAGACCACTCCACCGCAATTCCAACCGCAGACGCAGATGCCCCACACTCAATAAACATTGCCGCCGCCGCCACCCACCGTCCACGACTAGTTCGATGTCGTTGTGGTGGTCGCAGTCGTTGGCAGCTTGGGAGGTGATTGAGTGATGAAGGTGGGTGTCGTTCGCATGGACTCTATCTGCCTCCGCCGCCGCCGACGGTGACGACGTTGGTGATAGTGGAGTCGGCGCTAATTGACACGCAGCCGGGCGGCTCCTCTTCCACCATACCTCATCCTACCCTCGTCTTGCCTCTTCGTCTTCATCATCCTCGTCCTCGTCCTCCCCTCCCCTCCCCCTCTCCCCCTCTCCTCTCACGCTCGCATCTCACTAAACACCGCAACCATTTCCACGTCCGCCAATGTTGAAAGTTGAATTCGGTCTGACAAGCGAGTTATAATGATTGGATCGATTCGCGGCTAAGTTTGACTGGGATTGGGATTTTGCGAGCAATGTGCGATGGGGAGGGAGGAAGGAAAAGGACAAACGATTCTTCGAGTTTGATTACGGGTAAGGTAAATTTGAAACGTAAAGACAGTCCACGGAAGGTACTCCAAAATCCTAGCTGATCGTGTTGTCGGCACTGAATTCGACGCCGGCCCATTACCAGCCTCGGAGCGAGGTTCATCGAAGCGTCCACCGTGTACTACTCTTACAGAAACGGGTATTGTTCGGCGCTGGGTTCATGCGCAGGGGAAGGGGGAACGTTCAATGAAGAGTGGAGGTCGCGGCCAACGTGAAAGGCGGATTCGTTCCTGCCTCTCAGTTTCAGCCTCGGATACCCCATTCTGCCTTCATCCCCATCTTCCTCTACCTCTCCTCCTCCCCTTCTTGCTTCTTCTCCTCCCTCTCCTCCCTCTCTCGCGGCCCTTCAACAGTATTGGCACATGCGAATGGCCGGAATAACAGACGACGAAGTCAACGGCAGCGGCGACGGCGACGGAATATAGCAGTAGATTCTCGCCGTCGATGACGTCGTATGAACGAAAAGGCGGGATATTGAACCCTGGCCGGTAGGCAGATAAAAACAACCACGAATTCGAAATCCGGGATATCTCGTCCAAAGCGGAGGCAAGGGATACCTGACAAGAAAAGGCACATATGGAGATCGTAGGACCGGGATTGCGTGTAGGTTGCTTGGCGCTTGGCGAGGGGATGACTATAAATCTTCGGTCACCCTCGGCTTCGACGTAGAACGTAGAGGATACGAAAATACGTGGTGGGAGTGCAAACCGGGGGGGGGGGTGGACGGAAACGGATGTAGAGCACCCCGCTATCCAACGCTAATGGAGGGAAGCGGTGAATACAACGACGAAGGCATTCAGCCGGTGGTGGTCTTTGTGAGAGGTTGAAGGGCAAGGCTAAGGTGCGGTGTTGGGGTCAGCTCGGTTACGATGCGCTGTTTGTTGGTTGTAATCGAGGCTTTCGGTGGGGATCCCGAGCTGGAAGCTTCTAAAGTTAACGTTGAGAACATGAACAGGCAGACTTGAACATACATAAGCTCCCTCCGCATTACTACGCTCGAAGTCGTATCTCCCGTCTAACACATCTACGTAGGATATTTTTTCTTCGCGAAGGGTTGGTGGCCAAGAGAGAGAGCGCTGGGAAGCAAGGGGAGGCGGAAGTACCGAACGTCGTTGACATGGACGACGAGGGACTGCACTACAGCCTCTGAATCTTGTGGTTGATGGCTGGTCGTTCCACCTCAAGGTATAGGAGGTCTGAGCGTATCAGCATTCTTAACCAGCCGCAGTTCCAGTGCCGGGCGAGGTATGGATTGTGTAGCAATCGAGGATGCGGTTGGTGGGAAGCTTCGTGCTCGCGGCGCCAATTAAAGCGCACCATTCCGCTCTCTTCATCGGCGAACCACACGTCTTGCTCCACCAGCGTGTACGTTGCTTAGCTCTATTTGTCGTCATCATTTACCACCTACAGTGTACCTCAAGTGTTGACATGCCCCTGTTGTGGTATCCTCCAAAGATGCCTAGACGCTTCGCTAGCCTCTCTTTGAAACGAGCTTGGGATCGATTTCTAGACCGGTTGGTGCAAGTCAACGTAGTTGATCTCGTCCTTGTGTACGGTGGTCTTGTTCAGCTTATTTGACTTCCTCGCCGACGATTCTTTTTATCAGTGATTCGTCGTGTCGAATCGATGAGTCGAGACTTAGCTCCACACTCATTGGTTACGATGTAAATCAGCGTTTAGTCGCCAGCATCACCCTCAGCCCCGAGAGTGATGAAATATCAGTCGGCGCACAGCCTAGTCGTTTGTTTGACAGTGCGGGGTATAAGCGGGTATGTTCTTGTTCATCTGCCTTGTTCATCTTCATGCTTAATGTCTTTCAGCTCAACTTTTTTGCTCTGTCTTTACCCACCGACGACGAACTCAATTACCCTTAGTGTGAATTGAACGTGTATTTCTCTCTTGCAAGTAATCTTGATAAGATAGCCCATGTGCTTGGCAAACCGGATATGAATTAACATATTGTCAATGGTTCCGTTACAGATCGTATTGTAGTTTTCATATCAGGAATTACTCTGAGTGTCATAGATCTATTCACTGCATTACTCGCTGCGAAACCGAAATGAAAATCTCATTAAAATCATTATAATTGCTCGTGGCAATGTTGTGATCATATTCATATTGTCATCGAGGTGGATACATGCGGTCTATCGTCCACAGCTGGATCGTTCTGTCGATGATCACCCCGTTAACAGGTCCTTCAGAGATTGCCTTTCATGGGGAAGGCTTTAATAGAACTTTCCATTCGCTTTATGATTCTACCTCTATGCGATCCTTGTATCTCAGTATTGTTCACTCCATGTCTGACGGACCCATTTTTTGCCATGCTACGCAATGGCCCATACCTTGACGCGGGACGAATCGACTCGACAGGGTATTAGAACCCAACACATTATTCGCCGCGGTCAGCGAATGGGGATTAAGTTTGAGGAATACTTCGATTCTTCCAGTTCGATGCATGACGCGTTGAGGCTCTTAAGGGTCGGGTAAGCGACCGTAGCGCCGAGCTGTTTAGTCCGGATGCCAACTACTGGTAACTTAGACAACATTGACTGTGAGAACTGAGAAGGCATTAAGGGTCAGAGGCCTCTCGAACTGTTCCAAGCTAAGGGTTCCTCTCAGCCAGATCGTGATCTGTGTCCGCTTGGTACAGCTCCACTAGGCAAGTCCAATCGGAGTGCCCTGGTTTGGGATCTGTCAATTGCGGAACCTAGATTGACTGAAGCAAGGAATCTCAACCTTAAGTAAGGCCTAAATTCTTGGCCTACTTGAGACAGCATAGTAGTCCGTTACTCATCATCGCTTCAGCCATGATAGAAATACAGTACTTGAAAGAGGTTCGTGTATGAGAGTGCGGATCGATTTCCACCTGACTTCGTTGAGGATGTGGGATCGGCGTCGAGAAACTGACTGCCATCAATACGAGGTCGTATAGTTCTTACCGGGTACCTCTGCATGTATTGGTACATCTCCCTGCATGATGCATGGCTCCCCTCTCCTCTCACGAAGATCTTCTAAAATTGGCAAGCGTGCCGCTGTACATCGATTTCAATCTCCACCAAAGATTCTGTATGTAGCCTAATCATTCCTCAGATTGCCGCTGCTGCCATCCGACATTTCCTTACCGTCTAACTTGGTGAAACAAGGAGGTATATACTAGTACTAGCAATCTTTGAATACTGTCGCTCATATGCTGGCTGGCGATATCATGTACTATTTCCATTACCTCGTCCCTGCCCCATGGCCAGCGACCTCACTGTCTACACAATACAAACTACAGGAAGCAGCGAGAAAACCTGTCGGGGGGAAGGACACAGGGCCACAAGCCTTCGCCGATGGATGATTCCCATTCGGTTTCATAAGACCTGTAAAGATCAAGGGCAACGCGAGCATTTTCAACCTGCAGGGGGAGAAGGGTGACTACATCCAGATTTCTTGCTTTTGTGAGGACGAACCGGATGCACCTGGCCCTCCGCTTGACAATGTCTGTGCATCAGAAGCCAGCACAGCTTTGGTAGTCCAACTGTTTGGCGCGGGGAACCAATAGTAGCAGCAGTCCTGAAGGGCATGTACAGAGACACATCCCGAGTAGCTTCTGCAGGATGCGGTAGTCCAAGCACTGAGGAGGATTTTAATACTCACTTCTCCACGTAAGGAATGGATCGCACCTGACAGATCATTCCAGATACAGTATCCAACAAGTATTTTCCTACAGAGTGCAGGCAAGTTATCAGTAAGCCATTATCCTCGTGGAACCATCATATTTGTACCCTTTGATAATTCTAGAAACCTGTTTTTGAACGGCAGTGAATGCCTGACCTATTGTGAGCTTAGGATGTGCGGATGGTTTGACGTAGCTGGTCTCACCAGATTGTAGGTGGTGTGGTTCTATCCCAGTTGTAGCGGTACGGTAATCGGTCACCTATGACGGGGAATGCATATAACCTGTCCTAGATCACGGTTTGTACTGACCTGCACCGTAGGATTTACATACGTATCAAGAATGACTTGCCCTTCAAAATCAACGATAGAGCAGCGACTTGACCGTTGCGTAAGGGTGTGAGGTCAGGTGCGCAAGACGCATACTCACGCCAGCATGGAGATAGTGCCGCCGGGCCCTATACCGACGTTCAAGCAGGACATGGCTAGGTACTGTTTGGTGGGCAACTTCCGTAGCCTGGGCGGCCTCATTTGAGTGAAAAGGATGGAAGTGCAGGAATCGAGGACTGATATAGAAGCCAGGCTCCTCGACGCCTTTTTATACCACCGAGGGGAAAACATCTGACATCACATTTGGGGTTCTCATGAGGTTGCGGATATGCAGACTAGTACCTACCCGGATGGCGAAGCTTGCCTTTCCAACGTAGTTGTTCCGGTAGGGATCTACGCACCGATCAGCAACTTGAATGATGTCGGCAAACAGATGTCAACCACTCCCCTGATCTGGTTTCGCGTTGCAAACTTTTGGTTGGAGGTGGGGGATCGGTGCTTGAAATGACGTTGTGCCTAGCGGCATACTCTCGGTATAGAGATTGCAATTGGTTTCCAGCCTCAATCAAATACACCACCTCTTCGAAAGGCATCAGGTTATAGAGTTCAAACGTTCAAACATTCAGGTTGCGGGCATCGATGGCTCCATGGTTCGTATTATGCTAGGCTAGGATCGTGTGATTCAATTCGCTGACCTTCTTTAAGTTCTTACAAAGACTTGACCGGTTGAGGTCCTGGTCGGAAGTACCCGCTACCGCACCGCACTCTCCATCTGTGCATCAAGTGGCTCCGAGTCGTATCCATTGCCTGCTCTTTCAGATACCTAGCCGTCGCTGCACCACCAACTTCAGCTGCTTTACCACCCCATCCGACTCATGTGCAGAAACCACGTTCCTTAAGCTTGTCTGCTGCCGACACACCCGACCTTAAGTTCCGGTGTGGCCACTCTAACATTGAACTCCCCTTAATTCTCACATCCAAAGTTGTGATCGTACGACCGCAAGCCCGGCTGAGAGATCTGACCACACGATTTGACTTCCTCAACCGTCCATGCCCGAATATTACCTTGCTTTGCAAGCAAGGTCCCCCGAGAGCTCATGGTGCGGCGGACGAACCGCTGCTTTTAGTTAAATTGATGACCATGGACAAGGCTATGTATCAAGTGACCCAGTTAACTCTGCTAACCCTAACCCTGAACACTGAAAACCTAAAGGTCGTTACTAGCTCATCGGTACCAACACATCATTCAACGCACTCGAATCAAACAATCATCGTGGCCAATAATCACTGAGAACAAGCACACTAGCTGCCAAAGGCTCTCAGGTCTCATAACGACTATCACACTGTTTCCCGCTTTTAGCACTATCTGCTAAGCAAGCAAGGTACCCTGAACCGCCAAGGGCGGTCGCTAGTAGTATAAAACATGGTTCTTCGAGGCGGGCGAGACGTGGCGACCACTCTCTAGGTTGGACGCTGCTTTGTATCTAGAAGAACAAGAAGAGGCAAGGCAAGCATGGCCTTTTCGATCCTTCCACCTTGAATAGCATGGTGCGTTTGCAAGTTCTCAGATTCGTTGTCTTTCGGCCTTTCGTATGTAGGTTTCACTCCATGCATTTGCGTGCAGTACGGTGCTTCTAATTCAACGCGATCTAGATATCGATCTGGACAGGCAGTGGGCGCTGCCTACAGCTCATCTTGAACCCCATCGGGCATGGAGTTTCATCTATCAGCGTGGTTATGTCCGTGCAACCGTGCCCTTCCCTTCCGGGCGACACAGTGAGGGCCCCAATCTTCATATCACGGAAAATCCGAGTTGGGATTGACGAGGGCAACACGGTTTACTACAACCCTGCACAGCGCCCACATCAAATATCTCTGACCCGCCATCGACGAGTCCACCATTCCTACCACTGTACCAATCTGTATGGTGCCGAGCTTAGGAAGTGTTATTCACTGTGTAGTGTGCAATGGCAACTAATAGCGTTGTGATGTCATAAATTGGCTGGTCAACCCGCTGATCATTGTCGTTAGTGGATGACTCCACCCGGCGAGGATGCAATATGGTCTTACGGAGGGTTCCGACTGTGAACCCCGAAAGCTGAACTTCCTGCTGCTCTGGCAGTGTGCCCCCCTCTACCTCTCCCTCCGCCCGCTGGATCGACCCCGATTGAGCTCGTTCGCGCCCCCCTCGCCTCTGACCACCGTTCCAGCGCATTTTGAGCGCGGTCCGTGCTGTGCTTCGAGCTGCAGCCTCAGCCCGAGCCAAACCACCCCTCCTCCTGCTCCCTGGGCCCCCGGCGCGCTCCCTGCATCGAACGACGTGTTCCCAACGCGTCGCTTTCGACCTACCACGGTCTCCCCACGACCTGGAGCCGTTTCCCCGTCGATCTGACCGCTCCACCGCTCCCCTCAACCCCCTCCTCCTCCTCCCCCGCCTCCCAGCGCGTCCCCCGCATCGATCGCTGCATGCGGAACGCGTCGACGTCGTGCCAGGGACCCCTTGCCACCACCCAGCCGCGATTTCCCGCCGATCCGGCCGCTCCACCGCTTCCCTCGTCCGCGACAGCCCCCAACCCTCCTCCCGCTCCCCGGCCGCCCAGCGCATAATCCACCGCATCGCTCGCTGCGTACGGAATGTGTTGCTTTCAACCCAGCAACATGCTGTTGTGCTCTAGCACAGTTCCCCATCAATCTGACTGCTTCATCAACTCCAACGCTGCTTCCAATGCCCCCTCCCAATTACCCCCAATCATTTTCCTCCTTCTCATCCCTCCCTTGTGAGGTGTAGAGGTGTTGGGGGCAGGCAGGAGAACAAGGATCTGAATGGCAGCCAAAGCTCCAAAAGCCCAAACAGACTGATACGATGACTCCGGAAAAATTGGTAATGCTGGCAGGTGGATGGTAACAAACTCATACTCTCCTACAAGCACCCACCAGTGCGATGTCTCCAGTGATGTGATTGTTTGAATGCAGCATCGTAAGACTGTCCGTGTAGGACCACTCCCAACGCCGGCTTGTGAAATACGGGTGCCACTAGGAACCATCATCAATGAACAGAAAACGTGAAGAGGCAGCCAAACATACATAGAAACTTGGGCGGGATAATTCGCCCATGCAGCTGGTGGGACAGTGAGGCAGGTAACACCCCTCTCCGGATGAAGCGAGACATTGTATGGGGCAATGAATTTGACCATCTTCATGACAGCGTTGGCAACCAGCTGAATATTCGGTCCATGACATGATGCTGGTTGGTGGATTTGATTGATAGAACGAATCTACTCCTGCCATTCCTCGACCCTGACTCGTAGAGGACGTCTTCATGCTCCTCGGCAATATATATAAACTATCATGAATCTGTCACCCTTCTTCCCCATCCGCTGAACTAGCAATCGCTTTCTATCGACTTGAAGAAGACGTCAACTTGAACGATTTGCTACGTCCGCTCCTTCTCCACAGCGGGGCGACGGAAGGACAGATGAGCAAGGAGCGAAAAATTGTGAGAGAAAGGAGAAGGCAGCGGATGTTTGCCAGATGAACAAGAAGGAAGCGAGGAGATGGTTGGTCTCGACAACGAGACACATCACACGAGTCAGCTGCAGGTCCTAGCTGTCGGCGTTTGCGATTGGATGAGCGTCGGGACGTCCCGTGACTCTGCCTACCATATGGGGTACTGAGTTGAACACCCTTGACGTCGTCATTGACGATGCGAAGGAAGCAAGAGCCGCCTCGCTTTCGCTTCGGCCATATGATCTGCTATTTAAGGCCCGTGGACTTGTGTTCATGCTTCTCGTCCAGGAAGACCCCGAAACGCGGTATCTCATCCTTCCAAGTACCCATCGTCTCGATGTCACCTTTTCTATTCAGTATCTGCATTCACCCTGCACAATTTTTAGAAGTGCGAGCCAGGTAATATAATCGCCAAGGGCGTGGGTATAAATAAGATATTACTGTAATACAAGGCTGATCCCTCCTGATCCGTGCGTGGAAAAAGTTTGGAGTTCCAAACTAGAGCGAATGCTGTGAGCTGTTTCTTGCAATCCCCCGAATCCATCGCCTGTAACAAAGACTGTCAGTCTCGTTGACGAGACTGGCTATCACTCTTGTCCGTGTCACTTTACTAGTGACAAAGTATTACGGATTCACGTTTGGTGAAACTCGCGCCTCGCATCGAGTCGAGGCAATTTTCGTGAACATCATCTGTCATACCTTTCGGTGTTCCCTTAAGCTTCTCAAGTGCTGATACTGGTTTCAAGGTATCGTTTGTCAATCACGATACGGCTGGTCTGCCTTGGATGCTCCAGCGCTCCATCCCCACTTTAATGTCATATCCCGTACCCATACATTCATATATTTTCTTGCCTATGTCTTACGGGAATTCATATCCCTACGAGTCCTTCACTTTGTCAATTGGCTTGCGAATCTTTAGGTCTCCGGCATCTGCAGGTCATAATCAGAACCCTCCCGTCAGTGAAGTGGATCTAACACGAATGGCAAGGGTCGCGCCTCCAGTGGAACCCGGGGTTCAACTCAGATGTCAAGAATGGTCGTAGCACGGTTGACCTGTCGACTACTGTAGTGCCGACTTTTGGCTGGTTGTCCAGCTTGGAGCAACCTGATTCAACCCATCAGCTTATCGTTGGCTACTTGCGAAAATGTGACATCATACACGGCCGAATGCAGCTAGACGTTGTCTGATAAGATTGGATTGCCAATCGCGCGCTCGCGTGGGTTTTATGGTTACCTAAGCTGTTAACTCAGAACTACTTCCACACCGATGTCCAATCCTCTCGATGGCGTTGACCCTCTATGGGAGCTAACTACGATGGGCGCTGTTTGCCATACCACCTCGTGTGATTCATGCGAGACTTTTCTTGAGTCACGGATGGTGAAGTCCAGACTGTCACTTACATCGTCTACTCTGTATTCGCCCACGCCTCGCTCGCTTGTTCGCACTGGTCTGGTATATACATGTGACGCTTCCAAATGCCAGCGAATGCACTGGACTAGGAGAGTCTGATGGTCGCCTCCATGAACATGACACAGCTGTTGAGCAGAGAGCTGACGGCAGGCGCTCGCGTGATAAAGATTCGCAACGTTGAATGAACACCAAATAGACTAGCCTCCGCTGGCAGGTTCTGATGAAGATGACAGCGAAGCCGGCACAGGGAGGGGGAGTGGTGTGGGTCGTCGGGGGGGTAATAGGAAGAGGAGGCATAGTTGTTGTCAGCAGGCAAGTGGCTCTGATCGTGTTCATCAACACTCGGACGAACAGCAAGGCTAGAAGAGTGGAGACAATGAGAGAGAAAGGGTGGGGTGGTGATTGGTGATTTTTAGACGTGAACGGAAACAAAGAGGGATGACTGTCGCAGTGGACAACATTCCGTGTAGCAGAGGTTTGCCAGTGTCGACGCCACGGCGGCATGTGCGGGTGGAGTTCAAAACTGAACTCGACAACGATTCGCGTGGCGCTCCTCTGACGTACACTATTTCTGACCCAACTGGTAACACCAGGACGAACAGCAAAGGTGTGTTGAGTGAAGCAGAGGGAAAGGGCGAAGTGATTGAGAAAAAGGCAAGTGGTCGGGATCAGAGAAGGGCCTCGCGATGTTTGACAGGGTCGACGTAGTGGAGAGAATTGTAGTGGTCTTTTGGAATGTTTAGACTCCGAAGTGTTTGCTGAGGTCGTCGTGCGTCATCGATGTGGTGTGCGAGTGGTGGTGGACGATGATCTAAGTCCTGTGAGCTGACATGCCCGTTAAAATCTAGCCTTGTGGTGTTAACCGCGGACGTACCGTCAATGCTCGCGACGGGGTGCTCAGCGGCGGTGACAATCCAACTGGGGCCATGGGTGAAGGACAGGAATGAGCTGCGATGGTAAGCTGGTTCAGGCAAGGCGAGCAGACGACAAAACACAAATTAGTCACCGTGAAAGACATCTTCGCTGTGTGCCCTTGCAACTCTCGACACCACGTTGACTTTGCTGGTGTGTGGGTGATGTTCGAGACTAAATCCACATTGTTTGAGCTGCCATGAGGGGTCATGGATGGGTGGCGGACGTACATTTGATAACGTAAGAGTAGACTCCACTCATTCTCATCCTGTTCAACGTTGCCGTCGTCCTAAGACATGATGAGCTTGGTCGAGTGAGAGGCAAATGAACTCACCAACTCTCGACACCACGTCGGCATCGCTCGAGTGCGCGTGACGTTTCAAACTGAACTCAAGGTCGTTAAGCTGCCACGAAGGTTCACCATTAATGTCTAACATGCATGGGCGCAGCATTACTGTGGACGTACTTTCGATGTGCTATACCGCCGTGCACAAGCCTATGCGTACTCGAGAGAAGAGAAGACTCCACTGGATGGGAGACAGCGATGGGTCACCGCACTGATTCGAATATCAAATCTCGCCGCGGTCTTCTGACGCACACTGTTTCATAAGAAACTCGTAGAACGCCAGGACGGATGAGAATGAGAGAAGTGAAAAAAATCGGAGGGAAAGGGCCGAGTCGTATTTTATAAGTTTTAGACTCCGTCCACGTGAACGGAAACAAACGGGCCCGGCGCCCACACGCTCCACTCTGCAGTCGGCAGTAGGCTCAACAGAGAGGGCTACAATGAAAGGATGGAAGGTGAGTGATTTATTATGAAGTTCAGAGTGTTACCTACACTCTCTAGTATCGATTCGCCCACGATGGCGTCGCCGCGTTGTACTGGTCGTTGTCGAGGCGTCGGCATCGTGAAGGAAAAGTTTTCGGAAAGAACTGAAGAGAGGAGTAATTCATCCAGACATCATTGTTGTGAAGGAGCTCACCATTCGTTCCTAGCTCAACATGCACTAATCAGAGAGGGACCTCGCGATGTTTGCCCGGTTCGACGTCGTCGACGTCGACGTGCGCGTCCCTGCCGTCTTCGAGGTTTCATCAAGTAGGGATCGTCCGGTGGTGGTCAGCCATCTCCGTCCTGTGCTTGCACACACAAGCATAATCTGGCCACACACGGCGAGAGAGTACGGGCCACACCAGTCGTTGGAGAAATGGTCGTCGTGCGTGATGATCGTTGAACAACCACGCTCTCGTCGTCGTCGCTTCACCAGGAACTCAGCAGAGCAGGAAACACCCCGCGCCGCACCCTGTCAGTGTACTCTTGTTCATCGACCACTTCGCCGAGCACATACTTATTCATCGACCACTTCGCCGAGCACATACTATTCCTATTGTTCCCATCAAAGCGAATAGCGTGATGACGGCAGACAGAGTGGTCAAGACGTCGCAAACCACGTCGTCATCGTGAATGCAAAGATATCGAGATAAACTGAAGAAAGTAAGTCATCCAGACCTCATTGCTGCGAACGAGCTCTTCACTTGCCGCCCCCGTGAGGGCTACGCTCATGTTGAAACAGGAACTGAGAAGCTAGGTATTCGAGGTACGGCTCCTTATCGTGTCGATCAAAGCTGACCGAGCTACGATCACAACGGAAGCAAATGACGCGGAAACAAATATAACGGAAGCAAATGACGCACCAGCTCGGTACCTCGGAAGTTCTTCGGGCCGCACAACAGCCAAAAAGTTCATCATCACCTCCATGGGCTTGCTGCCCCCTCTTCCCATCTCATATTCACCACCGATGGTGTTATCGAGCGCCATATCAACCACATGAAAAATCCCCTTTTGGCAGGCTGTGAAGGACTGGTGTATCGGCGGCCCGTAGAATACCGTCGCACACTACGACACACCCGACCAGCGCGTGTGAGTTGTTGCTATATAATATCTGATGCACCCTAAGTTGACCCCATCTGCCCTCAGCATGAGCAACGATGTTATGGTTCAAAACTTCCCCCTATCTATCACATGACATCACATGACACCATGTGATATAGCCGATGGCTAGGCCTTAGGAGCACAGCCCAGGAACTGTAGCATGGAGTCATTCTGACTCATGCACAGCCACTATGACTCACTCTGAGTCATTCAGACTCATGCACAGCTTATGACTCATTTGCAGTCATCGTGACTCATGCGTAGCCTCCCTGACTCATTCTGACTATATATTGTATTGTAGTGATGCTTATGTAACCACCTTCTGTACATTAGTATATAAACCCTCAATCGATACCTAGAGGACTAAGTTCGTTCTCTTAGGATTGCCGTTTATAACGTGCCTGCCTAAGTCATCGTCCTCCTCTTCTATCACTACTTGGTTTTAGTATTCTTGTGGGGTCCACGTGCATAAGCGTTGCCCTAACAGAAGAACGAACTTCCTCATTGCGTCCATCCCACATCCAATCAACAAACCACCCGTTAACCTTCCTCTCTTTGCTCGCACTACCTGTGCTTGTAGCTCTGTTGAGACAGGTCAAATTCTAAGGTATAATTCCTTCTTCTTTCTCTAAATTTCTAACCCTGTATTCATCTTTCTGATCGCTCCATTCGAGCGTGATTGTTTCTTTCATCCATCTCATAGTTGCTCTCCTTATTCACGTGATTTGCGCCATACTCTAGTGGGGAAACGTTGAGCCCGTCCCTCTGAGCAGGCAGCAGGAAGTGACAGCTTATCACTGACCTTCGGGGAAGGGTTGTCACACAGAGTGCTTGGCGGTTAAAAGAAGGCCTTACTCTGTTCACGCAGCAAGTAGGAGAGCAATTTCGCTTTAGAAGCTGAAGAAACCTTCCTCATAATAATTGTTCGCTCAGGTGTCAGTGTACACTAGTTTGCTGCTCAATTATTATTGACAGGCACCAGACTCTACCACCTCACCAACATCTCCAACCCTAAACTCCTTCCAATATGACCAATCAATCTGCTACTGCCACTGGAACTAATGCAGGTCAACCCACTGCATCCACACCCATGCCAGCTCAAGCATCTCCCCCTGAACCAATCACTGAGGCAAACCTGCTAGCACGTGCAACCCAGCAGGAGGGCATGATCAAGGAACTCCTGGATATGATCAATGATTTACGAGATGAGATCAAGGATCTCAAAGATAGGCAGAAGTCACCAAAGCGGGCCAAGTTGAAAGATCCCCAGATCTTCACAGGAAAACAGGAAGATGTTCGACCGTTCATAGGAGAAATTAAGACACATCTAAACACATATCCAGACAAATTCCGAGATGAAGTTGACAAATGTGTCTTTGCACTATCATTTATTGCAGGGGATACAGTGAACCGCTGGAAGCAGAATATGTCCAAAATGTTCAATGACTATCGCGATGGGCTTCGGCCATTGCTTGAACAAGCTGAAACATTTGACAAGTTCCAACAATACTTCGAGCTTCACTGGGGTGATCCTGATCCAACCCAGACTGCCTTGACAAAGATTCAACTCATGAAACAAGGTACAAGACCTGTGGAGGAATATATCATTGAGTTCAGGTCATATGAAGATGATACCAAGCTAAATGACTTTGGCTTGCTAAATTACTTCTTGAACGGGCTGAATCACCAGCTTCGTACAAAGGTCAATACATTCAATGGAGCACCTAAGACCCTAGAGGAAGCTATCCAGAAAGCTGTGATCTACGAACGGGAGTGGCGAGCTGACCAAGCCATGACACGAAGGATCAACGCCACTACTGCACGACCAACTCCTCGTCCTCGTGTTGACTTCAATACCCTTCGCCAGAATGCCATTGCTCACACTGCATCCTATGTCCCACAAATGGCCAATTCACCCACTCGACACCCTGATCCCCATGCCATGGATGTTGATCGTGCCAATCGGAACCCTGAGCCACGGCCTCCTTTGACCTGTTATAACTGTGGAAAACTGGGACATTTAGCCCGCAATTGTAATCAACCTCGCCAACGCAGGACATTCCAGAATCTACGCAACTCTGTCACCACCATGGAAACACCCCCACAAGACCCACAACAGGGTTTTATCGAAGAGGTTCAAGAAGCGTCAGCTTGAAACCTCAGAATCGCTATATTGCACTCACAAATGAGCCAGACTCTAGTTTAGTTTCTTCATGTGATATATCAATAATTGAGAAATCAGCATTTAATAATTCCACCCCCTCCATTTGTGAGCTGCAACCCAAGACGCATAAACCTGAGAAAATACTATATCGTTCTTTCTCTCAAGAAAACTATATTCCCTTATCCTTGTCCATTAAAACCCTGGACACTCAAGAACAAATGAATCCCATGACAATGTTGGATTGTGGGGCCTCAGACTTATTCATTGACAGAAAATATATAAAAAAGCAAAAAATAGTCACCACCAAATTATCTTATCCAGCTGTGGTTAGAAATGCTGATGGGACTCATAATAAGGCTGGGAGTGTAGAAGAAAAAGTGGAAATGATGATGATCTATGGGGAGCATCAAGAAAAGACCACTTTTTATGTGACCGATTTGGGAAACATGGATGTCATTATTGGATTGTCCTGGCTTCGAAAGCACAACCCAGAAGTAAATTGGAAAACTGGAGAAGTTGCCATGACAAGATGTCCAAAAGAATGCCTAAACTCTAGAAGGAGAAGAGATCGCAGAAAAGAGAAGCGAAGACAGGAATGGCCCACCCTGGAGGAAGCTGAAGATGAAGGAGACCAGGAAGAAGCTGACCAAACAGAGATACAAGAAATGAGAAGGCTAGACCATCATAATGCCCCAGTAATCTCAGTAGCTGGAGTTCGACAATGGAATCGGTTGGAGCAACAACGTCGAGGATATTTAAGGACCCTTAACATGATCACAAATGAGTACTTTGAACAAGTAGCACAGATGCGCATCACCCGGATGTGGAAAGAGATGGAGATTGGAGAAGTAATTGAACAGGAACGGGGATCTCCTGATAGTATGCATTTGCGAGCAGTTGGAAAGTATGATTATGTGGTAGAACATAATAAGGAGAAGATTGAAAGGGATGCAAAGCAAACAGAAGAGGAAATGGTTCCAGAGTACTACAAGGCATATATGAAGGTGTTTCGAAAGCTCGATTCTGAACGAATTCCCATTAGTCGGCCATGGGACCATGCTATTGAAACTACTCCAGAATTTGAACCCAAACGTGCCAAGTTGTATCCATTGTCACCAAATGAAGAAAAGGAATTGAATGAATTCATTGATGAGAATCTGAGGAAAGGTTACATCCAACCATCTAAATCGCCACAATCATCACCTGTGTTCTTTATTCAAAAGAAAGATGGGAAGAAGCGACTGGTGCAAGATTATCGCTATCTGAACAAATACACAGTACGAAATGCATATCCCTTGCCATTGATTTCCCAATTGGTGGATAAAGTGTCACGAGCAAAGTTGTTCACTAAGATGGATCTTAGATGGGGATACCACAATGTACTCATCAAGAAGCAAGATCGTTGGAAAGCTGCATTCAATACACCTAGGGGACTGTTTGAACCTACTGTGATGTTCTTTGGCTTGAACAACTCCCCTGCTACATTCCAAGACATGATGAATTCCCTTTTCAAAGAGCTTATTGATGAAGGAGTGGTGGCAATCTACTTAGATGATCTACTCATCTACACAGATGACGATGTAGAAAGACATAGAGAGGTGGTGCAAAGGGTCCTGCAGATTCTGCAAGACAATGATCTCTATGTCAAGCCTGAAAAGTGCTTCTTTGAGGTTAAAGAGGTAGAATTCCTTGGAGTGGTCATAAAGGATGGAGTGGTCAAGATGGAGGACAGCAAAATTGCAGCAATCAAGAAGTGGCCTAAACCCAGGAATGTCCAAGAAGTTCAACAGTTCCTAGGATTTGGAAACTACTACAGACGGTTCATCAAGGATTTTGCGAGATTGGCACGGCCCTTACATGAACTCACTAGAAAGGACACATCATTTGCATGGCATGATAAAGAAGAAGAAGCATTTGAAGGGCTCAAACAGGCATTTACACAAGAACCAGTACTGGTGTTACCAGATACTGATAAAGAAATGAAACTGGAAACTGATGCCTCTAATTATGCAACGGGAGCTGTGTTATCGATGAAGTGTGATGATGGAAGATGGAGACCATGTGCATATCTATCAAAAGGATTGAATGAAACTGAAAGGAATTATGACATCCATGATAAAGAAATGCTTGCCATCATCAGAGGATTGGAGGCTTGGAGACACTATTTGGAGGGAAATCAGCATAGGTTTGAAATATGGTCAGACCACAAAAACCTCGAATATTTCATGACAACAAAGAAATTAAACCGACGGCAAGCAAGATGGTCTCTATATCTGTCAAGGTTTAATTTCATCCTGAGGCATCGACCAGGGAAAACAAACATGAAGGCTGATGTCTTGTCGAGACGACCAGACCTAGACCGGGGGGAAGAGGACAATAACATGGTGCTACTCAAGCCAGAATATTTTGAAATCAAAGCATTGCAACAAGGACATGTCTTAATTGATGGCGTGGAATCAGAGTTATTGTCCAAGATTCGGAAGTCCAAGAAGTATGATGAAGCAGTAGTGAAGGCAATAGGAGAGTTGAAACGGTCACCCACCAAAGTATTGAGATCGAATGAATGGTCAGAAGAACAAGATCTTATACTGCATCATGGAAAAGTCTATGTTCCCAAGGATAACGACATCCGAAGGGAAATTGTAAAGCTACATCATGATTCAGTGGTAGCAGGGCATCCAGGAAGATGGAAAACAACAGAGCTTGTATCACGAAATTACTGGTGGCCAGGAATGACAAAGTATATAGCAGAATATGTCAAAGGATGTGACAAATGCCAGCGAGCCAAACCACGCACACATCAGCTTCAAGGGAAGCTACAGCCAAATCCTATTCCAACAAGTCCATGGGCAGATATCTCAGCAGATCTCATTGTAAAACTACCTGAATCACTAGGACATGATTCCATTCTGGTAGTAATCGACCGGTTTACCAAAATGGTCCGACTGATACCCACTAATGAGAAGATCTCAGCTCTTGGAATAGCCAAGTTGTATCGTGATAATGTGTGGAGCCTATTTGGTATGCCAGAAACCATCATTTCAGACAGAGGTCCTCAGTTTGCCTCCAAAGTAATGAAAGAGTTAGGCGAGCTCACACATACTGAAATCAAACTTTCTACGGCTTTTCATCCTCAGACCGATGGACAAACTGAGCGAATTAATCGAGAAGTAGAAACCTACTTGAGGATGTTTATCAATTACCGACAAGATGACTGGGTGGAATGGCTACCCATTTGCGAATTCACCATCAATAACAAAGCCCAATCAAGCTCGCAACACTCACCATTCTATTTAAACTATGGACGACATCCTCGAATGGGTTTTGAACCACGAAGAGATATCAAAGTGGAAGCGGTTGATGAATTTGCCACCAGAATGAAAAAGGCCTGGACTGAAGCCAGATCAGCACTAGTGAAAGCTGGAGAAGAGATGAAAAAGTATGCTGATCGACGAGTCGATGAAGTTCCCCAGTACAAAGTGGGAGACAAAGCATACTTGTATTCAGATCACCTCCATACGACCAGACCATCCAGGAAGTTAGAGCATAAACGCTTTGGACCTTATGAAATCACTGGCATACCAAGTCGAAATGCAATCACATTAAAACTTCCGAAAAGCATGAAAATACACCCCACCATATCTACACATCGCACTGAACCATTCCATCGACCCACCATTCCTGGACAACGACCATTACCACCACCACCGATAGTAATTCAAGGAGAAAAGGAGTATGAGGTAGAAAAAATCTTGGAAGCGAGATTGGGGGACGAGGGACTGAAGTATCTAGTAAAATGGAAAGGCTATACTGATGAGCACAACTCGTGGGAGCTGAAGAAGAACCTCGAACATGCACCACTAAAAGTCAAGCAATTCTATCAGCAGCATCCTGGGGCTCCTCGCGAGCTGAGACGGCTCGAGTTCGCAAGTTTATTGTTTCGACCCTGGGAGAACTTCACTGACGTCAGTTATGAACATACACTGAAAACTGGCAACTTACGGTCGTCGTCCTTCGAAACAGTACATCCATACCACAATTCCAAAGTAAATGGAGAGGAAGACGCCAACAAGAGCGAAGGCAAAGATCTTCTCAGCAGTAGTCATCGACATGTCCATTTGATGATGGGGGTTAATCGGTAAGCGGAGTTACCGATTCTAGAAGGGGGGTGATGTTATGGTTCAAAACTTCCCCCTATCTATCACATGACATCACATGACACCATGTGATATAGCCGATGGCTAGGCCTTAGGAGCACAGCCCAGGAACTGTAGCATGGAGTCATTCTGACTCATGCACAGCCACTATGACTCACTCTGAGTCATTCAGACTCATGCACAGCTTATGACTCATTTGCAGTCATCGTGACTCATGCGTAGCCTCCCTGACTCATTCTGACTATATATTGTATTGTAGTGATGCTTATGTAACCACCTTCTGTACATTAGTATATAAACCCTCAATCGATACCTAGAGGACTAAGTTCGTTCTCTTAGGATTGCCGTTTATAACGTGCCTGCCTAAGTCATCGTCCTCCTCTTCTATCACTACTTGGTTTTAGTATTCTTGTGGGGTCCACGTGCATAAGCGTTGCCCTAACAAACGAACTCGAAGTTCTCACCGACGCACTCCTTGGTCTCACCCCATTCCGCAATGAACTGGGTGTTGTCGTCCCAGCGGACGATGTGGCAGCACCCGACAGTCCACTCACTGACATCGAAGAGCTCGATGCGGCGGTACGGTGATTGCGACTGCCATGGTTCCAAACACTGATGAACCTCGCAATATTCAGGCTGCTAGTGACAATGACGACCACAGTGTCAGTGAGTCTGGAGAGGACGCCATCCCAGTATGTGTCCCGCTGACTGCGCATGCCTCTTTGATGTGCATCCCATTGTAGGATCTACTTCCTGTCGATGACGATGACGACGACGATGTTGTGCCCCTCGACGATGATGAATCTGGCTATGAAAGTGTTCCTGTCAGCAACGAATCGGACAGCCATTCGAGCAGGGGAGATCCAGACGATGAGGATGACAATGAGCGGGCCATGGGCGATGACGATAACGATGCATCTGACGTTCTTGGTTCATCCAACATACGATTTGAGGGCGAAGAGCAGGAAGAGGGCGAGATCGAGGATGATGACAGTGATAACGTCCAGCCGGTAAGGAATATCTGTCACTGGTAATTGGTGTCCCTCTGCTCATTGACTATCCAAGATACTGGCCACAGAGGGGGCTCCCTCCATGGTGACGCCAAATGTGAGATGTATATCATTTCTCTGTACCATGTCCATAACTAACCCCTCCACCCAGATGAAGACCCGTGGCCGTAACCGACGAAAGCGAGCGGCCGAACACAGGCACAACGAAGCGATCAAAGAGGTTGTTCGACTGGCCATAAAGCGCGAACGAGAGGAGAATGCAGAGGCCCAGGCTGCGCTGGGATTAAAAATACAAGAGGTAAGATGTTCGATTATCAATACTGATTTTGTTTCTTAACAAGTTTATCGAGATCATGGCCGAGCACCAGCGGCTTATCGACCGCAGCACCGAACTCGACAATGCCCTAAAGAAGATTCAACGTGAAGTAGATAGGCTCCACAAAGCACTCACCGCTCAACTCGATGACACCAAGGAAGCTCAGAAGACGCTCAAGGAGGTAAGTTTCCTGCCTTATGCATCTGCCAACAGTCTGGCTAACTG
Source organism: Pleurotus giganteus (assembly GCA_032158425.1). NCBI lineage: Eukaryota > Fungi > Basidiomycota > Agaricomycetes > Agaricales > Pleurotaceae > Pleurotus > Pleurotus giganteus. The sequence continues at coordinate 1,950,245 of JAPEHR010000001.1, read as the reverse complement.
GATATCGAGTAGCTTCTGGCCTTGTTGCTGGGTGATGATGTATTCATTCATTTCCTTTCGTATAAACCAGCTCTGTATAATCAACTCATTGCGCTAGAGAGCGCTCGCAAGCACCCTCTCTCGATGGACGACCCGAACTTTCCCCGAGATGAAATAACCTGGATAACCGAGCCGGGGGTTCACATTGGGATTCTTCCCGGTGAGCATAAAATGGACATCGTGCTGATGGCCAGAATCACGTATGTATCTCCTTGGCTGTGTCGCACTAAATGGCTGAGCTTGTCTAGACCACTCACAGATATGGAACCGGCTGTCAGCAACAGGATCAAGGACAACTTATCGACATTAATGGCATGGCCGGACGTGGTCAACCCCATCACGTCCAATGCGGTGAGTGTCTTATAGTGCTGGACATCAATTGCTTCAACTTTGCTTACAGGCCCACAAGAGGCAACGAGCTGGCCCCTTGGGTGATTCTACCAAGGTGCACGGCAAAGCCGGCGGAGTCGATGCTGACTGGAAAAGCCAGCAACGAGAAGGCTCCATGGCCGCCATTGGTTGGCATACCCCTTTTGGCGCGACGGGCATCAAGCTAGCATCGTATGCTCCACGCTCCACAAAAAAGGCTAAGCTAGGGTAAGTCTTCACCAATGACCCTGTCCTCACACTTATGCCCCTTATTGCAGATACAAGGAGCTGCTCCCACGTCTAGAAGGGGTCGCGCAGTTATACCGTGACAAGTTTCTCTCGCTCTTTCCTTCGAAGGCTGCGACCATGATTGAGTATGCACAGACGTGAGTTTATGTTCTAGTATGGATTCCAGCAAACGCTTAATGCATCCAACAGCCGGTCAATCCCATCCTTCAGTGACCTCACCATTGACGGTGAGAGTTCCGTCCATCCTTTTGCAAACTCCCTCACCATCACGCACAATAACTTCGCGAACTTCCAACATACTGACCGCGACGAGATGGAGATTGCATATGGGCTGTGGTGGGCTGCTCGTCAGGTGGATGGTGAGTGGGTGATTGACGAGGAGACCGACCACGACCAGGTCAAAGGTGGTGCGTTCCTGTGGTCCATGTTTGGAGTCGGAGTCGATTTCGAAAAGTTAGGCTCAAGCTTCTCCAGGTGCATCATTAGCTAATTCTGATGCAGGACAAGAGGGCTTTCTGAAATATACTGGCGCGGAAAGGTTGACCCCCATGGGACCATGCAAAGCTCAAGTCCCACTGACGTCACCCGGTTTGGCACATCAGTGCAACTAACGCGAAAGGGTACTTGTGCTGTCGCCGCGTTTTGGGCTGCTGGTGGACATCCCTCCCTTGTTATCACCCCGCTTGACCGTGTTGCATCCCTCGCCACTCCGCCGTCGAAGAAGTTCAAGAAGATGTAGAAGTTTAATTTTGTCATATTGTAAAGTAAAGACTCGCCTGTACAATATATATGTCGCTGCACAATGTTGTGATTGAGATTACTACATCGCTAAAAACTCTGATATAGGCTGTGGCATACCCATAGACCCTCCTGCCAAATGAGACGGCGAACCTGCATATTACGTGAATGGACATCCAACTGATGAACCAGGAAACGGTTGAGCATGTCCAGATGGGCATCTTCAAGTGGGCAGGGTGGCGGATCACAGTCAACCTTGCTCATATGAGTGGGTGTTGTCGCAGGAGCAAAAGGATTGTTGTCCTCCCACTCATCAGGATTGTGCTCGTGGTGATGGGCCATCAAGTTGTGGTTGTCGATAGCCTCCCAGTCAACACCATAGCCAGCTAGATCCTCATCCGCTAATGCTTCATCTTGTGAGCTCACAAATTCAGCAATACCCCTAGCTCCCTCTTGAACCATACCAAAGAAGAAGAGATGGCGAGGGCTGCGAGGGCGTTGGCCACGAAGACGAAGCTTATGGGAATTCCATACATCAGACCACTCCTTCGCATCCTGGTTGATGCCCTCCAAGAAGAGATAGTGGAGCAGCCACAGATGACCTGGACGACGAGGGTCAAGACCATGGTTACATTCAAGGTCGTAAAAGAAGTCCTTCCACTTGCGTCCGAAGCCAGATGTGACATCATACCACAGACGCTCAATGTGTGTGTTATGGACACTCCTGGTGATCCATTTAATGCTAGTCCACTGAGACTGAAAGGAGACTTACCGGCCCCAGATGTATGAGCCTCTCTCAATGCCCTTTGTCTCCTCCATCCATGCAGCAACAGCCAGGTTCTCCACCCCATGATCACCACGCACACGGCTCGGAGTTCCATGGGAAGCTCGTGCCTCATGGAACAAATCCAGCACGGTGGCAGCGCGATTATTATTGCTTACTCGAATGCCTACGACCAATCTTGAGTAACCATCAATGAAGCAGTGTGTAACCATGCGGTAGCGGATAAGGCCTAACACATACGGTCAGTAGAAGATCTAAAGCTATCAGGTAAAAGACTCACCATGCTGCCCGTTGTGATGCCACAACGAATTAGGGCCAGGGACAGAATACTGTCGTCTAACCATGTGGCGCCTACCAAAGGCAGCTGGTGCCCCATGGACACGAAGATATGAATCCACAACTCGTTGCTGAGGAACATTGTGTTGAAAGTGTCGGAGGAATCCATCGAGCATTACCCGGCCAAACCTGGGAAAATGTTCAAGAGCAACCGCGAGGTGGGCATCGAGTTCAGCATCAGATAGAGTCGATACAGGTGGGGTTGTGGAGGTGTGGATGATTTCTCCAGTTTCAGCATCACGATGAGAAACTGGTGCTCCAGGCTGAGATAATCCATATTCGAGAGCTCGGCGACGAATGGTACGAGAGGAGCAACCAAGGATGCGGCTGATCTGAGCAGGCCCAGAGAGCTCTAGTGCTTGGGCAAGAAATGTGCGGTCGATATCGAGCTTGTCACGGCCTCGTCCACCTGTGGCAGTCCATGTGCTTACTGTCAATGCTGGCGCGTCGGGGGGATCAGACGAGCGGTGGCACACTGTGTCAAGATCGTAGACCATGCGAGTTATGCTATCTTGCAATATTGCATACTCAGCTGGAATGAAAAGGCCACGATGCTAAAAATGAAGATATTAAGCTGCCAGAAGCTTGATAGGAATGTAGATTTACTTGTTCAGCTGAAGCTGCAAGTGATAGGACTTGGGCACGGGTGGCAGCGATGCGGCCTGGATTGCCGACTTGAGTGCGAAGGGCGATATTGACCTGCTGGCACAGGTTATCATACGACACCCTGATATTCTCAAACTGTGTGGCTGGGGGCTGGGTGTCCATTGCTCTACGTCACTGATTTATCCGAGGGCGCGCGATGATGTATACTAACCAGTGATGACAGGGTTGCGAACCAGGGTAGTGACACCGGGTGAGATTATCACAAGTGACAGTGAGGGCGATGAGTGACAGAGTCGCATAGAAAAGCTGGATGAAGTGAGCAGCAATGAGGAGCTGTGATTAACTCATATTGACATAATGACGCACTGTGAGCAATTGTGATTGAGGGTGAATGCATGCTCGGTGGCGCACAATGAGCGCCAATGAGCGCCAATGATGGACTGTGACCGGCTGTGATTGTAGACGCCCGATGGCGAGTTGAATTTGGCATGACTATGATTGAGTGTTAGCAGACGTCAGTGAAGGAGAGTGAGTCACAGTGAACTAGTGGGACTGGGGATGAAGGTGAGTGAATGTGGATGATTAGGAGTGACAGCGGCGATGATTTACAATGAGTGGCGCTGGTTAACAATTATTTGGTATGATTTAGACAAAGTTGTGTAATATTGTCCGAAAACCCCAGCGAAATAGAAGATTGCCGATTTGGGTCCCTCCTTTGGGACCGTGGCCTAGCGCTTTGTGTAGTTAGTGCTGTTGAAAATTCCTGACAATTTGTTGAAAGGCATAACAAATAGAGACCATATTGTGTGAGTGGCACCGTGAATGTCACCAAATGGAGTACTGGCCTTAACATTACAGATCTGTATTCCTCCGCCTCTTCGAAACCTCCGACTTCGCAAGTTGCTTGCGTCCCGAACACATTCAAGTTCTCGATCGAGTAGACCTAGTCAAATGGCCCTCACGCCTTTTGACGCGGGTGATGGAAAGGATTGGGGCCTTGAGATCGCGTACAGGCAGCACGAGAGCTAGATCAATGTAAGTACTGTGTCCACTCATCCCAACGCTACCACTTACCTTCGAATTCCAAGGTGATTCCATCCCTGACGCATTCAAGACTCTCGGGCGGTCGACTGCAATAGCCCCCCGCACACAGCGTATGCAGCGATAGCACCTCGCATCCGCATCCCTCTCCACTGTCCCTTCTCCTCCGGCAGCACCCCCCCCCCACCCCTTTCTACGCTCAACGGCGCTGCTAATTCTACTGCTACTCCCGGGTCGGGATCGCGTGCGAGCTCGCGGACGCCCCCGTCTTCGAGGTCGCCTACGCTTGCCTGTACGCATCCCCTACAAATCAAGCGCATACCCTCTCAAATCCTCACAACCTCCGTATCAGCTTTGCACGCACATCCGACAACGACGACGAATGGCATCGAGGGTGGGGTTGGGGGACCTAGACGGCGACCGAGCGCACTTTCGATTTCGCTGAACACTTTGACTTCCTCCGCCTCTGCCATCGCTACTACCACTACCAGTACCACCACCACTACCGCCGCCGCGTCCACTTCAGCTTCTACTCCTCTTCTGCGCGCCCAACACCCCCTCTACCGCAGTCCCCACACCCCAATCCACAATATCGCCGCTGTTACATACGGCTTGGGGCGATGTGGTGAGTTCGCATGAGGAGGATCGTGGTGGCGGTGGTGGAGGGGATGGGTTGAAGAGTCCGCTGAGTCCTTTGTTTGGAGGGGCTGCGTCTGTGTGGAGGCAGAGGATTGAGGAAGCGAGTGCGGCTGGGACTCGGGATCGGACGCTACACTCGTAGGGAGGGTGGACTCGTTGTCTCCATCGACAACGAGTTCGCATGTCGTTGTCTCCCTCGCCACCCACCAAACCTCCCATCCCGTTCAAGCGCCACCACCAACGCCGCCGCCTCTTCTTCCACGTCCACGTCCATGCCACTTGCGATCACGTTCAACGGTCCCACCACTACAGTACTTAATCGTTTGGACACCCCTCCAACCATACAACCGCCGCTCCCCTTCCTTTTCCAGCACTATCACTCCGCTAGGCTGCAGGGTGAATTGGATGATACCATTGCCGATGAAACATTAGATGCTATTCTACTACCTTAATATACATGTACGTTCGCGAGCAATCCATGTTAGATTCTCCTATCGTCCCCTAACCCTCTCGCCCACCCGCGCTGGTTGACCCTGAGAAAGGTCAGGTCAAGGTCAGGTCATAAGGTCACTCAAGTCAGTGACCGTCTGACCTTTCCCGACCTTGACAGGACCCCCGATAATGCCTGTAAAGGTCGGTTGAAAAAAATGCCCGATTTTCGGGTTTTGGAGCGGACATCTTGGCGCCGATTTTCACCCGTTTGTAGCGGACTTTAATCCAACCTCGGCTTTCCCACGGTCAATATTAGGTTCCCACGGTCAATATATCAAAATCGCACGGTCAGTAAATGACCTTCGCATAAATGGTTTGCGACATGTTAGGTATTTTGAAGCCCTTCTACCACATTATGACGACTTCTAACATCAATTGGGACGCCAAGGTGCATTTATCTCACAATTTGAAGAGAGCCCCTGAGCACCCCTATCCGAATGGGATCCAAAAAGTAGCGGATGAAAATCCGACATTTACCCCATTTGGACCATTTAGTGGCGGATGATCCAGGAACGTAATCCGACCTCATTACTATAAAAGGAAATGACAGTAGCGGACTCTCAACCGACCTTTACAGGCATTATCGGGGGTCCTACCTTGACCTGACTTGCACAACACTGCTAGGCTAGGCACCCTATCCTCACTCAAATTGTCACAAGCTATCACCGTGCCAAACCCCGGCTTTCCAACGCGAACCCCACCTGGGGGCGGCGATGACGATAAGGAGGCTGAAAAATCAGTGGCGGTATCGAGGTTCGTGAGTGAGACAATAGATGCGCCGCGTAGCAGCTTGAGAGTAGATGGCAGCGATGGATGAAGATGGGTAGGCGGCGACGTGGATGACGACGAGCTCGGTTTGGCAGACGAGGAGAACGGCTACAAAGGCCAGTGTAGGTGCGTCTTGACGTCGTAATACTCACTCCTGACCCACTCGTCCTGTCGGCAAGGCACTGTTCCTTATCATTGACATGGCTTGCAAAGCTGACCAAGGTAAGGCACGACAACTCCCGCTAATGCCGGCTTCCGATACGTCTACTTAGCTGCATTAAGACCTAGTGTGGCTGAATCCTCGCTTGACGTAGCCCTGGCTACTATACCTATCAGTGCCGAGCGGAGAGCCGTCCTGACGCATGACTGGAGCCAGCTTGCGCCGATATGTCCGCAGCGATGCTGATAACACTGCGACATTCTCAGCGCTTTCAAGCCCCTCAAATGTCCCAAAATTGTCACCGCACCAAATTCAACTCCCCTCAAGGAAACCCTCGAGGTAACCCTCTTCGAAACGTCCCCTCGAGATTCTACCAAACCGCTTCGCGCCAAGGAATCCCCTCCTCCTCTCTCCGGAGCTGTTTACGCCACTCCTTCTAGACTTCTGCGAACCACCTCACCTGCGAAGACCTCTGACATACCAGTAGGTTGGATCTACCGGGGTGTGATGCCGCCGCGGATTCGGAAAGCTATGCAAGTACCGAAACCTAACGTTTCTATCGTGGAGAGTGTTGAATTGCGACAACGAGCGGCTTCAATGACTACTACAAGGAAAGCCTGAGACCGCGAAGTCTAAGTACTTAGGAAATCATTGGCCGTCCAGAGGAATCCCCTCCCGTCTGAGGGTGCTACGAAGCTCCTACTAATCTGTTACCACCTCCTCCCCCTCCCCAAGCACTTAATCTTATTCCATCGACTGCGGTTCCCGTCGTCGCTCCAGTTTCACTGCCAGGAGCGGTCGCTTCCGCGGCCTCTAGCATCTCGACTGCTCGCCACCTCGAACGAGTTCCTACGCCCTCGCTATGTCACCTTGTCGTGCCTACCGAGTATAGCAACCTCTACCAGGACCATGCGCGACTATTTTCGAACCCCTTGGTGACCTGACGATGAAGACCCTTTCGCGAACTTATGTTTAGTCGATGGTGTCGTTCCTAGACTAATTCGGAGAAGCTTCGTCACACATTTTGCAGCATTGGAGTGCTCACTGAGACTCCATCTGGATGGACTTCTCACAAGATGTACCTACACCGTTCAGCGGAAGTTAAGCTTGAATGAAGTGGTAGAGATGACCTCCAACTCAGGCGAAATCTCCTACTCGGCTCCGATTGAGCTACTAGAAGAGTACGGTCACAAACGGATAAGGGTTACACACTCCTGCGCGGCCTTGAGCCAGCGCAGTCGAGAAAACTCGTCGCCATTGCGTGGACCCCGTTAATGACCAGAATAGCCCGCAGTCGCGCCCATACTCCGTCAGCTCACCGGCCAGGATGTCTGTAAAGCAGGTTCCTACGCATCCACTGCGTCTAACGTACGAGAGCAGTACGGCACTCGTTCACCCAATGAAATGGCTCAACTACTCACTACTCCCGGCTACCGAGACCGACTACCGGACTCGGTGTCTCATCACGTTAGTTCGGGATCTCCTACCAGATGGCTACCGAGTCCCTGATTACGCGGCGACGGAGGGCAGCGAACGGACTGTACCGTCAATCCCCACTTGGGTTACGGAATGCAGGACTAGGAATCTCCAAGCCGCGAAAGTCTGCTCACTTCGAGCCTGTGCTGATTGTCGTTCCTACTGCGTATCACAGCATATCTTCATTTCCAGGCTGGGGTCTTATCAAAGACCGTCCCATTCTGGAGTCTCTTATCTTCCGCAGAGTTCCCTCAGAAACGCCTCGTCGCTACGACGACGACACCCTGATCGTCCTGCGGGCTCTATACCTCGGGATTTTTTCCGGCCGCATAATAGGCAGAACGTTCATCGTCGCCTCGACGAGCTTTCCGCTCTCTTCTTCCATTGTCTATTCGCCACCGATGGTATCGATGTCAGAGACTCTGATGCCGCTCAACGTGGGACTGTACCCACCTGGATTCCTGGACGTGGCTGATACCCTCAGGCTATTATGTAATGCCCCCTTCTTGAAACGTATCCACGATATCTTGCAGGTGCTGATTCAATGGTTCCCAGCGTCGTCGCTCTGAAGGGCTAGCGAGAACATGTAACAGGACGGAAATTAAACGAGCCACGCACCGGTAACAGGCCATTGTGTCCTATTCTAAGCTGCGATGGTTGACGGCCTGAAGGGAGATGAGCGATGGAGGGAGATGAGGCGGACTCGGAAATGAGCGATGATGGCAAGCATTAGGAGCAGTGGAACTTCAGTCCCACCCGCATTTGGTTGTGACATGCATGGTCCAAACCAGGATATATCCGAATGTCGAGCTGGTGTTTTGTCCTTCGCCATCGACTCCCATGGTCGATTCGCCTCCGGTATACGGCTCAAGGTGGAGATTTTTGTCGATGGTACAGCCAATGGCCGTGGCGACGAGATTCTCTTCAGGGCTGCATCAACGGTGAAGTTTGATCCACAGCCTTATGACACCATTGAATTTGTGTGTATCGTAACCTAATATCATTTGATGCTGGCTCATGCTCTCGCAGGATAATCTGCCGGCACTGTAGACATAGTACCCATGACTATTCCTCACTTTATCTTGCTTGTATAGCTACATTAGCCTACCTAGTACCACCACAATTGATCCTTCAAGCATCGTATTATCTGAACCCTGTCAAACTACCCTGTTCAATACGTCCAACCATATTTCAACCACATTGTTAGCTCAAGAAATATCACCTGCCAGGTTGATGTGCTACCTTTCGGCCATAATGTGCACTGTACCATTTGTTCTTTAGTGTACTCAACCTTTACCTCTACTATGTCCCCAGCGCTGCCTTTGGACGGGACCTTCGACATTTCGCTGCGGACATTGCCCTAATTTATCTTAGGTGATATCATGATTAAACCTTAGAGTATATTACCATCGGTCAAACGCGACGTGATAATCTCAAGCTCATACATGATATCAGAGTATTTATCCACCTCGGCGTGTGATCACAACATTGCCACATGCAGAAATGGTGACTTCATGTAATGAAATTTTCACTTGGGGTTCGATGCTAATGATATAGATCATTCAGCGTACTTCCTGATATCTGACATGCCAAGCACAATGGCCATCCTATCGCGGAATGAAGGTAAGCATTGGATTAAGACTCGCAAGACGGATATACATGTTCAATGAACTGCAGACTAGGGGTAATTCAGTTCGTCGTCGGTGGGCAAACATAGGGCAAAAAAGTAAAACTGAAAGAGATGAGAAGTAACGATACAAAACGGCGGAGAACGCTCTTTCAAATAAACCAGTCCGCTTGCCGACGGACACCTCATCGCCTTCGACGCTACAGATGATGCTGGCGACTAGCTGCCCATGTGCATCAAAACCATGGAGCGTCGAGTTAAGTCTTGACGCATCGATGCGACTCGATGAATCGCCGTAGAAGGAAGGACTGGTTAGGAAGTGAGATAAGCCGGCCACTACCACCGTACACAAGGACGAGGTCAACTACTTTGACTTATACCAACCGGTCTAGAAACCCAAGCTCGTTCCAAGGAGATGCTAGCGAAGCGTCGAGGCATGTTTCGAGGGTACTACAAGTGGGGCATATTGTCAACCCTCGGGGAGGATGGCGACAAATAGTGCTGGGTCATGTACAACGAAACGTCAGTTGAATTTGATTTGGATCGTTATTGAAGAGAGCGGATGGTGAGCACTAATTAGCGCCGAGCCACGAAGCTTCCCTCCACCATATACACCGCATACTTGCATTTCTGCACGACCTATACCTCATCTACCTGACTCTGCGGCCGGTCAAGATGTCCCATGTGAATACGTTCGGATTCCTATACCGTCGACGTCAAGCGATAGCCGTCTGCCTCGAGCAGTCTCGTCGTCGTTGTCGCCGTCGTGGACGACCCTCGTGACCTGTCTTCCCTTGCCTCCCAGCGCTCGATCTTCGTCGCTGACGGTCCCCGCGAGGAAAGGCCTGTAGATCTGTTGGCCGGGGGAGAAAAGTTCCAACGGGGCGGTGGTGGTGGCGGCGGTGGCTGAATACGGGGCGTCCGACTTTGCGATTGGGATTGGTTGGAATTAATTGCAGTTGGGGAGGTGGTTGTGATAGGCATGTTTGATATTCACTTTCTCTTCTCCAAACTCCGTTACTTCCACTACACTTCCTTCATCACCGCCGCCAACAGCAGCGAGGGACAGAAGAGGGAGGAACACCTGAGCCGCATACGCAAGCCACGCTCACCACGCTACCCGACTCAGCCTAGCACCTCAGCAACTCCGGAACATCTTGGCTTCCCCCACGACTTGGTTTGACGCATCGCATCGCATCGCATCGCGTCCATTCGGCTGCTCTCCCAACGTGCTTTAGCAGAACAACGTCATCAACTCAACGATTTGGCTCCGACTGCTTCTGAATACTATCCTGGACATCTTTCCTCATCGTACAACCAACCACGCATCCTTCCCTCCTTCCCAGGAGGGCTCGTTTCCGTCACCGAGCTAGCTAATGAGGAAATAACGCAGGTTTCATCGGCACCGGCTTACTGCAGCTCGTAGCGTGCAGAGCCACACTGTACTCGCTTCGCCCTTCATTTCCTCTCTTCGCCTGGACCTTGCGCCGCTGAGCAGGGTGATCGTCCCGCAGGCCACTATGTTTCTAGCCTAGCGTGCGACCGAGCCATCTGCGGATCGCAAGGCTTGTCAAAGGATTGCCCCAGCATGTCTTGGTGTGGACTGCATGATGTCGTATTGATAGATAGACACAACATCATTATTTTCGTCGCCGTCAGGAGGAACGCCGCCGACTTCCCCATCCTTATCCCCCAGCTTCATCGTGGTTATTTCACAAAAACGGAGCCGATAATGACGACGGGAGGAAAGGTCATTGTACTTCAGACCCCAAGTCACACCCACCCGGGAACAGCAATGGAAAGGGAGGATACGGCTCCACAGGGGGTGACGGGACAGAGAAGGGTGGCGATGACGGTGACGACGGCTTTCCTAGGCGGTGGTTGTTGGGAAAAGTCTCCGCCAAGATAACCCAGACAAAATGCCGTGGGTGGTCGTATCGATGTCCATGGAGGTACTACCCAACGCCCATATTCTATTCGAAGGATCGCCGTCGTCGCAGTCCGCTTCGTTTGCGGCGGAAGATCCAGTGGTAGAGGGGTAAGAGGTAGCGAGCGGCGATCAGTAATGCCGAGGAATAGACTTGTCTGAACAAGCGAGAGGGCTGCACGAGCTAAATATCCTCGATAATGACTCCATCGTCCAACAGAGTTCGTTGTATTTTCGCGCCCTTGTTCAATCAGCAAATGGGAGATGATGCTGCGCTGTTAGACTCAGCAGGCACTGAGAATTGACGTTCACCAGCAGGCCAGTCCGAGGGAAATGATTGCACAAGCCGCTAGCACCGATGAAAGTGTGGATTCGAGCCTTCGATATCTTTATGCCCCAGTGGCGATGTTGTTCAGTCACTGATGTAGTTCAGTGCACCGGAATTCACTATTTACACCCATTCCAGGCATCTTGACACAAGGATGCTTCGTCCAATGTCGGCTCATGGAAGAACTCCGTGCCCGACTTATTCTAGATACTGGGTTCAGGTCGTGAGGGAGCTCAACACGGTGCATCCTCAAGATACCAATGCAACCAACTTCCTTCCTGTTCGTCCCCACTTTCTCCTCCTAATTGTCCTTGCCGCCAAGTCGGACCATATTGTGCTGGAACCTGTTGCCACAAGGGTTGGGGATGCGGCGTCTTTACATGTCGGGGTCTGTACTGAGTGAAGATCGCGGAGCTATCGCTCGAGCCTGTACATCAGGCCTCAGTTATCGAAGAGATCCGAGGAAGGAGGCGTTGAAGGAGGCGGAAGCTACATCCTTCCAAACCCGGAGATTCAGTCGGACTAGACCAGGTAACTACAGCATAAACCATAGCTGTGGGGTGGCCGTAACCTAAAAATGTACAAAAAAAATAAAAATCAACGCTCCTGATAGAGAAAGAATGGTGTTGACGTACACATTTGGACGATAACGAATGGATCTGAAGATCACTCAACCCGAGCGGTTGTGACTCTTTCAGGGGAAGAACACGAATGACGCCACGCCAAAGCGTGGAATGAGCGGGCGGTTGCAGTGTGAAGGTTTCAGGGAAAATGGAGCTGGGAAGGGGGTGCAGTCGTCTCCGTACAAATCTCCAGATCTCCAAGAGCCCAGTTACCTGATCAGCAGGCACCGCAGTTGCTTTTGGGCTGGAGTCTCAAAGCCCAGTCAGAAGGGACCGCAGCTTGGTGTCTTCAGCAGCCAGCTTGAGATGCGCATGAGCGAGCACGCGGAAATGGTAAGGACTGCGCGACAGCAGCAGCCCAATCGCATGGACTGCGATGAATGGGTGGCCACTGTGGAGTGACAAGAGACTGAGGTGCTCCATCTGAGATGGCCAGGACTCGTCTCGACAGCGAGACAGGGAATTCTCCCGCATGCTTGCGCAAATCGTGCATCAAAAACGTTTCTCACGCATGGGCCAAGTCACATCATGTAGGCGGCCAGGCGCTAAACTTACGGCCTAGTCCGCGAACACACCAATGTTTTCGGTGGGGTTTTCGGACAATATTACGCAACTTTGTAAACCTATCAGCACACGACAGAAAGCACTTTGGAGCTGCCACAAAACACAGCGAAATGAGGGGCTTTCCCTGCCAAGCGATGGTGATGCGTTGACGAAACTTCCACAGTAACGCATGCTATGGATGACGCCCTAATGCCAGCGCAAAGAGATTTAGTCCATGGCTGAACTTCACGCGCACACCAGCAATGCCGACGTGGTGTCGACAGTTGTAATGGCCTCAGTGAAGATGTCTTTCACCGTGCGTATCTTGTGTTTTGTCATCCAAGTTAGCTTGCCTTGCCTGAACAAGCACACAACTCCAGCTCATCCCTCGCCTTCCCCTATGGCCAGTTCCCTTGTCTTGTGGGCCGAGCTCTCCGACTTGTTCTGCGAAGAATAGTCTCCACTGCGACAGCCCCCTCTGCTTCATTTCTTTCCCCCCCTCGCTCGCGATGCCGTACCCTCCAAGCAGACAGACCGTTCCACCGTATGTAGTATGTCCAGTTCTGCGAGCGGGATGTCCAGGAATTTCGGGGGCCTTCGTTGACGGCGAACTCGTCCGAATCTGCTCGACTAAAGACGACACCCACGTTGAACACCATACTCCGGGTGTTTCGCCTCCGCATACTCTCTCGCTGTTAGCAACAAATTCTGCCTGTGTATGCAAGTCACAGCGACGTAAAGATAACGGCGTTGACGAGACGGATAAACAGCACCAGACGATCCTCTCCATCATAGAACTTTGAAGACTACTTCGACGGGGAGTACGACGACTACGTCGAACAGGTCAAAGCCAGCGAGGCGTAGGCGAATGGAGACTAGACAGCGTAAGTGACAGCCTGTACTTCTCCATGAATGACTCACCTTTAATCCTTTCTTTCTAGCCCTCTGAACGCACGACACAAAACCCTCGGAGACGGCAACAATGTCCTTTCCATGGACACCATCCCTGGCATGCACGAAATGGTCAACGTCATGGCGACCAACTCTCGTCGACAAGGTCGATGTCCCCTTCGCAAAGCATCAACTCCTTGGCGACGCTACGAAACTGATCTCAGCCACTTCGCTGCCCGATGCCTTCCAAGGCAAGCACCCCAAGCTCTCTGCGATTCCGTTCAATTCTACGAACAAATAGGCCCTTACTATTGTGAGCCTTCTCCGCCGCAATCCTGGCTCTGCTTGGGATCTGATCTATCGCACTACTGAATTATGGCGCGGCACATGAAGGGTGCCTCCGAACATGTACTAGCCAAGGGTCACCTTTCCTCAAAGCTGGGGCGCTACATTCCACTACCGACGATTTCTTGACAGCGCATATGATGTACGCTAGTGCACATCGAACCTTGTACTGTTACTCACAAGTCAACAAGTACAGGGATGCCAAATCTCAGCACATTTTGGAAGGAGTTTACCTGCCGTGGGCTTGCTGGTCCACCGTCGTCTCCTGTTCCTTCTGGCGAGGATCTGCGACCGGCATCCATGGTGAATTCATCAACTTCTTCTCACTCCTCGCTCATCTATCCATCATTCCCCTCCCACCACACTGCGTCCGTCTATTCTGATGTTCTACACCTGCGGCATTGTCTATCCTTTTGCCATTCTTCGCTCAACACATCCTCTCGCAGACGGTCTCCGATTGACGTCCCCATACTGCGCTCGACTGTATAGACCATTTCGATTTGAGGGTGTTCATATGTGCAACATATGCCCTTGGTCAACGACGAGGATGGATACCTGTTTCTCAAGCTTCTCCACACCCATCTCCCCATGCACCAGCAGTTGTCGGACCCTAGCTCACCCGTCTTCTATCCTGTTGCCAGCCTTCTGTATCACAGTTGACGCTTGTTCATGCAGGCGAGCATCCGCCTCACACCCTTTGACGAGCACGTTCTGATTCACCACATTTTCTACTGAATACCACCTGAACTTCAGCTGAATTTCTGAACTCCAGGTGAACTTCATGTGAACTTTAACTGGTCATTTCTCATAGAAACAGGTTCAGGAAAGTTCAGGAAAGTTCAGTTGAAGTTCAGGTAAAGTTCAAGTTCACTTGAACTTCAACTGAATTTTTCAACTGAAGTTCACCTGGAGTTCAGCTGGAGTTCAGTTGAACAGTGAGTCATTGTTGTTATTATTAAAATAATAGGATTATGTCATAATAACAAAATGGCCATAGTGTGATTTGAACCCACGACCTGAGGAGCGCTGGCGCTTAAACAAGCGCTCAAGAGCCACTTTAACCGCTACACCAAACTGCCTTGCTCAGCCTTCATCAATAAGTCATTTATGTACCACACTTGAAATTAATATTTTATTCAATTTAATAATCATTTTCCCCCTCAGAAATTAATATTTAAATCGAATAAAATATTAATTTCTTAAGCGCGGGGCGCCTATTCCATGGAACGGGTGACACAACGTCACATCAGTGACGCGTCGCGTTCAACCACATCACCACCACCTGCCACCACCACCACCACACTCCACGACGCCCCCGCCACGCCGCAATTGCGCGGACTCACGTCGTCGTCGCCGCTGACGACGACGACGACATTTTAGAAGCAGGGAGGGAGGGAAAATGGGTGGCAAAGCAGGTGCGCCCCCCGTTTCTTTTTTTTATCATCTATACTGACTGTTTTTTCGTTTCGTTAGCCGCCGGCGTGCCCTCGCGTACGTCGGCACTGCCTCGTCTACGCCCCCAGTCCCCCGTTTCGCCCCCCCGTCCCTCGTTTTCCGCCGCGGCCCCCGGTTTCGTCCCCTCGTTTTCGGCTCCCGCCCTCGTTTTCACTCCGCAACCGCGGATCAACCCGCGTCGTCGACGCTGACCACGACGACGACGATATTCGTCATGTAGGGAGGTAAAAACAACGGGAGGCATAGCCGGTGCGCCCCCCATTCCTTTTTTTTATCTTTACTGATTTCTTTTGCTTCTTTTCCCTTCGTTAGCCCTCCCAACAGCCGGCGTCGACTCACGTACGCCGGCGTCACCTCGTTTGCACCCCCGGCCCCTCGTTTCATCCCCCGATCCCACGTCTGCACCCCCGGCACCCCGTTTTCGGTCCCGGCGCCCAGTTTTCGACCTCAGCCCCTTATTTTCCACACACACGAACCCACGTCGTCGTCGACGCTGACGGCGACGACGACATTCTTCATATACGGAAGTAAAAGCAAGGGGACACATTGTTGGTGCGCCCCAATTCTTTTTTTGTTTCTCAATACTGATTTTTTTTCCTTTTTTCGTTTCATTAGCCACTCGCAGCCGCCAACGTCACCTCGCGTATGCTGGCGCTGCATCATTTACACCCGCCGGCCCCTTGCTGGCAACCCCCGGCCCCCTGTTTGCCCCCGATCCCCCATTTTCATCCCCATCCCCATATAAACACCCCCGCCACCTCGTTTTCGCCACGCACTGTCTCGCACACGCGCCCCGACCCCTCATATGGCCCCGCCTCGTCACTCGTGACCCCCCGGTCCCATTCTTGTCCCCAACCTCGCGCTTTCTGCACCCGCCGCCTTGTCAGCACTGCTGCCCCTTGCGCATCCACCCCTTGTTTGGGGGTTTGGGTGTCACCCCTTGTAAACACCCTCTATGTCTTGTCTACTTGCCCCACTGCCCCTATGCCCTTTGTCTCCCCCTGTCCTCTTGTAAACTCTGACCATGTAGTTATCAACTCACAAATTTATATGCTGCTTGTCCCTCAACTTCAGTGAGGTTATTGAATCATTCAGCTGGAATTCAGGTGAAGTTCATTTAGAGTTCAGATGAAGTCCAACAACACTTAGAGAGTCAGAGCTTGAAGTCAATGTGCTCTAGAGACTAGAGTTCAGTTGGAGTTCAGGTGGAGTCCAGGTGGAGTTCAATTGAAGTTCAACTAAAGTTCCACAAATGTCCATTTAGCTAAGGTGTAGCTCAATGACAATGAAATTCAGTTGGAGTTCATCTGGAGTTCATCTGGAGTTCACTTTGGACTTGTACATTTACTGATTTTACCTGAACCTGAACTTTTTCTGAACTTTTCCTGAACTTTCCTGAACTGACCTGAACTTATGTTGAATTTGCTGAACTTCAGTTGAAGTTCACCTGAACTGTTCCTGAACTCTAACTGAACACCTGAACTCCAACTGGTATTCAGTTGATAATGTGGTGAACTGTAACTTACACCCTTTGACTTGTGCACAGCCGTGTCCACACCTCGCACCACAGCCATGGCCTGAGCAGTGGCTGCCAGTCTCATGGCCCAACCTCTCGTTCGTTTGCAAACGAGCACGCGCAGAGAAGGAGAATGAGGGCGCCGTGACTGGTCCCTCAAGTGTGCCAACCTCACATTAATCTCAATCGGGCGACGCACATTCTGTGTCATTATTTGTATATATGTCTACGTAGTAACCTATTGTACTGTTTGTTGTTTCGAGTACCGTGCATACCACGGGTCCAACTGCTAGTCTATGCAGGTTGAACGAATGCCGATAGTGAGGGATACTGATAAAGCTCAAAAGAGCATCAAGAGTGGGGCACTGAAGGGCTGGTGTGAAAACAGGGAAGGGGAGGTATTAGACAAAGCGGTCGATATCATTGAAGGAAATCGGCGGTGGCGGAAGAGATCCATGTGTCAAAGAAACAAGCGATAGCGGCTTCGTTTCTCAATGAAATAGGTCGAATAGGGGCTTGGAAGAGAGCCCTAATCGAACGTTACCTGTAGTGATAGTTGAACTGCATCTATGTAAGCATTCGTTTCTGAGTTATGACCCAATCTATGAAGCGCACCTGATGAAACCCTCCACAATTTCAGCCAAACCCTCCACAAAATGCCTTTTAGACCTCTGAGAGTTCACTTACCCATACTTTAATGATACGTGGTGTTGGAAAGCAGGTCCTATGATGGAGAAATGGCCGGGAAATGGCTAGGCGATGCAAAGGCGATGTGGCGGAATCTGCGCGTGAGAAGAAAATACCTCATTGGCTGGTGCCATCTCAGACGAGCCGGGGCTAGTCGTACAGGGCGGCGACGCTGGGAACAAGGAGACCCAACGCATGATCGACTCAGCCTTAGACTCGTATCCAGCCTCTTGGTGGCTAGTTCCTTAGCGGGGTGACGGGACCATCCATATAATCCATCCTCTTACAATAACGCGCTGGATTCGAGCTGCAAGATAAGGTGGATATGTTACAAGAAGGGGCTTCAGTAGGGTATCAGCCACGTACAGCAAAAGCAATCCAGGTGGAGGTGGGTACAGTCGGCCGGGCCCTCCGTCCAGTCGTCGAGCCACTCATTGGCGTACCACGTATGCAGAGTCCGCCGTCGCCCATGCCAACTACTGTACTTCGAGCGCCCCAGGACGGCCAGCTCATTGAAGGTGGCTTGGGCAACACACTGCGGCGGTGATGGGTTGGTGAACTAGCAGGCTACGTCGCATTGTCACTTACGTGTGTGCCCAAACTAACGAGCTCGCTCTCCAGAACCTACCATGCCATCCTATCAATCAACCGCAGCTTCCGTTCTCGCGTTGCTAGACAGGACGTAGCTGGGGTGGTGGGGTATGGCGGAGAGAGCAGGCTGACTCTCTCAAGACGCTAGAAACAACATCCTTGAATCAGTAGACAAACCCAACCGATTGACGAGGAACGGACGGTAAGCACCTCAAGTTATACACCGAAGGTGACAGCGTGCAGCGCCAGACGACACCGCGATAACGACCGAATACACTCGCATGAATAGACGGAATGCACCTGCCATGGCAGATGACGGCGGAGAGGTAAGATACATAGTGGATGAGAGAGATGCAAGACATCGCGCGGATTCTGCCAATTTGGCTGCAATTAGATGAGGAAAGCGCAAGCGTGCAGGTACGTACTTATCGTCGATTGTCGCGACGCGTATACTGACTGGTGTCTTCTCCTCCCCTAGTTGTTCAACCCGAATCATGGACGCGCCAAACGGGATGTGAGCGGATTGCCTCCGTTTGCTATGCTTTATAGGTTATGTCACATTCCTCCTCATTTGACAAGTCAACAACCTGATCAACAAGGTACGAGGTGTGAGAACGCTGCTTGGAAGATGGTCTGAATCACGCTATGACCATTTTTGGGCATGACTGGCGCTTAATCATCTCGTGCCCTTATGGCCGTGGCGGACGCTGCGTCGTCTTCCTTCCAGTGAGCCCTTCCTTCAGCAAAGCACTCAGCAGACGACTATAGGCACCTGTGGTAATTAACAACTAATTATCATCCAAATTCGTGCACCACAACACCATCATCTTCCCCACTACATATTCAGTAAGCAACTTCAGCATCCATGATGTTTCATCTCCTTTAGACTCACAGAACTCGTTAAGTAATGCCTTCATTTGTTCCCAACCCACTCTTATTCAGTACTTCCAACATAAATATTGCATCTGCCAAAGTGGCTCTTGCGGCGGTGTTATGGCAGTATGGAGATGTCTTGAGGGGGAAAAAAAGTGCCATTCTGGCTATCAAGTGAGTCGTTCTCCTTCGTTCTTGCATATCTTGGCATTCTTGCAGGCTAAGTCCTCTGTTCGACACCAGTGGCGATGTACATCTCCAAGTCCATGCTTTCCGAGAGAGCACAAGGCTCGCATTTGCAATTGCCATTGACGCAACCGCTGAATACCATATTTTGTATGACGATGAAGACAAGGATAATCAATACAACCCGTCGTTTTCTAATGTCATTTTTGACCCCGATCTCTATACGCGCATCGATTGATCATGCTTAGCTCCCATAGCTACTATTTCGGGTACTATATCTCTTGATGTCCCCTGTATAATTCACCTTGAT
The DNA here is from genome assembly GCA_032158425.1 of Pleurotus giganteus. Classification (NCBI taxonomy): domain Eukaryota; kingdom Fungi; phylum Basidiomycota; class Agaricomycetes; order Agaricales; family Pleurotaceae; genus Pleurotus; species Pleurotus giganteus. The sequence goes on along the minus strand of JAPEHR010000001.1, from coordinate 1,930,646 downwards.
CATTACTTGCTGGCAATGTAATTTGCTCTGAACTCTATATCATGACATTCAACACCAGTAATCACCCCATCAATGATACTTTCAAAGATACAGCAACACAAAGCTACAGGGGGGAACTGACAAACAAGGTAGAATAATTAGAAGTAAACATATGGAAAGCACTGAATAAGCAATTTCAGGATAGGTTCCCGATCTGCATCAATGGCAGTGGCGGGATGTCGATGGCTGTGGCGGTGGAGATGCTGAAGAACGAGGGTGGTCAGCGCGTGAGGGAAGCTTCTTGAATCGGTGCTCAGGCTCAGCATGATCCTTCGATGAACGGTCGCGGCGGTACGGTGTCCTCTCGCATCCATCCCGACGACAATTGCGGACAGGCTGATCTTCATCTTCAGTATTCACGGTCGGAGGTGGACTTGAGGAACTAAGTAACGCTTAAGCATCCACATAGCCGAATGGCCCTCGAGGCAATGCGACTGGCTGTGTAACCTTGGACGGAGAGATGGTGATTCCTTTCTCATCGACAAGAGATCGGTAACGCCCTGGGTATGATAGTAACTCGGCACAAGCTTGATACCACCGAGCTCTATCTGCCCTGGCTTCCTCCTCAGAACCGTGGGGTGCACGAGAGGCCGCAAGGATGTAACCACGAACTTGACGCATTTTGATGCCACTGTTGTTCTTAGGCCTAACGATGCCAGGGGTAGAAGCAACGGCCTTCGGGGACGTCCAAAAGTAGTGTCCCCACTCAGTCGGAAGGGCCTGCCAATCTGGGCGACGGGACGGCTCAACCTTTCCTTGAGCCCTGCGACGAGCTACGTGACCAGAACCTGGCCGGCGTGGTTGACCATCAGGGTGCAGCTCCTTGACCCATGCAGGCCTCCTCCAGTTCGTTCTAAGGTATGTCATCCAAGATAAGAACTGGGACGGAGGCATTAGCTCCGTACACTTCACCCAAGAAACCACGTAGGACAAGGCTTGATGGTTCCCCGGCTCGTTCGCTAGTTCCATATACTGCTTTACTTCATCAACACATTTTGGGATGCCTTCACCGAAAGGTACATCTGACGGTGGAGGTAGTCCCAGCGTTTCATTTTCTAGCGCAAGTTCCATGTGACGGCCAGCACGCCATTTGCCGTCCACCAAGGAAACATGGGCACAATCCGGTACACACTGCGGAGGAATTCGCCATTCCTTGTTGATGGGCTTAATGGTGTGAGTGACTTGGATCTTGTCAACCTTCACGGAAGGTTCTTTGCGAAGCCTCAGAGCCTCGTCAGTAGGATTGAGATCCCGAGTAGATGAGCCCATGCCGCAATTGTCACCAGTGCGAGGACTGGCTGATGGCAGAGGAGAGGGAGCACCTGGCGATGGGGCTGGCATTCGCAATGAGCATCAGCGGATCCCATTCATTCACTTGCGGGACTTACAGATGGTTCTACAGCGTTTATTTGACGCCTCAGATGTGACATCTCCGTTGGGCTCAGAGGAAGCTGAGACACTAGTGAGCACACAAGCAAGCTGTTTGATCCAAGATTGACGAACACTGAATTCGATGGCGTTTGCCACCGACCTCGTGCTGCGCAAGACTGTATGTAGCTATGTGACTCCCACGAACTCTAAGGCTTCTACAGCCGAGATTCATGATCAGACGCGTTCCATGCACGATAATAGGTCGTACCTAATCTCGTCTTCCAATTTCTTGGCATTGATTCGGGCATCTGTTAGTTTATTCTCCAAGTGCACACATTCATCCTTTAAGCATCGAACAGTGTGATCGAGTCGCCTAGACGATCAAAGACGGCATGTTAGATTGATACAAGAGCTAGAGACTAGAACACGTACCCAATCTCCTCCTCAAGCTCCTTGCGTACAGTCCATTCGCCATCTAACTTATCCTTCAATGCGTCATTGTCGGAATGAAGACGCCTGAAGAGCATGTGAGGCCAGGATGCCCGATGGAAGGTCACGACATACCGGTTGTCCTCATCTAATCTCTTGCGCGTTGACCGTTCATGCTGTAAGGCATCATTGAGCTGGTCATTGGTGGACTTGAGGAAACTAAGTAACGCGTAACGAGCACTCATACTGAGAGATCACCGCTGCACACCTAATCTCATCCTCTAGCTTCTTCCGCGCTGATGAGCTCTCACGATCTAGCTCCTCTTTGATGATGTCCTGGCGGCTAGGAAGAACAATGAGAGCTACCCCGTGGACCGGTCAAGCAGGGTGTACCTGCAAGTTTCCTCCAGCGCAGAGCGAGATTGCCTGTGGATTGGTAGCTAACGTCACACTGTGCGAACATTCTGGGCGAATACACACGATAGTTGCTCTTCCAGTCGCGCACTCGTCATTTTCATCAGCTCAAGTTGCCTGTCGATGGCTTAGCCGAAACAGGGGAGCGGAGGAATGATTGTGCCTACTGGTTTGATTCTAGTAGTGACTCTATCTGTCCGGACGAAGTCCTAAATGGCACATTAGTCGAGGGGATTTCACCAGACAGTCCCTTACTTGATGTTCTCGGCAAGATCCTTCTCCAATCTCGCTACCTCTTCCTGAAATCGATGCCTTTCCACTTCAAAAACTCTGGAGGATGCCTGCTCTTGTTTGAGTTCAGCATTGAGCCCGCTGGAGAAGTCAGGTTAGCTGGACGTTCATGAACGAACGATTAAATACGACGTGCCTGATACGGGCTTCTGCCAAACTTAACGTTTCTTTGAGTTGGTCTCGCTCAACGACGAGATCATTGAACGCCGAGGGTTGCTGGACTGTGCTGGGCTTCACCGCGGCAAGTTCCTCGCGCAAAGAGAGAATCTGGTTCTCGAGAACGAGAATCCGCTTGGGAGAGTTGACGAGGGATGAGACGATGCCACGCAGTCCCCTCTCATTAGCTCCCCAGCAACTTGATATATGGACAAGAAAAGTCTCGCATGAATCACACGAGGTGGTATGGCAAACAGCGCCCATCGTAGTTAGCTCCCATAGAGGGTCAACGCCATCGAGAGGATTGGACATCGGTGTGGAAGTAGTTCTGAGTTAACAGCTTAGGTAACCATAAAACCCACGCGAGCGCGCGATTGGCAATCCAATCTTATCAGACAACGTCTAGCTGCATTCGGCCGTGTATGATGTCACATTTTCGCAAGTAGCCAACGATAAGCTGATGGGTTGAATCAGGTTGCTCCAAGCTGGACAACCAGCCAAAAGTCGGCACTACAGTAGTCGACAGGTCAACCGTGCTACGACCATTCTTGACATCTGAGTTGAACCCCGGGTTCCACTGGAGGCGCGACCCTTGCCATTCGTGTTAGATCCACTTCACTGACGGGAGGGTTCTGATTATGACCTGCAGATGCCGGAGACCTAAAGATTCGCAAGCCAATTGACAAAGTGAAGGACTCGTAGGGATATGAATTCCCGTAAGACATAGGCAAGAAAATATATGAATGTATGGGTACGGGATATGACATTAAAGTGGGGATGGAGCGCTGGAGCATCCAAGGCAGACCAGCCGTATCGTGATTGACAAACGATACCTTGAAACCAGTATCAGCACTTGAGAAGCTTAAGGGAACACCGAAAGGTATGACAGATGATGTTCACGAAAATTGCCTCGACTCGATGCGAGGCGCGAGTTTCACCAAACGTGAATCCGTAATACTTTGTCACTAGTAAAGTGACACGGACAAGAGTGATAGCCAGTCTCGTCAACGAGACTGACAGTCTTTGTTACAGGCGATGGATTCGGGGGATTGCAAGAAACAGCTCACAGCATTCGCTCTAGTTTGGAACTCCAAACTTTTTCCACGCACGGATCAGGAGGGATCAGCCTTGTATTACAGTAATATCTTATTTATACCCACGCCCTTGGCGATTATATTACCTGGCTCGCACTTCTAAAAATTGTGCAGGGTGAATGCAGATACTGAATAGAAAAGGTGACATCGAGACGATGGGTACTTGGAAGGATGAGATACCGCGTTTCGGGGTCTTCCTGGACGAGAAGCATGAACACAAGTCCACGGGCCTTAAATAGCAGATCATATGGCCGAAGCGAAAGCGAGGCGGCTCTTGCTTCCTTCGCATCGTCAATGACGACGTCAAGGGTGTTCAACTCAGTACCCCATATGGTAGGCAGAGTCACGGGACGTCCCGACGCTCCTCCAATCGCAAACGCCGACAGCTAGGACCTGCAGCTGACTCGTGTGATGTGTCTCGTTGTCGAGACCAAAGCATATGATCATATGAGAACGATGCTCGATCTTTCTGTGAAGTCTCGCTATCGAGACGAAGCGTACGCGTCAACGGCTACGTATATCATCCAAACCGCCGCTCGCCACAGCAGTAGATAGTCAGCCTTCAGCGAGGAGGTGGCTTGGCCTAGGAGTGGCGGCTACGCTATTGCACACTCGCAGGGTGCTGCCCACAGCCGAACATCGCGCTACTCGATGTTGAAACGCTGAGCGGCATCAGAGTCACGCTCTCTGCCTTCTGAGAGCCGTATTGCCAGGTGCTTCAGCGCTTGGTGGTCGATTCAGATGGCCCAAGTCCTTCTGCAAACCATCTCCTGTCAATGCGTACGCGTACAGCGCAGTGGAGATTGTTCCCGGTCGAGCCGTAGCTGCTCTTCAAATGGCTGCCTATCACTAATTTGCACTCTACTGCCACTGAACGTCAGCCTAATCACTGTAGCGATGGCCCACACCGTAGCTTCGAACCAGCTCCCTCCAACTGCAGTTTCGTCCTCTCCTGACGATTTCCTGCGCGACACCGCTGTAGCGGTTGCTAGCAGTTGAGTTGATGCCTAGCCTCGGCTGCTTGGCCCATTATGCATTATGCCCCTTCTGGAATCCTCCAACCACCTTCACGACCACGACCCCCCTCATTGACATGCGAGCCCCTGCGACCCAAGCATGGATCATGCGCTAGCTGGGTCGCTTGCCCTCGGAAGTTTCCCTCAGGTCCTACCGTTTGGGCAAATGATTATCCATGATGATGGTTTATTTTCCCTTGTCCTTCCAACATAGCAGCTTTTGCACTAGGCAGTTTATCCACTGCAACCTTACTTTCGGACAACGCTCGCAGTTATTGCTAGTTACGCTGCAGTACTTAAAGCCGTATCACATCTCCAACCCTCCTCTCCGCTCGCATCCCCCCCAGACTTACATCTCTGAGCGGCGGTGGCCCCTTGGGCCCTTCCCTACTGTTTACTCCATTTCCACCTGTTACCATTCTCCATGGCACATTCTTGCAGATAAAAGTTATAAACGCCACCAATGCGAGGACGTATGTTGCAACCTGCAAGATTCTTATCATACCGGCATTCTTTTGCTTGGAAGTTAGTGGTTGACTTGGCGCTGCTGGAGCAGTAAATTTCTTCCACACAAAAATTTCGTTCCCAGCGTCGTGATTGGATTTTGCCGCAAAAATTGTTGTTTCCCCTTTGATGTCAGCGGCCTGCCCTCGCTCAGACTTCGCATATGAATTGCGATCGAATAACTTACTGCGACCGACTGTAACCACTCCCCTTGGCAAGCCACTAGCTCGGCTGTCGTGTCTCCGCTGCGCCTATCAAAGACGTACACCGTGCCGTGGTCACTCCCACCTACCAGCGCCTTTCCATCATCAGCAAAAGCTACTTGTCGCGGTCGAACTGTCTTCGTTACGGGTATCTTGAAAGTTCTTGTACGGGTCATCTGCTCGCAATGGAATAGCACGATACCCTCGTCGGGATCATCTATACAGAAAACGTTCCGTTTGCTGCTGAAGGCCACGCTCCCTCTGTCCAGAACAGTTCGTCAGCAATGGTGATATCATAGCCGGATATATACGCTCACATCCGAGAACCAATTCGATGAGTCTGAACTATTTCACCCTGATTTCGTAGGCGACTTCTGCCGAAGAATGAGCCAAAGCAAGATTCCCTACAACTGAGGACGACCTACATATCGCCGTCGCACAGCCCGAATACCCAGAGATCGCGGTCTTGTCTGGACGTCCCGCCAAATGCCACTCCTTTTGGAACGGTTCCGTCCAATTTCACAGAGAAAATGACTCTGTGTGAACTGAGTCCTTCCAGAGGCAGCACCTGGACGACTGCATTTCGACTGCAGGCAGCGACGCGATTGAGCTCAGGGTCGAATGCCAACCCGCTGATTTCTCCTGGCTCATGAATACGGTTGGCGTGTAACTCCACCATCGCGTCCTAGTTTCTTCCCTTCAGCGAGCTCGACAGATGCTGTCTGGTACCTACCAAATTGGTTTGCTTCCAGCCCACCAAGTATCCATTCTGCGTGCCGTATAATAAAAGCTCTTCGGTCGCATCCTCCTGCCTTATCCAAAGAATTGCAGTGGTACTCCCTCTCAGCGACGTCCCGATGACAGGCCGCTTCAGAAGAGCCATCGGTTCGATACTCCATGCCTGAACGCCATCCGAGCCTGGGTCGGTATGAGTAGCGATCGTCCTCCTACGCTTTGATTCTCACCTCCAGCGGCAATGAATTTGTGGCTGTCAGCGACAGCGAGGCAAAGGATCGTTCCGCGGTATCCGTGTAAGCTAGCTTGTTGAGTATATGGCGTAGTCATTGTGAATAGTTTAGATGCTTGGCCTACCACCGAGAAGTTTGCGCTCCCCCATATAAGCCTGTGTCAACAATAAGCGGATGTCATGACCACAGTGTTGTGTTTTCCTTTCCGCGCTTTAGGGATTCTTTGTTTCTCTATTGCTTTCTTTATTGTCAAGAAGATCTTCGGTCGTAGCACCAGTCGTGGTGCAACCTCAATTGTGCGTTCTTATTCTCTGCTTTGCTCCTTGGCAATCCACGCGCTTGAAGGATCTTTTTGCTACAGACCCAGCAACACGACTTGGAAGATGTTCATGGCCGCAGAACCAAAACTGCAACACCAAGGCCACCTACTCACTTTCCCACTGGCAGCTGTCAGACCTCTACCGACGACGCTGGAGTGGTAAAATAACGGTATTATATCAGTCATCCTGTGGTTACTTTTATGATGGCCTGTAAAGTCGGAACGTCTGTTTCTTTTAGTAATGACTTGAGCCGGGAAAGCGATCCAAAGTCAACTCTACCTGGAACGTCAAAGCGCTTGCTGTGACCTGATCCATTTCCCCTTGTGGTACGATTCAGTTAACACAATGATTTCTATAATTGACATACAAACTGTCAGGTGGTCTTGTACGAGTTCTTTGATGGTCCTCCGGCGCACGTTGACCGGCCATCCATCCACTCAAACCCCCAATAGGCAGACGGAGGAACGTCTGATGTGCGACGAGAAGGCAGTAAACCCTTCAACGCCGTGAGATGGGTGTGAAAGTGAAAAATCACCCCAACACAAGCTTAAGCAACTGTGGATGCTTGTCTCTGATCGGCAGCGCACTTCAAGTTACGCTTCCTCCGTTTGTACGTTTCGCTCTCCTGTTAAAGGACAACCTTTGATATATCACCTTAGTGAGCGAGTCAACGAGGCAGGATGCTTGGAACATTGTACGTCACACAAGGATGCGGTAAAGGGAAGATCAAGAGGGAGAGAATTTAGGGTCCCATTGACTTTGAGGGCTACTTTCCCTGGCGAAGGAAGCGTGTTGGATGACTCTGGGGTTCGCACAGCAGAAATAAACGGTAACGGCATTATGAAAGACCCTTGCTTCGCTAAATAGGTAGTCGATCAGGTAAGTATGTATTGCAGAGTGCACACGGACATGGCACCAGATTGAACGGCGACAACGAAGGCATTCGTGGTGGTGTGAACAAGGTGACCTAATTTCAAAATTGATCAGAATTCTCAAATATCTGCTCAGCTTTTCTTGCAGCCCGCCGAGATAGCATTTCCTGAACATCGCGAGGGATGGACTACGTGGATGAGAACACCCTCACATACGAAAGTGCGCTTCAAACATGTCTTACTACTTTAGAACAACAAAATCCTAAAGCATGCGTTAGCTGTACACACGAGGAATGCTCCGCGTCCTACGTTAGAAAAGGGGTGGAAATGACAACTTGTCCGAGGGCTTTGAGCCTTCACGCGCACGCGTCACGACCCGTCTCAAGGTATGTGAAGCTCAGGGTCGATGGGGACATTTCCACCGGGATGTTCGGCGCTCATGAAGAACAGGAAAGCGGAATATACAGGTTACAGACAATGGAAAATGCACCCAAGCCGCCTAGAGAGAAACAGACAAGACTCTACCATGAAGCCTGAGTGGATCAAGGATAGTGTCATCCTTCTTTCGGTACGAGCATCGCCGTCAGAACAGCGGAACCCCCACGGGTCAACGAATGTTTGGACGCTGAAATCTTCGCAGCCTTCCTCGCCTTTTCAGAGGTACCTTTAAGATAGGTTATCATCTCGTGCTTGACGGGCCAGAGATCGTCGTAGGCATCAAGCCAAGAGAGAGACGCAGCCGCCTGGAAACATAAGTACCCAACAGAAGAGACACAGAGAAATAACATACGCTTTCAAATACAAGGGAAATCTTTGCCTTGCTCTGAGAAGTGAAACGTTTTGTGGTATCCAGGTTTGAGTCGATCAACGATCGCATCGTGGCCTGAAGGAATGCGAGATGTCAAACGGGTAGCCGACGAAGCAGTGAATGACACTTACTTCGAAGGCTTGGCGGCGTTCCTTGTCCCACTTGACAAGATGTTTGAGCGGGTAGGTCCCAGCTTTAACGGGGCGCGGGATGCGCTCTTTACACTGGCACGCTTCCTCCGACACAGTCGGAGCCTCAGCTGAAGGGCTGACACCGCTCGCAGACAGCGTCAAGGAGGGTATCGGCGATGCTAGCGCGGGTACAGGTTTGGATGGTGCGGTTGCAAGCATGGTTGGGAAATGCACGAGAGCAGAGGGGAGGACTGGAATATAACCTGTGGTCAGAACAAAAGGAGTGAGAAGCAGTTGCTATGAACAACTGAAGATCAAAAAAAGACAACAGATCGCTCAAGTGCCGAAGTGTTGTACCCCGAGCTTAGGGCGATTGTTAGGATTGTAAAGGCTGTTGCCAATCCGTGCTGGGACAAAAGCTCAGTCCATATTGTCACCCATGGCCACGCACGATGAGGACTCGCAATGGAACTGAATCTCTTAAGGTGTCCTGAAGAGTCGTTCATCAAATCATGTTATTTATGTGTCCAGCGCAATCGACATACCAGCGGTGTGAGATTTCACCATATACTTCGGATAAGCAAAGCGGCAGAGACTCTGATGCCGCTCAGGGTTTCAACACCGAATAGCGCAGATAGTCAGCGAGGAGGAATGTCATTAATGTTACTGAGGGCTGACTAGCGCTGACTAGGCGTGCCTACGCTATGTTTATCCTTATTTGCACACTCGCCTAGGACATCGCGCCGCTCGGTGTTGAAACGCTGAGCGGCATCAGAGTCACGCTGTCTGCCCTCTGAGAGCCGTATTGCCAGGTGCTTCAGCGCTTGGTGGTCGATTCAGATGGCCCAAGTCCTTCTCCTGCAAATCATATGCAGCACTTTTCGCGGTCGAGCTGTGTCTGCACTTCGAATGGCTGACTATCACCAACTTGCAGCCTATCGCCGAGAGTCTGCCCTCCTTGCTTAGACTGTTAAAATGCTGAGCGGCGACAGAGACCAGTCAGAGTCGATTCCGTGTCCCCTCTTGCGAATAATATCCTGCGCTCCATGGATCATCGCAGTTGAGCCCTCAGGCCTCAGCGCTCAGCAATCGACGGGAGGCGGCGAGCGGCGAGCACTGCCCGGACACCTCCATGCAGCATCCGTCGTTCGCTCGGTTAAGGCTACTCGGCTGGCTTGTAGGTTCCCTTCCTCCAGACCTTACGAACGCCTGCCATCAAGGCGCGGGCGTCGCCTTTACAGATCGATTCCACGTTGACGACCTCCCCCCAACCATACCTTACTTGATCTCGTTTCCCCAAAGCGTTGATCGCTGAACTTCAACGGACTTATCTTGGCTGCACAGAATGAGGATCTGGGTCGCTCGGGAGTCGCACATAAGCTACATAAAAAATACTTCACCCGTACAATCCAGCGACTCGGCAGATGTACTTGCTAGGAGAAATAAAGGGCACGGAGGTATCTCTCGCCAGGACACCTTTCACCTTATCATGGTCAACACTTGAATCAACAAAATTTTCCCTTGCATCCTTGCAGTCCACCGCAGATCGTATGCAATCCTCCATACGGTTCTTGTCGACGTGGAGATCGTTTGAAATTTTCTGAGGGCGATGGTGAACGAAGTGGCGTAGGATGCTGGTCATCTACACTACCCACTGCTGTAGCCGTAAATGATAAGATGAGGTTACGGGCATACAAATGAAAAGACTTACGCAGACTGGGGGCAGCCTGCATTTTTGGAACCACCAGATAGGGGATAACGCGATAACGCCCTGGGACGTAAGCGCGTAAGCGCAGAGAACTTGCACAATGTACACCGCATTCATTCATTGTCAGGGCTCTGGATCCGTCACATATACATAGTCTTGCACGATCCTTTCAAGTAGTGGACGGGAAGCGGATTGCGGTGATAGATGAACGATTGTGTGAACCTCTTCAACCTAGGCGAATTAATTGGCAGATCATATTTTACCTGACACGACGCTACTACACTGATCCTTCCACGTCTTTTCCTTGGCTGAGGGGACATCATGATGTTGTCCTCCACCTCACCTTAGCCTCCGGCTCCACGACTTTTTGCTTACATTTTTGTTGAACGTCAGGCCGTTGAATTGTCGCCTACGCACAAGGTCCGGGGGGATAAACGCTAGCCGATTGTTTAGACCTCGTATTCAAGAAAAGGATTGACAAGAGGTGGGAGGGGTGAATTAGAGTCCATGCTGAATATTATAGCGCTGCGTTGGGCTCACGTCGGCGCACCTTGGAAGGAGGAGTTCAGTAAGTGGTTCTGGCAAGTCAATTCCAGTCGCTAAGCATCTCATGTATATAAGTGAACGGGGTGAAGATGAGGTACACACCTGGGATATCATCGATCATCTCCCGACATGTCCGAGTCATCACAAGCCTTAGTGTCGCTCTCGGGAGTCTCTGGTGGCAGCAAGAAGGCGCGTGAGCTCTGCTTCTAGACGGCTGAGCGCTGAGTACTGGCCTGACCTAATCGTTGAACACGGAAGACACGCCCGGGTGCTTTCTTTCGGGGGCTTGAGTACGTTGACCAAGGCCAGGGACGAAGATCTGCGAAAGAGGCCGGGATTTCGGCATCGAACTTCGAGACCCACCTACGATTACCGCTGTGACTATGCTTCACTATCGTCTGCCAATCTATGAGGTAACAAAAGTCACTGATGATTACATTACAACTGAAGTCATCTTGCCGGACGAGGACTCTACATCTTCTCCATCAAGTGTCCGATCAACAAGAGTGAACGAAAAAAATAGTACGCGAAAGCGATATCGCTGATGTAGAACAAAAAGCTCGGTGCTGCTCGACTAGCATCGTCTCCATGGTCGCGCTAAGATTTTCAGTGCGCACAGTCGGGTGAGGATGATGTGCTGAAGGGGGCCAGCTGCTACAATTGGGAAGTGCATCTATTGTCCATATGTCCATCCTTGTTTGCGATATAACTAACAGAGGTTGGCGACCGTGGACTGGGGTTCAGCATGGTCTTACCTGCGAAGGATGGAACAATTGCCACCAAAAGACAAAACTTGGCACAAGACGGTGGATAACAATGTCAGTTGTGCCATATGCATCCCACGCGAACCATCGATCGCGTAATGAAACAAAGCTACGTCCCGTAACGGTCGACTCCCAATTCAAATCCCTATGGAGACTACCATCGACATATGCTCGGTGTGATGACCGGAAAAAGCGATAGAACTGGCAGATTCTGGGCCTAGCGCCGTCCGAAGGAAATCGAACTGCTAGATAGGTAAACTTAAATCTCCGTCATTTGTATGTACAATTGGATGGGTAGCATGATAACAAGGAGCGAAGTCGAAATCAATGAACGGGAATGCTGCTACTTCACTTCCGGCCCACAGTATATAAGGCGACGCCTCCGAAGGGGGAACGGACAAATCTTAGCGTCGTAGCTGCACGGTGTTTAAACACTGTGTGGTACATACACTATACCGATGGACGAACAAATCCCAATGGTCCCGCTCAGTCGCTTCGTTGATCAAGATGACTCGATGGATTCCGCGGCGGAGGAAGTCTCCTCCGAGGCGGCCGTCGTACAGGCCCTCGACCTCGACCCCCAGCGCGATCCAGGAGGGATGGAGGTCGATGGCTTTCCATACCCCCCCTCTCTGAGGCGAGGTAAGAGGGCTCTTGGAGTTGATGATGCTCCAGCCGAACTGGATCCACTCGAATCCGGATATGTAAGAAGGCCGGCGTCGGCTGTAGGAGCTATCTTCAGCTGGCTCACACCTCAGCAGCCAACGATCGCGAGCACGTCGTCCTCAAGGGAGCTTGTGCTGCACTCATCATCAAAACAGGTGGCGGGCCAGCCATCATCGACGCAGCTGGCACCACAGTCATCGTCAAAACAGCTTGTCATTCCGCCGCTGCCATCTCAGCTTCTTCATTCTTTGTCAAAACAAGCAGCAATCCCGTCGGCACCGTCGAGCCAGCTCGTGCATTCCTCGTCATCGAAACAACCAGTGGCAACCGCAAAGAGGTTTGCAGTGGCGGGACCTGACTGGGACAAGTTCGATAAGGTGAGGCAATGCATTCAAACCAATGGAAACACACTCACGAGTATTCACAGTTGTCCCAGAATCTAGGGCAGGAGCGGACCAGAAGTACAGGTCTGAGTAGTGAACTTCATGACCTAAGAGTCCAATCAGCAGCGGCAGTGAGTGAGACCAATACCGTGGCGGGACAGGACTAAGAGGCGCATAGCTTTGTCAGGAAAAGGAGAATACGCAAAAGTTACAGATGAATCTCGAAAAGTCCAGCCAATTAATGGAAGATCTTCAGCAGACCAATCAACGACTGGCTACGGAGAACGCTACAGTGACTCAAGCTTTGAGCCAGAAGGATGAAGAGGTGCGAGGTGTCATAAAGCAGGTAGACCTAGTACTGGAGAGAGCGAAGGAGACAAGTGGAATCATTCAAAAGCTTGAAGAGCAGGTAATACGATTGACGCTGTCGAACCAGCAAGCAGAGCAGGCGCGCGAAAAAGCACAGATAGAGTTGGACCGACTTACGGTGGAGCGGGCGACCTATGTTGACGATCGATTCAAACAAGTGAAGTCCGCCTTCGAACAGCTAGTGACGCAGAACGACATGCTGGCGGCTGCTTTGAAGGAGCAGGAAAACCAACGACTAGGCTGCGAGCGGCTGGGTGAAGTGCCGCTTCCGAATAAGCACACAAATTTACCAGCACCTCAGCAGCTCGAAGGGAACTTCATGGACATCGACCAGCAAGGGTCAGTGATGCAGGATATGGCGACGAAGAATCCTCTTTGTCTCGCCGGAGCCGAAGCGCCCTTGCGAGGACACGAGATGTTGCTGCCCATCCAGACGGCCGCTCAACACGAAGATCAAACCCGACAAAACCAGGGACCGACAGGGACCGACAGAGCTGATAATGCAGCTCCGTTTTCGGCGCTATCGGGTACGATAGCCCCGAATAACAATAATTGCAGCCCGGCTAGCTCAAGCCAGGGACCGCCAGACCCGGTCCAGAGGGTACAGTCCACGCTGGGCATCAGTTTCTCGTGGATGAATCCTCAGCTAGTGCCCACATTCGCGACCGCCCAAGCCAAGACCACTCGACGAAAACAACGGAGTGAAAAAGTTATTCAAGGCCAGGGCATCGCCATCCCTCAATTGATAGTACAGGATACGGGGACAACGGCTCAGGGAGGGGTCGAGGGGAGTAGCGTTGATCTGCAGCAATCAAGCGCCCCGGCACTGGATTCCAGGACCGTAGATTTGATTGTTCAACAGGTGCTGGCTGTGCTTGGAACAAAGGGTTTGAAAACTCACCAGACAAGGTCAAGGCATGCTTGGAGGGAGCCCATCAAAGCGGAGGCGATCTCTCAGGACGACCACTGCGCTTGGATGGCATCCATTCGTGAACTCTGGAGGAAGTTATACAACATTGACCAGACTTCCGACTTCCTCACTTACGAGCCAATCGACTTAGCCATAGCAGAGCGATGCAACGCAGGCCAAATGGAGGTGCCAGAGCAGTGCTGGACGCTGGACTTCTCAGAGCAATGGCTAAAGTCCCGGTGGAACCTGACCATCCTCAAGCGCATGGTTGATGCAGTACACACGGCGAGGAACGACGGAGGAGGTTGGGGATTGCCTGACGTCTCCGACGAATATTTGATGAGCCTCCTCCAGAATAGGCTGAAACAAAGTCAAGAGGCTTGGAAGTCAATCCAGCCCAGACTCCATCCAAAAAGCGATCGATTCGAAACGCCAGCTGAGGCAAGAGACAGAGTCATAAAGCAAACTCAGATGACTCAGCAAAACAAGGCTCGCAGGTCTGCTAGGTATAGGGTAGGTCGTGTGTCCTCTCGTAGCATGGGATAGAGCTGACTCGCGAGAAGAAACACAAAGATCGCTTGAACATCCTGAAAACAGTCATGGAGATCGAGGGAAAATGCGGCAAGGATGTCACGGCGTGGTCATACTTGAAGGACGTTGTGGAAAAGCTGGGCGTCAACGGGATGTCCGACGAGGAAGACGACGTGAGGGAGATGGACGGAGCGCCTGTGAATGTCTTCAAAATCCTGCGTTGTCCTTGGCGTGCCGAGTTCGTTGAAGATGATATGAGGCGGATAGACCGCTTGGGGGATCAGCCGGGTATGCGTGCACCCAAGGGAGGGGGTGCCAGGCGTCCCAGGATCACGGCAGTGGGGGCCAATCAGCAACGGATCGATAGCCACCTTCCAGCACCCAAAAAACTGCCCATCCAACTATACAACGCAGAATGGTTGAAACAGGAGTCGAGATACAAAGGGCAGGGTTGGGAGGATAGGGAACTAAAAGTGGTTAGGGATGAGTTTAAGATCCTTAAACTTCAGACAGAGAACGCACCTGCGTGATGCGTAGCGACAATGTACGTCCTTACAAGGTGTGTGTCAAATACAACGCAAGCGGTTGGACATGCCAAGTCGGTCACGGCTGCAAGGGAAACAACCATAAGTGGCCTTGGAGGCCGTTCAGTCGCTTATTATTTTTGGAATCAAGATAGGGTTCGCGTTTGACATAACGGACTGACAAGCTGTTGAAGCGGTCCGTTGAAGACTGCTCCGCACGATAGAGAGAAACAGACGTAGGTACATGCGTGACCCGGCCCATGGCCACCGCAATACAGCAGGCGCAGGCGAAGGGAAGATAGGCAGTGGCTGGATCCAAACTATGATGCGGGTCATCCGCATCTACCGTCGGTTTGAAGGGCTCACCCGCGGTGACCTATGGGTGCGCTTCATATTGACAAACTCTCCCTACGCCCGTGCAGCGCTGAGAGTAGACTCCATGTTGAATCACGGTCCCGTTCTGCCTTCTGGGCTCGCTCAACCAACGGACGCCATGACCGAGTCGACATCGCCGCCTGCGCCCTCCGGATCCCTGCGACTGTTGCTGGAACTCTCTCCTTCTCCTCCTCCGGCGTCACGATAAAAGAAAGGGTTGACCCCGTTCCCGTAGGATGCATCCTTCAACTCGGACACTGATTTCACCGATGCCTTCAGATGAACGAAGTGCTGGATTAATGGTGATAGTGCCGTCTGACGTTTATCCACTCCCACGGAATAATTCACGCAATATGCCCCAGAAACTTCGACTTAGGGCGCAAGCAGGATGACAAACGCCTCATCAACTTTGGACCTAGCAAGTGGCATCAATGACCACACCTTCAGAGAGCGTCAGCGGCGAGATTCTATTCATGAAGGAGGAAGCACATACAGTCTCAGAACAAAACATGCAACGTGGGCTGCTTGGTGCCGAGCATACCAAGATATTCTCCAACAGCCTAAGTTTGAGGCGCCAGAAGCTTCATACGAAAGTACTGACAGAAGGCGAAAAATCGAATGTCGAGCAGTCCATCGACCACAACTCCATAGACAGCGTCATCCAGCAATGGGCAATCCGATACCGCGCCGGAGCCTCGGTATTCTGCGTCAACCTGCGCGCATCGGGGAAGGCTGTGAGGAGACAAGAAGTCGATGGCAATCTTGACACAAGGCGTAATATTAGAGGAGGCAAGGAAGGAAGCGAGGTGATGGTTGGAGGCCGAAGAGTTGAATGCGGCGGCGGCGGCGGTAAGGAGAAGCACTGCTGTGGCGAGCGGCGGTTTCTCATATGATCATATGCTTTGGTCTCGACAACGAGACACATCACACGAGTCAGCTGCAGGTCCTAGCTGTCGGCGTTTGCGATTGGATGAGCGTCGGGACTCGGGACATTCACGTCCCGTGACTCTGCCTACCATATGGGGTACTGAGTTGAACACCCTTGACGTCGTCATTGACGATGCGAAGGAAGCAAGAGCCGCCTCGCTTTCGCTTCGGCCATATCTGCTATTTAAGGCCCGGGGAAGATAGGGTGCTAGGGGATTAACTGCATGGACCCCTACATTCTATGCGGAAGAAACGAATGTATAGATGCCCATGTGAAGGGCTATGGTGTTATTGAGGATGAGTTCAGCTCGCCGGTGGAAACGTTCCCCACTATCGGACAAAATACTGAATTCCCAGACTCTTCTTACTTTGTCTGAGCATACTGAATTGGTATTGAAATGGTATGTATAAACAAAGACTCTCTCGTTACTCCCCGACAGAGTTTTTCATTACTTTCTGGCAAAGATATATGGTATACAGCGGTCAATTTACAGCGATGCTTTGGTTATATAGCCCCTTCAGCATCCACATCACGTCGTATACTGCCCGAACCCATGACTCTTTGCTCTCCCCCACTCCATCCTTGACAACGCACCCCCATGCATACAAACCAACAATAGCCACCAAGAACCCATTCTCACCGTGAATATCAACCTTTCCAAATGATTCCCCATACGTTCCAGAAGCTACCAGCTTGCCGTCGCTGTCTTTCTCTCGCCAGCTTGGCTGCATCGACGCCCACCATCGCCACCACTCAGTACTAAACTGCTTCGGGTTGTTCACCTCGACCTTATACTTCAGGCGTCCGTGACTCAGCCATTTGTTTAACTCAGAGGGGCGTCCGTCCTTCGGCAACCCTTTCCTGCCCCTCCCGTAGTTATTGTTGCCCTCGTGCATGTACAGACACTTGAGCAGCAGGCCGTAATTGTTGCCTAAGTCGACGTCGGTGATGAGAGGGAGTACGTCCGAGAGCCAACGCCCCTCATCTTGGAGCTTAGGTATGTAGTATGCTGCCTGTTTAGCGGCTGGTTCATTGTCGTCACTTGCAGCCTTTTGGTCTGCCACCATCGCCAAGTCTGTGTGTACCTGCTCCCCGTGGTCAGTGGTTCCCTCTGCAGAATCCACATCATCCTCCAACGACGTGAGGTCAATAATGGTGGGGGAAGGTGCTCTAATGGGGGTGGGAGGCACTGGGGCATGAGAACAGAAGAGCTAGGCAAAGGGAAGAAAGGACACACCTTGTAGCCACAATATCACAGGTATTTGCGGCCAAAATGCCTTGGTAGCATGCTAGAGCCAATGCGATCACGATCTGGGTATCTGTGAATAGTAGGGAGTGGTATGGTGGAGAATTCATGTCGTCTGAGTGCAATGTGATGGAGAAAAGTAGCGGGCGTTGAACACATGACTATATTAGGGCATGAGTAAGCGAGAGGACTCATGGTGATGAGTTGTACTCAGCTTTCGGCAACGCACACTTTCCCTGGGTGTGTTGGTTCATGAATCGATTCAGTTGGTGAATAACGACACTTTGTAGTTCATCTGCGCTGGAAGTACAGCTGGTGCATAGAGATGGGGCGACGATGCCCCCCCCCCTCCGCCCCACCAATCAGTATAGACGATGCCAGTCAGTATACGCGTCGCGACAATCGACGATAAGTACGTAACTTCACGCTTGCGCTTTCCTCATCTAATTGCAGCCAAATTGGCAGAATCCGCGCGATGTCTTGCATCTCTCTCATCCACTATGTATCTTACCTCTCCGCCGTCATCTGCCATGGCAGGTGCATTCCGTCTATTCATGCGAGTGTATTCGGTCGTTATCGCGGTGTCGTCTGGCGCTGCACGCTGTCACCTTCGGTGTATAACTTGAGGTGCTTACCGTCCGTTCCTCGTCAATCGGTTGGGTTTGTCTACTGATTCAAGGATGTTGTTTCTAGCGTCTTGAGAGAGTCAGCCTGCTCTCTCCGCCATACCCCACCACCCCAGCTACGTCCTGTCTAGCAACGCGAGAACGGAAGCTGCGGTTGATTGATAGGATGGCATGGTAGGTTCTGGAGAGCGAGCTCGTTAGTTTGGGCACACACGTAAGTGACAATGCGACGTAGCCTGCTAGTTCACCAACCCATCACCGCCGCAGTGTGTTGCCCAAGCCACCTTCAATGAGCTGGCCGTCCTGGGGCGCTCGAAGTACAGTAGTTGGCATGGGCGACGGCGGACTCTGCATACGTGGTACGCCAATGAGTGGCTCGACGACTGGACGGAGGGCCCGGCCGACTGTACCCACCTCCACCTGGATTGCTTTTGCTGTACGTGGCTGATACCCTACTGAAGCCCCTTCTTGTAACATATCCACCTTATCTTGCAGCTCGAATCCAGCGCGTTATTGTAAGAGGATGGATTATATGGATGGTCCCGTCACCCCGCTAAGGAACTAGCCACCAAGAGGCTGGATACGAGTCTAAGGCTGAGTCGATCATGCGTTGGGTCTCCTTGTTCCCAGCGTCGCCGCCCTGTACGACTACGGGTGGCTCGTCTGAGATGGCACCAGCCAATGAGGTATTTTCTTCTCACGCGCAGATTCCGCCACATCGCCTTTGCATCGCCTAGCCATTTCCCGGCCATTTCTCCATCATAGGACCTGCTTTCCAACACCACGTATCATTAAAGTATGGGTAAGTGAACTCTCAGAGGTCTAAAAGGCATTTTGTGGAGGGTTTGGCTGAAATTGTGGAGGGTTTCATCAGGTGCGCTTCATAGATTGGGTCATAACTCAGAAACGAATGCTTACATAGATGCAGTTCAACTATCACTACAGGTAACGTTCGATTAGGGCTCTCTTCCAAGCCCCTATTCGACCTATTTCATTGAGAAACGAAGCCGCTATCGCTTGTTTCTTTGACGCATGGATCTCTTCCGCCACCGCCGATTTCCTTCAATGATATCGACCGCTTTGTCTAATACCTCCCCTTCCCTGTTTTCACACCAGCCCTTCAGTGCCCCACTCTTGATGCTCTTTTGAGCTTTATCAGTATCCCTCACTATCGGCATTCGTTCAACCTGCATAGACTAGCAGTTGGACCCGTGGTATGCACGGTACTCGAAACAACAAACAGTACAATAGGTTACTACGTAGACATATATACAAATAATGACACAGAATGTGCGTCGCCCGATTGAGATTAATGTGAGGTTGGCACACTTGAGGGACCAGTCACGGCGCCCTCATTCTCCTTCTCTGCGCGTGCTCGTTTGCAAACGAACGAGAGGTTGGGCCATGAGACTGGCAGCCACTGCTCAGGCCATGGCTGTGGTGCGAGGTGTGGACACGGCTGTGCACAAGTCAAAGGGTGTGAGGCGGATGCTCGCCTGCATGAACAAGCGTCAACTGTGATACAGAAGGCTGGCAACAGGATAGAAGACGGGTGAGCTAGGGTCCGACAACTGCTGGTGCATGGGGAGATGGGTGTGGAGAAGCTTGAGAAACAGGTATCCATCCTCGTCGTTGACCAAGGGCATATGTTGCACATATGAACACCCTCAAATCGAAATGGTCTATACAGTCGAGCGCAGTATGGGGACGTCAATCGGAGACCGTCTGCGAGAGGATGTGTTGAGCGAAGAATGGCAAAAGGATAGACAATGCCGCAGGTGTAGAACATCAGAATAGACGGACGCAGTGTGGTGGGAGGGGAATGATGGATAGATGAGCGAGGAGTGAGAAGAAGTTGATGAATTCACCATGGATGCCGGTCGCAGATCCTCGCCAGAAGGAACAGGAGACGACGGTGGACCAGCAAGCCCACGGCAGGTAAACTCCTTCCAAAATGTGCTGAGATTTGGCATCCCTGTACTTGTTGACTTGTGAGTAACAGTACAAGGTTCGATGTGCACTAGCGTACATCATATGCGCTGTCAAGAAATCGTCGGTAGTGGAATGTAGCGCCCCAGCTTTGAGGAAAGGTGACCCTTGGCTAGTACATGTTCGGAGGCACCCTTCATGTGCCGCGCCATAATTCAGTAGTGCGATAGATCAGATCCCAAGCAGAGCCAGGATTGCGGCGGAGAAGGCTCACAATAGTAAGGGCCTATTTGTTCGTAGAATTGAACGGAATCGCAGAGAGCTTGGGGTGCTTGCCTTGGAAGGCATCGGGCAGCGAAGTGGCTGAGATCAGTTTCGTAGCGTCGCCAAGGAGTTGATGCTTTGCGAAGGGGACATCGACCTTGTCGACGAGAGTTGGTCGCCATGACGTTGACCATTTCGTGCATGCCAGGGATGGTGTCCATGGAAAGGACATTGTTGCCGTCTCCGAGGGTTTTGTGTCGTGCGTTCAGAGGGCTAGAAAGAAAGGATTAAAGGTGAGTCATTCATGGAGAAGTACAGGCTGTCACTTACGCTGTCTAGTCTCCATTCGCCTACGCCTCGCTGGCTTTGACCTGTTCGACGTAGTCGTCGTACTCCCCGTCGAAGTAGTCTTCAAAGTTCTATGATGGAGAGGATCGTCTGGTGCTGTTTATCCGTCTCGTCAACGCCGTTATCTTTACGTCGCTGTGACTTGCATACACAGGCAGAATTTGTTGCTAACAGCGAGAGAGTATGCGGAGGCGAAACACCCGGAGTATGGTGTTCAACGTGGGTGTCGTCTTTAGTCGAGCAGATTCGGACGAGTTCGCCGTCAACGAAGGCCCCCGAAATTCCTGGACATCCCGCTCGCAGAACTGGACATACTACATACGGTGGAACGGTCTGTCTGCTTGGAGGGTACGGCATCGCGAGCGAGGGGGGGAAAGAAATGAAGCAGAGGGGGCTGTCGCAGTGGAGACTATTCTTCGCAGAACAAGTCGGAGAGCTCGGCCCACAAGACAAGGGAACTGGCCATAGGGGAAGGCGAGGGATGAGCTGGAGTTGTGTGCTTGTTCAGGCAAGGCAAGCTAACTTGGATGACAAAACACAAGATACGCACGGTGAAAGACATCTTCACTGAGGCCATTACAACTGTCGACACCACGTCGGCATTGCTGGTGTGCGCGTGAAGTTCAGCCATGGACTAAATCTCTTTGCGCTGGCATTAGGGCGTCATCCATAGCATGCGTTACTGTGGAAGTTTCGTCAACGCATCACCATCGCTTGGCAGGGAAAGCCCCTCATTTCGCTGTGTTTTGTGGCAGCTCCAAAGTGCTTTCTGTCGTGTGCTGATAGGTTTACAAAGTTGCGTAATATTGTCCGAAAACCCCACCGAAAACATTGGTGTGTTCGCGGACTAGGCCGTAAGTTTAGCGCCTGGCCGCCTACATGATGTGACTTGGCCCATGCGTGAGAAACGTTTTTGATGCACGATTTGCGCAAGCATGCGGGAGAATTCCCTGTCTCGCTGTCGAGACGAGTCCTGGCCATCTCAGATGGAGCACCTCAGTCTCTTGTCACTCCACAGTGGCCACCCATTCATCGCAGTCCATGCGATTGGGCTGCTGCTGTCGCGCAGTCCTTACCATTTCCGCGTGCTCGCTCATGCGCATCTCAAGCTGGCTGCTGAAGACACCAAGCTGCGGTCCCTTCTGACTGGGCTTTGAGACTCCAGCCCAAAAGCAACTGCGGTGCCTGCTGATCAGGTAACTGGGCTCTTGGAGATCTGGAGATTTGTACGGAGACGACTGCACCCCCTTCCCAGCTCCATTTTCCCTGAAACCTTCACACTGCAACCGCCCGCTCATTCCACGCTTTGGCGTGGCGTCATTCGTGTTCTTCCCCTGAAAGAGTCACAACCGCTCGGGTTGAGTGATCTTCAGATCCATTCGTTATCGTCCAAATGTGTACGTCAACACCATTCTTTCTCTATCAGGAGCGTTGATTTTTATTTTTTTTGTACATTTTTAGGTTACGGCCACCCCACAGCTATGGTTTATGCTGTAGTTACCTGGTCTAGTCCGACTGAATCTCCGGGTTTGGAAGGATGTAGCTTCCGCCTCCTTCAACGCCTCCTTCCTCGGATCTCTTCGATAACTGAGGCCTGATGTACAGGCTCGAGCGATAGCTCCGCGATCTTCACTCAGTACAGACCCCGACATGTAAAGACGCCGCATCCCCAACCCTTGTGGCAACAGGTTCCAGCACAATATGGTCCGACTTGGCGGCAAGGACAATTAGGAGGAGAAAGTGGGGACGAACAGGAAGGAAGTTGGTTGCATTGGTATCTTGAGGATGCACCGTGTTGAGCTCCCTCACGACCTGAACCCAGTATCTAGAATAAGTCGGGCACGGAGTTCTTCCATGAGCCGACATTGGACGAAGCATCCTTGTGTCAAGATGCCTGGAATGGGTGTAAATAGTGAATTCCGGTGCACTGAACTACATCAGTGACTGAACAACATCGCCACTGGGGCATAAAGATATCGAAGGCTCGAATCCACACTTTCATCGGTGCTAGCGGCTTGTGCAATCATTTCCCTCGGACTGGCCTGCTGGTGAACGTCAATTCTCAGTGCCTGCTGAGTCTAACAGCGCAGCATCATCTCCCATTTGCTGATTGAACAAGGGCGCGAAAATACAACGAACTCTGTTGGACGATGGAGTCATTATCGAGGATATTTAGCTCGTGCAGCCCTCTCGCTTGTTCAGACAAGTCTATTCCTCGGCATTACTGATCGCCGCTCGCTACCTCTTACCCCTCTACCACTGGATCTTCCGCCGCAAACGAAGCGGACTGCGACGACGGCGATCCTTCGAATAGAATATGGGCGTTGGGTAGTACCTCCATGGACATCGATACGACCACCCACGGCATTTTGTCTGGGTTATCTTGGCGGAGACTTTTCCCAACAACCACCGCCTAGGAAAGCCGTCGTCACCGTCATCGCCACCCTTCTCTGTCCCGTCACCCCCTGTGGAGCCGTATCCTCCCTTTCCATTGCTGTTCCCGGGTGGGTGTGACTTGGGGTCTGAAGTACAATGACCTTTCCTCCCGTCGTCATTATCGGCTCCGTTTTTGTGAAATAACCACGATGAAGCTGGGGGATAAGGATGGGGAAGTCGGCGGCGTTCCTCCTGACGGCGACGAAAATAATGATGTTGTGTCTATCTATCAATACGACATCATGCAGTCCACACCAAGACATGCTGGGGCAATCCTTTGACAAGCCTTGCGATCCGCAGATGGCTCGGTCGCACGCTAGGCTAGAAACATAGTGGCCTGCGGGACGATCACCCTGCTCAGCGGCGCAAGGTCCAGGCGAAGAGAGGAAATGAAGGGCGAAGCGAGTACAGTGTGGCTCTGCACGCTACGAGCTGCAGTAAGCCGGTGCCGATGAAACCTGCGTTATTTCCTCATTAGCTAGCTCGGTGACGGAAACGAGCCCTCCTGGGAAGGAGGGAAGGATGCGTGGTTGGTTGTACGATGAGGAAAGATGTCCAGGATAGTATTCAGAAGCAGTCGGAGCCAAATCGTTGAGTTGATGACATTGTTCTGCTAAAGCACGTTGGGAGAGCAGCCGAATGGACGCGATGCGATGCGATGCGATGCGTCAAACCAAGTCGTGGGGGAAGCCAAGATGTTCCGGAGTTGCTGAGGTGCTAGGCTGAGTCGGGTAGCGTGGTGAGCGTGGCTTGCGTATGCGGCTCAGGTGTTCCTCCCTCTTCTGTCCCTCGCTGCTGTTGGCGGCGGTGATGAAGGAAGTGTAGTGGAAGTAACGGAGTTTGGAGAAGAGAAAGTGAATATCAAACATGCCTATCACAACCACCTCCCCAACTGCAATTAATTCCAACCAATCCCAATCGCAAAGTCGGACGCCCCGTATTCAGCCACCGCCGCCACCACCACCGCCCCGTTGGAACTTTTCTCCCCCGGCCAACAGATCTACAGGCCTTTCCTCGCGGGGACCGTCAGCGACGAAGATCGAGCGCTGGGAGGCAAGGGAAGACAGGTCACGAGGGTCGTCCACGACGGCGACAACGACGACGAGACTGCTCGAGGCAGACGGCTATCGCTTGACGTCGACGGTATAGGAATCCGAACGTATTCACATGGGACATCTTGACCGGCCGCAGAGTCAGGTAGATGAGGTATAGGTCGTGCAGAAATGCAAGTATGCGGTGTATATGGTGGAGGGAAGCTTCGTGGCTCGGCGCTAATTAGTGCTCACCATCCGCTCTCTTCAATAACGATCCAAATCAAATTCAACTGACGTTTCGTTGTACATGACCCAGCACTATTTGTCGCCATCCTCCCCGAGGGTTGACAATATGCCCCACTTGTAGTACCCTCGAAACATGCCTCGACGCTTCGCTAGCATCTCCTTGGAACGAGCTTGGGTTTCTAGACCGGTTGGTATAAGTCAAAGTAGTTGACCTCGTCCTTGTGTACGGTGGTAGTGGCCGGCTTATCTCACTTCCTAACCAGTCCTTCCTTCTACGGCGATTCATCGAGTCGCATCGATGCGTCAAGACTTAACTCGACGCTCCATGGTTTTGATGCACATGGGCAGCTAGTCGCCAGCATCATCTGTAGCGTCGAAGGCGATGAGGTGTCCGTCGGCAAGCGGACTGGTTTATTTGAAAGAGCGTTCTCCGCCGTTTTGTATCGTTACTTCTCATCTCTTTCAGTTTTACTTTTTTGCCCTATGTTTGCCCACCGACGACGAACTGAATTACCCCTAGTCTGCAGTTCATTGAACATGTATATCCGTCTTGCGAGTCTTAATCCAATGCTTACCTTCATTCCGCGATAGGATGGCCATTGTGCTTGGCATGTCAGATATCAGGAAGTACGCTGAATGATCTATATCATTAGCATCGAACCCCAAGTGAAAATTTCATTACATGAAGTCACCATTTCTGCATGTGGCAATGTTGTGATCACACGCCGAGGTGGATAAATACTCTGATATCATGTATGAGCTTGAGATTATCACGTCGCGTTTGACCGATGGTAATATACTCTAAGGTTTAATCATGATATCACCTAAGATAAATTAGGGCAATGTCCGCAGCGAAATGTCGAAGGTCCCGTCCAAAGGCAGCGCTGGGGACATAGTAGAGGTAAAGGTTGAGTACACTAAAGAACAAATGGTACAGTGCACATTATGGCCGAAAGGTAGCACATCAACCTGGCAGGTGATATTTCTTGAGCTAACAATGTGGTTGAAATATGGTTGGACGTATTGAACAGGGTAGTTTGACAGGGTTCAGATAATACGATGCTTGAAGGATCAATTGTGGTGGTACTAGGTAGGCTAATGTAGCTATACAAGCAAGATAAAGTGAGGAATAGTCATGGGTACTATGTCTACAGTGCCGGCAGATTATCCTGCGAGAGCATGAGCCAGCATCAAATGATATTAGGTTACGATACACACAAATTCAATGGTGTCATAAGGCTGTGGATCAAACTTCACCGTTGATGCAGCCCTGAAGAGAATCTCGTCGCCACGGCCATTGGCTGTACCATCGACAAAAATCTCCACCTTGAGCCGTATACCGGAGGCGAATCGACCATGGGAGTCGATGGCGAAGGACAAAACACCAGCTCGACATTCGGATATATCCTGGTTTGGACCATGCATGTCACAACCAAATGCGGGTGGGACTGAAGTTCCACTGCTCCTAATGCTTGCCATCATCGCTCATTTCCGAGTCCGCCTCATCTCCCTCCATCGCTCATCTCCCTTCAGGCCGTCAACCATCGCAGCTTAGAATAGGACACAATGGCCTGTTACCGGTGCGTGGCTCGTTTAATTTCCGTCCTGTTACATGTTCTCGCTAGCCCTTCAGAGCGACGACGCTGGGAACCATTGAATCAGCACCTGCAAGATATCGTGGATACGTTTCAAGAAGGGGGCATTACATAATAGCCTGAGGGTATCAGCCACGTCCAGGAATCCAGGTGGGTACAGTCCCACGTTGAGCGGCATCAGAGTCTCTGACATCGATACCATCGGTGGCGAATAGACAATGGAAGAAGAGAGCGGAAAGCTCGTCGAGGCGACGATGAACGTTCTGCCTATTATGCGGCCGGAAAAAATCCCGAGGTATAGAGCCCGCAGGACGATCAGGGTGTCGTCGTCGTAGCGACGAGGCGTTTCTGAGGGAACTCTGCGGAAGATAAGAGACTCCAGAATGGGACGGTCTTTGATAAGACCCCAGCCTGGAAATGAAGATATGCTGTGATACGCAGTAGGAACGACAATCAGCACAGGCTCGAAGTGAGCAGACTTTCGCGGCTTGGAGATTCCTAGTCCTGCATTCCGTAACCCAAGTGGGGATTGACGGTACAGTCCGTTCGCTGCCCTCCGTCGCCGCGTAATCAGGGACTCGGTAGCCATCTGGTAGGAGATCCCGAACTAACGTGATGAGACACCGAGTCCGGTAGTCGGTCTCGGTAGCCGGGAGTAGTGAGTAGTTGAGCCATTTCATTGGGTGAACGAGTGCCGTACTGCTCTCGTACGTTAGACGCAGTGGATGCGTAGGAACCTGCTTTACAGACATCCTGGCCGGTGAGCTGACGGAGTATGGGCGCGACTGCGGGCTATTCTGGTCATTAACGGGGTCCACGCAATGGCGACGAGTTTTCTCGACTGCGCTGGCTCAAGGCCGCGCAGGAGTGTGTAACCCTTATCCGTTTGTGACCGTACTCTTCTAGTAGCTCAATCGGAGCCGAGTAGGAGATTTCGCCTGAGTTGGAGGTCATCTCTACCACTTCATTCAAGCTTAACTTCCGCTGAACGGTGTAGGTACATCTTGTGAGAAGTCCATCCAGATGGAGTCTCAGTGAGCACTCCAATGCTGCAAAATGTGTGACGAAGCTTCTCCGAATTAGTCTAGGAACGACACCATCGACTAAACATAAGTTTGCGAAAGGGTCTTCATCGTCAGGTCACCAAGGGGTTCGAAAATAGTCGCGCATGGTCCTGGTAGAGGTTGCTATACTCGGTAGGCACGACAAGGTGACATAGCGAGGGCGTAGGAACTCGTTCGAGGTGGCGAGCAGTCGAGATGCTAGAGGCCGCGGAAGCGACCGCTCCTGGCAGTGAAACTGGAGCGACGACGGGAACCGCAGTCGATGGAATAAGATTAAGTGCTTGGGGAGGGGGAGGAGGTGGTAACAGATTAGTAGGAGCTTCGTAGCACCCTCAGACGGGAGGGGATTCCTCTGGACGGCCAATGATTTCCTAAGTACTTAGACTTCGCGGTCTCAGGCTTTCCTTGTAGTAGTCATTGAAGCCGCTCGTTGTCGCAATTCAACACTCTCCACGATAGAAACGTTAGGTTTCGGTACTTGCATAGCTTTCCGAATCCGCGGCGGCATCACACCCCGGTAGATCCAACCTACTGGTATGTCAGAGGTCTTCGCAGGTGAGGTGGTTCGCAGAAGTCTAGAAGGAGTGGCGTAAACAGCTCCGGAGAGAGGAGGAGGGGATTCCTTGGCGCGAAGCGGTTTGGTAGAATCTCGAGGGGACGTTTCGAAGAGGGTTACCTCGAGGGTTTCCTTGAGGGGAGTTGAATTTGGTGCGGTGACAATTTTGGGACATTTGAGGGGCTTGAAAGCGCTGAGAATGTCGCAGTGTTATCAGCATCGCTGCGGACATATCGGCGCAAGCTGGCTCCAGTCATGCGTCAGGACGGCTCTCCGCTCGGCACTGATAGGTATAGTAGCCAGGGCTACGTCAAGCGAGGATTCAGCCACACTAGGTCTTAATGCAGCTAAGTAGACGTATCGGAAGCCGGCATTAGCGGGAGTTGTCGTACCTTACCTTGGTCAGCTTTGCAAGCCCTGTCAATGATAAGGAACAGGACGAGTGGGTCAGGAGTGAGTATTACGACGTCAAGACGCACCTACATGTGCAACGTTCATGACTGTCCACGATACGCTGTCGCATAATCTTTCTTGTTGCTGGACGTCGAATCCAGCGAGCGAACGTGGTGAGTTCCAGGTGGGACGTTGAATCCTTCTTGCAAACGGTGTGGCGTCCTACGATCATTGGGTCTTCAGGTCACCCATGGTCCTCATTTCGCAGACTGCAGTCAATATGCTGAGTAGTGAAGACGGCTGTGGAGATAGAGAAGGAAGAATTAAGGACTGGGCAACGCAGATTGAGAGTTATTCTGTGACTCGGACGCGTGCGGTCGAAAATATGTATGTGGTCAGAAGTATCTGACCCATTGTAGTCCCAGTGATTCGCTGCCGCATTGTGCCACCCGTATTCATAACCTACACTGATCCAGTGAGCGTTAACTGACATATGAGCCTGCTTGTGCCACGCACCAAGAGTATGGATGTCTGAGATGGACCTGTCAAGAAATTATCGACACCCGGTGAAGATGGTTGACGATGAGCGCACCGTGACAGACGCCAAGAACGTAGTACCCCATATAAGGTCGCAATGCAATGTTCAAATTGCATGCCACGGATCTTGAGTTCAGCCCCATGCGACGCTATGGACAGACCACCAGCAACGTTTCGCTGTATAGGGGAGGGTATTGTTCTCCGAAAAAAGAATGAAGATGAGTAAACTAGTACTGTTATTAGGTCGATTGCATTGCAGAGTGCGGGGTTAGCGCTGTTAGCGGCAGCGCTTGAAACGAGCCCCTTTGTTTCTGTTCACGTGGACAGAATCTACACAGTATAAAAACTTGAAAGCGCTACTCGGCGCGCTCCATTACTCCCCTTCTCATTCGTCCTGACGCTCTACGGGTTTCGCAAGAAACAGTGTTCGTCGGAAGACCGCGGCGCGATTCGTCTGTCTGAATCAGTGCGGTGACCCGTCGCTGTCTCCATTGCGGAGTCGTTTTCTCCCAATGCCCCAATGCGAAAATTGACGTTATATAACCACACGCCTGAGGTACCGCACTGATTCTGTGCTCTCATTATTACTGACTGACTCCTCCGTCGTTAAGGGAACTCAGTTCTTGCGCGACCTCCTCCGCAAACGTGTCGCGAAGAAATTGGGCGCTACCCTTGCCCAGTCTTCGGTCAAACTCATCAATTCTCCGCATTCTACTGAAGGAGTTTTCCTGTTGTGGGCCTTCTCCACCGTCGACTCTTGTTCATCTGGCAAGCATCCGCTGCCTTCTCCTTTCTGTCACAATTTTTCGCTCCTTGCTCATCTGTCCTTCCGTCGCCCCGCTGTGGAGAAGGAGCGGATGTAGCAAATCGTTCAAGTTGACGTCTTCTTCAAGTCGATAGAAAGTGAGTGCTAGTTCAGCGGATGGGGAAAGAAGGGTGACAGATTTATGATAGTTTTTGTATACTGTATATTGCTGAGGAGCATAAAGACGTCCTCTACGAGTCAGGGTCGACCTCAACCTTGCCCTCTGCTCTGAGTCCCCCATGCAAGTTGATGAAGCTCCAGCTCGTAAGACGACTCGCGTCGAAGAGTTCAACGAGAGGTTCGAGACAGATCGGCGTACAAACGAGGAAGTCCTCGGTGAGTACTCGGGTCGATCTTATCGTCACCGCTCGCTCACTCTTTCTTGTAACGGAGATGCTACCAGCACTTTGAAGAGCCGAAGATCGTCATTGAGAATGGGCAAGTGAAGTATTTATTCAAGCGTAAAACGTAAGTCTGCTGTACTCGCTGATCACCGGAAGTTCTGTACTGACCTTGGACTCGGTTCTCCCTACCAGCCGATTCGGAGCAGGCACGAGAACTCGACCGGCGACCTAGGGCACCACATCAAGGACTGTGGCCCCAGGGTTGCTGCTGGCCATCACAGAAGGATTCCTCGTGTCGCAAGATGGATGTACGAGTGCCATCGGCCCTATCGCATCCTCTGTGACCCACCACTTCAGGACATGTTCCGTATGAGGTGTGGCTGCCCTCCGAGCGAACCCCCCCTCGGGATGTCCGGGAGATCCTCGACCCCTCAAAGAAGAATGACTATCTTCCGTACGGTATCTCCTCCAAAGCCCGTAACTGCGCCACCTTGATGGTTCGCTTACATTCGCCCTCGCTAAGCTTGCTCCAGGTATCACTCACCTGAAGATGTAATTGGGGAGTCAACTAGGCTGATATGACCGTGCACCCAAGCATTGACCCTGGATGGCTGGTGAAACAGACAATCTTAAAGTCTGGGCATTGAGTCATCCACTATTTGGCGGTCCTGCGGTGATCCAAACAGTGATTGTCGATGAGACAGTTCTCTTTCCCATGCAACCATCTCGTTGTCGAGCGCGCCTCACCGCCGAGGCGGTAAAGTCCTGAGCCTTTGCACTGGGAACATGCGATACTTGTCACTTGCATAGTGACAGCCTAGATGCGCCACCGTGTACATACCCTCGAGCTCCTGCAATCAGTTTGCGGGGTTGTGTTTCGGTTGGGCATGGGCATATTTTCCGCAAAAGAACATCCTGGTATTCGACACTGGGATGCTGAGACGCTGCCACGCATACGGCAGTGAGTCTAGCACTGTTCATCCGATCCGTCTCATGTTGTTTTCTTCCAGCACCCTTGACTTTGTCTTGGAATGCGCTGCTATCTGTACTGGATCCTTCCCCGGACACTACATTGGTTGGTTTTCTTCCGCTGTCCCGTTCAGAATCGTGCACGCCTGCCTCGTCGCAATAGCTTCCGCTGTGAACGGAAGCTATGCGGGATATCGATTACGATGAGTCGGGTTGGGAGCTGAGATTCGACTCCTCCGAATTGCTCGGTTGTAGACGAAACTGTCACACTCGCAGGCGTCATATGGTGTTCATCATCTTCATTGGATCACTCTACGCCAAGTTCGCCTTCGTTTGCGGCGGGTCAAGGCAGATACATCGATGTCTAATGCTTCTGCGAAGGCTGCAATGAAGGCTCGTTGCCCAGCTGGGTGATGCTCAGTTGGGAAGCTATCTGGAGGCATAAGTTTTGGTTGACGAAAGAGGGCTGCCATATCCCACTACCTTCAGTCGGACTTCTTCCTTCAAATTAGTCCTTGGCTTCGAGGTTCCATTCTGCTATTCAAGAATATGGAAAATCATTAGGAAGTGGATGGCGCATAGGCTGGCTCGTTGTACGCATAACACTGTTCTCCACCCTGTTTAGGCATGTAAACGTACTTCCGGAGGATAATCATTGGGTGGTCGAGCTGTTGTTGTTGACTTGATGCTCCATGACTTATTATTTCTGGAGCCACTGTCACTTGATATGCGATTCTGCTCCGTTGGGTTGCATGTTTGAAGACCTCGACGTTTCGAATCCATGCTATGGGAAGTGGCCGACGTCCGTTCAGGTGAAGGCATCGGTGAAATCCGAGTTGAAGGATGCATCCTACGGGAACGGGGTCAACCCTTTCTTTTATCGTGACGCCGGAGGAGGAGAAGGAGAGAGTTCCAGCAACAGTCGCAGGGATCCGGAGGGCGCAGGCGGCGATGTCGACTCGGTCATGGCGTCCGTTGGTTGAGCGAGCCCAGAAGGCAGAACGGGACCGTGATTCAACATGGAGTCTACTCTCAGCGCTGCACGGGCGTAGGGAGAGTTTGTCAATATGAAGCGCACCCATAGGTCACCGCGGGTGAGCCCTTCAAACCGACGGTAGATGCGGATGACCCGCATCATAGTTTGGATCCAGCCACTGCCTATCTTCCCTTCGCCTGCGCCTGCTGTATTGCGGTGGCCATGGGCCGGGTCACGCATGTACCTACGTCTGTTTCTCTCTATCGTGCGGAGCAGTCTTCAACGGACCGCTTCAACAGCTTGTCAGTCCGTTATGTCAAACGCGAACCCTATCTTGATTCCAAAAATAATAAGCGACTGAACGGCCTCCAAGGCCACTTATGGTTGTTTCCCTTGCAGCCGTGACCGACTTGGCATGTCCAACCGCTTGCGTTGTATTTGACACACACCTTGTAAGGACGTACATTGTCGCTACGCATCACGCAGGTGCGTTCTCTGTCTGAAGTTTAAGGATCTTAAACTCATCCCTAACCACTTTTAGTTCCCTATCCTCCCAACCCTGCCCTTTGTATCTCGACTCCTGTTTCAACCATTCTGCGTTGTATAGTTGGATGGGCAGTTTTTTGGGTGCTGGAAGGTGGCTATCGATCCGTTGCTGATTGGCCCCCACTGCCGTGATCCTGGGACGCCTGGCACCCCCTCCCTTGGGTGCACGCATACCCGGCTGATCCCCCAAGCGGTCTATCCGCCTCATATCATCTTCAACGAACTCGGCACGCCAAGGACAACGCAGGATTTTGAAGACATTCACAGGCGCTCCGTCCATCTCCCTCACGTCGTCTTCCTCGTCGGACATCCCGTTGACGCCCAGCTTTTCCACAACGTCCTTCAAGTATGACCACGCCGTGACATCCTTGCCGCATTTTCCCTCGATCTCCATGACTGTTTTCAGGATGTTCAAGCGATCTTTGTGTTTCTTCTCGCGAGTCAGCTCTATCCCATGCTACGAGAGGACACACGACCTACCCTATACCTAGCAGACCTGCGAGCCTTGTTTTGCTGAGTCATCTGAGTTTGCTTTATGACTCTGTCTCTTGCCTCAGCTGGCGTTTCGAATCGATCGCTTTTTGGATGGAGTCTGGGCTGGATTGACTTCCAAGCCTCTTGACTTTGTTTCAGCCTATTCTGGAGGAGGCTCATCAAATATTCGTCGGAGACGTCAGGCAATCCCCAACCTCCTCCGTCGTTCCTCGCCGTGTGTACTGCATCAACCATGCGCTTGAGGATGGTCAGGTTCCACCGGGACTTTAGCCATTGCTCTGAGAAGTCCAGCGTCCAGCACTGCTCTGGCACCTCCATTTGGCCTGCGTTGCATCGCTCTGCTATGGCTAAGTCGATTGGCTCGTAAGTGAGGAAGTCGGAAGTCTGGTCAATGTTGTATAACTTCCTCCAGAGTTCACGAATGGATGCCATCCAAGCGCAGTGGTCGTCCTGAGAGATCGCCTCCGCTTTGATGGGCTCCCTCCAAGCATGCCTTGACCTTGTCTGGTGAGTTTTCAAACCCTTTGTTCCAAGCACAGCCAGCACCTGTTGAACAATCAAATCTACGGTCCTGGAATCCAGTGCCGGGGCGCTTGATTGCTGCAGATCAACGCTACTCCCCTCGACCCCTCCCTGAGCCGTTGTCCCCGTATCCTGTACTATCAATTGAGGGATGGCGATGCCCTGGCCTTGAATAACTTTTTCACTCCGTTGTTTTCGTCGAGTGGTCTTGGCTTGGGCGGTCGCGAATGTGGGCACTAGCTGAGGATTCATCCACGAGAAACTGATGCCCAGCGTGGACTGTACCCTCTGGACCGGGTCTGGCGGTCCCTGGCTTGAGCTAGCCGGGCTGCAATTATTGTTATTCGGGGCTATCGTACCCGATAGCGCCGAAAACGGAGCTGCATTATCAGCTCTGTCGGTCCCTGTCGGTCCCTGGTTTTGTCGGGTTTGATCTTCGTGTTGAGCGGCCGTCTGGATGGGCAGCAACATCTCGTGTCCTCGCAAGGGCGCTTCGGCTCCGGCGAGACAAAGAGGATTCTTCGTCGCCATATCCTGCATCACTGACCCTTGCTGGTCGATGTCCATGAAGTTCCCTTCGAGCTGCTGAGGTGCTGGTAAATTTGTGTGCTTATTCGGAAGCGGCACTTCACCCAGCCGCTCGCAGCCTAGTCGTTGGTTTTCCTGCTCCTTCAAAGCAGCCGCCAGCATGTCGTTCTGCGTCACTAGCTGTTCGAAGGCGGACTTCACTTGTTTGAATCGATCGTCAACATAGGTCGCCCGCTCCACCGTAAGTCGGTCCAACTCTATCTGTGCTTTTTCGCGCGCCTGCTCTGCTTGCTGGTTCGACAGCGTCAATCGTATTACCTGCTCTTCAAGCTTTTGAATGATTCCACTTGTCTCCTTCGCTCTCTCCAGTACTAGGTCTACCTGCTTTATGACACCTCGCACCTCTTCATCCTTCTGGCTCAAAGCTTGAGTCACTGTAGCGTTCTCCGTAGCCAGTCGTTGATTGGTCTGCTGAAGATCTTCCATTAATTGGCTGGACTTTTCGAGATTCATCTGTAACTTTTGCGTATTCTCCTTTTCCTGACAAAGCTATGCGCCTCTTAGTCCTGTCCCGCCACGGTATTGGTCTCACTCACTGCCGCTGCTGATTGGACTCTTAGGTCATGAAGTTCACTACTCAGACCTGTACTTCTGGTCCGCTCCTGCCCTAGATTCTGGGACAACTGTGAATACTCGTGAGTGTGTTTCCATTGGTTTGAATGCATTGCCTCACCTTATCGAACTTGTCCCAGTCAGGTCCCGCCACTGCAAACCTCTTTGCGGTTGCCACTGGTTGTTTCGATGACGAGGAATGCACGAGCTGGCTCGACGGTGCCGACGGGATTGCTGCTTGTTTTGACAAAGAATGAAGAAGCTGAGATGGCAGCGGCGGAATGACAAGCTGTTTTGACGATGACTGTGGTGCCAGCTGCGTCGATGATGGCTGGCCCGCCACCTGTTTTGATGATGAGTGCAGCACAAGCTCCCTTGAGGACGACGTGCTCGCGATCGTTGGCTGCTGAGGTGTGAGCCAGCTGAAGATAGCTCCTACAGCCGACGCCGGCCTTCTTACATATCCGGATTCGAGTGGATCCAGTTCGGCTGGAGCATCATCAACTCCAAGAGCCCTCTTACCTCGCCTCAGAGAGGGGGGGTATGGAAAGCCATCGACCTCCATCCCTCCTGGATCGCGCTGGGGGTCGAGGTCGAGGGCCTGTACGACGGCCGCCTCGGAGGAGACTTCCTCCGCCGCGGAATCCATCGAGTCATCTTGATCAACGAAGCGACTGAGCGGGACCATTGGGATTTGTTCGTCCATCGGTATAGTGTATGTACCACACAGTGTTTAAACACCGTGCAGCTACGACGCTAAGATTTGTCCGTTCCCCCTTCGGAGGCGTCGCCTTATATACTGTGGGCCGGAAGTGAAGTAGCAGCATTCCCGTTCATTGATTTCGACTTCGCTCCTTGTTATCATGCTACCCATCCAATTGTACATACAAATGACGGAGATTTAAGTTTACCTATCTAGCAGTTCGATTTCCTTCGGACGGCGCTAGGCCCAGAATCTGCCAGTTCTATCGCTTTTTCCGGTCATCACACCGAGCATATGTCGATGGTAGTCTCCATAGGGATTTGAATTGGGAGTCGACCGTTACGGGACGTAGCTTTGTTTCATTACGCGATCGATGGTTCGCGTGGGATGCATATGGCACAACTGACATTGTTATCCACCGTCTTGTGCCAAGTTTTGTCTTTTGGTGGCAATTGTTCCATCCTTCGCAGGTAAGACCATGCTGAACCCCAGTCCACGGTCGCCAACCTCTGTTAGTTATATCGCAAACAAGGATGGACATATGGACAATAGATGCACTTCCCGATTGTAGCAGCTGGCCCCCTTCAGCACATCATCCTCACCCGACTGTGCGCACTGAAAATCTTAGCGCGACCATGGAGACGATGCTAGTCGAGCAGCACCGAGCTTTTTGTTCTACATCAGCGATATCGCTTTCGCGTACTATTTTTTTCGTTCACTCTTGTTGATCGGACACTTGATGGAGAAGATGTAGAGTCCTCGTCCGGCAAGATGACTTCAGTTGTAATGTAATCATCAGTGACTTTTGTTACCTCATAGATTGGCAGACGATAGTGAAGCATAGTCACAGCGGTAATCGTAGGTGGGTCTCGAAGTTCGATGCCGAAATCCCGGCCTCTTTCGCAGATCTTCGTCCCTGGCCTTGGTCAACGTACTCAAGCCCCCGAAAGAAAGCACCCGGGCGTGTCTTCCGTGTTCAACGATTAGGTCAGGCCAGTACTCAGCGCTCAGCCGTCTAGAAGCAGAGCTCACGCGCCTTCTTGCTGCCACCAGAGACTCCCGAGAGCGACACTAAGGCTTGTGATGACTCGGACATGTCGGGAGATGATCGATGATATCCCAGGTGTGTACCTCATCTTCACCCCGTTCACTTATATACATGAGATGCTTAGCGACTGGAATTGACTTGCCAGAACCACTTACTGAACTCCTCCTTCCAAGGTGCGCCGACGTGAGCCCAACGCAGCGCTATAATATTCAGCATGGACTCTAATTCACCCCTCCCACCTCTTGTCAATCCTTTTCTTGAATACGAGGTCTAAACAATCGGCTAGCGTTTATCCCCCCGGACCTTGTGCGTAGGCGACAATTCAACGGCCTGACGTTCAACAAAAATGTAAGCAAAAAGTCGTGGAGCCGGAGGCTAAGGTGAGGTGGAGGACAACATCATGATGTCCCCTCAGCCAAGGAAAAGACGTGGAAGGATCAGTGTAGTAGCGTCGTGTCAGGTAAAATATGATCTGCCAATTAATTCGCCTAGGTTGAAGAGGTTCACACAATCGTTCATCTATCACCGCAATCCGCTTCCCGTCCACTACTTGAAAGGATCGTGCAAGACTATGTATATGTGACGGATCCAGAGCCCTGACAATGAATGAATGCGGTGTACATTGTGCAAGTTCTCTGCGCTTACGCGCTTACGTCCCAGGGCGTTATCGCGTTATCCCCTATCTGGTGGTTCCAAAAATGCAGGCTGCCCCCAGTCTGCGTAAGTCTTTTCATTTGTATGCCCGTAACCTCATCTTATCATTTACGGCTACAGCAGTGGGTAGTGTAGATGACCAGCATCCTACGCCACTTCGTTCACCATCGCCCTCAGAAAATTTCAAACGATCTCCACGTCGACAAGAACCGTATGGAGGATTGCATACGATCTGCGGTGGACTGCAAGGATGCAAGGGAAAATTTTGTTGATTCAAGTGTTGACCATGATAAGGTGAAAGGTGTCCTGGCGAGAGATACCTCCGTGCCCTTTATTTCTCCTAGCAAGTACATCTGCCGAGTCGCTGGATTGTACGGGTGAAGTATTTTTTATGTAGCTTATGTGCGACTCCCGAGCGACCCAGATCCTCATTCTGTGCAGCCAAGATAAGTCCGTTGAAGTTCAGCGATCAACGCTTTGGGGAAACGAGATCAAGTAAGGTATGGTTGGGGGGAGGTCGTCAACGTGGAATCGATCTGTAAAGGCGACGCCCGCGCCTTGATGGCAGGCGTTCGTAAGGTCTGGAGGAAGGGAACCTACAAGCCAGCCGAGTAGCCTTAACCGAGCGAACGACGGATGCTGCATGGAGGTGTCCGGGCAGTGCTCGCCGCTCGCCGCCTCCCGTCGATTGCTGAGCGCTGAGGCCTGAGGGCTCAACTGCGATGATCCATGGAGCGCAGGATATTATTCGCAAGAGGGGACACGGAATCGACTCTGACTGGTCTCTGTCGCCGCTCAGCATTTTAACAGTCTAAGCAAGGAGGGCAGACTCTCGGCGATAGGCTGCAAGTTGGTGATAGTCAGCCATTCGAAGTGCAGACACAGCTCGACCGCGAAAAGTGCTGCATATGATTTGCAGGAGAAGGACTTGGGCCATCTGAATCGACCACCAAGCGCTGAAGCACCTGGCAATACGGCTCTCAGAGGGCAGACAGCGTGACTCTGATGCCGCTCAGCGTTTCAACACCGAGCGGCGCGATGTCCTAGGCGAGTGTGCAAATAAGGATAAACATAGCGTAGGCACGCCTAGTCAGCGCTAGTCAGCCCTCAGTAACATTAATGACATTCCTCCTCGCTGACTATCTGCGCTATTCGGTGTTGAAACCCTGAGCGGCATCAGAGTCTCTGCCGCTTTGCTTATCCGAAGTATATGGTGAAATCTCACACCGCTGGTATGTCGATTGCGCTGGACACATAAATAACATGATTTGATGAACGACTCTTCAGGACACCTTAAGAGATTCAGTTCCATTGCGAGTCCTCATCGTGCGTGGCCATGGGTGACAATATGGACTGAGCTTTTGTCCCAGCACGGATTGGCAACAGCCTTTACAATCCTAACAATCGCCCTAAGCTCGGGGTACAACACTTCGGCACTTGAGCGATCTGTTGTCTTTTTTTGATCTTCAGTTGTTCATAGCAACTGCTTCTCACTCCTTTTGTTCTGACCACAGGTTATATTCCAGTCCTCCCCTCTGCTCTCGTGCATTTCCCAACCATGCTTGCAACCGCACCATCCAAACCTGTACCCGCGCTAGCATCGCCGATACCCTCCTTGACGCTGTCTGCGAGCGGTGTCAGCCCTTCAGCTGAGGCTCCGACTGTGTCGGAGGAAGCGTGCCAGTGTAAAGAGCGCATCCCGCGCCCCGTTAAAGCTGGGACCTACCCGCTCAAACATCTTGTCAAGTGGGACAAGGAACGCCGCCAAGCCTTCGAAGTAAGTGTCATTCACTGCTTCGTCGGCTACCCGTTTGACATCTCGCATTCCTTCAGGCCACGATGCGATCGTTGATCGACTCAAACCTGGATACCACAAAACGTTTCACTTCTCAGAGCAAGGCAAAGATTTCCCTTGTATTTGAAAGCGTATGTTATTTCTCTGTGTCTCTTCTGTTGGGTACTTATGTTTCCAGGCGGCTGCGTCTCTCTCTTGGCTTGATGCCTACGACGATCTCTGGCCCGTCAAGCACGAGATGATAACCTATCTTAAAGGTACCTCTGAAAAGGCGAGGAAGGCTGCGAAGATTTCAGCGTCCAAACATTCGTTGACCCGTGGGGGTTCCGCTGTTCTGACGGCGATGCTCGTACCGAAAGAAGGATGACACTATCCTTGATCCACTCAGGCTTCATGGTAGAGTCTTGTCTGTTTCTCTCTAGGCGGCTTGGGTGCATTTTCCATTGTCTGTAACCTGTATATTCCGCTTTCCTGTTCTTCATGAGCGCCGAACATCCCGGTGGAAATGTCCCCATCGACCCTGAGCTTCACATACCTTGAGACGGGTCGTGACGCGTGCGCGTGAAGGCTCAAAGCCCTCGGACAAGTTGTCATTTCCACCCCTTTTCTAACGTAGGACGCGGAGCATTCCTCGTGTGTACAGCTAACGCATGCTTTAGGATTTTGTTGTTCTAAAGTAGTAAGACATGTTTGAAGCGCACTTTCGTATGTGAGGGTGTTCTCATCCACGTAGTCCATCCCTCGCGATGTTCAGGAAATGCTATCTCGGCGGGCTGCAAGAAAAGCTGAGCAGATATTTGAGAATTCTGATCAATTTTGAAATTAGGTCACCTTGTTCACACCACCACGAATGCCTTCGTTGTCGCCGTTCAATCTGGTGCCATGTCCGTGTGCACTCTGCAATACATACTTACCTGATCGACTACCTATTTAGCGAAGCAAGGGTCTTTCATAATGCCGTTACCGTTTATTTCTGCTGTGCGAACCCCAGAGTCATCCAACACGCTTCCTTCGCCAGGGAAAGTAGCCCTCAAAGTCAATGGGACCCTAAATTCTCTCCCTCTTGATCTTCCCTTTACCGCATCCTTGTGTGACGTACAATGTTCCAAGCATCCTGCCTCGTTGACTCGCTCACTAAGGTGATATATCAAAGGTTGTCCTTTAACAGGAGAGCGAAACGTACAAACGGAGGAAGCGTAACTTGAAGTGCGCTGCCGATCAGAGACAAGCATCCACAGTTGCTTAAGCTTGTGTTGGGGTGATTTTTCACTTTCACACCCATCTCACGGCGTTGAAGGGTTTACTGCCTTCTCGTCGCACATCAGACGTTCCTCCGTCTGCCTATTGGGGGTTTGAGTGGATGGATGGCCGGTCAACGTGCGCCGGAGGACCATCAAAGAACTCGTACAAGACCACCTGACAGTTTGTATGTCAATTATAGAAATCATTGTGTTAACTGAATCGTACCACAAGGGGAAATGGATCAGGTCACAGCAAGCGCTTTGACGTTCCAGGTAGAGTTGACTTTGGATCGCTTTCCCGGCTCAAGTCATTACTAAAAGAAACAGACGTTCCGACTTTACAGGCCATCATAAAAGTAACCACAGGATGACTGATATAATACCGTTATTTTACCACTCCAGCGTCGTCGGTAGAGGTCTGACAGCTGCCAGTGGGAAAGTGAGTAGGTGGCCTTGGTGTTGCAGTTTTGGTTCTGCGGCCATGAACATCTTCCAAGTCGTGTTGCTGGGTCTGTAGCAAAAAGATCCTTCAAGCGCGTGGATTGCCAAGGAGCAAAGCAGAGAATAAGAACGCACAATTGAGGTTGCACCACGACTGGTGCTACGACCGAAGATCTTCTTGACAATAAAGAAAGCAATAGAGAAACAAAGAATCCCTAAAGCGCGGAAAGGAAAACACAACACTGTGGTCATGACATCCGCTTATTGTTGACACAGGCTTATATGGGGGAGCGCAAACTTCTCGGTGGTAGGCCAAGCATCTAAACTATTCACAATGACTACGCCATATACTCAACAAGCTAGCTTACACGGATACCGCGGAACGATCCTTTGCCTCGCTGTCGCTGACAGCCACAAATTCATTGCCGCTGGAGGTGAGAATCAAAGCGTAGGAGGACGATCGCTACTCATACCGACCCAGGCTCGGATGGCGTTCAGGCATGGAGTATCGAACCGATGGCTCTTCTGAAGCGGCCTGTCATCGGGACGTCGCTGAGAGGGAGTACCACTGCAATTCTTTGGATAAGGCAGGAGGATGCGACCGAAGAGCTTTTATTATACGGCACGCAGAATGGATACTTGGTGGGCTGGAAGCAAACCAATTTGGTAGGTACCAGACAGCATCTGTCGAGCTCGCTGAAGGGAAGAAACTAGGACGCGATGGTGGAGTTACACGCCAACCGTATTCATGAGCCAGGAGAAATCAGCGGGTTGGCATTCGACCCTGAGCTCAATCGCGTCGCTGCCTGCAGTCGAAATGCAGTCGTCCAGGTGCTGCCTCTGGAAGGACTCAGTTCACACAGAGTCATTTTCTCTGTGAAATTGGACGGAACCGTTCCAAAAGGAGTGGCATTTGGCGGGACGTCCAGACAAGACCGCGATCTCTGGGTATTCGGGCTGTGCGACGGCGATATGTAGGTCGTCCTCAGTTGTAGGGAATCTTGCTTTGGCTCATTCTTCGGCAGAAGTCGCCTACGAAATCAGGGTGAAATAGTTCAGACTCATCGAATTGGTTCTCGGATGTGAGCGTATATATCCGGCTATGATATCACCATTGCTGACGAACTGTTCTGGACAGAGGGAGCGTGGCCTTCAGCAGCAAACGGAACGTTTTCTGTATAGATGATCCCGACGAGGGTATCGTGCTATTCCATTGCGAGCAGATGACCCGTACAAGAACTTTCAAGATACCCGTAACGAAGACAGTTCGACCGCGACAAGTAGCTTTTGCTGATGATGGAAAGGCGCTGGTAGGTGGGAGTGACCACGGCACGGTGTACGTCTTTGATAGGCGCAGCGGAGACACGACAGCCGAGCTAGTGGCTTGCCAAGGGGAGTGGTTACAGTCGGTCGCAGTAAGTTATTCGATCGCAATTCATATGCGAAGTCTGAGCGAGGGCAGGCCGCTGACATCAAAGGGGAAACAACAATTTTTGCGGCAAAATCCAATCACGACGCTGGGAACGAAATTTTTGTGTGGAAGAAATTTACTGCTCCAGCAGCGCCAAGTCAACCACTAACTTCCAAGCAAAAGAATGCCGGTATGATAAGAATCTTGCAGGTTGCAACATACGTCCTCGCATTGGTGGCGTTTATAACTTTTATCTGCAAGAATGTGCCATGGAGAATGGTAACAGGTGGAAATGGAGTAAACAGTAGGGAAGGGCCCAAGGGGCCACCGCCGCTCAGAGATGTAAGTCTGGGGGGGATGCGAGCGGAGAGGAGGGTTGGAGATGTGATACGGCTTTAAGTACTGCAGCGTAACTAGCAATAACTGCGAGCGTTGTCCGAAAGTAAGGTTGCAGTGGATAAACTGCCTAGTGCAAAAGCTGCTATGTTGGAAGGACAAGGGAAAATAAACCATCATCATGGATAATCATTTGCCCAAACGGTAGGACCTGAGGGAAACTTCCGAGGGCAAGCGACCCAGCTAGCGCATGATCCATGCTTGGGTCGCAGGGGCTCGCATGTCAATGAGGGGGGTCGTGGTCGTGAAGGTGGTTGGAGGATTCCAGAAGGGGCATAATGCATAATGGGCCAAGCAGCCGAGGCTAGGCATCAACTCAACTGCTAG
The DNA here is from genome assembly GCA_032158425.1 of Pleurotus giganteus. NCBI lineage: Eukaryota > Fungi > Basidiomycota > Agaricomycetes > Agaricales > Pleurotaceae > Pleurotus > Pleurotus giganteus. Next base: position 1,888,239 of record JAPEHR010000001.1, on the reverse strand, counting down.
CAACCGCTACAGCGGTGTCGCGCAGGAAATCGTCAGGAGAGGACGAAACTGCAGTTGGAGGGAGCTGGTTCGAAGCTACGGTGTGGGCCATCGCTACAGTGATTAGGCTGACGTTCAGTGGCAGTAGAGTGCAAATTAGTGATAGGCAGCCATTTGAAGAGCAGCTACGGCTCGACCGGGAACAATCTCCACTGCGCTGTACGCGTACGCATTGACAGGAGATGGTTTGCAGAAGGACTTGGGCCATCTGAATCGACCACCAAGCGCTGAAGCACCTGGCAATACGGCTCTCAGAAGGCAGAGAGCGTGACTCTGATGCCGCTCAGCGTTTCAACATCGAGTAGCGCGATGTTCGGCTGTGGGCAGCACCCTGCGAGTGTGCAATAGCGTAGCCGCCACTCCTAGGCCAAGCCACCTCCTCGCTGAAGGCTGACTATCTACTGCTGTGGCGAGCGGCGGTTTGGATGATATACGTAGCCGTTGACGCGTACGCTTCGTCTCGATAGCGAGACTTCACAGAAAGATCGAGCATCGTTCTCATATGATCATATGCTTTGGTCTCGACAACGAGACACATCACACGAGTCAGCTGCAGGTCCTAGCTGTCGGCGTTTGCGATTGGAGGAGCGTCGGGACGTCCCGTGACTCTGCCTACCATATGGGGTACTGAGTTGAACACCCTTGACGTCGTCATTGACGATGCGAAGGAAGCAAGAGCCGCCTCGCTTTCGCTTCGGCCATATGATCTGCTATTTAAGGCCCGTGGACTTGTGTTCATGCTTCTCGTCCAGGAAGACCCCGAAACGCGGTATCTCATCCTTCCAAGTACCCATCGTCTCGATGTCACCTTTTCTATTCAGTATCTGCATTCACCCTGCACAATTTTTAGAAGTGCGAGCCAGGTAATATAATCGCCAAGGGCGTGGGTATAAATAAGATATTACTGTAATACAAGGCTGATCCCTCCTGATCCGTGCGTGGAAAAAGTTTGGAGTTCCAAACTAGAGCGAATGCTGTGAGCTGTTTCTTGCAATCCCCCGAATCCATCGCCTGTAACAAAGACTGTCAGTCTCGTTGACGAGACTGGCTATCACTCTTGTCCGTGTCACTTTACTAGTGACAAAGTATTACGGATTCACGTTTGGTGAAACTCGCGCCTCGCATCGAGTCGAGGCAATTTTCGTGAACATCATCTGTCATACCTTTCGGTGTTCCCTTAAGCTTCTCAAGTGCTGATACTGGTTTCAAGGTATCGTTTGTCAATCACGATACGGCTGGTCTGCCTTGGATGCTCCAGCGCTCCATCCCCACTTTAATGTCATATTCCGTACCCATACATTCATATATTTTCTTGCCTATGTCTTACGGGAATTCATATCCCTACGAGTCCTTCACTTTGTCAATTGGCTTGCGAATCTTTAGGTCTCCGGCATCTGCAGGTCATAATCAGAACCCTCCCGTCAGTGAAGTGGATCTAACACGAATGGCAAGGGTCGCGCCTCCAGTGGAACCCGGGGTTCAACTCAGATGTCAAGAATGGTCGTAGCACGGTTGACCTGTCGACTACTGTAGTGCCGACTTTTGGCTGGTTGTCCAGCTTGGAGCAACCTGATTCAACCCATCAGCTTATCGTTGGCTACTTGCGAAAATGTGACATCATACACGGCCGAATGCAGCTAGACGTTGTCTGATAAGATTGGATTGCCAATCGCGCGCTCGCGTGGGTTTTATGGTTACCTAAGCTGTTAACTCAGAACTACTTCCACACCGATGTCCAATCCTCTCGATGGCGTTGACCCTCTATGGGAGCTAACTACGATGGGCGCTGTTTGCCATACCACCTCGTGTGATTCATGCGAGACTTTTCTTGTCCATATATCAAGTTGCTGGGGAGCTAATGAGAGGGGACTGCGTGGCATCGTCTCATCCCTCGTCAACTCTCCCAAGCGGATTCTCGTTCTCGAGAACCAGATTCTCTCTTTGCGCGAGGAACTTGCCGCGGTGAAGCCCAGCACAGTCCAGCAACCCTCGGCGTTCAATGATCTCGTCGTTGAGCGAGACCAACTCAAAGAAACGTTAAGTTTGGCAGAAGCCCGTATCAGGCACGTCGTATTTAATCGTTCGTTCATGAACGTCCAGCTAACCTGACTTCTCCAGCGGGCTCAATGCTGAACTCAAACAAGAGCAGGCATCCTCCAGAGTTTTTGAAGTGGAAAGGCATCGATTTCAGGAAGAGGTAGCGAGATTGGAGAAGGATCTTGCCGAGAACATCAAGTAAGGGACTGTCTGGTGAAATCCCCTCGACTAATGTGCCATTTAGGACTTCGTCCGGACAGATAGAGTCACTACTAGAATCAAACCAGTAGGCACAATCATTCCTCCGCTCCCCTGTTTCGGCTAAGCCATCGACAGGCAACTTGAGCTGATGAAAATGACGAGTGCGCGACTGGAAGAGCAACTATCGTGTGTATTCGCCCAGAATGTTCGCACAGTGTGACGTTAGCTACCAATCCACAGGCAATCTCGCTCTGCGCTGGAGGAAACTTGCAGGTACACCCTGCTTGACCGGTCCACGGGGTAGCTCTCATTGTTCTTCCTAGCCGCCAGGACATCATCAAAGAGGAGCTAGATCGTGAGAGCTCATCAGCGCGGAAGAAGCTAGAGGATGAGATTAGGTGTGCAGCGGTGATCTCTCAGTATGAGTGCTCGTTACGCGTTACTTAGTTTCCTCAAGTCCACCAATGACCAGCTCAATGATGCCTTACAGCATGAACGGTCAACGCGCAAGAGATTAGATGAGGACAACCGGTATGTCGTGACCTTCCATCGGGCATCCTGGCCTCACATGCTCTTCAGGCGTCTTCATTCCGACAATGACGCATTGAAGGATAAGTTAGATGGCGAATGGACTGTACGCAAGGAGCTTGAGGAGGAGATTGGGTACGTGTTCTAGTCTCTAGCTCTTGTATCAATCTAACATGCCGTCTTTGATCGTCTAGGCGACTCGATCACACTGTTCGATGCTTAAAGGATGAATGTGTGCACTTGGAGAATAAACTAACAGATGCCCGAATCAATGCCAAGAAATTGGAAGACGAGATTAGGTACGACCTATTATCGTGCATGGAACGCGTCTGATCATGAATCTCGGCTGTAGAAGCCTTAGAGTTCGTGGGAGTCACATAGCTACATACAGTCTTGCGCAGCACGAGGTCGGTGGCAAACGCCATCGAATTCAGTGTTCGTCAATCTTGGATCAAACAGCTTGCTTGTGTGCTCACTAGTGTCTCAGCTTCCTCTGAGCCCAACGGAGATGTCACATCTGAGGCGTCAAATAAACGCTGTAGAACCATCTGTAAGTCCCGCAAGTGAATGAATGGGATCCGCTGATGCTCATTGCGAATGCCAGCCCCATCGCCAGGTGCTCCCTCTCCTCTGCCATCAGCCAGTCCTCGCACTGGTGACAATTGCGGCATGGGCTCATCTACTCGGGATCTCAATCCTACTGACGAGGCTCTGAGGCTTCGCAAAGAACCTTCCGTGAAGGTTGACAAGATCCAAGTCACTCACACCATTAAGCCCATCAACAAGGAATGGCGAATTCCTCCGCAGTGTGTACCGGATTGTGCCCATGTTTCCTTGGTGGACGGCAAATGGCGTGCTGGCCGTCACATGGAACTTGCGCTAGAAAATGAAACGCTGGGACTACCTCCACCGTCAGATGTACCTTTCGGTGAAGGCATCCCAAAATGTGTTGATGAAGTAAAGCAGTATATGGAACTAGCGAACGAGCCGGGGAACCATCAAGCCTTGTCCTACGTGGTTTCTTGGGTGAAGTGTACGGAGCTAATGCCTCCGTCCCAGTTCTTATCTTGGATGACATACCTTAGAACGAACTGGAGGAGGCCTGCATGGGTCAAGGAGCTGCACCCTGATGGTCAACCACGCCGGCCAGGTTCTGGTCACGTAGCTCGTCGCAGGGCTCAAGGAAAGGTTGAGCCGTCCCGTCGCCCAGATTGGCAGGCCCTTCCGACTGAGTGGGGACACTACTTTTGGACGTCCCCGAAGGCCGTTGCTTCTACCCCTGGCATCGTTAGGCCTAAGAACAACAGTGGCATCAAAATGCGTCAAGTTCGTGGTTACATCCTTGCGGCCTCTCGTGCACCCCACGGTTCTGAGGAGGAAGCCAGGGCAGATAGAGCTCGGTGGTATCAAGCTTGTGCCGAGTTACTATCATACCCAGGGCGTTACCGATCTCTTGTCGATGAGAAAGGAATCACCATCTCTCCGTCCAAGGTTACACAGCCAGTCGCATTGCCTCGAGGGCCATTCGGCTATGTGGATGCTTAAGCGTTACTTAGTTCCTCAAGTCCACCTCCGACCGTGAATACTGAAGATGAAGATCAGCCTGTCCGCAATTGTCGTCGGGATGGATGCGAGAGGACACCGTACCGCCGCGACCGTTCATCGAAGGATCATGCTGAGCCTGAGCACCGATTCAAGAAGCTTCCCTCACGCGCTGACCACCCTCGTTCTTCAGCATCTCCACCGCCACAGCCATCGACATCCCGCCACTGCCATTGATGCAGATCGGGAACCTATCCTGAAATTGCTTATTCAGTGCTTTCCATATGTTTACTTCTAATTATTCTACCTTGTTTGTCAGTTCCCCCCTGTAGCTTTGTGTTGCTGTATCTTTGAAAGTATCATTGATGGGGTGATTACTGGTGTTGAATGTCATGATATAGAGTTCAGAGCAAATTACATTGCCAGCAAGTAATGATCAAGGTGAATTATACAGGGGACATCAAGAGATATAGTACCCGAAATAGTAGCTATGGGAGCTAAGCATGATCAATCGATGCGCGTATAGAGATCGGGGTCAAAAATGACATTAGAAAACGACGGGTTGTATTGATTATCCTTGTCTTCATCGTCATACAAAATATGGTATTCAGCGGTTGCGTCAATGGCAATTGCAAATGCGAGCCTTGTGCTCTCTCGGAAAGCATGGACTTGGAGATGTACATCGCCACTGGTGTCGAACAGAGGACTTAGCCTGCAAGAATGCCAAGATATGCAAGAACGAAGGAGAACGACTCACTTGATAGCCAGAATGGCACTTTTTTTCCCCCTCAAGACATCTCCATACTGCCATAACACCGCCGCAAGAGCCACTTTGGCAGATGCAATATTTATGTTGGAAGTACTGAATAAGAGTGGGTTGGGAACAAATGAAGGCATTACTTAACGAGTTCTGTGAGTCTAAAGGAGATGAAACATCATGGATGCTGAAGTTGCTTACTGAATATGTAGTGGGGAAGATGATGGTGTTGTGGTGCACGAATTTGGATGATAATTAGTTGTTAATTACCACAGGTGCCTATAGTCGTCTGCTGAGTGCTTTGCTGAAGGAAGGGCTCACTGGAAGGAAGACGACGCAGCGTCCGCCACGGCCATAAGGGCACGAGATGATTAAGCGCCAGTCATGCCCAAAAATGGTCATAGCGTGATTCAGACCATCTTCCAAGCAGCGTTCTCACACCTCGTACCTTGTTGATCAGGTTGTTGACTTGTCAAATGAGGAGGAATGTGACATAACCTATAAAGCATAGCAAACGGAGGCAATCCGCTCACATCCCGTTTGGCGCGTCCATGATTCGGGTTGAACAACTAGGGGAGGAGAAGACACCAGTCAGTATACGCGTCGCGACAATCGACGATAAGTACGTACCTGCACGCTTGCGCTTTCCTCATCTAATTGCAGCCAAATTGGCAGAATCCGCGCGATGTCTTGCATCTCTCTCATCCACTATGTATCTTACCTCTCCGCCGTCATCTGCCATGGCAGGTGCATTCCGTCTATTCATGCGAGTGTATTCGGTCGTTATCGCGGTGTCGTCTGGCGCTGCACGCTGTCACCTTCGGTGTATAACTTGAGGTGCTTACCGTCCGTTCCTCGTCAATCGGTTGGGTTTGTCTACTGATTCAAGGATGTTGTTTCTAGCGTCTTGAGAGAGTCAGCCTGCTCTCTCCGCCATACCCCACCACCCCAGCTACGTCCTGTCTAGCAACGCGAGAACGGAAGCTGCGGTTGATTGATAGGATGGCATGGTAGGTTCTGGAGAGCGAGCTCGTTAGTTTGGGCACACACGTAAGTGACAATGCGACGTAGCCTGCTAGTTCACCAACCCATCACCGCCGCAGTGTGTTGCCCAAGCCACCTTCAATGAGCTGGCCGTCCTGGGGCGCTCGAAGTACAGTAGTTGGCATGGGCGACGGCGGACTCTGCATACGTGGTACGCCAATGAGTGGCTCGACGACTGGACGGAGGGCCCGGCCGACTGTACCCACCTCCACCTGGATTGCTTTTGCTGTACGTGGCTGATACCCTACTGAAGCCCCTTCTTGTAACATATCCACCTTATCTTGCAGCTCGAATCCAGCGCGTTATTGTAAGAGGATGGATTATATGGATGGTCCCGTCACCCCGCTAAGGAACTAGCCACCAAGAGGCTGGATACGAGTCTAAGGCTGAGTCGATCATGCGTTGGGTCTCCTTGTTCCCAGCGTCGCCGCCCTGTACGACTACGGGTGGCTCGTCTGAGATGGCACCAGCCAATGAGGTATTTTCTTCTCACGCGCAGATTCCGCCACATCGCCTTTGCATCGCCTAGCCATTTCCCGGCCATTTCTCCATCATAGGACCTGCTTTCCAACACCACGTATCATTAAAGTATGGGTAAGTGAACTCTCAGAGGTCTAAAAGGCATTTTGTGGAGGGTTTGGCTGAAATTGTGGAGGGTTTCATCAGGTGCGCTTCATAGATTGGGTCATAACTCAGAAACGAATGCTTACATAGATGCAGTTCAACTATCACTACAGGTAACGTTCGATTAGGGCTCTCTTCCAAGCCCCTATTCGACCTATTTCATTGAGAAACGAAGCCGCTATCGCTTGTTTCTTTGACGCATGGATCTCTTCCGCCACCGCCGATTTCCTTCAATGATATCGACCGCTTTGTCTAATACCTCCCCTTCCCTGTTTTCACACCAGCCCTTCAGTGCCCCACTCTTGATGCTCTTTTGAGCTTTATCAGTATCCCTCACTATCGGCATTCGTTCAACCTGCATAGACTAGCAGTTGGACCCGTGGTATGCACGGTACTCGAAACAACAAACAGTACAATAGGTTACTACGTAGACATATATACAAATAATGACACAGAATGTGCGTCGCCCGATTGAGATTAATGTGAGGTTGGCACACTTGAGGGACCAGTCACGGCGCCCTCATTCTCCTTCTCTGCGCGTGCTCGTTTGCAAACGAACGAGAGGTTGGGCCATGAGACTGGCAGCCACTGCTCAGGCCATGGCTGTGGTGCGAGGTGTGGACACGGCTGTGCACAAGTCAAAGGGTGTGAGGCGGATGCTCGCCTGCATGAACAAGCGTCAACTGTGATACAGAAGGCTGGCAACAGGATAGAAGACGGGTGAGCTAGGGTCCGACAACTGCTGGTGCATGGGGAGATGGGTGTGGAGAAGCTTGAGAAACAGGTATCCATCCTCGTCGTTGACCAAGGGCATATGTTGCACATATGAACACCCTCAAATCGAAATGGTCTATACAGTCGAGCGCAGTATGGGGACGTCAATCGGAGACCGTCTGCGAGAGGATGTGTTGAGCGAAGAATGGCAAAAGGATAGACAATGCCGCAGGTGTAGAACATCAGAATAGACGGACGCAGTGTGGTGGGAGGGGAATGATGGATAGATGAGCGAGGAGTGAGAAGAAGTTGATGAATTCACCATGGATGCCGGTCGCAGATCCTCGCCAGAAGGAACAGGAGACGACGGTGGACCAGCAAGCCCACGGCAGGTAAACTCCTTCCAAAATGTGCTGAGATTTGGCATCCCTGTACTTGTTGACTTGTGAGTAACAGTACAAGGTTCGATGTGCACTAGCGTACATCATATGCGCTGTCAAGAAATCGTCGGTAGTGGAATGTAGCGCCCCAGCTTTGAGGAAAGGTGACCCTTGGCTAGTACATGTTCGGAGGCACCCTTCATGTGCCGCGCCATAATTCAGTAGTGCGATAGATCAGATCCCAAGCAGAGCCAGGATTGCGGCGGAGAAGGCTCACAATAGTAAGGGCCTATTTGTTCGTAGAATTGAACGGAATCGCAGAGAGCTTGGGGTGCTTGCCTTGGAAGGCATCGGGCAGCGAAGTGGCTGAGATCAGTTTCGTAGCGTCGCCAAGGAGTTGATGCTTTGCGAAGGGGACATCGACCTTGTCGACGAGAGTTGGTCGCCATGACGTTGACCATTTCGTGCATGCCAGGGATGGTGTCCATGGAAAGGACATTGTTGCCGTCTCCGAGGGTTTTGTGTCGTGCGTTCAGAGGGCTAGAAAGAAAGGATTAAAGGTGAGTCATTCATGGAGAAGTACAGGCTGTCACTTACGCTGTCTAGTCTCCATTCGCCTACGCCTCGCTGGCTTTGACCTGTTCGACGTAGTCGTCGTACTCCCCGTCGAAGTAGTCTTCAAAGTTCTATGATGGAGAGGATCGTCTGGTGCTGTTTATCCGTCTCGTCAACGCCGTTATCTTTACGTCGCTGTGACTTGCATACACAGGCAGAATTTGTTGCTAACAGCGAGAGAGTATGCGGAGGCGAAACACCCGGAGTATGGTGTTCAACGTGGGTGTCGTCTTTAGTCGAGCAGATTCGGACGAGTTCGCCGTCAACGAAGGCCCCCGAAATTCCTGGACATCCCGCTCGCAGAACTGGACATACTACATACGGTGGAACGGTCTGTCTGCTTGGAGGGTACGGCATCGCGAGCGAGGGGGGGAAAGAAATGAAGCAGAGGGGGCTGTCGCAGTGGAGACTATTCTTCGCAGAACAAGTCGGAGAGCTCGGCCCACAAGACAAGGGAACTGGCCATAGGGGAAGGCGAGGGATGAGCTGGAGTTGTGTGCTTGTTCAGGCAAGGCAAGCTAACTTGGATGACAAAACACAAGATACGCACGGTGAAAGACATCTTCACTGAGGCCATTACAACTGTCGACACCACGTCGGCATTGCTGGTGTGCGCGTGAAGTTCAGCCATGGACTAAATCTCTTTGCGCTGGCATTAGGGCGTCATCCATAGCATGCGTTACTGTGGAAGTTTCGTCAACGCATCACCATCGCTTGGCAGGGAAAGCCCCTCATTTCGCTGTGTTTTGTGGCAGCTCCAAAGTGCTTTCTGTCGTGTGCTGATAGGTTTACAAAGTTGCGTAATATTGTCCGAAAACCCCACCGAAAACATTGGTGTGTTCGCGGACTAGGCCGTAAGTTTAGCGCCTGGCCGCCTACATGATGTGACTTGGCCCATGCGTGAGAAACGTTTTTGATGCACGATTTGCGCAAGCATGCGGGAGAATTCCCTGTCTCGCTGTCGAGACGAGTCCTGGCCATCTCAGATGGAGCACCTCAGTCTCTTGTCACTCCACAGTGGCCACCCATTCATCGCAGTCCATGCGATTGGGCTGCTGCTGTCGCGCAGTCCTTACCATTTCCGCGTGCTCGCTCATGCGCATCTCAAGCTGGCTGCTGAAGACACCAAGCTGCGGTCCCTTCTGACTGGGCTTTGAGACTCCAGCCCAAAAGCAACTGCGGTGCCTGCTGATCAGGTAACTGGGCTCTTGGAGATCTGGAGATTTGTACGGAGACGACTGCACCCCCTTCCCAGCTCCATTTTCCCTGAAACCTTCACACTGCAACCGCCCGCTCATTCCACGCTTTGGCGTGGCGTCATTCGTGTTCTTCCCCTGAAAGAGTCACAACCGCTCGGGTTGAGTGATCTTCAGATCCATTCGTTATCGTCCAAATGTGTACGTCAACACCATTCTTTCTCTATCAGGAGCGTTGATTTTTATTTTTTTTGTACATTTTTAGGTTACGGCCACCCCACAGCTATGGTTTATGCTGTAGTTACCTGGTCTAGTCCGACTGAATCTCCGGGTTTGGAAGGATGTAGCTTCCGCCTCCTTCAACGCCTCCTTCCTCGGATCTCTTCGATAACTGAGGCCTGATGTACAGGCTCGAGCGATAGCTCCGCGATCTTCACTCAGTACAGACCCCGACATGTAAAGACGCCGCATCCCCAACCCTTGTGGCAACAGGTTCCAGCACAATATGGTCCGACTTGGCGGCAAGGACAATTAGGAGGAGAAAGTGGGGACGAACAGGAAGGAAGTTGGTTGCATTGGTATCTTGAGGATGCACCGTGTTGAGCTCCCTCACGACCTGAACCCAGTATCTAGAATAAGTCGGGCACGGAGTTCTTCCATGAGCCGACATTGGACGAAGCATCCTTGTGTCAAGATGCCTGGAATGGGTGTAAATAGTGAATTCCGGTGCACTGAACTACATCAGTGACTGAACAACATCGCCACTGGGGCATAAAGATATCGAAGGCTCGAATCCACACTTTCATCGGTGCTAGCGGCTTGTGCAATCATTTCCCTCGGACTGGCCTGCTGGTGAACGTCAATTCTCAGTGCCTGCTGAGTCTAACAGCGCAGCATCATCTCCCATTTGCTGATTGAACAAGGGCGCGAAAATACAACGAACTCTGTTGGACGATGGAGTCATTATCGAGGATATTTAGCTCGTGCAGCCCTCTCGCTTGTTCAGACAAGTCTATTCCTCGGCATTACTGATCGCCGCTCGCTACCTCTTACCCCTCTACCACTGGATCTTCCGCCGCAAACGAAGCGGACTGCGACGACGGCGATCCTTCGAATAGAATATGGGCGTTGGGTAGTACCTCCATGGACATCGATACGACCACCCACGGCATTTTGTCTGGGTTATCTTGGCGGAGACTTTTCCCAACAACCACCGCCTAGGAAAGCCGTCGTCACCGTCATCGCCACCCTTCTCTGTCCCGTCACCCCCTGTGGAGCCGTATCCTCCCTTTCCATTGCTGTTCCCGGGTGGGTGTGACTTGGGGTCTGAAGTACAATGACCTTTCCTCCCGTCGTCATTATCGGCTCCGTTTTTGTGAAATAACCACGATGAAGCTGGGGGATAAGGATGGGGAAGTCGGCGGCGTTCCTCCTGACGGCGACGAAAATAATGATGTTGTGTCTATCTATCAATACGACATCATGCAGTCCACACCAAGACATGCTGGGGCAATCCTTTGACAAGCCTTGCGATCCGCAGATGGCTCGGTCGCACGCTAGGCTAGAAACATAGTGGCCTGCGGGACGATCACCCTGCTCAGCGGCGCAAGGTCCAGGCGAAGAGAGGAAATGAAGGGCGAAGCGAGTACAGTGTGGCTCTGCACGCTACGAGCTGCAGTAAGCCGGTGCCGATGAAACCTGCGTTATTTCCTCATTAGCTAGCTCGGTGACGGAAACGAGCCCTCCTGGGAAGGAGGGAAGGATGCGTGGTTGGTTGTACGATGAGGAAAGATGTCCAGGATAGTATTCAGAAGCAGTCGGAGCCAAATCGTTGAGTTGATGACGTTGTTCTGCTAAAGCACGTTGGGAGAGCAGCCGAATGGACGCGATGCGATGCGATGCGATGCGTCAAACCAAGTCGTGGGGGAAGCCAAGATGTTCCGGAGTTGCTGAGGTGCTAGGCTGAGTCGGGTAGCGTGGTGAGCGTGGCTTGCGTATGCGGCTCAGGTGTTCCTCCCTCTTCTGTCCCTCGCTGCTGTTGGCGGCGGTGATGAAGGAAGTGTAGTGGAAGTAACGGAGTTTGGAGAAGAGAAAGTGAATATCAAACATGCCTATCACAACCACCTCCCCAACTGCAATTAATTCCAACCAATCCCAATCGCAAAGTCGGACGCCCCGTATTCAGCCACCGCCGCCACCACCACCGCCCCGTTGGAACTTTTCTCCCCCGGCCAACAGATCTACAGGCCTTTCCTCGCGGGGACCGTCAGCGACGAAGATCGAGCGCTGGGAGGCAAGGGAAGACAGGTCACGAGGGTCGTCCACGACGGCGACAACGACGACGAGACTGCTCGAGGCAGACGGCTATCGCTTGACGTCGACGGTATAGGAATCCGAACGTATTCACATGGGACATCTTGACCGGCCGCAGAGTCAGGTAGATGAGGTATAGGTCGTGCAGAAATGCAAGTATGCGGTGTATATGGTGGAGGGAAGCTTCGTGGCTCGGCGCTAATTAGTGCTCACCATCCGCTCTCTTCAATAACGATCCAAATCAAATTCAACTGACGTTTCGTTGTACATGACCCAGCACTATTTGTCGCCATCCTCCCCGAGGGTTGACAATATGCCCCACTTGTAGTATCCTCGAAACATGCCTCGACGCTTCGCTAGCATCTCCTTGGAACGAGCTTGGGATGGGTTTCTAGACCGGTTGGTATAAGTCAAAGTAGTTGACCTCGTCCTTGTGTACGGTGGTAGTGGCCGGCTTATCTCACTTCCTAACCAGTCCTTCCTTCTACGGCGATCCATCGAGATTTGAAAGAGGGAAGGATAAACGAGTGCGTTCTCCGCCGTCCTATCGGTTTCCTTTTTGAGGCACAACCCCATAGGCGAGCTGGTACGAGCCTAGCTTGAAACAGACGCCGGAGTGATACCTAACGAAGAAGGACGTAATGAACCGCTATATAAGGCGCCCAAAGAGCGCTGAAATCACCGTATAAAAGTAAACTCATACCAAAGAAGGTCGAAACACGCGTGGAGAGACAGCAAGGTGACACCGCATTATACAGCGCGGGCGTGCAGCGATCTTGGCGCGTGCAGGAATGGCTAGTGAGTTCTTCAGCTTTACTGCGCCCCCTCCCTTGTTTCCCCTCCTACCTGCGCGGTTCCGACCCTGGAACTAGGCGGGATTTCTTTCACTCTGCCCCACCGTCGCTTTCATCAATCCGTAGCATCTACTGCATCAAGCCCCATGCTGAAGCCTCCGTATATCTAGGGCGCATAACACGCTCTGGTCGCGTCTTCTCTTTGTATGAAAATTGGTCGCGCCATGATTTCGACATCAATAGCCAACAGCTCCTGGAGCATGCCCTTCGCTGCGGCGACCATACGGAGGATGGAGACATTGGCACGTACCTCGCAGATGCCAAGTGTACTATCCTCCTTCTGTCTCATCCCAATCTCTCTCGGCGCCTAAAGACCTACGCCGTCCGACGATGCTTGGTCTGCTTTGCAAGCTATGGGGTGTCAGCAATCACAACTACCCAACCACCGAGCTGATTACAAATAACTGGAGTAGAAATTGGGCACCACACCCCTGACCCTGACGTATCCAAATGCAATGAAGTGGCTTCGCCCCCAGCGTCAGTGTGGCGTCGGTGTTGATTCTGATTCACTCTGAAGGCCTTCAAGCCCGTAGTGGGGTCTCATCACGGGTCAAATGGCTAGTTATACAATAAGGTAGGGTACACCGACCATGAGTACTATTCAAAGTGTAAACCAAAGTAAAGCAACCATAAGATTATTAGACCTCATTAGAGCTCGTCATCACTGCTTTGAGTTTCAAAGCCAGAACCAGCTCCATCAAGACTATCAAAGGTCAGGCGAAGGATTGCTATTGCTGAGCACCGGTGGTTGTCCATGCAGTCCAGGATTCCGGCCAGGCCATGGTCACCCAAGAGCCCTTCTGAAGCGCCTGCGCATTTAACTTTTCATGACCGTCGCAATGTACTTGAAGCCAAGGGCCGAAGCAATTCAGGGGAACGCACTTAATTCCCTGCTGAGAGCCAGCTGCAAAGCGTGCATCGAACTCGTGATCGAAGTGGTCAGGTAAGTAGCGACGAAGTTCATCTATAGTTAGACTCGGATGAGAGGGATATGAAATCGCGCACCTCCTGATTAGTATATCCTTGTCCTCCAGACGTTGTCTTGTTTGATCAACACTCCATCGGCCACCAATGTCAGTGGTCTTGATATCTAGAACTGCCTCTGCATCGGGTTAACTCACGGACAGTGGGTATCTTGTACTTCCGCTTCAACGCGAGCAGTTTGGTGCTTCTGGGACAGGGATACATATTCAGAATGGGTAAACGGTGCTCTATATGCGGTGCCCAGTCAGCATCGGCCTATGATGCTCGTTTTCCCTTCTTTCCAGTTGCGTGATTGTCTTCGTCGCTGCCGTCGATGGCTCTTCATCTTCTCGTGTCTCGGCGACGCCTCGTGCCCCTGCTGCGCTCGCTTCCTGAGCTTCGTCTCAAACTCCTTGTAGCGCTACTCCCTTGCTTGTCACGGTGTGATTGATCAACAATGCCGATGACTTCCCTATAGCTGGTGTTATGTTTGACTGGATTGAATAAAGATATAGAACGCACCACGCCGTCAAGAGCATGGTGAGCTGGCTATTGAGAGTCCTCTCCGTTTCCCATTTTCTGATAAACCCAGATGCCGCCAATCTACAAGCTCAAGGTTAATTCCCTTAGTCTCGTACGGTGTCAGCTACGCTACAGATTCCACGTTCAAGGCGAAGTGGCCCGTTCTGTCTCGCGATTTCCATCTTGGTGTACCGCTTCCCATATATACCAACGAGGATGGTCCATTGCACCTCGTCAACTTCTACCCGCTAAATTACTGGTATGTGCCGGACATTAGTGAGTCATACCACTCCATTAGCATTCTCGGCCATACAATTATGTATCGAAGGCCCCAAGTTGTATGCAGCGATAACCTAGTCAAGCATCAGGTCTCTAATATCACGCCTTGTGTCAAGATTGCCGTCGACTTCTTGTCTCCTCACAGCCTTCCCCGATGTGCGCGAGTTGACGCAGAATACCGAGGCTCCGGCGCGGTATCGGATTGCCTGGAATTTACCACTTTGTTGGTTCATTGCTGGGTGACGTTATCCATGCTCTGTCATTCGCCACAACCGTATGTAACTTAGCTTGCTATGTCTGCTTTCTGACCATTATAATTTCAGCGCATCCTCTCAACCCTGCCCAACCACCCAAATTTCTACGGATATGGGTGACCCAGTTTCCGGTGAATCTGAGGAGCTGGACTCAAGTATGTCCGTGGATTCAGATGTGGGTGATGGAGCGCCGATGGATATCGACGTCGCTTGCATTCCTTGAGGGAGCTGGATAACGTGTTTTCGGATTCGCTCGATACGCACAAACGGACGGCGTATGAATTGTTTCTCCGTATTGGAATGTCCTCTGTAGTTCAAGCCATCTCAGCCCCACCTCTTCAGATCCCAACATCCACTCCTCTGCCACACATTGTGACTCCACCTGTCCCATCCCCGTCCCCATTAGCCTGTTTAAGGCAGCCATCCGCACCTCCGAAAGCCCCCGCTTCCTTGAATCTGCCTTATTAATATCTCATGACCAACTTGCCCCGGCCACCATTTTCGCTGCTCCATTCAGACAAACCGCCCTCCGTAAGAGAGAGCGCACCTGTCTACAATGCCATCGACAATTTCCAGATTGCAAAGGAGCTTATCGTGGGCGCTCTGCCTGTGAGCACCGAAATCCAGACTCCCTAAATACGTAGAAATATCATGAATGCAATTTTTTTGTCTATCAATACATTCATTATTGGAACAAGACCGGAATTGCAGAATTGATATCTAAAAGAGGAAGCCTGAGATCACCACTCAAAGTCTGGGAATCGACTATGGTGCAGTTCACCTATACACCGCCTATTTGGTACAACAGAAATAGCACTTCCAAATATGGGTCAAATGACTATCCCTTTAACAAAACGCTTCCTTTTGATCAGGAGAACAAAACTGTTAGACCGATTTTCGGTTGCTTCAAAACTGACGGAGTTATTTTTTGGGGTGAAACTCAAATTTGCGCCATCACGTGGAATTACCTTAAATGGGAAATTTGTAAGCAGGATATACCAAAATTGGACTGAAAGATAAGATAATCACATCTCTCTCTTGGACAGCGTCTCCCAACATCTCAGCTGGCAACTTGTTTCCGACCATCTTCGTTGGAGGCGGGCTTCTGGATGAGCGAATAGACTTGCAATCTTCCACCGCGAAAGCAAAAAAGACATAATCCCATCTCAAACTGCCATAGTATTTGGCTGTTTCATCAAATGTCTCGTAGGTAGCAGTTGTATCCTCATTTTGATCACCATCTTGGCTGAAATCCAGCGGAAAATCATCGAAATTTTTTGGCGCCGGCTTCGCCGGCCAAATTTGCGCTTGTACCAAATAGGCGGTGTATAGGTGAACTGCACCATATTTGGCGGGCCTGCGGAGGTCCAAACAAAGATTGTTGATCCATCGATGAGTCAACCATCTCGGTGTCGAGCACCCTCACCGTCGAGGTGATAATGTCCTGAGCCTTTGAGCTCGGGCGCATGTAATACTTGTCACTTGCATAGTGACAACCTAGCTGCACAACCACGCACACACTCCCAAGCTGTTGCCACCAGTTTGCGGGGTTGTGTTTCGGTTGGGCACTGCCATACTTTTGCACAAAAGAGCATCCTGGTATCGACGCTGGGACGCCGAGGTGCTACTACACGTACGGTGGTGAGTCCATCACCGTTCATGCGATCCGTATTAACACCAATGCTATTTCCTTGTAGCGCCCTTGATTTTTGGATGACGCTTCTCTCTATACCATATTCTTCATTGTACACTTCGCCCACTCGCTGTTTTTCTAATCACCTTCTCTTGGACATCCTACTACTTACTGTACCGAGTTTCTGGGACCAGCCTTACCGTCGATATATGCCCATCTTTCTTTTATTTTTTCTTGACATATCGGTTTGCTCGAGTAGTTACGCCGATGGATTTTGAGTAATGTACCGCAAACCTTACCGAACCAAACCTGTAATCCCGGGAAGCAAAGACTCGGTAGACCACGGAGAAGGCCGTCCAGAATATCTTGTATGCTCGACGGCAGACATTCTCACGTTGGACGCCTCGCGCTGAAACGGTACGTGCTTTCCATTCATGAATAGAATCTCTTTGCTGACGCTCTCCTCTGAAAAGGTGCGGTCGTTAATGTACCTGCTAGATCCAAAGTCCCTGAGGTGTTCGTCATCCTGCTTGCGCCCTAGCACGAAGCTTTTGTGGCGTATATTCCCATGGACAACCCCATGGGAGTGGATGAACTCTAATCGGGACCGATGGAAGCAGACTATCACCGTTAATCCAGCTGCAAGCTGAGACTTGGATAGTTATAAAAACCATCCAATGCTCTGCCAGTACCTTGGTTAATGATGTTTGCTTCCACTGTCCCATTTAGAATCATCCACTCCCGGGGTGTGATCCACGGGAATATATTCCCCAGCCACTGAGTTGTCGCGGCAAAGAAGGCCAACGAACGCGTCACGATTTGGGTTTGAGCAGGTACATCAATGACTGGAGGCCGATCCTCAGGCCTCATGGCTATGTATCACGGAAGCCCTCGAGCGGTCTACATTCTTCGCATATTAGTCGCAATAGCTCTGTGAACTCGATATCCCGCGTCTTCTTTCCGCGCAGTGCAGCAGTACTTGGGGATATTACCGTCGAGAGCATCACCAAGTGTGCATGGATCATGATGAGTCGGGTTGGGAGCTGAGATTCGACTCCTCCGACTCGGTTGTAGACGAAACCGTCGCAGGTGTTCATCAACTTCATCGGAGCATTCTACGTTGAGTTCGTCTTCGTTTGCGACGCCGAAGTCCAAAGCTAGCTAAGGAAGAGCATCGAAGTCGAAGTATGCGTGTATCACTAGGTTGGCCCTTCGTGTTAGCACTACCCCAGTGTAGGCACCTTGGATAGGAGGATTCTGAAGCTTTATGTACGGATCCACCGCAATCGACGAAGCAGATTCCACCACTAACGTCATCATCATCGCTCAATTTCTGGACTACCATCCCACTGTCTCAGAGGACCTTCCCTATCCTCTTTTTTCCCGGTACGCTATGGGTAGACCACTCACCCTCAGCGTTTACCTCCATTCGCAATAAAACAAGGGGCGGGGTAAATATACCCTCGCTTGGCGCTGCCTTGATCCACCGCGGTCTCTCGACGGCCACCTCGCAACACCGCATTTTGAGCCATACCAACACAAGTGCTTGCCGATCACCATTCAGTTCGTGTACGCTCTTCGCTTCGAGTCCCCCACTGCCCCATTCATTGTTGCCCATCCCCGACGTTCGGCTCGGAGATTCATCATTTCGAAATCCATACTGTACGATGCTTTCGACGCCTTTCGACGCCAGGACATTGTAACGATGATTGACCGACTCATTTCACTTGCTGGGAGAGACTTGATGAGCCACTGAATGTCGAATGCCGTAGGCTCCTTTGGCAAGCTGGGCTACTGAGGGTTTAGTGAAGACGATCCGATTTCGATTAACAGTTGATGGAATTACCGACAGAGGAATCGACAACGGACGCTGCCAATCGGCCATCCAGCCACTCAGCACAATACACCGTAAGCGAGTTCCAGCCAAGGATTTAGGGCTTTCGCACGCTGTCATTCCTCCAAAGTCTGCTGACGTTGATAACTCTAAGGACCTCAATGTCTCTTGCTCCTGTTGGTGTGCGTCTCCAACAGCCTATTGCCTCTGTGCCACAAGCAAAAGTTGAGGATTTCACGTCATGTCTCGACCAAGGAAATCTCTCGCTACTCGCCCTACACTTCAATCCTTGTTAATGAAGAAGGTATCCTCGGAAGCTAGATCCAAGCGCCATTTCAAGCCGGAGAACCGGTTGATCAAGCGAACATTAACGGACATGCAACCTAAGGTCAAGCGGGAGGATGGCAGAGGTTGCAGGTTGTCCGACAACGAACTGATACGCAAAGCGTGACCCCCTGAAATCGTCGCTAAGCTCCCTCTTCCTCCTGGTATCGTCCGTGGCGTTGTCCACCGACTTGCTGGTTGTCTTCTGGAGCGCGAGCGTGATACCGAGGGCCTCGCTTCCAACGGAACCGTTCATGTGGGGAAGAATAGGGATATCATGAGTCGTCCTGAGTGGCATTATCGTTTCCTTCACCTTCTTCTTCGTTTCCTACTTCCCAGCACAATGCTTGCGACACCAATGTACCCCTCGATATTCCTTTTCGACACGTCTTTTGCGAGATATAAATCGCCGTTAGTCGCCGCCGCTTACGCTGGTTGCGCGAAAGCATTTTGCATTTTTGCTCGGCCGCTGCTACTTGGAGGTCCTCCTACTTACGTGATAGTGGAGAAAGAGCAAGCTCCTCCTCGCCTTGACAAGGGGCGCTAGTGGTGGACTTGGCTGTGTGGACCTCGCAGCAGTCGGTCGTACCTAATAGACTGTGGATAGTCAATGTAGGTAGGTGTACAAATGACTTAGCGACAAACCCGCCAAAGCATGCCATCAAGCTTCAGAAGAATAACCACCCAATGATGCCAAATCGTACGTGCAGGCTCGCTGCCGAGTTATCTTATCTTATCTACGTCTTTTGGGCGCTAATGACCTCGTCCATCCTCCACACCCAAGTCTCTACATAGCGCACTTGACCGTTGACGTTGCCTCGATGAACGATCTCAATACTCGAATCCCCTCCTGCACACAATCTCACGACTCAGATCCTGATATTATCATGTCAGACCCAACCGCTCCACGCGGCCCCGATTCGAACGTATGTGTATTCCCATCCTGTACCATGTCGGTCCTGACTTCTTCGCAGCTGAATGACGTCGAGATGTTGGTTGAACAGCCAGCGTTGGAGACGCTTCCTGTATGGCGAATGGACCTCCTTCCGCCTGGCTTCACTGACAGTGCTGAAGCCCCAGATACGGGATGTGGAAATGTCCAACGCGGAGCCGAACGCCAACCATGTTGTATGGGTGGATGTTAAAGTTAATGGAGTTGAAGTTCGAAGACTTGCTGTTGTGGGAGGCTTGCTAGTTGAATTCTGTGTAGTCGATCGCGAGTAAGCCCCCTCATTGTCGTCATTCAACAAGCCCTTTACCACCATTCTAGAGCCTAGCAATCTCTTACTCAAGCTGAAACACCTGTACCAATAATACATTGATTCTGTTGAAATACATCTAGTTGTTTCGTCTTTGCTATGTCCAACTCGTCTGAAAAGTCCCCCAACTAGTCCCCCCTTGCTGTTTTTCGAGAACGCTCATGCGCAAACGGCTCGGTGACGTTCGTTCATGATGATGGAACGTATACGCGGAGCTGAGTTATGGATGTATATGAATGAGTTGCCGCACAACTCCCTGGCCCTGCGTGTCATGGAAAGAGGTCATGTTAGAGCGAAAGGGGCATGTGTACCCCTGAGTCACATGTGTCACAAATCGGCGCCAACACCGAAGCACTTCCCCTCGAGCTTCAACCTCAACCATCTCGTACTCCTTCTCTCGAGCTCTCTCCTCTCGACGCGAGCCGTGGTGGATGTCACTCGCATGCTAGCTTATTTCTGGTTCCGCCCCATCGGGAGAAAGATGATGTGGGTTTTATCTTCCGTCGCCTCCGCGATCCCTCTAACTAGCCACCGATTCCTTTAGAGGGAACTGGATTTTATCAATTTGGCACACATAGAGCATATCTGAATTCTCCTCGCATTCGCGTTCCCTACGAACTCTGAGCGATGCATCGATGAGGCTTCAAATTATGAGGATTATGGCTGTGGTTTGACTGCGGCTTCGTGTGGCATTGGTATGATCCCAGGTGAGTCTATGCTTACAGTGTTACCTCGGACTCTATGCTAATCATTCATTTCGACATACATCTAGTCGATCCAACGAATTCCGTCACCTGTTTCCCCCTTGGCCGCTGATTCCGAGTGATGCCACACCAGACTCTCAAGTACGTTGATGTATGTCATCCTTTCTCTCATCCTTTCTCTTCGCCTCTAATCTCTGTCTCTAGCACTCGAAGTGACCACCACAGCCCCCTCTCCCCCAACGCTCGCCATCAACTCACCAGCCTCGCACAGATTTATCTTCCTGGTCACTCTCAACCTCCGAGACTCGCCCAGGGCTCTCATCGCCCTCCACATTCCCCTTCCAAGAATAACTCTCCCCCTCCTACAGATCTTCCACAGCAACCCTCCTCCGCCCATTTTCGGCAATGTCTTCCACAAGAGGGACGACGACTCCACCGCGAACCCTCTCCCCTGCGTCATCCATTCTCTGCACCCCCTCTTCTTCCTCTTTGGTGTCATCGACCCTTATCACCAACTCTCTCACTACCAGTATCTCTGGTTCCTCCGCATCGTCCCTCGCCCACAAACGCAGAAATCGTCGCAGTCTGTCGATCCTCCCGAACGCCGAAACAGGGAGACGAGGACGAACGCGGTCTGGTGAAATTGCTGCGAAGAATACTCCTCGTCTGGCGACACACCAAACCACTCCACCTCTAATCCGACTCTCCCTTAGATGGGTCTCCTTCGTCGATGAACACCAATGGCAGTGCCGTGAAGAAACGGCGTCAGGCTGACCTATCTACGACCATCTCTCAGCAATGGAAGTCCCTTTTGCCTGAGGAACGTCAGTCCTGGGAGCAGCTCGCCAAGGAAAAGAAGGAACACTAACTTATGTGTCCGAATTACGTATACCGGCCGCAGCGCACCAAGTCCAAGGCGAAGTCGTCTTCTTCGCATTCGAGTTCGGCGGCGGCGGCGGGTGAGGCGAACGGGAAGAAGGATGTGGAGAGGAAGGGATCTGGAGTTGGTGGAGATGAAGCGAAGGATGGCCATGGGAATGAGTTGGGGAGCAAGGGCGTCGAGAACGGCAAGGACAGTGATGGCGAGCGTATATCGTTCGTCGTCCCTCTCCTCCCTCAACAGCATCACCAACAACAACAATTCGTCACCCACGCCGCCCCTCAACAGCAACAACAAGGGGGATTCTACAACTTCCACCCACACGGAGGCTCCATCTCAGCGCCGACTCTACCCCTTCCTCCCTTCCCTTCCCTCTTCTCTTAACACCACGCCCAACACCAGCATATCCAGCATATTTCGATACCAAACATATATTTCAACTTGATGCTCAACTCTCCGCACCTCGCTAAGGCGTTTGGCAGAGCATGCGTTTGAGTGAGGGAATTGGCTGTAGGATGAATGACGGGGCTGGAGGCTGAAAGGGAACGGATTCGGACAGTAAATAACGTCAAGCGATGGTAAGGGGGATGAGCCAAAAGAGCGGGTAAGTCGTAGTTTTTTTCGTTGAGTTGTCACCATAAAATAACTGACCTTTATCCCATTTCCTTCAGTGTCGCCCAACGTTGAAGCCTTCGACGAAAGGTCTTCCTGCCGATCTGTGCAACGCCGATGGCGACGACGTGGAGTAAACTCAGAGGGGGAAGAATGTTAGGACGGGTCGGAGACAGTGGGCACGAGGGTTAAACCGACCAGACGAGTACTCTCCTCCCACACCGCCTTACCTGAAGCGTCACCGTACGTTTGCCATCGACCGCCGTTGGCAAACATTCGTACCGCTCGCCATGAAAAGCGCAACGACGGCAAGGTCGGACATGACACGTTGGTAAAATTGGTGTCGTGTGACGAAGCGAGCTCAGAGGGCCGCTGTTTGGTCCGTTGGCGGCTAGGAACGAATCGTTAGGTCACCTGCAGTGATGAGCACGGTATCATTCACCCTTCTTGTCCCAGGATCGTCTGCACACGTGAACTTGACCAGTACGACAGCGACGAAAGAGCTGGAGATCAGCAGCTGGGGTGGTATACAGCAGGTCCGCAAACTATCCTATTCTTCCAGGCCGCCCACTAACAGCATCCTTCCCCCCCCTTTTCCCATCCAACCATCCCTTTAGCCACCGGACATCAGCATTTCACTCTTTCCGCCTCGGTCTCGCTCGCCGTTTCCTTCACGACATGTCTCGTGGCATGAAGAAGAGGCGAACGGTTGCGTTTGCGTATATGTACATTGTTCGCGAATAGTAACAATGATGCCTCGACCCCAGCGTAATCTTCATCTCTTCCCTCCGAGTCTCGCGATCTGTGATGGATGTACGCACGTTATATTTTGGCCCTATTTGGAGGTGAAGATACGGTCGGATTTGATCTTTCTCTACCCTCCCCGAGTCCTAAGCTGGTCGCGAGCTGCAGTATAAATTGCGTAGGCCAGCGAGGCTCAGCGTAGGCTAGCGTAGGCTAGCGTAGGCCAGCGAGGCTCAGCGTAGGCTAGCGTAGGCTAGCGTAGGCCTAGCGTAGGCCTCGCGTAGGCCAGCGTAGGCTAGCGCAGGCTGCGTTTATGGGCAGCCCTAAATCTGTGGTGTATTGTTTAGTATCCTTTGTCCTTGCACTCGCCATTTCATTGGCCCCAACATCTCCACCTAGATGGGTAGCTTCGTGGCTTCCCACCACGTTTCATCTCAGGCACCCTGAAATCCCTCCCAAAACCACCCAAATCTGTAAAGCTTCTCTGGTCCCTTCCTCCAAGTGTTCCGGGTACAGTTTCATCTGGCCTGCCTGGAAGCATTTATGGACGAATTTACTCATAACAGGAAGTTTCACATTTAAGGAATAATTTTGCTATGCCTTACACCCCCATATATTTTTATCATTTAAGGAGCAATTTCAGGGTACCTTAAAGTTTGGATTCGTCGGAGTGAGGGCGAATCGATGTCGCGGTGTCTTCTAGGGAACGAGAGATGGAATCCACATGTCGAATGAGGTGTGGTTTAAGAGTGTATTAGGAGTTCCACGCTTCGACGATCTAATATCCTAATGCATAAATGAACATGAACATGATCGAATCGGATAGCAGAGCGAGATGGGAAGTATAGATCAAGAGGTATACGAACCGTGCCAGCGTACTAGGCAGACCTCGTGCCGTTGTCGAGCCGTTCCAGACCTCTATGCTGGGGCAAACGTCACTTCCATGCATGGCCAATCTAATCATTGATAGATTATGAGTGCCAGGGGTAAGGCATGTTTCATCCTACTCAGAGGGAGGAAGTATGGCATACCACCAGTGGTAGTGACAAACATGTGGATGGTGGACGTCAATTGAGAGTCCATGAGCGCCGAATGCATCTGCCAGGTTCATCCCACAGCCTTTGGTCGGTTCTATGTCTTGGAATGGTAAAATTGGGGGTCAAATTGAGCTGCTGCAGAACAACTGCGCCCGGAAGAGGGGGCCGGCGAGTTGTCTAGTATCGATATATTAATCCCGATGCCATTCTGAAGACGCAGGATGACATGTAGCAGAGAGGCTCCGAAATGAGCGACACAGATCGTGCATTTCAAATGGTTCTGAGACTAGCGTCGGCCATTGAGGGATTGAGAGGCACTAGTGTGATACTTCAGGGCGCAACGAGGTTCGATTATGGGAATACACACGGAATGGAGGCTCGCTTCTGAGGTGTACTAGACACAGCACCGAACTCCACTTGGCTAGGTAAGATCAAGGTAACTCCTTAAGGTGCACAGCGACAGCTGCCCTCACCCTCAAACTACATGCCGCGAGATGAGAGGCAGTAGAGTAGCACTTTGAGTTGGGTCCAACTCGTGTAGCTGTGAGCACGCGCCTAGTGGAAGGTGGGCAGAAGTTGCTGTGCTTAATTTGTGAATCAACCTATACGTCACCTGCAATGTCGAGACATGAGGCGGCGTCTAACCCATCCCTCCCTTGGGCTGTATGCAACAAGGCTGTCAGCTTGGACGCCCCGATGGTTGGACGTTTGAGCATGTGGCCCTTCTGGAAGTTCGACTGCATGTAGCACTTTGTTGGCTTCACCCTACTAATTTTCCCGAATTAGGATCCGTTCGACAGCGTTCGATGAACCGAACCAGTGTAGCTAGGGGGCTTCAAGACAGCACTTCGGAGAAATAGGTTGGATGGGGCCACTCGAGAACATCCGGGGGCAGTTGCAAATGTGAACTAAGCATCAGCGGAAAGGGATATACTTACATTGTTTGGCGGCTGAGAGAGAGGAGACGTAGCCGGAGAGCTGAGAAACCTCGTTTTCAGATGCGGGGAATCTTCGGTTCGACCCCAGAAAACGTAGAATGTTGAGGAGGGAAGAAATAGTCCCTGCAAGCACATTGATACTGAAGCGTATGTCAAGGAACCAGTCAAGCTCGCCACGCGATCGAAGGTACGATCGCGGAATGCGGGGTAAGGGCGGGGGAGCAACATCGCAATGTTACGTGGCATGAGAAAAGGTATATCAATGGGTAATGTCGCCAAAGTTTTACCCGAGACAACTGCATCTATGGGTCCCAAGCGTATAGTCAGGTGCATATACGGGTACAGTGGCTCTATAGTTCTTGTTATGACGGCCCGTGTCCCTGAGACACAGGCGATAGAAGAAACACGTAGGTTAGAACTTTCTGGATAACGAAGGATGGTTGCTGAGATTGAGTGTCTAATGAACCGTGCAGTCGAGAGACATCCATCCGTAGGGAGGACTTTGGCGGTGCGACGATGGGAGGTCAACCAGTCAAGCTCAGTGACAATCGACGAGAGATCGGGTGATCGAGGTTGAATTGTAAAGATTCCGGTGATTAAACTTGGAATCGACACGGAAACTGGTCCGTATGACACAGGAGGTTGTCGGACCGCTCACCGAGCCTCTGTTTGCACAGATATCGGGACACGGCAGTATCCTTTACACGAAAAGTCGTGGTGTCAGTCGTATGGTGCGCGTGGGGGTCGGAGACGCAACGTTCGACTTGATGAATACGCACAGCCGTCACGGTTGTATGAGACGGCGAAGGTCAATCTCTGATTATGTCATCCGTCCAGGCCCATCTCACGAGGGAAACAGGGTTTGCTCACGCTCGACCATGTTGCTCAGTCTCCGCTATGCAGCACGGCACCCACTATTGACGCGGTGCGCACGGTGCGCATACTCTACAAAATCCAAGTCGTCAAATCCAGACAGCGTCACCAGCGGGTCGGTTTCGTCCGCAGGAGATGGTAAGCGCTTGCTACCACCACTGATTCTCTCTTCATATCTTTGGTTCTGCACAGCAGCTCCCAAGTCCACCTGCACGCCGGATACTATAATTACAGGCGTTAATTACCTCAAAGGACAGCAGCCGGTTGTAGCAAAACCTGATGAAGAGTATCCCGACTGGTTGTGGACGATTTTGTCACCGAAAGTCTACCCAGATGATGGACCTGGTGGAAAAGCAGAGAGGGTGCAAAGAAGGCGAGAGAACAAGCAGCGTATTAAAGATCAAAATTTTATGAAGACACAATAGTGCGCTGGTACTGTTAGTCTTTTCTGGTTTCTTTTGTTCTCTTGCCTTATTCTCTCGTTCGAGCTTCACTCCTTTCCTCCACAACTATGCTGTTTGCTCATTCCCCAGCCGTTGTACCATTCAGTACTTTTGCAGGACACCCCGTCCGGATTTAAATCATATGGACGTTTCCTTCCCAACGTGACCCTCACTATTGCTTTCCGCCTGTCATATCACCTATTATCTCGCGGCCGGTCTTCGTTTGTTTGGAGTATTACTCACCCGCAAACTCGAAGGCTCAATCAAGCTCTAAGGAAGCTTGTCGAAATTCCTGCCGCTGGTTTCCATATTTGTTTCGTGCTCTGAAGGAGTAGAAGAAATCGTTGCACCACCGGTATCATAATCTTGACAACGGTGTCTCTGCGAGAAGATGGCTGAGAGATTGCCTTGTCTCTCGGTTGCATATCACGTCGAAGTCGACGCTGGATGAATACGATCCCCCACCAACACCGTTCAACTGCCAGTCCTAGACACGTTTTGGTTTGTGGCTTGCATGTGAGTTGCATGTTTTCTAAAAAAAATGTCAATTTCCCCCCTGCCATTCTCCCAAGCATGTCCGCCGCTTCAGCCATTGACAACCGCTGCGGTTTTTTCGAATCAATTGTTTCAGTAGGCGCGACACCGCCGGCGTGGGGAGCTTTAGCATTATCTCGCTCGTGCCTAGCGCCTCTTCATTTCGTGATTCTACCTCACCTTCCAGATGGTACAATGCTTACTCCAAAAAATCTTCGTCGCCAGTAGGCTCTAGGCAGGACAATCTACTCCCTGTTGAGCGGTCTTGCGCTGGGGCGCCACTGGTCGACTCATCGAGATCACCATTTTGGATGTGTCCGCTCTAATTTGACGTCTGTCAGCACGCTGGGAATTGTTACATATCTCTCCCATGCTCGCCATCTAGATTGGAAGCTTGTCTCGAGAACTCACACAATGCTCCCGTGTTTAACATTGCCACTCCCCCGAAATCTTGCAAGCATCAGCGGCGTTCATCCTCCCAGGTCCATTGCCGTGCTCACCAAAGCTCGTTCAGACCTCAATCTTGTTTCGTCCATGATACCTTCTCGTCTTTCTCTGTTGTGGCTTGGGAGCCCGGCTCTGCAAGGACCGATGTGTCTACCGGCACGCGCACCCTCATTTGACAATGTCCGATCCCGCCATCATGCTCCATTACTGCCCAATATCAACGGCCCAAGGTAGTTCCCCGTGCTCATCGTTAAAGTGCCATGATCTGATCACCCAGATGATATCCATGCTTTGCAATTGGCAGTGCAAATTGTCAAAATCGGGCATCACCGCCGGCGGCGGGTTGGTATGACTATACTGGAAACCGTTGAGGTTTTGACAACTCCAGATTCGTGGTACCACGCCTGTCCTTGTTTGGAATCAATGAAGTAGAGGCCATGTATAAAGGGCCTACAGTTCCTCAGCTATCCTTCAGTCTCCCCGACTTCTTTAATCACCCCTCCTTTGATTCCAGTCATTCGCTATGGTTCCTTCTATGCGCCCCCTTCTTGGCTCAGTCCTCGTCGCTCTGTTGGCCCCCACTGCACTTGCTGTCCCCGCCACCCGTGCGAAGTGCAGCAATGGGAGAACGGCTAGCAATGAAGCTGTAGGCCTCATTTGCTCACCACGGCAACACACGTTTTCTGACCTCGCAAACAGTGCTGCGTATGGTTTGATGTCTTGGATGACATACAGAAGAACTTGTAAGGCATTTGTTTTGACCATCGGATGACTCGTCTCACTGTGTTCATGAGATTTGACGGTGGCGAATGTGGTACGTCCATTCGAGAGAGCCGCATTTGATGCTTCGACTGATTTCCCCCTAGGCGAAGAAGTTCACGAGTCTCTGAGGGTAAATTTCCAAGTGCCTGCAGGTCGACACTAATCTTATTGTATGCCTTCTCCAGCTAACATTTCACGATGCCATCGGATTTTCCCCAGCTTTAACAAGGCAGGGACAGTTTGGGTTAGTTCCAGGCACTCGATTTGCGTACCGCTCATTCTGACATTTATGAACAGTGGTGGTGGTGCAGGTGGGTTGGGCCTACATCTGCACCGCCTGATCATGCTAAACGCGATTGTTCATAGATGGCTCTATCATGCACTTCTCCGACATCGAGACTAATTTTGCTGCTAACAATGGCGTTGATGACATCGTCGATCGGCAGCGCCCTTTCGCCATCGCCCATGGTGTTTCCTTTGGTGATTTGTGAGTAACCCTCGTAGTCTGTATATCGACGAACGGCTGGCTAAGCTTTCGCTTGCAGCATTCAATTTGCTGGAGCAGTAGGTGTTTCCAACTGTGCTGCTGGACCCCGTCTTCAGTTCCTAGCCGGTCGTTCCAACGTCACCAAACCGTCCCCTGACCACCTTGTTCCCGAGCCATTCGACTCAGTTACCAGCATTCTTGCACGTATGGGTGACGCCGGGTTCAGTCCTGATGAAGTCGTTGCCCTTCTTGCCTCTCATACAGTCGCTGCTCAAGACCATGTCGATCCCACTATTGCCGGCCACCCATTCGACTCGACCCCTTCAGATTTCGATGCCCAGTTTTTCGTTGAGGTGAGTTTTTCTCCAGCCGGATGCTATCCTACTACTCACCGTATGTCAGACTCTTTTGAAGGGAACTGTGATTCCAGGCAATGGCATCAATAAGGGCGAGGCTAAATCTCCTCTTCCTGGAGAGGTCAGGCTTCTATCTGATGAGGCTCTTGCGAGGTTTGTGGCTCTATAGCCGCCTTCATTTCGATCCGCTTAGCTGGTTGTGCAGGGATTCTCGTACCGCCTGCGAATGGCAGTCTTTTGTCAGTAAGTATCTACGCCCCACCAAGTCTCCTCAGAGCGTAATCCCCTTCCCCACAGCTGCCCCTAACTCGATGGTGCCGAAGTTCGAGAAAGCAATGGCTAAGATGACCACCCTGGGACAGAACCCAAAGAATTTGATTGATTGCTCTGAAGTCATCCCTGTCCCTCGTGGCCGCGTTAAGACGCCCACCTTCCCGGCTGGAAAGTCGCTGAAGGATGTTGAGGCTTCTGTATGTTTTCCTTTCATCGTTCGACTATCGACTATTGAATTAGCACCGCAGTGCCGCAAGACCCCATTTCCTAAGCTTCGCAGTGATCCCGGAACCACCACTAGCATTGCCCCCGTGTACGTCTCTATTTGTGCGCGTATCGCCTAGGCTGACACAGGCAATAGCCCAACTTCTTGAACTGATATACCACACTATCCCAACCTTTCGTTCGTTTATTTAGTCCTTGTTATTTAAATGGTAGATTAAGTCAGACGCGTCGTAATTGCCATTAGTTCTTTGCGAATATACCGTTTTTGCGTACGTGACTCTGAATGAGAGGAAGTTCGGTGATATGATTTATTCAGTACATAATTGTCTATGTGAAATCTAGATAGGCTTTAGGCGGAGGCATCGAGGAAGCGAGCTTCGGCTTCCTTGAAGTTGATTACGTTCCAAATCGCATTGAGGTACTGCACAAGGCAATACCAACGACCGACACGGTAAGCGGGGGATAGAAGACATAGTACGGGCACTTACATCTGGCTTCACATTCTTGTACTGAGAGACATATATGCGTCAATAACATGACTAAAGCGAAAACTATTCGGAGACGTACTTGGAGGTAAAAGGCCTAAAAAGTACCAAAGTGGTCAGGAGTGACGTCACACGGAAATAAACGGGACATACATGCTCCCAGATGTCGACGCCAATAATGGGGATGTGGGCTACACTTTCCTTCAGCCAAAGGCATGGAGGAAATTAAATACCGAGAAACATACAAATCAGCGGGTCCTGGTTGGCGGTGGTAGCGATTTCCAATTTCTTTGTCGTAGTATTGAAGCCCTGTGGATGGGTCAAGATGCAATAGCCACAATATCAAGACGGATCGTACAAGCCAGCCCCAACCACTACCCTGGATAGCAGCGGTAGTGGTGTTGAACTTGTTCTTAAAGTCCTCGACAGAGCCAAAGTCTCGTTCGATGGCTTGCTTCAAGGCACCGTCGGACAGTTTGCCACCGTCGCCGCTTGCAGGTGCGAGATTTTTCCAGAAGAGGGAGTGGTTGATATGGCCTACATGGCGAGATTTGACAATGATCGAGGAAGAATAACCATTGTACTCACCGCCGCCGTTGAACTTGAGGGCAGACTGAAGCGCAATCTGGTCTTTGGTGGTTTTCGCAGAAGCGTACGACTCTTCAGCGGCGTTGAGACCGTTCACATAAGTTTGGTGGTGCTTTGTGTGGTGAAGTCTCATAATCTCCTCCGAGATGTATGGTTCCAAGGCCTGGGCACAACGTCAGTATAAGAAGGTGGGGGGACGTGTTGACCGACGTTGTAGCCATAGGGCAAATCTGGCAGAGTGTGTTTTGAACGAGCTGCAGCCGCGATAACCGAGTATCTGGCGACAGCTGGTCTGAGTGCAGCTCTTGCAACGGCGAACATGGTGGTGGCAGTCGTCACTGTCAGCGAGTGACGCAATAACACGGGATGTGAGACCTTAGGGCAGGTTTCCTCGCGTTGAGCTCAGGTGACCTTTCTCACAGCTTGCCATGACTGGTCGTTCCCTTCGCCCTCGCAAGAAGCGTCCCAGCTACACGCTGCTCGCGGGACTCGATGGCAATGGCGACGACGAACTTGCTGGCGCGTCCCGAGTCTTTGAGGAAATTGATAGTGGCAGCGACTTTGCCCCCGAACAAGACATCCCCAAACCCAGCGCTTCTCGGGCAGGAGATCACACTTCTGATGCAATAGACTCAGACACGCCTCAGGTGCAGAATCTGCCTTCAACCTCAACGCCAACACGCCAGGCGAAGAAGGCCCCCGTAAAGGGTAAAGCAACTTACGGACATGGCACATCTGTGCCCCCTCTCCCTTCTGCTGGGGGTCTTCTGGGTGCTGCACGGCGCCACATGTATACACTTCCTGTTCCGATTCTGCATCATCGGCATCGACCCCCTCCTCTCTACTACCTTCAAATACCTACGCTTCGACTCGCGAAGCCGCCTGAGCCCTTCATGCCACCCATTCTCTCACTGACCAACAGCTTTCTGCACAGTCAAGGGATTGCACGTAAACTCAGTAAAGCATGGGGGCATAGTATCGGCCCTGGTCCTGTTTGGGAGCTCTTGGAAGATCGGGGTTGGTTCAAAGAAGCTACGCTATCGGAGAGCAATGTCTCAGAGACCAACCGTCGCCCGATGGTCTATCCCTCCCTTGAACTGAAGTCGGGCTTGGAGGTGTTGGACGAGGAGTATGTGAGCCCAGCCTAGCACCAACATCCAAGACTAAAGGAGTAACAGACAAGGTTCCGCGTACTTGCCTGCTGACACAACTGCCTCTGCCGATGGTTTATTCAAACCTCCACAACCAGTTCCATGTCACTTGGGCAAGTTCGGCAATCAGCAACGAGTTGAAGTGCATATGTTCCAGTCACTATCCATGGGTAAGTTGGCCTAGTAACGATGAATGTATGACACTACTTAGGCAGGCTCGAAGCGGACTTCATACCTGGTAGTAAATCTCACGTCTTTAACGCCGGCGCCCCCGTCTGGGCGCTGGACTGGTGTCCTGTGCACCCTGACGATAGAGAAGGTACCTGCGACAATTTGTGGTCATTCGTATAGTTCTGAATGCCTGTTAGCCAGAGGTTACAAACAATACCTTGCGGTTGCCCCGCTCCCTTCACGCTCATATTCACCCGAAATTGGTGTCCGCATCCAAAGGCCAATGCAAAGTTGTATTCAAATTTGGGCTTTTTCGCGTGACGCGACCTTGGATGCTGGCAGAATGATATGCGAAATGATTCTCTGTCTTCAAAGCGGCCCAGCTCACGAATTGAAGTGGTGTCCCCTCCCATGTCATGATATGGTATGTCTTTCACATGAACCAAATACCCTGGATGTGACATCGGCAGGTTTCCGAGCATTCATCCACACAACGCCCTCGCAAACTTGGGTTGCTGGCCGGAACGTTTGAAGATGGCTCCTTCTCTGTCTTCATTGTGCCCAATCCCCTCGACGTGCGATCTACAGACACAAATCCCTCTCAGCCCGTCTACGGTACGCAAAATGTTGGTCGCTAATGACTTTCTAACAAATTACTGCCAGTGCGACTCGAGGAACCGATTGTTCGTATAGAACTTCCAGATTCATGTTGTTGGTGTTTTGACTGGGCGAACAGTGAATTGGTGGCTATCGGCACCACAAGTGGTGATTCGTCCCCGACCTCTTTCTTCCAGTCCAGCTCATCTGTTTCAGGTTCCATCGCCGTGTACAATCTTGCGCGCTTTGTGAACAATATGCGCCCTGAAAGTACGGATTTCTCGGCGACCTCGTACTCAGCTCTAATGACGGTTTTAGCACCCACACCGATAACTGACATTCGACCCACGCATTTTATCACCATTCATCAGTCAGCGATACGCGCCCTTACTTGGATTCGTACCCCTCCTTCTTCGGCAGATGGTGAAATATGCACAAATGCGGATCCGACCATTATTGCTTCTGGGGGCTACGACGGATCTCAGTGCCTGACAGATATCCGTGATGTTACAGGTTATACCATCAATAGGACGCGAGGTTTGTTATTTCCTTTGTTTTGACTCTCTATCTGAAATTAAGGAGCGTTTCTGAGACAGATGTGATAACGTCTGTGACCTATTCCCCGTATTGTCCTGGACCCGTAAGCACAGATCATGAGAACGTCGTCAAGGCGTTTGCCATATCCCCTGCTATGCTGGGTCGTGGCCATACGTTGATAGATCCGGATGGCCCACCCTGGGTAAGCACACCCTTTCTCTACTGAATGCTGTCGAATATCCCATCTCCACCAGAGCGTACATGCGTCCGATTATCACCCTATGGTAGCCCTGGGATCCGCTGATGGATCTTGCTGCACGACTAATGCCCTCCGACCACCTCGTCGGGGGACTGTGGTAAGTTATTCTTGAATATCAGTCCTTATTGCCTCAGAACTTGGAATAGCCATACTTTATTCACAAGCTCTACCAACTGGATTATTGTCGGAGGACGGGTGAATGGCGGATGTTAGATTGCCTTCTACCTGAGGTTAGAGCTATCTATTCATCTACGGACTTGATGTGATTTCCAACTTCATTAGGATATGCGCATCATGCCCCCTGTAGATGCTAAAGGACAGAAGGGTAAGCAAGCCGTTGTCAAGCCCACTGGTACGGACGCTTGGCCCAAGGAAGTGGGTGTTCATCAAGTTGTTTGGAATAACGGGAATGGATTCCAAGGAGCAAGCATGCTCGCGTCGGCCACGGCTTCGGGGCTCTGTAGGATTGACATTCCCAGCGGTCGTTGGCATAAAGACAGAATCCCTTATCAATCAATCCCCTTAGCGAGGGGAGAGGTTGCAGCAGATGGAGAGGCAGACGTGGATATGGAGGATGAGATTTCGGACTAAGCCAAGCGCGCGAACATCAGTCAAAATTGTAATTTCCTTCTAGTTCATTTTTTGAGGCAGTGATTGTCGCGACCTTTACCACGTCACTTTGCATCTTCGATGGTATTTACACGTAGCTAGCGCTCCAGGGGCGAAGGTTCAATCTCAGCGAATCATGTTCGGCAATCGGGCTGTTAGCCAACCGGCAGGCGGGCAATAAAACGCTCCATCGTCCTTGGAAACAATGTTGGTCAGCTAGCGAGGTTCAGCAGTCTACTTCAACCATGCTGGCCAGGCTGAATAAATCCTGTAAAGCCATTGTTATCAAGAAATCCGAGGGCTCCGCTCTTCCCTACGATGCCCACCTTGTGGAACGGCCCATGTCCACCCTGACGGTGGGGCAAGTGCTAGTGAAGGTGACTGCGGCTGCCTTTAATCATCGAGACGTATGTCCTGCCAATGGATTGATTTACTGCCTCTAATCGTACCTCCATGCGTAGCTTTGGATTCGGCGCGGCCAATATCCCTTGATTGCTGTCGGTAGTACATTTGGCGCGGATGGGGCAGGTGAGGCTGTCATCTGCCACCATTCATAAGAGTCTTAGAATGACTCTATACAGGCACCGTCGTGGGCTCGTACGAACCCAATGATCCATTGCTTCACAAACGCGTGTTCCTGACACCCATGCGGGGCTGGAACAACCACCCAGAGGCTCCTGATTCCCCACAGTAGGAGCCAAGCAACTATCTCTATGAACACTGCCAAGTATCGTATTATAGATTCGGTATTTTGGGCGGTGCAAAGTGGCCGCCTCTGGGAACGTTCACCGAGTACATTGCCGTGGAACGAGACCAAGTTATTCTGTCCCCCGAGCATCTTGACGACGTTCAAGTCTCGGCTTGGCCTCTGGCAGGTTTGACGGCCTGGCGGTAAGTGTGTGCACTGGGACGACTGATCTTTGCATCAATTCCAGTCATGTCTTAGAGCCACTGTCATCAACGCCCAAGTTGGCAAGGGGGACAATGTTCTGATCACAGGGATAGGCGGTGGTGTTGCGCTTTTGGCTCTACAGCTTTCTGTTGCAAAGGGTGCCAATGTTTATGTCACCAGTGGCTCTCAGGCAAAGATAGACAAGGCCATCAGCCTCGGCGCGGTGGCGGGAGTCAATTACAAAGACAGTGAGTCAGTGCCGTGCCGTTGGTTCGGAATGTTCACACTGTCATCAAGAGGGCTGGCCGAGCAAACTTGCAGCCCTTCTCAAAGGGCGTAAGAAGGGGACCTTGGATGCTGTCATTGATTCGGCTGGTGGCGACATTATGGGTCAAGTGGGTAAGATCCTCAGGAATGGCGGACGGGTCGTCTGTTATGGGATGTAAGTGCGTCTCCACGGATGTGTTGTTGAAAGCTAAATATATTCCTTTATCACAGGACTGCCCAACCAAAGATAACTTTTACTATGAGGGAGGTCCTCAAGAACCAAAAACTGATAGGTAAGATGAGGACGTTGATTTATGTATGTTGCTGATGATGACACCTTTCAAGGCTC
Organism: Pleurotus giganteus; assembly: GCA_032158425.1. Taxonomy (NCBI): domain Eukaryota; kingdom Fungi; phylum Basidiomycota; class Agaricomycetes; order Agaricales; family Pleurotaceae; genus Pleurotus; species Pleurotus giganteus. The sequence continues at coordinate 1,853,107 of JAPEHR010000001.1, read as the reverse complement.
CACTATGGGATCCCGCCAGGATCTGATCGATGCCACCAAGTTCATCACCGAGAACCGTATCGTTCCTGTGGTTTCCCATGTCCTAGACGGCTTGGAGTCGGCTGAAGAGGGTTTCGAGCTGATGAAGCAAGGAAACCAATTTGGGAAAATCGTCGTAAAGATACGACATGCAGAGGAGGCCTTGAAGACGAAACTCTGAGTGGGCAATCATCCTTGGACCCTCGGTGTATATCTATGTACTGAATCACGATGGGAAAGTACCCAATGTAAACAACGTCTGCTTTTGCTTTCCTTTCCCCTTCTTTCCTTTGTTGACTGGGGCGGCTTCCGTGCCCTCATCTTCATTGGTAGGAGGTGCCGGGGAAGGAGGGGCGCTTGTCTGCCACGCAGGCGTGGCCGGACCTTGGTTGCCCAGTATATTCTTCAAGGATACATTACCGCTGATGGGGGGTTTCTGTCTTGGAGCAGCGGTGGGGAGCTCAGGAAAGGCTGACTGGGAAAGTTTCGGCGGCGGCGGGGCGCGAGATTTGAGCTGAGAACTAGGTCGAGAGGAGGTGGGAGCTGGAGTGCGATTTGCAGGTGCACCGTTGCTTGACCATGGCGTCATACGCTGTGCTTGGCGGAAGGCTGGGACTGGAGCTGGGGTAGATATACTGGGACCCGAGCGAAGAGGAGGGAAACGATCTACTGCTGGAGGGGGGCCAGGCCGAGAGGCGGAACTGGAGCTGGCTGCTTGGGCTACTCGATCCCAAACCTGACGGGAGGATCGTTGAGCTGAGGTGGAATGCTTTGCATTGAGCACACGGCCTGAAGCGATGGAAGCATATCCGCCACCGATCGCGGTCGGTGTCAGTTCAGGAAAGTCTCGCTTTTGCTATAATGATAATGGTGTGAAGGCTGGAGCAAAAAAATAAATACAAGAACCGCTTACCTCGATCTCGAAACCTTTCCACTTTGCCAGAATGTCTTGCTTCTTCTCTCTATCCTCGGCGCTATCGACGAATGCGTTGATGACGCTGGAAGTGCGCTCCAAATCACGATCAAGCACATTCCATGTTGTGAGAATGAGATCCCGAGCGCTACACTCATTGGACATGTAGGTGCGAATGGCGACTTTGATCACGCGAACGGCTTTGGAGGGGTTGGGAGCGAGAACCTTGATGCGGGAGATGTACGCTGGAGTTCTTTAAAGGGTAAAAGTATCAGCCGAGGTTGGAAAACAAGCAGAAATGCTCACGATTGATCCCCCTCCTCTGCAGAAGAGTCTTGTGAAGAGTCGGAAGCTTGGTCTGCAGGTAACCCGTTAGGAGCGGCGCCAGTGAGGGTGGCACCGAATTCTTCGCGTCGACGACTGGGACCAGGTGGGGGTAAAGGACCAGGTAGGGCTGGTGGTGGAGGTTGAGGTGGCGGCTCCCGGACACGATCGTTTTCGCGAGCTCTGGGACGTCCGCCCCTGGGAGCAGAGGACTCGAACTCAAAGTCGGCTTGAACTCGCCTGGCTTCCTTCTTGTCCCGAGAGTTCATCTGAGCACCGTGTTCTTCCACGTTGTGGGCTTGAAGGTCCAACTTTGTGTTAAAGACGACAAACTTGCGGGCAAGACATTCAGAGTGGAGGCAGGGAAAGTGGGCAGTGTTGAAGTGATGTTCCTAGGAGGACTATGGCAACAGAGAAGGGGAGGGTCTGGATTGACAACTCACGAGGTCTGGATAATTGCGGAAACTTGAGCGAATCAATTTGAGAATTGAGGACGAAGATGAAGAAAACATACTATTGATGGATGAGACCATTGCGTTTACAAATGAAGCATTCTTCGTGGTGCTCGCGTAAATGTGCGTAGAGCTCGTCGTCACCGAAGAAGCATTCATTGCAAAATTCACACAATGGATGTACGCCGCCATCGACCTGAGATCGCGAGGGTTGCTTGGTGGTATGTCTTGAAAGGATACTGGGGAGATGGAGAGCCAAGTCGCCACGGGTATAGAGGAAATGCTCATGAGCAAAGACTTTCTTGTGCTTGACGCAGATATTGCTGGAGATGGGTGAGGGTGAGTTGGGGGGGGGGTGATCAAGGGAGGGACCAGTACCAGAGGTTCTTTTTGTGGATTGCACGGACGTGTATGCTGAGGTCTCCCCAGCCACCTGCGATGTAGGAGCAGTCTGGGTCTGGACAGTTGAATCGGAGGAGAATGAGAGTCTCCTGCATCATGTCCTCGGATTCAAAGGAGATGTCGAGGAGGGAATCCTTGTATGGGATGGCGTCGGAGGGGAAGGAGGCGAAGAGGGCATCGGGGGAGAGGGTGAAGATCAAGGATGATTGGGGTTCCTTTGGGAGGGAGATAAGGCTACGAGTGGGGGATGGGTGTGGTGACAGACCTTGCAGAAGGTGCATTCCTTCTTCTTGTAGAGAGCACGCAAACGGAGGGCGCAGACATGGCAGGTGCGATGGTTGCAGGGCGGGACTGAATAGTACTTGACCGGTTCTGCACAGATCCAGCACGTGTCGGGGCTCGATGGCAGGGATGCGGAGTCGTCATCGTTTGGCTCTGGAGCGGCGGTGGGCTCAGCAGGTTGGGGAGCACGGCTGGCGCGTCCTCTGGCTCGCTTTGCTCGGGGGGAGGACATGATGGTGGATGGACGAGCTTGGGTGACTATGCTTCGGACCCGTCTGCAGAGAGAGCAAACAGCAGCAAACAAAACGCAAAAGCGCAGAGGTGTGTGTGTGTGGTGGTGTGCATCAGCATGAATGGGCCGTACTACCAGCAGTATGGCACTGGCTACGCATACAGCTACCCCCAGCCCTATCCCCCGTACCACTACCCCCCACCACACATGCCCTATCCCCTGCCGCCCTGGCTCCCCGCTCCTCCCCACCACCTCCCACCACCGCCTCTCACACAGCCCGCCTCGCCCTCTCGCCCTCCCGCCATCTTGAAACCCACCGACGCTGTGCCACGTGCGGCCTATGCCATATGGTCGCGTCGCCCTCGTCGTCCCTCACAAGCACCCCCCATCATCATCTCATCCCGTGCACATCCACCCCCTCATGTCCTCGACAATGCCCTCGACCTCCCCACGCCCCCTCCCTCGCCCTCGCACGACCCTGAGAACCTGCTGCCTTCCAAGACCCCTCCCACCTCCCTCCCCTCGTCATCCACTGCTACTGACGCCACCAACACCCCGTCTCCCACCACATCCCCCGGATCTCCTGTGTCCACCACCAACACTTCCGTCTCCGTCAATCTATCTCACTCAGAGCTCTCCCTCAAGGCCCCGCCATCTCCGGTCGCCCCACCTCCTCAAAAAAAATCTTGGGCTTCTCTCCTCCATCAACCGTCACCCTCTTCCCCATCCACCAAAAACTCCCTTCCTACATCCAATGTCGTTGGCATATCTGTTCCAGCTGCCACCACTGCTAATCTTGACCTACTCAAAAAGGCCGATCTTTTGAAGCTGCTTTCTCACACCACCAGCCACGTCTCCTCCACTCATACCTACGCCAACGCTGCTACGTCTGCACCCCACCCCACTGCCCCACCTCCTATCCGCCCTAGGGGCCTTGTCAACACCGGCAACATGTGCTTTGCCAACTCCGTTCTCCAAGTTCTTGTTTATTGCCCCCCATTTCATAGATTCTTTGCCGATCTAGGCCGAGCTCTTGGTGAATCCGGTGGTACCGGTCTGCTTGCCTCTTTGCGCGAACCCGACACCTCTCCTCAGCCCGACACCCCCCTCGTCGATGCGACCATTACATTTTTGAAAGAGTTTGGCGCCTCTCCGGTTGAAAACAGTCGGAAAGCCACCAAGGGCAAGGAGAAGGAGGTCAACGATGATGACTGGGATGGCGAGTCTTTTATACCCAGCTATGTCTACGACGCCTTGAAAGAAAAGAAACGTTTTGACCACATGCGGGTATGCTTTCTTGCCCTTTGGTTTCTAGTGCCACTTTTCATCCTCCCTTAGGGCGGCCAACAAGAAGACGCAGAGGAATTTCTTGGATTCTATCTTGACACCCTTGAGGAAGAGCTTTTGTCAGTCGTCAACGCATTGTCGCCCTCTTCCGCGTCACGCCACCATGCCAACGTGGAAGAGAATGAAGAGCAGGCTCCAGCTGAAGAGGATGGTTGGTTAGAAGTCGGCAGAAGAAACAGATCCGTCATCACACGGACGGTATGTTCAATCCTCTCTCCCTACGGCTGCCCCATTCATGTTTATAGATCAAATCCGCTGAATCTGCCATCACGAGGATGTTTGGTGGAAAATTCCGTTCCACTCTCAGAGCACCAAGCCAGAAGGACTCTGTTCTCATAGAAGACTGGAGGTCACTCAGACTAGACATCCAGGCAAGTCTATCCTTTTCAAGTGTTTACTCTCATTAACATCATCAACAGCCTGAATACATTCACACCGTTCAAGACGCTCTGAGTCATATCTCTCAACCCCAGTCAGTCCAAGTAACACAGCCCACTCGCCCTGGCGTCAACGTCGACGCAAGCCAGCTTGTTCTTATCGAATCTCTTCCCCCTGTCTTGATTCTCCACATGAAGCGCTTCTGCTACGATACCAACGTTGGAGGCGTTGTCAAGGTCGGCAAGTACGTTGCCTTTGGGCCAGAATTAGATGTCAAGTCGGGTTAGTCTCATCATTTCCTTTGGTTGTCCGTGGCTGATCTCTCCTCAGACGTCATGGTAATGAAACGACCGCCCGTCACCAAATACAAATTATTTGGAGGCAAGTGTCCTCCATTCCCTTCGGAATCACTCACCCATTCATCTTCTCCAGTGGTCTATCACCATGGTGTTTCTGCTTCTGGCGGCCACTATACTCTAGATGTGTTGCACCCGAACAGGTATCCAGTCCCCGGTGGCAAGGCCCGTGAGGGCTGGATTCGTGTTGACGACGAACTTGTTTCCGATGTTTTGCCTGACGATGTGTTTGCGCCTAGTGCCGACGATACCCGTTGTGCATATCTTTTGTTCTACCGGCGCTTGCTCAAGTAGAGGTTTGCTGTTAGTTTGTACACTGTCTCTAGATTGTTCAAAGGTACCGAGATGTCGCATTTGTTCAATCCAGATCAAATGAATCAAGGAAGAAAGCATTATGATGGTATAAAACTAGTAGATGTTCCAAGTCTACAACACCGGTCAAAATCCTGGACAGGTCGACGGTAATATCGAACTCACCTTGCGCCATTGAAGTCCCATGTGATCCCCGATCGGTCCATCGATGCCAAAAGCCAGCCCCCTAAACCACCAGAAAGATCCAAAGATAAGGAAGCCACAGATACCAAAGGCTATCCACTTCGTTTTCGGAGACAATCGGCGCGACGAGAATATGAAGTGGTCAAGGAGATGAGCCAGCATGATTACCGCAAAGTAGAGAGTGGGAAGCTGTCAAAGCCAATTAAACAACGACGGGCAGAGAGAAATGGTTGTGGCTAACATAATGATGCACATAAGTGACTCGACCCATGATCAAGAAGGGCACTGCAGAAAAGATGAACATTGGCAAATCTTTCAGCGAGCAGAAGCCGTACCGAAATGAAGAGCCCATCCTAGGAATGCGACTTTCGCAACATAGATGAAATGCTCCCACTCTCCTGAAGTGATGCCTTCAGCCGCGTATTTTAAAGGATTGGACAAGAAACGCACTTGGTTCCATATCAACATACTTCCTCTGCATGCGCATAAGGTAGACAATCAACACCCCAAAAAAGACATATAAGCTTGTCGCGCTTGCCCAGCGGATGATAGGTGTGCCAAGGAGGTAATACTTCGTTTGGTTATCCCCCCATCCGCACATGCGCAGCCCAAGATACAGGAACGGCCAGTCAAATGGCTTCGAGGCCAGGATATCTTCCTTGTCGGGATCGGGAACGAGGGCGTTATTCGAGGTCATCATAGCAACGTTCAGATGCCAGAAGTCGCGCAAGAAGGGTGACCTATAGAATTTCGTTTCGCCCGCCGGCACTTGAAAATCGAATTGAATGACACAACAAGTGCGAAAGTTGCACAACTCACATCGATCATTATGGTGGCTTTCGACATTCCAGTACGTATGTGTATCCTTGACATTGTTTTCTTTGTCACAGCTGACCTCGATCTGCTTGAAGCCCCACTGAGGGAGGACTGCATTGGCAGCACGGAGATAACAACCGAGGATCTTATGCCGGAAGCGCAAACGAGTCGTCAGGGAATGGATACGTTTGACCTTGTCTTTGCTGCCTTGCTTGATATCGTCCACAACTTCGACTACCCAGTGATCATGAACGTCTCCAACGGTAGAGTTGCCGTAACATGAAGTCTCGTAGTTCAAGTTGGTGACGGGAGCAGCGACTGTATGCGAGTGGAGATTCCGAGTAGTAGGGACGTGGCTGAGACGGATAACATCTCCGTCAGTCAGGTAGCGAATCGGTTCGTTGGGGTTGTATGGGAGCTCGTCCCAGTTTGGCAACACGAGCCAATCATTGTTCTCGTCTTTATAGTGGTAACAAGTAACTTGCTGTTGACCAGAGCCGACTGGGTACGTTTGAACATGGGAGTGTAAGAGCCCACCACCGTATCCAATATTCTTCAGCGTGATCTTAGAACCAAATGCGATTTCTGCATCAAGCCATATGTCAGTGAAAAGTGCAGCCAATGGCGTAGCAATACGAGCCTAAAGGATTCTTCGCAAAATCGTTACCAACAAGGTTGGCTTGAAATAGAGAACTCATTTGCGCATCGCCGGGACCAGAATGGTTCAGGATCATAAAGTGGATTTTGAAAGATGCCATAAACACCAAAATGGGTAAAATGATGAGACAGAATATTCGCGCTCCCCAGTGCTTGACCTGGTCTCGCTGGAAGACGGTAAGATGCCTGACAAAGGTGTGTCGACGCTCGACTTACGACAGGCATTTTGAGGTCGCCAAATTTGTCCCACAGGTCTTCAATAGTGTACAGGCCAACTAAAGCTGTCACAAAGAGACCGACCATTTTTACGCTGGAGATAGTGAGCACCCATGACATAAGAGACAGGGATATCGCCACCTTGTAACGCAACCAATAGAAATCCCAGTCATGGATAGCCAGAGCCACCAATCAAAGGAGAATGACCTACTGCAGCTTAGGACTCGAACCGTTGAGGAAGTTCAGAGGTACCTACTGGTGTTGCTGGTTATGAAACTTGCTTAAGCAGAACACCGTGGTGAACGTGAAGAAGAGAAGCATAGAGTCCAGCAGAATGAAACGTGATATGCAGAGCCAGCCAATATCTGAGAAGAACTAAGGGGATAATAACGGGGACAAGGCAGAAGCACGCACCGAAGAGTATCATCATTGCAACAAGGTGGCATGCCCACTGGCTCATGCCCAGCTCCACCGCCGTATACCACCCCAAAGGAACCATCGCCACACCAAAAGTAGCCATCATGACCCGCATTGCCACGTAGGGAACATTTTCAGGATACTCTGCACCACTCTTGAATTCGAAGGAGCCATCGTAACCAGACAAAAGGCCCGCAAGCCCAACCAACATTTTGCCCAGAGGAGGATGTACATCGAAATAGAACTCCCGTTTGAGGTAGTGCGATCCAAACTTGCCAAAGTGAGCTTCATCCCAGATGACAATGTTCGAATGCCCAATTTTGTGAAAACGAGTCCAGCAAGATAGAAGAGTATAAATTATAGGCGGTATATGTTCAAGGTTCTGAAGAAAAAACTCTCGCTGTCGAGGGGTCAGACCGTGCAGAAACACTGACAAATTGTTACGCACGATGGACGTCGGGGGTGGAGGTGGCGGCTGTCGCAAACGACCGCTGCCAATCCGTTGATTCACGAAAGGCTTTGGTTTATTGTAAACGTCTTTGCCCTCGTCATCATCGTAGTTGCCGTTGGCCTTCTCGTGGTGCGAAAAATGGTCATTCGCGCTTGGGCCTTTAGGAACTCTACGACGAGCCTTTTCTTCGGTCATGTAGTGCAAAGGAAGTTCTTCTTGGAGATGGTGAGATGACCAGTGGTTGTCAAAAGAAGGAATGGAAGGGTCTTGTTGTGATCCAAACTCGAGAGAGTAAGCCGCTGGCTTCATCGACTGAAGCGAAGAGACGTGATTTATACCAGTACGCAAACAAAAGCCAGCAGGTGGTCAGCTTCGTGCGACTGGGATTGTGGAATGTACAGGGATAAGTCTGAAATTGCTGCGCGAACACTGATACCAGAGACGCCTACCAGTCACCCCCTGAAACTGCCACGTCCACACCTTGATCATCACTTGCCGTAGATTGTCCGGGGCTCATGATACAGATTTACAGAACGGCATTTGATATATAAAAGCAACAGAAGTTATGGAATACTTTTCAAGCGGCCACATATATGGAGAGCACAAATCATCAACAGTGCCTTGCTCAGGATTTTGGCATTCTATTTCTCAGGTAAACAGCTAGCGAGTAACATCATTAATTTACGTCGATGGAAGCAGGCACGGACGCACCAGACACCATAGCATGATCACGTTCGTAAGGTTCCAGAGTTACTTGCTCAAGGGGTTTTAGTTCGAACGTCTTCAATTTTTCCAATTCAGCAGCGAAAACAATCTCGGGCGGGACGGTGGAGTCAATGCAGCTTGCTTTTATTGAGATGACGGCGTGACCTCCGTCTCTGAGGAAGCTTTGGGCATTATGGCCGACAATTCGAGCTTGATCGGGTTGGGCCACGTCTGCGAATATAACATCCACTGTCGATAGTAGGATGCGATACTTGTTGGGCAAACGAGCATCCTCAACGATTGCTAGAGCAAGAAGTCGGTATGGTAAACTGAAGTGATATACAAAAACGTACGGATGATATTTGTTCGCTTCTTGGCCATGTTGATCAAGTCTCTCCCTGACCGAAGCGAAAATTCTACAGCATAGACAACACCTTCCTTTTGGTTTGTCAGGATGTGGTATGATGCAGAAAAGAAAGAAAGCTTACCGGACCCACGATGTCTGCTACATGGCTAACACTCGTTCCACTTGCGGCGCCAAGGTACAGGACCTTTGCACCTGGCTTAATAAATATGTGATCCAGCCCGCCCAATATGCCAGCAGCCAATTTTGAGCGGAACGGATTCCATACACGGTACTCGATCTTTGTGTCTTCAACACTCCCTTCGACAGATATTCGTTTTTCACCATAAACGGATTCGCCTGGGACGAGATTCTTGGTGACTAGCATTTGTTCCTTGCCTTTGGCGATGAAAACTCCTTCGTGCTTATGTGGTTCGATTATAGTTTTTGAGCCGCCTTTGGGTCCTCCTCCACGGCCTCCTCCCCTGCCTCCTCGAGCTCCTCTACCAGCCCCACCACCTCTACCGCCCCGTCCACCCTTAGCAACACCTCCGCCCCGAAAACCTCCACCGCCACCTGATGAATAATGTAGCAAGACACGAGGCATGTTGTTCATCACGTACCTCTACCACCCCTCCCCGCAAAACCACCTCGTCCGCCCCGTTCACCACCTCCACCGCGTCCTCGTCCCCCTCCTCGTCCTGCAAAACCACCACGACCTCCCGATGCTCCTATTACTTCAAGTTAGCAGGGCGCGTTCATCCCATTCCTTTTAATTCACCAAATGCCATTATCTTCGAAACTTGAAAAAGTTTTGGATGGAAAGAGGATATAACAAATAAGACCAAACACTATGCTTACTGCGCTCAAGCGCTCAAGCGCTCACCGATCAACACAGTGCGCCGAACAAGATATTTTTCCATCAGCGAAATGCAAGATGCCTGGCGACGACCTAATTAGACCCCGCCAGACCTTATCAGGACCACCAGACACGACAAGGGCCGATATGGTGGTGCTCGCCTTGATAGCGCCTTATTGGGGTATGGCGTCCTTCGCCGATCACTGTAAGGCAAGTCAGGCTGACGGTGGAGGTCATGCTTCCTAGACTTATACGGTATATCAGGAAGGTCAATACCAGCATCCTCCCGACAACCACCAGGTAGATGCATATCCCCAGTCCTGTTCCATTTGCAAGCCACTCTTACTTTCACTCGTTGTGGTCATATGCGTTAGAAACCAAGTGTATTCTTGATAGACTACACAATAGGAATATGTAATTATGATGCGCATATAGCATCTAAACAAGCCATGGGACGAAATGATCAAATAAGATGGTGACAGCGACATTGACGGTGAGGCGACAAGCAGGCGACGTAATGATGGACGGAAGAGTGGGAACCAAAGGGCAACGGGCAACAGGGTGAGCGACTGAATACGGGCAGGCGGTATCACGTACCCAGGATCCCAGACCACAGATAAACTCTCGCAGCCCACAGGTACCGATGGCATTGAGACTAGAATGAGAAAGAAAGTTGAATTCAAGTTCGTGACTGAAAAAGCGCGCATATAGTCACTAACTCACCAAATACAAGGGCGCATCAGCGCCTAGATGTTGTGGGTATCAACCGGTACTTAAGTAGAGTAGAAGTGCTACGAAGATGGTGGTGGTTGAGAATGAAGAGGCGGGACGGCAGCAGACGACGTTAAATATGAGGACGATGTTTGCTGATGTTTGGGTTGCATCGGGCGTGAGGGGAGGGATGGTTAGTAGGTGAGCAGGACTAAGTCAGAGTCGATGGGTATGCTGGTGAAGCTCCGAAAGAATGTGGAGGGACTGGTGGAACCGCGCGAGAGATGAAGCAGGGTAACTAGGGTTCATCAAATCTGAGGCAGACTGGTGTAGGATGGTATGGACCAGACCATGATGGACCCCCACTGGCAAGAGAGTTACAATGTCGAGGCAAGGAGGGTGTGCGCTGGGTAGGAGCGTCGCCAACACGGGACTTACAACCAAGATCCCACGGTTTATACATGATTGATTAGTCACTGACCGTGAGACTCCAGCTTGATGAGACTAATAAGTGCCGCCAGGCAACAACCTTTTCGCTGATGTCAGATACATAAATGAACAGGTGCTTGAGATACGCACTGGTACACTTGTGAAGCCCATACCAGTCCTCCTTTCCATCCTTGCCGTAACCCGTAATTCGCAATTCGCTCGACATTACTCTCAATGCCCAGCTACATACCCGGGTCTGAAGGAGGATCCACATATCACCAAGATCTGTCGGCGTCGTCGTGCTGACATGTGTATAATCCAGGACGCGGCCGTAGCTTTCGTCTTCCTTCGAAGCGCAGAACGGTCCGGAAATAGTCATGAGGCAACCCCCTGGTATATAAGGTGCATGATGCCACGGGTCATCTCTGAAGCCCCCAAGAAATTATACGTAGGTAAAATTTTGGTTCTTGCTGCTCTTATAAGGTTGATACATCTTCAACTTCGGCCAGACATTGGTGCCAATTTGCTACCATGGGGGCCCAAGAGACCAATATCGAACTACCTGGACAAATATCTGAGGTTCTCAATGCCAATGAGAAAATGAAAATGAGCGTCACAGCCAGCGTCGTCGGCGCGACTGAAGCGGAAGATTTTCCAGATGGCGGTCTTCACGCTTGGCTGGTCCTATCTGGGGTGAGTGCATTAGTTTGCATTCCTACTCATCTGACAAACGTGCCATGTACATTCTCAGGCGATGTGTATTACATTTTCTACGTGAGTTCGTTTTCGAGTGGGGCTGGCGTTGGGCTGGCAAATGCGCTTCACCAGCCTGCCCGGCCCGTTCACCCGGTCCCGCAGGGTCTCCGCACTACGCATGTTCTTCATAGCAAGCTAACCGTTTGTCGTCTATTAAGCTTCGGCTATGTGAACGCCTGGGGCGTAAGTCCATCTTATCTCAAATTGTCTCGTAATCCAACAGTTTTCTTAGGTATTCCAAGCCTATTACCAAGAGACATTGTTGAAAGACACCTCCACGTCAAGTATGTGCGTACCCCCATGTGGCTGGTCACTACACCTCATTATTAATCTATTTCTTCACAGTGCCTGGATAGGTTCTATCCAAGTTAGTCCTGTCCAACCACGCGCTTTGCGGTGTCTGATCTGCGTATTACAGTACGCGCTTGTATTCTTCCCTGGCCTCATCGTTGGTCGCCTTTTCGACCTTGGATACTTCAGGTCCCTGCTGTTCGGCGCCAGTTCACTTGTTGTTGTAGCAACGTTTCTAATTGCCCAATGCACTCGCTACTGGCATTTTCTACTCTGTCAAGGTTTCGTCATTGGTGTGAGTACTGACCTGTTATCCAAGATGCTGACTATATCTCAACCATGGAATAGTTAGCGTCTGGGACGTGCTTTAGCCCCACCACCGCCGTCCTGGCACACTGGTTTAAGCGACGAAGGGGACTCGCACTTGGTTTACTCGCTGTTGGCTCATCTATTGGAGGAACTATATTCCCCATCATCGCTCGGTTATTGATCAAGCGTGTTGGGCAAGTCGAAGTCAGTTTCCTTTGCGGAATGCTCATGGAAAGCCTAACAGCTTCCAATGGACAATGCGTATAATTGGTTTCATACTTGCAGTCAGTCTAGGGTTTGCAAATCTAGTAAGTTCATCTCCATCCGCCTGATTGTAGTTGGATTAAAAGTGTTGCAGACTCTTAGACGACGTCTACCGCCCATCAACGTATCTGGCGGGCTTCTGAACCTGAAAGCTTTCAAATATCCGCCATTCACGATATACTGTCTTTCAGGTCTCACGATTTACCTGGGTCTCTATACAGGTGAACCAGTCACCACTTTGATGGGTAACTGGAGCACTTATATAACCTACAGTTTTAACGTATATTGACGTTGCCGCCACTGCAGTTGGTATATCACCCGACTTCTCCTTCTACTTGGTTGCCATCGCTAATGCTAGCTCCGGACTCGGAAGATTTGTCTCTGGCTTTATAGCAGATTCTCATGGTGGTCCCTTCGCTCAGTGTCATCTGGCTTCCAGGTCATTGATAGATGTTTAGGTCCCATGAACGCGATGATTCCAACCACCGCTATAGCTGGCATCCTGACTTATGCTTGGCCATTCGCCACCGACAGAGGCTCTCTAATCACAGTAGCCGTTCTCTATGGGTCTGTGCCCTACTCAACTTGTGGATCATCAGCCCATTGACTTTGAGGTTCTAGATTCTTTTCAGGAACATATACGTCCCTATTGTCAAAGCCTATGATGGAGCTCGGTGATACGGGGGATGTTGGCCGCCGATTGGGGATGTTCATGAGCATCCTCGCTATTGGTGCTTTGACTGGACCTCCAATATCTGGGGCTATCAATACTGCTACCGGGGGGTTCCAGGTCGTGGGGTATTACGCAGGTACTTATCTGCACCCCTCTTAATCCATGAACTTACGGACTAGATATCACCAGGAAGCGTCATTCTCCTCGGTGTTGTCTTGTTGAGCATCTCTAGGCACCTGGTCCTCCGGCAGTTTTGGGGCAAATTTTAATGATACTTAAGCTGTGGTTATTATAGAACGTCCTAGAGTGCACTGTCACTACAGTATCAGACCATTGATATTATGTAGTAATAGACATGCCTTTACCTTCTGTACGGCCGGCGTGGCCGTGCAGCCCCGTTACATCCGTCCCACCCACAATTTCGTTCGGCTTTTCCAGTAACCGAGACCAATGATGGGCGAGGAACTACTAGGAATTACGCGCCACAACACATCCGTATGACTAATTTGCATCATTATTTGTTGATCTGCGTAGGTCCTGGACAAATTTTATCCCGGTGTACGCCCACCTGTCGTGCATATGTTTTCTCTTGCCCCTTCTTGCCCTCCTCGCCTTCGGAATGTCATCTCTATCAATATCAGGCGGAGACACCAGAGAGAAACTCCCACCTCCCGAGATTCTTGAGAAGTGTCAGGTTGAGGAGATCTCAACACCTGTATGTGTTGACGATTATCCCGACGGCGGCCTTCGCGCTTGGCTGGTTGTTCTAGGTGTAAGCGCCCGGTCGAATCGTCCCATCTGCAATCGTTGCTTATCAGACATTTGGTTTCCTAGACCGCCCTTTGCACTTTTTCAACGTAACGCACGCTACTGCCAATTCTTATGCAGTGATTCTTATGTATGTACTAGGTTTGGCTACGTCAATGCCTGGGGTGTAAGCACGCCTCGAGTCTCCCTCTACCCCACATGAAGTGGCAATGGCATTGTGATTCTTAGGTATTCCAGTCTTACTATGAATTACATATTCTTCCTACGACCTCACCCTCTGCCATGTAATTGTATTATCCCTTTGGTATAATGAGCTTCGCTTACCATTTTTCTAGTGCTTGGATTGGTTCAGTACAGGTTTGTTTAATTGGCCCCGGACGCTGTCGTCAATCTCAGGCGCTGACATGGAAGCAGTATTCTCTTGTCTTTCTGCCTGGGCTCCTTTTCGGAAGGCTTTTCGATCTTGGATTCTTCAAAGTGCCTTTTCTGGTCGCTAGTGTTGTGCTAGTCACAGCAACTTTCCTTGTAGCCCAATGCAAACTCTACTGGGAGTTCCTTTTATGTCAAGGATTTGCAATCGGAGTGAGGGTCCGAGATAGCTTCACTGTGAAGACACTGATACTCATCTTCAGCTTGCTTGTGGTGCAATTTTCGGACCTACGATTGGTGTAGTCGCCCACTGGTTCTACAAGAAGAGGGGCCTGGCCATGGGTCTCACTGCTGTTGGATCGTCCATCGGGGGTACCGTGTTTCCCATCGCCGCTAGGAGATTGATACCACAAGTTGGGTGAGTAGCATGGACACTGCTTACATCTTCAATTCTGATCCATGCTCCCTTCAAAAGTTTTCCATGGACGATGCGTATCATTGGATTCGTCCTTATCCTCAGTATGGGAGTATCCAACATGGTCATCCAAAGACGGCTAGCACCAAAGAACATTGCTGGTGGCCTACTCAACCTCAAGGCATTCAAGTCGGCCCCCTATTCTCTGTATACATTATCCAGCTTCATATCGTTTCTTGGTTTATACACCTGTATGTTATTTTGCATCTCGCTAATTGATGTCTACTAATCCAGGTTGTAGTGTTGACGTACATCGATATCAGCGCGACATCTGTTGGCATCTCCCCCGACCTCTCATTTTATCTTGTTTCTATAGCTAATGCTGGGTCCCTCTTTGGGCGCCTTGTTGCCGGAATATGTAGTGATTCGATAGGTAAGCCCCTTCTCAGCACTTCAACGTGTAGCCCCTCCAACATCTGCAAAGGTGCCGTCAATGTCATAGCTCCGATGACTCTTGTAGCGGCAGTGCTCACCTATGCTTGGCCTTATGCTCGATCCCTATCTGCACTCATTGTGATTGCCTCAATATATGGGTAGAGTCACGATGCCTCCCCCTTGCAATGTGTATACTAAATCAAGTCTAGTTTCGCCTCTGGGACATTTGTCTCTATCTTTCCGATGCCGATATATGGATTCGGGGAAATAGAAGATGTTGGTCGTCGTGTTGGAATGTGTATGTCGATTGTCGCTGTTGGTGCTCTTATTGGTCCACCCATATCTGGCGCCATCAATCGTGCTACCAACGGCTATACAGCTGTAGGATATTATGCAGGTAATTTCAGCATGACATGTTTGGGGATTTACTGTCTTACATGGGGAATAGGAACAATGATTCTAGTATCAGTGGCGCTTATGCTCTTTGTTCGCCATATCGTGCTCAAGCGACTGTGGGGGAAATTTTAGTGGTACTTGATTATGTCTATGGTCATGTCCTTGCACGGATCAGCCATTTACGCATTGATATCAGTCCTTCTAAGTACCTAGAATTACCTGCATGAGATAAATCTGTCAATCCCGCTTGATGATCCTCTCCTGCACAACGCTTCCGCACGGCGGAGCTGACAGTAGTACCGAACACCAGTGGAGACCCGACTCGGAGGGGGAATAGTGACAACATTCCATCAAGCTCTGTCCAGCCTGTGCAGTTGGCGGTTGTGGATTTGTTTCAGGACGTAGCGCGTAGCGCCGAACAGGGTCCGCCATTGAATATTGAAGTCCATGGACCTGCATCTGACTTTGAAGCTGTTCGGCCGGACCCGAAGGATGGTTTCCCGTCAAAAATTTCTGTCGGTGACTCTTGCAAAGACCACCTACATCCAATCGATTCCTCTTAAAACTCCACCTTTTATTTCCAAGACTAGTCGGCGACTGAAGTCGATACTTGGATACTAGAATCACAACTTTCATGTCAACGTGCGAGTGTCTTCTGTTGGTTAAATTATACCCTAAATTCCTCTATCTCTAGTGAAGAACTTCAAGATGTCGCCGAAAATGAGATCGAGTCCAACTGGGATCAGGTCGTAGACAAGTGAGCGACGCTGCCAGTGATAGTGTTGTCATCGGACACCTGATTGTCTTGGCCAGCTTTGATAACATGGATCTGAAGCCGGAACTTCTTCGAGGCATATACGCTTACGGGTGCGTGGTTCTTGACATCGATGGTAGCTCACTATATTTATGCCGCCCAAGTTTTGAGCGTCCTTCTGCTATTCAGCAGAGGGCTATCGTCCCCGTCGTCAAGGGTCACGATGTCATTGCGCAGGCCCAGTCCGGTACTGGCAAGACTGCCACATTCTCCATTTCTATCCTTCAACAGCTGGACATGTCAATTAAGGGCACGCAAGCGCTCATTCTTGCGCCGACGCGCGAGCTGGCACAGCAGATTCAAAAGGTCGTCATTGCTTTGGGCGACTATATGAACATAGAATGCCACGCCTGCGTTGGCGGCACAAATGTCCGCGAAGATATGGCAAAGCTTCAGGAGGGTGTACACGTTGTTGTGGGTACTCCAGGACGGGTTATTGATATGATCAACCGAAGAGCGTTCCACACGGACAACATCAGGATCTTCTGTCTTGACGAAGCTGATGAGATGCTGTCGCGTGGTTTCAAAGATCAAATTTATGAAGTCTTCCAACTCCTTCCCCAGAACACTCAGGTCGTCCTGTTGTCAGCTACGATGCCTGCGGATGTCTTGGAGGTTACCAAGAAGTTCATGCGTGATCCTGTCAGAATCCTGGTGAAGAGGGATGAATTGACGCTCGAGGGTATCAAACAGTTCTACATCGCTGTGGAAAAAGAGGAATGGAAGTTGGATACGCTTTGCGACTTATACGAGACGGTCACCATCACCCAGGCTGTTATCTTCTGCAACACAAGACGAAAGGTCGACTGGTTGACAGAGAAGATGCACTCTCGTGAATTTACTGTTTCAGCCATGGTAGGGTTCCATTTTTCCACCTCGTGCGACAAATTTCATCACAGATATTTTTGCGTCTCTAGCACGGGGACATGGAGCAAAAGCAACGTGAGGTCCTCATGAAAGAGTTCCGATCTGGGTCTTCTCGTGTTCTGATTACAACCGACTTGCTCGCCCGGGGCATTGACGTTCAGCAAGTATCGCTTGTCATCAACTACGACCTTCCCTCGAACCGAGAAAATTACATCCATCGCATTGGTCGTGGAGGTCGTTTTGGTCGTAAAGGTGTCGCCATCAATTTCGTCACCACGGAGGACGTTAGGATGCTGAGAGAAATTGAACGTTAGTCATGGGTTGTTTCACGGTCTGATGATGCTTATCGCCGCTGTCCAGAATTTTATAACACTCAAATCGACGAGATGCCTCTGAATGTCGCGTACGTCGTTGCCACAAAGTCTTGACCCTCCGATTGCACTAATTGGCTATTCCACAGCGATTTGATTTAAACGTCGCCTCCTAGGCCTTGTACGATGTCAGGATGAAATACGCTTCATGAGCCATGATATATGATCCGAAACACTTTCTCTTCCCCCCTTATGTATCAAAACTTGACTTGTGTGTGTATCACTCGTTACGTCTACGATTATATTTCTGCTTTACTTCTTTTGCCTTGGGCTAATGCTAGAATGTAGCCTGCACCTGAGCGTGTGAGTGGCATTGTTTTTGACACAGCCCCTTCTCGCATTGCTTCGGGAATCATGATTGTGTTGGTCCGGGGGGGCAGTGGCCAAATACGCTGCGGCGTCTGTAGGCTGTTCGGGACTGGGCCCCCAAAATGTCAAGATCGGTGTGGCACCCTGACGAGCCGTTGACGTCTGGAACACTTTCCGGAACGGACGAGTCTCAGCGACGGAGCCACCTTGCAGAGCCACCACCAAAGCCCGCACGCAGACACCCATGAACCGTGAGTCCCGAGGCCGATTCAACCACTCAAAACACAAAACAGATTCTGTTTGCGATGAATTGATCTTTGGCCAAGCGACCCTTTCCATCAGGCCTCTCCCATCATCTATATATTATCCCGTCTCCAACACAGTCGCTTTTCCCTTCGTGTGCCGTGCCAGTCACCCACCAGACACAAAAAGTATTCTCTCTCCCCAGCTGGCTCTCGATGTCCTGTGTCAACGTCGTCTCAATGGTCAGCATCATTCGCCACTTCTTCACCTCCGCCCCTATTTCGCCACTCTCGCCTCTATATATAACCTTCTGACTTACCAGTATGCATTACAGCCATCTAGTAATACCCATCTCCACCTTCACCATATTCACTCCACCACCCAACCGCCAATGCAGAGTTGGCCCTCGCCTATCTCCGTTACCCATTCCGCTCACCGTTCAATCTCCTCCGCTTCGTCGTCTCGGAATTCGCGCCCCTCTGAAATCATACCCCGCTTGTTCATATCTGACCTTTCAACCGCTGAAAATGCTAGTGCCCTTGTTGCAATGGGCATCACGCATATTGTCTCGACAATGCGTGGTTATGTCGCGATCCCTTCAGAACTCCCCCTTCATCGCATCCAAGTCCCCCTTGAAGACTTCCCCTTCGCAGAATTGGTCGCCCATCTCCCCATGACGACTTCATATTTACGCGACGCTCTTGGCAGTCCCAATGCACGCGTTCTGGTCCATTGTGCAGAGGGGATAAGTCGGAGCGTAAGCGTCGTAGCCGCATACCTGATCGCTCAGTACGGATGGTCACCGTCTCAGGCGATTCAATACATCAAATCGAAGCGACGGATAGCCGACCCTAACCCGGGCTTCGTTGGCCAACTACACGAATATGCCGAGCTTGTAAAACGTCGGGCACCTTAACGTTATTGAACCCTCTATCCGTACGTTTCGGGTCTCCCCCCTACATGGGTCAAGTGACCCTTCTCATCGCGTTTCACGGGGTGTACATATCTCACGTCTCTCCACCATTAACCCTGCCGCTCCTTTCACAACTCGCTTATGCATAATGTATATATATTGGATCGTCGCATAACAACTTCAAGTTGTACAACAATATTTCTGCATCTTACTACTTGGACATATAATTCATCCTAGACATACTACACCATTTACAGTACCCGCAATCCCAATGTTGATACACCGCAAACGTCCTATAAATCAATACCAAGGGTATGGCGACAGTGTACAGCATTATAATAATATGAACGCAACTGTAATTATGGTGCTCGATGAGAGGCAGTTGAAGGTTCAAGCCTGGGTATCAAGGACAACACGCGCCCTTCGTCTGGGTCTGCTCCAAGGAGAGGCTATTATGGGCTGGTTTGGATAGCTTGACGCCAGGCTTTCGTACAGACGGTTAGAGGGAGCAAGCGACTCATACCTCAGCGATTCAGCACTTACCCGGTTATCGTCGAATACACCCTTCCTGATCTTATCCAATATATCTTTCGCAGCCTGTTCGAAAGCCAGCTCCACATTCTGACCTGACTTGGCGGAGGCTTCCACAAACAGCAGACCCTCTTCTTGCGCCCACAGTCGCGCTTCCTCGGTTGACACTTCGCGTTGCTTACCATTTGATGGTGGTAGCGAGGCGGGATCATCTCCAGCATCCTGAACTTCACACAGATCCACCTTGTTGCCAACAAGGATACAGGTCAGATGCGGGTCGGCATGCTCCCTCACATCTGCAAGCCAGGTCCGCGCGTTGGTGTAACCTATAAACGAGGGCCGCCATGTGCAAAGATTAGCAACAAATTAAAGGGCCAAACGACGGGCTTGGGTACCGTGTGGCGACTTACTTCGTCGTGATGTGACATCATAAACGAGTAAGCATCCAGCTGCACCGCGATAATATGAGCGAGTAATGGACCGAAACGACTCTGTCCCCGCAGTATCCCAGCCTGAGTCGAAGAAATCAAAGTAGTAGTTAGCATATCACTGATGCATAGCAGGCGGACCGCCTGGATGCGGGGAGCACGATGGACGATAAAGAATGAAGCATCCGCGGTGATAATTCCTACATTGTAACTTGATGACCTTATTTTCCTCTGGTATCTCAATCAGCTTAGAGCCGAACTCCACTCCTAGCTTGAATGCAAAACAAATGGGTAAAAGAATCCGTCCGTAGTCGGCATAGACACACCGTAGGGTCCGGATTGACTAGAAAGCGTTGGTCCGTCAATCGAATCAGCAATGATGATTTCCCGACCGCCGCATCTCCTAGAACAATTGGGTGCCAGCATTTCAGTTTAACTGAAACGAGTACTGTACCTGTGATAATGAATTTGAAGACATAGTGCCATGCAATTCCTGACATGGCCCGTTGATGACTGGACTAAAGGGAAGGAAGATGACAAGTCTCAGGACGACGTTGAGCAGCTTGAGCTCATCATCCCAGGCTGACACGATCATGGCCAGTTAGGCGCCCGTGAGCAACGAAATAGTATATTATGTAATCGACGGAATCGTCCGGAGATTGCAGGCGCAGAGTGTTCTTCATATCCGACTACCATGAGCAGTTCAAACTGGCGTAACGTTTTCACGTATGCTCGCTGCTGGTGAATGTGCGCCGTCGTCTAACATCCCGGTGACAATAGGTTCAACAAGTACTCCCAAATCTGCGCTCGCGCCGTCCGCTCCGCGTTGAACGACACTGAACGCGTTGCTGCTGAGAAAAGAGGCTTGACGGCTCTCAGATATCAAAATTGGGAGAATGGAAAGGGTGGCCAACAGGTATGCTCCTTGCTTATGTCTCTACGAACGCTTTCTCTAAGCCGTCACTCGGAAGACTTTCTTGAACCCGGAGGCGGACAAGCCGCAGAAGAGCGCTGCTGCCTAAAAACGCTTCATCCCATCGGGACCTAGATACCTCTCAATATACGCATTTTACATCTACTCATGCCCATGATTCGTTTCCGACAATGCACACACGCCGACATTGACTGTTTGGTGAAAAGACGTTCTATTCTAATTTGTGGCGTTAGATTCCAATCCAACAACCCTTCGTTCCGAATTTGGCTTCACTATACATTTCGTAGCTATTGGAGGCTGCATGTCTTCCCCCTGCTGACCATCATTAGCAAATGCAAGTACCCGACTTTGCTGCCAGATCATGGGCCGCAGAATACCGCTACGGTTATCGGAGCGAATTGAATTTCGTTAGGTGGGTATAGCACACTGGTCACCGTGTCATTTAAAAGCTGAAAGGTGCAATGGGATGGATTGTCAACATGGGCCAGTCAGCTGAATTTAGGATATCAAGTCGCGAACGGAGCTGCCTAGGCGCAAACCCAGGCAGTACTGTACTTGCCATCCCACGCCCTCAATCATGACATCACACTGCAGATGAATCAAGGTGTTGATGATCCATAAAGCAATACAAGCGAGGGCCAACTCGCAGCGGCCTGCAACCACAAGTATTTCAATTATATGAGGCTGCACTATTGTTACTTTCTGGGTTGGATACCAGAGATCAGGAGAGTGACGGCTGATGTTCCGTCCCCCTACTAGCCCGCCAACTCTCGGGGCCCTGGCAAAAATGAGCTACACACGTATCCCGAAGTGAGGTGGGCACACACTGTACGATTATTCATCCTCTGATGTTTGATTCTACGAGCAAACCACTCTGCCGCCGTTGACCCAGTCTCGAAGTTTGCACCGTTCTCCTCGTGGTTCTTCATGGGGGCCTGGGCGACAAGTGCGCTATCTTCCACCAACGCGTGGAGAACTACGGAGTCGCAAGGGCGGCTGAAGAAAACAACCGACCAGCAATCAACATCTGCTTGAGCGCAAGGAGGAGGGCTGAGAATGTTTTACTTGACGCAGCCTGGTACAGCTCAAACGACTCACACAACGCGGTGCAGATTGGATCGTAGGATTCCTCCACTGAAAATGGCCATAGCATCTCCCAGGTTGCAGATAGCATGTCCTGGGATGGGTTGGGGTACGACCTCAATAGGAGTAATTTGGCTTAGATGTACGACGCCGAACCTTGATATACTGCCATTTGTTAGAGCCTTTCACGAATACTTGCAGAAAGGACTGTTTAAGAAGCCTTCCTGTGAGCACAAGAAAGTAACGTGTCCACATAATCATGCATTTACCAGTGAACCGAAGTCAGTATGAGCTCTGAGGGAAGCCGTCTTCTCATCCCAGCCACCAGGCTTTGGAGGGCTTTTAATGTACCGTGCCTCGCTCCCGTTGTATTCACCGACGTGTAACATTCTGAGTGCACCTTTAGCGAAGGCCTAATTTGTTGTTAAGCACATCCATAGGCGTTAAATTGATTGGAATCGATATCCATTGTGTCATTGACTGTGCGCGGGTATGCACGTCTTGCAACTGGGCCAAGCGAGGGCGTCGTCTTGACCTATGTTGATAACCTCAACATTGTCCTTAACACCAGTTTCGTCCATGGCGTTTGCCCCAAGCGCTTTGTACCTAGAACTATCTTCAGATATCCGAATGTTGTGGTTAATGACGCGTACCCAATTGATCGACCCGAGTTTCTCTTCCAAAGGAAGGTTCATAGTTTCGACGCCCATATCAAACATGCCGTTGATCTCTTCGTCCACGTCATGGTTCTTGAGGCTGGGTGAAGGAATCAGTTGAGGTCAACGTAGTGGTGGTGGATCGTCACTGACTACCAGAAGCGAAGATTAGTTCCCGCCTCCCATAGCCGATGAATTTCAGCTCCGGCCTGAATAAGAACGTAATCAACTACGAGGAGAGGGTGAGTTGGAACATCTGTGGGGAATGGGGGTAACGTGGAGGAACGAGGGGATATCCTAGTGTCAGTTGTTCCTGGCATCGTTGGAAGAGAAAAGGAGGAATGAGCAGATTGGAACAAGGTTCTTTATGGTGGATCGTTCCCCTAATATAAAGAATGTGAGAGAAGTCGTTTAGGTCTGAGCAATCGGTACAGGGCTAAGTTTACCTGGCAAGTTGTGCGGCGGGGTTGGAGCAGCTTCTCGAGGTTGTGCAAAAAGTCTATGTAGACGAAGCTCTGCGAATGAGCACAAGCTTTTCGGTAACTTGGGGCGCAACTGTGCATCTGTGGATTCAGACTCTGGGCCGCAATAAGGCGGGGCCATAAAAGAAAGGATTCGAATGAATAGTGGTCATGAGACGACAATAACAGAACAAGGTTTGTGAGGATATGGTCACCGATATTACCATCTTTTGAGTTCTTCAGCATAAGATGGAAGTACTAGCGAAGGGATTGATGGAAACGTACGTACGATGATAAATTATTCTGTTGAGGATAGGTCAGCCTACGACATGGCTCCAAGTGTCAATGGATAGCTTCCTGTTGATCAGGCTGTCTGCATGGCGCTGGGCGCCGTAAGCGATGGCCAAGCGATCAAAGCTGCCCCATGTGGAGATTGCGGGCACTGTCGACGACGCCGACAACCTCTGTCGCTCTGTAGGTCCTCTTTTCAGTGAGAGCCCGCAAGCACAACAAAAGGTAGGCTGCGAGTTAAGGGACTGCAGTGACAAGTAATCACCAAGCCGAACAACAGAGAAGAGTTTATAGCCGTCCCGTTTTCCTTCTCTGACTTTCCAGGGCAACTAAATAAATGCATAATGGCCAGCATGTTACAAGACCGGGTTGACCTAGTCCACCCTTCAAGCTTGACGCCACCGTAAGCACCTTTGCAACATTCTGATTATTGGCGAACCGCCCATAGAGCAAGGGCAATTTTGATAATAATACAAGGGCTGAAGCGCCACTTGAAGCACCCGTCAAAGACGCTAAGGTGTGAAAGAAACCACGAGCTGCACTGCATTGAGACAGACAAGGTAAGTTTGCATACAAAGAAAGTATGACTCCTCGGGAAGCATTGCAAGGCGCTGAGCTGAGGCGATATACCTCTTGTATAACGTGGCTGACAGGAAACGTTTGGCTGGTCCAGTCTATTTGTGTGTAACGAAACCCTTTCCGCTGTATCCTTCCGACGTGATACCTGATAGCGTGATCTCAGCACAAAACTGCATACGGAGTGAGGCCAGAGCACCTACCGGTAATAGGGTTCATTTTCTGTTCGCGAGCGCGTTCGTTGGAGGCCTCCTCCCATTCCTTCGTAATTGTCTTGGGAGGGGGTGTAGCTACAAAAGAAGATAAGCAGGATGCTAGATAAGGTGATGCGTGGTCACTAACCAAATTGTTTGAGCGTCAGAGTGAGGACGCCAGCGGCACCGACCAAACCCATGGTCCCAAGGAAAACCTTGAGAAGAGTACCGGGAGGATTTATTGGAGCCCGAGGTCCATGAGGTCCAAAGGCGACGTAGTACGCTGACGGCCGATGAGGATCCCGAGGTGACAGCGCAAGAACGGGATGTACGCACCAGCCTTCTTCTCATCAATAGACAATTCTTTCCAGTCCTTCTTCTGCAGCGCCTCCAGCTGTTCAATAACGAGAGATTTGTCTTCCTGGTTCATGTTGGCCCATTGAGCTTCAACATTGCCCAATGGTATTACTGATTGCCTGGGGGTGGAAGGAGCAGCAGAGGCGGCGGTAGGCGACGCGGCGGTGGCCAGCGAGCGCAGAGGGAGAGACCTGTGAATGGCCAATCTTTGAGTCCTTGCAAGACGAGCTGCGGCCTGCATTGGGGTGATGGTGAAGGAGAGAAAGAAACGCGATTCTACGCAACGGAGGAGGCTTGAGGGATTTAACGGGTAAATGCGAAAAGTGCTCAACTTGAGTGCGGGATCGGACTTCGGTTTCATCCGAATGTTCCCAGGCTTATTCTAGCCCTATCAGAGGTCGCCAGTTTCAACACTCGAGACCCCTCTAGACAACAATGGTTACAGCATCGTGACCTCAACATGTCATCAGCAAACCGAAATGATATTGCACTGAGCATTGCACAAAGGTGCAGAACATCAACTATCAAGTAACATGAGGAAGCATGATCAGGCTGCGATAAATGGACTGCTCTCCAACGTTAAGCTGCGGCACCTGCTCCGGCGTTGGGGCATTCGCGAGAGATGTGCCTAAAACACCGTCAGTCAGGGAAACGCGGGCATGGGGTCAACGTGACGTACCCTTCGGAGCCACACGAATAACAAGCACGCTTTTGAGGCTGGGGGCAGTCACGGCTGATATGACCCTTTTGATATGCCATTATCAGACCGATATCAATCAGGAGGATAAAAAAACGCACAGTTTGCGAACAGTTGTAACACTTGCTCCCTTGAACACAGTCTCTTGAAAGGTGTCCAACTCCACCACAAGTGTAGCTAGACAAAGGAGGGGCTAAGCTAGGTTCACTCGCATCATGAACAGTGACATACCAGGTTTTTTGATAACCTCCACTGTAACTGTTGCTGTTGTAGGAGTTGCCTCCATTCTCAGGACACTGGCGGGCAATATGACCTGTTTTTCCGCATCTGTAGCACTCGGACCCCGATGCCCCTCCGAATCCTGAGTTACCACCTGCAGCTTCGGGACATTCACGCGACTTGATGGGGTGTTGGATCATTCATCGTCAATAAATGGATGGACGCACCAAATGGCCTTCGGAGCCGCACTTATAACAAGTCTTGGGCTTCGGATCGCTGGTACAGTCTCGGGATACGTGTCCCTCGCCTCCGCCTAATCAAAGCAAGTGTTAATCTGTTTGAAGGAAAGGAAAGCACCCTACAGTTATAACTAGAACAGTGTAGATCAGTCAGATGCTCCACAGGTCAGGGAGTGAGTGTTACTCACCAGGTCGGTGTGCCTGCCTTTGGGCAGTTGGCAGCTTGATGGCCGTCTGATTTTGCCAGGAAAGCGTTGGGTAGTGGTTCACAAAGGTTGAGCGGTGAGAGGTAGGGGTCGGAATCAAACAAATGATGTATTAGCATGGAGAAAGACAAGAAACCAAACGATATGGAATAGGATAGTTGGGTCGGGTAGTGAAATGAAGGAAACGCACGACCACCACAATTGAAGCACCCTCGACCAGCCATTATTTCTGGATATTTGAATATATATGTTAGGGGTTTGGGTAGAAAAAGTGGAGAGGACGTCGATTCTGGATACAGAGTTAAGACCTTTGCGGAAGAAGGACCTAAAGATGAGGCACGCACAATTGGCAGAGGTTTATATATCGCCCCGAGATATAGGGAGACGCTCAAGACCGAAACTCGTCTCGAAAAATGAGACAGAGGCCTTACATAATGAGAACCCACGGCTGACCATGGCCTCGACCCTGCCATGATCGCACTAACCTGCCTCCTGTTTGCATGCAGGCAACAGTGAACAGACACCGTTGAGAGATCCGCGAGCTTATCGAGCCTGACTGCTGGGTCTCAGTGATGCGTGCACCCTAGATTTGGGTAGTCTAGTGCTCACAATCTCCCATGTTCTCAATGACTTCATATTCACACTCGTGGCTTGCCGTTTCCTGACAGACTTGAGCGCTGAGCATTCGCCGCGTATGCGCCGATATCTCAATGGACGGCGACTTGAGACGGCCCTTTCACAATCACAGATCTCACGCTGAGACCCAACTCAGAGTGAGTCATTTTGGAAAAGCAATAAACAAAATTGCTGGTAATGCCCAGGGCTACTTTGGGGTGGGAGAATGATATCAAAACAAATCATCACAACGTGCAGAACATGACGGACATGACAAGAACTCACAGTTCTCCCGCCTTGTGTTGGTGGAACCCCTAAGATGGCGCGCACCAATTCACACGCCACAATCGTAAGCATCGTTGTGACGGAAGCGCCGTTGTCCTCGTCACTCATCGTCACGATACTGTCACCCTAAATCGCCAGAAGCGTTCGACTGGTCACACTGCATCACGGAGGCTTGCGACGACTCAGCTTGTCTGGACACGACAATATATAAATGGACCCAAACAGCTTGCCTGATACCCAGCAAATTCTCGCCACGCCCTCTCGCAAACGTGGCAACCGAGAGAACGAAACTCCTCAACAAAGAATTAAACGCGAGAAGGCAGCTGAAAGACAACGAAGAAAGCGCGAGCGTGACCGCAATGCAGCGGGTTTGGGCTTGATATCATATCAAGCGGGAAATGAGCCTCAGGTTGAGCATACGCAGCATCTACAATCAGCGCTCCAGCAAGGTGTACCTCAAGCAGCGCCTCCATCCCAGCCTACCGCTAACCCTGACTTAACGCCGGAGGAGGCGGCACGTCGGGAGAGGGTTCGCGCCGCCGCGAGGGAGCGGCAACGCAAACACAGGTTGCTCGTGAAGCAAAGGAAGATGAGGGAGTTGGGTTTGGAGATGCCCCCGGAGATGATCCAGGACGTTCATTTCAGAGTCAACCCTGAAGCCCAGTACCACCAGGTTCTGCAACACGAACTGCAGCAACAACAGATAGAACCTCCCTTCCCCCAGGGTCCCCCAATAGGCGGCCAGACATTCGCGTCTACGTTGCTTCTTTCTTTCTCCTGCACGCCACTCCTCAAACAGCACCTTCTCCGCACTCTCAATATGACCAACGAAGAACTAGCCTCCTTAGAACCAATAATTGCTGAAGCATGGGATCACTGGGACCATCAGGTTCGTTGCTCCATTTACGTTACGTATTCTAATTTTGAGTGCGACCGTAGCGGCGACTCCATGGTCATCCAGGATCTTCGGCGTTTTCTGTCGAGATTGGTCCTGAACATGCTCTTCCACCGAATCACCCGTATCCAGCACCCGTGACTGCCAGTGCGGATCCATCTCATCCTTCCAACGAATTTCGAGCGCGTTTTCACCGATCCCTCGTAGCTCCGACACCTTTTCGTACATTCGCTGAAGCCCAGGCGACTGCGGCCTCATCCACCCCTGCCAGTACGACAGGATCTGTTCAGGCTACCCCTGACAGTGCTGTTGACCCCCATCTAGGCACTCAAGCACAGAGTGTGTCGGTCGCAACGAGTGAGTCAGGGAGTCAACCTGGATTGTCCGATATAGATCCTGATTTTCGCCAGGCGAGGGAGGAAGCTGAAGGGGTTGCTGTAAGATTAGAGAGCCTGACTACATAGTCCAGTTCTCTGATCATTTCATTCTGCTTGTATGTGTCCCCCTTCACGAGCTTGAAAGGCTGCTTACAGCTAAAACTGCTATCCTGTCCTTCAGTTCACGTTTGCCAATCCATATGTATTAACACTGCAATTGCCATCGAACTTGGTGTAACAGTGCGACCGTAATTGCATATCCTCCTTCCTGTGAGTGTCGCGCATGCGTCGAAGCTGGTTCATAAATCCTCTACGGCTGGAATTACATTACTGCAGTTGTGATGAGTTATTAGGTAAGTTCTTATTTTCCCCAGTGATACGGATGCTCCGAGTCTCGTTCTTAGTAATTCGTCCAATCTGTAGCGTCCCCAAGCCTTATATCTTCCTCAAAAAGTTCTCCATCGCGGCTTCGGCGTTCCCAGGATCTTCGGTAGCATGAGATTGTCTCTCCCCCCCCGCGCGACGCGAAGCACCTCCGTTTAGCTCTTGCCTTGACAATTTTGCCAGAATGGAGCCATGGTTCGTAGTAGTTTCACTTACATTTCCTGTATATTGATTAACATCGCCCTCGATGCAGTTGGGAGCCACAGTCCGAAACATGATGTTCGCGATCTTGCTAAACCTCCGTGTAACTCCAGCAGCATTCACTGTCCAAAACTGGGCGCTGCTTAGATTGCTTGGCGATGATCTTACCCTCAAAGGACCCAGCCTGTTTGAGGTCATGCTAGATGTAGTCCCTGCATTCTCCAGCGGCTTGTGAGGAGCCCGGTGAACAGGGTGATGTGCATTTGAACATATCCTCCAGGGTCGCCAAAGGTGTAGATGGCCATGTCGACGCCGCCAACTAATTTTTGGCGGCACGCTGCAATAACGCAGCAAAGAGGGATGCCAAATAGAAGACACATCACCGTCGAAAGCCTTCACGATGCGTGCAATGTTGCACTCATTGACACAAAATGGCGTGTCGCGTTCAAGGTTAATTCATCGAAACCTGCATTCATTGTCAGAATTATGACGCTTAGTAGCAGAGATCCGTACTCAAGGTACTGGAGTCTGATGCTGTATATCATTCGCGCGCCAATGCCGAATCGATATCCTCCACTGGCATTCCTGGCTAGTGTGCGGGGTTGATGTATGCAGGACCGTGAGTCTTAAGCAAGCATGAGATGACCAACTGCTATGGTCAATTTATCCTTCATCATACGTACCTGTGATGGATACGTTCTACAGCTACTCTATCTACCATGTGAATGCATAGAGGCTATTCAGGCCACCTCGTGTCCGGATCCTGCCACCTAGAGAGTCAGACTTCGATGAGCCATTGAGTCATGTACAAGTAGGTGACAGGTATTTGAAAACAGGCAGGTGAATATGTTATTAGGAATCCGGGAACTCACTCTCATCTCCCCTTCGTGTAGTTAATGATCAAATTTTCTCTAGTGATGACATGTAGCATCGCGTAGGTACTTGTACGTACGAACGATGATAGCATTTGACAGTCACACTACTTGCTCGTACAAACGTGACATCTGTCCTGGATATGGCCTAGGACACACGACATCATCTGCCATATTTCTTCTCTGGCTCACAATCACCGTGTGTAGGCCGAATAATCTTTTCAAGGTGCCTTCCGCTGGAAAGGGCGTTTGTCCGGACCACCTAGGACGTCAACTCTGATATCACCACCTTCTAAAAAAGGTATACTGGCTTGAGAGGGAGAGGCGGTGCGGCGTGAGATGAGTGATCGCGATAACCTGTGGCTGAGGCTCCTGGACGGGGAACGTGCAAAGCACATTCGCAAAGCATTGCGTCGCCAAATTGGGCGGCTTAAACACGAACCGAAAGGATGAAACGTCGGAACTCTACCTGGAGATAACCATGGTCGATAAGTGCATCCGGGGAGGGAGGGTCTATCTCACCAATGGTAAAGTCCACTGCTCCATATTTTGCAGTCTCAGTCCAAGCCCGTCAGACATTGTCCTCCACTAAGGCATCTCCTTTGACGATGTGAGCTTTGACGGCCCTGATAGAATTCTGTATATTCGGATGCCGGTCGAACAAAGTTGGTAAACGCAACAAGAAAGTAAACAGGGGCTC
This sequence comes from Pleurotus giganteus, assembly GCA_032158425.1. Classification (NCBI taxonomy): domain Eukaryota; kingdom Fungi; phylum Basidiomycota; class Agaricomycetes; order Agaricales; family Pleurotaceae; genus Pleurotus; species Pleurotus giganteus. The sequence goes on along the minus strand of JAPEHR010000001.1, from coordinate 1,822,910 downwards.
CCCATCTGTGTTTTCAAGGTAGTGATTGGCCAATCAGCAACCAGCGCTGTAGAAGTCAAGGAGAATACCTACGTACTAAGCAACCGAGTGGCAGCGTAGTATGCAACGTTGTTAGTCGCTCCGATCATGGCAACATTGGATAACATCGCGCGTAATGTTACCCCAGGGGACGATATATGGGCCTGCTAGGGCATTGAGTCCTACATATGTTGAGGCGGCAGAGCTGCGGCGACCGCAAATGTCGGCCGAGATGGAGAGTTGCGCTCACGTGCGTCCACCGCCCGAAACGACGGACACGCGACAGATAACAACGCAGCGTCTATATTGACACGGTGGCGAACGTCTAGTCAGTAAAATGCAGTGGAATACACATAGTTGTCCATCTATTTGGCCTCGAGAATATGGCGCTACAATTACGCCTTTGCTAGCAACGAGCGACCAGTCATTTCTGTTTGGCGTTGTGAGGAAGCATTATTATTCGGGGAAAAATCAACTACGGACCTTCTGGCTGGGGTAGGCCCTGTCGACAACAAGCAGTCATTAGCAGCGGATATTTGTGGTCATGACATAACCGTACCATGAGATCCATGACAGTCGGCGCTACGTCACAAAGAGCACCCAGCTCCTTGTCTTCCTCCCCCTCCTTGGCTCCCTCGTCCTGAACGAAACTATATTTCAAAGGGTCCCCTGTCATAATAAAAGGCACCGGGTTTGTGGTGTGGGCGGTGTGCGGTGCGCCCGTCTCAGCATTGATCATCTGTTCTGCATTGCCGTGATCCGCAGTAATAAGGAGGATGTAACCGGCTTCTTGACAGGCATTGTACACAGTGCCGACAGCGGCATCGGTATGAGTGATCGCTTCCACTGCGGCCTCATAAACACCTGTGTGGCCGACCTGGAATGGAAGATGAACAGGAGCACGTTGGGCCTCAAGGAGGATAGGCCAACCATATCGGGAGGAGCGAAGTTGCACATAACAAATTCATGTTCGCCTTTGCGGACAATCTCGGAGACTTTGTCAGCGACACCTTGCACACTCATCTTGGGTTCCTTGTCATATGTAGCAACCTTGGGGGAAGGTATCATATGTCTCTCTTCCTGCTCAAATTGCTTCTCCACTCCTCCATTGAAGAAGAAAGTGACATGAGCATACTTTTCCGTCTCTACAAGTCCAATCAGTGCCAATGATTGAGGGGATAGAGCGTACCACAAGGTACCTGCAATGTGGGCCTGTTTTATGCCGTGCTTAGCTAGCCACTCCGCTAAGACATTAGTCATGACTTGTGGGGGAAATGCCACGGGGAAGGGGTACTCTGCGTTGTAACGGGACATGGTGGTAATATGCTGGACAATTAAATCAGTGGACTGATCATTTCGGGAGCTACTCCATGTTGCTTACTAGATCTTTTGGAATGTCAACTTCCATAGGTTTATCGGGGAGACCGAAGACGGAGCAAATCTCTCGCATTCGATCTGATCTATAATTAAAGAAGAAAATGGTGTCTCCGTCTGTGAAAGATTGTAGCGCATGGTTCCAATGGGAGACGCTATAGGGAATCACCCTTGATGCGGCCGTTGTCACTGACGATGATTGGCTTTAGAAACTCGTCCGTGATGTCCTTCTCGTAGTTGGCCTCTATAGCCTTGATAGCGTCTTCACCCTTCTCGCCTTCACCCTTGACAAGACCATCAACGGCGATCTTAATGCGTTCCCAACGCTTGTCGCGGTCCATGGCATAATAGCGGCCCACAATAGTAGCAAGTTCGCCATATTCTTCTTTCTTCATGAAGTCGATTAGTTGCTTTGCATATACGGTAGCAGAGCGTGGTGCCGTATCACGACCGTCTCCGAAGAAGTGGACATAAGTCTTTGGAATGCCGACTTCCTTCGCAGTCTCAAGCAGTGCGAAGAGATGGTTGATATGAGAATGAACACCGCCATCTGACACCTAGGTTAAATCGAACGCGTCAGAAAGGCTTTATTATCGAGTATATGACGTACCAAGCCCAAAAGGTGCAATACGCCGTTACCTTCCTTAGCCCGTGTGAAGCTTTCAATGATCTTGTCAGTCTTATGGAATTGGCGTTTCTTGATCGCGACATCGATGCGAACAATGTCTTGCCATACAACGCGACCAGCGCCGATGTTCAAATGCCTAGCACGGGCGTGCCCGAGTATGTCAGGCCAGTATCTCATGTTCACCCAATGAACTGACCCGACTTCAGAGTTCCCCATCAACCCCTCACTAAGACCCACAGCAGTGCCATGGGCAGCCAGCTTTCTGTGGCTGTGATCCTTCGCAATGGTATCCATATTGGTTGTCGTTCCAGCTTCGATCGCATTACCTTTCAGTCCTGGTTCCGTCGCGATGCCCCAGCCGTCATGGACGCTTGTGCTGAATCAGGATCTCGCTGGATGACTTGATCTAAGGGACACGCGTACATTAGGCAGACCTTGTTCTTGACTTCTACAGGCATCGTTTCGGACGCTGGCAAGACTTCAATCAGTGAAGGTGTCGGAGGAAAGGGAGGTACGACGGCGATCGCGTAGGCGCCCGATCAAAGATCTATTTGCCTGCGCCTCCTCTTTCAAACCTCTCCTTGACCAGCATCGTGACCTTGCTCATGAGACGTCAGCTCGGGAGAACCAGAACATGGCGATCTTTGATGTTCACCATATCCCACAGGAATGACGACTTTGCTTAGCCGAGGTTGACATGTGGAGGTAACATGCGCCTCAAGCACAGACCGCCCCACCTCAGAGTCTATCGAGATAAATACAACATATGGAGCGTACTCTCACTGATATTCAGTCCCACCAACCTATCGATAATGTGGGATACCTCGGAGAAGACCACTCCAAATGACTCTGCCTCTACGGCTTCGAGAACCAGCCCACAAGGACTTGAGATCCACTACCGGTCTTGCTCGTGGCAGAAGGTTCGCTCAAATAGCCCCCCTTCGCGTGGCCGTGATTGAAGCCCTTCAATTTCCAGACAGCTGCTCTTCTGTTCTCCGAGTATATTTGCCTCGCTATTCTTTCGTTCCCATGGTCAGCTTTACGACTACATCCAAGCCCCCATGAGCCGTTGACACAGTCACACTAGGTCATTCTCTGTTCTTGGACTGGTCCCAGGTGTACTTGTGACCATTGCCGTCGCCGGCAGCGTCCAGTATACATCCCTCATTCTCTGGCGCTTCTGCTTGGAGCATCCCGAAGTCCGTGATGTCTGCGATATAGGCCGCCTACTGTTCGGCGGATCAAAGGCGGCGTACAACGTGACGGCAGTTATGTTCATGTTGAACAATACCTTCATCCAAGGTGCATCTTGACTTTGAGTAATGCCTCCCATGTACTGATTCTTGCTTAGCGCTTCATTGCCTTGTTGGTGCCGAGCTACTGAACACCCTGTCCGGCTCTTCGAGATGCACTGTACTCTTTAGCGCCATTTCAGCTATTATATGCTTCGTTTTCTCCTTACCACGAACATTAAGCCAACTGAGTTTTCTTGGCGCTTTCAGCGCCGTGACTATGGGCATTGCTGTCCTTCTAGCAATCATCTTCTCTGCTGTCCAAAGCCACCCCTTTGGTTATACGGGCTTAGCCCCGATAGTTGGCGTAGTCGCCCCGAAGGGTACTACATACGTTGCTGGTTAGTCAATAATCACTACTTCCCTCTCTCGGCCTGCACTCACAAGGTCATAGGGATGACCGCTTTCCTTAATATCAGCTATACCTTGATTGGCCAGATCACTCTTCCCTCTGTATGCCTGCCTTCCAATCTCTTAGCTGTGCCCACACGATCTCACCAGCCCGCAGTTCATTTCCGAGATGGAAAACCCTAGGGAGTTCCCGAAAGGTTCGCAAGGAATACTGCTGTGATGAACGCCTTCATTGATCCCCGTGCCATAGCCCTATGGACTGTTACTATCTGTGAGGTGGTAGTGTTCACACTCTGTGGCACGATCATGTACCATTTCGTTGGGGACCAGTACATGACCGCCCCGGCCTTCGGCTCACTCCAGCCCACGTTTAAGAAAATAGCATTCTCTTTCGCTATTCCCACCATCGTATACCTCGGGTCACTCTACTCCGTTAGCATCTTCTACATCTTAATTTCCGACGTCGAACTTACAATGGGCTCCCCCGAACAGTCTGTTACCGCCCGCTTCATTTTCTTCCGTCTCTTCCCTACTTCCCGCCATATGCACTCACATACCCTCATTGGTTGGACCACTTGGATGGGAATACTCGCAGCCACCTGGTGTTTGGCATTTCTAATTGCAGAGATCATACCCTTCTTCTCCGACATGTTGAGTCTTATGAGCTCACTCTTTGGTAAATTCCGTTTGATCGTCTGTTTTTGAATCACTGACTTAAGTTGCCTTTCAGATGGCTGGTTTGGGTGAGCCAATTCTTTCAATCTTCCACACCTGCATGGTGACCCAACATAGATTCATATTCTGGGGCATGGCTTACTTATCGCTCTATCCACCGAAGCTGAGATGGGACGGTCCCCTCCGAATCCTTGAGACCTTGATCAACTTCTTCTTCATCCTGCTTGGATTTTATATCTTAATAGCGGGGACGTACGTACGTGCCTACTTCACATTGCAACACATTCGCAGGACTAATTGATGTTGCCAGGTTTCTGTACAGTCCATAGTAAATAGCTACCACGCCGCAGCAGTCGGCCCGCCATTCAGCTGCGCGTCGAACGCGATTTGATACCTCCCTCGAGGCGAATTTGCTCAGCTTCAAATTTTATCAATGTGTCATGACCGTCAACGATGACAGGTCGTTCAGGCGCATTTTGTTGAGTGGGAAGCGATATAGCAAATTCCAGCCAGAGTTCATAGCATAATTAGGGCGTTGTTCTAGACGAGCAAGGTACAGGTCTGCCCTTTCCTAGTAGGGTCAACTTTCTAAAGGATCATACAAATATCCATTTCAACTGCGGGCGATTTACCGTTTAGATAGAATCATGCATCGCCACTCATCCCAGCCTCGATGGCCTTTGACAGCCAAAACGACCGATTCCTATCCTTCTCCCCTCGCGACATCGGCATCTTCATCTCCTGCACATCAGAATTCGCCTCCGAGTCGTAGCTAATATAATGAGCTTCCTCATCCACCAGGCTATCGTCGTCGGCGTCATCGATGACATACACCGTATGTTTATCTTGATGTCGACCAACTTTCTGCCTTTTGCGGGGTGGTCGACCAATATCATATCGACCTCCGTCCAATTCTTCGTATTCATCATGATGGTCGTCTGACACCTTCTGGGTACTAGTTCCTTTCATCAAAAGGTCTTCTTCAGCGCCTTCCCATGCCAACACTACACTCCGCGCCTCTTTGATGCGTTTGCTCCAGCTAGGGCTTGCATCGGGTTTGCTGGACTCGGTACCGACGTCTACGACTTCCATTGGAGCTGGTTTGATGCCAAGAACATCCTGAAGTGTCCGACTGTAGTATTGTTCCTCAATTAATCGCCGGTGATTGATCGTCTTCGTTGTGCCAACCACACACGTAAGCTGACGAAGCACGACGGAAAAGCACGACGTACTTCTTGCGTGATGCGCAGGACACTTGCGAGTATGCTCACGTCCTCGGATGGTATTTCATCACGAGGAAAGCACTCCTTGCGCCAACCGCGAAGCAACGCAGCTCTCTGATATAGCTTCGTGCTTAAAATTCCAAAGGCACCCGCCATTGTTGTCTTCACCTTCTGGAATGCAAATGAGCCCTTCGAAATATCGTTCGCTACGGAGAGTGTCATCAAGGGAAGACCCATAGTTTTGTAGAAATGGCTTACTGGGATCAACGGGGTCTTCAATAGATAATAACCCCTGGTTATAATAGTCCAACCACCCTCGTTGTTTCTTCCCAAAGTACATCCCTCCCTCCCTGACACTAATCCCCACTTCTTCATAATTGAAATAACATCCATACAATTCAAAGAACTCCACGACCAGTACACCAAGATTCTTGTCAGGGTCAATTTCCCCTCTCCGTATTTTTGGGTGCATTTGCAGGAAGCTGATTGCTAGACAAACGATGCTATAGCTTCCCAGACCACCGGTGTAGACTTCGTTCATAGAACGCTGGGACAGGAATGCTTTTGCGATCAGGACAAGCGCACGAAGCGCACTGCCAGTGGAATTGAGACTCATGGTGTGAAGGAAGTTATTGACGACGTCAACCGATTTCAAACCTCCCGTTTGTCCAATGCTGATGTCGACGTGGAATGAGCCATAGGCAGAAGTGAACTTGATAATAGGCACGCGCGCTTTGCTGATGATAGTGACATGAGATGTGATTCCAGCGCGTTTGACAACATGGGCGAGGTCGCGTAGCACATAGTCTTTGTTCCCATTCTCCAAAGCATCGGATAGGATGACTAAGTCTATGTCCCTAGTCACGACTCAGCCGATGGAGCACATATATGCAGAAGGAATACTCACCCAAGGGGCAAATATAGTTTCGTTGCGAAACTGCCAAAGGGGAGAACCTGAGCATCGGGGTAAGCCATTGTCACGGCTTTCCGAATGTGTGTCACGACTAAGCCACGCATTTCATCCTCTTCTTTGGTGGGAGAAGCCCACCACACAAACGCTTCAACTTCATTATGCATCCTGCGAACAATGATGAGCATCGGCAGTAGACAGATGACGGGGGGCTTGAGAGTTTGAACGTACATCTCAGCAACATTATGGCAATTCTCCCAAGACATCTGTTCGACCCAAGGTGCCTTCAGTACGTCGCTGAACTTACTCCGCCTTGTTTCATCGCGACGAACATCGTCATTGTCAGACACCATATGATGTCCTCGCTTGACCCCCCGTGCACGACTGTCCCAATCTCTTTCCCTTCCCCGCGAATTCTCCCTTCCTCCACCCCTACCCAAACCATTATTCAGCGGCAGTTTCCCTCGATCCCACTCCCGCACTGGTTGCAGAGATCGGTGCGCATTGCTGTTCATTGAAGAATCGCGGTGTCCTCCAGTCGAGTTCGCCGATTTGCTGTTTGCGTCAGGGAGGGATGGAGACCTGGGTTCATCGAAAGGGATGAAATCTACCTGGGTATCGAAGGCTTGAGGTCCGGAGGCCGATTCCTTCTTCCGCAAGTGGCCTACACGAGCGGGAGTGGGAGCAGAACTAAGAAGTGCGGGGGGAGAGTGCGATATCCGACTCGGGCCAGCCTTGGGTAGAGGGATATCTTCTATTCCATCGTCCGCTCTTTCGAGTAATTCAAATGCTACTCCATTAGCAAGCGACGGTGCAGGAGAGACGCGCTTGGACCTTGATTTAGAGGAGGTGCTTGTTGAAGATGGTTTCTTTGAAGTGGATCTAGAGCGAGGTTTACCGGATGACGACGAGTTTGGGGCTAAGGCAGCTGCCATTGACGCCTCTTGTTCCTCCCTCTCTCGTCGGCGACGCTCTTTTCTGCTCTCCTTTGCTGCGATTTCATTTGGCGCCATAACGAAATTCATTGTGCGGCAAACTCGATTATATCACGTAACTGAGATGAATTCAGGAGTCAGGGGTGACTAAATTACTCGAGTGCTTTGATGCACATTAAGCAAAGGTGAGCTCGTTTGCTATGCCATCCCACTTTCCGCCGACATTCTCAACGCCGTACTGAAATACGGCAAAGTGATACAATTGATCTGAGGAAGATGTGCGATCTTTTGCCAAGTAACTGCGGTGTGATATGGATCCCACTGACCATAAACGACGTGTCAGAATCGAGTATGACGGACCGAGCAATACTAACCGCTCAATGGTGTCACGTCATTATTACCGAGAGCTGAATATCCTACACCCTTCCACTCGCTTGGAAGCTCATCATAGTCCACCTCTAGGTGAGTTAGAGCTTCAAGGGTCAGAAGCTTCTCCCACTGAGACTTCTCCAACATCTCCTTGTTGTCTTCGCTAGACATCCATTTCATATGATCATCGACTGTCTTCCATCCGCAGGTCAAGAATACGCGGGATGGCGTCCGGCTATCTTGGTAGAATCGCACTGGGTAGCCAGCCCAGGCCCCTTGTTTGGTTTGGACGGAGGTGAAGAGGGCGACAACTTCGGGTGAAGATGTAGTGTAAGGCGGAAGGAGATTGAACAGAGCGAATTCAGTCACAGTCATTATTGCTGTGGTCCTGCGGAGGATGAAGAGTAATTTACGGGCGGCGAGGGCCTTAAAAGGGGGGTAAAAAGTTGCAGTGGGCTTGAGAAAGTGGGGACGATAACCAAGCCCCGATCAAGCTCCCTGCCGTCTAGTAAACGAGGCAGTCAAGATTAATATCAAGTACGGTGGCCGCGGCCATGACGTGTCCCCTTGCTGAGAATAACATATGGATTATATCATGAGCTCGAAACCGCCGACATGCACAACTGAAGTGCGAGGACTGTAAAGTTAACAATTGTTCAGCGGCCAGCCATTGACCCAGGGACGGGCCGCGATCTCGCAACAAGTTCCGCGGTGTAGTAGTCGGTGTTCGTCGATTGCGTGATGCCCTTGCTAAAGGTTACGGGTAAGACCGTGACAGTGCAATACAGAGCAGTAAACGAATATTCAGATCAACGTCCGATCCCCAGCCCAGCGGGAGTCCTTCAAAGTATTTCGAAGATGCCGATACCGATCCCAAAAATATGCCACGGAAGCCAGCGACGGGATGAGCATGCACGAGAACCGTAACTTGGAGGGCGGCGTCACGTCGAGAGCTCAGTCAACTTCAGACTGCAGGATTGTGAACATGCTAGTCCGTAGCGAATCGAGTCAAATGGAGGCAAATGGTAGAATTCTTCACGATGGGTGAAGCGTCTTGGGGATATCGATAGGGGCTTGGACCGACTCGGCTGACTGTGGGACCACCTTTCCGCCACACCACTGGCATTCCTGCCAAAATGATTTCCGTATGCGGGCTACTACTATGCTTTGAATCCAGACTCATACGTGCACACAGGCATTCTTCATATTCAGCCAGAAAGGCGAGGTGAGACTTTTGGCCGAGTCTCAGCTTTCTAGACTCAAATTGTGCCCTGACTTAGGTGCTAATCTCGAGGCTGTATCGCACGGATTTCAAGCAAGTCGTGTTTCCCCGAAGGTGTCAACGCTGTTTGAGGCTGACTGGCTGCGTTTTAGACGCTCTATCGCGGATGTGTTCAGAATACAGGTCATCTCAAATAGTGATGTACGGTCGCCGATCATAACATTGGGATCTACGAGCTTCTTCCATGTCAGAATCAACAATTTGTATGTCGTGGCGGTCACGAAGTATGTCCTTCTTTTACACTACTACCTATATCTCTGGCCGACGCCTCGGTCAGGAGCAACGCCAATGCAGCCCTCATCTTTGAATATTGCTACCGTTTCATCAACATCTGCAAATCATACTTCGGAAAGATCGACGAGGAGTCCATCAAAAACAACTTCGTCCTTATCTACGAACTCATTGATGGTCAGCTTGTCCGCTTCTCTGAGAGGCTGCTAATTTATCCACCCTCCCAGAAACCATTGACTTTGGATATCCTCAGAATAGTGAAATCGACACTCTAAAGACATATATCACCACCGAGAGCATCGTGTCTTCCGCAATAGCACCCGTATGTAGACGCTTATAAGGGATGATCACCGAAGCTCACTGCTAAACATAGGAAGAGTCATCTAAGATCACAACACAGGCGACTGGAACGACCAGCTGGCGGCGCGGCGATGTTAAATACAAGAAGAACGAGGCCTTCGTAGATGTTGTCGAAACAGTCAATTTGAGCATGAGTGCCAAAGGTGTGTTACCATCCATTGGTATCCACGCACCGCCAACTTTCGTCAAGGGACGGTGCTGCGCGCTGATGTTGACGGCCATATTCAAATGCGAGCATACCTCTCAGGGACGCCTGAATGCAAGTTTGGTCTTAATGATAAACTCGTAATCGACAAGAATGAACGCGGCATCAGCGACGCAGTCGAGTTAGATGATTGCCATTTCCACCAGTGCGTGAGGTTGGATGAATTCGATGCCTCGCGCACCATCAGTTTCATTCCGCCGGATGGAGAGTTTGAGCTTATGAGGTTCGATTTCTCGTCGTTGGGACCCATGTTACTGTTACTGATCGAGTTGCAGATATCGATCAACTTCTAATGTGAAGTTGCCCTTGCGTGTTATACCCACAGTAACGGAAATAGGTACCACACAGGTAACCTACACCGTCACAGTCAAGACCAACTTCAGCAACAAGCTTTCAGCGACCAACGTTGTTTTGCGCATACCCACTCCCCTGAATACGACGTCCGTCGACTGTAAAGTAGGAACTGGCAAGGCTAAGTATGTCCCTGCGGAGAACGTAGTGGTCTGGAAGTATGTAGACAGCAATATTTTTTTCCGACGTATCCTTTGACGCGCCATCCAGGGTCCCTAGAATTCAAGGCGGGCAAGAGTGCACTTTCACTGCGGTGGCGGACTTGACGAGTACAACTACCCGCCAAGTCTGGGCCCGTCCGCCGATAGACGTGGATTTCCAGGTGCTAATGTTCACTGCGTCCGGTCTGATCGTCAGATTCCTCAAAGTATTTGAGAGGAGTAACTATCATAGCATTAAGTGGGTTCGATACCTAACGAAGGCCAGTGGTTCATATCAAGTACGGGTGCGTGCATCTCTCAACGTAGCCAGCGAATTTATCCCGTATTCACGTCTGACTTGGGAATGCACAGTTCTGACATCCCTCAATACTTATAACTCTGTGTGGACTGTTTTGCGTATACCCTAATTGAACGCATCTATTCGCCCAATATGGCAGAGCACCAAATGAGACGCGTCGGCTACATAGTTACTCATCTTTTCCCACTAATACCAACCTCTCCTTCGCCTCAATAACTTCCAATTCTCATGTTCTGGAGGTACCCTGAATAAATTATGCCCATGCCATAATTCGCGAATCCTGAATCAGCACTTTCTACTCAGATTTGGTTTCAACAATGCATCCTCCATAGACAGCCTACTTGACAAGGAGGACGTTTCCCTGGAGGCCATACTTGATGAGGATGAACTCCTGCAAGAATGCAAGGCTCAAAACACCAGGCTCAACGATTATTTCCAGAGAGTCGACGTTCTCCAGAGGTTGCTTGGCTATGTGACTGGTCAGATAGAGGGTGAAGACAAAGGCCGTTTCAAGTGAGATCCTTAGACCGTTGACTCACATTTCTGTTGCCAAGCTGTCTCCAGATACCCTTACGTTGCCACAGAAGTTCTTTGCAGTGAAATTTGGTCGATTGTGGAGACCTGTGTTAACCACAAGGACCAGCTGTTGGTGCCATTCTGGGAAACGGTCCTCGATAGGTCGCCCGAAGACATGAAGACACAAGTAGCTATGGCGTCTCATTTTGCCAAGGTCAATGCAGTTTTCCTAAACAAAAAGCCCAACGAGGTGCGTGGCATGACCTGCTGTACTATTGATATGAAAATGGTCATCCAGATGCTCGCGTTCATTCAATCTCAGCCCTCGGTGGTTGATAGAATCCTGCGGCACGTCGAAACACCCTCCTTTGTTGACCTTCTAGTCCGAATCATTCAATTGGACGAGCGCTGCACCGGAGTCCTAGAAGTATGTTTTTGCTTAAAATATGCTTTGTGGGAGTGCTCCTCTTATGTGCGGCGTTCAGTGGCTTTCTTCGGAGCGGCTTATGGCGCGATTGATTGAGCTACTTTCTCCTGCGCACTCGAGTGACGTTCACACAGTCGTAGCTGAACTCATCAAAGGTATTATCTCGATGGCAACACCGTCCCCTGGTGCAGGCCTCACTGAGGGCTTGCAAAACGGACCGGCTTCCAACCGTTTCGCCCGGGAGTTAGCTCATCGAGATAGCATAGCAAAACTAGCTGGGTACATGCTCCACGACTTTGGACCCGAGCAATGTGCCCAAAAGAAGCTTGATGTCAAACCCAACGAGGCCCAGGCTACAGCGTCTGTTGCGTATTCAAAACCGCCAAACCTACAGTCTTCTACTTCGTCGGTCGTAAACTCTATCTCCGTCGTCATCGAGCTCATCCGCAAAAACAACTCGGATTATTTCGAGCCATTCTTGTTCCACACCCTTCGGAACCGACTAATCCAAATTCAGCAACAAATGGCCGGTCAAACCGACGATGGCCGCGAAATTCTCGAGCGAGCCATGCAGGAGATGGTAGACCGGATGGGAGTAGTCCATCTTGGGCCCGTGTTAGAAATTATTGGCGAAAAGTTGGATAAGTTGCAGGAATTCCTTCGACAACCGCGATCACTGGTAAGCCTATCCAAGTCAAATAGATCCTATACGAAGGTGTGATGTAAATGCTTCATTCGTCAGACAGGAGAAATGACAACTTCAGTGGGCTCCATCGTCCCCCTCACCTTTGAACGTTACCGCATATGTGAGCTCTTCGCAGAGCTCCTACATTGCTCCAATATGTCTCTTCTCAATCGCTCACCTCAGTCCGACCACCTGTACGACTCAGAGGGTCGCTTGCTCGGTGGACTGTCCGGCCTGGAGGAACTGTCTAAAGTCATAACGGCCAATAATGGAGATGACGGAGATCGTGACACAGCCGATCAAGGCAACGACGAAATCGAACCTGCCTTGGAACTGCCAGTAACCTCAGGATCGCGAGAATCACCTTCATCTCTGGATTCTGACGAAGACATGATCGACGATGAGCCTGGTAGTTCAGATGATGATGGCATGGAAGAGATTGTGATGAATGACGAACACTTATCTCGCATGTCTTCGTCTCCGGCTACGTCCAGTGACCTCGAACTCGAGCAACCCCCCATGATAGTTCCTTCCTCTCCCAACGCCGCATCGCTCCCTCCTCCGACCGAGCTTGCTGCTCAGGCCGCAGCGTTATCTCGAGCAGCGTCGGTTGGTTCGAACTCTGACTCCGACACAGGCACCGTCGCTGCGCGATCGCAAAGCTCACGTAGAAACTCAAGGCGGGCGACCACGATGGATAGTTCGACTCAGGCCTCTCTTCCTGTTGGCGAACAGTTGAAGCGGCGATATCTTGATATTGGCATTCTGTCCTCGCTCTTGGTGAGTTCCACTTTCACGACCAGCTCAATGGCTCATCGGCGCATTTTAGGACCTGTTCTTTGAATTTCCATGGAACAACTTCCTTCATAGTGCCGTCTATGACCTCATTCATCAGATACTAACTGGCAACGTCGATCGAGGTCTCAATCGCGAGTTGGTGATTACCTTATTTAGGGACGCTCGTTTGATGCACCGCATAGTCGATGGTCAGAAGCGAAATGATACTGAGTGGTGTGTAGTCTACTGTCTTTTTTTCCAAAAATTCATACAGAACAAACGATAGTGCCAGACCCAAGGGTGTTCGACTTGGATATATGGGTCACCTTACGCTGATAGCGGCGGATGTCATTACAGCGTTGGAGCGATTCCCCCCTGAACTGCAACTTACCATTATCGACTTCGCCCCCCAAACGTGGGATGATTACGTGACAGGAAGATACAATGAAGCTAAAATGAACGAGACCCGTTTACTTGGGGGCGGCAAACCAGTCGTCTCAGCTGGTATGTCCAGAGGCAGTACTCAGTGGAAGGTGGACGAGGCGGATGCTTCGACACCTGGGGCTGAAACCGACCGTAATCCTCCGAACCCTCGACCAAGGGGCGAATTCCACCGCACAACGAGTTCCCGCCCGACACGAGAGAGCAGTGCCGACTTCGGCCCTGCTGACGCGGGTAACGATGACGAGGAGGAGGATAGGGTGACACAGGTATCTGCGTACCAAATTGCCCGGATCCCAGCTCACAGATTTGTTAAAATTACTAGTTCGCCTCCTTTGGTCTTCGTTCCGTAAGCAACTATGGGTCTTCCGCGTCGGACGATGATGACGACGATGGGGGATGGCTTACTCGCTCCGATTTCTCCCTTGGCAATCCTCCACTTACCGCCCGACATCAGAGCTCTGAACGACGGCCTCTGAGTGGTTTTGATGTAGGTGCTCACTCTTTGCGTATGACTCCTATATTTTACCATCTCTATTTTTAACAGGATGTCTTCAGTCCGCAAAATTCATCCGACGATCCCTTTAGCTCAGCCGACGATGATGTATGTTTTAAACATCTGACAACTTCTCATTTATAATCTCTAATCATGGATGCGGTAGGACGGCTTTGGGCCCTTTTCTGATTCTTCATCTGCAAGCGGCTCAGATCCATTTACGTTCGCATCCTCATTCTCTGACGAGACGGAAGATTCTGCATTCGAGAGTTTCGCCGATTTTGGCGACTTTCAAAGCAATAGCGGTGAGCTAACACCCACTGGCGGGAGCTGGACGTTCGCCAGCGATTTGAGTATATCCGAGGGATCGGAAGATTCTGCCCAGTCGCCACGGAATCTAGGAAGTCCGGAGGGAGAAAAGCAGCTACCAACGACGCCCAAACCCTCGAGTTGGTAGCCATATATGTCGACTCCTGTTCTTTTCGTCTGATTGACAGTAGCATCTCGTCTAGAATCGGGCTCGCGTGATATAGGCCACCGATGAGCGCCGCTGTATAATGTTCGATACTATGGGTCCTTTCCATTTTACTAGTTCAAAATCTAATGTTTAGGTTGTGTGCGTAGCTGTACAATACTCAGTCGCCTAAGGGGCTGAAGTACAACTACTGGGGAGTGAACTGGTAACCCCGTTGTCGAGATACTGTAACTAAATTAAGAGTGGACAAGACTTTGCCGCTTGTGGGGTCTGACAGCGAGCATTCTATCTTATCGCCAGCCGACACAGGGCCAACGCCAGAAGGTGTTCCCGTCAAAACGACATCACCAGGCTAAAATCCGAACACTAGTGAAGTGAACTCAATAGAAAGAAGCGTGGATGGCTAACCTCCAGCGTCATGATAGAGGTGATGTGCTCTATCAACCGGGGAATGCGGAAAATCATGTCGGAAGTATTTCCATCTTGCTTTATGACGCCATTGACCTACACATCATCGCATCAGCGCCTCGTAACCCATCTCGGTAGGCTTAACTCAACAACCTTCAGGGAAAGATCAAGATTGTGGGGGTCTAGGACGGCTGACTTGGCGACAAGTTCACTGTTCCGAGCTCGATTTCACAAGATACATGAGGCAATAAGCAGGACATACCCTATTGGAGTGAATGTATCAAAGCCCTTAGCAGCAGACCAAGGCAAGCCGCGTTTCTTGACTTCGTCTTGGAAGTTCCTTGCAGTCATGTCTACTGCCAAGGCTTGGCAAATGTTACACAGATCAGCAAATGGTTATCGGATTGGAGACCAAGAAGCTCCACGGAATCGAAGAGCTTGTGGCATTTGGGACAGGGGAGAAATAGTGTGTGCATGGCGATGACATAAAGAACAACAGCAAATGGATGATGGTTTCGAACGGATACGTACCGTATCCCGCGATGAGTGACTCGGCATCCGCTTGGGACACGTCCCTGCCAGCCTTGCCAATGAGGACTCCAAGCTCCACTGCAGACAAGAAAAAGATCAGAACAGAACAAGACCGCAATAAGAGGTTAGGAGCGATAACTGATTAGACGGGTCACTCCCAAGAGGTGATTCATATATGTGACCAAGACGCATACGAACCCTCATGATGAGCCACGATGCCCTTAGGTATCTCAACTTGGCCTCCGTTGAAAACGTAGCTCGAGGTTGGTTTCAAGAAGAAGAAAGGTTCCTTGGGGACATTGTTGTTGAGTTCTTTGGCATGCTCCGCATAGTTTCTACCGATGGCGACTATCTGTTGTGTTGGCAGTCAGTTGAGGCATAGGTGGAGAATTGAAAACGCCTACCTTCTTGCCTTGACGGAAAATAAAGGAAGTCAAGGAAGTCATGGCTTCTG
Source organism: Pleurotus giganteus (assembly GCA_032158425.1). Lineage (NCBI taxonomy): Eukaryota > Fungi > Basidiomycota > Agaricomycetes > Agaricales > Pleurotaceae > Pleurotus > Pleurotus giganteus. The sequence goes on along the minus strand of JAPEHR010000001.1, from coordinate 1,807,037 downwards.
TCGAACCGGGTTTAACCTTAATATTGTGAAGAGCCTGATGGAAATAAAACGGAAGCTGTATGATAATCGAATCACAGCAGCATGTCAGACAGCCATACGAAATTGCTGCAGACGCTCAGCAACAGGATGTTCGGCCAAGGCGCACGTCAAATTGCAGGCAAAGGGGGGACAAGCATTCTTAGCGGGCTTGTTGTGTGACCAGCGGTCAGCAACTAAGCGAGAGAGGGCAGTCTTAGGTTTGTGTCAGCCTGGCCTCTTGGCGGATCCATTCTCTCGTCCTTGGACTTGGCATCGGCATGTTCTCCATGGCTGCCCAGCCAACTCAATGTCCTCTTATAAAGGGGACATCCTCTAACCGCCGTCCTGATGAGCCTTTTAGGTGCCTTCGCTAGTCCTTCTCCTCCCTCCTAAGCCTCTACCCCGCACGCTAGTGTCTGACACCATGCCCGTAGATGAGGAAGGAAGAGAATTGTGGGTCCAACTACTCTACATTTGCCCTAGTCATTCCCATCCTCATTCCAGTAGCGGTCCACACAACGGCCATCTAGGACAGTCTTGGGAAATAGCTGTCGTGGTCGTCTTTGGTGAGCCAAGCAGTCTTCCGGTCCCTTGCACGCTGACTACAACTCAATCACCAGTCGTCCTCCTTACTGTCCTCGTATCGACCCTTGTTTGGCAAGTGCGCCGGAAGCAGCGTAGAAAGCGTCAGGAGCGCTTGGACTTGGAGAGGGCCGCACGGCAGGAAAAGGAGCCGACGGCTTCGTCTCCAGGCAGACGACCGACCTCCAACTTCAGCGAGTCCGTGGCTACACTGCAAAGGGTATGTCCATCGTAGATTCTCACCTCCTTCCTCGCCAACGTAGCTCTCTGTCCTGATCAGCCTGAGCACTCTGCTCCGAGATCAAACCGTTCCAGTCGAATGTCGGGAGTGTCTTCAGGTGACCAGCCCTCGCAACAGCCGCCACAGCGATATTATTGGGAATCTCGTTAAATTCATCGTCTTTTGTTGTGTCTCTCTCTCTTTTCTTTTGGCTCTGCTAGGTAACGTCTTTACTAATGTCATTGTCATTGTGGTGCTGATCAAACTGGTGCAGCTGCCATACCGCCCGTGTATTCTCTCGATTATTGTGGGTTCGGCAGATACACCTTCGACGATGGTGGAGGCTACGGAAGAGGCTGCCGCCGCCATTTGAGCGTGGCATGCAGCCTTCGTAAGTTATCCAAGCAACGGATGGTCCCACTTGGGTCCTTCGAGGCGACCTTCCACTCCCATCAGGGTCGTGAAGGCGAACGAAGACTCTCGCTTCGATATGAGAGTCCCTTCCCTAAATGATGCAGAGCCGGCGGCGTTGAGGAGGGCCAAGGCCTTGATAGAACCGTTCATGAAGGGACGTGTTTTTGGGCATTGGAAACAATTTGATTTTGTGTTGTATTAGGGTTCCCTTTACGTCTGTACATTACAGCGATTACTGATTGAAATCAGATAGTACAGTAACATAGAAAAGGCGATTGCGAAGCTATGGTGCTGTTCACCTAGTCACATCCACTTTTGAACAACGGTTATACACCTTCCAAATTTGGACAAAATGACTATTCCTTTGGCCAATCGCCTCCTTTTGATCAGGCTCCTAAAACCATCCTCTCGTATCGCGTGATTCGCAAGCGCTTGACTGGCGCTTAGGCGCTTTCTATATATGGATGTGTCAAGTTCGCTTGCGAACGCGATAGAGAGGCTGGCAATTCATATCGACCGAGATGCCCGAATTTCGTCGGAGTGTGAATTCATGATATAATGCTCGAAGGTAGTTTTCTTGTGACTGTGGTCTATGTAGTCTGCATTTTATTGTGAGATGTATTGTACTGCATGGAAAGAGAGTAGCTTGTAAGGTATGATGTCGTTGACGGGGGTCTCGCGCTCCGTACGAAGGTTGCGGGTTTGAAACTGAGGATATAGGGGGAATAGGGGGAAACAGCGAAATGTAGTGAGCCAGCTTTATGAGGTAACTGGCTGCTGCAACGGGGCACAATTAAGCAGTACTGAACTCGAATTTATCCTTGCATGGTTCTCAGGAGTAACATTACCATTATAATTGACAAATATGCAGGGGACTTCCTATCACCATCCCATGCCATCCATAGCCGTCCCTTCAAGTATGTGAAAGCCTTTCAGCTGTAAATTTATGTGCAAAGGTATATTCTTTGCTGTGCTCACTAATTAAGCAAGAACTAAAATCCATAGAGAGAGATATTGACCGACTACAAGCAAACCTCAGTTTAAATTCACACTCCGACGAAATTCGGGCATCTCGGTCGATATGAATTGCCAGCCTCTCTATCGCGTTCGCAAGCGAACTTGACACATCCATATATAGAAAGCGCCTAAGCGCCAGTCAAGCGCTTGCGAATCACGCGATACAAGAGGATGGTTTTAGGAGCCTGCGGAAAATAGTCAAAATTTTTTGGCGCCGGCTTCGCCAGCCAATTTTGCGCTTGTGCAAAACTAGGTGAACAGCACCAATGCCACCATAGACGGACTGGCGTGCCACGTGAACTGAATCTGGGACTCCGGCTGTAGTCGGCCGATGGAAATTTGTTGAGTCACAGAAACTAGCTGCTATAAGTTGGATTGCATTTCCAACTAGCAGCTGCCTGCACGACCCTCTCCCTCTCGTTCGTCGATCCAAAAGGGTCTCGTAGTTGCCCACTATGACTTTTGCAACAACAAAAATACGTGCGCCGTCCACCGTAACCCCTGTCGCCTTCGTGCGATGTCGGTCGACCACCGCCACGGGGGGAAGCTCAATGATTGAGGCCAAGTCTCGCGTCAGGGAGCATGCGCGACATATCAGTAGGTCGACTGTACAGAAAGCAGCACCGGCCCCAGCGGTGTAAGTCTCCGTTATCCCCCGGTCGCTGCAATTCTGACTCTTTATTCAAGGCGACCAACCCCAGCGCCAGGATTCCAGCAAATCCCGACCAGAAATAGCCTCACCACGCCCATGTCAGGACCAGGTCCTGTACCCGCAGCTCCCTTAGACCACACGTTCGTCGGTCTCTCAGGCGGACAAATATTCCACGAAATGATGCTTCGTCATGGTGTCAAGCACGTCTTCGGATATCCTGGCGGTGCTATCCTACCCGTCTTCGATGCCATATATAACTCCCCGTACTTTGAATTTGTCCTACCTCGGCACGAGCAAGGGGCAGGGCACATGGCGGAGGGATACGCCCGTATCTCTGGCAAGCCTGGCGTGGTCCTCGTTACGTCGGGTCCAGGTGCTACTAACGTAGTAACACCCATGCAAGACGCCCTGAGCGACGGAGTTCCTTTGGTCGTTTTTACTGGACAAGTGGCGACCTCCGCCATCGGCTCCGACGCCTTCCAGGAAGCAGATATGGTCGGTATCTCTCGTAGTTGCACCAAGTGGAACGTCATGGTCAAGGACATCTCTGAACTGCCACGAAGGATAAATGAAGCTTTCAAGATTGCTACCTCTGGCCGACCGGGCCCTGTCTTAGTGGATTTACCGAAGGATGTCACAGCTGGAATTTTGCGCACGCCTTTACCCTATAAGGCTACGACTCCTGGTTCGCACTTAGGATTGCCACAAAATCCATTGCAAATGATCGAGCTACCCACTGACGTCGCTCTAATTCGACAAGCCGCCGAACTGATTAATCAAGCCCAACGTCCCATCATCTACGCCGGCAACGGCGTCTTGTCATCTCCTGCGGGCCCAAAACTCCTCGCTCAGTTGGTCGAGAATGGTAATATTCCCGTGACAACCACTCTACAAGGACTCGGTGCCTTCGACGAGACCGATGATAGGAGCTTACATATGTTGGGCATGCACGGCAGCGCGTATGCGAACATTGCGATGCAGCAAGCAGATGTCATCATTGCATTAGGTGGCCGATTTGATGACCGTGTCACCGGGAAAGTTGACTCCTTCGCACCCGCTGCCAAGGCAGCCGCTCTTCAAGGTCGAGGTGGCATCATCCACTTTGAGATCCAACCGAAGAACGTAAACAAAGTTGTCGACGCGTCCATCCCCATTCTTGGTGATGTTGTAGCCAACCTGGCCACGTTGGTGCCCCTCATTAAGCACTCGCCTCGGAAGGAATGGTTTGACGACATCAACGAGTGGAAGAAGAAATATCCCTTTACCTATAAAAAGAGCGATCCGAAAGCTGGCGAACCTATGAAGCCGCAAGAAGTTATTGAAGAGCTAGATAGTCAACTAGCTTCGCAAAAAGAAAATGTCATTATCTCCACGGGTGTGGGCCAGCATCAAATGTGGGCTGCCCAGCACTTCCGATGGAGGCATCCGCAATCTTTGGTCACTTCTGGTGGTCTCGGGGTAGGTCAATTTACCAGCTGGTGCTCAGCACTCGGCTAAGTTACCGCTTGTAGACTATGGGCTTTGGCCTCCCAGCTGCCATCGGTGCCAAAGTTGCTGCGCCCAACAAAATAGTGGTCGACATCGACGGAGATGCTTCATTCAGCATGACTGCTATGGAACTGGCAACCGCTTCCCAGTTTGATATCGGTGTCAAGGTTCTTGTGCTAAACAACGAGTTCCAGGGAATGGTGCTTCAATGGCAAGGTTAGTCATTACGATAGTTATCATTATCTTTCGGCCATATTGATTTGCCATTCCAGACCTCTTCTATGATTCGAGATATTCGCATACTCGCATGACGAATCCGGACTTCATCATGCTGGCGAAGGCCATGGGTGTCCATGCCATCCGGTGTACCAACGCAGAAGAGCTCCCCTCTAAGATGAAGGAGTTCTTGGAGTATGATGGCTCGAGGCCGGTACTGATGGAATGCGTGGTAGAGAAGAACGAACATGTATTCCCCATGGTCCGTATCCGTTCCGTCCCCAAGCCTATGTCAGGAGTCCTTACGCGCGCGCACGCTCATCTAGGTTCCTGCTGGGAAAGCGCTCCATGAACAGATCCTTCATCCTCATCTCGTTGCATCGAAGCGATAAAAAAAACATCTCATGGATGGTTTGGCGCACCCACCATTCACAAATTTCACTAGCATCATCGTCATACTTATATTGCACCTGCACGTCATTTTCTTGGCATTTTGTATTAACGGCTCGTTATTGATTTCATAGTCGCCACGTTCTTACATTTTCACTCACTTGCGTATCGCATTGTTTACTCACTCTCAGCCTTTTTACTTAAGTACTCTTGAACCACAAGAAGCGTGTATATGTATCATGGGATTTGCGGGTATACCGTTAAATTTATTCTTCATGTATCTCTAGTGAAAATGTGTCCCACGGTCAACATACTCAGGCCATCGGGTATGACATGCTTGCTGATGCTCTTCAACCACCGACTGCTCTGTCGCAAGGCATCGCATTCGTTATCCCGAACATTGACGAGCACCGCAAAGGCTCATAGCTTTCATCCCCTCATCTCTGGTTTTGTTTCCGACCTTCAACGGCAGCAGCCATGTTTTGTCGTGTCGCCCAATCATATCAAGGTTTTGCACCACCCTTCGCGCTTCTACCAGACATTGCTGGTGAGCTCGCCCGGTTTTGACCATGGCTCGCATTGACGCGCAAATCCTCGCTAGTCAATGATCGAACGCGCACAAACCAGAATATTTCTGTCATCCTTGTATATTGGCTCAGGAGAATCGCACCTTGTGATGCATCCACCTCTACCATTTCAACATTCGGACTCATGACATCTTAATAGATTGAGGCACTGGAACATGCTCTGATACGGTCCCCTCGCCTCCAATTGCATCTCCAATTGGACCTCAATCGCTCAACGCGACCTGGTAAAACTTCAACGGCCCACCTACTGGTCCCACTGCTCCAGAGGTATCCTACGCGTGTTCATGTCGCCTTCTTTAGAAGTCCCAGTCTTCGTGGTCTCATGGCCAAAGCTGTCCCCCCTCGATTCAATGAAGGTTGGGGAACTTGGCATGCTAAGATTTACGGCATAGACGATGAGGTCATGGTCAGTGGGTGCGTAGCTTCTTGCGCTTGTAATCCTAGAGATTCCCTCTTATTTTGTCGCTCGGTCGTTTGATGAAGCGCGAATTTGAACAAGTCATATTTCACCGACCGCCAGGACCGCTATGTCCATTTCTCTGCAGAACCAGCACTAGCAGATTATTGCTTCTCCTTTCTCAAGACTGTCTCTACCTTCTCCTATCATTTGTCCCTGGGTCATCCAACGGGGTCAACCTCCCCAACTTGTGAAACCACCGGCTACTCTCTCCTTTGGCCAGATCCCCAAACGCACCCCCATTATACTCACTCAAAGGTCAATGCAGCGCTGGTTTCATTTCAAGCACACTATAAGAAGAGATGCGAAGCTTCAGCGACCTCTCATCCGAGCGTCCGCCCATCAGGCGATAAAGTCCTTTTGTTCCCTATCATCCAGGCGGGGCAGTTCGGCATTCGTGAAGAAGAATCTAGCCTGCATTTGCTATTCCAGCACTTGCAGTCCAACTCTCATCGCTCATCAAGGTCGGGTTCTCTGCGCCCTTTGATGGACTTAACAAGTGGATATTTTGGCCTTTATAAACCATATCAAGACCTTATCCTGTCCAACCCCGACCTGGACTGTCGAATAGTGTGTGCTAGCCCCAAGGTAACTCAGCCCCTACGTCATCCTTCCCGCGCCTTAGCTGTTAGCGTCGCCTTTCATCCGTTTATACATTTATCCTTTACTTTCAGGCAAATGGTTTTTACGGTTCGCATGGGATATCGGGGCGCATTCCCGAGGGCTATACATATCTAGAGCAGCGCTTCATGGGGGCGGTTTCCGCATCTGGACGGTCATGGTCCTTGGCCGCAGGCAGTGACACCAAACTCACTTACCCGCCGATTGGCAAGGGCGTACATCTGAGCGAATGGAGCAAGGATGGCTGGACATATCATGCTAAAGGTTGTGTCAACCACGTTGGATGGAGTTTGTTTTTCCTGACTTGTTACCTTCGAAGGCATATGGCTATCCCCTGCTTCCGGTCTGCCTCCCGTCTTGACCCTTTTCGGCTCCACCAATCTAAATTCTCGTTCTGCACGGCTCGACACAGAACTCTCATTCATCATGGCTCTTCCTTCCCCTTTGGAGAGTACCTCAATGTCGCATGTACCAGACGTTAACGCCGCTCCAACTGCACAAGCCACTGATGACTTGTCTGGGAGCAACCTTCGGATGGAGCTTTACGAGGAAATTACGGGGCTTTACCGATATGCTCAGGAATGGCAGGGGGGTAAAAGGACGGTGCGGCGGGGAACAAAAATGTTAGTCAACGTTGTCGGAGGGATGCTTTAATTTAATTTTGCTCTTTAATTCGTAATTCACCTCTCGCTCGCGTTTGCTGCCCAATTTTTTTGCTGTTGGCACATCGAGGAAGCAGATTCAGTAGTCGCTTGTGAGGGGCTTGATCATTCGGAGAAGAGCTAAACCCCTCACTGTGCGCTGTTGTTGCGGAATTCGAAGCTCTGGTCCTGACTGAAATGCCTGAACGCCAGCAATTTAATTCAGCCGAGCCCAGATTGATACCTCAAGAAGGATACCTGTGTCGACATCATTAGTTTAACTCAGTTATGGAGTACAGCATTCTGCTTGGGACTACGTACCCATGACTGGATGAGTCAAGGCTGAAGATGTCCAGCTCGAGAAAACGCCAGTATCGGTTGTTTAACTTGCTTACGACGTGTGAAATCTGGAGAAGGTACAGGAACATCAATACTTACTTTAAGCAACTGAAGGGCGGCCGGCACTAAATGATTAACCACAAGGTTGGTCTCAGTTGATTCGACACAGAAGGCAGAGCTATGTATGTGCCTTTCTTCCATTGTAAGCGTTCTACTCCGACTATAGTGTCCAGAGCAGGTGACTCACATTTGGTGGCATAAATACAGGTGGCCATGGGAGGGAGAAAAGAGAATCGAGCTTGCGGTTGGCATAAGATTGAAGACTGCATCAAGCAATTTCGTCGACTAGACGCCTTGGCACAAGGCGCTGAATGCACAGTAACTCGATTATCGGCTTTCGAGGCTGTGAATGGATAGAGGGAGCATTGGAGGACTAAAATAAAGTCGAAGTCTATTGGATTGCGGGGACAAGCTCTATAGCTAAACACATGTATCCTTCTGGGAGTCGATGATGAGAGTCACGGGTCCCTTGGTGTGCCAATGAGGTTGCCTGAATATGTTACAGAGAAGCAACATACTTCATTTGTCAATGAGACGTCCATCAGTGCGCCAAACCGGCCATCTTCAAACGAAATGTTAGAGGGAGTGGACGAGCACGAGCACGGATGAACCTTTAATTTTGTCGGGTCTATACATTTCACCTAGTTTTGCTAGCAGGGAGGCATAGAGTTCCTTGGATGGCTCGGTTGACTGCAAAGACATACAACATTAGCGTGTCACTGGGTTGTACCAGGAACTACTGACCATGGCTCTATGGAAGTCCGGCTTGTTACCTTTGGAAGAATCCGCAAAGAGGGTAAACTGTGATACACATAGGATGTCGCCGTCAATGTTAGTGACGTTGGACTTCCACATTTTTGACGCATCATCTTGGCTTTCAAACACTCGCAAGGTCAAACTGGAGCAACCAAGTTTAGGCGTAGTGAAATCGCTTAGTTTTCCGGGGAACCATGGCTCACATCTTCTTCGCAATCGTTTGGACATCCGTAGAAGTATCATCTACTCATGCGTTGAGGTCAAATTGGTCCGATGGAAGACAAGAATGTTCTCGGAAACCTCTGCCAACTCCTACCAGGACCATCAAGCCACGGGATATACTGGATATAACTTCATTGTTGACTAGACCGCGAGTCAGTAAGCTAGCATGGTTGATTGTAAAGGAAGCATGGCGAGGAACCTACCAGACACGGAGGCGGAGGTAACTCGTTGGATGACTGCACGCATTCTGGTACACAAGCGCCCAAAGACATGACCCTGTTTGACTTCCGACAGTTGGTCCTACCTGGTTCAACTCATTTACGGCCTTGTACCCAATCTTTATAACTCGGCACAAAAGCACATGGAGTCCGTCGTACTGGAAACCAGCATGGGTGATATACAGCTGGAACTGTATTGGAACCATGCACCCAAGGTCGCTCCCTTGACCTGTCTTTCTTGGGACCAGGAACATTCATTCTGGGTGTGGACAGACTTGTAAAAACTTTGCAGAGTTAGCCAGACGCGGCTACTATAACGGCGTCGTATTCCATCGCATCATCCCAGTGAGTATCTTGTGCTCGAGTAAACCTCACTGACATGCCATTCCACAACAGGACTTCATGATTCAAGGCGGAGACCCGACGGGTACTGGAAGAGGCGGCACCAGTATATACGGCCAAAAATTGTAAGCCAGATATATACGATTTTTCACTTGGCTCAACGAGCAGTTTCCGTAGCGAAGACGAAATACACTCCGATTTAAGATTCACCGGAGCAGGTATCCTTGCGATGGCCAATTCGGGCCCCAATAGCAATGGTCAGTCCCACAAGTACGACTTGCGCTGATGAATAACGCCATTTTGGCTTAGGCTCGCAATTCTTCGTCACTTTGGCTCCCACCCCATACTTGGACGGCAAGCACACCATATTTGGCCGTGTCAGCTCTGGGATGCGAGTTGTTCAACGGCTCGGTTCCGTGGCGGTTGATGCACAGGATAGGCGAGTACTGTTTTCTCTCTGATTCTGACGCAAAGGGAAATGTCATCGTCCTGTATAGGCCCCGAGAAGATGTTAAAATTCACAAAGGTCGCGTCGTCTGACGCTGTTAAGCTCAAGCGTAAACTCTTACGCGCGCTACACCAATTTTCGATGCTTTAGTCCAGAACCCTCTAGTTAATCATAATTCTCCCACATTTCCTGCCACCGAAGCAACTAAAGGCTCCGTTTGATTAGAAAGTTCAACACTGAAGGTAGTGTGCACGCTTATTCAGTTTCCATGTCTTATTTCTCATCGCGCGAAGTTGCTCGCGGAAGCGCAGCCTATTCCTGATCATGCGCTCAGTCAGATGAGACCCCAGCGGATTTCGCGGTGCGCTACCCTCGCTCACCCGTGTGAGATCGACCCTCGTCGGGAAATTTCAGGAGCAATAAGTGATTCCATATTGAGACGGATTGGTGCCTAAAATGCTGGTAACATTCAGGATCCAGTGCCCACTAGAATAATCCAGATCCGTGTATAATATTAAAACAGCAAATACAGTGTATGAAAACATTCCGGATGAGTAGTAGCGGGTAATCACAATAAGACCAGAGACGATATAGCCATAATCAATACAGCACCAATAGTCCGTAAAGCATTGTGGCGGGAGTAAAGGATACAGGTTAGCGTCGACGAGCACCGTATGTCCGTATTCTAGGACGAGTTGGGGTTTCGCTATTGTGTGGAAGTTCTGAAGGATTATCATCTGAACCGGGGCCTACCCTTCTCAACGGGCGAAGAGAATTCGGGCCCCCTACTGTGGGGCGAATGGCGGGTAATCTGGGCTGTGGTGGTGGTGGTGGTGGTGGTGTACTATCAGATGGTTGGCCCAGAGGCTCATCTTCATCCATGTCCGAACGATCGAGATCCTTGAGTCGATCTTGATGTCCTAGCAGCTTTGAATGGGCGCTACTTTCTACTTCAGAGGCAACGAAGTCTTGATCCATGGCATCTACATCAACGATGTCTGCGACATCGTCCAGGAAGTCTTTGGGAAATCGCGGGCCCATCTCGTCGTCTTCGTCCTCACTTAGCCAGTCTTCATCGTATATACCGCCGGGTGGCTCGCCAATCCAATCCTGGTCATCATCGTCGCCGAAGTCCCATACATCCAGCACGGTCGCATCACTGCGATTGCTGGCGGCGACACACCAACGACCTTCAAACACAACTTGCCACACCCCAGTGATCCCAGTAAGGAGGTCATGCTCCACGATTCCCTTACTGATGTCCCACATCTTCAGCGTCCCATCGGAACCACTCAGGACTTTGAATTCATCATGCTGGAAGCAAGTTATAGCGCCCGTGTGTGCAGCAAGTGTATGCTTCAGTTCTCCGGTGTCGGGATCCCAGATGCGAAGTGTGGAATCGGCAGCCGCTGAGACGAGGTAAGAAGGTGAGAGACCTAGGAGACCAACAAGGGAGGTATGCCCTATCAAGGTATGCTGGCATTGACCGTTGCGCAAATTCCAGATGCGAACCGTGCCGTCCATCGATCCTGAGCAGGCTTGATTACGACTTGGGTCAAGGACGACACTGTAAACTGCATGAAGCAAGGTCAGCGGAGTTGTCCAGAGGCGGGGATGTATAGACTCACCTTTCTGCGTGTGTCCCACTAAGACCCATTTACAAGCCCCAGTCATGATATCCCAGATGCGCACGGTGCAGTCATAACTGCCGGAAACAAGGGTGCGTCCTCTGGCGGCAAGGGCTCTCACCGCGTGGTCATGACCTTCGAGATGCAGCCTATGATACGGATTTTCTTCCGCGTCCTACAGACAATACTCAGCGAGGACCGAAGACGGGAGCTACAAACGAGACACACCTCAGAAGGATCTGTTTCAGATTCATCCGCACCGAATCCATGATACTCTGGTTCGTTTGGCCTAGGGAGCGTCCAGACACGTAAGGAATGGTCTCTGCTCCCAGTTACGATAAGGGGCCGTTTTGGCCACTTTGCGCGTGTTATGATTCCCGTATCGTGTTCGACCTCCACAATCTCAGGCTTAACAATGGCCAGACAACGTACGGTGCTAGTATGACCGCCGAAAACATGGGTGCATCGCCCGGAATTAAGGTCCCAAATACGAACAGTCCGGTCTGTAGAACCGCTAACAAGAACATCTTTGTTAGCGGCCAAAGCCCATACGCCACCCTCATGGCCATCAAGAGAGCCCATAAGCTCGCCGGTTGTTGGTGAGTAGACATGAATAGAGTGATCGTCAGAGGCAGATATTATCCGCCCATGGGAGAACAGCAGACATGTAACGACAGACGAGCCGTGAGCGGGAAATGAGAGGTGCTTAGGTAGCCGATTTCTATCTTTCCATCGTGTTTTCGTAAGGTATCGCGACTTGAAAAGGAGCTTGTAAGGATGTGGTAAAGGTAGTAACTCTCCGGGGATTTCGGGCGCAACTAATTCTCGAGTTCGACGTGCACATACAGCGTTCGCGAAGGCTTGCTCAGAATCACGGCCAAACCAAAGCTCAGCGTTCTCCAGAAGGCCACGCCACAGAATTGGGTCGGAGTCGATAATGGCCCGCCAGGCTTTGGAGACGCGTGAGGCACGGGCGAGGGTTGAAAAGGGCAGGTAATTGAGAATTTGGGAGACGAGTTCCGGAGGCAGAAGAGTAAGGAAGTCGCGTGCTAGGGTTGGGGTAAGTATGGAGTGTAGCGTCCGAAGGACGGGTAGAGGCGAATGGCGAAGGAGGGTGAGTAGAAAATGGGATTGGAGTGCGGGAGGAAGATTGGTGAAGTGCGCTAATAGGGAAGGCAGTGTGAGTAAGGTCGTTAAGGATAGATCGGGCTGGAAGGGGGCCTGAGGTTGGGGCGATGATGCGCCACTTGGAGGGGCCGATGGCCATATATTTTCTGGAGGAGGCGACCCATGAGGTGATGGCAATGGCGAGGGTGGCGCTGCCGCGTTAAGTGTAGATATTTGTGGCAAGCCAGACGCTCGGACCTTCTTCCGAGGAGGGGTAGGGACGCTTGTTTCGAGTTCAGAGGTAGTTTGTACCCCCTCCATCATATTGTCGGCTGCGTGTGATCGTTTCTTTCCATATCGCTCAACAGCTTCAGCGAGATCTACCACTTTTACATTGTCTTGTTCTTCATCATGCCTGAGCATACGCCACCCATTGCCCCCCACGGACTCATCTTCCTCTTGCATCTCATCATCTGCTTCCCCATCGCGGAAGGTAGCACGGGAACCACCAGGAAAGACTAGAGGGAACCGACGAAGTGATTTCGGCAGAGTTGCATTAAGTAGGGGATAATTCTTTGGATCCTTTGGTGATGAAGGTGGCGGCAGAGGTGGTAAGGTTATGGGCGCGTAGGTTGTGGTAGTAGTCGTGGTCGTTACCACTCTATGTGCCCCTGGGTTAGCAAGTTGCGCATCAAGTCGTTCGAGCAGCACAGTACCTCGTTGTGCACACAGATGGCTGCAGGACGAGCTGGGGTCGTTGATTGGGGCTCATGACGGTGGTCGTGAAGAATGAGTGATAGTCTGGTGGTCGAGCGAGGCTGCATTCCATCGGAGTTTGTAAGGTGTCCCGGCGGAGTTTGTGGATGGTCGATGCCGAGGCTTGCAACCACCGTGTCGTCCCCTCTGCCACGCACCAAGCTCCCGTAGTCTTACTCGAAGCCTCTTTCAGCACCAATCGCGTCGCCGAGCTACAACACCATCAGAATTGCCTCGCTTGTCGACAGATTTTTGTCGTATCGTATACACGAACATCCAACACCTTATGTTGCCGCACATTCTTCCCTCATTTCCCCTCTTCACCACCAGCTTGCTCACTTCTTAGACTCGGCCCTTCATACAAATTGAGTAGAGACGTCAGGGCCGATACCAAGGAATGACCCACCATTCCGTGGGCGATTACCGGTGTCTCGGATGCGCGTGTAGCCCTTTGACTTCGTGGGCTAACAAGGATGTTTGGACGCAAGTATCATTGTCGATTGTATTTAAGCACTTTTTTTGTCTTCCATGTTGATGAACGCTTTCGTTTTCCTGGGTATGTAATCGGACGGTCTTTTCTTCCCCGCATCCTTTGATAGTCTGTTATAGAGCCCAAGCCCATTCCAATGTTGAGACGTCATCCCCGGCCGCTTGATGGAATGCAGTTATACCTGAGCTTGATGCTTCGCCCAGGCACATGAGCTTTCGAAGGTGCTTCCACTGCGATGACTAACTTGTCAGGAGGAGGGTGGCTGCCCACACCATCTTCTATTAATACCAAGATATCCCTCTCCCGGGACATCCTTGTCGCAAATATTGATTGTCTGCATTTCCTCGAACCTAGCAACTCACTCCTTTATGTCAGATCTGGTATGTTAGTGAGTTTATGGCCCGGCTTCCTTCCGTGTTCATCTGAAGCTCATGTTCAGATCTACTTCTTAGTTGTAAGTTCGACCCATAGATGCCCGTCCTGACCGTATGTTTACCCATGTGTCAATTCCAGCAGGTCACCTCTCCCCCACTAATCTCAAACGAACCTGATATGCGCCTTTCCTAATACGGCGGTGAGCATCGCGAAGAGCGATCACGCGTCATCAACGTATCCTTGCGTCTGGATAATTCTGAGTATATGGTAAGTTAAAGTCAAGATACTCTTGGGGACCGATCACTGGACTCGACTTTGTTTTCCTCATGGATCATACAGTGGCACGTGCTCTTACTTCCTTCGGAGATCGGATTCTGCTGCCTTCATACCATTTTATTCCGGTCATCATGGTCTACTGCCTTACTCAAACATACCGCTCCCATCTTTTCCATTTTCCGCATCGCGTCTCGCTGTTGCCTACTATCCACACTCTAAGTGAGTCTCCATCAGATTCCTCACTGACGAGCTGACAGAAGTATGGTCCGCTGGCTGACTGTCATCTTCTTCCTGGATGTCATGGTCACCGATTGCTCTCGGACTCAGATGTGCTCCGAAACCACCCCGTTACCATTGACTTTCGGCAGAAGGATATATCACATCAGCGCGCGGGGATGCATCGCGCCTCTCATCTTTCTCTAAGGACATTAGCACCCACACACGACTTGATAATGTGTGATACTTTCACTGGGCTTCATGGCAATTGATACTGTGTCCGTGACGCAATAAAGGATTGATCAGGGGCGTGACTTCCTGAATGAATCATCGACGAACTGCTCGACGCTCACTCATCCTGATTTTAGAGTTGTTCATGATCCCGACGGCTAGTGGACGGCGCATCCTGAATCGTCATGGTCGCTCTGAATCTAAGCTTCGATAAATGGGTCGATTTCCCGGCGAATAGATCCCAAGCGGACTGGCCATCGCGACGATGACGAGACGGAGTGCGGCCGTCTCCCCCCTGAAACTTGGTCGACGCGACAAATGAAGCCGTTTCGAAGCGCCCTAGTCCTCATCTAATACTTTATCTACTGCCCGCCGACGACTCCACCGTTCCTTGTCATTGTCATTGCAATCCAATGCGCATCTTGCTTCTTTCCTGCTCTCTGTCGGGTTTCTTTCCGTCAAGCTAGCATGATGTCATACACCGTACCTACTCATTTCCAGATATACTCCTATGGACTGCTGAATCAGAAGTCAATGCATAGAAATAGCTCTGCCGTCAGGTGCCGCTGTCCTGCAAGTGGTTGACCTAAATCAAGGTGGACTTGTTGTTTCACATACCTGCTGCAAGTGGCGACTTGACTTCCTTGCCGTTCACACTTATCCGCAAACAGGGAGGCCTCCTCGCCCAAATTTGGTGCTCCATCACCTCTGTGTTTTCCGGCCTTCCAGCCGCCAGGAACAGGCCTCTGCCGCTCGTCTATAAAGTCAATGTTGACTGGTTGAAGAACACGATCCTGGGTGGAGCCTCGACGTATATACCCAGGCACTGGCCACTCTGATATACGGCTTCTATAATTCTAGGTGTAAGACCCCTCTGCCGTCAGGTACGAGTTCTTGCCGAGGGCTGGCTATTCAAACGGCGAGGTCGATGCCTACTAGATGTACAGGATTAGCTTCGCAACCATGCTTGGGCCTCCGTGGTGCGTCCATGTTCAAGCGAATCAATAATGATTCTGGGGTTGCTCTAGGCGTGGCTAGTCTTGGGTGTATGCGTAGCTTGAATAATACCTCAACCCTTCGCTGCACGTCCCTTTTCGGGAGTGCCAGACCGTCAACAATATCAAAGCCTTCGTACCATCACGACAATAGCAATGCCTGGTCAATATAGACAACGTGCTCTATCAGAACACTTGCTGTGCACATGGTGACCTTGTCGAGTGAGAAAAAGGTGCAACCGAGTCGCATGCTGTACTTCGACACACGTCTTTGGAACCAATCCGAAAACATAACGAAAGGGGCCCCCTCCTTATCATGTAGTAAGGATGGACATGCTTCCAACCTCTATTTGGCAGGGGGATGGTCACAGAAAATAGAAAGGCCACGGAACTCGAATGTCTTTCAAGCTATCAATGTCGACCTAAAATTAGACATATTAACGTCCTAGATTGAGACAGCTCGGGTGAAAGCGTCGCACTTCATGTAATGCTCATCGTCGTTAGTTGATGACGGGTTTTCTATCTAAGCCAGTTGTGAGGTTATGGTAGCTGAGTAGTTAATACATCGCCAGTCTCTCCAATCCCTTGCTGCAGATCTGTGAACGGCACGCAAGTGGGGACTTGGATGAATTCCATCCGGTTGGTAGCTTCACGCGAGAATGGCGTACAGAGCACGAGGAAGATTCCATAAGTCCATGAGAAGTCGAAGTATGGTTGCGTTAGCATCCACAGGCCAAGGGGAGTCTTGAAGTACAGCCGAGGAGCAAACGAGGAAGCTGTTCCTAATGATTGACCTGCTTGCAAACTGAAGAGACGTGTAGCTGGGATTTACTAACGCCACCGATATGATGCAAGTCAGAAAATTACGGGATGGGATTAATACGCTTAGAAACACCCTCGTTTATGTCAAAAAAAATCGCGTGGTCTTTACAGTGCTTGACAACATTATAGTCGTTTCGAAGGAGTTATCTCGAACGTGAGACTGATGCCATTGAACGGGGAGTGGATATGGGGGAGTCCGTCATAATGCACAGCACAAGAATCGGCGCGAGATAAGATATTTCACTCACGAAGGCGACGTTGCCAAAGTGGTCTGTCAGATCAACGGGCGCAATTGTGAAGCGACGTAACAGAGACGTGGTGCGTTCCGAGGAAAGTATCCAGGGGGATAGCATGCATGTGAACATTATCGCTAGCATCGAGAGGGACTACGAACTGTTTCGATGCTCGATGTCATGTGCTAATGTAGTATATGCCGCCAGACTGAGTCAGAATTGGGGTCGGTGAACCTACATTATTGCCAAAGACCAAAACAACAAATCAGGGGGACAGAAACTGAAAAAAAGCGTGCCAGTGCTGGTATTGCCCTAATCCCGCAGGAAATGAATAAACCTCCTCAGAATTTTGAAAAAACGAATGGAGGAATTCCATTCTCTTAGTCAGGAATTCCTTGCGAGAGGAAATAAGCTTTCCTTTAGAAAAGAATAGTATAAAGATAGCTTACCTCTGATGAAGACAAAAAGAGACAGGCTGTGTATAAGCCCATGTGGTCTGCGCTCGATAGAACCATCAAATCCAAACAAGTGTTTTCCGCTCTCAGGATATGGATGTCTGCGACATGAAACACAGGGAAGCACAGTGCGAACGACGCACGCCATTTTTGAGACGCAGTGTAGCCGTACATGGTCTGATGCTGCCGATCAGCTTACGTTGTGGAGTAGAGAACATCTGGTATTCATATCCGAGAGGATAAGAGGTAGACAGAACGCCTCGGACTCGCCAGTGGAATCAGAACTGCCTGATGCAAACATCTTCCTAAAGTGACCCCCAACATGGGACAACCAATGGGACGAGAGGAGTCTGTGAATGAGGGCAACATCAGCGAGCGCTGCGTCGGAAACCAGGATTCAAGCGACCGACGTTTCTGGCATGTCGGGAACACTGGTGGACGATAAGATAAGCGAGCCCCTGCCTCTGGGAGGCGAGTGCGCATGCAGCGGAGTTGTGACGACAAAGTGTAGTGTGGTGGGAGTGTCACCCAGGTGACAAATCCCGGCAGGGTAAGACCGACCGAGGCTTATTTCTGATTGATGCGGAGCGCTCGGCCTCGGTCACGTAAGGGAGAGGTGCCCCTGTCAATAACATCGTCATGGTCCACGGCGTCAGTAATGTGTGAAGGGTCATGAACATCACTACACACCGGCGGGGACTTGTGTTATAACTAACGTCAACGTCAAATGTCGTAACATGGACTGGCAGGTGCCAAACAACGGGGTTGGACAGGGTTGCGGATGTAGCCACAGAAGAAGGTATGTATTACAACATCTTCCTGTGACAAAGCCCTACTTCGTGAGTTTGTAGTTTCCCGGCCCACGGTAGGTAGGGCCAATCAAGGCTGGAAAGAAGTTTATCGTGCGAACCAGCACGGCCGCTGACTTTCAAAGCTACGTCCATCCTCATTGGAAGTTGACAGTGAGACCTGAGGTCGAGAGGCTCGAACGGTGGTTTTGAATGCAGAAAAATATGCGAAACCCTGCAGGCACTTGTAGCATAGTGCCAAGCGGTGAGCCTAAATCTAACCCTATACTATCCGTCACCACTGCCATTAGAGTTTCAGCGCGCCATGGAGGATAGCTAGGCGGACGCACGCAACACACCGCTGCACCATGAATAGCAATGCTACATGATCTTTGGCAATGGAACCATAATGCGTCGTTCCTACTCAACAGGTGAATCGGAAGTTGGGTCGACATCACGATAATGCCTGGCAGTGGACTGACTCCGCGACGCGCCGTGGAGCGCGAGTTAGAATATGATGAGCCTGTTGGAGAGCAGCCATAGAGCAGGCATCATACTGACTTCTTCTCCTGGAGGCCTGCCCATAGCAGCATCAGCGAACATTTGTTCCAGTGGCCCTACTCATCTCAAAGAAACGAACGGCTAAGCCGAGACGATCCAGCCTAGATGGCACAGCGCTTCGTCTGCGAGTTATCCAGCGTGTCGTAGTCTGACCCAGTGGAGTGGGGAGAGCAGACCCGACAGCAACAGGCGGCTAAACCTTCGAGAGGGGACGGGAATTCACAGGAACATCTCTCTGGATGGCACCGATGAGTGGACACAAAGAATGGATCTTGGCCGTACCTACGGAGATGCTTTCTTTAATTTGCAAAGGCTTTAGCCGATAATGGACTTGATATCAAGGCTATTTCGAAGCATATGTACTGAACGGTTCACACCACTTCGTCTGCATATGGGAATTTAGTATTCCCTCGGAGCCTTAACTAGCTGCGAAACAATGGTATATCATCAAAACGTTGACGGGTGATCATTAATCAGAGAGAACGATTCGTGTTTGTGTTCACAAGTGTGTGTGCGCGGGGGTATTAGATCTGACGCTTCTTTCATCGGATTTTGGAGGCAAAATGGTGGGGTCGATTCGCTGCGGACCGTTGCAGAGTAGCGATTGGATGGAAAGAGCTGAGCGTGGGTAAGCGGATCAGACTTGGATGTACTGGTGGTCGCTAGCTAAAGATGAAATGAGAATACGCGCTGTCGTCGAAGCATGCATGGAGATAATGACAGGACCAGATGGAACATCAAGTGAGGTCGTGCGGCTCGGACCATGGGATAGATATCGAAAATATGACATGTCTGCAGAGGCAAGCAGGACGGGAATCCGACGGATGCTTGTGCGATTTAACCTAAGCAATGCGGGCACGATAACGGCTACTGGATATAGGAATGCAGCGGCTATAAAATGAGTAAGGCACTCATTGGTGCTTGTATTTGGATCGTAGATAGGAGATCTTGATATAGCCGCAACAACAGCTGGAGGATAGTCCGGGGCAAAGTATTTTAGGGAGTAGAAAAAACCAATGTGTCGGTGTGGTGTCTTATGGGAATGAGAAACAGTGACTCGAGTGCAAGCAGTGGCAAGCGTCGTCATGATAGGAACCAAATTTGACGATGGGCCCCCAGTACCATGGGTCAAGAGCAGGTACGGACACGAGGCTTTGGGTTTTGTATCAATACTGGTGCGGAGTCAGTGCCTGATCGCTCGTCTATTGAGGATGTCGAGAAACTGCAGCTATGGGCAAGAATAGACGTTTGGAGAAATGCCGGGCGAGAGTTTGGGCAAAGAGAGCTGATTGGCCCAGGGCAGGAGCTGATTGAGTAAGCCAGATAACCACGTGAGGACGCTGAGAGAGGCTGGGCGTCTAGACGGCTCTCCTCCTCTGACCTCCTCCTCGACATCGACCGTTTCAGCCGTGAGGACCCCCCCATCATCGTGGATGACATCCAAACTGACGAGAACTGTTTCGTCAGGCTTTAGGAGCTAGATTTCTACTCTTAGATCTATTGGCCCACCCCCGAACTGGCTTCTGTGTGATACCGTGTAAACACACTCGCCCGAACGTGGAATTCAGTTTGGCATCCCAGGCCTTCTCTCTCCCATATTCCTGGCCAATCCCTACTTGGGTTCACATCCTCAATTTGTCCTATCGGGCGCCACGCGCTCAAACCCTCATCTTGCCCGAGTCTCTCACACGTGAGTTTCGCGTCGCACTTTTTAGCATCGCAATACGCTTTATGTCTCCCCTATAATACATTCAATAAGTACCCATCTTCTGTGAGCTTCGTTGTTTTGCTTTCTCTGCCTTTTCATTGGTAGTCACTATGCCGGCCTCCCCCTTTGGCTACTCCTCCTACTACCTCCCTCCCGCTCATCATCATTACCATTCGCTACCGTATCCTGACCAGATATCTATTCCTCATCATCAGGATCACTCCATGTCACCTCAAGAGCCTTCAATGTCTCATTCGATGCAGCCCCCTCCTTCCCCTTCTATCCCGATTGACCCCGCACTCGCTCTATATCCCCCTTATTACTCATACCAGCAGCAACCACATCTTCCTCACCATCTTTCCCTACCGCCGAATTACTCATCGCCATCGTCCAATGGATCGGACACCATTGGTACTCCACCTATTGAACATATGACATTCCCTTCGAACGGCAATGGCAAACGACCGGCGTCAACAGCACCTCACAACGACCATCGCAAGAAAGCGAGAAAGGAAGACGACTCCGATGCCGCTCGGAGTCCAACCATCGAGAAAGAAGAGCCCAAGGCTAAACCTACCAGGGGATCTCGGTCCGTAATTTTCACCCTCAATCAATCGTTATCCTAGTCTAAATTACTACAATCTAATCAGCGCATGCACCGTCTGTCGTCGTCTAAAGATGAAGTGTGTGGGTGCCGAGCAAGGCCCCCCTTGCAAGCGATGTCAGTCTGGTAACCACGAATGTATCTTTGAGGAATCAAACCGTGGCAAACGTTCGTCAAAGTAATATTTATCTTTTCTTCCTGTCTTGCGCCAGTGCTAAGTCCTTTTGGAAAGCAGAAAGCATGAACTTTTGACGCGATCAATAAGGAAGATGGAGAAGACACTGGACACTGTACTGCGATCAATAGGTAACCCAACCATAGCGTCGGGTATGATATCCCGCTCCCCTTCACCCAGCACACAGACGGTCACAACACAGGCACTGCTTGGGCGGACTCCTTCACCGCCCGCATCTCCGTTCTCTCATGGACATCCCGGATCTCCAAAACTCCACTCTCTACCTGACAACACTCTCAATCCCCTAGGCTTACTCGCCGAGGCCAGCTTGGCCAATCGAAGGGCTACTTCGACGAGCACGGCTGTCCTCTCTGCTCGGCCTTCTTCCAAGGACGGCCCTCAATCGCTTGGTGTTGCAAGCGCCAATTATTTCCGGCCTGGTGATTATCACACATCTCTTCCTGTGTCTGCTCACCCAATCGCTCTGCAGGACCAATGACGATCCTTCCACTTCGAAGGTTAATTATTGAGCGACAAGTTCAGCCCGACATGCTCAGCTTCACCTCTACAGAGGACGTTGTTGCCCTTTTTAACATGTGCGTGTGTCCGCCTTATTGAAGGTATTGATATTCATACTCTCCCTCAGATTCTTTGATAACATGAGCGTCCGTACATCCATTTTCGTTGTTGTCTGCATGTCTGACTATCATTTTACCGGCTCAGATGTTTGCGAATCTTCTCGACCGAAACTTCCATACGCCATCACTTGTATGCTCGAGGTCCCCTTTCCTGCTCACAACCAGTAAGTCACCCTATGACAGGATTGGTCTCGTTGTATTCAGTAGTTTTTCCCTTAGTCTGCGCTGTTGCTAGCAAGTTCTACACGGCCAAACCCGAGCTTCATCCTAAGTTGTCAGAACTTGCAAAGAAGTTGGCGTTTAGCTGTCCGGCCCGGGGCTACAAGTCGGTCGAAATCGTTCAAGCCTACTTGTTACTGGTCCTGTGGGGTTGCGGGGCTGTGGAACGTTACGAGCAAGATAGAACGTGGCTATTGCTTGGTATGGCCATAAGGTCGGTTAATAGACTCCCATCCCCCTTCAATCGTTTCTTAATAGTCGCTTCTGCTCCAATAGAATGGCGACTGACCTCAACTTGCACCGCAAGACCGCTGTCATAAGCCAGGACACGGAAGAAGGGAGAGCGCGTGACTTGGAAGTGCGCAACCGCGAAAGAACATGGTTGATGTGCTTCTGTTTGGACCGGAGTTTTAGCTCGCAGATGGGGAAGCCCCACACCATCAAGGAGGAGTAAGTGGTGGTCGCCATCGCAGACATGAATATTCCGCTCACATCGGAACCACTTAGCTGTATTATCAGGAATGTGAAGTCTTGGTGCCGCGCACCTAACTCGATACCGACGGACACTTCTCTTGCTGGATATGCTGTGAGTTCGGCATGCACATGCGCATGCACCCTAATAGACCATGTAACCTCACATAGGATCTCCAACGCATCCTTGCGCGGTGTCTAGACCTCTTGTACGCTGGAACCTCTACGGCTTCGGGGCTCCAGGTCGATATGGATTATTTACTTGTCATCAAGACAATGGAAGCTCAGCTTATTACCTGGAGGGAAGAATGGTCAGCCTTGCGACACGAAACTAACCCTCGTGAGTTTAGCCATTGATTAAGCAAGTACTTACCGCTGACGCGCTGAAAGGTCTTCCCCAACGTACGATTGATTATCGTAATCTCATCTCGCAATTCTACTACAACTACTCCATGCTCGTCCTCAACGCTTTTGGTCTTCAAAATGCGCTTGAGCGTAATCATGTCGACATGAGCCACTTCTTCGCTCGCTGTCATACCTCTGCCACGGCTTGCGCGACCTTGGTCCGTGATCGGTTAGGCCCTGGTGGCTTTACACAGCATGCACCTGATTCCCATTGTGTCTTGACATCTTACGCCGTTCTCACTCTGTTAAAGGTCTGGTTAACGTACTTGACGTCTAAGGGAATGTTTCTTATTGACGTCATCTTTGCAGCTTATTCGTCCTGAGTTCCGGGCATTTCTAGAGGACGAACAAAAGACGTTGAATTTGGTCAATGATGTCGCCAATGTTTTGGAGAACGTTGCCGTTAGCCCCACCGACAATCCTGCCCTTTATGGCGGTTTCCTGCGTGCCCTCATATCAGCACGGTTAGACCCCACCCAGAACGCCTCCACGGAAACCACTCAAGCTTCAACATCGCTCTCTGTTCCCATTCATACTGATGGGGAGAGACCCGGGTCGTCCCATCCCCCTGCCACAGCAAGTTTTGCTACCCATATCGGAGTCACGAACGGCGTTGGCCAGTCCTCCGTTACCTTCAGCTTGGATGACTTCCAGTTTGAAGGGGAAATGGGTCCTGTCGCAGACATTTCGACATTCCCGCCGACCATGGCGGCTACAGTCGAAGACAGTCTAAACGGGTTAACCATGGACAACTTCTTGTCCTCTGGTTTCTGGGATAGCGTCCTTGTACCTGGTATGTTCCTGATATGCTCTATGCCTTCGTCTTTTCCTCATCAATTGTGTAGGATACTCCAACACCATGGAAGCATTGAGCGGAGGCTTCGTGTATGGTGCTGGCGGTAGTGGGTTAATTACCCCCAGACTAGGCATAACGCCGATACAGTCTGGGGCCAATACCCCTTCACGTGGAAATCCACTGGGCGAGCTCACCCAAACCAATATCAACGCCGCTTTTAGGGCATCGATGCCTCCACCAGAGCACCCAAACACTCCTCCCAAAACCTAAGGCCTGAAGCCTCATAAACTTTCTCCTTGTTGCATTCTGTTATCGTCACATTGCTCTTGATTCATGTATTCTTAGTCTATATTGCTCCCCTGGGTTGAACAGTATCAGCCATTTATTTGCTATGGTAACGACCGTATATATAGCTATGTATTTCTTAGATTCTAGGTGGTTGAATAAAAGACAAACGGAACCTAGCGACGAAAAAAATGGCGGATCAACTATAAAACCATGCTCACCTTAAGCGGTCGCAACGAACGCGTCGGCATATTCACTCTTTCCTTTTCTTCGTTTTGAATCACTGTCTTTTCAAGGATGACTATGGCCAACTCCTCAATCCGACGTTTGGCACAATTCACGGCTCTGTCAGTTGCTTTCATAAAGGGTACGCATCTCCCGGGCAAATGAAATCATGTTGGATTTCATTTGTTTGGAATCGCATCTTTCGTGAGCTTAGTATTCTTTTTATCTGCCATCAAGTGACGGCGCAGGCGCAGACATCGCTATTTGTCCCGGGATTTGATCCCCAGCCAATTAGTGCAGATGTCGTAGGAGTTGACGGAGAGGGGCGTACAACGTGGGCATTGCAAGCGGGCCAAGCGACGAACGCAGCAGATATCGGCATCCCCCCGTCAGTCACAAGTAAGCCTTTCTGGTGACCCATTAGTCAAGTCAGTGAATCCTCCTTGGGACAGTCACTCTCGTCGAGGGCCCCTCGGACGCTGGTTATACCGTAGCGTTCACAGGAGATGGCGGCGCTCCCGTCACCGTTGCCTATGACTGCATCCTTAGTAGTAGTCAAGCAGTTTGTGCTGCCTTCGCTGGAGGCGAGAGCGGGACGGTCACGATGACTCGGGACCCATTCCTCGTGCAAGTCGGGACGACGGCTGCTTCTGCGACTCCGACCACGAATGCTGCGGCCACCACGTCTGGTGCCTCTAGTAGTAGGACAGACGCAAGGAGTGGTGGACCGTCTCAGACGATGAGTGGATCAGGTGCCCGAGCAACCAATGGGGGTGAGAAAACGAGAGGTTCGGTGACGGTATTGGGATTCGTAGCAGCTGCTGGTCTTCTGTACGCTATGTAAAGGAGTCGGAGTCTGTGATTTGTGCGACCTCGCTGCGACGCCTCTTGCCTCCTGCCGTCACCTCATGCTACTCGGAAATGCTAACTGGGCAGTCTCTGGCCCTTCACGAGCTCAAATCAGTGGTAGTCGAGTTCGTTCTGAGGGGTCGTGACGTTTGCTGCCTCGAGGTGAACACGTTTCTTTGATTTCCAGGACTGACGCTGATAATCTGGGTACCTTGACTCTAATGATAGGTTGAATCGGAGAGCCCAGCCTCGGCTTTTCTCTTGTTCGATTTCTTTTCTCACCTATAAAGTTCAAGGTCACTCTATCTGGTTCGTCTTTCTTTCCCTCGTCAGTTCGACCGCTTCCGTCTGACGTTCAAGCCCTTGCCCTTTGCGTAAACTTTCAGGGCGAGCAGTACGCATGACAGAGTACACCACTTCCTCTCAGGCCTACCGGGAATATATGAGTTCTCGCGAACGAACAGCCAGATGGGTCCATGCTCATTCGCCGACCAAAACTCACTTCACATCGCCTTCCACCACACCCTCTGTCATCGACGGCCTACTGCCCTCCTCGCCGCCCTCTGAGGCCAGCAGCTCGCATTCTCTACCGCCTCAGATGGTTTTGCGTTTTCCCGATGGAAGGCCCGATGTTCCGATTCCCCACCACTCAGAAGCTAGTTCCAGTAAACCTGTTTTCAGGTCCCATACACTCCCTCAAGCCCATGGCCATTCAAGAGCAGCCTCTCTTGGAGGAGCTCATCGGCCGCATCCCCTGAGCGAGCAGTCTCCTCCTAGCGGTCCGGAGGAAATACGCATCCTACCTTCTCGAACGGCCGACGCACCTCCGGCTTCATCGCAACAATCTAGATCTCGTTCACTTCCCAGAAGTGCATACTCTCATTCATCCCATCCTCCCGTCCAAGCACCATCTCCACAGACCTCGCATCGTGCTAAGCAACGCCTCCCTTTGGCACTACCTCCACCAGTACACACTCCGCCCGCACCCTCGCCCGTTCAACTCCCTGCCGCACCCCAAGGGCCGCAGGTAACATTTGATCCACATCAGCTCCCCCATTCGAACGCTTGGCATCCTTACGCGGGAAAAATTCCCCATGCGAAACGGCATCCGCCTAAACAACCCAGTCACCCCCCAGCAATAATCTACGCTCCTGGTCATCATTCAAAATCTCGTTACGCTCCGCCAGCCATCTATTCCTATCCGCCGCCTCGGGGTCCTGGTGGCGTCGTTTATAGTCATTCGATACCTCCACAGTTCGGCCACGCAGGATCGACACCATACCCATCTGCGATATCTCCATCGCATCTATCGTCAGTCCATGAAGATGAGCAACCAAGACGCAGTCAGAGTAGAGGTACAAGTCACGATCGATCTCGATCGGTGGCTTTGGCCGGCGATCCTCACAATCGGCCGGGTAGTCCTACATCATCCGCATCCTCCTACGTCTCCAACGATTCAGGAAGCACCTACTACGTGCTGCCCTCCGCCAGGCAGAAAGTGCATATAATCGTAAGTCTGTCAACCTATGTGTGATAGATTAGTATAATATTAATAACCATGCACAACGCCAGGCCCCTGACCCGTCGATTTTTACCGCGACCTCGACAACGAGGTCACCGTCATCACCTAAAAAACCATTTTTTCAAAGGCTATTCAACTTCAAAGAAAAGTTAACTTCCGAATCATCAAAGACTTCCTCCCGGGGTGGAAGGCGTCTCGTTCGCCGGCACTCCACCGGTGACTCTCCTCGAGGAAGAACGGCAACTCCTAGAGAACATGCATAACACCCCGTGGACAGATGGTCTACCGTTGTATCTCCGAAAAGCTATGTCTTGCGACATTGTTCACACTGAAGAAGACTGCCATCGCATCTTTCCCTGCTCCATTTTGCAGCAACCCCTCCACGCAGGATTTGTTAATCGACAAAGCCTAACAACTCGTCTTTCATTCATTTACGTAAATATGACCATGCATCAATTTTGGATTTCTTCAACTCCGATATCACATTTTCACTGTGCTACTGCTACATTTCAGTAACCTCCCTTCTCTTACTTGTTTTATTATAGTGATAGCTGTGGTACACCATGCACATGGGCTCTCAAGCTCCATCAAAATGACTTTTAGATCGGAAGTATTGATTCTCGCGTCGGCCTCTTTTACCCTGTGTTCGACTTGTTAGTCATCTTACTCTATACACTGCGTGCGTGGTGAGATTTTGACGTAGAAGGATAGTGTCCACATGTGGTTTATACTGAACATGTAGCCTTCTCGGGACTATAGAGTCCATTAGTTTTCCTGCCTTTCACTATTGCCAAATAAGTCTCAACTCTTGGGCCCAAGATGGCTACCACCGACCGGGCCCCACACCGCGCGTGGATGCGGAATGGACTCATGCAAAGCTTGATATAATTGTCCCACCTCGGGATTTAAGTGTGAAAACTATGTCTTCGACTCTTTTCCAATTGAACGCGCAACCATGTGTAACTAGCCTTTATCGCGAATTGTGACCATCTGCAAGGGAGTAGTTAATGTCCAGGTTATGAGTCAGCCCCTCTGGTAAAATGGGTGACACATTTGATTGACGGCATGAAGCATAGCTGAGACATGTACAGTGTGGGTTGGCATACACTAGCAAACTTCAGTCCACAGACTAAATAGTACGCTGCAATGCCCGTAGACCTCCAGGCCTCATAAAGGCTCGTCACATGAGCCGATGGGTATAACGGGCATTTCGAGGAGTAAGGGGTTCGAGAGGAGGAAGATCCGTGGTGGATGCGTGCCGTTTCGTCCGATGTCCAGATAGCATCATCGTGTCCTAAGATACGGTAACAGAGATGGGAGGATGCCTGAGTAAATAGGAATGATGAACCGTAGTGCGGGCCCACTGCCATCGCACAGGGCATGTGCATGAGGAGCAATCTAATACCCACTTATAACCGTTCGTGGAGGAAAGTGGCACCATACGGCTTGGAGCCCTCCTACTAAAGCCAAAGAAGACGAGAAAGGCTCAAGGCCGTGAAGATCTTACCGACCTTACGAGATGGTACCATGACGATAGACTCACATTTGGAACGAGGTAGATAAACTTCAAAAATGACTTTCGCAAGGATTGAAGGAAGAAAAATCATACACTGATGCACGCCGCTCATGAGACGAGCGTGTAGGCGGAAATTAAGGAACGCTAGCGCAAGAAATGTTGGTTTTCTCGGTAGCAGAGTGCGCCGAAGATGAAGCATTGGAAAGCTATACGCCGTAGACCTGAGAAGGACGTCATCAGCGAAGATGGACGGGTTTGATGAAGTATACGGCTGCAACTTCATGCGTCAATGAACGGTATTTCTGTGGACGATCAGATTGAGGGTCGATAACATGAAGGGAGGTGGAAAAGTACTTCGAATTCGCTTGGATAGCACTGCGCACATCACTCCCAGAAAACTGGAAACCTACGCCCCTTATGATCAGGGAATGCTAAGATGATACTTCTAGGAAGACAGATCCAACGCACCTCAGCTTGCTAATGTAGCAGTCATATGTTAAACGCAAACACGAAAGCTCGCCGACCAACAGCAGAATCTGTACGAGGACAAAGCGTGGTAGGACAACGCTCAGGAGTGACCACCATTTCCAAGAGCTTAGCAAGCAAGACCGAGGAAATACAAGAAACCACGGGAGTGATCCCTAATTGATAGAGGATCTCACAGCATAACGACATGAATATCAACATGGGCCAGAAACAAACGTATAAGTGTCATTTCTACGCACACATCAGAACATGTTTAGCACAGCAATATGGAAGATAGCGAGACATCATCCGAGCGGGTGGCATTCGCCAGCCCTAGTCTAGACCTGAATGCGATATGGAGCTGTGAGGGCCTTCAAGATAGAAAATCCTCATCCCCGCCAGGGGGGCACCGAGGAGGGACATCTCTAGTCTGTGCTCCGATCTGTGTGGCTGAGGCATGCGCTTGCGGCTCGCGTAGGACCCAGCCAGACGCGGTGATGACGGCACGAGACATCCGTGAGTGCCTCTGGTAGTCGACGAACATCACAGGCTGAGTGCACCGGGTCGGTGCTGTTAGATTCCACGACTACTCAGGGAATAGCAGCTTTGCGCCCCATCGCTCGTTTCAAGCCATCAGAAGACGGTGACGCCCGATTGCGTGCCGTTATACTGCGACTTCACATCGTCCATGTCGGCGGTGCCGTCCTGGCTCTTGTAGTCATATTGAGACAAACTGCCCGTGTCTGAAGCACCGGCAACCGACGAGAATGATGTGCGCCTACGGACTCGATCACTTTGGTTGTATGCTACATTGAGGCCCGAACCGGTAGAAGTGCCAGCCGCGCTGCCAACGACGCTCCCAATATCAGTGCTAGGCCCTGCGTCCTGGGAGATGATAGAGCTTGCGTAGCTACCATACGTGCTGCGCTTGGCACCGTTCGCACCGCGGGGAATATTAGGACTGATGTAACCTGTAGCAGCAAACATGGGAACACCAGAGGAGTAGGTGGCTTGAGAGCGAAGGGATTGCACATCCGATGGAATGTAACCGAGGGCATCATGGGTGCGGTAGAAGCTTGCGTCGAAGCGGCTCGGAGTGCCAGACCGACCATCTATAGAAAGCAAGTGAAGATAAAGTCAGACAGTTCCAATGGGCAGATGGCCCAAAATCGCAAGGAAGATCCGCACCGTCCATCACGCCAAGACTGGGAGTGGCAAGATAATCCCTGGCGTTTGTTTCATGACGACGGAATTGCTCCATTGATTTGGCTAGAGAGCGTCGTGGTTTACTGAATTGAATCATGCTTGGTTGAAGGTTATTTAAAGCTCCTTCCACTAAGCAGTTCTTTTCTTTGTAATGGGTCAGGAGGTAGTGCCAAAGCGGGTGCTATGAATCAACATCACTGTAAGAACTGAATGTTATGGCGGGTAGAAAACTGACCTTGCTCAACACCTTAGGATTACCCAGGATGACGACTCCATATTTGGCACGAGTGAGGGCCACATTCAATCTCCTAGGATCGTTCAAGAAGCCAATGCCTTGATGCTCGTTACTCCTCACGCAGCTGAGAATAATGTAATCCTTCTCTCGGCCCTGGAATGCATCAACACTAGCCACCTCAATCTCCTTGTAAAGATCCCTCTTCAAAGCTCCATTGAATTGCATATAGTTGACAATATAAGACCGTTGGCCTTCGTACGGGGTGACAACTCCAATTTGATTCGGGACGACGCCAGACTTGAAGAACTTGGTAACAATTTTCTCGACGTTAGAGGCCTCAGTCCTACCACAATCATGTCAAAGGGAGCATCGTCATGGAGAGGCGTAGATGGATATACCTATTCAGGAAGGAAGTACCGCTGCTGGAGATCTCTTCTTGACCAAGGTTTTGGTAGAAAAACATTGGGGTATCGGGCACAGGCCATGGGAAATCTACGTTTCTCCTCAAGCGTTCAGGCGCGGTCACACCATTTTGAAGCGTCCCCTCGTAGAACATGTTCGAAGGGAATTCTGATAGGCAAGGATGCATGCGGTACTGGACTTGAAGACGGATGGGACGGTTGCCAAGTAGGACAAGGCGTTCAAAAAGCGACTGAGTGAGACCTGCACGAGCGGCCTTCTTGTTCATGATGACGGGGCCAAGTTGCTGCACGAAAGGTCAGTCAGCAATAAAAGCAGTATGGATGCAAGCACAATAGTACCTGATGATCACCGACCAACACAACTTGCTTACATCCAAGTACCAACGGTATCATACATTCTTCGGAGAATATCAGAGAGGGTTGACGAAAAGGATTGATATAGTTTACCTGGTTCGGCCGCTTGGGTAGCCTCGTCAATCAAGACAGTCCGAAATTTCAACTTGCTCAGCCTAGGATCGCCAGAGCCAACACATGTGCAACAGATGACGTCGGCTTTACCCAAAATCTCCTTTTCGCAGATCCGAATCAGTGTCTTATATTTCCTTTCGTCACTGCTGCTCAACTCTCCTTGCTCATTCTTCAGTTGAATTAGCTTCTGTAACTCAACATGTGTCGTATTGTTCGCAACTTGTTGATGTAAAGTCAGGAAAGCGACGCTAGAGTCGAGAGCTTCACGGGACTTGGCAGTCAGACGAACGACTTTGAGGCCCGTAGCGTGGATCTTTTCGGTGAGTTGATCTACAGCCACATTTGATGGTGCGCATACAAGGACTTGTCCGGGGTTCATCTTTGCAAGGTGATATACAATCGAGGCGGAGGTGACAGTCTTTCCCGTGCCGGGCGGTCCTTGGATAAGACTGAGTGGTTTTTGGAGGACGCTCTTGACCGCATACATTTGAGAATGATTCAGCTCAGGAAGACCTGGTGCGGAGAAACGCTTTGGCATCTGCGTCCTTAGGGTCTGAGGTTCAACCTCATGTCCAAGCAGTTTGTGATACTGTGGTACAAAAGAGTGAGATATTCGAGTCCAGAAGCGCAAGCGATAGACTTACTATATACCCGCTGACACTTTTCTCATCCACGGCAAAGGTCTTCATGGCCAACTGCATGCGGTCGAAACTAGTGGATTTCCAGATGAAGTCTACAGCAAAATTGTGGGTGCACTCGGAAGGTACCCCTTCAGCACGGCGAAGTTCCAAACCAATTTCGTCGGAAATATCTGAGATGTGTTAGCTAGCCAATTGCGCGAGGAACAACGATTCGACTCACTGTTGGGTATCTTTAGAACGTGGCCCACACCTTCCCAAGGTTTATGCAATTCTCCGGAATATCTCAACCTCAGCTCATCGCCAACTGCCAGCCTCACCTCGCCACTCTCCAACTTCGGTAATACGAACCACGCGACACGTTTTTGATTCAAACCCAAGTCCCAACGGACTGTAACGTCAGTCTGAGTCTGACTCTCCTTCAGACGTTTATCATAATCGGCTTCAATTTTCACTAAGGGTCCAAATATGTTTTGATATTGGTATGCATCTTCGTAGCGAATCTCGATATGTTGCGGTTCATCGTCAACGCCTGGCTTATCTAAATCTTCCAAAGTAGCATTCGCATTGTCACGCCACAAGTCCTCGAGGCGGTTGATTTGTGCGAAGGAGATCTGACGAGAACGTAGCTGCTCGGTTTCACTGGGTGGCTTGACAAGCCACGAGAGGAACGACCTATCATCGATGAGAGGTGCCCAAAGCGAAGCATTCCACGAGATATCCTTAGAAATAGCTGCACAAGGTTGTCTATAAGGGATGGTAGTTAGAAACAAGAAGGTGGGGGTAGAGATGTGGTCATACCGGCAGAGTAGGACAACGACCGTGTCGCTCTTCGCAGGGATGAAGCCAAGCATAAACACGTTCTTGCTTCCACAGTTGTAACATTCTGGGATAGTCTCTCCAAGCGGGCTCTCGGCGTGTAGGATGACTTCCTTGTGCTTAGCGCGCACGAGATGATTTACGATGTGGGAAGCTGATGTGTTGCCCCGAGAGTTACAAAACCACTTTGAGCATATAAGGCACTTAACCACCGATGCAGGAGAGTGTATGCCACAGTAGCTAAGAACGACATAAGAAATAGATTCGCTCGCAAATGAACCCACACTCCCTACCTGCAAGCGTGTGGGGGTAGTTCAACGGCACCTTCTTCCTTCAGATCATCTAATACGGAGTCGAAATCTTCATCTAGACGAGACACGGTCTCCGACTTGTGCTGATTAGCGTGACCATTGGACCCTTCTGGCTCAGAAAGTGACAAGGTGGACAAGTCGACGGAGGAGTCATCCCGAGTGTTGGCTGTGTAGATGGACGAGGTATCGTCAACGATACCCATTGCACCGTACGAGGAGGCAGAGTCGTACTGAAAGTTGTCGAAAGACTCCATGTGATGGTAGAAGCAAGGCGAGTAACGTTCAATGAGCGATAGTAGCAAGGTTGTGTAGTCAATTTCCACTTCGGGGCCGACTTTGCTGACCAACCACCAGCTTTCCTTATTAATTGACTGAGCGCTTACGTTCGGGAAACCATGTCTCGCAGCAATGGACGACCAGAGCCAGAGGTCATCATGAATGTGTGTCTGCCATCGTATCGCCTTGTTGATGTAAGGCTGAACTGTCATACAAGTACGTCGATGGTTTCGCCTACTCCAAAGGGAAAATGGACGAGGCCTTCCTGCCGGGCGGAATATTGGAGAAAGCACCAGCAAAGCCCAAAGACCCGCATACCGCAATTGCCAAAAGAGAGGACGTTGATCTCATTGTTCGTGAACTTACCTTCGGATATGCTATGGTATATTAATATCACGGTTCTTCGTACTTCAGGTGCATGAGTTAGAGATTACTCGTGTGCAAGCTGAAAAGGTTCTCATAGCACACCATGGCGACGTATCCGAGGCCTTGAGGTCCTTGATTACACCTTGATGTTTGTGACGTTGCTTGTTGTGGCCGCGTTTGCAGTGGAATTGAGAATCTGTAAACCTGACTGATGCCCCGATGTTTTGAGTCAAATGTCACTACTGGCAGTACTAGTACTGGCCTGTATCCTGATATGGAAAGTCACCATATCTCTGTGACTCCCATTTTGCTGTCCCTTATAAACGAGTTCCATACATACCCCCAGTGAGCATGGTCCAACGCACAAAGGTCGAAGGTCTGTCATTCCCTCGAGTCTCGGTTGTTCAGCCGACGTCTTCGGCAAACAAAATAGGACCTTCGCAAGCTGAACAACTTCTTCGTGTAACGTCTGGAATCGCGGCGGAGCTCATAAAAGCTCACGATGCCAGCCAGAGCGTTTCGCTTAACGAAATACGATTGAGGATCAGTAAAAAGTATTCTTACAGTGGCGTTCCGAGGCTCGTCGATATCATCAGCGCAATTCCGGATGAGTACAAGCAGGCTCTCCTACCCAAGCTCAGAGCGAGGCCTATCCGGACTGCTAGTGGGGTGAGTACTCTCGTGGAGCCACTAGAAAGCATAAAATAACAATACAACGAAGATCGCGGTCGTTGCCGTCATGTGCAAGCCTCACCGATGTCCACACATCGCTATGACCGGAAATATCTGCGTGTGCGATCATAAGTTCCCTGACATTCCCGGTCGCTACCAACTTTTTTACGTATAGTTATTGTCCTGGAGGACCGGACTCGGATTTTGACTACAGCACTCAAAGTTACACTGGCTACGAACCAACTAGCATGCGCGCAATCCGCGCCCGCTATGACCCTTATGAGCAGACCAGAGGTCGAGTCGAGCAACTCAAGAGCTTGGGACATAGTGTGGACAAGGTATGCGTAGTCAACCGCTTGCCTCACCGTACCATATCAAATTATCAATCCCTGGCTCTAGGTAGAATTCATTATAATGGGCGGAACATTTATGAGCATGCCTGAAGACTATAGGGGAAAGTTTGTGGCTCAGCTGCACAATGCTCTGTCGGGTTTCACAGGAACCGATGTCGACGAGGCGGTTAGGTGAATATGACATCCTTCCTTCAACGTCTCGATCAGTGAATTTCCGATCCTTCTAGATATTCTGAACAGTCACGGTCAAAAGCTATAGGTATAACTATTGAAACACGACCGGATTACTGTCTACGACCCCATTTGAGGTTTGTTCCAGGGCTTATGTGTCATTTCTGCTCACCTGCGCCCGTCAGCCAGATGCTTCGTTATGGTTGCACGCGACTGGAGATAGGCGTCCAATCAGTCTACGAAGATGTGGCCCGGGATACTAATCGCGGACATACCGTCCGCGCAGTCTCTGAATCATTCCATCTTGCTAAGGATGCCGGTTTCAAAGTAGTGGCACACATGATGCCAGACCTCCCAAACGTGGGTCTCGAACGGGACTTGGAACAGTTCAAGGAGTACTTTGAGAATCCTGCTTTTCGCAGCGATGGACTGAAGATATATCCAACGCTAGTCATTCGCGGAACAGGTTTGTATGAACTCTGGAAGACAGGAAAATATAAGAATTACACTCCGAACGTGCTCGTGGATGTTGTCGCCAGAATTTTGGCTTTGGTACCTCCGTGGACGCGGGTGTATCGAGTGCAGAGGTACGAGAGTAGCCTTCATTCTCCGACGCCTCTTCTCATTTGGCCGTTAGAGACATTCCATTGCCGCTTGTAACCAGTGGTTGTGACAACTCTGGTAACCTGCGTGAGTTGGCCCTGAATCGCATGAAAGACTTTGGTGCCGAGTGTCGTGATGTTCGATTTCGTGAAGTTGGAGTGGGTGTCTTAACATTCGCCTTCTGAATGTGATTCAGCCTCTTATTTCGAACAGATTCACGAAATTCACCACAAAGTTGGGCCGGACTGTGTCGAATTGCTGAGAAGAGACTATGCAGCTAATGGAGGCTGGGAGACATTCCTCTCGTATGAAGACCCTGAGAAGGATATTCTCATCGGCCTGCTGAGGTTGAGGAAGTGCTCCGACGAAGGCACCTTTAGGCCAGAGCTTGTCAGGCAGGCTCTCGGTGGGTGTAGCATCGTCAGGGAACTACATGTCTATGGTACTGCAGTACCTGTACACGGACGAGATCCAACGAAATTCCAGCACCAAGGGTTTGGAACGTTGCTTATGGAGGAGGCCGAACGCATAGCACGCGAAGAACACGGAAGCGTAAAACTTGCAGTAATATCTGGTTCGTCTTTGGTTTGGTTTGTGTCGTCTTCAAACTGGCTGACGCGTCGACTAGGTGTTGGCACCAGAGACTACTATCGCAAACTTGGGTATGAACTAGACGGGCCATATATGAGCAAATCACTGTTGTAGTCACATCTTTTGTATTTAGCGCCCATAGTCCCTGTGAATTTCTGAACTGCCACTTCGCTTGGCAGGCGGCCAGAGCTTCCCTTGGAATTTCGTTCAGCCATGCCTCCAGGAAATGTGGTTGATCCCTGGCTCGCTGGCCGACGCTTTGGCATTGTCATCGACGCTGGTTCGTCTGGCTCTCGGCTTCAAATCTATAGTTGGAAAGATCCTCATATGGTCCTCTCTGAAAAGGGCCCCGAGGTTTCACAGCATTTGCCCAAAGTTGAGAAAGGGACACGGGAAGGAGATGGTTGGGTTACCCGAATACAACCTGGTACGCACGGTGCTCCCACTTGTTAGTGTAATGTCCCCTGAGGTGGCCACAGGACTGTCCTCATATGCGGACGACCCAGAGTCAGTTGTGTCCCACTTGGCGCCATTGTTGAGCCACGCTCAAGATATAATACCGCCGTCTTTGCATCATGAGACTCCGCTATTCCTTCTCGCGACTGCTGGAATGCGCCTTCTCACTCCTGAGCAACAAGCATCAGTGCTACTCCACACCTGTCACTTCTTTCGACATCATTCGCATTTTCGCATTGAACCCTCGTCGGATGCAGGACCGTGTGGTACGAGCGTACGTATCATCACCGGAGAGGAAGAAGGTTTATTCGGATGGATTGCTGTCAATTATCTCATGGATGGTTTTACTGGTGTGAACGCCGAAGCGACGACCTACGGATTCCTAGACATGGGCGGTGCATCAACACAGATCGCTTTCGAGCCTCGCAAGGCGCATCAGGGAGACACGAAGAATCTTATTGACGTCCGACTACGCTTGTTAGGCGGTGAAGAAATTCACCATCGAGTCTTCGTTACTACTTGGTTAGGATATGGCACGAACCAGGCAAGGGAACGATACGTTGGCAAAGCCATTAGCGACTACGAGATCAACCACAATACGTCGAAAAGTGATACTATCCCCGACCCTTGCTTGCCGAAGAACCTAGAGCTTATAGAGCGCCCCGTCCACGTAGGGTCCTCCACTCCCCACACGAGGAAGCTGCACAAACTGATTGGCACTGGGTCCTTCGAACAATGCATGAAGCAAACTTCATCCCTTCTCAACAAGCATGCCCCTTGTCCTGATGCCCCTTGCCTCATGAATGGCATTCATGTCCCTCCAATTGACTTCTCGGTATCGCAATTCATTGGTATATCAGAGTACTGGTATTCCTCAGAACATGTATTCGGTCTCGGTGGACCTTACGACTTCGTACAGTATGAACGCGCTGCATCAAATTTCTGCTCACGGGACTGGCCAGGAATAGTCAAGGAACATGAACATTCTCGAGCTCGGCAACGTCTAGGTGGAGATGGCGAGGTGCTCCAGGAGGACGGCCAGGTAATTAGTGTGGGGAAATGGGGTCCCGAAGTTGAGCTATCTCGGTTAGAAATGCAATGCTTCAAAGCTGCGTGGATAGCCAATATCCTTCACGAAGGCATAGGCCTACCTCGCCTCGTCGATCCTGGAGGCAATGATACCACCCATGGCGAAAAGGTTGCAGCTGAAGCGGAACGAAAAGGACTAGGACGAGATCGCCCAACTTTCCAGTCGGCTGACTCTATCAGCGATATAGCCATTAGCTGGACACTGGGTAAAATGGTGCTTGAAGCCAGCAAAGAGGTTCCTCCCTTGAAGAGCGCAAAACCTCTGGTAGACCCTGTTGATGACATCCCAAACCTCGATGAATCCCCCATCAAGCCAATACGTCCTCCTTTTTGGCGCTTTGAGGCACTCGAAGATACCCTGTCACAGCACCTCCCGGAATCCCTTCATCGCTCATCATTGGGTTTCTCCCCGCTTCTTTTCGTTGTCTATATGACGTTTGTCGTCATCATCGTCTTGGTATCACATCGCCTTCGTCGTCGAATGCGTATACCCTGCCTCCAGTTGTTGCGGAGGATCTCAAGAGCAGACACCAATGCCTATTCCATGGAAGAAGGAAAATCGATCATCATTCTGAATGACCAACTACCATCCCGTACCACACCACCCAAGACTTTCAAGTGGCTATATCCTTTGCGGCGCGTTGTGCCGGCCCCCTTCTTGCAATCTCGTTCTCCGCATTCAGCGCCCCCTCGTCCTTTCCCTACTAGCTCGCAATCTGTTCCAGATGACCTTTTCCATATTGTCACCACCGGAGTAGAAACCCCTTCTAGCCCTCGCACGTCCATCTCTCGGTCTTGCTCGCCCTCTCCCCTTTCAGGCAAACTCGAAGAGTCTCAGAGTTTATATAACTTGAGCTTGATGTCAAATGGCGTATCATCACGGTCAAGAAACACATCACAGATGAACCTATCATCACTAGTCCCCAGACAGGCGTCATTGGCGTCGAGCAGACTGAATGGGATTCACCACCCGGCAGGTTCCTCATATCAGGGCGAGTGAATCAGAGGAGATGCAATGTACGTTCCGTAACGGCCGAGAAGACATAACTTTCTACGACCACAATACAATGGGTGAAAATGGGGCTAGGTACATAATGTGGATCAAGGTAATTTCCTTAATCCTGGTCTTGTCCTTGTTCCGCCCGTTATGGGTTTGGCCTGCTTAGTGGGTTTCTTACCCTTGTCCAACCATCGTTCTTGCCGTTCCCTCAAGCGCATAACGTCGAATACCCAATCGTGTTCTCTGCGCTTTTCTTCGCCTTTCTTATGCAAGGCCTCTTCTTCGTCATACGACTGCAAGGCTCCTGCAGTTCGCTCTCCAGATCGCCAGAGGAGGATTTGGATGATGG
The DNA here is from genome assembly GCA_032158425.1 of Pleurotus giganteus. NCBI lineage: Eukaryota > Fungi > Basidiomycota > Agaricomycetes > Agaricales > Pleurotaceae > Pleurotus > Pleurotus giganteus. Next base: position 1,768,513 of record JAPEHR010000001.1, on the reverse strand, counting down.
CTTCAGGTAAAAGCACATTTAGGCAATACTAGAGATTAGATGTATCGTAACACCATCAACAGATTTATTGGATAGGAATATACGATGGGGACATACATCGATCCTTTCAACGCGAGACAGTGCTTCGTACTCCGCACAACCGCGCTGGCGGGGTCTGGGTGTGGCTTGGACAAACTCATTGGCATTCGGCTCAGAGGAGGGCATGGTAGGTGCTGTGCTAGCTTTCGAAGACGGGGATTCACTGAAAATCGCAGAAACATTTGTTGGCGTAGACGATGGACTTCGAGCTACATGCTGAAACCACTCCTGTATCACATTCATGAAATCGGGTAACCATGATCACAGGATACGTACATTACTAGTCTCAGCGATTGTGGCATCTGGTTCCTGGTCAGTCGCAGAAGGCTCACGGCCCAGTAGCGACCTTGGCACCGGTGAAGTTAGTTGTTCATCTTGCAATCTGACACCGAATCTTTCGTCTCCCAAACACCACTCCATTAAGTGGTATTGCAACTCTTGAACATCCTTTGGGTTCATATCACCACGCAGAGATGCAGTCTTCGTGATTTCTTGCCTAGCCGAGCCACCTGCAATGAACGCGACATGCAGAGACAGGGCTGGAGGGAATGAACGGGTCAGAATAGCTTGGAGTATGAACTTAGTATAGACAAATTGCTCGTGAATGGATAGGGACGAAAAGGATTCTGGCGAAGGGGGTGGGCTCAGTACATCAGGGCTGGGCGGCCGGTGGCCAGGGCGGTGGATTTGTACAGCCTCCAACTCCTCATCGGCTTGTACTTCTTGGAATTCACTAACAAACTCGCCAAGCTGCGATTCGGCGCCATGGAAGAAAAATCAATATCAATGCACCAAGAGAGGGAGCTGGCATACCTCGCATGTGACAAAGCCCTCCTCTTCACAGACGTAGAACTTGCTACGCGTGAGCACTTTCTCCTTGCCATCAAGGAAAATTACTTTGTATCTCCCTTGCTTTTGGCTGCGTTTAGTGGGAGGGATGTATGCAAGAAGTTTGGCAGGCCAATAGACGTGGCGGTCGTAAGCCAATACGGGCTCGCCTGGAATGGTTAAACCAGGGTCTACTTCTGGGGGAACCCACGGTGCATCGTCTTCAATGTCAGCTAAGGAGCTCCTGTCACTCGGTAGTGTCTATGAGGAACGGAGGGAAATACCTTCGCTGAGAGAGAAGGATTCCTGTGTGGCAACGGAGGACACATAACCTGTGCGGCTGAAGGCAATGGAAACGTCTGGTAGGTCTTCGTCGTCGTCGTCGAAGTTCCGTAGTAGAAGAGCCTGACGGTGTGGCCCCTCCATAGCCTCCACGTCTTGTTTCCGAATCTTCCTCAGGCTCCTCTGGGGAAGAGGTTTTGCAGGAGCACACGAAGGTCGAGAGTGGACGAAGGCATCGCGTGACGGACCTGCCACCACTTCACTATCGGAGGAGTCAGAGTGTGAACGTGGCCGTTTCCTGGACTGGGTCGTTGTTCTCTGCTTGGATAGCGGGAGTGGCGTTGCAAGTGATTCCAAGGAGCGGGTCCTCCCATCTAACCTCCCCCTGGGAGCAATCTTCCGTATGCTCCGTGTAGAGGCGTGCTGTTTACCTTTGGATGAGGAGGGAGTCTTGGCAGGAGGAGCGACATAAGCCTCTTCATTCTCAGAGTCTGAGCTGTCGAGCTGCTGGGCTATACTGGCTGAAGCAGCCGTCGCAGCGCGTCGAGGTGGCAAAAACATATGGAACGAGCGTGTTGGTGTGAGAAGGGGCAAGACAAAGGTAGTGACGACTGTCACGCTGAGACATCCTGGTCTCATGACCGTGTTTGTAGCATGTACATCAGAATCACTGAGGTAAACCATAACACCGGTAATATTAAGATTTGGCAAAATATAAGCTATGGAATGAAGCCCTTTCATCATCGATCCGACCAGTTGTCGTCCTCCTCGGTAGGGATGAAGTAGCCATCGTAATTATGGCGAGATGACAACATACCCCTCAGTTGATCAATTAATGGTGGAGCAGGGACATTGCCGCCAAGTGCAGCCTGATCAACCATCGTGTTTGACTGCTTCAGTCTTTCCGATGTTACTGAATCTCTGGGAAGATGGCTTTGGAAGGCGACGCTTAAGGGAACACCCTCCTTCTTCGCTTGGACGCCTCCCAGAACGTAGAGTCTTGATCCCGGATCGTAAGGGTTCTCCCTGCGGAAGTCTCTCGCTCGGCCTCCGGCGTTGGTTTCCGACACATCACCTTCAACGATCACTTCAACAGAAACATTGGCGCCCTTCAGACCCTCGGGAGAAAATCCAACAACTTTTGGAGCGATATTCAGAACGGGGTTGTTGATGATACGCATACGGGCCTCGTGATCGAATCTCTCCATCTCAGGATGTGATGAACGAGCGACTTCCTCGAGAGGATCGTCCTGATCGATGGAGATATCGGCACTGGGTGCGAAGTCAGATGTCTTGGAAAGGTTCACCCCTTCTTCACTGTTGACGTCGAGTAATGGTCGCTTTCCAAGAGCGTTGCGCTCTCGCAAAATCGCCGTCGTGCCTGCAAAGCTGGCGAAGAAGACCTTGTCTTTCGCGTTGATATCACCGCTTCTGTAGATTGTCCCCGGTGCCCATGTGGGAGTCAGAAGTGCATCGCTGCCTTGAGCTTTGCGTCTGTCTACCCAGTGTTCCTGAAGCACAAGGCCGGGCTGAGCAGACGTGGTGAAGAAGGTAGTGAGTCCGGAGGGATGAGAGTACAGGAGCGCTCCGGCTGGATGTGGCTTCTGTTCAATGAGGCGGGACGACGTCAACCTTGAGCTCGGATCGGCGTCGGAGGGTGAGGTACCGAAGAGTTCGTGTGTATGTTGTTGCAAGAAAATCCGGTGATACTCTGCGACTGTGTTTTGAGAGACTTCGTACAAGCTTTTGCCTTGCAACTCAGGAATCGTGGCAAGATATTCCTTGAATTTAGGTCGCAGTTCTCTACATTTGTCCAGGAACCTCTTGAACTGGATTGGACTCATGCCTTCGAGGTTGGGTGCCAGTTGAGCGTCATCGGCATGAGCAACTCTTGTCCTTGGTTTGTTCATATAGCTCTTGTTATCGAGCAGAGAGGCAGGTTGGGTTGATCCTAACAGGCTGCCTCTGACCGGACGCCTCGAGGTGGGTTGGGCGTTCGTGACCGTTTCTCCATCGTGGAATTCCGTATCAAGTCTCCACTCAGTCACTTCGGGCCCAAGAGTCCTCTCCCACCCTTTTTCCCCTCCGGCGCGCGCCTTGGCCAAGGTTCCGAGTTCTTCCCAACGTCTAATGAAACGCGCCTGGTTTTCACCGTGGTTCCATTCAGTCTGTTGCGCGCGCGAGTCAACTGCCTTGACGGTTATGAAAGCATTCTTTCTTCGGAGAGGAAGAGGTCGCTTCAGGCCGTAATCTCCACGATGAGCGGATGAAGGGGGCGCAGCGTAAACCTGCTTGATGGACGGGTCGTAGGAAGCAAATTTTGACTTGTGGAGAAGGGTCGCAAAAGTTGAAGGCGCAGGACTCGGCGCCGGTAATGTTGCTAGTAAAGCTTTTGAGGTCGAGGAAGACGCTACGGTGGCGAGCACCATTGCTGGGATCGGAACGGGGGAGAACAAGGTGGGCAACTTGGGCTCGCTTGGTAATCCATCTCCGATTCGGCTACAGCCGGGCCTCGTAAAATCTCGCGCAGAATGCTTTTGCTTCTCAAATCAAACCTACTCGACGGCAAATTACTGTCCTTCCCATTGCGCTCAGGCGTTGCTCTGAAGGGATGGACGGTCCAGACAAGCGTCGTAGATCGATCAGGCAATGCTCAAAAACAATCTACGCTGATTGTTTCTCCCGCTGGTTGAGGGACTAGGACGCTGGATCACCTGGAGTGTTGCACACGCTTTTTGTAAAACGTTATGGTAGCTTTGTGTATCCTGGCCATGGCCCATCGTCTGTCCAAGTGAGTCTTGGCCTATCTTTGTTTCTTCCTGTCAATGAAGACAACCCTGGTAAAAGCACACACCCCGTTCCCTTCGTCTTTGAAGGGGATCCTGTCACCTTCGTTGATAGGCCTATGTAACTCCACTGGAGTCTGATAGGGTGGGTGCGGATGTAGAGATAAAGGCGAGCCTGAGGCGACATGTCTTGCACTTTCCCCTGGAATTTCTGGCGTATCCTAGTCTGCTTCTGATTACTAAACGGGCCCTTTTGCAGGTATATTGTCTGCACGTTCTTTCGGTTTGCTGAGCTCTGGTGCTGTGTACGGATTGTGGATATAGTATTTACCAACTAGAGAGTAATCAATGTCATATTCTACCTGGTGGTTGCGAACAACGGCGCCCCGTTGAGGCTCAATCCAGTCCACGTGCGAAAATCGAATAGACGCCAGCCAATCGCGCCATGCGTAAGCTGATCAAAACTAGTGCCAAGTCCTCTGTCACGGTTCTGTTGGAACCGAGCCCCCCCTTCGTTCGTCCTACCCTTCGTCGTCTCTCCCATTCTCCTCCCTTCTCTGTTCATCGTCTCCGACGCTCCCCGGAGCCAACCTGAGACGCGCCCTGCACCGCCCACCGTTGTCGCAAGGTGTTTCCGGGTATGTCTGTTCGGAATTTATCACGTTTCGCAATTTTTGCTCATCTTTGCCCTGTGCCATTTCTAGTCCACTACCGCCATCATGTATCATCGCTCATATCCCGCAGGCCGCCATAGCTCGTCGTCGATGAGCGTGCCGACGACCAGCAGCAGAAGCCTTACGCCTTCACCAAGACCAACGCCTCTTTTGCCCCCTGTTCAGCCTCCTACTGGTTCCTATTCTTCGTCGCTGAAAGGCATGACGACCCCAAGTCCAGCTGGTCTGCCTGAATCGAGTAGTGGCCCAACAGTTTGCGGCCTTCCTCTAAAATACGTCTCGTACGTTGGCAATCCCATTTTACCCAAACTTTTCTGACTGTATCCAACTATCCTCTTCGCCGCTCGCAGTTTGGTGACACTCGCTGTACAAAATGCTGCCTTGTCAATTGTCATGCATTACTCACGCGTTTCGACTCCCCCGTCGCGTTCTTACTCGCCTGCCGCCGCCGTCTTGCTTAATGAAGTTTTAAAAGGTTCAATCTCCTTCATAATAGCCCTTTCCCGCGTATACTCTAGCACTTCCTCGTATTCCCCCACCCCTGCTTCCTTTGGGTCACCCAACCCTTCATGGCAGCAATCCTCCTTACCTTTCTCCCAGTACCTCCATCCCCTCTTCCACGTTTGCAGCGAAATCTTCAGCCCGGACTGCTGGAAGCTTTCCATCCCAGCCATCTTATACGTGATTCAAAACTCGCTGCAATTTGTTGCGATCAGCAATCTTCCCGTCGCCACCTTCCAGGTCACTTACCAGATGAAAATACTCACCACCGCCGCTTTTTCCGTCGCACTTCTCCGCAAACGACTTGGCCCGACCAAGTGGTTCTCGCTCTTATTTTTAGCAATTGGCGTGGGCATCGTCCAACTACAAACAGCGTCAGGACCAACCAAGCCAGACCATGTGGGCAGTGCACATGATTCGGCTCCCTTACATATGCATATCATGAACCCTCTGAAGGGATTTGCAGCTGTCACAGCTGCTTGCTTCACTTCCGGACTTGCTGGTGTGTATTTTGAGATGGTTTTGAAAGGGTCTAAGGCCGACCTCTGGGTGCGCAACGTTCAACTGTCATTGTTCTCCCTTATCCCAGCACTCCTCCCCATCCTCTACTCTACCTACCACCACCGTCATGTTCCCGATTCCCCTCATGAACTCGGGAGGTCTTTCCTTCAGGAGCTCTTCAAACATTTTGGACCATGGGCCTGGGCGACCGTTTCGATTCAAGTATTCGGCGGTCTCATCACCGCAGTGGTCATCAAATACTCGGACAACATTCTCAAGGGCTTTGCTACATCCCTTTCGATTGTCCTTTCATTCCTCGCCTCTGTAGCCCTCTTCGACTTCAAGCTTACTCCAGGCTTCCTCGTTGGCTCCACTACCGTCCTTGTTGCCACGTGGATGTACAACCAACCCGCGGACGACTCCAAGTCGCTCGGTGCCAGTGCAGGCAGCTTGACAAAGGGCTTAACACGTGTCGTTTCAAGTGCAAGCCTTCGGGCTGGCAAAACACCTTCTGGATATCCTATGTCACCTCTAGACGCAAAAGAACCTATTTTAGGCGAGCTTCCTGGTATTTCGCGAAAGAGGAACTCTCCATTCGGTAGCCCGCGTGCTATGGCCAGTGCTCTTGGCTTAGGTCTGGGTATGACAGGGACTTCGAACGGAACTGGTAATGGACACCATGGAAGTGTGCACAATGGAGTACTGGGCAATGGGGGCACTGTCAATGGTTATAACGAGGAGTTGGGTGGTATGATGGATACGCCAAGATATATGGAGGCTCCGTATGGTTCGCCATACAACTCGAGGCCACCCTCAAGGGTGCCCTCCCCGTTGCCTCCAAGTCCTCTGGGTTCGGACTCCTGATCTCTCGCGATCAAGGTAGAGATATGAATCATTTAACGAGCCTTACATGCCTTGCTTGGACTTCCGCCAATCCTTGATCGCTTGCGTGTGCCTCCCGTTTGCCGAATGGATTGGGCGACGACCAGACCGCTTGATGTGGTACGCCATGCTACACGACGATTTCACCCACCCCTTGCCCATTTACCTTGAAGTATCTTTGATCTTCGCCGTTGATTATGTTTAAGGATTTTGCCCTGAAGAATACTCTATGACAATTGACGGTCTTCTCTCCTTCTGCCTTCCTTTTATCCATACGTTCACCTTCGTCAAGCAACTTCTCTATACCCTGCATGCACATTTTCGTACCGTCTTCACAACTAAAACGCTCCGCAAACTTATAGACAGATCATCTCGTGCACGAAACGTTCCCCCCTCGACGGCATCATATTTTATGTTCCTTTCTATCTGTCTATATCTTCTGAGACACTTTAACCCCACTCCATACCATGGTTCGCCCTCACCTACAATATTCATCACTTCCCCAACCAGTAATCTTTGGGCACTTTTTTTTTCAATCTGTTTAGGTTATTATCGGCTACACTTAAATTGCCACTGTCCCTTGCATGCAAGTTGAGTTCGCCAGTGAGGATCGTACATGGACTCCATATCCGTTGCATGAAAGCTCACGCGCTGACGGACGGACGGAACAGCTTTCATTGTCTGGATGTTGCGATTGAGAATGTCCCATCATCACACGATTTTCCCGAACTGTCTGAATTCGAGTTCTGCACACTCTTTTCTCTTGAGCGATAACGAACGTGGGGTTTCAGTCTTCGTGTCTTGGTCTGTCTTGGTGCCCTCGGCGTGCGAGCCTTCTAGGCCTGAGGACCCTTCCTCCCTCCATGGTCCTCACAGGCCGACCATACCTAAATTGGTTCCTGAATATCATAATCACTCAAGTTTTTTTCTTGCCGACTGTCTTTACTGGTCTCTCCCATCCGTTGCTAAAGCCCGCGTTTCACTGGTGAGTTACCTTTTAATTCATTCGAGCACAACGTAGCCAGTGACACCAACCTAGACGATACGTTCACTAGCTTTGCGCATTACCCGAGGCAAGCAAGTGACACGGTCTCCTGGTTTCACCTGGAGAAGCCATGACCACGGATCCAGTCCAGCCGCCTGAGAGCCCAGCTCAGCCCCTTGTCGTCCGAATCCCCCGTCCCTCCTCGTCTTCATCGGTAGACTCGCCGCTAAACTCTTCGCCAACAACGAGCATACTTGCTCTACCCAGGGCCAACTCTGCGTCTTCCTCTTCCTCCACATCATCTGCGACGTCTCCCAGTACTACTCTCAGTGTGAAGTTTGCCCCCCTCCCGGACCTCTCAAAGCGAAAGAAGAGGTATCACCACCCACTCGGCGTTGCCGCTCGGTCTGAAATTATGCGACGCCGCAAGGCTGCCATGGAGGGAACTGGCTATCTCTGTGGCGACGATAACGAACAGGACACTGGTTCCTCCTGCGCAGAAGTGCAGGCAGGCTATCATCGCCGCCACCCTCACGCTAGACGAACTGTCATGGGCGACGAAGAGGAAGTGCTTCTTGAAGACCCTCTGCTCACAATAGGGAGAATGGTGAAGGGCGCGAGCAAGTCGTTGTGGAGGAAGGTCTCGCATCGGAGAATTGAGAGACCTGTGAGCGAGGGTGAGAGTGATAGCGAGGGTGGTAGGGTTGGTGCTGACGGAGCCGGACAGGAGATGGATGAACCAATCACGGACGCTGGCGTCGCACCTGTTGTTGAGGTTGCGTGCACCATCGAGGGGGATGCAAGTCGTGCTGAGCTTGAGCAGAATGTCTCATAAAGCTACCAAGTCATGGAGCATACCAGACATTACCGGCCTCTTTACGATGACGAGGAACGATCCCCGCGACATAGAGACTTTCCTCCACCACACAGCTATGTTTGCGCGTCTGTCTTTGGACGACGCTCACCGATGCGACTATTTGACCTATCGTATACCTATCGTTTTTATGTTTTTCTTCTGTACTTTAGAGAATGTACTCTACTACAATAATCACTAGTTCAGGGGGATCACGTGCAAGGGCAGTACTGCCTCGAGCACTTGTGCGGCTGCACAGGTTCGCCTTTGGACTCTGACCACATCGATCCAGTCCTTTCTCCTCCCCTTCTCTTTCTCCTCCTCCTCCTCCCCTTTTCCTCTTCCACATCTCAGTTCCCCCTTTTCCAGGTGTTCAATACAAGCAACGAATGTCTTCTTGTATCACCACCCCCACAGCAACATCCACCGGAGTGTTCACTTCCACGTCCCAGACGGTGTCGCGCTCATCTGTCGTCACCGATGCACCAAACGTTACGCGTACAAATGTTGTTACTACATGCGTCCTGACTGCCTCCGCGTCGGGAACAGTTCCTGGTTCATGCTTGTCCAGCAGTGTGGTTACTTCAACTGTAGTGGTGCCAGGTAGGCTTCCATCCGTATACTTCCTTTGTCTCGGATCACTTACTACTGCTGGTAGGTGGTGAAGTTACGACAGAAGTCCCTGTCACCGTCGACGTCCCAATTACTGTTACATCCGTAACGACTCTGTTTGGGACCTCGTGCACGCCCATTAGTTCCAGCTCATCTTCGCCTCCACCTCCTCCGCCGACATCTACACCCCCGCCGCCACCACCACCACAGTCTTTCTCGGTTTCTACGCCTCCTCCTCAAACTTTCACTTCCCAATCTGCAACAACCTTACCTGACGGCATAGTCACGGTTACCTCCGTTGTCGTCGTTTCTTCCCCACCTCCAGTTTCTGTGACCGTAGCTACTACATTGCCTGCAGCGGGACAAACCCAGCAACCTAATAATAACAACCACTCCGACTCGGCGAATCTTGGTCCAATCATTGGAGGCGCCGTTGGAGGTTTCTTTGGACTGATAGGAATTGTAGCGGTAATATGGTTTATCTTGTAAGCTCGCGTTTCACCTCTGTCGCCATCGCTAATTCTTTGGCAACTCTTCTCTGTCCTTAGGAAAAGAAGGAGTCGATGGGACGACATCTTTGATAAGGAAGAAGAGCACGGAGAAACAAGGCATGACGGTCGGTTCTCCTTGGATGTCGACAATGAACCCAAACCCTATCAGTATGGCCTTGTCGGTCATGTCCCATCACCCTCCATACAGTCTCCTCCCAGTTCGCCTCCCCTTGGCCCTAGTACCATGAGTCATCACAGACGTCCTTCATCTTCGGGTATGCCTGCGCCGCTTAGCCTTTCCCCTTCTTTCACTACCTCGGGCCACTCGGCGCCCCATTCTGGAGCAAATTTGTCTAGGCCCTCCAGTGCAGGTTCCACACAACCTCTTTGGTCAGCAGGCCAGCAACAAGGACGGTCTACAAATGACTTCGGCACCCGCCCTCCGTCGATGCACTCACATAGCCATACTAGTAGCATCACTTCGCCTCCTACCTCATTCGCTAACTGGGGTAACAGCGCAAATATTACTGGCACTGGCACGTTTATGGGAGCAGCTGCTGTCGACGGGGCTGCTGTTGCTCTACCTGCCAATGATCCCATTGACCAACGCAGTGGCTCCCCCGCCAGTATGCAGGAACCTCCACTCAGACTTCAGCTGGCAAACGCACGGCCGCCTTCTGTGGCATCGTCTGTTTACTCTCCGGACAACGATCACCGTCGTGGTATATCTAACGATTCCAACCACATGACGGCCGGACCATTATCGCGTCCGTCTAGCAGCCGTGCCGCTGTCGTGGCCGAATTCGATCCTTACGCGCCTTCTTCGATAGATACGCCGTTGGTACAAGGACACCCCGGAGTTACGAGGACGAACACAAAAGGCATGGTGATCTTGGATCCTCCACAGAGGGAGGTCAGGGTTGCTCAGGATGGAGGAAGAGTTATGATAGCGTCAAGCAGCGCAAGTGGAAGTGGAAGTGGTTCGCCAGCTGGACCCAGCCAGGCTCAGCCGTCGACTTCTCAATCCCAAAAGGGCATCGTAGTATTGGATCCGCCTTCGAGGCCAGCTGAGGCTCTGGCATCCACCTCTCAATCGCCAGCCCAAGTTCCATCCAGTGCTCCGCCTGCGTATGAAGAATAAGCACTTCCCTCTCCTATTTCATATGATATCCTTCGTCGAGGGTACTTTGCAGCGTATCCTCACTTATTCTCAGTTGAATGACGACCTCAATAACGACCAAGTCAACATTAACCAGCATTACTATCTATACCTACATCTTAGCCATCCTGGCATTGCCATTTTTTCTTTGCTCACTTCTGGGACATGTATCTCAAAGTTACATTCCATTCCGGAGGACGGACTCGGGTTCCGTTGGTCTTGGTCGATTTATCAACAAGCCCCTCTTAGCGGGGTAAATTTATCAGGACGACGACAGTGCTTTGTGCACATGTTGCCATCTGGTTGTCAAATGTTCTCTAGATAATCGCGTCTTTACCAACTTTCACTCCGTGATTTATCCTGCCTTGTCGACATAAGCAAGCCCTCAGGCCTCAGGCCTCAGCGCTATCTATGAAATGCATACACTAGTCCATGAACTTGAGCTTCAAATCAGAACATAGCAAGCGAAGAAGATATTCAACCATAAATTACTATAAAAACAAATTCTCCAAGAACCCCCTCAGCATGCAAATCGAATCCTCCGTTTCTTGATAGGCGAGGGACTGCCAATCTCTAGTGTACTTGAATGGGAGGAATGCGGTTCCAAGCTGCCTCCTGGTTCGAAGGATGGATTCGTGGCCTCCAAGTCGATACATGAGAAGTTGAATAATGGGAAGCTGACGCTGGGTAAAGAGTGTGGCGGGGTATTGATAAATTTAGGGTGCTGGTTGATGAACCACTGGTGAGTCTCTGAACGGAAGGGATTCAGGCACAGTACCATGATAAAATACCGCATGCCCTGTTCTTCAATCATTTTTGGGATCTTGCTCGCTTGAGCTTGTAAAGCCGACCGTCGATTCACCATATATTCTTCTGCGGAGCCACGAATCACCAGTGTTTTGACTAGCAAGGCAATTAGCAGGAGTAGGACAGTGTATATCAGGATTTACCGTGCACAGGCTTGGTCTGTCCAATACGATGGACACGCTGCACACGTCAAGTTAATACAACGTGGCTCTGAAAACGTTCCCCTTCACCTTAATGGCCTGACTCTCAACATCAGCTTGCCATACAGGCTCGCAGAAGATTACACGAGATGCAGAAATGAGATTCCTAAGGCGAAGTTACGTTCTGTCATTCTGAGCGTACGAAGTACTTACAATCCACGAGCACCGTGTTTTAGCTCCATCAAGAAAACTCTGTACGTTTCAGAGGTTTCAAACGTGACGACTTGCTCTTCGCGAGTGCGAGCGCTCATATGGGTAGTAAATTGAACACAAGGAATCTGAAGGACATCCAAAGCATCTTTGACAAGTGCGAGACTAAGACCTGACTGGGAGAAAATCAAAAACTTCTCCGTCCGACCATACTGAAGGACCTGACGAAACATTGATAAGTGTGATGCATGGGCTAGGAACAACTTGCCTCATTTATGATATAGTTGAGCTTACTTGAAACTGAACACCCGATACGAGACTTGGAAATGGGGGATTGTTTAAGAAGCACTGAAGGAGCTGCATGTGGCGAAAGATGGCTGAAGATGCCGGTCTTCAGCGGTGGCTTGTTTTGTTCAGATTGATGCATTTCCTTCCCCACTTGCAATAGCCAGTCAATGGATGCAAGTGGCTTTGCAGCTAACACTTGCTTCAGTCGGATAAGGTGCAATGGGTGCATAAGCTTTGGCACTTCAGAGGTAGTAGCTGCCACATCATGGGGATGGATTCCAGTCCATGCATCGTATACTTCCGTCGGCATGTCCCTGACTTCGAAGGGCACTTCGGGGTGTTTCTGTAGGGCACGCCATACTGGATCAGCGGACGCATTTTTCCTGGTAAAGAATTCGGTGCGTCAGCCACCGAATTGCGTCAGCAATCCAAAATCATAGACTGAGGACGTACACATGAATGAGAGCCTCCTTGAGCATCAGTAAGTCTTCCTGTGCTGTACCTCGTTCCATGGCTCGTTCCACGTGAAGATCTGAAGTTGCCGTAAGTTCGTCGACATTGTAAAGATCGTCGGATGTTCCCCAGAACATGATTCTGATGCAAGATTAGGGAGACATTCGGTTGAGGGCAATGGTATACCAAACGTACTGTGACAAGTTGGTGACCGCAAGTTGTAGTGATTTTGCATTCTAACAGGGAGCTTAGTGATATCGCATACACGCCTCGAGTCCATACACACTCTAGGATGGAACAGATAGTCCTGTGGAGAGTGTAAACCAACAGAAATGAAAGATAGTCGAGGAAGACCAGTTACCTGATCTGTACGTTGTGAGTCAACGGCGTTAACCACGATGGTAGCTTGCATAGCATTGTAAGACTTCGCAGCAAGAGGTTCCAAATCGAGAAAGATAATATCAGCTCGCAAATGAGGAAGCGTGGTTTCCTGCTCAATATCGCTTATACTAGGAAAAGCTGTCATTGAAGGCTGCATGAACAGAGCTAACCACTTACCGATGCCGAACCATGCAAGAAGACATGAGCTGGGTGAGAACCTGAATTGCTCCAGGGCGAGGACCATCCGCATCCATGAGCGCTTCCACAACAGAAGTCTTGTAGAGGTTAGGGTTGGACAAAAACTGTGGCGTGCCGATGAAGTGAGCTAGCATGGCACCAAATTTCTGAAGATCCATGCGATCGGTGCTATTCCACACTCTCGGTGGTAAGGAGTCCGTCAGATCAGGACTGAATCGGTTACTCTCTACCCGCAAAGCAAGGTCGCTGTCCATGTTGTCTGGCTCTGCATGCACATCTTCGACGGAAGACGAGCCGAAACTAAGACCCAAGAGGTTGGTTGTCGGTGTCCCCGTAACAATCCATTTAGATTGAATGCTGAGGAGTTTTACGAATGGCGTTAAAAGCGTGTTCAAATTTGACGAGACGTGACCTTCGTCGATGACTAGTCGTTTCCAACGTATCTGTAGAAGAGGCGAAACAGGAGGATCTGGGCAAATGCAATCTGGTATTCGAGCTTGGCCGTTAGAATGCGGAGGACAACCGCAGGTATGGAAAGTATGCATCTTGTCAATATCCTTATACTTCTCCTCGGCGGTGAATCCTAGGAACGGTGTGAGCCGAAGAATGTCAGGGTTAGGTCGATCATACTTTCGTAGGTCATGAGAATAATCTACGTCACCAAAACGTATGAGAATTGAGATAAAGAAACAGCGGAGGGCTTACGTCGTAGTCAGTGGCAAGAGACTTGATGGATGGAAATGAAGAATTAGTACGCAATTGGAGTACCCGAAGGTCAACCCCACAGTGCTTGTGAATTTCTCTATACCATTGGCCTATCAAATTGGTAGGCACCACGACCAACGTTGCAGACGTCAAGGAAATTGTCCGAGGCGCTAAGCGTGTTTGGTCCCGTCGAGCGCGATCGAACATAGTAGGATCACCAAGATAATGGTGGTAGAATGGGACGGCGCTGTGTAATAAATTTTGCAAGCCAGAGGATTCTAAAGCTTCTTCGTATAACAACATGGGTTGGGGATTGGTGCGGCTGCGGTGGATAAGGAGTTCCACTAGAGAGGGAACTTTGGCATGGTCGGCTTCGGACTGCCGAGTACCACGCGTACATCTCTGCCTCGCAACGTCGTATGGAAAAGAGGGGAAGTGGCGAAGAGCGATAGAAGTCAAGACGGGACGTGTGTCTGTCAAAGCATCCTCAGGAGAGCTGAGCTGATGGCGTGTCGCAAGAATCAAAGCTAAAATCATGACGGTCTTCCCAGTACCTGTCCATCGTCAGCGAGGGTTGAATAACTCAATGATGAGGAGCTACCTAGTTCTTCACACAGAATGCCGCCTTGTGTAGGAACAATGAATGGTCGTTCTCGCAAAACTTCGTAGGTACCAGGCTGGAAATAGAATAAGGAGCCGTCTGTACATTTGATGGGGATATACAATGGGTCGGGGATAGGAGACTTGGAAGTCTCGCGCTGGATAAGCTGGGCAACTGCTCGACGCTGGTAGTGGTAAAGTTTACTTCGCAGTCCCAGTTCAGCTTCTATGTCGAAATTACAATCCAGGAACTTCAAAACCACTTCTGATGCTCCAGGCTTGGGATGAGAATCCGGAGACGGAAGTTGACTGTATATTTGAGGAAGTGTAAGGATGTTCTGCAAGAGAATTACCAATAAAATGGCAACAGACTTTAGAAGCTACCCACGGAGGTTTCGCAAAGCAAAGATGTAAAATCAGAAGGCCGTTGGAATGCCCAGCGCCCCGTCTGTGTCGATAGTAGCGGAAGAAGTGCTTTCATATAACGGCGAGCAGGGGCCGAAATATTGGTAGGGCGTCTCCTCAGGCTTCCCTTGACATTGGGTAGGTCGTAAGGGATGAGATACACCCTGACCACGATTTCCTCCCGCACAGGAACATATGTGGCAGCGATAAACCGTTTCTGAATGAGAAAGTCTAGCTGCTCGCACAGCGTATTGCTTGGCGACCCAAGGCATTGTAGCACACGTGAGGAGAGTAAGTGCCAGCCATCCTCTTCGTGTGCGTGGTCGCAGAGCTTGCCCTGAATGGGGAGGTCAAGTCGCAGGGGTATAACGAGGAACCCGACCGGGTACAGCAACGCAAGGGAATACGGCTTGGAGGACAGGTGTGAAGCAGTAGAAGGCGTACATATATTGCACGCAATACATATCGGACAGTCTCCCATTGGAGAACGGGATGGAGAGGTCGCGATACTTAAGCGCCTGAGCGCTTGAAAGGGCAACTGCCAAGCCTGCACCTTCCTTTCCTCATACCTCGACATAGCGTCGACAACATGGATGGCAGGCGACTTCAGAAAGCTCTTCACCAACGGCTTTGTTGTTTTCGTACAACCCTGAAGTCCAGACGTCCAGTCGTCGTGCGGTTTAACTCAACCACCTCATCTGGGACCACCTCTCAACAATTGAACTGGGAGGATTTCCTGACAATCAGGGCCAGTCGGAGAAAATGGCAAACAGTCAGTGGATTGCTATCTCTCTGTTTTCTAAAATTTAATGTCAAAGTAGGCAGCAAGCATCCCTTTCTCGATACTTGGATTCCTTGGTGGTGTCGCCTACTTCGGGAACTTGGAAACTGATCCTACAAAGCCAATTATGGTGCCTATTACTGCGCGTTGTCGGAGTATCAGTTTGTGACAATGTACCTAGGGCGTGGACCCATTTTTCTTCTACGGTTTTTGCACATTGGGCTGCGTCGGTGGGTGGTGGTCCTTACTCGCTTTCCAAGTTCATCTGGTCACGTCCCATGCAGGCGTTGGTGCGCTCATAGGTCCAACCGTTGGTTCGGCACTATGGAGACTTTCGCATCGAAACTCCGTCACACTAATTGATGCCCGTGAGCGCGAATTCCTCAAACGCATCGCACAAAAACGCGTCGACCCTTCGCTTCAGAGTCCAACGACACCCATACCTGACTTTTATGGTGATTACTCTGTTCTAGTCTTAGTAGCCCATTTTCTCACATGATGTCTGCAGGGGAGAAGATTGGGTCCCTTCATCAATATAGACAGGTATGTGTTAAAGCCGGGTCACCTTTCAAGAGGTCTCACCATCAGTTCTAGTGGCTTAGAGATCAAGGAAAATACCGGCGCAAGGCCGTTCTCCCAGAAGATTAATGCATACGCCTATGTTGTATACTCGCTTACGTACAACGATAATATCTTGGAATCAGGGAAACGCGCGAGGGGATACAATAATTCTTAGACAATTAAGAATACGAGTCAAATATTTCAAGGGGTAAAGTTGGGAAAAGTTGACAACGAGGTTAATAAATATAGCGATGAAAAAACGAGAGTACCACTGCAATGTGTCTCGGAACCTCATGGCGTCGAAAGAGTGTGAATTATGGGGCTCGGAAGTGGAAGGCGTCGGGGTAGAATGGAGGAGCTCAGATATTAGGGACTTGTAGGAGCGTTGCGCTCTTGACGTCCGTCACTCCTTGGATGCAGAACCGTGGTATCACACCCTTCGATGCATGCGGGCCATCGGTGCGCTGGACAAGACACCATCCGTCTTTGTACTCATATACCAAGAGTAGGGTTTCGCCAACTTTTATTGGAAGTTCATCGTCTCTTCCCGGCGAAAAGGTTTGTATTACGGTCATCGATTGTGTTGTACTCCCCTTCAATGCATGTGACTGCTTGGAGGGTGGGAGGATGTCGCGAAAGGAAGCTGAACGAGGTGAAGGTGTGGGGGGAAACGTCGACACAGATTCTGATGGGGCGGAGCTGATGGAGAATTCAACAGTCAAACAAGGTGTGGCTGGTGTGGGAGGCAACGGTGACCCAGGATGGCGCTCGGTTTGCGAGGATAGCACCACCTCGACCGGTTCAGCAGCCATCGGCGATGATGACATTGAGAACCTGTTACGTACTGGTTGAGGCGATGGCTGTCGAGTCGGTGATGGTGAAGGTTCCGGTGCTTCTTGGAGTGTACCCGAACTCCTTAGATTGGTGGTAGAATAAGGAGGAGGGCATGCCTTGGCTCGGGCTGACTCGGATTCGTCAAATTGGTCAGTAATATCCCTCTCTTTCTTGTGATAGTTGAGAGCAGCGGTGTTTTTGTCGATGTCAACAACGGTGCGAACCTGGGGCACCCATGTAACCCCAGACTCCGCAGGTGGTACGCAGGGCCGCAATATAGGTTTTGGAGGCTGAGCAGCAAAAACATCATTCTTCCCCTCCTGTGTTGCACTCCTCTCTACGACTTCCCGCTTCTTGCGTTGCCGGATGCTATATTTCCATGCAATTAATATGCCTGCTTCAAATCAGAAGGGAACAACGATGAAGACCACGACGGCGGACTCACCCACGATGATGGCGACGAGAACAACAATGACTGCGACCGTCGCGCCAATGATTATGGGAACTGAAGGAGACGTTGTGAGGACGGTACGCCCCTCGCCACGCACTGCAAGAGGCGAACGAGTCTCATTATCGCGGCCGTACACTGCGGGACTCATTCCACTGTGGTTGGAGGTCTACAAGGAAATCGCAAGAATGCGAAAGGTCTCGGAGACCCAAACCATCATGCATCATGAACCATTATAAAGAGACATAGTTCATCACAACTCTGATACTTCGGAAGTCGGGATAGACGTCTGAGGTTACGAATGCGTGAACCAAAACGACTGCCCTGCAGTTGGTGGAGAATGGTAGGCATTAGATGGAGATATCTCCTCAGATCGGATCACGAAACTCACCAGACAACCAATGTGTTAGGCACAATCATCGATGGACAAGTGGCAACTTGTGAGTCCGCCCGCCCGCCTTCAAAGACACCTGTGAAACGCGATATACGTCTCAACCATGCGCGCAGCGCGGGGAGGATAGTCATCAGCAAGGAAATATGATCATGGGAAGGATATCAAAAACGGAGATCGCATCACGTATCGTCAGATAAAACACATCATATTGCATCTAGTAGCAGTTCTGACACAGCCCTATGTAAAGATCTCGCACCCTCTGATGGCAAATATTTCCCCATCGCATCTTGAATTATCGACGTGAGTGAGTCATTCATGATGGATGTCAATAGTTCACCAGCAAGAGCGTGGAGCGCCTCGGATGCAATGGCCATCTTCTCATCTGTCGTAAACGCAACGAAAGGCAGGACCGTTGTCACTCGAGAGAGGATTGAAGTCTGGCGCAAGCTCACTATCAGTTACACAAGACACAGATGTTTGAACATACTCCCAACTGTTCAGATACTCTGGGGCGCAGCAAGGCCATGAGCTGAACGTAGTCCTCACGAGACATCAGTGAGTCTGACTCTGCGCGTGTTGCGTGATGCTCGAAGACAAGATCTTGCCCGATATTCGAAGTGCCAAGCCAGATAACTTTTCGAACATCAACATGCCGGCTCCCCGCTTCGAAGGAGCAGCGGCCTTTTGAAACAGCATCACTTTTATGAGTTCGTCCTAGAAATGTTTCACAATTGGTACGTACCCAGCTCCCATGGCATCAGCAAGGAATGAAGTGTCTTTGGGTCCTCCGTCTTTTCAATTTCCTGAGCGTAGATGTATGTCAACGGTTTCCCATCAGCGCGGTGTCAAGCAACGTACATCGAGTACCACGACACATCGTTTACCCTCGTTTTCCACCAAGAATTCAGCAAGAGTCGACGTAGATGGCTCCTGTCCCAGATCGTTGGTTAGCTTGCCAATCTCCAATGGGGAGAGCTGGGAGGTATCTTACCTCATATGGACTTAGAGAGTACGAGCGCCATAGGTCAAGAGTTGATCGTACGGTCGTCATGTTAACAGTATGCGTGGGCACATCAAGCAGGGACCCAACTGCATCGCCTGGGTCAGTCAGTTCCACTCGCTTATAAGGCCGATACGTACATCGTCTCGCTAACAGTGACTTGCCGTGCCCGCTGGGACCTAAGAGCAGAACGCTGAGGGACGATTGAGAGAAAAATGGCATACTTACCACAAAAGAGGACAACGATGGGGGTCACAGACAGCTGCTTAGAATGGATGCTCAAAACCCTGAACAACTGCTCAAGGGCTCTATCCTGTCCCACCATCTCATAGCGGACCTTGGTCAAAGGACGGAAAAATGAACGAAATATTAGTGCAGATGTCTGGCGCGTGTGGGGGGCGCCTGCTCTTTTGATGTAGTACCTAAGTGAATCCCATCAGGTAAGAATCATTACGCATAGATGGAGAGCTATGAGGAGACCTTGTGGCGGGATCCAAACGTGCTAGCCCACTCGCATTAACATCTTCCTCTGCTTGGGAACCTGAAAGGTGGACATTATCTTTTGAGGCTGGTGGGATACCCTGTTTCAAAACCTCTTCTTCAAGGCCCTTCGGGTCGGCTCCGTGAGCTAGCAAAGTCTTCACCATTGCCAACTTGTTCTCCAACGCGCCATTTGTGATGGTGAATGCGAGTGCCGACTGCGGACCCAACCGCTCGTTTGGGTTGGCGTCCCCGCGAGACAGAACGCGTTGAACCTGGTCCACGTCATCGCTTGCAATGGCAAATATAAGATTGGGAGATGGCGTCGCGATGGCATGCGGAGAGTCCATAACTGAAGGAGGTCTGGTGGGAGGAGCAGTACTGGGTGTTGGGAGGGGTTGGCATACCCGTTCATCTTCCTCCACAGCGTACTGGCAGTCTTCGGCAATGCTTGGGTCTTCATCGACATCGTAGAGGCCTGTTGGTTCTGATACATTGGAACCAGAGCGAATGTGGGAGCCAAGATCTCCGGAAGGCCGGGACCATACATGAGTACGAGGGCGGTTATTAATGGTATATTGTCGGCAGGATGGTAGGTTGTGCTTCGAGGTACGGCGTAGGTCATTTATAGTCGATACTGTATCATCAGATTCGTCATGGTGGGAGGTTATGGTATTAGCAACATGGCTGGGTATAGATGAGGTGCGGTTAGATGAGGCCTGCAAAAGCTGTTCAGTACAAACGCCTTGAAAGGGTGGAAAGGCATACCATTGAATTCCTGAATCCATATGTTACAGATGCAGATGCGAGAGACGATCGAGTAGATGAACCTATTGAATGTGAGCTAGCATCAACAAGCTTCCCGCAGCTTGCTTTACTAATGCTAGGAGCAGAAGTGAGCGGATGCATGGGCGTAGATGGTGGAGTGGTAGCTGAAGCAGAAATTGCATGCGATGAGCGAAATATGGATGCAGTAGACTATTGGATACAGATGTTAGTGCTTGATGACCGAAAAAGCTTCTGACTACCCACTAATCTAAGCGGCTTGAGGAATGAGCGACGGCTCTGACCAGCAGTAGACGATTCCCCTTCATTGGGAGGTGATAAAGGCTCAGTATGGTGGGAGGAAGCAAGATCACAGGCAGAAGATGATAATATCCCAGAATCCAAACTGCTGGATTCACTCTGCAAACCAGATATGGATGAAAGGTTGAAGTCAAGACGCAAGTGAGAGGGAGAAGTCACCTTCGTAGAAGGGCTCGAAGGCTTAACCGCTTCGTGTGAATCTGCAGGCATTGCAGCCTCGGATTCTTGTTCCCTGGCGCTATAGGGAGGCTCGATGAATCCAAACGACAGCATCGCTTCCTCAGGAACTAAGGACGCTGAAGTTCTTGACCCATGCAAGGATTGTGATTGACTCAACCGTGACGGCTCAAGTTCAGGAGACGCTTCATGCGGACGTGTAGGTATTGAGCCAGGACTATGCGAGAGAGCCTGAGGGGACGTTAATGATGAAAAAGGGAGATCAGGGAGGGACAAAGCCGGCGAAGGCAATGCACGTGTGGAAGGTGTTCTGCGCGAGGTGGTGATGATGGTGCTAGACCGCGCTCGGCTCATAACGGAGGAGGGGACGGGAGGGGGAGTGAAGACTATTTCTCTTTGCAAGTCGAAAGTAGATTTCGTTGGTGTTTTGTCAGTATTGCGGGATTTCTTTGATACTGTGGAGGCGGGTGATCCACCTGGCCGTATGGGTTCAGCATTTGTGATCACGTTCGATATAGAACGATCCATTTGAGCCGTCGGCGAGGAGATGGAAGGCGTAGGCGAGGATACAAGAGACTTCGGAGAAGTAGAGGTATAAACATCATAGAGCGAATAAAGGGTGTCCTCATCTGACACTGGATGATGAATGATAGCGTCCGGAGACGCGTCATACGCTAAACGAGCCGTAGGGCTGAATGTGGAGTACATTCCCGTGTGGTCCTCCTCGTCTTGAAGAATCTCTTCAACGACATACTCAGAGGTCGATGAATCCTCGGAGCAACTACCAGCGGTTGGCGGTAGAAGGTCAGGGGTAGGTGGCACAGACGACGAACATTGTATAGGACATGGGATGTGCTCAGATGATGGGATGAACAGAGGGGACGAACTGAGAGAAACATCCCCGCCATTAAAGCTGGTGGAACCTGCGCTTAACCATTCAGTGGGATTTCTAGCGTGGAGGGAGTGCCGCACATCCCGAGCGATGGATTCATCCCCAGCAGTCGCTTGCGGGCTAAAAATGGCTGTTGCATCTTGCTCAGACAAGTCCCATGATCTCTCAACGGTCGACAAGACTTCGAATTGAGGCTGGTAGACTTCGTCAACGAGGGGCTGAGTGCTCCAATGCAAAGTTTCCGCGTCCTCCATTGGAAACACAAACGGGCGGCTGGTCAAAGATTCATCATCTTCGGGCTTATCCTCTACAGCCAATCGATTTGGGCTATTGTGATCTAGATCAGACTCGACATCATCAGAGTATGGTCCTAGAGGAGGCGAGGGATGACGGTCTTCGAAGCTCAAAACAAGAGGAGAGACTGGCACTGGAGTACTTCCTCTGACACGGGCGGACGGAGTACCAAAAGGGGAGATGAGGATGTCGAAGGTTGAAGAGAGAGCCGGGCTACGAGGAGGCGAACGGACGAGGGGACGAGGACTGTGCCAGCTATCGGCATAGCCAGAGTCAATGGAATCGTCACGATGAGAAGAACGAGGAGGGATCCGAAGCGGAAATGGAATGGAAGGAAGATTAGAAACCTCCGAGCCAACAGGAGATAGAAGATCTGGCGTTGCATGATTAGAAAGGTATTCAGCTATTTGTTCAGGGGATGAAGATGGAGGGCTTGGAGGGATGGACGCCTCCTTGGCTGGGGGTGAGTGGATCAATGTTACAGAAGCACTCGACGTGTCGGGCCTTGAACCTCCAATGTAACCTTCCGATACAGCGTCGTCGTCGTCGTCGTCGTCATGTATTTCGCCGATAACGTCCTTCAATGCCACCAGCAGACCTGACATCCTCGGCGAACGTCGCGGCGAGCGAATGGAGTGCGGCGGAGAGTAAACTTGTACGGTAGGACCAGAAGGAATGCTCCTCCGACGGTCCATCCTACCGCCTACTACACCATCATTGCAAGTCGCTGCCTGCACATCGTGCACGAAATTGCAGTTGGCCTGAAAGAAACATTTGCCTTGCTGGTAGAATGGGCACGGTTGCGCTGTGGAGTGGAGTCAGTTGCGTTTGTATAGCACATAAGCGGAGGCCCGCATACATTTTACGCGCCATATTGGTTCTGCGGGCAGCATAGTCAACGTAGAGGCATTGAGCTCGACGTTGCCAACGACGGAGGCGGTTGAAAGGTGTACATGGTCACGTGAAAATACTTCCGTCTTAAGGGACTTTTTTTGTTCTCTGAGTCTGGTCCGCATGCATCGCGTTCCTAGAGCAATCCCACGACTGACTCTATTCTCTGGCCCCAATTGCTCGCTATGTGATATAGCGAAAGCAGAACTAGAAAAAGTCAGAAGACAGGTGAGTGCACCAAGTGATGTTGCTGGCAGCACATGTTCATCTGTAGCGCCTTCGCAGTTCCGGCTTGACGTAGTGAATATCCAAGATCCTGGTCAAGAACTGTGGAAACGAAAATATATCTATTGGATACCCGCACTTCATCTTGAAGGGAGGGAAATCGCCAAAGGTCGATGGGACGCTCAGGTTGTTGAAGAAGCATTTGCCAAGTGGGAGGCCGAAAATCAAACGCCCCCGCCTCCATCACGATAGCTGGTACTCTTTTTTTGTTGATAGACTGTGTTATCTCTCCGTATCAATTATCACACTCTGCACTTGAAGGTTGGTAGCGTACCATGCTGCCTGGTAACTCGCAGGGCCTGACTATACATCCAAGTTGGACAGCGTGTTCTGAGTCGGAGTTTGGAATCGCCAAAACCTGGTTATGTTCGGTCAATGAGACTACTAGCATCTCAGAACCCACCGGTGAGTCGTGACTCCCACTCACAATGAACCTTGCAGACGACGCCAGTGACAGCGACTACTGGATCGTCCGCATTCTTCAAATACCCATCACGAACTGTCGGACAGCTTACTCCGGTCATTAAACGGCGTATTGCCTGCACGATCCGCATCCACTGGCGGGACGCAAGATTGCTCATCAATTCTACTGGTGGTGTCGGAAGAGCCTCTACCGGCATAATGTACCACACCGAAGACCAACTTCTCCATCATTTCATAGACCTTACTCCAGGGGGTGTGTCTCTAAGCCTCTGGGAACCCTTTGGAATATACCCCCGCAGCTTTGAGTCGGTGCTGGGACCTGACTACACTGATGACCTGAACGATCTGGAAAGCGAGTATGCCCAGTCTTCCACGGGCCTATGTTTCAACTGCGGTTCCGCCTTACACTTGGTACCCCACTGCCCTTTACCCCGCAATAACTCTCTCATCTCACTGTCACGAGACTTGTTTCGATTCCTCAAGTCACAATCAGGCCAGGACACCCTCTCCTTCGGGAGGCTGCACGATGTCGAAGGCTGGAAACTTCAACGATTGCGTTGGGTCGACGACTTTGTCCCCGGTGAGATCAGAGGAGCCCTTCTTCAGGAAGCACTGGGTACCGATGTCTTGCGAGATTCCTCGTCGCCTACTCCGGACTGGCTGGCTAATATGAAGATATGGGGTTATCCACCTGGCTGGGTAGGTGCTACCACTCCTCAAGAAGCAATGCGCAGGAGAATATTGGGTGAAGATACCTCGGGCATCAACGCCTCTACTTTCAAAGATGACGAACTACCGTTCAAGATATTTGGGGAAGAGGATGAGCCCGAGCACGTGGATTTGCGTCTTGTCATGCCTCGCTGTGGGCTCGGAACATCACAATCGGCCTTCACCCCATCAGCTTTGTGTGCCCATTACCAAGTCGATCATCGAGAGAGTAATTCCTTAGCTCATAATCACGGCGCTTCTGAATCCTCTCGCACCTTGTCGCAAGGTGGACTGCCATCCTCCCAAAGATGGGCTCTGTACCCAACCACCCACTTCTCCTCCGCTCTTCTGCCTCTTTATACAGGCGCTGCATCTCGAACTCTCTCCGACTCAGCCGCGACAAGCTCTCAATCACCATGTTACTGTTGTCATTCGATGGGGTGTAGTATTCGCGGTGGCAATAGCCCTTGCGTCGAGCCGCTACCACCTTCTAACACGCCACCTCCTCTGCCTCCACCCCCACCACTATCTGCCCCTCCCCCTCTTCCAGCAAGGCCGCCCCAACTTCCAAGCTCGCATCATCATACCGAGGATGCCGAGGGTGAAATTGACATGGTTATATCTGACCAGGAATAGTCACACTCTTGATTTATTTGGTATGCTTGGTGTGTTTGTTTGGTCATCAGCTGCAAAGTGAACGTCATAGTGAAGTCAAATAGATTGCATAACTCATTTATGGAAGTGTCTCGAGATATTCCCAGCAGCTGGGACAATCATGCATGCGTCTGTGAATATGAAGGGTGCCTTAAGAAATGTGAACAAAGATGAATTAAGAACAATGTACAAATGCAGAAAGCGGCAAGTAAGATAGACATGTTACGGAGCCAGTAATCCAGTGAGAAGATCTTAGGTATCCAAAAGTACCACAAGCGACCAAGATGACGGATAGTGCGAGGTGTTGAATCCACGGTACAGGGTCCATTATCTTCATGATGATGTATCCATTATAGCTGAATGAATGATGTATCGATGCCGTGTGAGAAGTCCCAGATGCAGATACGCTGAAAATAGAGTGGGTGTCACCCAGAAACATGGGCGAGGCTTAGTGAGTAAAACAACGGGTCAGGCATCATATTAGGCCCTCACCTGGTCTTCTCCACACGAGACAATCTACGGCGATAACGAAACAAACATAGGTCAGACATGGGAAGACACCGAGCCACCAGAAAGGCAGAATTTTCCAGGAAAGGCATCGAAAGTACTTGGGAATATTTTGCTCACCTTGGTGCAATCAAATCCAATACAGAATATCCTGCCCGTATGACCACCTTTAAGATTAGCTACAAGTGCACCCGTTTTCCGATCCCAAACCTACACGCCATTCAGTCATAGGACTAACCATGGACAAGAACGTAGCGATAGGCAGGAATACCGATACAGAGCCACGTACCTTGATAGTCAGGTCATAACTGCCGCTCAAGACGAATTGTTCGCCGAGAGCAACACTCCTCACAAGGTCTTTATGGGTGCACCTACTTGCCGAAGGTACATTTCCGGTGGCTCTAGCTGTGGATGACCCTACGCCAGAGGTATCAAAACTTGGTTCCGGTGTGTTCATCATATTCAGACTGCCACACGCTTGACACATCATCAAGTTAGACCAATTAGAATCTGACGGCGCATGTAGGAAAGGTAGCACAGCATCGGGGGCCGTGGTTCCCTCGTATTGAAGCTCGGGGGAAGTTGACCAGCCTTGTAGAGAAGTCACGTCGAACAAACGAAGGTGCTTGTCAGATGAGCCAGACAGGACAAAAGGGGGCTTGTAGTCGATGGAAGCTATACTGCACACATATAGTCTCAGGTCAGTGATTGCGGAAAGAAATTGAGGCAAATAAATTCACCCCCTGCTATGGTGATTCTCGAACGTTTGCAAGAGGGCTCCTGTGCGAGCGTCCCAGAGTCGAATGGATCGATCTCCCGAGGCAGAGACAATGAGAGTCTTGGAGATGGACACCGCGTTCACCGCGGCTCGATGCGCTCCCAGTACAAACTGTGGGGTAAGGTCCGGGAAGGAGTATGTTCTCACTGTGCGATCTGCAGCGATAACATTAGCCTCTCGGTCCCGGTGTCAAAGAAAACCATACCTTTGGAGCAAGAAACTAACCGCTCGTCGTCAAAGCGCACGCAAAGCACGCTGTCTTCATGATCGCATATGACTTTCACTAGCTCATTCTTCGTCAAGTCCCACACTGAGACCATATGGTCGCTCCCTGCGCTGGCCAAAAAGCCCTTGTGAACACAAATACTCAAAACTGAGCTGTCGTGTATTCCGCCAATAACCCTCTCCACCATGCCCGTATGCAGATTCCATTCCCTAACAGTGCGGTCGCGAGATCCCGTGAATAATGCTTGATGGCCGGAAGGATAGGTATAGAGTTGTAGACAATAAATGGTATTCGTGTGCGCGTTGGCCGAACCTCCGCGAGTTGGTAATGAAGTTCTTTGGTACTGAGCCAAACGGAAGCGATGGCAGAGCTGCATGTGTGTTTGATAAAGAAGCTTATAATTTGCTATGATGGGTGACTCGGAAGCTGATTTAAGTATTGAAGGTGCGGAATTGCGAACTGCAGCCTTCGAAATCTGATAACCACTCCGCCTTGTGGTAAGCTGACTCGAATTCGAGCTTGAGCTCGACGAGGATGAGGTGATGGATAAATTGGCCAATAAGGATGAGGTGCTAGACATACTAGCCAAACCCGAATCCAGTTCAGCGTGCATCTGGGTTAGGAGGATTTTGGCTTGCTCGACTTCACTAAGGACGGTCGTGGTTTCTTCTTCGGGCTCCTCCTCATCCGAGTCCCCCATTCCTTCGTCATCAGAATCGCTCCAAGCCTCGGAAGGTGGTTGATGTAGGCGCCGCCCTTCAAAGACAAGCGTCCTTGAGGGGTGCCTCCATACCCAGCCTTGTTCATCACATAGTATCTTCCAAAGACTTGGGTCGTCAGCTAATGCTCGCCACCGCTGATTGACTAATGAACATGTAGATAGCGTCTGGGCTGTAAGGTGGGAGAATATGTGTAGTGCCAGTTCTGTGGGTAAAGACTTGTTATAACGAATTGTAAGACGACATTCGTTGAAAACATAAAGGATCCACATACGCCGACTACATCGAACTGCAGAAGAGGGGCTATTCGACGTCGGATGGTGGCAAGCCGAGACCTTGGCAGAGACGCCAGCAACTGAAGAGCGAGTTCTGTGAAATGTCGAGGGGAGCTGGAAACATGATGAAAAGCAAGGCAGCGGACCTTCACATTCACGTTCTGACCCAACCGAAGCTATGATATTCTCTCGGTCCAAGATGAATGGTTTGGCAATGGGCACACAAGGACTGGAGGTC
Source organism: Pleurotus giganteus (assembly GCA_032158425.1). Taxonomy (NCBI): domain Eukaryota; kingdom Fungi; phylum Basidiomycota; class Agaricomycetes; order Agaricales; family Pleurotaceae; genus Pleurotus; species Pleurotus giganteus. The sequence continues at coordinate 1,741,043 of JAPEHR010000001.1, read as the reverse complement.
GAGCGACTGTCACCAGGCGTGCAAGTCGCTTCGCTCAACATCGTGACGCGAGCGATCGAAAGGTGTATGGTAGGAATCAATTCGGGGTAAGGCTGCGAGAGGCTTAGACGATGTCAACCATCGTCAACTGTAGTATGACAACCAGGGCAGTCAGGGGTGCCCAGCGACAATGCGATAATTATTAAGGGGTCATGCAACATGTCCGAGCTGTGATCATTGAGCGACTCTACGCACAATGCAAATAAATCACCAAGTACAACACAAGTATTAAGGCATTCGTACGTCTAGTCCTGTCAGAGAAATAGCGAGCCGAGGCAAGCGGGGATACAAGTATCGGGATCTGGGAAGGCACGCCCATGCAGCGCTGAAACCAATGATAGAGAAGACTGTACCTCACGCTCGCCTGATGGATCCAGACCCAGTCAAACTGCTTGCCCTCCTTGCCAAGCTCGGATCCCGAGCAATATAGACCCGCTCTGTGCTGGCACCCTGACTCAAACACTCGAGCGGAACCATGCCCTGCTCTGCTCTCTTATTCGCGCACAATACCCAGCCGTCATCGTATTCTGCCAATACTCGTACAACTTCGCCCATTGATATCGAGAGTTCATCGGGAAGGGAAGGAATGAATGTTGACACAACTGTAGCGCCGTTTACTGGCATTGCGAATGCTCGTGGTGACCCAACGATAGGCGGTGTTAAGAGGCCCGAGGAAGGCGGTGCATTGTTATACGTGGATGTGGGTGTAGCAGGAACGGGAACTCGAGGGATGGTCTTCATTGGCGACGTTAGTTGGTATGGTGTTGCAGAGACATGTTCGGCGACCCCAGCACTGTTACCCACCAACTTCGACGGCCTGGCCTCGCTCATGCCACCCATGACTCCCCCCGCCATCGGCTCGCCGCCAATTCCCCGCGAGAACATATTATCCTTCCAGCTTTGCGAGCGCTTTTGACGACTGAGAAGGGACCGCCTACGCAGGAGGAATACAGAGAGCGCGATGGTGACAAGGAGAAGGGCGATCACCATGCCTGCTATTGCGCCTGCAGGTAATCCATTCTGCCGTTCACCGCCATTCCGTGATGCATCCATCACTTTAGAAGTGGTCGACTCAGCAGAGGGGTCAGTCCCAGCCGTTGGGACGGGGGCCGTCTCTGAGGATACCAGAGAGGAAATGGAGGTACTTGTTGGACCAGGATTCACGAGTACTGAGCTGGACGCTGATGCAGATGTGGAGGATGATGACGAGACAACCGTCTTGGTAACTGTTACAGTTGGAGGAGTGGCACTGGAGGAGCTTGATGGCTGCGCTGGCCTAATGCTCGTGATCGTGAAGGTGATTGGTGCTGTAAGCCTGCCATTGGCGTCGATTTGACGTTTTGAATGGTCGAGGTAATGGCGAGCCTGTCCAGCAGGAAGGCGTCCAAATAATTTATAATACATGAAGAATGGAGGGCGTCAAGAACGTGAAAGAGAGGAAGAAGTTGGCTGGCAAGATCGTCGGTGAAACCAGCCGGTACTGAATGGGGAGAACAATAGGGAAATATGAATAATGGGCAGAAATTCTTGGCCAGCCAGTGGGCGTACCGCTATAAGCGAGTAAATGGCAGGCAGACAAGAAAGCTAGAGCACCGACGAAAGGAAAGAATGGTAGTCAGGCCCAGGTTGAGGTGGTGCAACATGTGCATGCACGGCTGGCGTCGAGAAACGGTGGCAACCAGAATGATCCGTACTCACACCAGCCTGATTGCTGGCTTCTACGATACCAACACACCAGGCTTGACATTGATGTGGTACTCGCGGTCGACGGTCTCCAAACAGCGCGTACATAACCCATAACCGAGAGATGATCAGACCTCTCCAGCGCGCTGGCGCCATGGATAGAGGCAATTCCCAAGGGGGCACCGAAAGATAGCGAATAGATTTTCATGACATGACATGTCTCGTCGACTCACATATTTCCTTGTCACTGGGTGAGACGATGATATACAGTACAAGGTATGCACTCTGTGCTGCAGCCCACAATCTTCACCGAATTGGTTATGGAATCCGTGCGATAGCTTGCAGAGGCTACCACGCCACTCTCAGAGCGGCGGCTGATAGGGGGGAAACTATGCTTATATCTCCAGGGCCATGATATCCCGGGCCGCAGTTCAACGGACGAGTCGGAGCGGTGCGGTGGTGGTGGCAGTAGGCAACGCTCAACGAGTGTGCGAGGCTGGACTATTCGACATCGACATCCTTGGTGGAGCATCCTGGGGACCTCTTCTGACTTGCGCTGCATCCTGAAGTGGAGTATCATTTGATACGGCCAATCTGCTACGCTGTTTGCTATCGGACCCCTTTACTTCCCCTCTTTCGCCCCTTCCCCCTTGTGCTTCTTCCTGATGGCCACAAAATGGTCAGCCAAATCTCCTGCCGGGACAGCCTCGATGTCTCCGCGAATGGTCCCCTCTCCCTCGGGCCTGGTCTTCTTGCGCTCTTCTCGAAGCAGGTCAAGGTCGTGCGAAACGAGACCGTGGCCACCAACAGGGCCGTAGTAGGAAGTTCCAGCCAAGGTACCAATGATGCTACCGAGATGTAATTACCATACACTCGTACAAGGAATTGACTTGACTCCTTACCAAGTGCCCACGAATAGAGAGAGATAGAACCGGTATTGTGAGTACCACTTCGGGGCTATTTTGAAGGTATCTCAGTCAAACGCAAAAAACAGTTTTTACGCTGAAGAAAACATACCCCAGCCAAGATGAGTTGCCCTGGAATCTGCCCACCAGAGAGATGTGAAGCCAACCCATTGCACAATCAAGGCGGTGATGGGCTGTAAGGTCAATGTGGGCCAGGCGAAAATTACCGGGGCCGCGCCGAGCGTTAGGCGGGGATATCCCTTGTGCCCGCCGTATCCTGCAAATTCCATGCCCCAATGGAGTGCCCCTACCGGGCATATTGAGAGCATTCAAAAAGACGCAGATGCTTGACTTACCGAGGAATGACAGCATGACAGCACCATAGGTAACTTGAATGTTGAGCGCTTGGTCAAGGATCGTAATCGCCACGCCGGGGTCGATATTGGTTACTACACCTGTGGCTGCGCGTCCAGCCTGTTTGGCGAGATATACAGTCGTCAAAGCTGTACCAAGGTAGGGCAAACCTCCTATTCACAGGCTACTGAGCACAGGGGAAACAATGAAGAAATTCCATGCGTACCCGCCAGCCCAAATATAACATAGGGTTTTGGAACTGATGAGGCGATGGCATTTGTGATGCCCAGCTGATTGCATTATCGAACCGACCATCAGTTATGAGAGGATTTAGGTTGACGTACAAAAGTTTCATTATGGGGAGCGACATCATCTCGCGTCATATTCGCTGCTGCAATGATTTTAGCTAAATCAGCAGCCGAGTTGCCTACTTCTTCCTTGATATTGGTCGCCGCATGTTCAATGGACTGGCTGGCTGGTCGACCAGAAACCATGCTAGCTACCGTCCTCGCCTGGATCAGAGTCGAATTGCCTGGAGAAGTTGGGCTAGTGAGCCGAAGCGGTCTGCACCTGAAGGCCGCCGAGCGAACAAGTGAAATGATTCTCGAGCTCATTGTGATCGCAGCACAAGAGTCTGAGAGGTATATTCCCTGCTGTAGCTCCTAAACATGTCAGTGACGTCATTGGCACTCGTCTCGGCAGATGGGCGCTGGGCGCTGGACGTCGGACAGTCAAAGGTTTCATCATGCTCTATACAATTGCGTTCTAGGATGCTGTCTAATCGTACACCGTAAGGGAATATACCATATTCATAAGTAATAAGTGAGCCTGTCAGCCTACTGTCAGCGAAAATAGAATACGAAGCTAGAAGTCATAACACAAGGTGCCACGGCGTCAGGTACTTCCCAGCCGAGGAAATATCGTGAAGCACACGAGGCGAGGTGGAGAATATAGCCAGTAGATAAAGGGAAATGTAGTTGGGGATACTGAGACCCGTGGCGGCCCCAATCTTCAAGTCGACTTCGGAGTTTCCAACACAGGTTCTATCTCTACTCGAGGCGGAAGCAACTTCACGAACCTGGTCTGCTTCACATCGGCACCATTAGTACCGAAGTACCTATGGGTCATGAAGCTCCAGTGTAAAGACCTGAAAACGTGCCAGAAACAGAACGCAAGGTCAGGCAAGAATGAAGTACACGAGGTGTTTACGTACCCAGTGATCCAATCCTGGAGACCTTGAATGTATTCTTGAACCATCCTGTCAATTTCCGGTCCCCACGAGGGAATGTTCTTTCGGTTGTCAGAGAACGCGTCAATCGTTTGACGACAAAGGTCGCCAACATGGTCAACAGCACTTTGCAGCGTGTGCCCGTGGTACTTCATGAGGATGACAATCATGTTGTGCGTATCGCCGCGTGCCTGCTCCACGTTGTAGGAGAAAATATCCTGTTGAAAGCGTTGAGATATGAATCTGGAAGAGATAGCATACGCCTTACATTGGACCAAGTGACGAGATCGTTGGTACCTTGATTGAGAGCTTTGATGACAGGGTGGGTGACGGCCTCCTCAGGTAGATCGAAGCCCATGGCATATTCGATGAGATCGAAGACAGGCTTGCACCCACTAGTATCACGACGAACGTCGATGTAAGACTCCAAGTCAGGAATCTCTCCGGCATCACGCGAGCGCGCTTGGATGTTAACAGCCTCGAAGAATAACTCAAGACTCTCCTTGAAGCGAGCCTGAACACCTGGACCAGCATCAAGAATGCAGCGGGACCAATAACTTAGAGAGAGCATCAGATTCTGTGAAAGGTAGTCGAAGGCAATGAACTCACTCTCTTGCAATCTTCCCAGCATTAAGCTCACCAGCAGGCTGCTCCTTACCAGGTGCAGAGGTAGGTCGATACGCCTCGGGGAACCACAGGGCGTTCATGACCGAGTCGGCGAGAACGTCGGTGTCGCGAGTCATCATGCCATCACTGATGTTATCAAGGTGGAAGAGGTAGTTCATGAAGTCGCTGACCACACGAAGACGGTCAGAGGTGCAATTTGGGTAGCAGTAGGCGGTGAGCTCCCCAGCTTGCAGGCCCCAGAGGGCCTCCCTGGCCTTGGGCGAAAGGTGGGGGCACATGCGGTCAAGCCAAGTGACAGACTGAAGGGCGATTTCATCTCCCTGAGGATGGTAGGTAAGCTCGAACTTGCAGTGTCCCACCAGATCAGGGAGGATGAAGGAAGAAGCCGCCTTTTCCGAATCAGGGACGAAAGAGGCAGTAGGAGACATTGCGTCGGATAGTAGTGGGAGGTCGGCGAGGTGGAAATAAGGAGGAAACGATGGGAACTCGAACTGGGCGATCGCGAGGAGACGTACGCGGTTATAAGGGAAGAAATGCAAACAAGGATTGCAGGGAAGATAACGACCCAGGCAAACTGTCTTTCGAATTGACGGCAATTTATAGTGAGACATACCCTCGAAGGGCCCCAAAACATGTATCCCCAGTGGGTCTGTGGAAACAATGCACAAGCCACGAGGAGAACCTAGTCTCAGTGGCATTTGTGAACAAAACGCTCATGGGGAAAGCGGGGAAACACGTCCTCTACTCGGCGACTCCAATCAGACCAAAATCGCACAAGCTCATGTCGGCAGACAAATTTGAGCGCAATTCAAATACAGGTAGCCAGGAGCGCAAGCAGATTTGCGTGTCAATGGCTCAACGCGAATGTGGTTGGTGGCCTGACAAGGGCGGAGTGTGGTTAAGCAAAGATCGTCATATGAATTAACGTACGAGTGAGCAGGGCCTAGGTGGCGAGACAAAAGAATAACGTCAGTATATGGATCCTGAAATGTAGTTCGGAAGAAGTGGCGAGTTGACCGAGTGGGTAAAGAATCGCGTAAGGGCGGAATGTCTGGCTCTTCGGCCAGCTGCGAGGAAATTGTGTTCCGGAGTAAATCGTTGAAAGGAGCACGATCGTGATCTGGGCGGAAGCAGCTACAGCAGCGACACTAAATAGAAACAATGTAAGTCGAATACGCTTCGGACTGCTTCGGATGAAGAATTCCGACGGCATTGTCTGTCAAGGAGGAAAGGTTCCAGTATTCAGGTCAGACCCTGCACTAGTGATGAAATACGAAAGACAATGTCGGTGAGACCTATATATTAGAGTTCAGAGACGATGGGAGACTCCAAAGTAATCGGGCCACGGACACTATTCAACCACACCACTTTGATTCACGGGCTCCCGAGATTGGGCTTAGGGCTAATCATGACTGGCTTGCGTCAGACAGACGCACTAGCCCTGTGGATCGGTAATCGGTGGCACAAAACAATAGGAATCGGGCCCTACCTTTTGTCTTCTAGGTCTCCACTTGGGCCATCACGCGGCGAGAGAAATAACGCTTGAAAGCTGAAAAAGATGGAGAAAGTCGCAAGCACCTCTCGGCTATCGATTCTTGACCAGCATCGCCGATTCGAGCGAACAGACTGGCACGCTCGGAGGGGTAGCATCGAGGAATGAATTCGGCTTCTAGCACCAAAGTCAATAGGGTATGGTGCTCGACCTTGAATTTGAAGTATTTGCCGTCACAGAAGCTTTACCAACCCCCTGAACTTACGCAACGACTTAGCCCAAGAAGAATCGAGATGGTGAAGGGTAGATGTCAATCATGGTTGAAGGAGAATCTTATCCTGCGGCCTGATATGAGGTGGTCAGCGAGGCGCTGGTCATAGGATTATATTAGGCAACTACGCGCCGAAGGCCCTGGAACTTTCTCGCGATGAGTGCAAGACCAAATAAACAAATCCTCCTCCCCAGTCCTTGTCATGACACTCGCTTTCTAACTTTCTCTGGAGATACCTAGATCTTGTTCTCGACTTGAGTAATGGCCCTCCCACCGTCTACGGCGAATTGGCACTGGAAGAACAAAAACGTGTCGCGATGGGGGCGCGAGTGGTTTGAGCGGGAACTGACAAGCCTCTCAGTTTCGGGGGACTCTGATGGGGAGGTCGTCGCCATCTCGCGCGTCACGGATGTTGATGGCGATATCGAACTCGGGCAGAGGAAATCCAAGTTTGTTTCTAGTTGATTTTCGACTGACTCTCCTCTGATGCTTAGAGATAGGCTAATCACAATTTACGATTGCAAGATCACCCTGGATTGGTCTGGCACCGCAAGTGATGGTACTGAGGTACAAGGCGGGCTTACCATCCCCGAGGTATCGCATGAAATTACCCTCGACCGTTCGTCTAACTACTCGGTATGTGCTTCTGCTCTCCCCCGCTTTGGGTAGAAACCACTGAACGTCTTGTAGTATGACTGGTCGCTCAGCACAGCTTCTTCGCCCGCAGTAGACGCGCTATTTGATTTTGCAAGGAAGCGTTTGACCGTCGCTATCGAAGCCAAGCTCTCGGAATTTCCCAGCGCAATCATTGACACGCATGGAAAGGACCTAACTGTAAGCGCGGACCCCAGTAGGACTGGCACGCCAGCTCCTGCCACGCAGTCGCCTTCGACTGTCACCTTATCCACAGCCTCCCCTTCTCCAGCCGCACCAAAACCGAAGAACGAAGCGAAGAAAGCGACTAACTCCAGTACCGTCACCGTGGAAGCTAATTTGGTTGCGTCTGCCGGAGATCTATACAGTCTTCTGACTGATCCAGCGAGGCTGCCTGCTTGGACGCGCGCCGAGGCGCAGGTGAGTTGTTATCTTGCCACCTTCGCTACTTTACCTTACCGTTGACAGTCCAATCCGACCGTTGGTGGCAATTTCTCACTCTTCGGCGGCGGAGTCTTTGGCGAATATGTTACCCTTAAACCAGGGAGGGAGATCATTCAATCTTGGGCTCTCCGGAGTCCAACCTGGCCCTCTGGTAGTTGCCATTCGTCATGTTGTGATCTTAACTGATTGGAGCTTAGAGCACACCGCTACATTGACGACAACCCTAGATCAAGGTAGCGACTCCACCAAGGTCACTCTCTCCCTTTCTGGAGTCCCCACTGGAATGGAAGATGAAATTACGAAGAATTTGCAAGGATACTAGTAAGAATCACTTCGGAGCTCATGGTACATTCGATCTAAATTTTCGATGGTAGTATTGCTGGTTTCAAATCCATCGGGTACGTTCAAATATATCCTTCTCTTGATATCCCTATTCGCGCTCCCTCAAGACGCTCTCCTGAGCAATACCAGTCCGGGACCCACTCGTACCTTCCAGCCGCGCTCATCGCATGCCTGGTTCTCGTAGCAGCATTCTCGGTTCCCCTTTTCTCTTCTCGTCCCTCTCAGTAACCCCATTGATTGTTATGAATACATCATGCTAAGCTTCTGCCGTTCACTCTTTCTACAGGTTGGGCACTGAACTCTGAAATACACGTGGCATCCGAAATGCGGAGGGTTGGTGCCAACGAAGAATCGAACTGTACATTAATTGTGCAATTCGACGAAAGTAATACAAGCCCCTGTCATCTTGCCGTTCCACCAATGTTGTATCGTGATGCGAAAACTTCGTGTCGCCCATTGGTGCTGACAATAAATCGCGTTCTCTTGGCCAAGCTTTGGCATTCCCGTGGACGTGGAAGAGATTATTGCATGGGGCAGCAGGGCGCAGTGATGACACGACCGCCGTACGCGTGAAGTTCGAAAGTTGACACGTTGACACGTAAACGCGCTATGCACATGATGCAGGCTTCATTGGACATACACATACATGCTCACAGCTAAGCGACGCACTACATAAGTGGTTGCTGCTCAATTGACGATTGTTCGAAGTTTGATTGGAGGTCTAGACTAAGACTTGAAATTAAGAGTAAGGGTACATTTGACCGTGCGAACATTCTTAAATTTGGGCCAAAGTTCGTCCCCAGCTTCCTGAGCCGCTCAACGTTGCTCACCTTCTCCCTCCCACCTCTAGAGTCCAAAAAATGGCCGCTGCAGCTGTTGCCTCTCCTCCTGTCGAAGAAATTCGCGCTGACTCTTATGTCGGTTTCGATACTATCACGCAGCAAATTGAACACAAGCTGCTCAAGCGAGGTTTCCAGTTCAACATCATCGTTGCTGGTGTGTATCTTTTTCAGACGTAGAGAGCATGAAACTACGACAGTGGCATGTTTTCTTATTGTTGCCTCTCAATAGGTCAGACTGGGCTTGGAAAATCGACCTTGATAAACACCATTTTCGCCTCGCACTTGATAGATTCCAAGGGTCGGTTGTCGGCGGATGAACCAGTGAGGCAGACGACAGAGATACAGGCTGTATCCCACGGTTGAGTCCCTTCTGTTGCCTGAGACGCTGCGTGGAAGCTGACTTGGGGTTCAGTCATCGTTGAGAATGGTGTAAAGCTCAGACTCAACATTGTTGACACACCAGGGTACGGTGACCAAATTAACAATGAGGGATGGTACGTTCGACTTTACGTTGTGTATCATAGAAGTATCATTTTATATGTCCCACTTACTTCTCTCCTTTCTCTGTCTTGCGAATCATTAGCTGGGACCCCATAATCAAATATATCAAGGACCAGCATAGCGCGTACCTACGCAAGGAGCTCACCGCTCAGCGTGACCGTTACATCCAGGACACGCGTATTCACTGTTGCTTGTACTTCATCAACCCAACAGGTCATTCCCTCCGACCCATTGATGTCATTGTGATGAAGAAGCTCAGTGAGGTGGTCAACGTTGTTCCTGTCATCGCCAAGGCAGATAGTTTGACAATTGAGGAGAGGGACAAATTTAAGGCTAAAGTCAGTTTATTCCCTGATTGAACGTGTAGTTTATCTTGACGCGACATGTAGATTCGCGAGGAGATGGTATATCACAACATCCGTCTATACCCATTTGATACGGATGAGAATGACGAGGAGGAGGTTCAATTGAACGAATCCATTCGTGTTCGTGCATGATCTGTGTTTGGTTTCTTCATCTAAGTTTTGATTTAGGAAATCATCCCCTTCGCCGTTGTTGGTTCCGAAAGCAACGTGATCATTGATGGCAAGCCTGTCCGAGGACGCAAGAACCGCTGGGGTGTCGTCAACGTCGAAGATGCCACGCATTGCGAGTTTGTACACCTCAGGAACTTCCTCACCAGGTTTGTGCCAAGTCCTGCAATTACCCTAACTTGGGACTCAACGTCTTCCCTCAAGGTCTCACTTGCAAGACCTTATCGAAACCACTGCGCAAATTCATTACGAAGCGTTCCGTTCGAAACAGTTACTGGCCCTGAAAGAGGGTGTCAGCCAACGCCCAGCTGCGGACCGTTGAACAGAAGGCGCGACATGCGGTGGTTGCGAGCGGACGTGGACTGTTTCGCTTTTGTGCGAAAACGATACCCCTTTGCCTTGTGGTTGATGAACGCTCCTTCTTTCTGGATTTTCTTGACTGGCGGACGATCTTTGTCACTCGTTTTCTCATTTCTCCGAGTAGCCTAGTTTGTGAGCTGAGCAATTATGTGTTTTACCTGACCGTGGAAACCGGGCATTGCATGGACCCTGAGTCGCTCGGAGACGTCATTTAGTCATACTACTCATACTGAGTGAGTCAGCAAATGCGGCAGAGTGGGTGGAAAACGTCTTGACTGGGAATCAACCCGCCGCCAGATCCTTGACCACTCTTGCCAACCACCCTCATCATGTCCGCTTGATTGCCTCCTTTCTTTCCCAACTGTCATATTAGAGTTTCTTCGTCGTGGTCGGCAACGTCAAGCTCGCTTTTGCCTTAACCCCTCACACATCCTTAATGGCCGCAGCTAAGTCCAAGCTTGCAATTTGGTACGAGAGGCTAGCGGCTTTCAAAGTGGAAGACCTTTTTGTCCGCAAGAGGCAGCCTGGTCCCCCTCGAACCGTCTTCGTCAACGAGCATCTCCCCGACGCCTATTATGACCGCAAAGGGCGGGTTAAGCCAGAACATGTATACGTTACCAACCAGGTCATAACCTCCAAATATACCATCATTACCTTCGTCCCGAGAAACCTGCTTGAGCAGTTTAGGAGAGTCGCCAACGTGTACGTACAGCTTCAAGTTACTTAGGCTTTCCATGGAGTATTAATCAAACTCTAACTCGCCAGCTTCTTCCTTGGGATCGCTATTCTCCAATTCTTCCCAAAGTTCTCTACGATATCGCCCGGTCTCGTCATACTACCCTTGCTCATCGTTCTGGCAATCACGGCCTTGAAAGATGGTTACGAAGACATCAAGCGTCATCAATCCGATCGACGGGTTAATCAATCCAAAGTACGGGTACTCTCGGGCGGCGATTGGGTCAATCAGAATACTATGACTGGGAAGTCCAAGACCTTCGTCCGGGGCATAGTTCCTTCTAGCCGACCCAAAGTCTCCAAGGCTAAAAACCTTGTAGGTGGCAGAGATTTGGAAAAATTGGAGGGCGTAACTGCGCCCGCCGAAGCTGGTCACCACGAGGTTGAATTTGACGATGAACATGACGAGGAGGATAACCATCGCCGCCGCCGTAGCCTGGGTATTTTCGGTGATAATGAGCCGACCCGACCCCACTGGAGGAAGACCTTGTGGGAGGACGTACGAGTGGGCGATTATCTCAAGATCATGGACAACGAACCCATACCCGCCGATATGATAATCTGCAGTACCTCTGAAGACGAGAATGTGGCATTTGTCGAGACGAAGAACTTAGATGGCGAAACAAACCTCAAATCCCGTAATGCAGTTTCCAGTCTTACTCATCTTCGTACCGCCACGGAATGCGCTAGCAAGCTGAACATCTTCAGAATTGACTGTGACCGTCCGGACACTAACATGTACAAGCTCAATGCTGCTGTCAAGGTGGGCAACGAGGCTATCCCGGTCGATCTACAGAATACTCTTCTGCGAGGTACTGTTCTCCGCAACACTCAGTGGGTCATCGGGGTTGTGCTCTTCACCGGCTTGGACACGAAAATTGTGCTCAACTCGGGCGGAACCCCAAGCAAGCGCAGCAAAGTCGAGCGTCAAATGAATCCTCAGGTGTAAGTCGCGTTGATTGTTTGTCATCCCCCTCTGGTGCTAATTCATCGGGCCACAGGTTTATCAACCTGTTTATATTGGCCTTGATGGCAATTGCCTGTGCAATTGTTGACTCCCAGCTTGAAAGATACTATTATCCTCGGAACGCGCCCTGGGAGTACGGTGCCAATCGATCTGACGACAATCCTTCTATTAACGGTCTTGTGACTTGGGCCTTCGCGTTGATTACGTATGTGTTTGTCCCTATAACTTTACCCCCGTCATTGAAATTCCTCCTCTAGTTTTCAAAACATTGTCCCAATTTCTCTCTACATTTCCATCGAGTTTGTTCGCACCTTACAAGCTGCATTTATTTACTTCGACAAAGAAATATGGTACGACAAGTTAGATCAACCCACCTTGGCTCGTAGTTGGAACCTGTCGGACGACCTTGGCCAGATTCAGTACATTTTCTCTGACAAAACGGGCACTCTGACTCAGGTTCGCTAAGTTTTTCCTAATTCTGAACGCGCTCTAATTCCTTAGAACTCCATGGTCTTCCGTATGTGTTCGATTGGAGGTAAAACGTACAAAGGCGATCCCCGAGCTGCAGAGGACGACAATGAACTTCTCGAAAAGCCCGGCATTGCAGCTGAGCCCAAAGAGCCCATTGATGTCCACCTTTCGTCGACTGCCGAATCTTCCTCTTCTGCTCGTGAGTCGGGTCAATATACCGCACCACAACCCAAGACGGCTCCTGGTATCGGGCTGACAGAAAGAGTAGTGATGCATTTTCATGACGCAGTACTCAAACAAGATTTAGAGGATTCCATGCTCGCTGCACCTGGCTCTGAGAACGCCTCTCACGCTCGCAACCTCAACGGATTTTTCTCTGTGCTTGCCTTGTGCCATACCGTCCTCACCAATGTGGACCCTGGGACCGGTGCCATTCAATACAAGGCGCAATCACCGGACGAAGCAGCACTCGTTCAAGCAGCGGCCGACGTCGGTTATGTTTTTCGCGGCCGAGATAGAGAAGTCCTTAGCCTGCAAACTCCGTTCGCAGATGAGCTTGAACGATATGAACTGTTGAACATCTTGGAGTTTACTAGTGCACGCAAGCGCATGAGCGTTATTCTTCGGAAGTTGGATGACGAAGATGGGCGTATTTTCCTCCTTTCGAAGGGTGCGGACAATGTCATCTTCGAGCGGCTCAAGTCGGGTTCGGACGAGCTTAAGACGGTGACGGAGAGTCATCTAGACGAGTTTGCTAGTGAGGGTCTTCGCACGCTGACATTGGCTTACAAGGTCATTAACGGTGAGATTTGATACTAACTTTGCCTGCGTACACTGAGTTGACATCTACTCTCAGAGGACGAGTACGAGGACTGGGCTGAACGCTACCATGACGCAACGGTGTCCCTCGACGATCGAGAGGCCAAAACTGAGATCATGTGTGACGAGATCGAACGCGATCTCCGTTTACTGGGCGCGACTGCCATTGAAGACAGGCTCCAGGACGGTGTTCCTGAGACTATTGCAGATCTCAAAAAAGCTGGCATTAAGATCTGGGTGGCCACTGGCGACAAGCTAGAGACTGCTATTGGTAAGCAGTTCAGGTAGTAGACTCGCGCTTTTTTTCCATCTCATCTTTTGCTGGTCTAGCCATTGGCCATAGTACGAACTTGATCGGAAAGGATTCAAACATCATTGTCATAAGGGGTAGCAGTCGCCCTGTTTACGACCAGATGATTGCAGCCGTTGAGCAGTTCTTCCCAGACGGTGGAATCCTCCATGACGAGGGAGTCACCTCTGGCTCAGCCCAAAGGTCTTCAACTTCATCCAGTGCTGCCCCACGCACTCACCCCTTGGCTCGAGTTAACACTGGTGTTTCTTCGATTGTTGGTCGCGATAACGGAGAGCGACCAGGAGGATTTGTCCTCGTCGTTGACGGGGCAGCTCTGGCTTCCGTGAGTGCTGAAGGTTACCTTGATGTCACGGAGATTGATGCATGTTTTCCGTTACATCATTTCCAGGCCTTTGCTGATGAACTGCATAAACAATTACTCTTGCGCCTGGCGATGCAGTGCGAAGGTGTCATCTGCTGTCGTGTATCGCCTCTCCAAAAAGCCTTGATTGTTAAGCTGGTTAAGGATGGTATAGGCGCCATGACCTTGGCAATTGGTGACGGTGCCAATGATGTCAGCATGATTCAGGTGAGGGACAGAGAGAATCAATGAATTAAACTCACAATGTTATAGGCGGCTGACGTGGGTGTTGGTATATCTGGCGAAGAGGGGCTTCAAGCCGTTAACTCTTCGGATTACGCCATTGGTCAATTCCGCTTTTTGAAGAGACTGTTGCTTGTCCACGGCCATTGGTCGTATGCCCGGAACGGTAACATGTATGGCCGTTTGCTACGATGCTTTGCAGTCTTTAACGCTGCCTCGCAGGATCCTCAATTTCTTCTACAAAAACATTGTCTGCATTGGAGTTTTGTGGTGGTTCCAGATCTATGATGCTTGGAGCTCAAACTAGTGAGAGCCTTCACCTTGCATATATTCAGATATCCGTTATTGACGATGAGCCAGTGTCTTTGAGTATACATATCTGCTGTTCTGGAATTCTTTCTGGACAATTGCCCCTGTCATCGCAATTGGGCTCTTCGATCGCATACTAGACGACAGGGAGTTGATGGCATTCCCTGAACTGTATCGATATGGACGGGAAGGGACTTGGTTTGGTCTGAAGTCTTTCGCTATTTACATGCTAGATGGTGTTTACCAGGTATGTGTACCGTCGCACTGATAGTAACCGCCCGCCAACTTTATAACCTTTCACAGTCTGCAATCATATTTTTCTTAACTCTATACGCTTATTTTTCGCCCACTTCCCGAACTGATGGTTACGATGGCTATCTCTATGAGTTCTCTACAGTATGTTTCAAAGTATTTCACTGCTACTCGACACTCATTTTGAGATCTTAGACCATGGTTTTCGGCGCCGTTTTCACCGCCAATTTATATAATGGTCTTAACACCAATGTCTGGACTGGCTGGGTATTCTTCGCTGTTTTCCTCGGTATTGTACTGGTTTGGGCCTATACGGTGTGTCGCTTCCCGTAACCCTCAGTCCTGTCGCTCAAATTTCGATAGGCAATCTACTCCCTCATTTCCCCTGGCTGGTTTTACACCCCTGTCTACGGGAATGACATCTTCCTCTTCAAATCTGCACTCCTCTGGCTCTGTCTCCCACTCACCATCCTCTTATCCCTCCTTCCTCGGTATCTCTACAAGGCGTATATGTTCGGGTATGCACCCAACGACATTGATACCCTTCGATATCTTCGCAAGAAATATCCACACATGGATATCGCTCATGAAGCACGCATGAATATCGGATTGCATCATTTGAAGCGACCAGCTTCCATTGCTTCTCGTCGTACGTCCCGTACCGGAAGCGTTGTGTCAATACCTTTGGACGTCAGGCGACCCTCGATGGACCTCCGTAGCGCAAGCAGGACGGACATGGCTACAGGCATTACCTCTGTGCACCGTGGATTCGACTTCGCTACGGAGGAGAACGGTATCGCTATGAAGAGGATGCAAAGTAATCTGTCTGAACGCCGTACAAGTAGCCGACAGCTAGCTTCTGCGAGGGGTACCCATGGACGCACTCATTCTTCGCGGAGAGAGGCCCTTTCACACGTGTTCTCGATACGCAGAGGGCCTTTCAAGAAAAAGCCTCCGTCGCCGAAGAAGACCGAATAATTGCCTTCTCAGCACCCTAATCTTTCTTCGTTCTTGATTACATCTTTTATATTTTCGTTCTGCTCTGAATAGTCACGACCTTAGTTATCATCGGCATTTTGTGTTGTATTGATTTGTAAAAGTGTAGCCACCAGTTTTTACCCCTACTACAATCTTGATCTTCTCTTCTTCCCATCACAATACGATTCGATATGCTTACTTGGTAGTATTATTAAATGGACTAAAACTACAATACACTCTCCTAAACCGTGCGCTGGCTGCTGCTATTGTTCAAGGAAAGGATCACCAAGTTCTGATAGAGATCTTTAGTGGGTTGTTGGCATGATATATACGAGACATACGGTTTCTGAGATGCTCTACAACATTCTGATCAACTAAATCATCCTTCTCCCGCTTGGAGCCTTCGGACCAGGCTGGTCCGTTTCCACTGCCGTATTTCCTGGGATCGTCTCTTTTACGCGACTTGGGGTCCCTTGAGGACGAAGATGCGAAGGATGTACCTGGGGGAAGGCGCCTTTTTGAGCCGCCTCCACCAGGTATGATATTGCTCAACAGGCGATCGATGCCACTAGTAAGAGCATTCGGGGGAGGCTGGACTTCGGAGGCCGTGAAATTAATGTCTTCCGGGGCTGGTGAGCCAGAGGATGGGGTTGAAGTGGCAGGAGAGACTGGTTCTAGTGGCGAGTGCATGGTGGCTGTTCGTTTGCAAAGTGGCCTCAGGCGCTTAGATTTGAGTCACATTTTACATCAGTATATACTTATTATGCTACAGTGGCGAACGCAGTCCTCCCAGGCTTTTGATCTGCTTCACCGTCGTAGGGTATCATCATTCAATCGTGTGGCGCGATGGCTGCTGCCACAACCCCTCAGTCAACGTCCCTAAGCGGTTGGGTCAGAAGTTTTCTCCACGGATGGTGGTTCCGTTAGCGGGTTTTCTTCTCTGGCCTGATGTAAGAGCGTATCCAAGCCTTTGTCCTTCAAGGCTTTCTACGATAGCGTCAAAGTACAGTGTCAAGTGGCGACTGGAGGGCACCCACCTGGACACATAGCCTATAGCTCTCCCAGATCTTGCCGCACTTTTCTTCGTACTCTGCAGCCTTCTGTTTGGAGTGTTCGGCGCGTTGCTGGGGGGTCGCGGCTACGGCAATAGCAGGTTCAAGGTAGCCCTCGAACCAGGCGTTGAAGCACGTATCGTATTGATGCTTCAGTGGCGTGCATCCTTCAGAAAGGCTATGGGCCATCCGTGGAACTTGGGCGTGGTTGCGAGAGCGGAGGCTAGGTTTACCCTTGTTTGGATCGGAGACCATTGCTTCGAAGGGCCCCCACCACTGGCTCGTAACCTTCGCGCATCATGGTTCTGGTTCTGGTCATTGGTGATCTGCACATCCCCCACCGAACCCATGATCTGCCAGCAAAATTCAGGAAACTACTTGTCCCAGGGAAGATTCAACAGATCCTTTGCACCGGCAACGTTTGCGACAAGGAGACATATGAGTACCTCAAGACCGTCGCTGCGGACGTCCATGTGGTCAAGGGCGATTATGACGAGGTGGGTGTTGCTTTGACTGGGATGGCATTAAGTATGGTTGCGCCTGTGTGTCGTGCCAACAAAGCTGACGACCATCCTTTAGGCACCCACATTTCCGCTGTCCGTGACGCTTGTCCATCCTCCCATCAGAATCGGCGTCATTCATGGGCATCAATGCATTCCAACGGGAGATCTGGACTCTCTTAGTGCAATAGCAAGACAAATGGATGTTGATGTTCTCGTCTCTGGTCATACTCATACGTATGTCTAGACGACGTTTCCTCATACTGCCAAGTCACTTATTCGTCCAGCTTCCAAGCCATTGAATACGATGGCAAATTCTTTGTTAACCCTGGCTCGGCCACTGGCGCTTGGACGGGCCTTTACATGGGGTGAGTTCTACTCTGTTCAGTCTTTCCGTCGCTCACTCTTTGAACCATTCTAGCGAGCCAACTCCGTCCTTTGCTCTTATGGACATACAGGGCCCAGTCGTAGTGACCTACGTGTATCAGCTCATTGAGGGAGAGGTTCGTGTTGAGAAGGTCGAGTATAGGAGGGAAGACGATGTTATGAAAGAACCACCGAAGAGCTCGGTCCCTCCTCAGAGTATACCGACTACCCCTTCAATGAGTGCTAGTGGCGGGTGGTGAAGTAGTAATCCCGCCCTTGTACGTCTCCTTCTCATACTACATATTGAGCATTCCGCACTGCTTTCTGATATCATTGAGACTTGTAGTCTAATTTGGTTGCTCGCTCTCTTGGAGCATTGAAGTCCACAACGCATCCTTCTGCTTGTAGTCATGATGCACAATGCTCACAAGCCAACGGTTGTCTCTTATCTCTTCCAACAATCGTCGCTCATTGGAATCAGGATGGTAAAAAGATGCCCACGCTGACCAGATCGCGAACGCTTCTTCCTGTAAATTGTTCGAGTCAATCAACGGGCGCCTCGTGAACAAGCATGCCAACCTTCCAGTCCAAGAATGATGCCAGCTCTATTATCGTGGATTGCGCAATCTCTTGACCCGGAAATACACCCCAGGTAACAGCGTTTCGTGCACCTTCCGGTAAATTACTCCTTATCGCACCCTGGCGGTATATACGCATCGTCACCATGCTCAGAGCGACCCTGCATGTTACTGACCTCATTATTGCTTGCCAGTATATGCACCCATCCTCGGCCGTGCTTTTGAATTCGCCTCTCTAGCTCTTCTACATCTTTGAGCTCGCAAAAGAATTCGACGAAACCTTTTTGAAAGACATATCCATTAGGCGGACCCCAGCCAACTATGGGATCACTAGAATCTGCCCCATCGACGGCAGGCTGCGAACCCACAGTCCACCATCCTTTACGGTTAAGTCGCTCTAGATGGGATAAAATCGTTTGAGATTCTCGGTTTAGTGGCCCATGGGAGAAAGGAGTCGACAACTTCCTCCCGTGGAGATGGTCTATGAAAAGGGCGGTAAGGTCTTCCAAGGACTTTGGATGGCCCCAGTGCGTCAGAGCTTCTTTACGCTAGGTACTCAGGTAAACTCCAAATAGTGAAGCAACAGCACTTCGAATTACCGAAACGGGCAGCCCTCCCCAAGGCCCCTGGTCGCCATAGGCTGGACTCTTGAAGTCTCCAAATCGACCATTCGGAAAGTCGTCCCATGTCGCGGCTTTGTTTAACTCGCCTTTGCCGGCCTCTCCGTCTACTTCTGGAAGATTCATCAAGCCTGCTTTAGCGGAGTTTGTTGCACTATGTGGCGAGACTACCAGCTCAAAGTCTTGGAGTTGATCTGCCATGGGGTCTGGTCCTTCCTGAAGTCGATTTAGGCATTTTCTACAATCAAAGAGTGTTCTGAAGCATACCACAATGAGCTTATTCTGCTCAGTTATGATGGATCTAGACCATTGCAGTGTTTCCAAAACGCGCTGAACGCTTTTCTCCAGGTTTAGAGTACAGAAATGGAAGCCCTTTACACCAGCGGCAGAGAGCTTGCGAAGCATATCCACAGTCAACGCGACACCGTAATCCTTCACCTTCTGGTCATCATTCTATTGGCAAACATATCAGAGGTATCCCCGGAGGAGGACATCGATTACCGATATAATCTCAAGGTCGGACATTATGTCGGGTGGAACGCGACTGCCACAAAGTTTGACCAGCCTTCGGAACGAAGCATATGTCTGGATTGGCATCATTCCAGGTATAACGGGAATCACAATCCCTGCTAGGGACTTTAGCTACGTCCAATGATTGCGGATGAGGACTCGAGTAGTTTACCAGCGTCTCTGATTTTCTGCAGCCACCGGAGGAAGCCGTCAACATCATAGAAGAGTTGAGTGATGATGAAGTCGGCTCCAGCGTCGACTTTATCTTTCAGATGGGCGATCTCTTGCTCTTCCGTCCAGGTGGATTCAGGGTGACCATCAGGATACGCTTGGTTACATCAAAGAAATCAGCGCAAGGATACTTAGCATGGTAAATAGCAATGCTACCTGCTACTCCAACCGAGAATTCGGTCGCAAAATCTGAGGAGGACCGAATGTAGGATACGAGGTCTTTGCCATTTGTGAACCCATCCTCCGCAGCGATCCAGCCCTCTTCGCCTCTAGGTGGGTCTGCGTACGGATTACAATATGCCGAAGATAATTGCACATCCGAGACTGACCACCGCGCAAGGCAAGGATGCTCTGTATTCCACGTTCTTTGGCAGCCTACCCGGATTTGAAAACTTCTGTGAAGCCGTCGCGTGAGAAGTACCGACCTTTAACGCTTCATCAACAGAGCCCTTCTCCATATTGGTGCAAGTTAAATGCAGTACGGTGTCAACGCAATGCTCCCGCTGCGTTACTGCAGCAAGATCGAGGCTCCTATCTTTCGTAGACCCTCCGGCGCCCCATGTAACACTAACGGCGAGGGGGTTGAGTCCCACCATCCTTGTAATACGGGGCACCAGGTTCTCGAATCCCTGTATTGGTGCGACCATCAGCAAGCATTGCTTACATACAAGGGTGAACTGCAAACTTGGTCAGTCCTCGGTGGGAAGAACTCAAACGTGTAGAACGGTTGCGGTGAGTTATAGGCTATTATTTTCTCTCCGAGTTTCATACTTGCCGGTAATTTGTGGTTATGGGGGATCCGAGATGTTTCGTTATTAAGGACTCTGATCAGGTAGTGCTGCTGTCTCACCGAGTAGAGCGCTCATGAACCAGCTTGAGCGCTTGAACCATTACGGTGCATGATCACAACGGTTGTTATATATCCAAATCGCTTATAATCGCGGACGCTGCTGCCCTTCGCCATAGTCCTCCGTCGCAGGGCCTTGTACTACAATTCACTAAAATGGACTCGCCTTCAACGCCTGCCACAGCGGACTTCTCTTCGTCCCCTCCGAAACGAACTAAGATTGTGCTCCTGGGTGACCAAAGCGTCGGCAAGACCAGCTTAATTACCAGGTACGTAGTCCGCTTCGCACTTACCAGAAGTGAAGGCCGAACGTTTCATAAGGTTTATGTACGACACCTTTGACAATACGTACCAAGCTACGATTGGGATTGACTTTCTGAGCAAGACTATGTATTTGGAGGACCGCACGGTGCGATTACAACTTTGGGATACCGCGGGACAGGTGAGCGACATAAAGCATCCAGGAGCTTTCTATTGACCACGGTTAGGAACGCTTTCGCTCTTTGATACCTTCATATATTCGTGACTCATCTGTGGCGATAGTTGTATTTGACATTACTAGTGCGCCATACAACTCTTCGCATCGTGCCTTGCTAAGGCGCGACTGTTGCAGACCGACAGTCGTTCCTGTCCACATCCAAGTGGATTGACGACGTTAGATCGGAACGCGGGAACGATGTAATAATTGTCCTAGTTGGAAACAAAGCTGACCTTTCTGACAAGCGGTGCGTGCCTTCTCCAGCATGTAAACGTACATTAAATTGCTCCTACACTCTGCCTAGACAAGTAACACTTGAAGAAGCAACCGAGAAAGCCACGCAACTGAATATCCTGTTCATGGAGACATCTGCAAAAGCGGGACACAACGTAAAGAGCCTATTCAAGAAGATAGCGATGTCTTTACCCGGTATGGAGAAGGATTCACAGGCGGATACAACACAGAGTACGGACTCTGGTTGAGCGATTTTGGACTGCCACTCAGCTGTTCTCTAGAAATCGACGTCACGACACCAGCTCAGGCAGAAGTACCTGAAGCGTCACAGTGCAATTGCTAGTTTTCTCTGTACATTCCCATGCATGAGAGAGCGAGCTCTTCAGCGGCATTGCTTTGTACATTTACATTAGGCGCTTTCCTGTTATATTGCTGTCGTCAACTAGACTCATGTCTTCGGAATTTTGTCCCTGCGGAGAAAGACTACATCAACCCCATCACACAAAAGCATGCAAAGGCGTTGAGCTGAAAGACGTGGATAAGCAGGGTCATCCTCTATTCATTGTGTTGCCAGCGCCTTTAGGATTAGCTTCGGTGAATAAGGTCCAATGTTCATCTTTGTGTCGCTTCTTTTCAGCATTTTCTTCGCCCAAAATTGTTCCGTCCATTTCCGCGTCTAGGGCTAGCTGCTCC
This sequence comes from Pleurotus giganteus, assembly GCA_032158425.1. Classification (NCBI taxonomy): domain Eukaryota; kingdom Fungi; phylum Basidiomycota; class Agaricomycetes; order Agaricales; family Pleurotaceae; genus Pleurotus; species Pleurotus giganteus. The sequence continues at coordinate 1,719,232 of JAPEHR010000001.1, read as the reverse complement.
GAAGAGGTTGGAGCGACGGCAGAGGCGACGCTGTCAAAACTGCGTTCGGCACCTAGCCACTGCCATAGTATGTCACAATGGATGAACTCACCCGCCTCCAGTTAAAATGTTGCCACGATCTCGCTCAATTTGCAGGTATTCATCAATAGTCATAGTCGGAAGTTGGTGATCTGGTCTAAAGACTTGTGCTCGAAGTCTGGCTCGTTCCGACGCGCCGGCTGGAAGAATAGTGAACGGGCGGAGTGGCTGAAAGCCCCACGATCGGTATGACTCTTCCTTTTTTAAGGTGTGCCACGTACTCTGCCACTAGCATCTAATAGAAGGCCCTTTCCATCAGGCCCAGCAACGGGCAAGGGAGCATCTAGTCTCCACATGTTTTGCTCCTTGTTGCTACTCCTCTGGGGGTCTATGGTAGACGAGGTTGGCAAAACTGGCGGCGACGATGGAGCTGTTCGCAAAAGTACCAGTTCTTGTTCCATGCTCTCAAGCTGTGTATGGGCTTGCATGTACGCAAAACGTTGAAGCAGTAATATCGCATCCCTAACGGCATCAGACACCGTGTCGTCCTCTTCATCTTCATCCTCTTCATCCTCCGAAGGAAGTAATGACATGATCAAGTCAAATTCTGAAGGAGACGACTTGAGAGGTGCTGCACCCTTTTTGCGCCGCGCTATTGACTCGATCTTGGAGCGAAATTCCTTCTCTTTTTGATATTGTTTGATCTTGAGCTCTCTTCGCTTTGCAGCATCAGCGACGGAGTACGTCTTTTGCTTGTGCAACTGACGAAGCTCTTCTGGAACGATGCTGTAGTTATTCAAGCTCTCAAAGAAGCTGAGGAGAAGTTTCTAGGCACGCTTGTATCCAGAATGCGCACTACATGAGATCTGTATGACACACCTGAGCCATAGTCAATGCAGCAAGCCGATCCTGCTGGTCTGTTGTCCTTACGCGTTCAACGAGTTGTGCGTGTACATATGGAACGAGAAGATATATCAAGTCTTTCGTCGATATATCATCGACCGCTTCGTTTAGGCTGAACAACGAGAGGGCCGTGATGCGCGACTCCAGTGTCTTTATGTCTGTCAAACTGGACTGAATGAAATCCTAGTAAGTGATGCTCAGTCTGAGGAATAACATTGGGATATCGAAGCGCACCTGGGTACCATCGTCGACGGTAGGCAAATCGTAGGCCTTCGATGCAGCTTGCAATGCTCTTCGAAACAGAGAAGTGAGTGGAGGAGACATTTGGAAAACTGATAAGATAAAGAAAGGGGGCACAAATGAGATCTCGACCACGTGAGCGTCAACGCGTCAACACCGTGACTTGACGCGGTTCAACGGTTGGCAATCTCGCGGTTCCACTCGCCCAAGCTCAACTTTTCGAGGTTCTCCATCTGCTTGAACCTTAGGTGCACTAGCTATGAAGCGCCCTAGATCTGACACTACGAATTCGCCTGCACCCAAAAGGCTTAAGCTTGACAACGATCCTTTCGCAGCAAACCTTGAACGGAGTATCGCTGACCTCTACGAATCCAACGCAGATGGAGCTGGGTTCATTCGCGCGAAAGCGTTTATGGTGTGGCCAATAGTTAATCAACAACTACGGATTCAAGTGCGCGTGCTACTCGATGGGCGACTCGTAGCATTTGAAGTTTCATTCTCAGAGAAATGTGCCGAGTTCTTTGGCCACGAACATCTGCACTTTGACTCAACGGACGAATTCCTTTTGTGTCTGCGCGATGCTCAAGTGCAGAAGAAAAAGCCTTCAGGAGCTCCTGCGAATTTCCCGATTGCTCTCAAATATGCTGAAGGCGTCGTTGTCAAGTTCCTGAGAACGTTGAGATGGGGCGAAGAGGAGCACGTGGTTGACACCTGGAAATGTGAGTATCATATCATAACACTCTTTTCCTATAGTACCATCCATAGCTAAGCAGTGGGTAGTGAAAGAAGATGAAGTAGACTGGTTCCGATCACCCCCACAGTGCCGTAGTCCGATACTCCACCTGAGTTCTACTGCCGCCAGTCCAAACTCATTGCAAGGACTTGGATCGTCCTCTCCGAGACTAGATGCACGCTCTACCCACCGTAAACCATTACCTACAGAGGTCACACCCGTTGCTCTCTCAGCGAGGGCCATGGACCAGCTACTGGGCTCAGTTAGTAGCACCTCTGGCTCGCCGCGCGGCGACAGTTCGAATCAACCTTCCATCGCTGTCAGAGACATGAAAAAAGAGAAGCCCAGACACTTCAAAATGGCGAGGCGAGAGAAAAAGATACTTAGGATAGCCCAACGTGAAGGGCTGAAGAAGTCGGTCGACCGAGGTGACGCTCCTTTCAAGACCGAGCTGGATCCTTCGGCATCTCAGGAGTCTGAGAACCCCCCCGAAGCTATTTCGGAGGGTCTCCAGCCTCCGCAGCTCGGTTGTGTCAACTCTCACGCAATTAAGGTAGGTTTGAAAACTGAAACGGTTAGTCGGCAGTGTTATTGTCTGTGGCACAATTGACTCCTTCGTCAGGCCGTGGTGTATACGCCACTCTCTGAACTCACTCGACCCTCGACTCTGTGCAACGTTATCGGCGTTTTGGTCGGAATCAGCGAACCAGCTAAGGCCCGTTCTGGATGTGAGGTTTTTTCATGGGTCATTAGAATAGAACTCATCTTGGCTGTGCAGCGTGGCACTTTGCTTGTTCTATCGTCGATCCCACTTGCTATTCCACAGCTCCCTACGATGTGTCTCCAGAGGAAGGGTTCAAACTTACTTGCTTCTCTTCGAATTACGAAGAGTGGCTTCCAACCTCTGCAAAACGAGGAGATGTCTTGATCCTATATCAACTGAAGGTTTGCTCCAGTTTGTCATCATGCTCAGTCGCACTATATCAACCTTGTAGACAACTGCTTTTAACGGTACGATCCGTGGCCTTGGCTACCATGATCGCCTTAAATGGGCAATATATTCCCCCTCGGCAGACACAGTACATCACGGAGACGTTCAGAAGAAAGGTGTACCTCGCTCGGAAGGCCTTGACGAAGGCTTTGGACTTCCATTTAGCCCGTTCCACGACGCCACTCCGTTGGAGATTTCCTACTGTAAACAACTCTCTCGATGGTGGGACCGCGTGACCAATGAGCGGGCGGCAGTGCGAGGCGATGTCATCCAAGTTGGCCAGCCAATCCAACAAACCAGCCAGCCTAATCAGAGACCAGGATCTCGCAAACATAGGACGGTTTCAGAGGCAGATCCAGATGCCCCACCTTCAGGATACTTTGATTGCACAGTCGAGGTAGGCTATGCGAGTCAATTGTCTCCATTTTACCGCTCACGCACATAAGGTGTTGTATGGTGAACTTAGCGACGTTGGCAATGTGTATAGCTTGTTCGTCACTGATTATACGCCGAATCAAGCCCTGTATCCTGTTCAAGCTGACTGGGCTCCTCCCGGCTTAGCTGACAGCATCCTCAAAATAGAGATGTGGGATGCTGCTTCAGCCATGGGGCCTACCATGGAACAAGGCAAATATTATTCAATCAAGAATCTCAGAGCGAAAACATCTCGCTCGGGCTACCTCGAAGCTAAACTTGTGGAGACGAAAATTATGCCCTTGCGAGAAGGAAGCAGCGATATTTATCTGAAGCAACTTTTTGAGTAGGTCTTATCGAGCTCTGTATGTTCGATGTGCTGATCCTTGATAGACGAAAGCAATACTGGCAACAATCATACGAATCCGTGGATGGGAAACATGTATTTCCTCACTCGCTAATTCAAAACATGTGTGAGGACCGACACTTTACTTGCACAGTAGAGGTAACCTGATCTCTTCACTACGAGTCTCCAAAATAAACTGAGAGATAATTAGGTATTGCATGTCGACCCAATGCAGGGCTCTCACTGCTTCATCTATGTGACTGATTACACTCCCAACGCTCTCCTTCACGATTTCCATCGTCAAGATCAGTGGGCCTGTGGCCATGAAAGCTCCGTCATGAAGATACAGCTAAGCGACGACCAAGCAGTCACAGGTAGACATCTCGAACCGGGCTTCTTCTGTGAGCTCCGTAATCTCAAGGTGAAGCGAAGCTCGACAGGGGAGATCAGGGGCTATTTAGGCGGAGATCAGAGACTCATCATGAAGCTTCAAACCGATGAGCCAAAGGGCGAGTGTCTCAACGAGCTACTTGAGTAAGACCCTTGTGCTCTCCATTCTGATTCTTCCTCTGATCCACGATAGACGCAAGCGAATCTGGGCTTTAAGGGAACCCGCCTTACCCCAAACTATTGTCCCAGCTCCCGTTGCTCCACCACAACTCCCCAGCAGTAAACACCGCTCTTACGTACCAATACGAGAGGCTAGTCGAGGGGCTCTAAGGAAGTTTTGCGTCCTCGCTCGGGTAATTGATTTCTGGCCTATTGACATTCGGGATTTTGTCGTCCTCTATTGCTCTAACTGCAATTCAAAGTACGTTCGCTCATCCCAAATGACTGCTCCTGTCTTAAAGTATTTACGCTTCCTCGCCTTATCTTATAGCCTTCCGATATCCCACAAAGCATGCTTTGAATGTGGAGACTCAGACCATGAATATGTCCAGTACCACTATCGCTTCTTCCTCCGCCTGCAAGATGAGTGTGGTGATAGCCTAGAAGTTGCGATAACACACAAGGTGACTTTTTTTGCTGTCCGTGACCCCTACTATGCTCATCACCTCCCAGTGCCCCCTCATCAATGCAGTCAAGCAAGCAGATTTGCACGAGGACGAGGACATTGTACAAGAACTTACGGACCGCTTAAGTCCATACGTCGGAAATCTGAGTGACGTCCACGATTCTTGGAGGGACGGGACACGTAGTATTATCAAGACGCCATACTATTACTGGACTATATCGTCCAAGGACCTCCCGTTCGAAAATAGTTCAGCAACTGTTTACTATCTCATGGATGTTAACGGCGATTAGCTTCGTCTATACATGCCCTCCCAGGTGTTTTCTGGACGGAAATAGTTCTTCATAGGTGTTTTATCCACTCGTAGTTGGTTTCTCCTTGCTGTAGGCAAAAGTGCTTATAGCAATGTACCAGATCGCTGAGAAACATGGTCATGTTCTGGTGAGAGACAAGGCGTCGGCATTTCTTAGCTGCTCTAGACAAGAAGATTTCAGCTGTCGTCAAGGGCCCAGGATTGACAGTAGGCTATCGGCACATAGCCTTTTAGTGTATCCTTAATACCAATCCAGTGGGCTAAGACATCACACTCAGCGAACGTCCACAGTGAACCTGCCAGTCAATATTGTCACTATTGTGCTCCCCACGGACAAGGAAAACGAAGTTGTGCATGGAAAGGGCTATTCTATCAACAATGGCGTTCAGTTTTTCATTGGGTTCTCTCGGCGCTAAGCCATCATGCATCACCACTTTTTCAACCCAACGCATAATACGGCACATAGGCACCTTACCAACCCTTAGTTCGATTTATAGTACCATTTGGTCAAGCTGAATGTCAAAACGAACAGTCCATTAAAATGATTCATAGCTACCGTAGGAGGTCAGCAGTGCGTAGAACCTTCGGTTCTCTGTTCTGACTGTTTCCTCGTCATCCGGTGAGTGTGCATCGCATCTCCCAACAGACCAGGCTGATATGGACGGACTTCCAGTTCATTGATGCGGAGGATCACCATTTCCTTGCTAACGCTGGCCCTCGTCGCCACTGCTTCGGCGAGCCTGGATAGCCGGGAGGGGCCTTTTGTAGCAGGGACGATTGTACATGCCTCCACCACCGACTGCACGACTCGCACAATTTCTCCGACGCCCACGGCAGTTATAGCCAACCCAGTAATTACAGCCGCTCCAATCGTGATTACAAGCTCCATTGTCCAGGGTACCGCTGCGTCAACTTCGAGCGCACCTGCAAGTGCTACTGGTAAGCCTGCGCACAAGCAGTATCACGGGGTATGCAGCTTCCTTGTGGTCCCCGATTCTTGCTTAGTGTATTTTGTAGCGTAAATCCTATGTTGGATGTATCCACGACATAGAAGGCGCCCATGTGTTTGACGGATTCAAGATCACCAGCTCTGACATGACTGTAAGAGCCTGCCACAAGTCATGCATGCAGTTCCAATATGCTGGACTCGTAGGAGGGTAAGACACCTCCCTTCATTGCCATCCCTATCGCCCTGACTGTTTGACCCCCTTAGTGATACGTGTGGGTGCCATACGACTATCACAAGCTATGTCTGAATTGCTTCTGACTTCATAGGCATTTGTGGTGACGCCTTTGCCAATGGCGCCACCGGAACTCTTATCGACGAGCGGAAATGTAGCGCCCAGTGTCCAGGCGGCCGTCGTAGGGGTAGGTGTGGAGGCGACAACACAGTATCTATCTATGCTGTGGACAGCAATCTTGCACCAGTAGGTTCTCACTTCATCCCTCGTACCCTTTGACTCAGTGGTTTCCAGGCTGCTGCTGCCCCTTCTGCGAGTGCTAAATCCGCCCTTAAGGGCACGAGCGCAACTAAAGGAAGGACGGTGAAGAAGGTGAAGAAGGTGAAATATGTTACCGTGACAAACTACTCGATCCCTGAGACTGCGTCCGCATCTTCTACTGCCACCGAGACGCCAGCTACCTCCGCCTCGGATGATGTACTCACACTTCCACACGCGAGGGCCACCACCTCTGGCGTTTCCCTTTCTCCTGCGACGTCAGCCACTAGTGCCTTGCCCTTTGCAGTGACATCAGCCCAAGCCACCGCAGCTGGGTCCGATGAGCCCTCCACCACTGCCACGGCAGCGTCCTTTGGCGCAACAGAGTCTTCTTCAGTTGTCTCCACTTCCAGTGTGCTAGCAGGCGCATCAGATGCCCCAGTACTTTCAAACACCGATGTGTCCCCGAGCACAACAGTAACTCCCCCCGTCGGCGTGCATATTGCTGAAACCTCGCTCCCGCCTGTGACCAGCAACACACCATTACCTGCCTCCGACACGGGCTCGGGTGCTGAGGACGCTCCCGTTCCTTCACATCCCGGCGTAGCCCCCCTACTGCCCGTGGTCACATCTAGCAGCACATCTAGCTCGGCGTCCATCACCCCATCCACTGCCGGCGCGTCTGCCACCACCGCAGACGCCGAGGACGTTCCTGTGCTTTCATATATCGAAACATTCTCGCTGCCTGTGGCTACTTCCGTTAGCGTCTCCGCATCAGAGATATCCCCTAACTCGGCGCCTGCCACTGCCCCCACCGTCAGTGTGGTCACCTCCCATGCAGATGCTGATGATGTTCCCGTACTCTCATATACTGGAGCAACCTCCTCGCTGCCTGTGGTTACGCCTGTTAGCGTATCGGAGACAATGTCTGGCTCTGCCCCCACTGTCAGCGAGTCCGCGTCCAACGCAGATGCTGATAATGTTCCTGTGCTCTCATATACCGGACCAACCTCTCCGTTGCCCACGGCTACTCCCACAGGCGTATTCCCACCGGAGGCATCGTCTGCCTCGGGGTCCGTAACTTCCTCAGCCACCAGCACGTCTATCTCAAACGCGGACACTGATGGCGTCCATGTTCTTTCATATACCACAGAGATTTCATCCCTGCCACTTGCCACTTCCGTCAGTGAGTCAACACCGCAGGTACTGACCAGTGCAGTCTCTACCACTTCCATCGCCCCCGCTAGCGCATCCGCTGCCAACGCAGCTTCCGATGATGTGCCTGTCCTCCCTTGGACTGGAGAGGCATCCGCGTTTGGTGCCACGACCCATCCATCGGTCACGTTGATCCCTACGACTATCTCAACCACTTCGTCTGCGACCCCGGCTGCAGCAACCGACGCGTCTTTCACGGACAAAGATGTGCCAACTTCCACCCCTGTGGAGACAATTTCGACAACATCTGAGGCTCCCAGTTCGACCCCAGCCCCTCTCTCGACCGCCCCCGTCCTGCGCCCCATGAATTCGTCGGGGATCTCTCCTGCCTCTGCTACCCCTGCTGAGGAAGTTCCATCCTCTACTGCCTCTCTTTCGGCGGATTCGACAGACGGCAAGAGCGACGACTACGAAACCTTCCGCCACGACGCTGGTTGGGAAGGCTACGGCTACGACCGCTGGGAGTATCATGAAGGCTACGGAGGGGATAGGCAGCAAGATGAGCATTGGCGCCCTAAGGGAAATCCATGGAAGGAACACCACCATAGCTACCACAAGAAGCCCTATGGCGGCTTTGATGATCTCGGGTACTATCGTCACGGCGCCCATCACCACAAGGTATCTACATCTACATCGTCCTCCTCCCCCGGTCCCACCGCCGCTGGCGTCGCCTGGGGAAGGAAACGTCACTACCTTGGCTGTGTGGCCGAAGGAACCATTGGCTCTCGCCGTGCCCTCATTGGACCGATGTACAAGCGCGCTGATATGACCGGGAAGCTCTGCCGCAAACTTTGCAGTGGCTTCAAATATGCAGCCACTGAGTATAGGTACGCCGACAATCATTTTTCCTCCGACTCCGCTTATGCGCTCCTTGCCATCATTCAGCAATGAGTGTGAATACCTTGTAGTCATCAACAGACGCACGTACTAACCGTTCCTTCTAGGCTTCTGTGGCGACTCTCTCCTCAACAACGGGGCCACCGGCTTAACCATCGACCCCAAGAAGTGTGACCACAAGTGCGCAGGAGATTCCAACGAGATCTGCGGTGGTGACTGGGCTCTCTCCGTCTACAGTACTTAAGTCGGTGTTCCCGCTTCATCAGTGGGTTTTGAGCAATGCTAACCTTCTACAAAGCTTTTACCTGAATAGAATGTATGGTATCTCAGTGCCCAAAATGGCGTCACACCTACATCATGTCAGACTTGGCAAAGTAGTCCAGTTATACTGCAATAGGCGTCATAATGTCATTGGAACCGTTGTAATCCACAGACTGCTTCGCGCCAGGTTACATATCGACCTCGAGGTTTCGACATAAATCCTGCTTGTCCCAAATGGAATAATAAGACACCATACTATAGAAAGCTGGGCTGGAGTGGCCTTGACTTGTACGTAACGGCTGGAGCTTCACAACGTCGCTTCGTAGTGTCAGTCAGGATTGGATGGTCACTTAAACTGCGACATAAGTTCCGTGGCTGTGATTGAACACTGCCACCAACATGCACCGCCTCTCGATTCTCGCAACTATATATCCCAGACGAGGCGGATCCTCGGTGAGTGGCTATAGCATGTCTTACTACCAACCCCCTTACCCGAATCAACAATATGTAAGACATATCAAGCACAGTTTGTCTTATCACTCACTACGGGCAGCCTCAGGCATATGGCCCTCCTGGGGGTTTGGTGAGTTCAGCACCAGAGCTTCTATCGCCTTCCAACATTTCCCCCAGAATATCCCAAACACCATGGGCGGTCAATACTATGTGATAATTTTCCTCCTAAGTTTTTCCAGCGGTAGCTCTAACCCCTGTATTCGAAGCTCCCGCCACAAGGCCCTCCTGGTGTTGTGTCTAATTGCCCTGTATGCTGCTTATGTATTGATCGATGCCGAACTGACATCACTGACGTGTGCAGGGGGCGCCTCCTCCCATTCCAGGGAATCGGCCTCAAAGCGGAGGCCCGATAAATCAATTCCCGCCACCTCCTCCCATTTCCCAAGCTACGCTACCCGTAAGTGACTTTAATTGAGAGTTACCCCCATGCTCAAGCTGTGTGGTAGCCAACATATCCTCCCCCTCCAGGTCACTATGTGCGTGACGTGTTTGTTCAGCTATACTTACACTCTACTTCATTGAAACTGATCTGCCAACAGCAATATCAGTACAACTACCCGCCCCCCGGAGGATACGGCCAGTCCTTTGGTGGGACCCAATGGTATTTGGGGACGCCGATACCGCCTTCTGCAACCAATAAGTACACCACCGATCCCCCCGTCCCAGGCTACGACGCTCGGGGAGATGTAGAAGCTATTCACAAGGCAACGAAAGGTTTTGGTACCGATGAATCCCAACGCAAATACATCTCTCGTCTAGAATGCATCTTCAGGTACTAATGATGCTTCAGTCATTAGGACATTGGCACCCCTCAACGCAATTCAAGTTGCATCGCTTTCTACTCAATACAAAGCTGCCAAAGGCCGTGACCTTGCTGCTCTTATTGAGAAAGAAACCAGTCGCTGGTTTGGGTAAGGCTTGCCTCACGCACTTGCCTCACGCATATGAAGACTGCTTACCTTGTGCTTTTTCCTTCGTAGCCTTGGATTACGGGGTATAGTACTTGGACCTGTCGGTTGGGACGTTGAACTTGTTCATAGAGCGATCGCCGGAGTCGGGTACGTCACTATGGAAACTTTTATCGCCCAACTCACGTTTGCTGCAGGACCCACGAAGATCTTCTCAATGAGGTTTTATTATCTCGCTGCAATGATGAAATGAACATTCTCAAATATGCCTACCGAGAACGCTATGGAACTAGTTTGGAGCAAAGCGTTTCAAGTGATCTTTCCTTGAAGACCAAACAATGTTTGCTTCTTCGTCATCTCTTTGTCGTCCCTACACACTTATCGGACCCACAGTATTTATCGTGGCTATGAATGCTAGTCGTGTCCCAGATTCAGTACCCGTGGATCCTAATGCGATCTCAGCCGACGTCGAAAAGCTTTACCAAGCCGGCGTAGGCAAGCGAGGCACGAATGAGGTAAATTCTCGCCCCTCCCCTCTCCTAAGCAATCCCTCAGCGCCCCCTATCCGTAGATGACATTCTGCGAGATCATGGTCAACAGATCTGGCCCTCACCTCACCGCTCTGTATGCCGTCCAGCTCACATCTACACTCCACTCTGATTCACAATAGGTCAACCGCGTACCATACTAAATACAAGATGACGCTTACACGAGCTATTAAGAAAGAATTGTAAGTCCGTTGTTTGTACGTTCAACCGTCTATGGCGTCTAACCTTGGTGTAGCTCGGGCCATATGAAAGATGCCCTATTGTACATCGCCAATGGCGCCAAACGAGACGGACGTGGCATCTGGCGTGATGCGAAGCTCATGGAACAGGCTATGGCAGGCCTAGGGACTAAGGATGAAAGACTTGTATGGAGGTGAGTTGGACTGTGTTCACAACGGTTCGGCTAGGAGCTGAAATGTGCATCATAGGATTGTCCGTGCCCACTGGGACAAGCAGCGTTTAGAAGCTATCAAAGCGTCCTATCAGACTAAGTACAAGAAGAGTTTGGGAGCTCGTGTGAAAAGCGAGACGAGTGGTGATTATCAGAAACTCATGTTGCAACTCATCGGGTAGAAAAGTTTCCAGCGTCGGTTTAAGTATTTATAGTCCTTAAGTAATTGTGTACTGTACGTGCTGCATAGTTCACCTCGGACTCATGCACGTAAGAATACGTTCAAATTAAAATAGGAACATTTAGTGCACGCGTGAACTGAGTCAAGCGTGTAATGCACAACCAACGTACAGAAATACATGGTGTGCTAAGTATATATCGGACTACCGGAGTCCCAACTAGTGCAACCAGCAATTCTAAAGAGCGAAGGAAAACGAATCTTGAACGAAGGACGGATATTACAGTAAAAGAGAGAGATATGTTCATAGATCAGTAACAGATTAGACCTGGTCGGAACATCCGAGCTTGGCAAAGGGAGGGGCACTCGGGCGTTGATATAACTAGAGAAGTGATAGCAGGGTATGAAAGACGATAAGTGCCTAAACTTGCCGCCAACCACTGCCGCCCGGCTGATTCACGATTGCCTACAAACGATGATGAACATGGGACAGGCTTCGCGGGATTAGGCACCAACCTCTACGAACTACACTACAGCTAGTAAGTGCGATGGCGTTGCTAGCGCCGCTTTCCTTGCGTAACTATCCGAGCATTAGTTTCAACTGCGAAGATAATATCAATGAGAAAGAAGGATCACATGGCTGACACAGTAGTTCTGAGCGACTGAATGATTGCACGTCGAGTGTACAGAGAAAGCGTCCATGATCCACCGCACTTTTCGGATGAGTTGCCTGAACAAGTAGAGCTGCATGATGATTCGCCAATCACAGTACCAGTCGCGCCGTTATTGATAAGAGAATTTCCGCAGTAGCCTTGAAACCATGTGAGAGAAGGCACTCCACCAGAAACAACCTAAACATACATTGAGTCCTAGTGAAGGAATCAAAGTGATCAGCAGTCAAATATTACTGGGAGTTCAGGAGATGGTTCACCCATATTCGACGCCTGCATAGTCATAGTCACTACACAAAGGCTGACATTGCTGAGGGGTCATGTCAGATTTGGTGAAGCTCAGGTCGGTCAGAGCTCGACGACTCCCCGTTGTACCCTCTGCTACGCATCCTACGTAGGTCCAAGCGACTGAGTGCGTCGCACTTGGGGACGAGGACACTGGAGGTGCGCTGGGAGGTGAGGGGCTTGGGCTAGTTAGGCTATACAAAGACATCCTATATGAGCCGCCACATTTATCGCTGGCTACTAGAAAGATAAATGAGCTGGCTAGGTAGAAAGTGACCAGACTGACATTTCCCTCCGCAAGGCATTGAGCAGTCGGCTTCGGTGGTTCGGGTAGCACTAGCTGCAACAAAAGAACCGCACCTAGAAGGATACAGTCTAGCCCGAGAAGATACAAGCAACGTGCACTCACCAGCACTCATCCCCATACTCAGTTCCGCCGAAAAGAAAGCCACGAGCAGTACAAGATGTTAAGCAATTGCTAACTGATTGAGATGACGAGCGAGTTACATTTCCATTCAAGATGCGGGGATTACTGGAATCCACATAGCAACCAAGATATGAAGCCCTGGTTGGACTCGGCGAGCCGGAAGCGGGAGCCACTGACGTCAAGCTCGGTGAAAATGCCGAGGAAGAAGCGATGGCTGTGCTGCTTGATGTTGTGAGAGTGTACAGGGACATTCGATTTGGTCCACCACATTGATCGGTGGCTAAAGTTGGACATTGATTCAATGAGCCCGAGTGTCACATCTACAACTTACATTTGCCTGAGCACGGCATAGAACAGTCACCCTCGCCAGCGCTGGAAGCTCCAGCAGGAACGGCAGATCCACACCTAGGATTATCAGCGCAATGACTTTGGGAGTCTCGGTAAAAACTCACCAGCACTCAACACCATATTCAGTTCCAGCGAAAGCGAATCCACGGGAAGTACATGATGACAAGCAATCGTTGATTGTCTGGGACAAGGAGCTAGTTGATCCACCATTCAAGATACGAGCATCACTGGGATCGACATAACAGCCTAAATATGAAGGAGTCGAGCTAACATTGGGTGGTCTTGAAGTGGCCGTACTTGAGGCGATGACACTGGGAGATGGCATTGAGCTGATAGTTAGACCTGAACTTGCGGCCAAGCCACTAATTCTATATATGGATACACGGTATCCTGCTCCACAACTGTCGCTTGCTGAAAGGAGGTGAGCCTATGAGACTCGAAATGGACAAGATGAAACCTACACCGTCCAGAACATGGCATGGAGCAATTGCTGCTTGACACGAGTGACGCTTCAGACCTGATTGCGGAGCCGCACCTGTTGACTCCGATTGAGAAGGTGCCCAAAAGATGGAGGGAGGATTTAGGAGGCGTTCCGTACCAACACTCAGAGCCATATTCTGTCCCCGCGTACGAAAATCCCTTGGCGGCGCATGTAGAGACACAACTTGCAACAGTCTGTGAGGATGATGTGGTCATGCCGCCATTGAGAACACGAGCATCAGCAGGGTCAACATAACAGCCGACGTAAGTGAATCCAACGGAAGGGGTAGAACTGGAGGATGCGGGGCTACTTGCCAAGGTGGGGTGGCTGGGCAGCGCCGTACTGAAGGGACTAGCGCTTGTTGACGAGTTCGAGCCTGATGGGGGGACTACAGGACTAGGTATGGAGGCTGAGAGCAGCGTGTGAATGTCACATATAAACAAAAATCAAGAGACGTACAAGCAGAACCCACGTAGGCGTTATAGTTGTCTACACCTCGGCCATTAAGCAGGAAAGCTGAATAGGTTCGTGGAGAACTCACATGTGGTGGGATGCGTGACGAAAGTGAAGTCGGACGGCGTGTAATTAATTATGACTTGCCCATTCCTCGTCATAGAGACTGAAATGCTCCCTGGAGCGAGGGCGAGTTTGAGCTTCGAGACGCCAGCGCTTACAGAGAAAGTTTGTTCATTAGATCCCGACTTCAAAGACACGCTCCCAGATGAAGTGGCGAATACAACAGCCCATAAAGAATCCTTGACGGTGTATGGCAATAAGATGAATGCAACGGGTGAGCATCCATGGAGCTAGACGTACCTCTACCCAATCCCATCCTGCTGGTTTACCAAAGGGGTCTGAGCTTGCAGCGGTCGAAACAGGGTGCGGTCTTGCCCAGAAGTAAATTACATCTTTCTGGAAATTCGTGGGAGACGTAAATAGAGGGAAGAAGATTGCAGCGATGCGTAACCGACATACCGTAATGGCAGGATACGAGCCGGTTTGGAAGGCCTTGATGTAATATTCACTTAAGTCGAACCAGGCGGAATGAGGTAGTCCTTCGACCCAGCTTGTACCGGATGGCATTGTTCCCTTGAGCGGACCAAGGCTGCACATTTTTAAAAAGCGTTACTGACGATGCTCTGGGTGTGACGCGAAACAGCCTACTAATGAGATTCTCCATAATCATTCCTATCCTGACCGTGAGAACCGCGCAAGGCTAAACGTTAAAAAACGTTAAATTGTCAACTCACCAACTGATCATCTCAACAAATGTGAGCTTGTCCCTCAGAGAAATGAGCTGCTCCCATCGAGTCACCAGCAACCAATCATCAGATCTCAAAATATAATTCTTGAAGCTGTAATGAGTGCTAAAATAGATCAGCGTTTCAGCGATCACGAAGAAAGCGGTCGTCTTACTAAAACCAAGGACTGATAGTCGCAGCGTAATGTGTCCCGAGCTGGCTGAGATCTACGGCCTTGAATGACTCCATGCAGAATAGAAAAAGCAGGCAATCAAGACTGACAATAAACATCATCATTTATCTTTTGGTTTGTTAGCACGCAAACGTAAAGGGAGGGGCGACACTGCTGTCACATACATTCTTTGCATAATCACCTTGAGGCCATGCACAACCCCAGCTAGAAACGACAGTCAAAAATCTTACACTTGCTAGGAGAAGTTCCAACTAACCACATCCACGAGTCCAAACTTGGCCAATGGGCAAACTGCCCTTCCAAACCCCAAATAAACGGCATGAGGTATCCATTCGTTTGACTCCTGATAGACTGCCAACCACTATCTCTAAAGCAATCGCCAGAGAATGTAGATATCATGGTCTTGCCGTTTACCTTGAACTGGTAAGGATGATTTGCCCATTGGTTTACACGTGACACTACATCGGGAATGCTACAAGGCATTTCGGTGAAGTCGAATGAGATGAAAAGCTTCAGCTTGGTGCCAACTGCAGAAGCAGCGGCATAGGCGTTGGCAACTTGACCTCTTTGCCAGTCTGAGGAACCAATGTTTAGAGCGATGCCGTCACTGGCGTTGCAATCATGTCAATGAGGAGGAGGCGAAGGTGAGAAACCAAACGTACACGCCTTTCGCCTGGATTCGGCGAATGTCGTCTTCCCAGTCAGCTTGGGTGTAGGGAAAGCTTAGAAGTTGATCAGCTTGGGCTTATCGAAGTAACCGCTGGAGCGTACGTGTCTAATGATAGTGACATTGGCGGTGATCAGCCTCATGAGTTCAGATTGATAGCATTGGACGTACTCCCAACCATCTACGTATAACTCGGCTTAGGACACAATCCAAACAAAGAGACAAAGAAACGATGGCGTACATGGTGAATAAAAACATACTTAGACCCGTCCCGCTTCCTTAGTTCCTCTGGATGGCCTCCAATGGAAGCGGGGTTGTAGAGGCCTGATTTACGATGGATACCAGCTCCAGGACGAGACTTGTGTGAATGCAGAGGAAGGCACGTTGACGCGACTGGGAAAAAAAGGAAACAAACCAACAGCCAGAACCAGCACGTCATACTGGGAAGAAAAAAGAGCGAAGAAGTAGAAGAGATATAGATAATACGGTAGTGAGGCTGACTGGGTGTGACGACCGGCGCACGCTCTGTGACTTGAACGTACGGTCTCGAGGGGAGGAGAGAAGGTTGAGATCCATCCCTTCGCTTGTATGAACGTTTTATAGTCACTGGGGCATTACGTTCGATTACTGTCACAATTCGAAGTAGCTCGAGAAGACGCCCCTTAAGATTTAATAATCGCAGATCGAGGGAATATATAGTAGGGGAGGCAGACGATGTCTCTCTCCCACAGGGTACAGTGTAGAGGATAAACTGAGCAAGGTGGGTGGCCCATCCGACCCGCTACAACTGGAAGCTCGATTGGGGTACAGTAGATCGTCTCAGCGCAGACAACGGCGAGACGCTTCTGAGTGGCCTAGCAACTCATGCACATGAATGAACAGGAACCGGGCGCGGGAATTACTTACATAGGCTACCCGACGACAGATGCGCCTGGCGGGTCACCGGTCATTCGTAGAAGGGGAAATGGGAGAATCACTGCGAGGACGTGGTCTCAGGCGCAGCTGCATGTACAGTCGTGCTCTTACTGTAATATTTGAAACGTGAAGAGCTGACGCGGTTATCGCTGAGCCTCCGCGCTTACATAATCGCACCTTCTCCCTCTTTCGCTTTCTGGCACCCATTCCTTCTCAATATTTTTCCACCTAGAGGCTTCACCAGTAATGCTTCTTTCCTGGACGCTGCTTCTTGCATTACTGGCCCAACAGCACTCGTTTGTCTCAGCTGTGACACCTGCGAAGCGATTCCATGACACCCATAATTACTATGTTGTCGAGCACATCCCTCGGACCTCTGGTGCGTCGCTGGACGATGTTGCACGCTCATTAGGTGTAGAGGTGGTAGGCAGGGCGGGGGAGCTTCCGGATACTTGGCTGGTACGGACTCCCAAATCTCGCAGAGAACTCGATTCGCGTGACGTATCCGACCATGTCCTTGGTACTTTCGAAATGCTCAAGGTTAGAGCGTCGTTGCCTTTGTCACCTCGTTCGAACGAAGAGGCGCACCATGCACGAAGAATTGCTTCCTCTGTCAAGTATCTATCCAGACAAGAGCTCCGAAAACGTGTGAAGCGCGCACCACCCCCAATACGTCCTCAAGATGGTTCGGTGTCAAACTCGAGAGCTGTCGCTGAGCGGTATTCTATCAAGGACCCACTCTTCACTTCTCAATGGCATCTCGTCAACGACGAGTTCCCCGTTCATATGATGAACGTTACTGGTGTTTGGGATATGGGCTATACAGGCAAGGGTGTCATTTCTGCCTTGGTCGACGACGGCCTCGATTACCGTAACAAGGACCTGACAGACAACTTCGTACGTCTTCGCCTCTCATAATCCTGTACTAGTGCTTACAAGACACTCTCCAGGACGCCGCCGACTCCTATGACTTCAACGACCACACAGATCTTCCCACACCCAAAATGTTTGATGATCACCACGGTACACGCTGTGCTGGCCAGATTGCCGCCATTAAGAACGACGTCTGTGGTGTTGGCATTGCGTATGAGTCAAATGTGGCTGGCCTCCGCATCCTCTCTGGACCCATTTCCGACGTAGACGAGGCGGCAGCCCTTAACTATGGCTTCCAGAATACCTCAATTTACAGTTGTAGCTGGGGACCACCCGATAATGGACGGTCTATGGAAGGACCTGGCTATTTGATTAAGAAAGCCGTCGTCAACGGCATTAACAACGGTCGTGGGGGCAAGGGTTCTATCTTTGTTTTTGCTAGTGGGAATGGGGCCGCCCATGGAGATCAATGCAACTTCGACGGCTATACCAACAGCATATACTCGGTCACGGTGTCTGCTGTTGATTATAAAGGATTGCATCCATACTACTCCGAGCCTTGTGCTGCCAATATGATTGTGGCGTATAGCTCTGGTAGTGGCAAGCACATTGTCAGTACTCTGCCTGCCCACATGCACAGCGCTCCTGATTGTCTGTCATCAGGTCACTACCGACATGGGTGAACACAACGAATGTGCCACCAGCCACGGTGGTACGTCAGCGGCTGCTCCAAACGCCGTCGGTGTCTTCGCTCTGGCTTTGCAAGCTCGGTGTGTCATCACACGTTGCCATTTATGTCCACATTAATTTTATTCCTTAGCCCGGATCTCACTTGGCGGGATATCCAGTACCTGTGCATTGAAACTGCCGGTGTCATCAATCCCGATGACCCAGATTGGGAGCCAACACACAGTGGAAGGCTTTACAGTTACAAGTACGGTTACGGTGTGCTCGACGCATATCGTTATGTCTCTGCTGCAAAGGATTGGAAGGTTGTTAAACCACAAGTGTGGTTCGCTTCTGATGCTATCCAGATCAACGGCGGCACGATGGATAAGAACGAAAAGTTCGCTGCCGGTGAACCTATCGTCCCAGGCGGCGTCAAGAGCACTATGACACTTACGAGGGATCAATTGGATGGCCACAACTTCGACAAGCTCGAACACATCAATGTAAAAGTGTGGATATCGCATACTAAACGGGGTGATGTCGAAGTTGAAATTGTCAGCCCGCACGGCATCAAGAGCACACTGGCGGGAGCTCGCTATGGAGATTTGGTCGACACTGGGTTCCCTGGATGGGTTTTCATGACTATAAAACACTGGTAAGCCTCATTGATGCCCACGCGACGACTGCTGAGCATTCCGGTTAGGGGCGAAGATCCTGTTGGCGACTGGACAATTCGAGTATTCGATCAGAAGTCTCCTAAAGAAAACGGCACCTTTCACGGATGGAGTATGATGTTCTGGGGATCTGCTATCGATCCCTCCAAGGCTACGAAGTTTGACATTCAGCCAGACGACAATCTGTTGCCTCCCGCTCTTGATCTTAACGCCCCTACTGTCGCACTTCCCACAACCACGAAGACACACACGAAACCTACCTCCCTACTACCTCCTGATCACGGCGAAGCTGAAGGCGAGAAGAGTCGTCCAGCATTCCCCGGCCAGGATGATGCTGCAGCCCCGAGCCCAGTCAGCACTCCTACCGCAGATCAAGGATGGTTCTCCGATATGTCGAACCTTGTTTCTAGTCAGAAGTGGCTGTTTGGCGCTGTGGGTGCCGTCGCTGCTTTCGGCATTGCAGCAGGTGTATTCTTCTGGAGGCGTCGTGCCCAGAAAGTTGCAAATTATGAGTCACTTCCAGGTGGTGATAACCTACCGATGAGCTCAATACGCAACGGCACTGCCGGCGGTCCACGTACCAGAGAACTTTACGATGCCTTTGGGGAGGTATCAGATGATGATGATGCCGACGAACAAACACAACTCCGTGGTCCTGGTCGTTCTACTGAAGGGATTGGTTTCCACTCAGGATTCTTGGATGATGATGACCCATCAACCGCTGGTCCAACACCAAAGTACAGGGATAATCCCGAGCGAACACGTGTGGATAGCGATCGACAACATCCCGATCATGTTCCACCAAGCCCGAGCGGCAGTGGTGATGGAAGCTGGGAGCACGCATCGCAGACACGATAAAACCGTGTCGACGTGTACATGTTTTATTTTCGTTTCATTTATTGCACATTCTATTGCGAGGACATTTACCCAGGCAAGTTGTAAGACTATAAATGGCATGTCTTATATTGCGTGCCAGTACAAAGCAAGCATGAAACAGAAAGAAAGAGGCAACTAACAACGCTTCAACAGGTTCATCAAGTGTCATCGATAAATCGCAGTTTTGCGCCATTCGCGACGCGCATCCAGATGTCCATTGATTCGTACTTGAAGCCGACGTCAGTCAAGCCACAACCTGAGAGGCCGATACGTACTTTGGTAATGGTTTGCATGAGCTGTAGCTCGGTATACCCAGCTTTCACAACCCGGGCCCTGATGTCCACCATGGACAACTCTTCGTCATCCTCGTCGGTATCGTCGGAATCTCGCTGCCCTCCAGGGCCCCTGCCAAGGCGTCGGGTCGTTCTACGTTTTGATTGACGTATACTTGCGCGACCGATACCAGCCATTTCCTTGATGAGTCGGAAGATTTGACTGGTAGCCGATTTATCCGGTTCATACTCCTTTTCGCCATCTTCTGCCAAGGTTGCCTTACTGCATTCCATCAGACGCAAAGCTTCATCGACGTCCATCTGCTCAACCAGATCGGCAAACCGAAGGCGAGCAAGGGCCTGGGCGAGACGGAGGACACCTAGAAGTGTCCTCGCTGAAGTATATGTATGGGCCTTTGCATCGTCCTTAGAGACCTTTCGTAGCCGAACGTAAGAGTCAACAATGTAATTTGATACCTGACGAGGTACGGTCGGCCTCTTCAAGCGCGCAAGGGCTATATAATGCCTAAGATACATGGAATGAGTGAATTATAGTTATCGGAACTGGATGTTGCTCAACCTCATGATATTTGGGTCAACGGGTGTAACATCAAGCTCAGGATGACGACTATGCATGTGGACATATGTAACATGCTCCGCCAAACGCTCGTCATCGTCTCTTGATGGTTTATCCAAGATCAAGAATAGCAGGTCGAAACGAGACAGTAGTGCCGCAGGAAGATTGATGTTTTCATTGGGGGACACTTTTGTATTGTAACGGCCGTACAGTGGATTAGCGGCAGCCAAGATAGAAGTGCGAGCATTGAGGGTCGTCGAGATGCCTGCTTTTGAAATAGAGATTGTCTGCTGTTCCATTACTTCGTGGATAGCTGTGCGGTCAGCTTCTTCCATCTTGTCAAACTCGTCGATACAGCATATTCCGTTGTCCGCAAGAACGAGAGCTCCGCCTTCTAAAACCATTTCGTCCGTCACAGGATCACGCATGACAGCGGCGGTGAGACCGACACCCGAGGAGCCCTTCCCGGTCGTGTAAACACCTCGAGGTGCAATCTTCGAGATGAATTTCAGAAGTTGCGATTTAGCCACACCAGGGTCACCCATCAAACATATGTTGATGTCTCCTCTGATCTTCAAACCATCGCCCGTCCGCTTAGTGACTCCTCCTACAAGAAGTAGCAGAAGCGCCTTCTTGACGTCTTCGTGTCCGTAGATTTCAGGCGCAATACTTTGGGAGAGCTTGTGGTATAGGGAGGGATCCTCCCGCAACTCGAGAATAGCACGGTGAATCTCCGGAGTCATCTCCATATCACTATATTGCTTCTTCAGCTGGTGTACATGATGAGCTTCAAGGTAGGTATCGGTGAGGAGGCCTGCCCGAATAGCCTGAAACCCGGTATACGGTGTGGGTAAGAAGATGCCGCAGAGGTGGACAACATCGCCGGGGTTCACTAATCGAGTGAGATTGCCGTTCACATGAACAGTCATGGATCGAGGGATGTGGCCAACGGGAACTTGATCTGCCTAGGTGCGGCACGGTAAGATACAAAGGTGGTTACAATAAATAGGTATCCGCTTACCATTTCTTGGATTTTCACCTCTTGGAAAGGGCTAAATCGGCAGGCACGCGTCTGCATGTGCAAGGATCCGTGAATGGCATTCTTCTTACATTCAGCCTCGTTTTGACAGTCGACAATAGGATTGAATGTCTTGTTAGAAATATCTTGGAAGGTTTCGGAGCCACAGACATCGCACGTATAGGCATTGACCAGGAGCAAGGGCTTGACTTCGGATACTCGCGTCACGATGCCTCTGACAGTGATGAGTTTGCCTAATTGAAGACTCCGGACCTCTCTGACTGCCATCGGAATTTCGGAGTCCAACGGTTTAAAGTAGAGGTTACTTTCAGTCCGTCATTAGGATGGCGAACGTCCGAAAGTATTCAACACGCACTAGCGTCGTAGGAGATGGTCTGGAAATCCTTCCTGCGTCTGTTCATTCCGCTCCCGACGCTGGTGCAATATTACATCGATAACTTCATCCTGCTCACTAATGTCCTTAGTGGGTCGGGGCATGAGCTTGTCGACGACTTCACAGAACAAGCTGACATATCGACGGGTATTGTGTCGAATACGAGAAACTAGCCTTGCAACTGTGCCTTCGTACTATCCCCTCAATATGTAAGATTCATCAACTACAGCGAGAGTCAGATACATACTTTGTGTACATCCTCAAGCTCAATGGTTAACATTTGTTGGTCACGATTGGCTATTTGTTGCTTGTGGGAGTTCACGTCGAAGAACACGCGTCAGCACGAAATTGGGAAACGCACAAGCTGATGTATGTATTTCGGCGTCTTGCTCTGAGTCTGAGGCTCGTCGTTGAAGTCGTCAATGTCCAGAGTTGCTATTCTGCGCGTCACATCCGACTCCTCGGTGGTGTACTTGGTCAGAAATGTACGTATTGTGTCTGTAGAGGGTTTACATGTCTGTGGTATTGGATGTAGTGGTGCACCTCACTCATTTCTTCTTGATAGTCAATGTTGAGGAATACGACTGGCAAGGCCATGGTGACCCGACACGACCGTGGTGGTGAAAGACGCGGTCAGTGGCGGAGTTTGATCCGCCGTGACCACTGAAACCATTGCACTGCCACAACTCACCCCACCGTTGCGTTCAACGTTCAGCAGCCTCCGAGTCCAGCCTGTTTTGCGATACACGTTTCTTTATGCGACAAACCTCGCGCCGATCCTCGCCTCCCATTCCCTTCTCCTCTCGGAGAAGGAAGCGCCGCCACTCCACGGATCCCAACGACGCCTGCGGTGCCGTTCCCTCGCCCAAGAAGCGGGCGACGGCTCTCGAGGCATACCCCTCACCCTCAGCCATCCCGGTGGGTACTAATTCAGCGACTCAGCTTAGCGGCGGAGGCTCACAATTTCAACCAAGCCGCCAGCTGCAGCGTCCCCGTCAAATTCGGGCTTCGCCAATGACACCGGCCCGCGTTATATTCCTGCCCCTGGCGTCATCGAGGAAGATGAAGATTTTGTCGTGCCTGGAGAAACACCTCAAGATGACTATGACTCTAGTGATGACAATGATGTCCCCATCCGCCTGCTCGACAACTTCATCATCTATGACAGGACTACTCAGGAGCTTGTCTCTCCCTACCATCTGCTCGACAACTCTCTTAATGATCGCAAGTACGGAGCTGCAGGCTCTATTCAGGCTTACACCGCTCCTGATGTAGAAGATGAACTTGAAGAAATAGACTACCCCTTGCTCGATCCTCATATGCCTTCTTGCCATTCTGTCCAGTTGTCCACTATCATTGAGTTCAACTACCATCACTACAACACCTCTGGATCTGTGCCAGCATTTGAAAAGTATGTATTATTGCCCCTGACATACTTGGCCCTCCTTGACCTTGATCCATCTATTCAGCAAGCTATATATCCTCACAGAGTATGCTTGGTATATTTTGGGGAGCCCGTCCTTGGAATATTACCCTGTCTACTCCCATTTTTTCATAAACAACCAGCTCCTCCACCTCATCCTCTCCCAATGCTGTAGTGATCCAACCACCACATATGAAGATTTCCCTTTGGTATTGGATGGTCTTGAGGAGGGACATCCTATTCAAAGATTCATGGCACATCCCTTGTCACCAGACTCACTACCAGACCTGTATTCTAATGACTTTGTGAGTTTCTGTAATGAAGTTTCCTTGTATGTCATGTTAACACTTCATAGGTGCTTTATGCCAAGATGACCCTTGGTGCTGTACTCGATCAATTGCCCTCCAAAGATAAACACCAATGGAGTACAATACCCCTCATTCACTTCCTATGCAATAGCCTCAACAAATTCTCACCAACATCACCAACATTTCTCAAAACCAAGTCCTCTCACCATAAGCAAACAGTTGTTACACCTATCGTTGGTCGAATTTCTGTTAATGTCTATAATGGACATCAACTTGCAATTGTGGGAGACATTGATAATCAGGATGCAGGCAGAGGGATGGCTTTTGTCAAGGAGAGCATAGCTCATGAGTTTGATCCAGAGACTCTGGAGTGGGGGGATGCTACTTACCACCAGGTTGGGAGTGGCCTTGAGATGGAGATGAAGTATTATGATGCAGTGATACTTGATGGAGTGGATTACTTGGTAATGCCTGCCTCATTTCTCAAATATTACTAATGAAGTTTACTTAATTTATCAACTAGGCTGGAGATACTGTCATTGTTGTTCCAGGCTCTGATTCCAATAAACCCCGAGCCAGGAATCACAAAAGTGATGCTGCCCAATCTGTAAATATCTATGGAAGTTCCTATTGGTATGTGTCCTCCTTTACACTAAGCGATGATGATAACCCTCATTCTGAATAGGTTTTGCCGAATCTGCTATTTCTATGAAAATAGCAAGGGAGCATTTATGCATTGTCAGTGGTTTGCTCATGGATGCAAGACAATGCTCCAGGAAACTGCCCACTCACAATCCCTTTTCATGATGAATGAATGCGATAATGTGCCTCTTGCAAGCATATACAAGAAGTGCACTGTGACAATGTTGGTGCCTGATGAAGATGAACCAATTGAGGAGCATAATAGTACAGTGTTCCATTGTGGGTAAGTGCTCATATTATTCTTTCCATCTGATAAACTTTAGCTTTGTTTTATTGCTTTAGCCTTGTTTGGGATGAAGATCACACTGATTTCATTGATTTACCCTGCCAAAGTGAAGTCAATGACATTATCTCCTTAACACCATCATATCAGCAGTGCTACTCCTGTGGGCTTAAACGGCGACAAGAAGAGCTTCATAAGCTCAGGAAGATTCAACATGGTTTCAGCAATCATGGCATCCGATATCATGTTCATGATTTTGTCTATATTTACCCACTGCATGGATCACTTCTATGCATTGGGCAAATTATCAGCATTGAAGGCATTCCATTGGATAATCCAAATGTCTTTATTCAGCTATTGGAGCGGCTGACAGACCATTTGGACTTGGATGGAGGAATAACTCCAGCTTCTGGTTTATGCAAGGATGATGTAAGATTTATCAGTTTTTTTCTATTATTAAATTCTATTCTCATCAATTAGAGAGCCTTGGTTCTCACTCATCATATCCAGTCCTTTCATCCAGACCAAATTGAAGGTGTCTGCTATGTTAAGTATCTTGCAGATGCTGATGAAATTGGTCAATGGGTCAAGAATGATGATCATTTCTATCTCACCTTTGAATCTGATGGTATCTCTCTTCTTCCCATCATTAATCCTGTGAAGTTCTGTGCCTCCTGTGCTGAAGACCACTGGAATGTCCTTCAGCAGTCACAAGACTTGCTTCATCAGCATGGGCCTCTTATTGGGTTAGAACTCTTTGCAGGTGTGTCCATTTTATTAATTGCATATTATATCACTATCTTCATCATCCTTGTAGGTGCTGGTGGATTAGGAACTGGCATGAACATGTCAAAGTGGGTCAAAACCAAGTATGCCATTGATAATTATAAGGCAGCTATGACAACATACAAGTATGTTCTATTTGATTGCTCATATTACTGATTAATATGATTATAGGCATAACCATCCTAGTACCCAGGTTTATTGCCAGGATGTCAACTTGCTGCTCAAATATATAATTGAGCGAGATAAGGGTAATAACCCTGCTCCTTTGCCCCAAGAAATTGGAGAAATATGCACATCATTGCCCAAGTGTGGAGATGTTGACTTTATATTTGGAGGTAAGTGCTTGGGTTATTGTAGCTGTCTCTTTTACTCATATATCAATATGATTCATTTACAAGGTCCACCTTGCCAATCATTCTCATTAATCAACCATAATCGAGTTTGTTGCTAATATTGATCTTCTATCTGTGCTAATATGTTTAAACAGAAGGCAGATGACATTCGTTCTACATTGGTCTGCAACATGCTTAGTTGGGTTGAGCATTACCAGCCAGCATATTTTCTTCTTGAAAATGTTCCTGGATTATTGCATTTTCGCTTGTTAGCAGAACAAGGAAAAAATGGGGCATTGATTGGTGGCATTGAAATGGGTGTGGTGAAGTTTATCCAGCGATCACTCATTGCTCTTGGGTATGTTTTCAATATCCTCCCTCAGATCCTGAGTTAATTCTAAACTTACAGATATCAAGTTCGTCATAAAGTCTTGGAGGCTGGGCAATATGGTGCCCCTCAAGGACGGCAAAGGGTTATCTTCTGGGGTGCTAAGCGGGGATTGCAAATACCTGCATTTCCAATTCCAACCCACTGTTATCCAAATGGAGGCAAGATCTTCAAGCAACCCATTGGACAGCCACTAATGCCAGTGATACGATCAAATAATCCTGAATGCCAGGATTATCGTCTTGCTCCACTGCGTGCAATCACTGTGGATGATGCAATTGGAGACCTAGTTTGTTATCCAATCTCTATTCACTCCAAAGACCTATCACTAATTCAGGCCCTATCTCAGCCACTATTTGACTGGTATGTTTATTTATCATATAATGAGGATATTCAAGCTTATTGGACATTTTTACAGGTCAAATCCTCATAGGTTTATACGAAAATCAAAGGCTGACCAAAGGCAAATCAACCATCACACCACCATTCTTGGCATTCCTCAATTTCCTGCAGTTACTGGGGGAAAATGGCCAGGTTATCCTCATCCAGTTGCCTATCCATACCTTCCCATGAATTGGTACCAGCAATGGTCACGTTTTGGTTCTGCTGACATGCCCTCAGGGTGTAATGCAGACCAAGTAACACTCCACTACACAGCCATGTTCTCATCACTGGTAGTAGAAAGGTGATATTCAGAACAGCCTATCATTCAATTGAGCACAGCTAATGTGTATTCCAGGACTGTAAATATCCCCATGAAGCCCCTTGCAGATCATCGAAGTACATTCAGTTTACACTGCATCCTGTTCCAACCTGAACACATTCACAGGCCTTCCTCTGGAGCTTGCACTAAGTGGAGCACGTGCCCAGAGTCGGCATTGTGAGTTCCTTTTTTAGTTCTCTCTTGGGCCATGTCAACATCTATTCTGTAGCTTACTTTGGTCGGTTGGATGCAAATGGCCATTTCCGTACTGTGATGACACAGATGACTCCAACCATCAAGAATACTTATCTTTTGCATCCATCAGTAAGTGGCTATCTACCTTGCATGTCACCAACAAGCTGCATTATTGATGTACTTTCTCATCTAGCAAAAGCGCATTCTTACTGTTCGTGAAGGTGCTCGAGTCCAAGGATTTCCTGACTGGTATGACTTGCGTTCAACAGAGGAGACACCATCTAAGATTGTGCAAGATGTATGTAGTATAAAGCCTTTGGCATTACAGAAACACTAACCTTGGATCCTGTAGCAACACCGGCAGATTGGCAATGCAGTTCCTGTTCAACTGGCACTGGCACTGGGCAAATCTCTTGGGGATGCTGTTGTTCAGACTAGGATACAGTTGAAGAGAGAAGGGAGTCCAGTTGTGTGATGTGTTGTAAAGAAGCCAATGTCTGTACATTGGATCATAGATAGATTATATCTCAGATCAAACACTAACAATGTTTGGGTAAACTAGTGAATGAGTGTCATTCACTACAGAGAAAATACAGGAGTCATCTAAGAATAGCCTTTGACTTGGATGGCGGAGGTGGACTTCGAGTCGTATTACGGCTTGCTAGTTCACCCAAACCTCGACTATTCCAACTTGATGATGTGGTTGAAGACATTGAAGTCCTTATCCGCGCCCGCCGCAACTCTTCATCGATTCGCCACATTCCGCGAATGAAAGCATCCCGCGAGAGAGATCTGCAACCTGCAGGGTCACACTCAAGCCTGTTGTTGAAGATATAACCATTGCGTGCACTGAGGATAAACGCCAAAAGAACTCACCAGATTCTTCTCAAACACTCGCGATCGAGTTTAGATTTGCTCCAGATAAGCTGAACTACGTAACCGTCAAGTTTGTCGGTACTTTCTGTACCAGCAAGATCCTCCCATTCTTCGTCTCCTAGGGCTGAACGAGATCTCCGGACGCGATTGGCCAGCACTTCGTCATCGCTATCGTCTTCGCCGCCTGTGGTCCCCGTTGGCTCGTCAACTACACCCGTGATTAAATCGACACTCAGACCACGCCAGCCGGCAGCCTGTCTGGTCCTCTTTGTTGTGCTGCGAGCAACTGGTTCTTTATCGCCCTCAACTCGCCGCTTTTCTTTCTTGCGCAGCTCCCGCTCGGCCCTCCTCACTTGATCAAGATTGGCCTTGAAAACGGCTTCGTAACGCAGCCGCGCTGCCATGGGCACTGGCGTCGGTCGCAGGACGGCTGCGCTGATCTTCGGGCTTTGAGTTTGGCCGCGAAGAACAGGAAGTGTTGACTTGCCGGCGGATTGGGGATCAACTTGCGTTGCGATAAAGCTACTGCGGGAGGTGTTGGTACTGATACTGAGGATGGATGAGCGATCAGAGGCAGAATTGGAGGTAAGCGATATGCGTGAAGAACCTGGGCGAGGGGGAGGGAGGGGTGGTGAAGAAGGCTGAGAAACGGGAGGAGATGGGTATGACGAGGGAGGTAACGGAGGGGCTTTGCGTCGAATTCCGCTGGAAACGGTGGCGTTTGAGGAAACAGTTGATCCAGAGCTATACGAGGAAGATGAGGAACTTGCTGGCCGCAGCTTCGGGGATATAGGATCGTGCTTGGGAAGAGACGATACGGATGGTGGAGATGTTCTACTGGCCGCCGATGGGGGCCTTTGCGGCAACTTGGGTGGCATGGGGGAGCGGGGAGTGTACGGCAAGCTGTTTTTGGCCAAAGCTCGTTCCCAGTCCATCGATATCAAGGCATTGGTTGCAGGGCTACCAAGAGACGTTGTGGAAACGTTTTCAAATGACTCTTCGAGGCTGGTGGCGTCCGCTTCGCTGGCATTTGGTCGGCTGCTGGTACTACTTCCAGTGAGATCACCATGGACGGCCGATGCATGGTAGTCAGGACGATCCATGGGATAGCTTGCTATATGATTTGAAGACAAAGAGGCGGGAGTACCTGGATCGTGGTCGGTGCCGCCATCGGAGGAGAGGGAGACGGAATGAAAGGACGAGATTGAAGATGCGGGGGCGTGGCCGAGCCCGATGCGTAGTGAGCCATTACTATTACTACTGTGATTACCATTGGCCATAAGATTCAGTTTTGGCGGCGGTGGATATGTGTGAGGGGGCTCGACAATCAAGGAGTTGGATGACTTCAAGGAAGCGACGTCCCTGAGCGAAGTATAGGAAGGCTTGCGAGGAGGCAATGGAGGCGGGAGAGAGGACTCTGTAGACGGTTTGTTGTGGCCGCGCGAGTGCTTGAGTTTGGGGGGAGAATCGAGGCTGATTAATGGCGTACCGCGAGTCAGCTTGGTGCTGTTCGTAGCGGGAGTCGGAGGACATGGACTGCTCGCCAGAGCGCCAGGTCCATTCGCAGCCATGTCCGTTGAAGGGCCGTCGTCGACCACCCAATCTCTGAGATCGACTAATGAAGGCCGACGGTCAACGGCGGGAGGAGACGGCTTTGGCGATGGCTGGGGTGCGATGGGCCTGAACGTGGATGCAGTGGGCGAAAGCGGGGCCTCGAGCAGGCTCGCGGACGAGTATTTGTTGTGTCGCATCGCCTCGAACTCTGATATCCTTGACTGGACTGACGAGGCCATGGAACAGTTGGACGTTATTATGTAATCACACCCTCCTTCCTCTCTGACATGACAAGCTACGCAGTCGCAGGTGTGATCCACTCGCCCCGCCGCGCGTAAATACGACGACAGTCCTTCTCCCAGACTTTTGCCTCATTCCAATGGGCACTGCCGAGCCTTCCGTACGCGCACGTCGCGTTTCCGTAACATGTCAGTCTCACCCCCACCCCCAAGGTCGCGGAATACATCGCAGAATGCCATCGCGTCCTCGACAAATCCGGCCTCAAGTTTCAGGTACTTACCTTTGACACTTTCGCCTATCCTTTTCCACTATCTTCTGCTTTAGATGCAGTATGTCGCACTATGTCTCTCATCATCCCTCTGAAACAGTCTACGCAGTGGATATGGCACAAACCTTGGTGCGTACCTCTCAACGTCGAATCCCTCCGGGTCTCTGACACCCTACACCAGAAGGGCCTTGGGCTGATGTGATGCAGGCCATCCATGACTGTCACAAAGCCGTTCATGCCAAAGGCGCACCTCGCGTCGCTACCGACATTCGTATCGGCACCCGTACAGATAAAGCACTCGTGCCAGGTCGAGGCAACGAGGAAAAGCTCAAGCGAGTACAGGAAATCTTGGCCGGGGACGACTAGAGACGTCGGTATGCGACCCACGGTATCTTGCCTTGTTATAGCACAGCGATACATACGGTTAGCTACATGTACAAGTTATAGCTTCGGCATCGACAGATCATTCCACTCCACCATAGCGCCAGGATCGGCGGCTACCTGCAACGAGCTCCTAAAGGCGCCAACATCCTCAATGTAGGTAACACCCGGCCGAGGTATATCCTCGTCCTCACCCTCCACAGGGTATCGTTTGCAAAGAGCCTGCATTTGAGTGACGAGCTCCTGGACCTTCTCCGGCGGTAGAGGTGTGGCCAGCTTCGCGAATATACCAGACCAATGTTTCGCGAATTCCGTGGATGCCATCGGAGCTTCGTCTTCCCCCAGCGCCTCTTTCCATGTATGTGCCTCTTCAGGAGGTATGCCAGCGTTTTGCGCTAGGACTTCAAAGGCTTGCGCAGCAGCTAAGCTCACCTTTGGTGGTCGCGGCTTCTGCGAGCGCATGTGCACTGAGAGCTTTGCCCGAGATGGTGACGATGGGTGGACGTGCGAGAGGAACAGCCCTAGAACTTCACGCTTGGTAACACTGTCGAGTAATCGGGCATCATCGCGGTCTGCGGGAACAGTTAGATTCACGTCACAAGGAGCAAGAACAAAATGGCTTACTTCTGAAGAAGTCAAGGTGTCCCGTTCCAATATGCGCCAAGTATCTTCCCGCTTCTTCAGCTAGATTCTTATCCGCTTCCAACCACTTCCTCTCTAATCCCTTCTTTTGCTCCTCGAAATTCTCTTGGGGCATTTCCTCTATAAAGCCTTTCATCCCATCTAAGAACGCCTCAACTCGGTCCTCTAGATAGCCCGGCAACTTCTCGCTCTGCACTGTGATACGTAAACCCTTCTGCGCAGATCCAGACAACAGCCACTGTGTGCAGAACACAACATATCCTAGTTGCTCCTTGGTTCTCAAAACATTGAAAGCAGGCTCGCTAAGGATTTGAACTAGGAGGGCAGACACCACTCGCAGACGCTGATCATTAATGGGTCCGAAGTTGACGAAATATGTCAACGCGGAGTTGGCTTGGTTGGGGTTGGGGATGGTAGATACCCAAGTATAATTTGATGCTATCAAATATGAGCCGAGTAATTAGTGGCGGATGCGCGGACTCACGACGAGGGAGCTCTAGTGATAGATCGATGAATGATGATGCAGGTGCTGACGTGGGTTTCAAGTGCTTCTCAGTCATTTCGGCGATTCTGATTGCCTCCTACGTGGGAGGCAACATGAAACAGACGTAGCGTGTTGGAGAAGGGGAAAACGAACGTCTTTGTACACGTTGCCGATGACGAATATACGCAAGTTGGCGTCGGATAATAGGGCCTGCATATGCTCCCTCAGGTCTTGTACAGTGACCACTATGAGTGAAGAGTTATTAAGGGTGTTATCAGAAGTTTCCGGAAAACATACACGGAAGCTCAGCGAGCTTCTCTTCATGGATCCATTGTTGCTTCGTCAGGAGGTAACGTGCAGAAAATTCGGATAGCTGATATGATTGCCCAAGGAAGAAGTTCTCCCATTTCCGCTTGGCCTAGCATGCCGTCATGATAAGCATGGTGCTCATATCTCGAGTCAAACACTGGTCACAGACCTCTTCTTTCATAACAGCGAAACGCTCGGGATCGATGACGATGGTCTTGATCTTATCCAAGATGTGATTCACCAGGAGGGACATCTTGTCATTATACCCGTTCATGGCAATGTACAAGCCACCAGTGTGGGAGATGCAGTTGTACGAGAGCCCCGCTAGGTCGGCATCATAGGAGTACTCTGTCAATGAGTCGGTCACAACATCGGCAAATAATCTACAGAACGTCAATTGTCAGGAAGGTAAATGAAGCGTGTGGAATTGCGTACTTAGTAAGAACGGCGGTCCTCGGAGAAGAGTTTGCAATAGGGCTGGTGTTACGATCAGCCGCCTGATTAATGAAGAGCAAAACACACAAACCTTCTCATATCAATGACCACATGCGCCTTGGGAACAAAGAATTTATCATCTTTCTTGTGCCAAAGTGTCGATAGTGGTGTCTCCCGGATAAGATGAGGGCGTTGCAACGGCTGAAGGCATGATTAGACAGGGCCAAGTCATCGACAATCTGAGGACCCTACTTCTTTGACTTCGCGCTTGACGACATCGAGGCTCGTTGGTATGAACTCATTGGGTCCAGGGAGATGTAGCTGAGAAATGTCGTTCGGAGCGTCAGCCTGGATGGTGTTAGATATATGTGATGGAGTGAATGTCGTAAACACACTAGTACCTCCCGCAAGAAGTTTTCGTCAAATTTCTCCACTGCGTACCCAGTTCCATACCACGGTTCTTCTTCCCAAACGATGCCAGGTTTAAGCTTTTCGTGTTCAGTTTTTTTGGCCATCAAGACAGCCCGACCACGACCGACTCTAAGCCCTTCTAATGTCGCCTTCATCTTTGCTTCGCCACCATACTTGCCTTCATCCCACTCCCAGGTAAGCTGGGGGCCGGCTATTATCCACTCACGAGGGACAGGCCATGCCATGTGCTCTGATACCCAGACAGCGTAATCATCAGGTCGGCGTTTCTCCGCAAAGCGCAGCCGGGTCTCTGAAAGGACAGCGAGTTCGCGTTGATACCATGGCGGGAACTGAGAAGAACGGAGTAGTGAGAGGTATTTGAACGTCGCAAGGATGACATCGCGATTGCGCTCTAGAGAGTGGATCAGTATTATACTTGGACGAAAGTCGTTACGTACTGAATCCATCATCGGTAAGGTGGATTGTAACTTTAAACATGGCAAAGCCACGAGCCAGATTTTGCGGCCCGCAACTGAGAGCAGTGATCCAGCCCTTGTTCTTCAGATACGAGTGCAGTGAGCCAGGGCCTTCATGCCCGACGAAATGACTGAGGAAGTTTGCAGGCTTGTGTCGCCAGTTGGGTGGCTGGTACTCGAGCGGGAAGGATATTTCCACTGCTTGGAACGACATGATCGTCTGAACCAAAACTAGAGTCTATCATATGCAGATTTAGTGGGGATCTAGAGTCGATGTAGACATGAATTCTTACGCCACTCTCATCTGACCCGAACGGGTGCTCGGTAATCGTTGGGAGAGGGTCGCAACCACGATTGGGAATAGGTGAAAATAGTTGAGAAGTGAGAGTCGACAATTTATCAAGCGATTCTGTCAATGGCACTACGTCAAAAGGAGAAAAGCAGATTGGGCACTAACAGACCACTGCCAATGACGCACAGTCGCATTCGACTGGCACAATACTCCTTTGACCACCACTCAATTAGCCTCCGGCGCGTTTCTCGACCAACGGCGCCGCCATCTGCTTCTGATTCGCTCCCACTGGAAGTGTTAGAGGGGGCTGGAGACGAGATTCGAGAAGGTATAGGACTAGGAATCACGCTAGAAACACTAAGGTCCAGTTTGCTGGAGTCGCCATTGGCCAGGTAACCTTTAGCTTTGAGATCCCTCCCTGCTCGAGACAGACTGTCCCGATTTCCACTTCCAAACTTGCGCCAAACGTGACTTGGTCGGCTGAGGTGCTTGTTTAACTGGAAGATACGCCACATATCGGATTGATGATTCTTCTTGTGCTCGGAATCCACAGCATTGAGTTCTCTAGACGTGCAGGAAGGAGAGAAGAGGGGACAGTGGAAGAAGGCTGCGAAGCGGGCAAGCGCAGGAGCTAAAGCAGGGGTAGCGACGCTGAAGTAATAATTGGTATTAGAGGTGGACGTGTAAGCATTTGAGCCTCCATTGTTTTTGGCAAGGAACTAATAGATAGCCATTAGCCCATGCAGGGAGACTTCAGAAAACATGTACCTCTGAGTACTCGTTCTCACGAGGAAATTGCTCGGTTCCCTGTCGTGATGGTCAATCAAGGCAAATGGTATGTACTCAGATACGATGTCACCATGAAGAGAAGGTGCTCGCAAAAATGCGCAAGACCCGGCATATCATCCTACACATCTAATGAAGTCACAATCAGGAAGCTGGACATCTAGCACACGCACTGGGTCGCTCAGATGTCCCACCGCCACATCTAAGCTGGCAGCCGCCTTATCGGCCTCGGGGTCATGTATCAACGTAGTCTGAAGTCCATTTTGTAGTTGAATAATTCTATACTCTCTATTATCTTGTTCCGACTTTTCTATGGGCCTGGTGAAGACAGAATACGGCGGGACTGAGGCGTCCAAGGGAGAAGTGTGCGACCAGTCAGCTTGATGATTCGCAATGGTTGACATTGATGAGGGGGTTAACCGGAAGGCAGGCCTTCGGAACGGCTTAAGTCTTGAACGGGCGAAAGAGAAGGCTCTTGCGACCGAACAAGAATTGAGCATGCGATCTTGCAACACTGCGTCCTGAAGTGGAACGTACCCTACCAGTCAGTGCTTCAACGTCAACTTGCCGCGAGGGTCCTCACCCCAAAACCTTACTCTCGATGGGCACGAGGAATCAGGATGCTGGGTCGTGTGAGGAAATTAAAGTGACGGGATGAGCTGTGGGAGACAAGGTGGTGGTTGAGACAAATTGGTCTCATTTCCGATTATGTGATTGCATAATCTGAACTGAGTTTGGATATCACGATTGATTAATGGAGGATAAATACTAAAAGCTCTGATGATGCGTTACAACAGTTCATTGACGGAAAGCGGTAGGTAGTAAGACAGCAACGGAACGTGCAAATGGGTGCAAGGAGACATTATAACTGGGAAAGGGTAACGTCAAGGCAGACCTCTGAGTTTCGACCGTGGAGAACATCATTTCCGTCTGACGGCTTTGGTAGCAACATGCTGCGGAGGTACATAGTCCTTGCGACGTCGAAACAGCAAGACGTGGGGCTCAGGAGCTGCGATGGCGAGGAGAGGGTGCTAGCAATCGCAAAGTATCTACACCTAGTCAAAGATGCTCACCGTGGACTTCATAATGCTCCCATCCAAGACTCTGTGTAATCCCAATGCCTCGCCACTCAGCCTCTGCAAGCAGCCGCAATGTTCCAGAGTCATCTGGATTGAAATACTGTTTAGGAATCATCTTGAGCAAGGGCTTTGGGAGAATAACATGTCGATACTCGTAGACGTCATCCGAGTATCGATCAGAATAATGTATCCTAAGGCTCGTTCAGTGGTGTAGCACATCAGATACCTGCATACAACTCACTTATCGATGTATTCCTCCAACTTGCTCTGAGCTTCCTTCTGAGCAGCAGCCGTCGCCATTATGATGATTTGTGCTGAGGAAGCGTTGGGGACTGTGCTCAGTCCTCGGACGCGCCTCGATGTCACGCCGTCACGAGCGTGGGATGGTATCCACGTGATCAGACAGAGCGCGTCTTAAACTGGTCAGACTCAGAACGCCTCGGAATGCCGTTAGGACTCTCTTTCGCCCATATGTATCATCAAGATACGGTTATTGATTATGTAGACTTGCCATACGGCAGCCAAATCTGCAAGTATTCTCCCATCGGCGGTGGTCTTGAAGGCGAGACAGCAGAGCACGAATATTGTCGCGACGATTCAGATCAATTCAGTGAGAACATGCATGCTTCGTTATGTTCTAATCCTATATCGAGATGCCAGCGTATTCATCCTCCCCGTCCCCAACCGACCTACGGCAGGTTGTCCATCGTCAATATCACCAGCAACATGAGCAATACGCACCCAATGGTAGTCAAGACGTGTGCTCTGTGTATGACGAAGACTCCATGAACCGAGTGCATCTTGGGCCTTACCCGAGCCTTCTACGGAGCCAATATAGCGGATTTCACACTACTGGTGGATGGCCTTCCACGGGTCCGATAATTCAGCCCTCGAACCTGGGTAGGTCGCAGCCGTGCGCGCGCGAACGAAGATCAGATACGGGCCCGTTACAACTTTACGAACCTCCGCCACCACCCAACCAATCACCCTATGATGGCTCCCAGGGGCGTATCAGGGGCGACAATCAGCTCAGCCGCCACGGAACGCGCCTGCGCCCTGTTTCAGAACTTCGTATGTGGTGCTTCATAGTGATCTGCTAATCATCACATATGCGAACGTTCTAGCCGATATGTACCGTACCTTGTTCAAATTTGGTGTATTCAATGCAGTCCAATCAGCTTGCTTCGATAATGTGAGTAGGCCGATTCCTCTCCACACCTGCAAATATCTAGACAACATACACTAGGTTATGCATGCCAACGACAACTTGGTACGGGTCAATCTATCATCCTATGTCATGTACTGAATGTCTCGCTTTAGGTACTGAGCGGTTCGTACATGGACTTCACTGGAATCTCGGCTCAAGTTATCTTTTGTAGCTCCGACTGGCAGTGGAAAGACTGTCCTATTTGAGCTTGCTATAATTCGAATGCTTATGCAAGCGAAAGAAAATGCCCACTCGTTGAAATGTGTTTACATGTCGCCTACAAAGGTCAATTCACTTCAAGTAACAGGCATATTCCAATTTTCCTGACTGTATGCGCGCTTCAAGGCACTGTGCTCAGAACGCTTCCGGGACTGGACGGCCAAATTTGATGCACTGGGTATCAAATGTCAACCTTCCATCAGTTACCTCCCATCCCTCCATTCTGACGCCATTTTAGGCTGTGAATTGACTGGAGACACCATCCAGTTTGGCAAGGGTGTCTGGGGAGATGCTAAGAATGCGTCCATTATGTGAGTCCTAGAAACCTCTCAACTCAGCCCTCTGACATGTTGCAGCATCACCACGGTAAATTTGTCTGTCTGACGACGAGTCATTTAATCACCTGCAGGGTAGCCCGAAAAGTGGGACAGTCTCACCCGAAATTGGCATGTAGCTCCTTTCTTGAGTCCGCAACCGCCTTTATATGTTGCGACTCAGGAAAGACCACGGTCACATTCTGACTACCATCCAACTATTCCTTGTTGATGAGGTACATCGGCTTAGCACTGAAACAAGCTAAAATATTGAATCTCGGCAGGTACACATCCTGAACGAGCCCCGAGGCAGCACACTGGAAGTTGTCGTATCACGCATGAAACGGAATGGAAGAAACGTCCGGTTCATTCTCGTCTCAGCTACTGCGCCGAACATTCAGGATATCGCAAGTTGGATCGGAAACGACCAACGTGACGGACCCGCTCCAACCTTCGAAGTAGGTCTCCACGCGTCGATCTTGCCCTTTCTATGCTCATTAGCTACCGGTGGTAGTTCGGAGAAGAATTCCGCCCTTGCAAACTTACTCGTCACGTATATGGAGTCATCCGTACCAAAGGACAGAATGAGTTCGCATTCAATAAAATGCTGGATTATCGGTTGTTCCCATTGCTCCAGAAGCACGCCGTCGGGAAGCCGATGCTAATCTTCTGCTCGACTAGAAATGGTATGCTGTCTCTCTGGACTGACCCAGTCTGCGGCCTGACAAGCTCGCACAGGTGTGCTCACTACGGGTCAGCATCTGATGAAAGAATACCTCTCCGCTGAAAGCAAAAAGCAGTCGTTACCTTGGATCCGACCCCCCAGGCTTGTGTTTCCCTTGCCATAGTGTTGCGCTACTCGTACTCATATCTCATAGATTTGAACATACCTTCCATGACCAACGGCTCGCTGGTCAGTCACACTTCTGCCTTCCCCGTCGCTGATCTTGCAATGTTTCCAGAACTCGCCGCCGTTGGTATTGGAGTGCATCATGCCGGGTTGAACCTAGATGACCGAAGAGGAATAGAAGATCTTTTTCTCAGAAAAGTCCTTCGTCTCGTCGTAGCAACTTCTGTCGGTGTTACTCCCTCCCAGCCTCTTCCATAGCCCATGCTCATATATCGATAGACTTTGGCAGTTGGAGTCAACCTGCGTAAGCTCCGCAACACCTCTGAGCTCCGCCTCTGACGTCGTGAGGCAGCTGCCCATATGGTTGTGATTAAAGGAGTACAGACATTTCAAAACAACACATCGGTCGAATACAGTGATTTGGATATAATGCAAATGCTTGGACGAGCTGTATGTTCCTCATTCATCTGTTCATCTCATTCAGCACCACGACGCTGATCCGCTTATCTACAAGGGTCGACCACAATTCGGTATGTCGTTCGGATGACCCGCCCAACAGTCTCACGGTCCGCCTAGACAGGGATGGTATTGCCATTATCTTGTGCGAGAGCGAACGCGAGGAAAAGTACCGGGCTCTTGTCCAGGGGAAGACGGTTCTTGAAAGTAGTCTGCACGCCAATCTATCTGAGCACCTGAACTCAGAGATTGCCCTCGGAACAATCAATAATCTAGATTCAGCGAAAACATGGCTTCGTGGCTCCTTCCTATTCCAGCGAATCCAGAAGCATCCGGGGTTCTACTCCCTTGGGAAGGAGGAAAATCAGACATGGGAAGAACGGGTGGATGACTTAGTCATGCAGAGCGTAGCGAAATTACAGGAGACTGAGCTCGTGGAATATGACTCAAACGAGCGAAGCGGTGGGGGCCTAGCCTCCACGGAGTTCGGGGATATTATGAGCAAGGTTGGGGCCTCCAGTATTGGTCTCATGATTCACCCTCAAGTTCTTTTAAAAATATTTTGCAGTTCTACATTCGTCAAACAACGGTACGGTCAGTCCAGAGCGCTATGTCACTGATGCGAATTCAAAATAGATGGGCCTGATCTTGGCTCTGCCCGATCGTGCCACGGTCAGAGAAATGGTGAGCTTCAGCTTTGTATAATTATGGTCTCTCACTGTTTCCCAGTTGGAGGCAATGTCATTAGCAGAAGAGTAAGTGCATTCTTTGTCGCTTAATCCGCTCTGAACACATGTAGGTTCTCCGACATTAAAATCCGGACATCCGAGAGAGGAGTACGCTGTCATCCCGTACCCTCTTCTCCGTCCCAGTTAACCAATGACAGCCGCTCAACAAATTGCGACAACACAACGACATCAGGTATACAATCAAGAAGCTTGAGAAGTCAGCAGACAAGGTCTTCCTATTGATACAGGCTATTTTGGGTGGAATTTCGCTAAACTCCCCTGAATATAAGAGTGTCGACAGCCAACCTAACCTGGAAGCATTGGCCATCTTCCGTCATGCCTCAAGAGTGGCCAGGGGTGAGGACTTGAGCTTTAAGTTGTCTTAAATCCATTGACGGTATTCCCTTGCAGCGGTAGTAGAGGTGGCAATCGTCAAGAAGCGCGGAGGTCAGATAAAGTCAGGTCTAGAAGTGTAGGTGTTTCGCTCAGGCCGGTAATTTGGCGAGATTAAAATTGTTTTCGAAGTCTCCGTTGCCTCGTTGCGAAGGCATGGGAAGATCGCCCTGTTGTTCTAAGGCAGATAGAACAGATTGGAGAGAAATCGTAAGCCTCGCATTTTCTCTGCATCTCTCATTTTATTGCTCATCGTGGAAACGACACAGCTTGAAAGTAACTAGGAAATGTAAACCTAGTCCAAGTTCTCCC
The DNA here is from genome assembly GCA_032158425.1 of Pleurotus giganteus. Classification (NCBI taxonomy): domain Eukaryota; kingdom Fungi; phylum Basidiomycota; class Agaricomycetes; order Agaricales; family Pleurotaceae; genus Pleurotus; species Pleurotus giganteus. Next base: position 1,679,619 of record JAPEHR010000001.1, on the reverse strand, counting down.
ACTGAGGCATCTTAGGTTTTAGCGGAGCGCGGCATCACGTCCATCGACTCCCTTCGCGCTCAGGACACTCTCAGGATCGAGGCGGTAAGCCGTGTGTTGTATCCACCGTTTCAAGGTGGTCAATGTGTTTCAGTTGCTAAATCGGAGACCACCGTTCGGTCTGGATCTCATCAACTCTCTGAAGGAGTTTCCACAGTACTCTCTCGACCTCTTCGAGACAGCAATTTCTACATATAGAGGAGCACAGCCTGTTGAAGTTTGTCGAATGCTTCTTTTCCGTAGACAACCACTGAACCTTCTCCAAGGTTAGGCTGACTGTCGAATGCGGCCTCAAGGCTGACTGGTTGAAACTTCACAAGGGAAAGAAATCCAAGGGCGTCGGCGTGAATATGACTTCAATACTTACTATCACCTCGGACCTGGATTTCATCGACTATCGTCGAATTCCGTATGTCTGTCCCTATGATTCTCCTACGATGCTACTAAGCTGTAATAGCACCAGCTCACTGAAAGACAACAAGACCTTTGATGTAGTCGCACAACTCACGAAGCCTAGTCAGACCATCGTGGTTTTGATGTCCTGTGTCAGTGTACCGTATTAAGTTAGCTCGCTCCTGATGTTTCTTAGGAATCTATGGCTGGAGTGACGGTCTCCGAGTCGCACAAACCTGCCATACCGTGTCAGGAATATCCAACAATGGACACGCGACCGCTTACTTCCATCGTAGGCTTCTTTTCACCGCTGGTCAGATCTCCTCTCATACTCTACAGGAACAAGACCTTGCGGGACTGGAGGACGATCCCGACTTTTGGAACATGGATATTGACAGTGATGAAGCTGATGCATCTGTGAGAGATTTGACAAGTAGCAAGTTCAATGGTGCTCCCATGGCTGTAGATTCCTCCATCACGTCTTCTAACGGGGAAACAGGTGGCAAGCAGGACATCATATCCAACGCCCCTTCCGTGCCCAAACTGCTCAACGGAAAGTATCCGTTAGTACTTCCACGGCTCCCCTCATCCTGATGTTTTACGGTGAAGTTTATAGCTGTAACCATGCCTGCAAAGACAAAACGAAGTGTCGACATCTCTGGTAAGCGGTCTTATAAAATTTAAAGTCAACCGTCGACATTGTCTAGCTGCCGAGAAGGATTGGATGATCCTCCTAGGTCGAAGACACGGAGGATATCGGACTCCGTGTCGCCAGCCAAGCATCAGTCGGCTCAAATAAGTTCGACTCCAGTCAGCAAGGTTGCCCTTTGCAAGAAATCTGATCAACAAAAAGGCTCCGGAAAAAGTGTACTGGCTGCTTTAGCAACTCTTCATGAGCGAGCGAACGTTGCTAATAATCTGGGACTATCCAAGAACAAGCGTATCAGGCTGGAAGTAGGCGCCGCCAATGCACCATCGAAGCGGAAGAAACCTTCGAAGCTAGATATCGAGTTTACTGACCTCAAAGGTGGCATCGAATTGGCTAACAGTGAGCTCGAGATCGAATATGTTGACGAAGATGATCTCCCGGAAGTCCACGAGATACTGAAGCCTTCTCGCAGCAGCCAGAAGCAAGACCCTTCTTCAGATGTCGATTATTCCAACCCGCAAATGGACGCGATCATCTCTTCCCTCCCTTCGGACGAAATTCGAGGTGGAACTTCCGACCTGGCTCCTACTTTAACGCCTCCTAGGAAAAGGCTCCGACTACAATCTCCTGTTATTGTCTCTCCTACAAGAGAATCTTGTACTCAAGAGGTAGACTCAGAGTGTTCAGTCCCCTACTCCAGAACATGACTCCCAGAATCCAGATGCATATCGACCACGAGCGCCTTTTCATAGATGAATTCGAAGATGGCCATTCCCCACTTGGCGTTGGGCACGATTTCAACGACTTTCATGGACCAGACGCTGACTTCAGTTTGGACTGGACCGCTATCGACGTGATACCTTCCCCTTCAAGTACGAACAAGTTCTCGCGAAATTCCGCCACGAGCAGGCCTTCCGAGTCGCTGGTTGAAGCATTCAAGGAGGCAGAGTTAGCAGAACCAACCCCATGCCAGGAAACAGTCGACACCATTTACAAGAGTGAGATTGTGGAGGACCCAGACGAATTCGCGGAACTAGAAGCGTGGTTGTACAGTGGCGCTGTGGACATTATCAATGAATAATTGTGTATAGTTCTTCAAACCAATTGATCTTGTCCTATGAGAAGGGCTATTATATGAGGATAATATCAGGTCTATGGAACAAGCATATCTAGGATATTGTCCTAGCAGTCCTCTGGCGGAGGGGCGGTGAAGATCTTAAGAGTGTCCTTGAATCTCTCATCCCAAGCCACTTCTGTGGATGGATTCACGATATCCCAACCTTCTAGATCTTTTCGCCATCGCAGCTCCTTTCGTAATCTCTCCGCCCGGAGTTCTACTTCCGTAGGAGGAGGATTTTCAACCTCTTCTTTGGTAAGCTCGCGCTCACCTCTGGCAATGGCGCGGGCAACAGCCAATTTAGTGGGCAGTGCGTCATAATATGTTTTGCGAGCCTTCTCGATGTCACCAGGAATAGATGACGTAGATTTGTTATAGAACGTCTCCATGTCCTTGTTGAACTCTATGTCAGCTACAGAAGTGATCACTGGAGTGGTAATGTCCGAAAAGAGGGGTTTGACAGAGTCATCTGGTCCGATAAATGGTCTCGTATGTTGTTTGATCAGGCGATAGGCTGATTCAGCTCCGGCGCGAACCTTATGTCGCTGGTTGAAGAAGTCCCAAATCATTAATGGGATCTGCTTGAACCCAATGTAATCCGTGAACGAGACGAGGAGCAGGGGTGGGGGTTCGGGTATAACAAGGGGAAATGCATTTAAAGAGCTGGGTATAGCAGGGGATGGCGTATTCGGATCGGGTTTCGGCGGCTGCAGATGCAGTGGAGAGAAAACAAGATTCTTGGCTGGAGACAACGGTGATGAGAGAGTGGAGTTTGATGAAGGACTGATTTCGCCCGGAGAATCTGGTTCATCAAATCTTCCATCGTTTGCTAGTTCAGTGGCAAGGGCCTCTTCCGCATCCACTTTCTGCAAGCCTTCCGTCCAACCTTTCTTCAGGCCCGTCATGAACTCTTTAAAAGTCGGACGACCAACAAGGATGATTCCGCCGTCGAGTTCGTTTTTTCGCTGCTCTTCGGGTGACTTCAGCGTGGGTATCGCCATGTTGTACTCAGGTCGTGGGTCAAGCCCGACGTCCAGTCGACGGCGTACCCTGATATCCTCGGCAATGCGGCGTGCAATGTCCCCGTGTCGTTTGCCAGTAATCATGTCATAGTCAACAGCGGCAGCGACTAGTATGGGCTAGCATAAGAATTCAGCTTCGGCATGACTGCGTAAAGAGTAAAGGTGAACAAACCTTGACATACTTCCTGAAGTATCTCATACTCTGATCATAATCCTCATCTCCAGGCCATTTGGCACCATACACCGTGACCTTCCGGGCCAAACCCATCACGTCTACGGGCTCCTCGGCAAGGTGTTTCACTCTATCCACATATTCTTGCCGTATGCGTTTGCATTGCTGGCGGTCATAAATGTACAACCCAGCGACGGAAGAAGTGACGGAGAGGAAAATAAGCCAGTTGCGTGAAGGAAGTTTAGGTCGTTTGTCGAGCCATGAAGGAGGTATTCCAGTGTACCGTAGAACTGCACGTATTCCAGATACACTGGAGGAGTTCGACTTTACTGACGGACTGGGTCCCGCATCCGGAGTGGTCATGAATCTACAGAATGTAGCCAGCAAGCAGAGGCAAGCAGGAGTTGTGGAAATTTTGTGGTCACCGATCGGCCCTGAATATGAATCACTTGAGCGCCTGAAGTACGAATGGTTGAGACTGGTAATAGTCTCCGCTAGCTGCTACAAAAACTCAGAGTTGCTCGCAAGTACATATATTTATTACACAAATCAAGGCATACAGACGTGCAAGACTAATACGCAAAATTCTCCCTTTTAACGCTCTTGGTATTCACCCCGACGTCGCTCAAGATGGATGAGACAGCGGCTTCAAACGCGGGGGGTCCACACAGATAGATGGGCACGGTATGTGCAACAGACCCAATCTCGTCAAAGAATGGTCGATTGATACGGCCTTTGTGAGGATAAACGGATAAACGAGGGTCGACTTGAAGGTCGTTCCAGGGGGTCTGACTGAAGATATGGACGGAGACGCTGATATGGCCAGATTTAGAGAGGGCGTTGGATAGAAGGGGAAGAAGAATATCCGGTTCTCTTGTCGATAGAGCTAATATTATATTAATCGGAATGTCGCTTGAGGCTAACTGAGAGGACGAAATCATGCTCAGGAATGGTGTTATACCAATTCCACCAGCAATCCAGAGGTAGGTCTTCTGAGGCCTGGGAGGTAGTATGAAATCGCCCGATATACCAACCAGCTTGACGCCAATTTCCAACGGTGTCATGTCTGCAAGGAGCTCCGGCTTCAACTCCATTATTTTACGGGCCATTGAGAAGAGCGCGCCGGTTACTACCCCGCCAGGTTTCTCCCGTATAGTCAAGTTGAAAACACTACTTCGACCGCTTGAAGGGGGGCTAGAAATAGTCCATGTTCGAATTCGATCGTCATTGACGGAAGTCGGTTTGCCTGGCGCCATATGATGGTAGGCTTCACTGCCTACAAGAGATGTGAAGTCCATTATAGCAGCTTGACCAGGCTCAAAGCGGATATCTTCCGAGACCGCCCACACGAACGTACCGATGGACGGGCTCAGCAACAAGATCTTGGTGAGGGTGGCCGTAATCTCCTTCCCGGCGCCTACGTAGGACGCTGAAAGAGCAGATTCCTCGGTGAGAACTCGGATAGGTGGGCTATAAGGGCTCCGTTCAACGGATGTGCCAGGCCGTTGCCTAACGGGAAGCGCATCAGAGACATATGTGAAACCTGTTGTCTTGACCGTGGTGAGAGTGGGTTGGAAAGGCATTACTTCATGCGCATCCTGTCCGACCAAAGTTCTAGCCTGGCCGGTAAGGTACAAGACATCGCCAGTGGTAAAGGATACGAAGGTAAGCGATGCGAGGGGAGTAACTTCGATGTTACCTAAAGAGGTCATCAATCGATTGCCTGGGAGATAATCAGCTAGTGTAAAAAATGGTTGTGTTGAAACACATACCAGAATAGTCAGGCAAAACGACTGTACGTCCGTCTGAAGGAATGACACGGATATACCCTTGGCGACCACCTCGTTGGTTCATGCCAACATGGGAGGGGAACTTGGTCGCATCTGGCTCAGGGGCAACATAAGATGTTCCAATGAAGACAGTATCGGCGTCCAGAATAAAGTCAATGATCTCGTTAGGCAGCCGCTCAGAAGGAAGGAGGGAGGGATGGTGATGCACTGTCTTGGGAGACGTATTGGGATGGGCAACTAGGTCTCGAATGTTTATATACTTAGGACAATTGCTGGGAGAGGGTGTGAGCACAGTCCGGAAGAAATTAAAACATATATGCAAGGCTCACCCGATGGCTTCATTTACGAAAAGTTCGACGTTAAAGTTATTGCCGAACCTCTCGAGCATTGATATCTGCCCGGCGAACTTATTTCGCCTCCTCGTCGTAAACTCTATCCCAATTCCAGCAGCCAGCATCGGGCGGTCCTCGTCGAAGAGGTTGGCATTATCCAGGAATGGATCTCCTTCCCAAACCTGGATCTTCATGACCAGTTTAGACTCAGTAGGGCTTTGAATAAACCCAGGCTCCCCACCAGCACCAGCGAGGATAGAGCCCCATGGCCTCCCCAGCTTGTCCAAGGTTGTTACCGGGACAAATGGTAGCCTATTTGCATAAAATTCCCGATGTTGTTCAGGCATCTCGCCATCGATCCACATGAAACCCGCCGCGATGGCTTCAGCATGGCCAACTTTCTCTTGGATGGAGCGTTCGCCTCGATGCCACCCTTTCAATCCAGGCATTGGAAAGTAGAAGAATGTGTAGTTGTGTGGGACCAGGGTATGTAGCGGCCTTTATTTCGCATCAGTCAGCAGGTCGGCTGATGCCCGACTTGTTGAAAATTCAAAATTGACGTACTCATCTACAAGAGTATTCGAAACGGCCAAGTACGCCAACGATGAGAGCCGTTGAGGGCCATGGCAGCGTCGTCGACTCTGAGAACTGTGAGGCGACAAATCCTGGATGCTGCGAGGGCTAAATCTGAGACTGATAGGGGTGTGTGGTTGTCACGGGAGAGCCAAACAAGTGACCGGTTTCCTTTTGAATTTCTTGTGCATCACTCATCTTCCGCAACGACATGGCGGCATTGGCAGTGTACGCCTCCTCCACTTTTCGCAGCTTCGACGTCGCTGATATGCCTTCTATCGTATAGTCTCCTACCAAACCCTATACACGCACCTACTGTTTCTGACGAGGTCGATCACGACGTCCACGTTCCACAGCCAACCTCTTCGCCCTCGCAGGCCCTCGTAACTCGTATAGTTGCTCCCCCCTACGGGCAGAGGGCAGGCTGGAAGCCTGGCTCTCAGGAAGATTACGGTGCGCTTAGCTCTTGCCTGGAGATTTCTTTGCTGATAGTCGGGCCAGGGGACGGTGGTGCCTACCCTGAATGCCATGTTGCTCAGTATCCCCTGGAAATGGGCCGGAAGAAGGTGAGCAATATATTTTTCGACTCCTGAAGTCGTTCTCACTTATTTTATATAGGCATCCTCGGGCAATACTCTAGCGCTTCAAGTCGACAACGAAGGCAATGTTCGTTATGATGCAATAGCACACCAAGGTCAGAGGGAAGGGAAGATTGTACAGTCTCAGTTTAAAGATCTGGTACCTCTACATCACCGAAAGGATCTCGATGACGATGCTCGGAATATGGAACGTCCATCGGAGGAGGAAGTTCAAGTTACCGCAGAGAAAACCCGTGCTGCTCTGGAGAAACTTGTCAATGGTAAAATCAAAGCTGCGCAGCCGAAGAACGTTCCCGATGCGCTAGGGAAGACATCTTTCATTCGATATACCCCTGGTCAACAAAACGACTCTCAAAGCCTCAAGCAACGAATAATCAAAATGACGGAAGTCGTTGAAGATCCCTTGGAGCCCCCACGGTTTAAACACAAAAAGATTCCAAGAGGCCCACCTAGTCCCCCACCTCCCGTACTACGCAGTCCTCCCCGTAAAGCCACAGCAGCGGAACAGAAGGAGTGGATGATCCCACCGTGCATATCGAACTGGAAGAATAACAAAGGTTTCACGATTCCTCTAGACAAGCGTTTGGCTGCAGATGGACGAGGGTTGCAAGATGTGAGTCATCCACGTCCCATCATGGACTAGATTAACTTGTCCCCTTTGTAGGTTCATATCAATGATAACTTTGCTAAATTCTCTGAAGCGCTCTACGTTGCTGACCGTCACGCGCGTGAGGAAGTCAGGCAGCGTGCCCTTATGCAACAGAAACTTGCTCAAAAAGAGAAGGAAGCGAAGGAGGAGAACCTCCGCATGCTTGCTCAACGTGCTCGGGAGGAGCGTGGCGGCGTCGCTCCCAAACCCACCGCCGACAGTCGGGCAAGGATGGCCTCCAAACTTGCCGATTATGGTAGTGACAGTGGTAGTGGTAGCGGTTCAGAAGCGTCAGACGAGGATGCAGAAGATGAAGAGGCCAGAAACATTCGTGATCAGATGAGGCTAGACAAGCGAAGAGAACGGGAACGGGAAATGAGAATGAACAACATGGGTACGGAGCAGCGGGCCAAAATGTTGGCACGGCAACAGAACCGAGACATCTCGGAGAAGATTGCTCTGGGTCTGGCGAAGCCTACCATGTCCAAAGAGTCGATGTTGGACTCCCGGTTATTCAACCAAGAGTCACTATCAGGCAGCTTCGCGGACGATGAAGCGTACAATCTCTATGACAAACCATTGTTTCATGGGTCAACTGCGGCTGCTGCAATATACAAGGCGAGGGGCAATATCTCGGAGGGAAATGAGGATTCGTTTGGTGGCGGTACCGATGAGGGCATCGGGAAGGCACTGGATAACGATCGCTTCGGACTGGGGCGAGCGAAGATTGGGTTCGAGGGTGCAAATGAACAAGAGGTTCGAGAGGGACCAGTTCAATTCGAGAAGGACACAGGTGATGTCTTCGGTCTCGATGAATTTTTGGATGAGGCGAAGAGTGGTAGGAAACGCGGGCTAGACACTGATGCGTACGTCTCCAAATCTATTGCGTCGACCTCTCTGACCCTAGTCTAGTGCTGGCTCTCGTAAGCGTCGTCAGATGGAGAATGCAGAGAGGGATTAGACGACTTATTCTCCTCAATATGCAGAGTACCTTTGTATCAGTATGTACCATTAAAATTGTCATACCTATTCTACCCATCCTTGTGTTTATTGTACTGTACTTGTCACTTGTCATTGGAGCCATTACAACATCGCCGTGCGGTGTACGCAAACTAAAGAAATCGTAATCACACACTCCGTGATACATATAAGATAAGAGATACAACATCAGTAGCCTCTTCGTAAACGTTCATTTTCCTCCTTCAGCCTTCGATTTTCCTCCCTCAGTTCCTTCAAATCGCCAACATATTCATTCATCAAGTCTCTCAACTCTTTCTTCCAGCTTCGACCCATCCGGACTAAATCCAGGTGCAATCCCAACATCTCACTTCGGGTCTCCTGTTGGAAATCATACATTACGTCCTTAACAATGGTACGTAACAATTCATGCGCTGGACCTGCAGACGACATACTGGGCGAGGACGGCATGGGGTATCTTGTAGACGAAGGTGCTGCAGCCCGTCCATTTCGCGTAATGCTGGGTCGAAGTGGGGATATAATGAGGCTCCGTTCTTCATTTTCTTTATCCGATTCATCTTCGTCGCCGGGGGCGTTCGCAGCTTGACAGAAGTCTACTGCCTTACCATTCCCGTTAGCCAACTTTGCTGTTCCATCATTCTTAGCGGTAATCCGTCGTTTGACTTCCGGCGTACCCAATTCCAAATGGAAAGTCGCCCTTTTCGCTACCGCGGGTGTAGCAGGATCAGCAACTATGCCTGGCAAATCGGGAGACGGTGTCCGGCTTGTACTAATATGGTTAACGTTCAGTGTTTGAGCAGGAGCAACTGAAGGACGTCGGCAGGAGGAGGATGATGCGGGATGAGATGCTGGAGAGGACATTTTTGATGTAGCAGAGGAAGCAGATACAGCCTCAGAGCCAATTTTGCTGGTAGAAGAGACAGTTCGTCTTGAAGACCGGGATGTAGCTTCCGACGGGATCCCCAGCTGGGACGAAGCTGACAAGCTGCCGTTGCTAGATGGAGCGTGTAGATTGGTGGGCAAAGTTCTTGGCTTGCGCGGAGCATCCTTCGTGGCCTTCGCAGGAGAAGCTGAACCGGACGCTCTGGTTCTAGGGGCTTTGGACGAAGCCCGTTCTGGGAGAATATTTGACTTCGTTGCCCCTTTGAAAGCGGATAAAGCATCTAGTTGGACTGGAGCGATGTGAAGCTTATCGGTATATGGGAATGATAGGATCGTACCAGAAACTTGGCTGTCGTTAGAATCGTTGGGGGATGGCTTGCAAGGTTTGGACCCAGATTTTCTCGCTACACAAGCGGACGCGGACGAGCTTTCTGGTTTATTGGGTACTGGCTTTGCGGCCAATTTATTGGTAGTCTTCACAGTCTGGGCTGTGCCCCTCTTCGTGGATAGCACAGGCTTATTCGCAGTTGGCGTGGTCAACTTCCTGAAATTGGCCACATTCTGTGAATTATCCACGGTCTGCATGACATAGGCGGCTCAAAGTATAACGAAGATATCTCACTTGCGCAACTATAGTTCCAATAGCTGTTTTGGCGTTGCCTAGCACCAACTGCTTGGGAGGCTGGTCGAGCGCACGCAGGTCAACAACGAGGACTTTGCCATCGCGTGTACCAAGGTAAATGGAAGCTCCTTCAGGAGAGAAGGAAAGGGATGTCAACGGCACACGTAAGTTGAGTGTCCGGAATAACCTGACACCAAGGTGAGAGGATTTCGAACGAGGTCAACCCACACTTACCCCTTGTCCTTTTCAAGATCTACTAGTCCAACGTATCCTTGGGGTGTGTACACTGCGATTAAAGATTTGCTGAAAGGACTTGAGCTGATGGCGTTGATGTCGCCAGCGCTGGTGTTGTCCAGTGGAATTGTTTTAGTGGGGGCGTCCGGACGAGACACATCATAGACAAACAGGTCCCTCCCTATCCCTATGAGCAGCCTCCTTGGTGAGTGAGGATGGAAAGTGCAGGCCCCGATGGTTCGGCCTTCCAAAACTAGACCGTGAAGGACAACGTGCGAACCAGATGATAGGTTATAGACATAAGCAGCGTCTGAGGCGGTTACTGCAAGCAATGAGAGGTCGCTTGACAAAGAAAGAGAAGAAACGAGCGAATTGTGACAGCTGAGAGTCTGAGTGGCCTTTCCTTTTCTATCAACGACCAGCACGTTGTGGCCATCGTTGACGATGATATTTGTGGCGTCTTTCACGAGTACTCGCGGAGACTCGTTTGGCTCAGAAAAACGTATGACCTGGTCCAATGATTCTGTAATGCGATCATATCGGTGTACACCTTCGGTTGAAGAGATATATACAGCAGAACCCTCTGAGGTCCAGGCGCAGTTTGTTGCTGTGAAAGGCAGCTCTATCTGTGGGGGGATGGTACCGCGTTTGAAGGAGTGTGGTTCAGCGACGAAGAGAGCGTCGGCGGTCGTGATTGCGAGCATGACGTGGTTGTGGTTCAAAACATACCTCAGACTGACGATACCTGGACCTTTAGCGGAGCCAAGCACGACCACACAACCTCGACGCGTTAAGAACGTGACCGTGCCATCTGAGAGTCATATCTGATATGATGGGGCGAGACAATGACAGAGGGTGCATGAATATGGGTTCTGATAATCGTCAAGTCACTTATTTGCGAGATTTCGCAATTCGCTTTCTTGCCGCCCTCATGTCTGCCTCGAATCTGGTCCTTTTCCTCTTTTTACCAGCCTCTTGTTCTTCCCCTTCTTCAGACCCGACCGATCCTTGAGCCTTGAGTGCAGATCGACTCCTTTGCAAAATTCCTGTCTTCTTCCCTCTCTGCCGCAATTCCTCATAGCCGTCACCCCCAGACAACCCCTTCGATCTAACCACGCTCTTGAGAATAGAGTTGAATTCGTCTTCAAAGCCGCCGCCACGACGGCGAGTCTTGCCCGTACTACCCCCAACACTGGCACTTCCTCCCAAAGCAATATCTTCTTCATCACGAAGACGACGTAGGTGATCCTTCTTTTTCATTACTAAACGGGTGAAATTTTCCTCCTCGTACTCGGTAATGCGGTTCAGTTCACGGGCACGAGTGGAGGTAAGGGACGGTGTGGTGCCGAGACCTGAGGTAGACTCCATATGAGGCCTTGAGGGGTCAACATCAAGAAGGGAGGTGAGTGCGCTAGGTATAGGCCCATGTTTGGCGCGCTTATCCTTGTGGCTTGTCTCGATGTATGGCATTGGGGCAAGCTTGGGAGGTCGATAAACACCATCGTTCTTAACATTCTCAGTATCAGAATGTCCCTCATCTTCCTCTTCAGACATTTCTCCGATATTCTGGGCCAGATTTTGAGGGTTGGGCCTGAATGCCAATGGATCTTATGGGGCAAGGTCAGCGAGAGCTCCAAGACACCAAAGGAGGCCCTCACCGTCAACGACGCTTTTGGCGTTATCGGGAGCTTGTTCTGCAAGTTTGACCAGCTTTTCGATCTGGTACCTCATTCGCATTTCGAGAACCTTAATCTTCTCCAGCACTACGCGGTTCTCAATCATAGAATCTACCAAGTCACCAGGATCGGAGCCTCTGGTAGCACGATTGGCATCACCAAAGGCCTGCTGAGGGGTGGTTCTGGCGGATAATGAATGCCCAAATGCACGGCGAGATGCGACAAGCAGCAGGGATTGGATGTACGAGACCATGGTATAGTTTTTCAGCGTGAGGAGAGAAATCCCATCTTCGGTATCAAAATTCTGCCTTATATCGGACGATGAATACATATTCGGACGAGATACATGTCAAACATACTTTTCGCGAAAGGCTTTTATGGAATCACAAGCAGAAGCGATACTACGAGACATATCCTCCATGACTCCATGCAAGCTTTCTACATTCATCGGAGCTACCTAGCGACAAAGGATGGAGAATCAGTCAAAGTTTGCGTCTGGGGGATGAATCATAATAAATCTCAGGTAACGGTTTTCTAGGCCGCCGCTCTTTGAGCGTAGTGCATGGCAACAGGTGAGCTTTCAGAGCCCAGTGCGTTTCATCCGATGCGCAGTAATGAGAAATTGAGCACTCACTTGTCAACGTTCGTTCGACGTTCAACTTCAAAATGGCTGCTACGTAACAATTGTGACCATGCCTGTCACGGCCACGTGCAAGGGAGGTTCCATGTGACCCTCGCGTGAGTGACTCGACGCGTCTCGCGAAGGGCCTCTGAGACATCCCCCATTCTCCCTCCAAATGGCAGAGGCAAACCCATCGGAAGAGATAACCTCTGGCAGTTCCCAAAGCTCCCCCAATTCGTCAGACCAACTCGCTCGGATTGAGCAAGTCCTTGACGAAATCGACGCCGAGACTCGCACCATTGATGATAAGGAGCGAATATCCATTTACCTGAGAATATTTGAGGGTATGTCCTTCCTTTAAACTGGCAAAATACTTATAAAACCGTCCTCCCAGAGATGGTGAACCTTGTCTATGAACATGAGGAGCACCTTCTGTCGAATGCCGAATGGAACCTGATGTGTAAATTCGGTCATTTAAGCTGTGCGCCAATCGTCTTCCAGTGAACCGTATGACTGAGGCAGCAATAGATAACGCGCGTTTTGTCCTTGTAAGACTAGCACTCCGAAAGCCTGGTCGCTGGTATTCGATGCCGAAGCTAGAAGGACTAAAAAAGGAGGTCGGCGCTGGACTCTCAGATGCCATAGACGAACTCTGTGTCGCCAGTACAAAGCTGATCTCAGAGCCTCCCTCACAGAATGAACCTGCTAAAGAAATCATCGACCTTACCCTGGACTCTGACGATGATCCCGCCCTTTCATCCTTATCCTCACCTTCGTCCTCTTCTCCAACTCCTCCGGACCAGGATTATTTCTGTCAGAATGAAGACGTAATGTCTCTTCCAGAGCTTCTGGATTGCCTCACAGTCGAACAACTTAAGATCGTAGCCAAAGAGATGAAGATTCGTATCGGAAAACCAACGGTTCGTCAAATATTTCATTTCGATCCATCCGTTTTTAATGTAGCCTAGAAATCAGAAATTATAGCGTCCCTCTTGCAGAATGCGTCAAAGCAGACTGCGCTCCCTTTTGGTCGCTCGCCTGTCAAGAGCGGCAGCTCTACCTTGCGTCAGGATTCGCTACATTTTCCAGTCATCTCGCAAGGCAAGAAGTCGCAACCGCTTCGTCAATCTACTTTGCCCTTTAAGTCTTCTGAGAGGAAGCGGCCCCTACACACCCAGGTTCATGTGCTCCGTAACATTGCTCTCACCCATCTAGGTGTGCTTCTCTCTGACTGTATAACACACACCTCTCCAACTCTCAATCAGTTAAATGTGTTCGGCTCAATCCTGACATATACGACTTATTCATGCGTCTCAATATAATCGCATTCCGGAGGTCAGCAGAATACGTCCATTCGCGTCACGCTGCACTCAGCATTATACTTCCAGTACGGAATTACCCAAATCTATTGCTCTCCCTGCGCTCTTGACCGCTTTCAAGAAGCGAAGCTACACCAGATACCCATATGAACGCAGTAGCCACATCTGGTCGACCCGAGAAGAGTTTCTCCGTTACTACGAAGCCTTGAAACTCCATGCTCGTGTGTCTGCTCTACTCGATTTGGCATCATCATCATCAGCCATCAAACTCATTGACTCATCATCATCTAGCCCCATGCGAATGACAGCGTCCCCGACAAAGAACCCATCTGTCCCTCCCTCCACACCTCGTGTCCAGAATGATGACAGTGATTACGAAGAGCCAACTCCACCCGACTCGGTCAGGCTACAAAGGGCTAGGCTTGTGAAGCAAATTTTCGATGAAGAAATCTCCCCCCTATGGAAGGTCTCTGTGAATGTGTGTAAAGCAAAGGGCAATCCAGAACCCGAGCGAGCAGGGTTGGAGCGATTTGATCCCGGTATTTTGTTCTTACATATATATCGATATATCTGTCGCGCTGACCACCCACCTAGGTTACATATATACTCACATGGTCTCCCGGGCCACAGAGTGTCTCGGCCAGTTAAAGGAGTATTCGTTGGAGTATGCTACCATCGAGGCACTCTTAAGCCAAAGAGTCTGGCTGCGAGGCAAGAGAGCAAAGTGGTATGAGCGGAGGGCTATACTTATGACCCGATATATGTGGCAAGTGTCAGATGGTCTGACCAAGCAGGATGCACTTTCAAAGGCCATGAAAGGTGTAATTGAGGCACTTCAAGACGAGGAAACTACTCTGGGTGTGTAATTTGCAATGTGCACGGTGTTCACTATGTTTATTCAATTAGTATCAAGACCTAGCCTTTTTCGCCGGCTTGAACGTCTGGAGAAGCAACTCAGAATCCCAGAGGATAGGCGTAGTCAATGCGACGGCCAATTACGCAAACCAGACATCGTCGAAATCGAGGCCATACGCATCTGGACTCGCGGTACTGGCAAGCTATCATTTGACGCGAATGGGCGTCTGATTCCTCTCGACGAAGTCAAAGAAAAGGAAAACACTGGGACGTCCCCCACTCCGACAAGGAATGTTCAGTTGACACTGTTCAATACCCCTTTGTTCAGTCGATCGCTAACCGGTGCTCATGGTCCTGTGACCGGATCCTACTCATGTTCACAATCGTCGTCGCCTACGAAAGATAAGGTGGGAGTCATATTTTCATTTGTGATCTTCGACCTCAACTCCCATACTAGGGTCCCCAGGTGAAATGGACCGGCAAGTCTGTGTGGCTAGGGAAAGGTGGTGAAGAAGTCAATGTCGAGACTCGTGCCCTTCAGTACTATGAACGACAGGGATTTCGAGGGTGTGTCCGTTGTTGATTGCAATTTTCAAGTTGTTTTACAATATGCCTCTCGTCATAGGATGCACTCGGAGACCAGCATTCTAACCACGTTGTTCGCTCTCCTCTTTTGGGATATCATATTCGCGGATGTCGCTGGTGCATTCGAGACGCCTTACCAAACAGAACCGCTCGACTTACGCGATGATGTCTTCTATTACGCCCGTAAGGATGCCATTGATGTCCGCCTCAAAGAAATTCGTGGAGGGTGGGCAAAAGCCATTATTGAGAAACACGATAAGAAGTATCGAGAACAGAAGACCTGGTGTGTAGGCATGAGCTGGGACTTATGTGAGTCTTCGGATATACTCGAAATCGTTGAGGTGTGTGTCCCCATCCCGCTACTTCACACAGTCAACCTTAGGCCTTCTGCATTTTAGTCCCTAGGCGGCGAAGCCTTGGCTAGAGTCTGTCACCTCTTTTGTGAGGACTACAATGGGCGGAGTAGTGGTGCTCCTGATCTCATCTTATGGAATGCGGAGAAGCGCAAGTGCAAATTCGTTGAAGTGAAAGGACCGGGAGACGTGGAAAGAGAGAACCAGAAGGTAATTACAGGGTTTCAAGTGTCCTGTTCCTGCCACAGTCTGATCACATGTTCATTGCTCAGCTCTGGATGGACGCCCTACTGTGTGCAGGCATTGGCGTAGAAGTCTGCCGGGTCTATGAGTCTGGAAAAACCCCTGCGAATAAAACCAAAGGCAAGGCAAAGGCTACGCCCAAGAGCACTATTTCGCGCTCCGACAAGAAGACAGCGAAGGCCAGAAGTGCACCCGTTGCATCATCGCATTTACAGCCCTCAACAACCAATTTTGCCTCTGATGACGCGGGTATCATTGGGGCCCACGACGAATCTCAAACAATCACGACGACGAGCGGCCATATCAATATTGATGCTGGGTGGGATGATGATGATGACGGAGGTGAACTTCCTGTGCACCATGCACCCAGTATAGCAATGCCGGTCTCAGCTCGGAAAAGGTCTTTTGGTGAGGTTGAGGGGGTGACTCGGACAACTAGTAAGAAACAAAGGCCATCATTGCCATAACCTCTTGAATTTCCTAAATTTATTGTTTATGTATCAATCTGATATCACTCTCCCAATTCCTTAATCTTCAACAACAGTTAATTCCCTGACTGCATGATGCCAACTTTGTGGATAATACAACAAAAAGGTACGGCGGGTATCTACGGCAACATTTATCCAGGGTATTACAAGAAGGCAGAGCTACAGGGGGAAACGTGCATGAAAACAAAATGAACAATAAAATTAGACTGCAAGAAGCTTCGGTTGAAAGGAAGATTGCCTCAACCGAACCAAGAACATAAAAAGTATACCCATGCGTCGGACACGAAGTGCACGGGAAACAAAAATGTTCAACGGGGGGAGATTTGAGTATTACAAGGCAACCACGCCGCCGAGGAGGGCCATGGCAGCACTGAGAGCTAGGGGTGCAAGACCCAGATTATCAATGACAAGAGGAATGGCAGCGTTGGCATTGGGGGAAGGGGCTGGAGTGCGAGTTGAGCTGGGAGAGACAGTGGCCGAGCCAGACGCAGAACCAGGAGATGTAGGAGATGGTGCAGGAATGGACACGCTTGCAGGAGCGGCTAAATGAAGATTTAGGACGCAAATCAGAAGGAAGAGCTAAACGATGACTCACTGCCGGGGGCTCGGACGTCAAACTGGCCAGAACTAGCGAAAGCTTGGGTTTGATTCGTCCCAT
This sequence comes from Pleurotus giganteus, assembly GCA_032158425.1. Classification (NCBI taxonomy): domain Eukaryota; kingdom Fungi; phylum Basidiomycota; class Agaricomycetes; order Agaricales; family Pleurotaceae; genus Pleurotus; species Pleurotus giganteus. The sequence continues at coordinate 1,662,769 of JAPEHR010000001.1, read as the reverse complement.
TGACAAAATTGACGACATAGCCTACAGGACGGGTGGTTAACACATGCCATTGAGACGTTACATGCAAGCTTACCAGAGGCGACAATAAGGGTGACATTAGTGACAGTGAAAGACCCGTTGGTCAAGTCCACATTTCGAGCAATCTGGGGGGAAACGGATACGTGAGAATCAGACAGGTACGACAATACAAGGGCACGCACGGAGAAAACACCATTGAGGATGCTGGTATTGCTGTGTGTGACAGTGATGCTAATGGCCAGTTGAGCTCACGCGTGGAAACGCCAGAGAGATTTTACGAACTCGATTGGATTCTGGTCGCCACTGTTGAAATTCCAGGCAATGACGTTGGAGGTATTTTGGACCCTGAGCGGTAACGCTGGTTAGATCAACATGTTATTGTGCGCCAATCATGGACTCACCAGAAATTGGACTGCGAGGGGGAAGTGATGGTAATAGCTGTCAGGTGTCGGAATGGGTCAGGTTTCAATATACGGTGACGCCACGAACTGACCCAAGGCAGAGGAGGCAGCGGCGAGGAGGGCCAGAAGGGGCTTTGTGAAGAACATGGTTTTGAGGAGGGAAGGAGTGATGGCTGTGGTTTAAAAGGAGTGTGGGTGCACAACACGCTGGTGAGGCGAGGTCGACGAGAAAAGAGCGAACCAAGATGCACCAGTGGGAATATTGCGTGAAATATTGGCACAACCGCGTAAATAAGCACAAATATGCCAAAAAACTTCCTCGACATTTCCTTGGCGTGCGTGATCCGGCACCCCGACTCGCGTGCTCTCCTGTCCTCGGTGCAGATTTGCTCCCGAAGTGCGGATGAGGTTGGGTTCTGTTGGGTTACATCGGCGGTGATTCGCATCCAACTGGCACCGTAGGTGAGAGCCACCCGATTCGCGGCTGGCACGCCATTGTTTCCTTTCCTCTTGTCATAAACGGTTGGGGTGTGAACGCCTTGGCCAATGTCACTTTTGAGCATCAGCGCACTTGCATAGCATGTCATCGGACCAATCTAACCATCAAACTCGGGGCGTTTTTTATGTAAGAATAAGAGCCCAGCCCTTGGAAGTTTGATGGAGAGCGTGGTACGCAAAGCCAGGAACCTTATGGACGCTGCATACGGGCTCACGGCGTACAACGTCGAAGATGCTTAGGTGGTACGTGAAAGCCCGCGGAACATCGTTACACTCATAGCGCACGATGTCTGCCCAAGTTGCGACAGAGAAGGCGTCTGACCAATACATACGATACCAGCATGGCTTGAGTGAACTCTCACCCACACAGTAGTGTAATGCTCCAGTGAGTTGCGGGACGCGGGAGGGGATTCACTAAGATAAAGCTGCACGTAGAGTGGGTGGTGATGCAATGCGACAGACCCGACAACTTCAACGACCAGTCGAATCAAACTAGCCAGCCCCAGTCCAAACACAACCAGACGGACAGCGTCACGTAAATTTGATGCTATGACTTTGCATCTATAGGTCAGCAAGTGTATCAACTCAAGTGCTACGCTTTTGCAATGAAAGAAGCATACGGTGATCTCCCCTCCTCTATAACTTCCGCGTTTCTTCTTGTTCTTTTCCTTTCGGAACGAAGCCCCTCGCGTGACAATAAGATCTGCATGAGCCTTCGCACCATAATCATTTGAAGGGCCAACCTAGCCAGTAAAGAGTTAATAGATGAGCTAACTAATGAATGTAACTAACCTTCGCCTCGTAGCGATTGTCTATTAGTTCATGACTTTGGAATTTAACTGGATCGAACTTGCGGAAAGGAGTGTTAGGCTTGCGAACTTGCTTGTTGCGACCTGACCATTGTGCATTCGTTGGCTCTTCGGATACTGTACTAGTCACCCTTGTTGCAACCGAACCCCCGTTTTCATCTGTACGTCGCTTTTTCGTAACTTGGATGAACTCCTGCTTACTGACTCGTTGGGATGGGACGGCGATTCCATTGGTCTTATTAACCTGCAGCAGTGAGAAAATGATAATAAACCAAAGGATCAGACGATTCACCTTGGATGAACTGTCCGAGCTTGAAGAGCCGCCAGCAACGGGATTGCTTGCCTTCTTCTTTATCGCGCCAGATTCCGAGTCGGAACTTGAGCTACTTGAAGGACCGCTAACCCTGGCATTTCTTGCCTTCTCCACGGTAGCGCTATCCGAATCTGAACTGGAAGACTCGGTATCACTGGAAGAGTCGTCAACCTTGGCCTTCTGAACTACACTAACAGAGCTCTCCGAATCCGAACTTGAGCTCGAGTCCGAACCCGAATCACTAGAAGCGTCCTTGGCCGCAGCATTACTTGGCTTCTTAACCTCGCCAGCAACACCATCCGAGTCAGAATCAGAGGAAGCTGGGGCCTATGCGATGAGAAAGTGGGAGGGACTCGTAGATGAGGACACACACAATCTGAACTAGACTCCGAGTCGCTGTCCCTATTGATACATATATGAGCACGACTCCACGAGACAATCTCATTGCGCACGCACGAGTCCGACGAAGATTCCGGCTCCTCCTTGATCTTTTTCCATTCGTCTATAATCTGATCTAATGGAGGGCCATCTATTGGTACGTCGTCCTTGAGAATGACTATGGCTCGAGCGGCTTTCTTCAGTGCAGCGGCAGCTTTGGCATGTTGCTGTTTGGTGAGAAAAGAATAGATGAGGGTATACGTAGCTAAATACACTCAATCAGCTTCAAACACAGTACGCGCAGCGAGAATGATGTTACCTGCAAGATTGGCGTCTCCCATGAGCGGAGACTGGGATGGTTGAGCTGAACGAAACCAGGCGCTTCAAAAAAGTGATCGAAAAGGCCATGACAGGGGCGACACATGATTGGCTCGAAAAGGTGCTTGTTTCCGTGCAAGAGTGTATCATTTGGGGCTCTACCACAGAAATGAACTATCGACGGCAGCCTATTGATAGTTATTCGGTGGCTTGCTGGCTTGTTGGTGTGTAAGAGAGGGAAGGGACGAGAGAGGGGTACACGGCGGGGAATCAACAGATATCAACACAAATCTAGAAGTATCGCCGGCGTTGCCAGACCCGGAAGCACACTTGCGGCGATGAGCAGCATCAAAGGCTTGTCAGCTCCGGAAACCCAACATGATGGTTCAAACCTCCGGGTTGCCATTGTTCATGCTCGATGGAACAAAACTGTCATAGATGCGTTGATAGCAGGCGCCGTCGCCAAGCTCAAAGAACGCGGAGTGAAGGACAGTAATATTGTCATCCAGTCTGTTCCAGGGAGCTACGAACTACCTCTAGCTTGCTCCAAGTGCGTTAGCTCCCAAATTTGTGCCCGCATTCCTCATCATCCTTGTTAGGGTGATCTCGGGCTCGCATTTCCAAGCTGGAGCCAACGTCACTGATCTCCTCGGTGGGTTGAGCTTCGGCACCGACTCGCCCAAGGTCGCATCGCGCTCTGGTACTCCGGCTCCTACTACAAAAACCGTACCCATGCCACATGGACCTTTCGACGCGGTGATCGCAATTGGCGTCCTCATCAAGGGCGCCACAATGCATTTCGAGTACATTTGCGAAAGCGTGTCCCATGCTCTAATGAAGGTTCAACTTGACACTGGGGTCCCCGTTATCTTTGGCGTCTTGACCGCATTGAATGATGACCAAGCTTTGGAAAGAGCGGGTCTGGGTCGAGGCGAAAACAAAGGCCACAATCATGGCGAGGACTGGGGACTTGCTGCAGTAGAGATGGCTTCGCACATCAGGCGTTGGAACGAAGGGAAATTCTAAATTTATTGGAGTGTATCACCAGAATGGATAGACGGTTTACAAGTGTAATAGTACTAGAAACGTGTTGTCGTCCCTTGGGCGCTAATTGTACTCCTTGGTATCTCTTTCGAACGTCGCGCCACTCCGAGTCGGGTCCCGGTCTCAAGTCACCACCAACACTGTCTGTGGGCAGCTTCAGGGCTCTTGTACAGCCATGAAGAAGAAGGTTGGCCACTGCACTCGCTCATAGCAAAGTCACAAATCTCACAAGTCCTTTTCCAGGTCCTACTTATGGGGGCTTCCGGGAGTGGGAAGACTTCGATGCGGTCTCTTATCTTGTAGGTCGTCCACTGTATGGTCGGCATAGGGCTCAAACCGGTAGCTCTACAGTTCTAATAATCCCGCGTCCTTGACAGCTCGTCTTGGTGCTACCATCGACGTGGAACAGAACCACGTCCGTTTCCTGGGTGATCTCATACTCAATCTCTGGGACTGTGGTGGCCAGGATGCTTTTATGGATTCTTATCTCACGACTCAACGATCTACAATATTTCAACATGTCGGTGTGATGATCTACGTCTTTGATGTCGAAACTCGCGAAATGAACAAGGATCTGGAATACTACCGGGATTGTCTCGATGGCCTCAGGACTTACAGTTCTGACGCTGCGATATTCTTGCTTGTTCATAAGATGGATTTGGCACGGGATAGGGAGGCCGTATTTAGTAGAAAGCATAAAGAGCTGGTGCAAGCGAGCGCAGATGCTACGGTGACCATCTTTGGAACAAGTATCTATGATGAGAGTTTGTACAAGGTATCTGCAATGCGTCTCACGGGCATCTTGATATTAAATGTCGTCTACCCAGGCCTGGTCAAGCATCGTTCACACCCTCATTCCTAATGCCGCGTTACTATCTAAACATCTCAACATCTTTGCACGGGCGTGCAGTGCCACCGAAGTCATCCTCTTCGAGCGCACGACTTTCCTCGTCATTGCTACATCCTCCAGTCCGAGTGCATCTTCCGACTCTGACGATCCTCACCAAATGGATGCCACTCGATATGAGCGAACCTCTGAACTAGTAAAGGCATTCAAACATTCATGTTCCCGTGTTCGAGAGGAATTCCATTCCCTAGAAATGGAACTATCTCATTTTACTGCTGTCTTGGACGAGATGACGAAAAATGCCTATGTTTTAGTTATTGTTCACAATCCCACAATTGGTAGCACTCCTTCGCTCTCAATTCACCCTCAGTTACTTAATCTATCACGTATAGAAACTGCTGCACTCAAACTCAACATTCGTATGGCCCGACGTAAATTCGAGGAACTGCAAGGCGATAGCCTCATTTCTTAGTCCTTGTTCTTCTTTTCGGCCACAAGGACGCGTCTTTTCCGGCCTGGTCCCCACACATCGTCGTTGAAATATCTATTCTATGGTACCTTCATCACTATAATCATATTATCGGGCGGACTAACTCGAATTATTTATCTCAATCATGTAATCGTAAAGCCACGTCAAAACATCTTCACCGAGCCCGTGAACTTCACAATATGCTCCCCTGGACGCAATCGACCCCGCGCCTTTGCATTTCAGAGTCCAACTGTCCTCAGTAAGACTCGCTCATAGTTGATGGATACCATCCAGCGTCTCCGCTAACCTTTACTGTAATAATGCCCAAGCAAGAGAAAGCATGGGTCCGGCCGAACGAATACAATTGTCATCTGGTATCCATCACGGAAGGATATAATAGGTGAGGGCATTAAGCTTGCGTGAGGGCATTAAGCTTGCTTGTTGATTTAGACGTTTCATGATTCTCTTTGTTGCGACGTGACGGGCTTATTCACTGCTTATTCTGGTTCAGTAGGTAGAACAGAAAGCTGCTGCATTGCCCTAGGCTACCAGTTCCAAACTAACATAGGGCTCTGTAGCTCGGAAAGATCCTACGTTTTATCAAGTGGGAATGGTTTTATTGAACCATGCAATGGTCTGATCCAATGCCTTCTCATGTCCCTCCTTGATCTCAGGAACATCGAGATTGGGTCGAGTACCGAAGCCATGGATCGTGCCTATAGAACCAGAGTTCAGCGATAAGATTTCCGGTTCATCCACAGGAGCACGAGGAGCTCGCCTTTGTAAAGTTTGAACTCGTAATCAACATAGCTATCTTTACCCTTCCTAGCAGCAAATGAAGCCTCAGCCTTGTCGCGCAGTTTATCACCGAAAGTGAAATCGTCTGTACATGTATCAGTGTTAGTATTAGAAGTCTTGATGAAATCTTACCTTCAGCACAAACCCAGGCAGCTGGCACCTAGATACTCAAACACTCATACGCATTCGGAGCATAAACCACACAAGCACGTACCTTGATGGCTTCCACCTGAGCTACTGTGAGTGGGCCTGGGTGGACGACGACAATGGTATCCAATAGATGAGGAGCTCCAAATCGAACAGCGACGACCCCACCAAAGCAATACCTACCATTCCGGGATGATGAGCGCTCCGACAGGCCCTCGTGGATGTTCTTACCCTACAGCGCCAAGCTTTTCGTACTTCTTCTCAGCTTTGATCGCTTGGATGAACTTGCGACGTTCAATACAAGCGCCTGAGTTGTGTCAGTTGTGACGTACACTCGCTCACCGTATGCAACCTTTGATCGACAGCGGCCGGTCGGCTATGGAGGAACGCAGGGATGCTGGGAATCATCAAAAAAAAGAACCGAAGCCACTGGAAGAATCCAATCTTGACGCCAGGACGATTGGGAAAATCAATCTGGTTTACGCCCAGAATTGGTCTGCCTATGGAACTTGCTACAGCTTTGGAACGGATGCAAGTAATATTGCAGACGCACCATCAAAGAGATCGGGAATCCACACATCGCACTTGAGGCGTTCGGCAAGGATATCAGCGATGAGCTTGCTATTCTTGAGAGGTAAGCCGAAGATATCCGTCAGCAGGATGACAGCGCGTTTAGAGTTGGGCGCTGGGCCAGGAGCATAATAAGCGCCTAGCGTGCTGATAGACCCCGTAGGATCGCCAGGTAAAATGGTCCCTTGCTTGCAGGATGGGCAGCTCATGGGAGTGATATCGAGGTGGCAATTTCTTGGATAGAGATTTCTCTCGTTTCTATGTCGCGTGTTTATAACCCCCAGGCACTGGTCATTCCCATCGGATGATCCTGGGTTCCAGATGCCGGAAGACCACGCACTCAAAGGCTCCGTGTAGAGCCCCATCAGCAACATGCCATAAACCAACAAACGAATCAACCAACTTTCAAGACCTCGAATAGACATTTTACCGCACAACCAAGGGGTTCGAGGAACGATCAACGAATCCTCTTCAGCCTTCTGGTTGTTTGGTTGTGCAGAAAGCGTAAATCCTTGATAAAAAAGCGGTAATGAAGGTCGACTTCGTCCGCTCCGGCCTTTCCGTTTCCCAAGAAAGCCCGCGAGAATTTCCTCAACGGCCCAACCATTTCAACCTAGCTGCTTTCACGCTAGGAAACTACGATATTCGTCAGTTTGACTCAGCTTCTGAGCAATCTAGGCATGCTCCTCCTCCTTGCGCCGTGTGCATTGTTTGACATCGTCTCCAACTTCATACACGAGTATGACCAGATACTTCAACCTGCCTCAGACAGATCTACAAAGGCTTAGGTCGAGATTCACGATCTGAGGCCAATGGCGCCTGAAGCAAAGTTGTAAAAACGAATGGGTGGTTCCGCAACGTAATGATAGGGGTAGTGACAAGGGCTGATAGGGGCGGGAAGTGTGAACACCTCAAGATACCCAGACTGTGGCAGTCGATGAGTGATCAGTGGGATCAGAGCGCATGATACACTTACATGCAAGGGAAATAACGAAGTAGAGGGTGACAAGCCTGCATTGCATTGAAGTGTCAGCGGAGGATCAAGGGCCATAGAGAGTTCACGCACATAAGGCCTTCCATGTAATTTGATTTTCCATCCCTGCAGGAGGTTAAGAGGAGCCGACATGAGGCTAGGCAGATGACTCACTGGAGTAGCAGATTGACCAAAAGAACGGAAGCAAATAATACGATAGTCTATTTGATGCAAGTCTCAGCGTTGCAGCTAACGGAAAAACAGTTTTGGTGTTTACCTCGAAATTTGCAAAGAATAGGGTGAGTTCATGTCCGGTCCTAAGGACCGCGCAATCAACCTTCATGAAATAACCAAGTATGCTGAAAAACTTACATCCACCCAACAATCACCAACAAGGGGACAACAAAGACCGCAATTTGCTTAAAACAACTTGAGACAGAGACTGGATGGGAGTTGCGAGGAACCTACAATGGAACTACCAACGGAGATGGTGATAGTAATCTCCATCTTGCCCTTATGAGCCATCCAAACCGAGGTGACATGTTCCGCGGCATTGGCCTGAGAAATTAATTGATGGTCAGGCAGAGTGGATAGTGAGACTTACAACCAAAGGGAGAAGGATGAGACCAATGAAGTTCTTGGGAATGTGGTACCTTTGTGCCGTCTCTTCAATAGACGCGACCACTGCGAAGCCGTCAGAACATAATTTACATGAGACTTGACGACGCACAATAGTCGGCACAGAAAGATGTTACAACGGTGACAACAAGCAGACTAGAAAACAATGTGTTCAATGGTGCTGACGCTATGCAACCGAAGATACGCTCACCCAACGCCAGCAGCAATAGTACTCATGTGACGTTCTTCTTCTTCTTCTTCCATGTGGATCTCTTGGCCAGAGGCATCGCATTGAGGCTTCGCAACAAACAAGTTGGCATGAGATTTGAGCTAGTAGCCGCGCCATTAGACAAGTTAGCAACAAGCGTCGAATAGCTACCTGGAAGTAGAGATATGCCAGGTAAACGCCGAGTAGGAGGATGGCGGTGCCCCGAGAAATTACAAGCAAGCCGTGGCTGTCTGCTAAAGTGTGAGTTGCCATATGTCCCAGAATGATGTGGTTGGTCTCTACCTTCTCCCTCATGGGTGCTTCTATAGGCAGCTGGGATCACCAGAGCTGGAAATAATATTAGAATCATAGATAGACATGGATAGATGCTTACTGATGCCCGCCAACGTCATGAGCTTACAGACATATACACGTAAGCGAGTTTATGAATGGCAATGGGAGACGAAACCAACCGAAGCAGAGCTGTTACCGAGATAATTAAGCAGCCCAAGTGAAAGGCAGCCAGACAAGACTTACGTTTGAGCGGCCGTGGCTTGAAATATGCTTTCAGAAAAGTTAAGACCCGCTGGAAGTAATCAGATGAGCTTAGGAAAATCCTCCGTATCAGCAGCCTACCCGCTAAGAAGGAGCATCCGAGCACAAGGAGGATGTTAGAAAGAATAGAGCCGAGCATCTATTTGCCCAGCATGAGTTGGCTCAAGAGAGGCGCGAAGAGGCTAGCTCGATACCGAGGTTTGGACAATGCGTAATTCGTCTTGGAGCAGGGCGGCAACTCCGACGATGATCTCAACAGCATTGCCAAAGGAAGCGTTTAAAAGGCCAGCTAGAGTCTGTCCTAGCCGCGCCGACATTTGTTCAGTAGCATCACCTAGCAGCTACATGGGAATGAGCCAGCATCTCGATGGCGAAGGGGACATGTGCGAGATACCTTGGCCAGGGGCATAATGGCGACGAAACTGAACGAAAACCGTAGGGCGGCGTCCCATCCCAGGTGATGGGAGGCTATACTGAGGGGAACAAAGACGAGGAGTATGTTCAGCCAATTCCCAAAAAGAAACCATTTATAGGATTCCGCCCAGGTAGGCTCTCCCTCAGCCTTAACGGAGTGAGACAAGCGCTGAAGGAACGATCTGGGACGCGTATCGCCACCGAAACCGTTCTCCCCGTCTCCGTTCTCGAGAAGGGGTGTTCTGTCAGTTGGGGGCATGGCGGTGGATATGGGCGGGTGAAAGGAATGTCGGAAGGCTGAGCTGGATGCAGTAATTTTTTAAAAAAGACACATTTTATTCAAAGCTGTTAAGGCCCAAGACTATGTTCCACATCCTCAAGGCGGTGTCATTCACCCTCACGTGATGGATGGCTACCATATCCATATAGGGGCTACTCCTGTACATCCGCATTGCTCTCAGCCATGGTCACCGTCTTTCCGACCAGATGAGAAATATCCCCATATTTCACCAGTAGTGCCTCTTGCCCGTCAAACTCTATCACCGTCACGCTCGTGTTCAGCAGCCTCCATAATGACACGCCCTCGCCACATTTCACCTTGCCGCTGTGCACCAGGTTCTGCACCAGCGTCCCAATCACTCCTCCATGTGAAACCACCAGAAAATTGTGTGCAGTTGATCGAGAGGGCAGTGCCCGAATGCCCTCGGTGACATGCGTCTTCCACCATGCAGTAATTCGTCCCACAAAGTGCTTGCTCGACTCTACCGATTCGGAAACCGATCCCATGGGCAGCCGTGCTCGCTCAGCAAGCGTCAATCCCTGTTGGATGCCCATGAACTAATATCATGGTTTCGGTAACGCTCGTTTGCTATGTAAGAAGCGGAAAGTGTGCACCTTCTCTCGCAGCTCAACAGCTTTCGCTAACTGTACCCCAGGATGGTACCGAAGGATTGTTTCCGCTGTCTGCGTCAACGCTGTTAGCCAGACGTGTCTGACCAGGCTTGTAAAGTGACCTACATCCACAGCTCGACTCAGGTCACTGCTATATGCAAAATCAAACCTAACTTGCGCCAGGGCCCGCCCAACAAGTTCCGATTGCTTCCGCCCCGTGTCGTTCAGCTTCGTATCGAGTTGTCCTTGGATGATACTGGCTTTATTCTCATCCGTTTCTCCATGCCGAACGACATAGACCCGAGCGATGACCATATCTAGGCGGTTGGGCGGTTGCGCGTTAAAGCCCCAAACAGAAACAAACAACGATAATTGACATTACTACATCGCAGAAGAAACGTGGCTTTCAATATGCTCGTCGCTCGACAGTCCCAAAATAATTCTGTGCTTATTAAGTCTAAGAATGACGGTGGGAGACCCGGATTTAGCCCCATGAGCTCCGTGTATTACAGCAATAAACCGATCTCGCGTGTCACATTGCGAACACGGTCCTCTGGGAATGTGGAACGTAGGGTTTGCAGATACTGATTGATGACCACGCTCTCAGCTGCGCTGATCACCACGCCTTGAGCTTTCCCTGCGTGAGCCTATGGCAAGGTTTCAAGGAAAATGAGTGCGATAGACGTGAATGCACCATTTTGCACTGACCACATTACCAAGAGCAACCAGTGCACGGTAAACAGCCTCCGAATCTGCCCTTTCCAATTCGAGAATCTGGGGCGATGGAATTAGTAACCCAATACGCTTGGCTTGGCGGGGAAACTAAAATACCCTGAGAATCAGCGACATGTGTTGGGAACGAATAGAGGCGTGTAATGGTGCGCCGAGGCCAAGGCACGAAACGCTGGAACGGCTCGAACATGAGCACAAAAACGAAAAGAACTAGAAGAGCCTCGACTCACTTGAAAAGTATAGTCGCTAGAGCTACTCTGTGTGTCTTGTTCAACGAAGCATACGGGACTTGGGCCAAACCCTCGAAGACCTACCATACGTAGAACCAACATCAGTATGGGTGTGTGTAACCTCAAAATACACTTCACCTTCTCAGCCCATGGTCCATCATTAAGTTGTGCTCCTTCTTGGAATGAATTAGCCAGGGTTCTAAACAAGAGAAGGATATTCGTCTCTCTAGCTTTAGGCAGGGGTGGTGTCCACGAGGAAGTCCAATCAGATGCTTTAAACAACGCCTCAAGAAAGCGTTCCCTCGAGCCTGTGGTAAAAATGCTGGGACATACGCCCGCAAGGAGGCGGCTGAGGTCAATGACTACGTAAGGTGCAACGTGAACAGCTTTAGCCATCAGGATGTAGCTTGCCATGACACAGTCCTACCAGGGAATCGTTGAGAAGCGGGCCAGCGTTCCAGGATTTGCGTGATCGCTTCCACATGGTCAGCACCCAAAGAAGCGGAGGGGCGTTGTGCGGGGACAGCCAGAAATTGACTCAGGTGTGAGAAGACTTCGTCCAGAGCTGCGGCTTCCTCAGGATACATGGCCAAGGATGAGGTAGACTAACGGTGGATGAGCAGCTGCAAATGGTGAACGAACAAAGGACGGACTATTTCGTTTCTAAGATCGTCATTGAATTGCTGTAGCTTGTTCTGCATGGCATTCACATTCGCTTGTTTGAATGTGATGGGGGTTGTCTGTAAAGATGAATTCACTCAGTATGAAGCAAAAAGGGTCAGGTCAACTCACCACCGGCAAGATAGCCGAGGCCAAAGGAGGGGCAGGAGGTGACACTCCGCTGTACCGTGAGGATCCAGTGAAAGGGTCCGTGAGAGGTGGTGCAGGCGCAGAAGGAACAGAAGAGGATACCGGAGTACCTGTATATCTCGAGGCCCCGGTATAGGGATCAACGTACGAGGAAGGATCGGCCGACTGCGGTCCAGTCGAGGCTGAAGTCTGGTACCTCGAAGCACCTATATCAGGGATGAGCTCAATCACCAATGTCGTGAAGACGTTTAAACCTGTATAGGGATCGACATAGTCAGGGTTACTGGAGCCAATGTTGACACCGCTAGTATTGCGCTCAATGAATCGTGCGACCTCATCGAGGTAAGAAACGGGTAGGTCGTTTGAACTAAGGAAACGTTGAGCAGCGGTATAAGGGTTTTCTGTAAACACACAATCATGAGCGCTGGTCAAACAAGCATTGGGACTGGACAGCGGACCAGTTACGTTGTATGGCAATTTGAGAGGGGGGACACCGTCCTGGATGTCTACGTCGAAGACGTAGTCATATTCCCTACCCTGGTACAATTGTTTGCGACCTTGACCCACAGCATCTACCACATCGCCGATCTTTTGCCATGTCCCTGAGGCGCTGTCCCACTGTGATGGTTCACTTTGGCGCACCAGAATCATTTGAACGGAGACATACCTGATGCGCCTCTACTAAGTCGCCATTCTTGATCATCTTGACTTCACCTGACTTCTTTCCTTGATGATGGAAGCGGATTTGATGAGATAGCCAAACCACAGTGGCAAGCTTACCAGGAACGTCGAGCGCTTCAAGGCCAGGGAGATCACTCTTCTTCACGTCTCCAACCTGCTGCGCGGGCAAAGCCGTACTTGCTACTTTACTCTCATATTCCTTCAACTCCGCTTCGGAAGCCCACCGTTCGTTGGAAGCACTGAAAACACGGACCACACCATCGCTGCACCCGCTCACAATGTCGCCATTTGGCATTGACGAAACAGCCCAAACAGATATGGCAGGGTGGATGATGGTTTGAGCGCACTCGCCATCTAGGTGCATGTGGATCAGTGAATAGTTGCGAAGATCAACGGGGTAAGGATGGTAGACACACCTTTCCAGACCCGAACCGAGCGGTCTTCGCCGCTGGAGACGATGTCGCCATTGGGGAGGACTGACAGGCTATATACAAACGAGGTGTGGCCGGACAAGGTATATACTACATCTCCACCGAGAGTCCACACACGTATTTCGCTAGGACTCAAGTCGTGGGTGATGTTAAGGAAAGGATGAATAACACACCTATCATTGGAACAAGAGGCAAAACCAATGTCTGGTATAAGTACTAGACCGCGAACTGCATCGCGGTGCCCTTGGAAAGTCTGTATGCACTTGTGCTGCTTCCAGAGTTTGATAGTCTTGTCAGCGGAACCTGTGTTGCGTTACTATGGGGGAAAGGGAAATTAGGCAAAAAGGTGGCATACCAGTCAAGAACTGTTGGTCATCAACAGCCAGAACAGCCCATACTGATTGCAAATGGCCCTGCAAGTCGTAAGCGAGGGCAAAGTTGATCCAAACTTTCGCAGTCCTAAACATCTCCCATTGCAACGTTTGCATGTAGAAGGACATGGGGTGCTCACCTGTCCCATGAACCTGAGATAATGACTCCACTTGATGTCGTAGCTAGTGCACAAACGTTCTCCGAATGGCCGATCAAGGAGAAGTTGGGATCGTCCCCAGGGCTATCCAAGCGAAACACATTCACCACAGTTTCCTGACCTCCTGTCACAACGTATCCTGCATGTCGAAGAAATTCGATTCGTGCACCGCATCAAGCACATTATCCAGCTCACCCTGCGGGGCATCCGTTGTGGGAGGAAGATATGCAACGGAGTTGATATATTTCGCGCCTGCTCGAATGACATTGGCTGCAACGAAGCCTTGTTGATCTGGCGAGCGCCGCCAGGAGATCGCGGTCGTGTCTCGTGAAGCGGACAAAACGATGTCGTTGGTTGGTGATGCCACTGCGCGAACCTAAGATATGAGACCGATCATCTGATGAACAGACAGGGATTCGACTCCTCCACGTACATCTGCAGAATGCCCAGCGAGAGTTGTAGATAGCTTGTAAGGCATATTTGGTGAACCGTGCCTAGGCGGGAGTAAATATCAACGGGAATGAGTATTAGGCAGCCTCCGGAGTTGACGTTGGGAAGTGGAGGAGTGGCACCGTATATGTCTAGAACTTGGGTTGTAGACGCTTCCCTCCATCTCAATGGGAAACTCAGCTCAAAGAACCGTGAAAGGGCACATGTGGGTAAATCGAGAGCTGAGGTATTATTCTCTATCATGGCTACGAAAACGCGTATTTACGCTCTATAGATCTAAAAAATGTGCACCACGCTAACGAGCCCCAACACCGTGTTGAATGCCGACGAAAGGGAGATACGGAGGTGTAGTCTATGCCATGCACCATTACTTCATCTCCTGCGAGGCCTCACAGCGCAGCTCTGCCGACAACAAATGTGTTCGACAATGGTAGGAAAGCTGTGAGGGGTTAGCGGGCCAACGCGATGAACAACATGCTTTTATTGCACGCCCTCTTTAGGGCAGGTTCAGAATATCAACAGGGGGTTCTGACGGAAGCACATCAGGCGGGGAGAATTTATTTGAATCTCTGATTCCTTCAGCATTTGTTCGGCTTTTCTGACGACATATCCACGGCGCGTTACTTACGTGGAAATGAAGTGCGACCCACGCTACTTACGTTCGCGGGAGAAGGACATCCTTGTCACCCGGCCACCCCTGGCACGATTTTGTTCAATGAACGGTTGGTATGGGTCAATAGTCAAGCACCTCTGTTCTGCCTTCCATACAAATACACGATATAGCCAGCAACAGGCAGAATGAGTTGTTGAATAATACCAAAGGCCGAAGCACTATTCGAGGATGGAGGGGAGTAGGAATCGTTTCCAAATCATTCAGCAAGGTCGACGCCAGTTGCAAGGGATATCTTGATTTTCTTCGCCAGTCGAGCATCCCCCTGGCCTAGGTGGCCCCGCTTGGAGGTGTTCATCCCGTTTGGAAAAGCAATTGGTGACGTATCTTGAGTCTGGGAAGCCAAGTCCTGTGTACTACTTGCTGCATGTGAGAACAGTCCTAATCTGGCCCTTGCAGAAAAAGCATCATCCTATGATAGCATCGTCAGTGATAAATATCTGGCAAGCAGTCGATAGGATGAACAACCAGTTGAGGTAGATTGAGCATCTTGCGCTCAACTTTGGGATCGGGATCAAAATAGTCGGAATATTCCTTGGACTTCGGAAAGGCCTTATTGAAAGCGTATTTGGGTTTCAGAGACCGCTTCGTTTGTCTAGCCCTGCCCTTGCCCTTGCCCCTAGCCTTACCACGCACATTTCGTGATTGCGTCTCCACAAGGCCTAACTCATCAACGGTGGTAATTTGCTGACATACAATGTCTGCCATTGGAAGATGAAGAAGAGGGAAGTCAAAGACAGGACAGACCTACCTTCATCTTGCAATCGCTTAAACAATTGGTGGCCATGATCGTTGTCACATTCTAGAAATTCCTCTGGTTACCTGGAAGGCTTCCAAGATAATGTACGAACCCATGGCCTTGACGAAGTCGCGCTCAGACTCAACGTCCAAGGTTTCGGCGATTTTTATTGCTCGTCTAACGAACGAAATAGATTCAGCCGAAACAGGGAGCAAACGATCCTTACCTGAATGTAGCTAATTCCCGGAAATTGGAGATCATTCGAGGATAGAGCTCAACTGCGAGTAAATCCCAATTGGGATCGGCGCGGACTCGGCAATCGAAGCAGATAAATTTGGTGGGGAATCGATCGTCGGTCCCGGAATGATATCTAGTTTGAATATTACACCAATGCCAGGCAAAGCAACGGAAGAATGGTCTACGTACCCCATGCACCTAACACTAGGGTTCAAAACAGGTGGCGGAAAACGAGCGTAGACACACATACCATACGTGATACCAACTATTGCATCGACCTTCGCAAAAGCACAAATGGTCATCCTCGACCTGCGAAACGATTCAGGGTGTCAATGACGTCGACTGAGTTGGATCCTTACCAAGATACCACAATTGCACTTCAGGCCGTTATCCATTGGCCCGCCCTTCCTTGGAGTAACAAACATATTTTCTTTGTCGCCACGGGCATTAGATTTGAACGATTCAATAGTGTCGCACGATTCAACACTAATGACCTGAGTCTCCATATCTGCAAAGTTTCAGCACGCAGGAGCATGGTGGTACCTTGGCGGACAGAACCTAGCATTTCCGTGTCATCCGTCATATGTTGAGCCGCTGAGGTTTCTGCGAAAATCTGCGTCTCTCCCTTGCTAATACTGCCCATATCTGAATCAGGGCATATTGATCCCGTACTCTTGGTGATAGGTGTAGGTGTAGACTCAAAGCTACCAGGGGAGGCAACATCCTCCAATGGTACACGTGTCATCGATGGGCTCTGTTGAGTTGGTGTGAATAGAAGAGCAGGATTGTGGATAGATTGGGTTTGTTCTAAAGGCTGAGTCTGAGTGTGGTGAGGCTGGTTGTCCGGCTTCTAGAAATGCAATAAGTGTGAAGATGAAACAAATACAGGATACCATACTAGTTGGCCAACATGTGAGGGCACTTCCTCTGAGAGACCGCCGAAATGCGCTTCGTCCAGCTCCATGGAGTCGCCCACAGCACCTACAGGCCGTATGATTGGTACAATGTTCCCATCTTGATCTCGGATACCCGCGGGGACATTTTTATTGACGAACACAGGAGAAGACCTGGTGATTTTCACATAATTGCCATCGGCGCCCTTCGCGTAGTCTGGGTCATCTTCCCCATCGGCATCTTTGTCATCTTCCATGTTGTCCACATTCCAAGCGATATTTCGGTGTTCTGCATCCTTCAGTTGATTTTCTGCCTCAATTACACGCACATTTGCTTCTTGGACAGGGGTTAATTTCGGCACCCCTTGGCCGATGGATATCGTTCCAGTGAAGGGTGCGTCGTCGTTATCCGTGGACGATGGCAAGAAGCTGACGACAGATCTGACGTTCACGTCGACACTAGATTTACTTTTTACTCAGTAGAAGGGACAAAACGCACAAGGTGGCGGATCACCTGTGATGGCCAGTCTCGACGGACCCCAAACTCCACTTTTCCGGGACCTCGTCGAGGTCGTGTGTCATGAAATACCATTTGTCCTTGAAGTGATCACCAGGGCGAAAATTGGGTGGCTCGTAGTCGGCAGGTGTTATATCAGTATAGAATACCTTAAATGTGGCGAAACGACGTTCTACAAGCTATTCAGCCCGAATTCTCGCTACTAACGACGGCATGACCTACTTGGAAGAGCTTCCATGTTATTGGTTGAATGTATCAACGTCTTCAGTAATCTCTAAGATATCGAAGTGAGATCGGTGCCATACGACAGGAGTCGACACGGATGTAACCTTCACGCTCCTCTTAACATCGCGTATCGTCGGAGGCTTTCCCGTCTTGACTGATTCGGTCAGTGGATCGCGACCACTCAGTGTCAACTTTTTGATGCCTTCATCGAGGGACATAATGGGGATTACACTGTTGCCGCCCGGAACTTTGTAATACTGATAGGCACTCAGCATAGAGAAGTCGAGAAAAGTGGAGTTTATCCACCTGGAAATTAAACGTATAAGCCTCCACGATGCTATCGAATAGTTAGGTGCGACTAAGGTATATATATGCGCATTCACTTGGTAGGGTCTTTGCTATCCTGCTCAGGAACGTCAGTATCTTGATTAGATGACAGTTGGAGACTAACCAGGTAGATACCGAAGATGAAACTACGAAGGTATTGCTTTTCTAACGCGTCAAATATGCCATGCTCCTTGAAAACAGGTTTTCGACGAACCAGGGTCCAAAGTGGTAGATACTCACGAGGTAGTTCAGTATCTTGTCTGCCTCTTCAGTGTATCCACGACTCATCGTCTACAGTCGGTGAGGCGGGGAGCATAAAGACATTGACGAACTGCATACCATAATCTTAAAACCATTTACAGCAAGTTTCGAGCTTCCCCCCGGAATTTCAGATGACGCCGTAGTTACAGAGTCATCTTCGGAGGTAAAATGGCTCTGACTAAAGTTATCTGCAGGGAGGAGGTTGCTGGTATTCGTGGAGGTTAGCAGGACGCGCCAAGTCACGATAGGTAGTGGAGGTTCACCGAACATATGCAATACAACCTAAACCAGCACGCAGCAAAGTTTGAACAGCAGCGAGGCTCTGTGCCGAAGTGAGAGCATGGGTTGTTGTACTGGTGCACTGGGCCTGCATGATGGTCAGAAGCCAGAACTTGGAGCAAGCTCAAGTGGCGAAGAGCAGCAAAGCGCGTGACCAATTTCACATTAGCGCCCGCGAGCAGGAGTCCTCAGAGCCGTTACTGTTATACAAATCTATCCGAGTTTGCCAGGAATATACACGTGGAGTAGCTCGTCGAGGTGGGACTGAGAGCAGAAGCCTATTAGCGTCCGTACAATAGGGACTAATGAGACAGTCTTCTTCCAGGAGCAACGAAGAGAGAAGGTGATCGAGAAGTCAGTTCCTGCAGCGTAGTAAGTATGCTATTGAACGATTCAATGCACAGAGCCAATAAGTGTTGCGATACGAGTATCGAAGGCCTCGCTACGAATGGGCATCTCTGGGGTATGGAAAGGGTTCTTCATTACAGAGTCGGAATATGTTTCGTAAACCTTTTGTAAGACTGATTCCGCTGTCGTTTCCGCCAAGGACGTCAGGAGGACAAACTTCGTGCCTGGTATGACGCAGGGCTCCAGGCGTTCTGTAGACAAGGGCTTGACAAGGCTTACCTGTTGGCGTCAATAAGATGGTCATCTTCAGTGTTTCCCCTTCGATGACATGGGCACCTGAGCTAACTCCAGTGGGAGATAAATTGCGTGTGATTGCATGAATTCCATGGAGTGTCCCAGCCAAGACGAGATATTCATTTGAGGTGAGTTGGGCCAGTCCATCTGCAGGCATGGGTCAATACAGTATCGGCAGCGCTCAACAAGGCGACGAGCTCGTGCCTGAAAAGTTGCGCTGATAGACTAGACCGCCAGCCTTGTTAATGACCTACAATGATGGGCATTCTTGGTTAAAAATCCAGCACGCGGAGCAGGATGGAACGTGCCCATAATCCAAAGATGGCCATCGCTAAGTTGGAGTCATGGAAGTCCAACAGTCCGAACGTAGAAACGGGCGCCTAATTCATCCCGCCAGCCTCCTCACTGGCCCCGCTTCATAGTACTCCTGGTTGTCGTTGGGCACTGGTAATGGTGCATACTCGGAGTCGTAGAGAGTCGCCGTTATTAAGGAACACGCTTGTGCTAGTTTGGCTTCTTTGTTTGCTCTCTTCACCCCAAACGAGCGTTCAAACCAGTCTACGTCGGTCTCTCACCAAGCTCCCTGCCGATGAAATTACATCTCTGGTATCATCTCCAGACCCGCTAAAACAGTTGGACCCGAATGACCCAAACTCACATCTTTCCAAAATCCTCATTCCTCGTGTTGGTATGTTTCCAGCCCGCCTGAGACGACTGTCGTTCTCATGGGACGACTTAGCTGACACGGCGAACAATACTCTTGTCAGAGAGTATATCATATCCAAGCTCAAGATTTTGAAATGGCATATAGAAGAGGACTCATTCACTGACACAACGCCGTTTGGGACGAAGCGATTCACAAACATCATTGCTACGAAGGATCCTGCTGCAGCCAGGCGCGTTCTGCTGTCAGCCCATTTTGACAGCAAATACTTTGCCTCTAACAATGTTTGTAATACTTCTCAGGATTCAATCCTTCCCTGAAGCGATATCAGTTTCTAGGTGCAACGGACTCAGCTGCACCGTGCGCCATGTTATTGGATTTGGCGGAGACCCTTGACCCATTGCTCAACAAGCGGAAACTGCGTCACGATGATGGGTTAGAGGATGATGAAGATGTTTCGGATACCACTTTGCAGCTTGTGTTTTTCGATGGGGAAGAAGCATTTGTACAGTGGACCGACGTGGACTCAATTTATGGGGCCAGGTATGTCTCTATGTGCTTCTTGAGCCCAACGCTAAGCATTGTTACAGACACTTAGCGGACAAGTGGGAGAATACCTACGTCACCCCAGGTACCAAGAGACGGCTAATTGGTCCAGCCATGACGGAGCTCTCCACGATCGAGCACCTCATCCTGCTAGACCTCCTCGGCGCCCCTGATCCACGCATCAAATCCTACTTCTTGGAAACTGCATGGCTGTTCGATGCAATGGCAGACGCTGAGAAGCGCCTCGGGGACAGTGGTGCTTTTGCTTATGGCAACGAACAAGGTATGGCCCCAGGCAAGTGGACGAGCTATTTTCGTGCGCGCACCGGCCGAGAAGCCAACCTTGGATATATGGGAGATGATCATGTACCTTTCCTTCATAAAGGAGTCAGTGTACTCCATATTATCGCTGAGCCCTTCCCTGCGGTGTGGCATACGGCCGCGGTGCGCCTTTGTAGTACTATTCATATGCTTTATGGGCTAACTTCCAGTAGGATGATGCCTCAGCTCTCCATCTTCCTACGATGCGCCGTTGGAACCTAATACTTCGCGTTTTTATGAGCGAATACCTCAATCTACATCCTGAACCTACGAAGATACACTCGCGGGGCGACCCCAGATCACAGTCAGAGCTTGTATGTCTCCCTGCCACCTAGTAGTCATATCCTAATCTAAGCTATACTCGCTGTCCCAGTAGACGCATGCTGTATGATAATGATAAGTTATTCTGTATTCCTCCTCAAACCAGCCCTCGGGTATAGTCGACAACCTCTATCATAGTCTACACTGCCTTAGCAAAGTAACAAGGACTTGTAGAGCTTGATCATCGCGCGAGCATCATTCGCAATCTGGGTACGGACTTCAGCACACGCATACAGAGGTCCCGACAAGTCAAGCAGGCACCTTTTGATTCTCTCGTCCTTTCTCAAGGTGCGTATTAGCTTGCTTCAGGAATGCCTTCAGGGAGGCCTCCCTTTCGGCTAGATGGCCTTGCACTGTATACATCAACACCAGTGCGTCAGAACAACCAAGAAGAACCTCACAGGTTTTCGCTGCTTCATTCGTTTCTTCTTGCCTTCTGTGGAACAAATCGTTCTCCAACGTCGGATACAATTCGACCAAGGATCGTATACTTGTCTGTATAGATCGTCAACTTTGTTTACTAGCTAGCGAAGCTCTTGGATGCGTATACCTCGTCAGCTTCCCATACCGACTTCATCTCTTCTATTTTCTTGTACAGGTCGACTTCTTGCTTGTGTAAGTCCTCTACATACTGTTTGATATTTTCCCTGTAGCGTGGTTAGGGTGTCCACTTTTGGGGGAATGATGTGCATACATGTGGGCTAATCCAGACTTCGTCACTTCAGCAGCTTTGCTCCTGGCCTCCTCAAAGACCAGATGTTTCTCTTTGGCAAAGGTGCTGGGTCGTTCCCTGGCTCTCTTCGCATTTGATCCTGGGTGAGGCCGTAAGAATACATATGCGAGGAAAATATCAGACACGACTCAGTGCGCTTCTTAGTTCGTCCATACTATCATTCATCAGCTCCCAGCAACAGAAAAATGTATAGTAGGTACACATACTTATCGTCTACTACGTCCTCCTCTCCTGGTCTTTCGTTTTTCTTGCTAACGAGTGTCCTAACGTTGTCTTTGACGTCGAGCCGCGTGGTGGCGGCACGTCCGAGTCGGGGTGATCGTTTCGGGGGTGCTTTGGCTGAGCGAACCTAATCCTTGTGACTTACACGTCTATAGATGTGTTGCTTACTACTCGCCATTAATATTTCGTCTCGTCCGGATGAATGAGGACGTAGTAGCATCGGGGCATGAGTCGCGGAGCTGGGATGCGCGTTGTTAGGAAGTAATACTATAGACAAATAGATACTGTAATGTGGCGATGCCCCCGCACGAACGTCATTCTCCCTCACACTGCCATGGATTTGTGAGTCCCGACTCCTGGGCCTCGAAAGTTTCTGATTATGGCGTTTGTAGCTTAGAACTCAACATACATCAGCGAATATTGTCTGACATTGCCGCTATTAACCCTCATTGTGACAGAAACATAAACCATGCCCAACGGTTGATCGCTTCGAAAGTTCAGACGCGAGGCAAATTATCCCTGGGTGTCCATGAAAGCGCAAGGGAGGAAGGTAGGGCACAGGAGCAAACGGAACCTCTTAGGGTGTTCATGGTGAGCTATTTCCTGACAAATCAGACCCACAGCCTTCCTCACAATTATCTTCAGCCTGCGTCGAGGGTTCATTGCAACATTGCATTTGGGGACCTGTTGGCTAATTTTCCCAAAGAATATTTGAACGAGAACATTGATACCGTTGTCCCCGCTCTAATTGAAATCCTCGCAGACATCCCTTTCATCGATTTTGACAAATGCCTCTCCTGGGACAGTAAGTTTCACCCTGTGCCCATTGGATCCTCCAGATTGATCATGGCTGATAGGTTGGTCACTTCCCGACCAACTTTCATACTCTACTGTGTCTGCTTTGCTTAAGCTTTCGAGTTTTTTCCCTGATTACCGTGAAACTACCACCACCGCAATATCCGCCTTCCTTGTTGAAATCAGTCGAAGGATTGAGTCTTCGAACCGTAAGCCGAAATAATTAGTTCGTCTTTTAGCTAAATGAACTCGGTTATATTCCCTCCAGCCGTCGACATCCTCACCCATCTCACACCCGCCCTTCACGGGCTCTATCGTGCCATAAGTTCCACCCCGTTCCCATGGTCTCTTCCTCAATGGCAGCACCTCACTAAGTATCTTAACGACATTCGAGCTCCGTCCATCGTCGATCGGCTGAATCATCTCCCTTCCTACATCGTACAGACCGGCGAGACAGATGCTGAAGCCTTACAATATATTCAAACATTCATTTCACGGTATATCTCTAATGGACGTCCCCTGAGTGGCTATTTCATAGTTTGCTGTGTCATTGAGACGCAGTGGACTATCCTCGCTCAGGTCCTGGCGCCTCCACTTACTGTGGATCATAGCAAAGCCTCCGAAGCTGCAGCAGCTAATAGAGCATGGTCCTCATTAATGCATGAGGCAGCTGTCGAAGTCGACACTACTACGAATAATGTCCGCGAAGATCTAAGGATGACTATTACATACGCCATGCAATGCTTTGCCGATCTAATGGTTCAAATTGGAGAGATGGATGCAGAGCCTTCTGTAGATACCTACGCCTGGGAGACTCTGTCAGAAAGTCTCGTACGTTCGCTTGGCCTTGATGTTGTTCTCGTGAACTCACTTCGTTGGAAAGAAACTAGCAACCATCTGTTCTGTCGCCTTGCAGGAGTTTGATGATCAACTTCTGTCTCGTTTATTACTCCTGCTGAGCTCAGACTCACCTATATCTGACAATCTCGTGCAAGAAGCTGCATTAAAGGCCACGACAGTTGCGGTGCAGAGGTGCGTCTGCAACTCACAGTATTTCTTTCCTAGCTCATTTTGGTCCTCTCCTAAAGTTTCCCAGAGATCGCAACTAGAATGGCGAGCCAACTGCGCAGATTTGTCACCTCACCGTTGGCCATATTTGAGTTCAAGTTTGCTTCGGAGACTCGGGCGCCTCCCCCTTTGGCGGCTGCTGCCAAGTGCATGGCTCTCTGCATTAAGGTAGGATTCTAGATCCTTGGGCCCTCGGCATTTGACAAACATATTCTCATAAGCTTGCGCCTGGAGATGATCTTATAATGTCGAACATGTACTCTCTCTTGAATTATATTGCAGCCACTAGCAAGGATCTCTCTGGGAGCTCAAGCCATCCGCAATCCATCAACAGCTCATTACGTTCTCTTCAGGAACATGCCAATATGTATCCCTCCGACGCCGGCCTGAGTGGTCTTTCTGAGGATGAAAAGCGGCTGGTTGGCATCAGTACCATTTCAGTCGTTACGCAACTTGCCCTTGAATTCAATATTGAAGAGGTGTTTCAACCTTTACCTGCTCAGTACTCTTACCCTTACATGTTGCTCATAGGTGACTCGCCTCACTATTTCAATGCTGTTACAACGAATTCGCTCTGCCGAGCCGACTGTCGAAGCTGCTATCGCATATAACCTAGTGGACCTCGCACTCTCCGCGCCTGAGAGCGCATTTGTAGATATCATCCGGGTTTTTTCCTCGATAAATAGGTCAGCCAATCCTGATGACCCCCGCTTCTCTAACAACATGGTAATTGTGCCTTTCTCCTTCCACCTTTTTACTCACGCCCTTGGTAGGTCCTTGCCGCCCAAACACGCCTTGCGAACGAGCTACATCAACGTCCCGAACTTTACCAGATTTATCTCGTAGAATTGTTGTCCTTGTTTGCGGATAAAGGTGTTGCCATCCAAAATCTTGCTATTTCCAACCCCCAGGTTAAAGTATGTTTTTTCTCTTATCTTCTTGTATCCAGCTGAGCGGCGCTGTAGACAGAAGATATGATCGAACAATTAGCATCTCTTCTGTTGCCCATTAATGCTCTCCTCGCCCATGATGACTTTGAACCCAACATCAATGCGCTTTCAAATTTGGTTGCTCTATTCCGCAACATGTGGTTTTTATGTGTCTTGTTCAACTTCACGTTCTTGGAGAGAGACATTACTGCAATGGACTGGCAGAAAACAACCCTTTCCCGCATTGCAGCCAAAACACCTAGCATCATCCTTGAGGAGTCAACGGATGCGGCGGCTAGTGACTTGGAATATAACTCAGTGATTCGACAAGAATATGCGAATACAGTGAGTGATTTCTTCCTTCCGCTCAGTCCAACCTTACGCGGATGGTTTTTCTAGGTTATGGCCAAGCATCGAGCATCCCTGACGAAGCACATCTCGCTGAGATCAAGCGACGTTAGATACCTCTCGTCTGGCCAAATAATATTTTTGCTTGCTATGCATGATATTGAACTCATGCGCTCCTCCGCGGGGCTAACCTCGTCTCTGGCGACCTACTTCATCAATGACAGCCTGAATAAAAACCCCGGCTTGAGTGCTTGCATGGAGTCGATTGCAGAGAAGGTATATCTCGTTTGTCAGCCCCGTCTCAATGCTCAAGTCCCTCAGGTCATTCGTGAAAGCATCTCGGAACTGATTCGCCTCGCTGCCGAGCAAGTTCTTCCTGCTTGTCTACCCTCTGAATTACGCACCCTGCTCATCTACAGCACCCATCGTATTGCCAAAGCTAGAGACATTGCCTCCAAATATCTCAACAGGCTCATCACAGCGTTCCCTTCCCTCATATGTGACCCGCCATTGGTATTTGCCATTCTTGAAGTCTTGACGCTGTTGCGTCGAGCCTGCGAGAACGAGTATGTGGACGAGGTTCGCCTGCCGTTTCTTGCCATATATCGAGTATACTAAATGGAGACAAAGTACAATCCTGTGTTCGAGTATTACTCTGAGAGGAGTGGCATTGTCCTCCAGCTGAGCGACGACTATCAAGTCCGCAACGATATTCTAGCCCACCTGCATCGCAATGCTACCACTTGGTTCGACCTTGCCCTCGCTCGAGCACCGATTGAACTTCAATCGACCCTTCAAGCGCGTATTTCTGAATCTTTGCCAATAAGGTTTCCTCACATTCTCACTCACAGAAATATCTCGCAGTGGGACAAACAACGGGGGCTGACTCCGCTGAACTGGGTGCTACGATAGCAGAGAAGTTTGGCAAAGCCATCGGTCCTATTCAGAGGCAGCTAGGTGCGTTCTCCCAATCACTGCTACCATGAAACTCTCAATGGCTCGTAGCATCGTTGTCGAGTTACGTCATGTTAAAGACGGACCGATCCAAGGCCCTTGCTAGTCAAATGGCGAGCAAAGCATACTTTGCTGGGGAGGCAGCCGGTATTCGGCTAGCAAGCCGGGAAGGTAGGTGGTACAGCCACGTAACTCGACGATTGCCGATCTATATTCCAGGACCTGACAAACTTGAGAAGTTACCTCCTCTATCTGCACCTTCCGCAGAAATCCAGGCTCTTAAAGACAAAATGGCTCACACTCTGGACGAAATCCGTGACAAGAATAGTACTTTAACTGTCCAAGACTTGAAGCGTCTCCTATTCCGTTGTGCCGCCACCTTGATATCTCTGAAGAGGGTAGGTTTGCCGTTGACCCTTAAACGTTCGAGTACTCACTCTCTGCAGTGTGAACATACCCTGCTTCATTATTTGGTAGCCGTACCATTCGAGATCTCCACTCCTTCTGCTATTTCTTCCGGGATCGAAGTTTGGTCTTGGATCATCGTCGAGAAGCCAGAAATGGAGGTCACCGTAATGATGGAGATACTTTCTGCCTGGACACATTCTATTCGAGTCCAAAAGGGCATCTTCTCTAAAAACATCAAGTAAGTCCTTACATTTAAAAGCCGCTGAAAACCGCTAATGATGCACAGCTACGATGACCCATTCTACCGTCCAATTGATTATAGCCCTACTGACAAGGAGGCCATCGACCGTGGAAAGAATCAGGCACTCCGTCAGTTAACTCCCCACCACATGGTGCTGAAGATGCTATTCAGTCGACTACAAGCTGCAAAGTATCGCAGACCATCGGTTATGTTTGTCTTCCAAACTTTAGTCCTGCGGTCAGCTCGTGCTTGCCGATCTCTAAGGTGTGTGCTCTGTACATACAATTTCACGTCGTCTATCTCATATTGCACAGTACGCACCCGTTATCTCGGGACCTCAGGTTTTCTTTCCTGCTCTTTGGTTTCGAGACCCTTAGGAGTTCGCACCTTGACCTATATTGCGAGAGTTTACTGCGTGAGAGCCTTTACAGCACCGCATTCTGCTGGTTTGCTGTCCGTCCCCAGTGCGTACTTTTTACAGCTGTGGATGGCCTTTGACTGTTCGCCACCTAGATGGACTTACGGCGCCAATCGTGTGCAACTAGATTCTGATATCAAAATATTGACTGAGGTTCTATCTTGTCTGCACGCCGATGTGGTTCGAGGAACCACATCGATTTCGAGTTTGTCAGTGTCCCAGCCAAGCGCTCGAGGTTAGTCCAGCTCTTAATCCCATTTTTCATTGATCCCGAGGCAGGGCTTAAGGCTACACTACACGTCTCCGTAACATCAACCAACCGCTGCGGTTCTTGGTAGAAAATGAGATATTCCGTCTCGCTGTCTGGGTCAACCCCACCAATGACGCTAAGCGAGGGACAGATCCAATAGCAGCATCTGAGCGCAGTTTAACAGAAGTACGTCCTAGGAGAATGTCGTCATGGGCTCCCGTCGACTCAAAGAATAATTTCCCAGCAATGGCCCACTATGATTCGCACCATGTGGCAGATGGATCCAGCGCTTGTCGTGCATCTGCCTGACAGATTCAAATCGCCTACCCTTAGACAAGAGGTCTTGAAGATGGTTAGGTCCAGCCCATTAGATGTTATAGATACGCCTGAGGCTCTACTCTACTTCCTCATTGATCGTCTGGAAGCCGGATTTCAGCGAGACTTCAAAGTAAGTCCATAATTTTGGTCATCGTTGCCCAGGTTCGAAATACCTTGCAGCATCTACTATTATGGGCGCCTGTTCCTCCCATCATCGCCAATGCGCTTTTCGAGAAGCGCTATCATAACGACCCTTATATTCTCCAATATGCACATCGTGTCCTGGAACAACACCCAGTCGAACTGACTTTCTTCTTCGTTCCTCAAGTCGTACAAGCGCTGCGCTACGATGACTACGGTATACTTCAATGTTTTCATCATTACATCTGCTCACCTCCGCCTAGGTTACGTGTCCCGTTTTATCTTTGAGACAGCCAAGATCTCGCAATTATTTTGCCATCAAATTATATGGAACATGAAGGCAAATTGCTATAAGGATGACGCCGCCGAGATAGTACGTACATTTTAGATCAGGAAGGTACTTGGCCTAAACTCAAATCGACTGTTTCATAGGAAGATCCCTTGAAACCAGCATTGGAAGGTATGACGACTCTGGTCGTGGATTCACTTTCGGGAGAAGCCAGAGCTTTCTATGACAAAGAGTTTGGCTTCTTCCATGAGGTCACATCGATCTCAGGCAAACTGAAGCCATTTATCAAGAAGACCAAGCCGGAGAAGAAGGTGTGTTCGAGCAAATCCAGGGCCTCCTACATCTGTCTCACCGCCTTATCCAGGCAAAGATCGATGAGGAGATGGCCAAGATTGCTGTTGAAGTCGGTGTCTACCTGCCCAGTAACCCGGACGGTAAGGTAGTGGATATCGACAAGAGGTCCGGTCGACCTCTCCAAAGTCATGCCAAGGTGAGCGTTGGTTGTCACTTCCCTCGAAGTGTGCTATTCATTCCTTTCTCAAGGCACCGTTCATGGCAACCTTCAAAGTTAGAAAGGAACGAATAACCGTCAACTCTGATCCGGACTCCGTCCTCGATGGTGAAGGCACTGGTGTCGAAACCCGAATTGAGTATGATGTCTGGCAGCAAGCCATTTTCAAAGTTGGAGATGACTGTCGTCAAGATGTTTTAGCACTGCAAATTATTGCGATGTTCAAGAATATCTACACCAGTATTGGGTTGACGCTCTATCTTTTCCCTTACAGAGTCACTGCGACGTCCCCTGGTGTAAGCGCCTCTCAGTAGTCGTTCTTGTCATTGCTATTAACATCTACCCAGTGTGGGGTCATTGATGTCGTTCCCAATGCTACTTCCCGCGATGAGATGGGCCGTGCTAAGGTCAACGACCTCCTCGATTTCTTCGTGGCGAAATACGGGGGCCAGGACACCATCGCCTTCCAGCAAGCGCGCTTGAATTTCATACAATCGATGGCGGCGTATTCGGTTGCGTGCTACATTCTGCAGATCAAGGACAGGCACAATGGCAATATTATGATTGACGGGGAAGGTCATATCGTGCACATCGGTAGGCGATTTGTTGGCTTCTCAGCATCAATCAGAATGACTGAGGCAGCGATTGTGTAGATTTCGGGTTCCTCTTTGACATAGATAAGTACACTATCATATCTGCATCCTTGTTCTTACTTACCGTTATGCTTGTGATTGCACGTCCAGGAGTAGGTGTTTGACGATGTTCATGATTCAGATACTTACGGACATGACAGGGTGTCAAATTTGAGCCCCATTCCTTCAAGCTCAACCATGAAATGGTCGTCCTCATGGGAGGCAGATACTCGCAAGGGTATCAACTATTCCAACAGCTAACTGTCAAAGCTTTCCTTGCACTACGTCCTCACGCCGAACAGATCATCAGCACCGTGCAATTAATGCTTGATACGGGGCTTCCATCGTTCAAGGGTGAAGGCACCATTAAGCGGCTGAGAGAGCGATTTGTCATGGGGTACAATGAAAGGCAGGCAGCGGAATGGATGATGAGTGTGATTCGTAATGCCCACGAGAATGTGAGGAGCACAGCGTATGATGAGTTCCAGAGAGTAAGTGCTTGGTTAGTGTCTCCTGTCGTTACTAACCATCCATTGCTTATAGCTACAAAATGGTATGTATGATGACCTCGGTAGATGACTTTCTTATTCATTGTTGCACAGGAATACCGTACAAGTAGAGCTACAGTTGAGGGTAATATTATGTCGTGTAGCCTCCTTGTGCCGTCGCTATGAGCAGAATGGCCTCGTTAGAATGATAAGGCACTATGGCCGAGTGGTTAAGGCGACAGATTCGAATTCAGTAGCATCTGTTTGGGTTTCCCAGCGCAGGTTCAAATCCTGCTGGTGTCGTTTTTGCTCTTCCTCTGACTTGAATTGAGGAAAATCTAATTGCAAGAATAGGTACAACTAGAGATCTTTTTTAAATTCCACTAGTTCGACGTAGTATCAGCAAAAAACTACTGCCAGTGACCACCGCAGGGGTCGAACCTGCAATCTCCTGATTCGTAGTCAGACGCGATGCCATTTCGCCAGGCGGCCGTGCTGACTTGGTATTCCGATGGGCTAATATTGACCACTGACACGCGACTTAAACTCAGTGGCCTTGATCATCGACACCTTCAACCTGAACCATGCTCATCGACTTGGACGCTCTGTTCTGCAACTCGCTCACCCTGCTGTGGAATATCGGGCTACTCTCTTTCCGCCTGCTCTATCGCATAACCGCCGCTGTCTTATATTTCACCTACAACTACCCAAAGTTTATCGTCCTGGGCTTTGTGCTCTTGCTCATCGCAGGCTCATTCATCGACGAAGACAAATTGCGCAGGGATGAAGAAATGAGACTCCATACGAGGGACGCGCTTCATGCGCTTCAAACCATCGTCACGCCAACGTTCGGGATCTGGTCTGGCTGGTACGACTCATCTCTCATATCTGTACGCGTTTGTCCGGTCCGGCAAAAGTCGAAGCGCAAACCGCCCGTGGTGGGCTCGGACTCAGAGCTCCAAGACAAGGGAACGACAACACAAGCTACCATCAAGACAATTTCGGTCCCTATACCCAAACTTCTGCAAGATGTCCTGGAGGGCAGCGCAGAATTTAGGACCCCATGCGACATGGACGACTTTTTGTTCAATCACCTCAGGGTATATGACTGGAACATCCGTTTAAAGGTAGATCCAGGTTGCTTCACCCGCCTGATATCCTGGATGGTTACGTCTCAGCAAACCTTGTCCAAGGTAAGCAGAGTGGCGTCGCATATACCCAAGTATCTCAAACATAATCGCATTCCTTTGGTGACTCGCACAGCCCAAGTCGTTTCTTGAAAGTCAGTTGAAATTGCTCGCGGCTCATCTGCTACCTCACCGTTACCTTCCCCTTCTGCTAGGTACGCGCAGCCCAGGGTACCGATATATCATTGCGCTGGACGTCGTACCGTATGCTGAGATCAGCAATATCCTTCGCCGCCTTAACACCGAGCTTGAACCTGGACGCTGCGCCGCCATATATTTCTCGACAGTTGCCCCAGACCTTGATTTCCTCGGGCCTCAGTATCTCGCTTGTGCAGTCCCATTTTTCTTAAGGAAACATTCGTATGTGCGGCCTGATCTCCCGGACGGAAAGACGGATGGACTCGAACGTCTACACAACATATTTCAGTATCGTCATGCACCTTCGGTGAAGCCTGTCGACCCCGTGGAATCTCCTTCTCGGACCTACACGTCCACCCCACTCCTCATCTCGCTTGTCAAGATCATGCAACTTCTCGCTGCGTATGCGCCTAATCTCCACGCGTCAAATGTCGAGGATATCTCAAAGATCGTCAGGGATTACATGATTCGCGAGGAGAAAACCTATGCTGATGACTGGAGAGTGCGGGCCCAGTTCAATCGTAGACACAACAACGATCTGCGTGTCTTACGCGAAGAGCGATTCATGCTGGCTTGGGAAGCCGGTCTACTGGGCAATGGAAACCTACAGAGATGGCGTATTAAGGTTACAAAACCTCGTCATTACACAATGGATTAGTGGCTGGTATTGGTCATGTATTCTATATCGGCATTCATTCATGATGTATTTCCAAGCGTATTAATGCCAACTAATATGATAGCGTTTCTACGACAGCATCCAGAATGCGGACAGCGTCCGGAATGTTGAACTTCTCGTACTGCAATGCAGCGGGCAAGCTACGTGAAGGTCAGCGAACGAAGTCGACAGGATGGGGGGGAAAACACTGACTCCCAACCCGTAACCCTCTTAACAGGTGCATGTAATTTCAGAAAACACCGTTTCTGGATCTCGGCACTAATTTCAGCCCCAGCACCTGCTGTCATTCCTGCTTCATGTACTATGACCAGTCTACCGGTGCGTTTTACGCTCTCTTCGACAGTATGGGCGTCCCAGGGTAGAATGGTACGTAGGTCAATTAATTCGATAGAAGCCGAGCGGAGAGAAGAAGGAACAAATTTCTCAAGGGATGGTGGTGGTGAGGCAAGCATGTGTAGAGCGGCTTCACAGTGGTATACAGGTGTTCCCCATGTGAGCAAGGTGAGGTCCGATCCAGGAACGAGTGTCTCTGCGGACCCAAGGGGCAGGGTAAAGTCGTCTACTGGTACTTGCTCGACTATGTTTGGCGATAGGATAAGAAAAGGAACAAAGGATGAAGTGAGGCGGGCTCATACCGGCGGAACGGTAAAGAATCTTCGGTTCCATGAATATGATCGGGTTAGGGTCTCGGATTGCAGATAAAAGTAAACCCTTAGCCTGGACGGGCGATCTGGGTATCACAACCTGTTCGTAGGAATATAAGCAGCGATGAGGCTACAATCATAACCAGTACCTACTTTCAAGCCGGAGGCACCCATGAAGAATGCTTCTGGGGATTGAGAGTGGTATAAGCCGCCATGGCCCTAGTGTAGGGCGTTCAGAGGAATCCATATTTCACGAATGTAGGCTGTCACGCACCACAGACATTGTAGGCGTGCGGATAGTTAGCCCGCCAACATTGTATGTGCCGCCAGAACGGTACCGGATCTTGGCAGCTTCATTTACTATTTGATCGAATGCAGGGAAGATGTAATCCGCAAACTGGATCTCTGCAATGGCAGTATGTCTAAGAGGTAGGTTTCAATGAACGAAGAGTCGGCGGCATGCAAAGGACGGACCCCATTAATGCAAGGCCAATGCCAAAACCGGCGATGCCCTGTTCCGTTAGGGGGGTGTTGAAGACGCGTTCGCGACCTTTGCAAAAGTTAGGCATTATGTTGTTGCTCATTCATTGGACAAGAACGAACCAAACTCCTCGGCGAGTCCCTATGAGCGAAAGTGAGCTTACAAACGAACAGGTGGCTGCAGATCATAAATACCATAGTACACCTGAACACACCTCCGAAGGCAACATCTTCGCCAAATACGACGGCCGTGTCATCTTTCATCAATGCAATACTGCACATGTTCAAGTAAACTCGATGCAAGTAGAGGCCTCAAATAGCATACCTCATTGCGTCCCGCACAGCCTGATATGTGTTCATTTTGCGTGTCTCTCTACCGCCGACGATAGTTCTGGAATGCCCGGAGACGTCATCGTCGGTCCAGCGTATCTCTGGTGTGCGCAGCGCCGCTTCTCTCGTGGTTCGAAGGATCTGAGAGGTGGCAATAGATGGAAGGTGACCACCAGCTGCAGGGGGTTCCGCTGCGGTTGAGCTAGAGCGACGCTATAGCCTAAACGCTTGAGCAACGTCTCGAACGGCCACCACAGACATATACGTACAATGAGCGAAACTACCTGTCTCGCTGTACTCGCAGAACGTTTGACGCTGGTGGTCAACATGGGAGAGAGGGATGTGGATAAGATCCGGAGTTGGAGAAAATGGGTTTTCGGGCCATTGGACTTGACATGGTGAGATCAAATACGCGAGTAAGCGCCCGGTAATGATCATAATGCTGCTGGATTAAGCACCGCACTGGCCCACGTCGATGAAGACGGCGATGGAGAACGACTCGACATTCGTGGCACCGGAGGGTGTGTACTCTGTAACAGAGGAACACAAGCCCGCTATCATACAACCAAGCACTTCATCTAGTTCGAATCAGCCCTCATATCCCACTCGACTGTCTACCATTGTCGTGCGGTTTCCTGCGCCAAAGCAGGGCGGAGGACCACCTGGACTGGCTCAGCTACTTGGGGGCAATAGGGAGAACAAAAAGGACACCAATCATCTCAAGCCCGTGAAGGAGAAAGAGGATGGCCTCAGTTTATCTAGCAGCGAAACTCCTGAAGACGATCAGCCCAATGGTTCTACGCAGGAGAACGCCCCTGCGAGTCCAACGACCCCCGTGGAACCTCCTGCAGAAACTCTTTTCACCAGAGCGCAGTCCAGTCGGAGAGGCAGGATATCGCGTCCAAAGCACAACATCAGGACCACCTCTTCGACATTTATCACCCGAATCCAAAGCGCGGAGCATGTCAATAAGACTCTACAAAGTAAACAGGGCGATTGTACGTTTATGTTCTACAACGTGTCCAGGAGCTTCGTGTGGGTAGATGTCGGCTCCAAGTCCAAGGTATGCGTCTACCTCGACTCGTTATCATCCAATTCATCCAATAAATCCAGGAACCTTTGGCTCGCATTACATTCTCGTCATACCCGACGTGCCATGATGTCAACACAGCTACTGCATGCGCAGAGAGGTTGGACGTCATAATCGGGTTCAGCACTGGGGATCTTGTGTGGTTCGGTATGCATGTTGGCGTGTCACGTCTCGCTCTAGACGGCTGATTGAGCCCTAGATCCAATATCATCGCGCTATGGTCGGCTGAACAAACAAGTAGGCTACCATTGAAGTCCCCTTGTGAAGCTCGAAATAACTGACGCGACAGGGTAGCATTACAAACTCACCGTGCACCACTGTTAGATGGGTTCCGTCCTCTCCCACCCTCTTCCTCGTCGCGCACGCCGACGGAACGATCATTATTTACGACAAGGAGCGGGATGATGGCTCCTTCACTCCGAAGAGTCCCAATGTCTCGACTGAAGCAAATGGTGATGCGTCAAAGTCTTGGGATCCCCTCAACGAGATCTTTGTTACGATTCCACCGTGGCATCCAACAGCAAATACGGGGAACTCTGGCAAGAGTGACAAGGACAGGACGGTCAAGAATCCTGTCAGCCATTGGCGAGTATCACACAAGAGCGTTGTCGGTGAGAGCGTTCCTTCCTTGCGAATGATGGCTGGACTAACAATGATGGAGACTTTGTGTTCTCTTCTGACAATAAATATGTGGCTGCCATCTCGGACGATGGTTGCCTACGGGTGATTGATGCCTTGGCAGAACAGTACGTGCGCATCTGCCTGGTAGTATGTGCTACGATTTCATCACAACGCCAGGCTTCTCGATTGCTATGACTCGTACTTTGGCTCATTGACCTGTGTAGCATGGTCTCCGGACAACCGCTTCATTCTGGTGCGCCAAGATTGTGTTATTTCCAACTCCCATTAACCCGCCATTTTAGACAGGTGGGCAGGATGACCTGATCACAATTTTCTCGCCGTGGGAGCAGAGGGTGATTGCACGATGCCAGGGCCACTCGTCCTTTGTATCCGCTGTCGCGTTCGATGACTTGAGATGTGATGGTCGTACATACCGGTTTGGCAGCGTTGGCGAAGACAACAAACTTATTCTGGCAAGTGCCTCGTTCTGCTATAGTTGTCTATCAAAGAGCTGATGTTGATCTTGTAGTGGGATTTCTCCAGCGGGGCTTTGCATCGACCAAAGTTCCAGGTACTTGTTCTTAGTACCCAACTCCTTCGCGCTAATTTTCCATGTTGATAGGCCCATCACCAACGTTTCTCCATGTCGTCGACAATTTCTTTAGCCTTCCGCCGCGATCGCTCTGCTTTGCACCTACCCTCGCTAGGCCCTCCGGCGGATGAGAGCGCGCCTCAACGATACCACATGGCGCCATCACGCAATGAGATTGCTGTTGTCCAACCGGTTCTTGTATGTCATCTCACTTCTCATCCATTCATTTATCATCATTCTATCCCACAGGTGAAACACCTGGAGGGCGACCTATTGGCTGCCATCACGTTCCTCTCCCAGGCACTGCTCACGTCCACAAAAAGCGGGCACATCAAACTATGGATCCGCCCATTGGCCCCCAAGCCTAGACAACCAAGGACTAATAATAAACAATCCCAGGCGGATGTGCATGGTATTTTTAGCTAAGCGCTGTCGTCGTTTGTTCTGAGACTTTTATGTATGCGTATTTATTTTGTGGAATGGAATACACATTGTTATCGGTGGCTTTCATAGACGGACGTGTTTCAACCTCACACTACGCGAGTACTAGTGTGGGTTCAACGACGACGGAGTTGAAACGCTGCGCCAAAATGAATTCTTCGCGAAGTTGTTGTGGGAGGTGGACAGATATTTTTAGAGCAGCCATCAGAACGGTCGGAGTCAATCACGTTAGAAAAGCGAATATCGCAAAAACAGGGTACGTAGCAACAATCTAGTCAACAAGTTGACCACACTCTGACAAGTGTTTTTGCATGCGGACGGAAGAATAGGACACGAAGAATGAAAAGGTGTTTAGACCAAAAGGGTACCGATGAAAAGAGCGAGGCTCGCAACGCCCATAGTGCCCATACCAGCGAGGGAAATAGCCGCGTTGGGTTTGTGGGAGGAAGTTGGAGCTGGGGCACCGGAACTGCTGGTGGCGGCAGCCGAGGTTGCTGGAGCACCTGCCAATGAAGCACCGCCTGTGATGGGAGAGGGGAGAGCAGATGCGTTTGCACCGACACCAGTGAGGCCACCGGTTCCTTGCTGAAAAAAACGTTAGGGAGAGAGAGAGAGAGAGAAGGAGATTGAGACTGACGCCAGAGTTTCCTTGGAACTGCCTCGCGTTTGCCTGGAAGGCGGCAAACGTGTTGTTACCTGTGGTAGGGGCATTGATGGCGCCGACCATACCCGCAGCGCAGTGGGGAGAAGGGGCGAGCTGCTTGCAGTAGAACCAGATAGCTGGATAATAGAGTAAGGATCACGATAGCGGGAAAGTGGAAGGATGGACTTGCGTCTGGCGTCGTTGGTGATGGTTAGGTTCCATTCTGGGGAGTTGGAAACATTGCTGGGGGGAATGAAGACAAAGCCAGAGTCAAAGCCGCCCTGTAGAGGGTTACAAGGGCTGGCGAAGGACGATTGGGTGACGGAGTGATTGCCCGGCCTGCGCGAGAGTGCTGTGAGTAGCTGGACGATGTAAGTAGCGGCATACATACGCGCCGGTCCATTTGAAAGTAATAACGGTACCGTTGCGAGCGGTGATGTTGTCTGGGATAAACTGGAAAATGCCTCCTTGGGCGGATTGGACGGACCCAACCTCAATG
The DNA here is from genome assembly GCA_032158425.1 of Pleurotus giganteus. Taxonomy (NCBI): domain Eukaryota; kingdom Fungi; phylum Basidiomycota; class Agaricomycetes; order Agaricales; family Pleurotaceae; genus Pleurotus; species Pleurotus giganteus. Next base: position 1,625,909 of record JAPEHR010000001.1, on the reverse strand, counting down.
ACCTGGGACACAAGGGTCAGCGAGGAAAAGCGGCGGCGGAGGAGGACATACGGTCTGGGCAGCGGCGAGAGAGGCAGCGGCGAGGGCAGAGGCGAGGGAGGCGAAGTGCATGGTTGGGATGAAGGACGAAGACGGGGGAGCAAAATTGGCTCAAGTTGAGGCTTTTATATACGGACGCGTGGATGGGCAAATATAGCTCAATACAAGAGACGTCTGATAGACTCCCATGGTGACTGGCAGAGTGTGCGCTCCAATAGGGGCTTGTCATGGGGGGCGGATAATGGACAGCCTCACACGATCATCTATATTTAGACATCAATAGAAGGCTCGTCCTCATATTCGTCGTCGTCGTCCATGTCATCGTCCTCACTTTCCTCGTCGTCTTCCGCATCCATGTCCTCCATGCTCGCGTCCAGATCCGGCGCAGAGTCGTTCTCGCCATCGTCTTCACCAGCAGACGGCGGTCCTCCGCCGGATTGGCTGTTGCCAGAGTCGTCCGTATCTTCGTCGGCCTGTAGTAGCCACATGTAGACGTCAGTTTGCGAAATCACAATGGCGTGCACATACATCGTTACGTTCTTCCTGCTGAGTAACGGTGCGACCGATGGGAATCAGAAAGTTAAATCCACGGTTATGAACAAGTAAATTCTAGCAGACGCAATCAGACCACACCTCGTTTGCACGGCCATGACTCACCATATCCTCCAGTTCGTTCTCTTCGTCACTCAGATCGTCCATTTCCTTCACAAGGTCCCGCCGTCCATTCAGATTTCCGATTCGACCCGTCTTCTCATGTGGAATTGGGTGAGGTTGAGGGGGCTTTGGCAACAGAAGAGGGAAGAGGGGGTCTCTTGGTAGCAATGTTGGTCTTGCAACTGACATGGAAGAGAGTGGCCCTCCTTTGTGGCGCTTCCGATCATAGCACACACGAGCGCCTCTGTGCCACGTTAGCGCTACCATAAGGATCCTAAATTCAGCCTGCCCCGCAATATACCCCACATAAGGCGCGCGGCGAACTACGGCTTGAAAAATCAATGCAAGCCTGGGCGAAAAGGGTTGAAGTTGGAAGTAAACCCGGAATGTTGATTTTGGACATGGTTGGTTTGAGTATCTGGATGGTAAGACTTGGACATGTGAGATGTCTTTCAGACTTTTTCAAACAACTACTTTGATGTCGCATTTGTGAGCAATGCAGTACAATATTGCGCGACTAGATTTGTCTTGCTGTGCATGATATACTGGCATTTAGTACTTACACCGGCCAATCGGCGTCGGCTTCCGCGTCGTCGGTCATACTTCGCTTCGGTGAAGGCAACTCAATTTGCGGCTACTCCGGTTGGATTTGCCGGTTACATCAACACCTATATATGCGACCCCAGCATAAGCGATGTACATATTCTACACTGAAGCACCGTGTCGTTGTCGTGGGCTTCGACGCCGACGACGATGTCCTTCGTCCAACTTCCAGACGGCGCGAAACTAGCCTACGAGATACTTGGTGCAGAGTATCTCGGCTCCCGACAGCCCATCGTTCTGGTGGGTGGGATATCCAACATCCAGAGTGACTTTGAGCGACTTTATACTGCGCTTGCCAAGTTTCGTCCTGGTAGGTACTTGATCTCGTGGTTATGCGTCGTTATTGATGATGTTGCCCATCTCCACCGGCGCCCAGTGCTGTTGTTCGACCATCGTGGCATTGGCGACTCGACATACTCCACGGAGGAAAAGAATGATGTCCTCACCATCGAGTCCATGGCACGCGACTTCCACTTCCTTCTCAGGTCCTTGAATTGGGATTCCGTCTCGATTTGCGCTTACTCGATGGGGGGTACGTCTCGCATCTCAGAATCTCGTTATTCACGCGTTTTCGATTACTCTATATAATGTCAGGCACGATAACACTTCAACTTCTCTTCCTGCCGCACCACACAACAAATCCGGAACAACTACCTTGTAGAATCACGCATGTGTTCCTCACCGCTACGCTAGCCTCTCCATCGAACGACAAGAGATACGGCGTCCGGCTGAATCCACTGCCCACAGACAGAGTGCTCACCCCAGATGTGCTCAAGGAATTCATCAAGCCTCAGATGGAGCGCATGTTCGACTCCAGATGGGTGGCTGACCCATCTACCAAGCCACGTCAGGAATGGTGGTTGAACCAGATGCTACTAAAGAGGTACATGTTCACCCGATGTTGAAGAGTCCTTTCACTAACCGATGTCGTAGACCATACCGCACCATTCGTAAGTTCTCCCAGGCAACAGTTATATATCGCTGACAACTCATATTCATCAGTCAAACAAGCCAAGGCGGTGAGTTGCGCGCACCCTCGTGACATCCTGCTATGAACTCAATTACAAACCACAAGGCATCGAGATTTGACTTCTCAGGACTCCACCGTAACTTGAAGGACACAAAGCTTCTCATCATCCACGGTACAGCTGACCAGATTGTCCCGTATTATTGCGCCGAAGACATCATCCGCCTCATGCCATGGGCCAATTTGGTTGAGGTTGGGGACAAACCGGGCCAAGTCCCTTCAAACGAATACGGCCATAATTGGTTCGAATACTTTGATATCAAAGTGTGGACGGACATTATCGAGTCGTTCTTGGCTTTACCAGAGAGATCAAAAGCTCGGTTATAATTCATGATGCGCCGAGTAGAGTGGAGTATACAGACTGGTTGGGATATTATTAAACTTGGTGGTAATTTAGTTATATAGCATCTAGAGGACGTATCCACTGTAGTCGTATCCAGTCCGAGGGTTGTGGCTCGCTATTGCGTATGAATTGCTGGGTCAGCTTTTTGACAATAATCGTATCGACTTCCGGAACACCTGAGGCCAAGGTGCGTTCACCTTCTGCGGTCCGAAGGACGACCTTGGGCCAGAACCATCTTGTTTGGGGAATGAGGTGCACACTAGCATCACCCAGATCCCTCAGTACCACTGCAATGTCTGCGGGAATCTTCAGGAGATCAAATGACACCAAGAACCGACAATCGTAAAGGTAATCAAAAGTTCGCGGGGCACTGGGGTCAGACTCCAGGCGATTGAACGCGGATTGGAGACTTAATGTTATGTCCTTTCGCAAGGGATATATCAAGCCCATTTCTTTCATCCTCTCCTTGCTCAATGGAGGCTGCCTTGACGCGATCCATACAGACATTCCGTCGTGAGGGACAGATAAGCCCTTTTGAAAGTAGTTGAACCTAAGGACGTCCTTGCGAAGAACGGCGGGAACCCAAGCGACACCTCCGCCAGCCACAAATACAGTATGGGATTGAGGATCTTTGTGCCAAACTTTATCGATAATTTGGTTGAGACCGTGTGTACGTCGATTACCGTCCGCACGGATGCTGCCCCAAGGATGGAAAGAGACGTAGCGCATGATGCGCTGAGCTATCCGGCCACGGAGAGATCTATCCGTAATCTTCGACGCGGCGGGATGTGAGATAACGAATGTGCCTGGCGGGGCCGGCAGTCCAACGGTTTTGAGATGAGTATCAACTGTAATGAACGAATGAGGAGGCGCGGTAAGAAAGTGTAAGGGACAGCTACCTTCTCTATCTATATCATCAACGCGACGACTGAGAGCTGTAACGACTGCACGTAACTGCTCCACACCACCCGACATATCTAGCGGCGCTGATTCAAGGGAATCACCACGTAGCTCAATCCTTCTAATACCATCTTGTATATGAGCAGGCAGACTCTCAGTGAAGGCGTCCATATCTGCGACCGGTTAAGTGTATTTCTATCGAGATGAAGCTCCAGGGCATACCGTCTGGGCGTTTATGCATGATGTGGCGAATTGCATTTCGTAGAGTTAATTCCGGTTGGAAGTTGGTAGGGTCCGTGGCATAAGACAAGTCGTTTGCCTCACAAGTTGCTAATATCCTTTCCTACGTTCTTGTGAGCTCGGTCATTGAGATTCAGGATATGCTTACCTTACCGAGTGGTAAAAAGGGACGTATCATCCAACGATTCATGCCTTCATAACCTGACCAACCAAGTGACCCGGGGCTCCCAAAGCCCATTCCCCACCGCCGACATCTCCTCATACCTCCGGCTCCAATCTCGGTTGTACCCATGGCTAATCTCTGCAATGACGTTTCGACCTGATCGTCAGCATGGTGTCCGAGAGCGAGGACAGAGGACTGGGTCCATGACATGGCCTCGGCCAAGACGTGGAAGCGAGCAAGCCTAGCAGTAGCTTCAAGATGGTGGCTTCCGGTTGGTGCGGGTGGAAATGGGGGTTCCGACCAGGGCACTGGGAGTGTGTGGTGCTCAATTCCGAGACTTTGGGCGAGCTCACCCGCTCGTTCAGCCATTGAAGTTGAGCTAGGTTGCAGCCTGTGGTCTACTGTCAGCGAGACGACTTTCTGTGGTAGATCCGCTACACCAGCGACTTCTTTCAAGAAGTTATTGAGCAAGAAGAGTAAACATATGGAATCTGGCCCTCCCGAGTTTGCGACAGCTGAAGACCCGGTCAGCCATGGGCAGAAAAGGGACGAAAAGGAGACTACCGATTGTCTTGGGCCATCCAGTTGGTGGGATGCAGCTCCGAAATAGCTTCGAGAATTCTTCTGAGGCAATGTGACGGGCCATTGACCAGGACGCGAGCAGTAGCTTCACGATCACGTTGCCCCCAGACGGCCTCAAGCGCGCATCTCTCATTTGCATCAGTATTGGCCAACCTCATTTTGACTAGTGTACGTCGTCAACCACGGAACTTTTTTGACTTTACTCATAGTGCGACCCAGATTTTTACATCGCCAAGGGCGATTGCATACCTCGCACCGTCAATATTTCGGCCTATGTCATGTCTGAATTGTGGAGACGCTCGCCATCTCCAGTGGAGACCTTCGACAACGAAGAAGGTGCCGACTCCGAGGGAAACTGGCCCTTTGAGATTGTAGGTGAGGAAGTCGACACTACCGGTGCTACTCGGTATGGATATTATTTCATCGCTCTACTGCAATGCCTGAACCATTTCTTTAGGTTTGAAGTAAGGTTAAGCCATAATACCTCTCTATTGTACATGACAGAGTTGTGCCGGCAGATTAAGTGGCCTTCATGGAAGAGAGCTGATGGTACAAATACCACCTGGACTGACGAGCTCCTGTCGGATTCAGACTACGCCCGGGCCAAGTCAGCATGGCGTCGTATACAGACAGCAAGAGAGAATAGAATACTCGACGAGGCAGAGGGATCTCTCTCTGTTGATGTTTGGGGAACCTATGACATCCACCTCACTGACACCATTCTCCGCTCCCAAGTCTATGAGCGCAAGCTCACCCTTCGCCGGAAAGCACCACTTTGTACTTTGGTGCACCAAATGGGTTCTCTCCCCCAGGAGAAACAAGATCCCCGGGGTTCACGAACACAGGTGCCATCCCGAGCAAGTACAACACCAACATTGCGATCAAGCTCCAGCAGGCGGAGTGAGAGCAGACTAACTCCCTACCCTTCCTCTGCTAAGCCTGTAACTAAGAAGTCTAAGCCATCAAAGTTGGTTGTGTATTTCTTCATGGTAGCTTTAATGATGATGTATGTTTAGGAGACAGCAGCTCCAACAACAGTGGACTTCAATGGCCCAGCAAGCCGGGGCAGCCCCCATCTCATTTGTAAATGAGATTGATGGCGAGGAAGTCCCTCGTCTTCCCTCAGGGTTTCAGTATTTGGAAATGGGCTATAGGTAAGGTTGTCTTGTCTCGACACTATCCATGGTGGTGATGTCATATTCTAGTCATGATAAGGTTGAGAGACCTGATAGAGGAGGGTTTCTTGTCTCCTGCTCTTGCATTGAATGTGATGCCTCTCAGGCTGAATGTCAGTCTGAGTCAACTATAGTGCATCCTAAACAAGGACACAGTATTTTTGCATATACAGAGGCAGTTGAGTCTATCTTCATTGTTGTTGCTACATATCTAACTCACACACAACTAACTAGGGCTTCTTTAATCTTCGGACTCCCTCTAGCACGGTTGTCATTGAATGCAATAAGGTGTGTTCTCTGACTTGCATACTTCTGCTGAGTTCTTCTCCTGTTCGTTAGGATTGTGCCTGTCCCCCAGAGTGCATCAACCGTGTTGCACAGAGGCCACGAGATGTACCAATTGAAGTCTTCAAGACCCCTAGGTGTGGTTGGGGTGTCCGGTCCATGATTGACATCCCAAAAGGAAAAGTCATCGGTGTGTACAGTGGGTCAGTATTTTTGTGGCCATCATCTGCTGAATGGTTGACTATATATCATTCTAGCCTTTTAATGCATGTGTTCTCTACCCGAAGGTGATGCTTGATGTCTGATATGAATGATCATTGTGACAGACACCGAAGTGATGCTGAGCAACTGCATGAGACTCAATATTGTTTCGATCTTGACACTCAGGATCATGTTGAGCTTGATGTAGCAATTCAACAATCGAAGTTATTCACTGTTGACTCCCACCTCCATGGTCAGTTAATGTTTATTGACCGTCCTTCGACCATTGATGTGTGCACAGGTAATTGGTCTCGGTTCATCAAGTAAATATGTCAATGGCATTATGTTGCTATTCAATACTGATAACCATGTATGAAGCCATTCCTGTGAACCCAATTTACGTGTTTACAGCTTTGTGCATGACACCATACCTGAGGTTGGTCAATGCCTGCATATAAAGGAGGAGGACTCATATTTTATTCAAGGACAAACAACCTTACCTTGCTTTTGCAGCACTTCATAACATCCCAAAATATACAGAGTTCACAGTTGACTATGATCCTGCTGCTGCGAAGGAGATGGAGAGAAGGAAGGGCAAAGGCAAATGGGAACCCCCTTCTGGTGGCAATGCCAATGCCTGTTATTGTGGCTCTTCTAATTGCCGCTGCTGGATTAGATTCTGATCCTGTGTTTTGTCAATATCTCACTCAACTGTACCCTCACTCCAATCAGATTGTCTCAAGCCATTGCTGCCATTTTGTCGCGAGATCATTTGAAGCCTAATATTGAAGTCATAAATAATCTTTATATTCACCGAGCAATTACAGAGCTGATCGAACAAAGGTCCAAGTCCATGTAGTGTTCCCTTGTCCGTTGAGTATGTACCCCAGTGCCTAAGTAGCGCAATGTAAATAGATGAGTGAGTATGAAAGCAACCTAACCAAAATTCGGCGGACATGAATGTACAATACACAAGCATAAGCAAAGCAAGGAACGAGACTTGACGGAAAGAGAGATTACATACAGTGATGCTTGGGACTAGATACATTAGATCAGGGGAACTTGGAAGCACAAACTAGAAGCGAGACGGCGAGAAATGGCACACAGGAGGGGGGTTTATTCATTGTAGAAACCAGTGTTCATGTTCATAAAGTTGGCAGCGGTAGCACCAGTTGGACCAGGGCTTGGATGACGCATGACGCTCTGGTGCATGGCTTGGCTCTGTGGCATGTTGAAGTTCGGACTACCCATGCTCATGTTCATGCCCATGCTCATTTGCATCTGCATCATCGGCGTCATTTGGGGGATCTGGTATGCCAGTGCATTGGGGTTTTGCATCGTGAATTGTTGCTGGGGAGGAGGGGAGACGGATTGCATTGGCGGAGACATCTGACCAGGGGTAGGAGATTGACTGGAATTCGTCGCTTGCTGCTGTTGCTGCATCTTTTGCAAGGATTGGAGCTGGCAAAGTGTGAAGAGATGTTGTGAGGACGATAAGGATGGACATACCTCGTAGAAAGCGAAGTCTTGAAGCAGGGATGTGCGAGCGGGATGCGTATGGAAAATTCTCAGCATTTCTTGGCCAGCTTCAGGAAGGAGTTCTTGGGTGTCTCTCGAGTTGGTAACCGGCTTGCGCTCTTGCGTATTACTAGAGGGAGGCAGTTCAGAAAGGAATAAATACGAGAAAATTGGTACGCACTTTAGCTTAATGTGGCGCAGGTTGACGTTGGGGATGTCGCGGACAAAGATCCACCTAACTTTAAACACGCCTTTCCATTTGTCGGACGCCCAGACCGTGCTACTCCTGGAGTAGTCGACCTGAGATGGCTGAATGAGTAGTTGCTGGTGGAGTGAAGGGTGTGACTCCTACCGGCGTTAACATCTCTGCCATACCACAGAAATGACCGCTAAACTAAAGGTAAGTATTCAGATAATTGAACACTTGATCGGGCTCCGACCTAGCATTGACGCTGAAGAATAGATATATCGGACCGCGACCCGCACATTCTTTGAACGCTTTGTCCAATCGCTTGTTACCAGGATCAGTCGAGCTCCAAATTTCATACTTGAGGGACTTATGAACATCGTCCTCCGTGTAGGACTTGATTACGAAATATCTGGCCTTAATAGAGAGTAGAGAACATTAAAAAAATAAGTAAGAGTCAAAATAGGTAGACTCACGAACTGCGGTTCAATATCGAAGTTTGGAGGATTATACCCCTTGGTAGAAATCAAGGTCGGAACGTCTATCGGTGAGCTCAGGAAACCAGGGCCGATCCCCATGCCCAAGCCTGCTTGACCACCAGGTTGGTTATTGGCATACCCTCGCTGCTGTTGCAGGTACTGTTGCGGGATAGGAGGAACACTTGGTATACCACTTCCGTTCTTGTCTTGCTGCCCTTGTTGATAACCATACCCAAGGTTTGGGTTCGAAGAGCGACCAGAGAGTGAGCGATCGGCAGGTTGACTCCTGTCATCTGAAGGTCCGCCTCTGTTGCTCCCCCCAGTGTACTGTTGTGTGAGTCCGCTACCGAACGGCGGAACGTAGGCCGAAGCACTGGCGGGACCTGAATTACTAGCTTGGCCTTGGGGTGTCTTCCGTCCATCGAAGTCAGTCACAAGCTGCAATTTTCCGCTGTTATTACGTTGGTCGTTGTGATTGTTAGCACCACCGCCGTTACGAGAACCGCCTTGCTGCTGTTGAGAGTTATTGAAACGCGGAGGAGGCACCGACTGGCCGCCTTGATACGGAGTCCCGGGCGCATTACTTGTGTAGATATGGGAGTTCAGCTCAAGCTGTGTCAGAGCGCGCTGGACATCATCGATGTTCCCACCAGAAGCTGGCGCGCTACCGCGCCACTCTGCGCTGCCTTGCGTGCCAGGAGTATTATTCCAAGGCGAAGATCGTCCAATGGGGCTGGCAGGGTTGGCATACTGAGCCTGTTGTTGGTATTCATCTTCATACCCTCCCGATCCAGCGTACTCTTCAACGTACTCGTAAGGGTCAAACCCATACTCCTCATCCTCGGCGTTTGGTGGGCTATTCTGGCCAGGCAGCTGTGGTCCTGGGGATGCATGGGTAATGCCGTGTGGGTGTGGTGCCTGGAGAGTTCCAGAACGTTTGAGTTGGGAAGGTTTCCTAGGGTTACCTGTTCCTGCACCATATGTGAGTGAGACGTGACGACGAACACTTGCTGCTCCTGCTGGAGGGGGAGACGGGATGCTCTGAGTATGAGGCCCAAAGTGCGGAGAAAGAGGAGACGGATTAGCCGCATCCATAACTTGCTGATGTTGTAAGGGGTCAGGTGCCTAAGCATCAATCAGCATGAAATACGACTAGCAATGCGGAGGGTAGTCCAACGGAAGTCGCATACTTACTTCATCATCGTTCACCGTGAGACCTCTCATATCCCTTTCCCAATCTTCTTCATCTCCCTCATGACCCGCAATAGCCGTCAAACTGTTCATAGGCTTCGGGGTAGATGTTCCGGTTCTAGAGCCTCTATTCTGGAGAGCTATAGAGACGAGCGAGGGCGACGCACAAGCAATCGATGAAGGTCGGTACACGGAACGTCGTTCATCGAGGATCGCAGCCAACCAAGACAACAAGTCAAATCAGTCGAGGCACACAGCCTTGAGACTCTGAAGGAACTCACGTCTAGGATAACGAGCAGGTAGAGAGCTCTGTCTGTGAAGGCTGGTCTTCTCCCCTACAGCTCCCAAAGCGCCTTGAACGACCCAGTCCTGATCGACGACCTCATCTTCATTCCATTGGTGTTCAGATTCCTCTGAGATGATCTCCCTCGCACCCTGTCGAGCCGATCTAGACGAGGCAGATATGGTGTGGTGTCTCCTCACACCACCTGAAGATGGGGGCGATGAAGGCACTGGAGGCACTGGAGGAGCCCCGCTACCTTGGGCTTGGGAGGTCATTGGAGTAACGAGGGAGGAGATGTGTTGCGTGCCAGCGGCATCCAGTCAAATTTCTCGCATCTGCGGTCCGTTCGATTGACCGTGAGAGAAACTATAGTGACTGTGGGAACGACTACATGAGCACGAGACTGTTTCAATCTCGTAATTCTGGCTGTAAATGCTAACTACGAGAGTCTACATGAAAGCAAAGCATAAACTCAAAAGTGTCTCTTCATCTTTCAACGGACAGACATGAATGCCCTTCCTGCGATGTTGATCAAAGGGGTGTGTACGGGTCTAGCCTTCGAATACATCGCGGCTTCGGGATCACCCAGTCTTCTTCATGGTGGGCATAACTATCACTCTCGTCGGCCCAAGGTTGGTGATCTGGTCGAGGCCTCGGCCATGGTGGTTGATGGAAGAAAGGCCATGTAGGAAGATAGCAAAGCTCCTACAGGGCAAGTCATCAAACGAGTACAAAGGCAGCCTGGAGATTGGCTAACCTCGAAGCTACAAGCTGGATCACATTGTACCCAAACGCTCCAGTCGAGCCACTTCAGTAGTCCGTCCAATGCAAAACGCCATCGTGCGCCAAGGGATTCAATGTCACCATCTCCTATGGCAGCAGTTTCTCGACTGCGACCAATCCCAACAACGGCTCCTTCTGCCCACATTTTCGTGATGACACGACATATTTCGCGTGTAGTGCCTTCTATTGCGGCCAACAAGGTTCGTTCCGATGCTGTGAGGCTCCGTTTAAGCCGAGAGATGTACGCTGAGTGCGCGACGGAACATTCTCTATACACTGGCGAGGCCCATGAAAGATCAGTGGTGTTAGAGGGTGCAGCGTACGAAAGGGTGTATGGACCAAGCATCGTCTTGAGTTGCGTCTGAACCTTGTGTGCCTCACACATGGAGAAGTCTGACGCGTTATTCAGGATGTATTGAACCAGCGTGAGTCTTTCAGAGTAACGATTGACGATGACATGGACGAGAGTCGACCAGTCGACGTCCTTGACAGAAGGGAAGGGGTCCTCAACAAGGACCCTGGCAAGTCTCCGCTTTAATGCACCAACGTCGGATTTACTCATACTCCCCAAGCGATGCTGCCACCGTTCTTGTCCCCGTCTCTTGTCGATGAGAGAAGGAACTAGAGAAATGTCATAGCCAGAGACAAGTCGAGACAGGTCCAGGACGATGCGTGTTTCCCCAGGGTAGAAATTGTGCCATGAGCCAGCGTTGATGACTTCGTAGCGTTCAGGGCTACGGCGACGATCGCGCTCCCTGAGAGTGTTAGTGAGGTTAAGGAAGGTAGATGTTTCAACACCCGCGGTGAAATCACAAAGCATAATTTCGCTACAGCAGGCATTCAGATAGCTTGTCCGCGAGAAGATAAAGTGGTCGACATACAAATCCATTTCCATTCTGAACATAATTTGAGTCGAAAATCTCCACGAAATTAAGGAGCTCGCACCTTACATATCCATCCACCCGATACTTTTTCCCCCATTCGCACAATTCAGCTATCCTACGCCATTCTTCAAACACCCATTCAGGCTTGGGCTCATCCCAAAGCAAAATATCCTGTGTATCCATAGAACCATTTTGCATTTTCGCCGCGCTGCTTCCGTCGAAGTATAAGACTTTGAGAGGTCTCGTTGTCACCAGTGTGAGGTGCCAACAGTGATCACGACAGAATAGTAGTGAATGCTCGGGATCGGTTGCGACCCAGTCTGGAGAGGAAGGGACCTCGTTATTCGAACGCCCATGGTAAAGAAGAGTCCCCGGAGGAACGAAGCCTGGGACGATATTGTGACCTACACAAGATGGTCGATCCTGGCGCCGATATCTGATCATGACATGAAACGTACCATTCCTATATCTGGTGTTGGGCCAATGCTGCAGCAGTGAGGCGACTGTGTCGAAGATCAAGTGACTCGTGGAATCCAAGGAGGGAAGAACGTTCAGATCCCACGCTTCATGCCCCGAGGGTTGTAAGAAAGGAGTTTGGATAGCCCGAGCTAAACAAGTCACCAGCAAGAGCTGCGACCAGGCTTTCATGGCAAGTCGAACACAGAGATCGTCAAGGCTTGCCATACGTACTTATCAATCTACGAGCACGGGATTGCACAAACGGGTCCGGGCGCCGATTTGACCATCAACACGACCCTAAGTATACACGCGTGAAATTTGTTCGCGAGTCGGGGATTGTGAGGCGGGCTTGAGGTGGACTCAGCTCCAAGTAACTTCAGATGTGCAGCAATGGATTCCTATTGTAACGAACAAGGGTATCATAACGGTCTGAGTTGTTCATGTGGGCTTCGGACCATTTGAGATGATAACGAGCTGCATGTAGGACGCAAATAGAGCCATAAGGGTCATGCTACGGTAGTAAAGGCTGTGCTCAATGCTGGAACATAAGCAGAAGCATTGCATACACACGATAAGTTTGTCAGAGCGTTCGCACTGCCCTCTTTCGTTCGTAAAGGGTGTTGGTTGATCCATGAGTTGATTGCAAACAGGATAGCGGGCCAAGCAAGGAACCTAAGAGTGGCCCAATAGCAAGTATCGTCATTTGATGAACTCTGGATTCTTACCGGTTTCGGGTGACCATAATGAGGCCAGAAAGGAACATGCCCGAGACACTGAGTGGATCTGTTCGGTCCAATTTGGGTCCAATGTAAGATTGTGGCTGCAGGCAGGGAACTTTTACTGCATTCACGACGCACCTCCAGCGTCCTTGTACCATGTCTTGGGCATGGCCAATCTGACCTCCAATGAGGAGTCGCGGGGATCAGTTTTGCTGGCCATTCTGGTCTGGAGATTGTGGGTCGAACCAAAAAGTTTGTGACGAGGACCGAGTTCTTCCCACAGTCATCCAATGCTGTGCTGACGATCGTCACTCAGTGGCCAAGACACATCTGACTTCCACCTGCGAAATCAATTCTCTTCGATAGTATATCCCCAGAATATCGCCAGCATCACCGGGGGAACCCTCCATCAAACACCGAACATGGCACAATTCCACGCGCAGCGGCTAAAATTGACTCTTCAGCGCCAATCCAAACGTTTATGAACATGGTAGCACAAGCCCTTCGGGCATGGTCGATTCCCCTTCACCCCCTCGCTGTCATCTAGTATCCTCCTCGCCGCCGTGATCAATGATGCAGGACAAACCAGACATGGACGAATTGCCGTCCAAAGTGCCCGCCCCATCCCATAGGCACGCAGCGCCGTCAGGTCCCTGGCCCTGGATGAATCTAAGCTCTCCGATAGAACCAGACCAACTCACTTCCGATGGCCCTCCAGTTCCGCGTCCCTGCGACCATAGTCTTTGCGAGGGAGATTGTTGGAAGAGGTATCCTGAATCCCGGTTTCCAAACTGGACCTCAGGCCAAGTTGAGAGAGCAAAAATCGAAGAAGCCACCCAGGACTACGACAAATCAAAGAAGTGCGTCCTGCATGTAGTGGACGTCAATAAACGCGGCTTGTTCCATTTGGATACCCCATTAGTTGTTGATGAGAGCACGAAGGAGGACTTTTGGAGTGGGTGGCTTCAAAAGAAGGTAGATATCCTCAGAATCTGTCCGGCGTCACTGTTGATGGAGACTGAAAGCGCGAGGGCGACGTCCGGGTCCGCTCATTATTTGTTCAAAATATGACCGGTCCTGTTCTACAGATGCTGGGGGCAAGGTATTCTTTCTGTCTATAGTTTCGCCACATCCGGTTAATGACATTACGTAGATACAACATTGAACCCTTCTTCTTTTCGTCATCCCTCAATTGGATACCATCTAGATATCAGGAAGAAGTCCGTCCGAAGCAGGGTGACCGTAAGTTCATGCTAATTAGGTTTCTATGCAATTCTGAACTCCAGTTGTTCGTAGATGTCACTATCACGCTGACCTTCCTTACGACAGCCCCGAGGGCTTTGAAAAGGGTCCAACGAGTTAATACGCATGCTTCGCTAGCCGGAGAAGTTTATGCCCAAACCCCGAAGCCCTCTTCTGTGTCTATCAATTCGGAGCCGTTTGTTGGTTAGTGCCGTTCGCTCACACTCCCTGTCTGCTCTTGACATCCTGTAAAAGAAGGAGAGCAAGTGATTGATACCCAAGCCCCACTCGCTGTTCGCACAGGTAAGCCCATCTCTTACTACCAGTCATACCATATGATCACCGTGTGAACAGCGGACGGTGAGCACCGGATCCTTCTTCTCGATCTTCTGGCCGTACATGTCATTCGGGACGCTGACTCGTCGACAATTATATCTTATCATCCGAACAGAGAGCAGACTGACGAAGGCCTCCCTCTCAATGTCAGGGATCGTCATGGACGACATCATCATGCTCATCGGCCTCGCTTCTCTGCACCAGGGACGCTTCGCAGCCAGGCAATGTCCACGAATGGATCTTCTACCGTTGACATTGATCCTACGATCACATCCACCCCAAAGGAACTTGGTACATGTGCAAAATTCCTTGCTGATCGTATCCGTCTTGCTGGACAGTCTGTATACTGGCAGAATCTCTACTCTAATTCCCCAGATCCAACGTTTATCTTGATTACGTATCTCTGGCACGCACTCTATGCATGGGACGAAGCGCTCGAGACCTTATATCAATATGTATGCTGGCTGGTAAGTCCTCGAGACAATCTCATTCCAGGAGCCTTTGTTCATGCAGATATAGGAAACGCGTGTCATTAAAACCTCGGAGATGGCTCTGACCCGCGAGCTCCATATCATTCGCGCCCATCACTTGCACTACTCTTCCCTTCTTAAAGATTTCGCCAAGTCCGTCCGTTTCGTCCTTAACACCCCAAATCCAGCCATGGACTCGGAGGATATCACCGACGAACAGCGCCAGAACTCGAGGAAATGGTTAGAAAGAGAGTGCGAAGCCCTTCTGTCAGAAATAGAACGATTGCAGAAAGGGAGAAAGATGCAGGACCAGCGCCTTAAGAATGTCATGAATCTTGTAAGTCGCCGCATGGCTCAGCATGTTCTCAGCTCACTTTTCCACTTATAGGTCTTCAGTTCGGTTAATATCAACGACAGTAAGCGCATGCAGCGCCTTACCGAAGCTGCGGTCAAAGACAGTACTGCCATGAAGCAGATAGCCTATCTCACTATGGTTTTCCTGCCAGCTTCATTCCTCGCTGTGAGTGCCATCTAATGTCATGGTGGTGGTGTTTCCAACATCCTTCCCTCAGTCTGTCTTCGGCATGAACGTTCACGAAATCACAAGTGGTGGTCAGCAATCGGTTCCCCACTATATTGCTGGGGCGGTATCCCTCACAATTGCCACTATCTGGATCATCATGGCTTTTCAAAGTGCGGACTTGCACGAAAATCCTGAAGCAGCCACCGTCTTCCACAGACTCGCTTGGCCGTATTTCTGGGTTAGGAAACTGTTCAAAGACTTGAAGAAGGAAGTTACCCCGGAAAAGAGTAATTATGGCGGTACTCCTCAGACGAGCTCCCCGGAAGAGCTAACTGCTCCGGAATATAAGTCATAAGCACTGGTATCTTCTAATGATATATGCACGATTAGTTAAGCTTACGACTTTGCTTGGAATGGCCCTCTGTATGTATTTTATATGTCTCTTGTTTTCGTCGGACTTTCTTCGCTGATTATCTGAGAGAATGCGATTGTGTTTCACTGCTAGCTTCGCTCTACAAGCATGAGACTTGGAGACTACGATTCTCAATGTATGGGCGAGACACGCTCTGCAAAGGCAATAAGCCTCAACGGACCCTTTCACCAAATACGTCTGACATATCGCGGCATCCCATACTTCCATAAAAGGTACCAGGTGGGGTACCGCAAAATTCCTTCCCAGTTCGACTGCAATCCTGCTTCTCACCGATCAGGAGCACCATTCCTTTCACAGGTTTTATGCTGATCGTCAAGTCGCACCTCGCCACCTCTGTCTGGCCATGCTGCATAGATCATCTCGTTTCGATGTCGTGGGAGGTGGCCATATGGTGAACAATGATTGTATCCAGAATATAACAAAGCCTAACCTATCACCATCACCGAACTCCCTTGCGATCTCTGAGTTCCCGTGTGTCTCACTGGAATTGAAGCTGGTGCAATGCCTTAGCGCTCTACGCAGGCTCTACGCACGGTCCACCGCATCTCCTTCTACTGATGGGCTCACCACTTCTTGACCGCATCGTATCGATAGTCCCCTTTAAGCGACATCTTCATCCGAAGCGGGATCTCACTTGTTGGTGTCGGCATGGTGCTGTCTGTCACCAGACCCTCGTTCGCCGCATAGATCGTCCCCAATGTCGGCCTCCATATGTTTCACTGATCTCGTGGTCTCCCACCGCCATGCACATAAATACGCTAACAACATAGGTAATATTGCCAAACCTCTTCGGTACTCTTTTGACTTTGGCTGGCTCTGCGATGTCCTCTCGCTTGTTGGCAGTCTTCCTCCTGGTCGTGCTTTGCCAATTTGTCAATGCCGCACCTTTAGAACACACCATGCCGAACAGGCGCGCGGTCACCGCTCTTTCAGCGGCAGAATTAGCATCCTTTGCGCCCTTTACACAGTTTGCTCGGGCTGCCTACTGCCCAACGAGCAAGCTTCAGGGCTGGAAATGTGGAGGTAAATTTGCCTGACTTTCTCAACTTGTATTCATGGTCGCCTTACCTCTTGAACCAGAGGCATGCAATGCACTCCCGGGTTTCCAGCCCACCTTGATTGGTGGTGACGGCAATGCCGTGCAAATTTGTATGTGGGATACATCAATCTTCCTTCCATGTCTCAGTTGTCTCTCTTGCAGACTTTGTAGGCTTCTGGCCAGCCCAAAGCTCTGTCGTCGTCGCACACGAAGGAACAGACCCCACCAAGTTGTACGTCGTGGGTCGGGAGGTTGATTTGCTTGCTCACAAATTTATATAGCGTGTCTCTCCTGACGGACGCGAATATCCTGATGGATCCTCTCGATACGACGCTCTTCCCCGGTGTCCCATCGAGTGTAACGGTTCATGACGGTTTTCGTAATGCTCACGCTCTGACTGCAACTAAAATTCTGGCCGAAGTCAAACGGCTCCTGTCGGCCAACAATGCCAAGAAGGTTACCCTTGTATGTAACACGGTCCCTCCCCACAACCTATGCTAACCGACTGGCGGACAACCAGGTGGGACACTCATTAGGCGGCGCTTTGGCTGAGCTAGACGCCCTGTACCTGACTCTGAATCTACCGTCGGATATCGCCATCAAAGCCATGACCTTTGGAACGCCCAGAGTTGGCAACGCTGCCTTCGCTCAACTAATAGATTCTAAAGTGCCAGACTTCAGACGCATTAACAATGAAAAAGGTGCCGTTCCTCGTAGCCCTGTTCTTTACCCAGTTGCTGTTCTCGCTAATCATTCACCTCAGATGTGATACCAATCGTCCCCGGCCGATTCCTCGGCTTTGCCCACCCACATGGCGAAGTTCATATACTTTCCCCTGGAAACGCCGTGTCATGCCCCGGTACGTATCTTATGGTTCTCCGTTGTCATGCGGGTGACCTTATTTCCTTGGGTAGGTAACGACGACGCTACAGATGCTCAGTGTCAAATACAGACAGTCCCCAACATCTTCGTAGGTAATATTCTTGATCACTTAGGCCCCTACGAGGGGATCAGCATCGGTACCATCTTCTGTACTTAAGAGGTTGCGCAGAAGGGAGGGACGTAATACCCCTGACATTGATAGAAATAGTAATCCATACAAAACGGAAAGTCTAACTACATGTTACTAGCGTCCAAGAGTGAAGCCATCGGTAAGGTATCCGTATATGTGTTTGTGTATATCCGTACAAGATGCAAGAAATTGGGATTGGGGGTATCAATGAGTCCGGAAGAAAAGAAAAATGAAGCATCCGAGGCATTGAGACAAAGGAGGCGAAGTGACTTGCACTTCAATCCTGACCCCTCCACTGCCTAACCATCCACTACCAAGGTCTAGATATATATACTAACGAGTATGCAAGGAACACGAGTAGATGTACTCATGTGAAGAGAGATGCTTCCAAGCCATGCGAAAAATCAAGAACGACAATCTTTTGATCATGCGAGGTACTGTCACACAACGTTAGCTTGAGAAGTGGACTAAATCAACGTGTTCACCTCACTATCCGAGATATATCAAATTTGACATCGAAAATATGACTCGAATGAGTGGTCCGAAACTCTCGGACCATTTTGCCTACGGCGCAATGTGAGCGGTCTGAGGTGGTGAGATATGACGATACATACCACTCCCCACTTCCCAAACTCTAACGGTCTTATCGTAGCTGGCGCTGACGAGGCGACCATTGCGAGGGTCAAATGACAGTGCACGCACAAGTAACTCGTGGCCCACAAGCGTCCGTAGACATTCCCCGGTAGATGCCCGCCATATTTTGATCTTGCAGTCGTTGGAACCAGAAACAATGTAGTCATCCTAAAAATCCAATCACCCGTCGACATCCAAGGACGGCTATATGAAGAATTGTTACCTTGAACTCAATACAAGCCAAGCCCCGATCATGGCCTTCAAATGTCCTGATACGTTCGCCGCTCTCAAGATCCCACAGAATCATCTTGCCATCACCGCTGGCACTGACCTAGAACAAGATCGGTCGGAAGTGGGAGAGACCCAGAGGGCGGTCAGCGCTTACTACTTTCTCTCCCTGTAGCCCGACAGCATTAACAGGACCCTCGTGGCCGCTCAACGTTTGGTAGTGTTCCAGGGTGGACCGTTTCCATACCTTGATCATGGCATCCTTGGAACTTGTGGTTAAGAAGGTAGTAGTGACTATATGATTTACAACATCGCATGCGTGATTCAACGTACCAGCTGACTATCCAATTCTTATTGATTCTAAGGTCAAGCACACCCCCAGTGTGCCCCTTCAGCACAGCTTTGACATTTGCCTTCACCAGGCTTTCTTCTCCAGCAGCACGAGAGACCTCGTCTGCATCTTCCTCGATAACGCCACGGCCGCCATAACCGCCTAGATCAACAGCTCCGACAGGAGAACTACACGTCCGACGATCGCGTCCTTCACCAAGTCCGTCGGACGGTCCACGCACGAAAAGGTCCCAGACACAGACCGAACAATCGCTGCTGCCGCTAACCATGAAACCGCGCTGCCAGGATCCCATACATGTTTGACCCATATGCCACGATGGTAAAGTTTCACATTGACACGGTATAGCCTCGGTGTCCACTATATCGAATTTCAAGCAGAGAACACTACCAGCATGGCCAGCGATAGTGCCTAGGAGCCGACCCGTGTTCACGCACCAAACTTTGATAGTTCGGTCGCGAGACCCGGTGACAATGCGGTGTGCGTCAAATTCAAGGCAGTACACCCTGAGGTTCTGAAGTGAGCAAGAACGGTGCAGCTAAGAGGGAATTTCAACATACGAATCGGTGTGACCACTGAGTCGCATCACTCTGGGCTCGTCGCTAGGCGAGTGTGGTGCAGTCCTGTAATCTCCCTCCCATCGCCTGTCCAATATCCACCGGTCACAGTAAAGTTTGCGCCAATTCAGTAAGAGGGGGGCTTCAGCTACGGATGACCCCCCTCTGATCTGTACACCGAATGGATTGGGCAATCGGGTAAGACTCTTCATGCGGTCCCCATCTGCTCGCAGAGCCTCGGTCACGCTGCCCGCAGAAAACCTTGTCATCCACCCAGATTCATACAATTGGCAAGGTAGAGGAGTTTGGATGTGTGAACTGGTTGTTCGGGTGAAGTCAATTGTCCACCCATGTACACGCATGGTTTCAAAGAGAGAACGCCAAACCGCATTGTCATTGGCTAAGCGGTTCCAAGTACGAGAAACAAGGGCGCAAGCAAGAATGCTATCCAAGTTTCCATAAGGAGATTCAGAACCTTGTCCAGCAGAATGCCGCCTCTTTGCAGTGAAGGTTGAGGGAGGTACGGCGGTAGCAGTTCGAGTCAAGAGAATAAGGATGTAGATGGCCAGCTCCGGTGGAAGGAGAGACAGTAAATCTGTGGGGTGTTAAATGAGGCATGTGCGGTAGTTGTGCAACTTACCAACGCCAGTGACTGCTCGTAAGTCGACAAAGCACGCTTCGTCAATCAATTCTCCTTCCTCTCCGTCAAGTGGTTCGAGGTTGGCATAGTCAATGCAGCCGACATCCGGTTCAACATGATAGAAAGACGAATATCCCGATGCCCTATCCACAGATGCCGTCTTGGAAGAAGGAATCAACCTTGCCTTGCCTTTGCTGAGCGTTTCCTTGCCCTTGTTCAACGTGAACGGAGCGGAAGGCTTTGGGGATACACGCGGCGGTGTAGGGGAGGGGGAAGGGGAAGGGGTATATCGCATCGCTGTGAAAGGGGATTGATGGGTTCGTGACGAGGGAAAGAGGCTGCCAGATGATGATGGATGGGGGAACCGGGGCCTGGGAGATGTGCTGTAATGATACGGCGACGGTGAACGTCCGGGAGAGATTGCGTCCCAGATACGGGGAAGAATTGAGCGAATTGAACCCTGGTTCGGCATCTGTGATTGTGATTCCTGTCTCCCAGAGATGCCCATCCCTACGAATGCACTTCCTAGACTAGGGCTTGTATAGAACGGCCATTGCGCGCGCCGAGCCTGGCCATAATGATAAGTGTAAGCATAAGGATAGCGACTGCTCTGATGCTGTGGCATGAAGTGATTCGGGGACGAAAACGAGCCCTCTGGGTGAATGTGAGCATACTCCTCGGGCGATATGATAGAATAGTCTGCGGTTGGTGTCGGCGAGGAAGGGCGTGTGATGGTATCCATTGTAGGCACCTCAGCCAGTGCGCCGTCGACGATGTCAACGTCGTCGTCGTCATTGTGCATTGTTGGAAATGGATGCATGGAACGATTCGTTGGCGGCGAGACGGCGTGCTGGCGGTGCTGAGGGGGCGACGTGAGGAACGAAGGCAACACGCGATTCAAGCGTGGGTTCTGCGAGCTACGCGGCCTGGTCGGTGTCTCGGACGGGGACCTCGAAGCCATCAACGCTGTGAACGGGCAGAGCTCAAGTGGTCATGTGATCAAGTGAGGCGATACATTGTCCACGGTCCTAGTACTAGTAGTACCCAAAATTGAATACAAATAACAGTCCTAGTTTTGATCCTCGACCAAGCTCTTCGCAGCTTTCAAATCTGCTTCCACCATTTCTTTCACCAGAGAATCAAAGTCGACCTTCCGCTTCCACCCAAGGACACGTTCTGCTTTGGCAGGATTTCCAAGTAGAAGGCTAAATCAAGGCTCAATTACACCCGGAATGCACACGACATAAGTACTCACTCAACCTCCGCAGGTCGGAAGTATCGTGGATCAACTCGGACTACGACTTTGCCAGATTTGATGTCAACGGCATGTTCGTCTATGCCCGTGCCTTCCCACCTGCCCGAATTTAGAGGTAAGCATTACACCATGTGGTGATGGTTGACGTACTTTAGTTCCATGTTGACTGCGGCGAACGACTTGTTGACGAATTCCTTCACAGGGTGTGTCTCGCCCGTAGCAAGAACGAAATCAGAGGGCTCCGGTTGCTGCAGCATCAACCACATTCCTTCAACATAATCCCGAGCTACAAGACCCAGATGTGAGGTACGCGTATCCGTCGAGGCTGTTAGTAGGCCTACCATGACCCCAATCTCTCTGAGCATCCAAATTTCCCAAATAAAGGCAGCTCTGCTTTCCTAGCGAAATATCAGCTGCCGCCCTCGTAATCTTCCTCGTCACAAAGGTTCTCCCTCGTCTCGGGCTTTCATGATTGAAGAGAATCCCGTTGCAAGCGTACATCCCATACGCCTCCCGGTAGTTTACCACTATCCAGTACGCGTATAATTTGGCGCACCCATACGGGCTGCGAGGGTAGAATGGGGTGCTTTCAGTTTGAGGGGTTTCAACGACCTTTCCGTACAGCTCTGATGTCGACGCTTGGTAGAAGCGAACATGATTTTGCAGTCCACACGTTCTAATCGCGTCTAGCAAGCGCAAAGTACCCAGTCCATCAACGTCACCAGTGTATTCCGCCATTTCGAACGAGACTTTGACGTGAGATTGTGCGCCGAGGTTGTAAATTTCAGTTGGCTGGACGGAAGCGATGATATACACAAGATTGGTGCTGTCAGAGAGGTCCCCATAGTGTAACTTGAACTTGTTTGGGCCTGGAACGCACGGTTTGAGATACCGTTGAGGATAAAATGGGTAGACATACGTTCATGCTGATCCTCGTATAGATGGTGTAGTCGACCCGTGTTGAAACTGGAAGAGCGTCGGATGATTCCATGCACTTGGTAACCTTTCTCTAACAAATGCTCAGTTCTTTTTCCAACGTCCCCCCAGTAGCGTTCAACGTTGGCAAGCAAGCACCAATCCACAGATTATCAGTATGAAGATGTCTAGGATCAGACGACGCACAAGTACGAGCCATCTTGACCAGTTATTCCTGTTGAGGCGTGTGTTGAGAACCCACGCCTGAGCCCTCACTGAACAGACGGATTTCTCACCTGAGATGAGTGCGACCTTTCGTTGTCGGTACACTTCCGGAGGCGGTAGATTGAGTTTAGTGAGGGCAGGAACGGCGATTTCGTTTACAGACATTATGGTTTTCTCTCAGTCCGAGCACGCGAGCAGAAAAGTTGGGGTAGCCGAAAGACCTCCTAAGTACCGAGCATGCAACGTTTATCTAAAAAGCCATAGGTGGGCAGCGGGGGCTATGGGGTTTGCACGTTGCAACTAAAATGCCATAACCCCCAACAGATGGTGGCCAACACGCGGCAAGATGTACGTGTTCCTAAACAATGTACCGTACGAGTCTATACGACTTATCATTGATGTATAGCGTTCCGGGACCAGAGTTACAAATGATCAATAACAATCACAGGTTGAACGTTGATCTACGATGGTTTCATTGCTTGCCAGTTCTCGCAGTGTCATAATTGTCCAAGAACCATTTGACGGATGCCTCAAGTGCTAACGGCCAGAAATCAGTATCGATCATAAGGAACGCGGATGACAGGGAAGCCAACCTTGGTGAAAAGGAGTGAACTGGAATTCACTTAACAGGCTAAATAACTTCTTATTTGAAGCTGGTTTACGATACTGGCCGTCGGCTCGAGTTGTGTCGAACTACATCGAGCATGATTCAGGATAAACTCCAGCATTTTAGGAGATAACTCACAGAATACTCGCCCCTGAAGTCCATAGCCTTGACAATAGCATCTGCAACGTCCTTGATGCTGACTTCTTCGTTTTCTCCCACTGAGCAGGATTGAGTCGCAGGAAATTAAAAAGGATTGTGTCTTACCTGACAGGATCACCGGCTCAACGTCGTCGTATTCCCGCAGCATCCATATGAACAGCTTCGCCAAGTCATGAGAGTAAATAAACTGTCGGAGTGGTTTGCCCGTGCCAGAAATGATGAAGGGGGAGTTGTTTTCTGACTAACTGTGAGCGCATGAATAACCTGTACAAGCATAAGCCACACTTTTCGCGAGGTAGCATTTGTGAATCAATGCAGGGATGACATGGGCACCTTCTAGGTCGCTGGAATAGGGTGAATTAAGCTCTCGCTTTGATAAGAATGTTCTTACAAGTTATCATGCGGTCCGAATACATTGGTTGGTATGGCAGAGGTGAAGTTGCATCCAAACTCCTCCTTGTAAGCACTGGCGAGAAGCATCAACGGGTGGGGCGGAGCAAAGACCGGAAAAACTCACTGGTTCTGCACATCTACGAGTCTCTTGGCGTGGGCATAGCCAAAGTTACTGTCGTGGGGAGGACCAAGGTGAATCTTCGTCTCGTCGAGGGGATATTCAACCTTGTCTGGGAAGACGCAAGTCGAAAGACATGAGATTACTTTCTGCGTCTTTCGTTCACAGGCAGTTTGCAAGACATTATCGTTCATAAGAACGTTATCCCGAAGGAAGGTGAGCTTTCAATCAAGTATTGGGAAAGAAGAACATATGATGGTACGGACAACACGCCTTGTACTTCATGTTCTTGAACAGTCCGCCAACTAAACCATAATACCTCAGCCTGCGATTCAATGTAGACGGGCGGGATCGTACCCATTGCAGCAAGGTGAATGACATGTGTAGGCTTGTATTTGTCAAATAGCTCGCGGGTCTGTGCAGGGTCTCTAGTTCAGTCAATCAGAGGTTCGAACGCGAGCGAGCGACTGTATACGCACCTGAGGTCACCTTCAGAGGAGGTCGCGAAAATCCAGGTCTCGCCTGGACGCCTGCCGAACTTTGATCCTTCCGGCTCCGTATTGATGACATGCTCTATGCCTTTACCGACGAGGCCGCTGCCGCCAGTGACGAGTACGACGGTGGACATGGAAGGATGTTGATGACGATGGTCCTCCTAAACTCCTGGGTAGTTGTCTGTGACCTATGTCACGTCACCCAATTTTTCAAGTTTGGATTTCCCCTACACCATTCAATATTCAGTATCCGCCTGCTTCAATCTGAGGATGGCGTCGACTTCGAACCATGTTGGAGGTGGTGTGTCGCACCCCGTTGTGTTCTCCACGCAAACTCCATATCTTCTCCCGTCCCAAAAATTCATGATCCCCGCAAATTGGAAGCGCTACCAACTGTCCCAGCTCGTTAACAAGGCATTGTCGCTGGCAAAGCCCATCCCGTTTGACTTTCTGGTCCGGGGCGAGCTGCTCAGGACAACATTGAGTGAATGGTGCACGGAACATGGCTTTGGGGAGGTGAGTCTCGTCCCGAAGGCCAAGTATGGTCTCAAACATTTCTCTGTAGGAAGAAACATTAGAGATCGAGTACATCCAGTCGGTAATGCCGCCACAACGGCTATCGGAAATCCCCCATGAAGATTGGGTATCCTCCGTAACATGTCAGCTCCCGGGGTAAGTCACTAGGGGACGCCTCGTCTCGTCGAGCCCGATGATCTTCAACTAACTACCAGACATCTATGCACCTTTGTCGTTCAACGTAAACAGGCATTTCATAACAGCATCCTATGATGGTTATGTCCGTGCTTTCAATTACTCCCAGAAACTTATCGCCAGCAACCGGTTGCATACCGCTCCGATCACCTCAGTGTGCATCGTACCCTCGGGCGAGACGAGCATCATTGCGACTTCGTCCCAAGATCTTTCTGCTCAAATATCGCGTTTGAGCCTTCCTGCGCCGAATGACGAATCATTAGAAGCAATCCAACCCCTAGCCACCCTTCATCTACACACGGGTCCTGTATCCTCTGTCGCCGCTTCACCCTCTGGAACGCAATTTGTCACATCTTCCTGGGACTCCCTCATTGGCTTGTGGGACTCGTCTATACCCGATTCGGATGAAGTGCCTGCAGAATCGACCTTGGGACACGAGCGCAAAAACAAAAAACGTCGAGTCAACGAGTCGGATAGTCCAAAACGCAAAGCTCCTATTGCTGTTTTGAAGTCGCACACTGATCGTGTCTCAAAAGCTGTGTTTACCGACCACAACGTTGCCGTGAGTTGCGGCTTCGACTCCACGATACGCAGTTGGAATACTGAGATTGGTATTTGTACAAACACAATTGTACGTGGAATGATAACGTGGCACCATTTGACATGGCTGATTCTCATCGGCTCAGACCGCGTCAGAAAAACCATTTCTTGACCTGGTCGTGCTGAAGGATGGAAATACCGCTTTGGCGGCCTCTACTGATCGCACAGTGACAGTTTATGATCTTCGTACGGATGGTGTATCGCTCTCACCGCTTGTTGGAAATCTCATTCACCCCGCCACACCATCATGCATCGCGCTCTCACCACGAGAAGCATCCCAGCAAATTGCTATTGGCTCTTATGACGGAGTAGCTAGGATCTGGGACCTTCGGAGCGTCAAATCTGCGATCAGCAGCTTTAAGGCTTGGGATTCAAAAGGGAAGGAGGGCCGCAAAATTCTTAGCATTGACTGGGCCCCTGGCGTACTAGGTGTTGGTGGCGAATGCGGCTTTGAGGTTTGGCAAATTAGCGAAGCAAACTCATGATGTCGGGCAATGTATACATTCGAAGCAGAGACATCTCCTGCGTCATACCCTCCCTGGGTGAATGAATTCGTTCCAGCTATGTAAAAGTATCACAGTCCTATTAGCTGCAGATGGCGATTATCTTTATCTTATCTCATGCTCTCACATACCCGTAGGCCTCGGGTGCTCCTTTACCTCCACTCTCAGTTCCTGAACCAAAGCCTCATCGCAAGGTCGGTGCAAGTGACCCGACCCTTACCAACGGCCTGGTCGCCTCCACATCCTAGAAGATACTTGCACCAAATGGATTGCGGGAAGATTGTCAATGACGTGTATCAATTAGCTGACTCAAGTGACGAACCGTTAAGTTTCCTTGTGAAAGAAGCCTTGCAAGTTATAGAAGAGGGAATCAATAGGCATGGGTGCGTTTGATGCTTGCATGAAGCGGTGCAGGGAATAATTCGTGCGATCTGCTCTCCATAGTCAGGAGCACGTTTCGATCAGTTTCAATGGCGGCAAGGACTGTGAGTGCACCCCTCCAATGAACCCGGCAGTCACTCAATTGTGGCGTTTGCAGGCACTGTACTACTACATCTATACGCGGGTGTCCTCTGCCGAAGACTGGGCACTTCAGAGGCAGTCAAGCCTATACCCGCCATTTACATCTCCGTGCCCTCCCCCTTCCCAGATTTAGAGAGGTTCATCGACGAAGCGGCAAAGGCATATAATCTAGATTTATTCCTCTGCCATCCCACCATGACCGAATTACCCCCCGTTGAAAGCATTGTCACGCCACAGGCCAATGGTACAAGCTTACATGCTCACAACGTCGGTACCTCGATTTCTCCAAGCCAGCCTACCGGCAAAGGCAGAGGGGGTGAAAACATGAAGAGGGCATTGGAGATATACAAGCATAGGTTTCCACACATTACTGGTATCCTCATCGGGACACGGAGAACAGACCCACACGGAGGTGAACTCCACCGCTTTGACGTTCGTTAACTCGCTCAGTAATCTACTCTAGCCAAGTTATCACACCGAAACATGACCGATGCTGACTGGCCGCAATTTGAACGCATAAACCCCATAATAAATTGGGGGTATGCGGACGTTTGGACTTTCTTACGTCGACTTGGAGTCCCATACTGCCAGTTGTACGATCAAGGGTAAGGGTTCAATCAGGTTGTCTAGTCTAGCCGACAGAATACTCAGTCAACGCAGGTATACATCCCTAGGGTCAACGTACAATACCTTCCCCAACCCAGCCCTTCTAGTACAACCGACATGTGCCTCCAGCGCAATGGGTATTGCAGATCCGTCAAACATTTCCGCTTCCCTTTCATCCTCCTCGTCTGTTTCTTCAGCTACGACAAGTGCGGTTAGATACCCAGACTCGGATACCTGTTCGCCTGCTACAACACCCCTTGGCTCTCGAGGCTTCGAGGCATCTTCGAAGAAGCTAGCAATGGCTGATTATGAAAGCCCCTCTACAGAATCCCAGTCGACGCCCAGATATCGCCCCGCATTTGAATTAGTGGATGAGCATCTCGAACGGGCAGGACGCGGACTTGATCCGAATGTGGGAAGATCATAGTGATAACTATACGTACATTAGAGCTCGAAGAACACTGGTAATTGCAACTCGCGCAGGATATCCACGGCCCTCTGTTTGTTATGTGGGTCGCCTGCGGCAAGGTGACAGGTCGTCAAGAACTTGAAGAAGTCTGTCGGTATACCAAGGTCTAGGGAGACGCTGAGGTACGCCCCGAGAGTTTCGTCGGTAACATAATACTGAGCAAATAATTCTGCCACCGGGCGGTGAAACGTGAGTCATATATATGAGGTGCGGCAAAGTACAAGGCAAGTGATGGCTTGAGTGATATACAACTAATTTAATCATCTTTGGTGCTTCGTTATCTTCGCAACTCAGCTTGCATGGCTACTAGTATGCTCACCACTGCAGTCGACCACACCTCTGGTGTACGGCCCAATTGGGATTCTTGAGGACTGGCCTTGGATTTCATACATATCACCGTAATCACGCCTCTGAGGTTTGATATTTGAGCTGGCGGGTGACAAACCTCCACAAGTGAAGATGCTGAGACGTTTGCATCATTGACACTAATTGCCCTAATGCAAGGTGTTGGTTGGGGGAAATTGTAGGTCCTTAGGGGCGTTTGGACCTGTTTAGCAGGAGCTCGCTGGCAACCTTTGCCTAGCTGCGGTGACGACCTGAACTCCTTCAGTTCTCTCGACGTCTTCAAGTCGCGCGCCCTATCCCTTCTCCTTGACGGACGTTCGCTGTAGAATTGTCGACGAGCGCATCCCAGTAATTTATTCCTCGATAGACGACTCAGCCCTCTACTTTACAATCCCCGTTTCGACAATATCTTTGTTATCTAATGCCTCTACAAAATGACTCAAAACCTGCTTCTAGACTGCTGGTGGTGAGTGAGCATCGCTGTAGCTCTATCTCGAGTCCGCTGAAGAGATGGCGGTTGAAGACTGGCGTGGTTCTGTTTTACCTCGTTGCTGCACTAGCCGTAAGATTTCATCCATTCTCCTTCAACCTGGCATGGCTCAGATGCATTTTATTTTAGATGGTCGTGGCGTGCGTCGACATCCTATTCCTTGATAGCCTTCGCATTGACCACCCTATCAATATATAGGAACAAGTGGGTTTTGAATATCACCTCCACCCCACTATTCTTTCTGTGCACCCAACTCTTCATTGCGGTCATCCTCTTCCTTGCATCTGATGCCCTGCGACTCCTGCCGGATCGGTTGACGTTCGACATCAATACTTGCAAGGGCCTTGTCCCCATGGTGTCCCTCAACGTCATTGGATTAAGGTCAGCAAACATCTTCTCTTAGACATTGTGTCTTACCGTCATATGTAGCCTAAGCAATTATACCCTTGCTCATGTTGATGCTTCCTTTTACCAAGTAGCCCGGGGTCTGGTGCTCCCTTTCACGGTTGTGGCCACGCTACTCTTCCTGCGTTCTACACCTTCCTTTAGGATCATCATAGCCTGCACTCTTGTCACTCTAGGTTTCTTTGTCGGCGTCTTCCTCGATGGTGTCAGACCTTCTATGCTTGGCATTGCATTCGGCGTTGCTTCTTCCGTGATTACTGCCGTACATTCCGTGGTTATCAAAAGAAGTCTTGCCGTCGTTCACGGCAGCGCCCTCATGCTGTCCTGGTACACCAACCTCCTTAGTACACTTGTCCTCATACCGGGCGTCATTTTGGTCGGCGAGGCACCTGGTGTTGTGAGACTCCTTGTCGGAGACCTAGGAACTCCGAGCGACGGTGCGGGTACCTTGAGAACGTTCCTTTGGGGCTCTCTTATCACCGTACATGACCTTTCCTTGTTCCATGTCTTGTGACTTACCCTTTGGCAGGGTGCACTTGGTTTCCTAATGTCCATCGCTAGTCTTTTGTCAATCAAGGTTACCTCACCCATCACCCACATGATCTCGTCCGCAGTTCGTGGCGTTGCGGCCTCCCTGTTGGGCAGATGGTTCTTCAGCGACATCATCACGACGTAAGCTTACCCTGCATATAGGCACTGAAAGTTTGTCGCTCACGAGCGCTTTTTCCAGAGGGCGCGTGTCTTCAATAGGCATAATTCTTTCAGGCTCCGCTTACTACACCTGGGTGAAACATCAAGAATCTCAACCTGGTTCATCTCAATCGCCGCCACGCGATGGACGGGGATCCTATGATCGTGTCCAAATGGAAGAGCTGGATCTCGAAGCGGGCAAGAAGGATAGGAGCTCTGAAGAGAAGTGACTTGCGCTCCCTTAGATTACCCATGTTTGTTCAGCAGGGCTCTACGTTAATGACCATCTGACCTTCTGTCGTTAAGCTGATGACTTACGGAGAAGGATTGCCCTCTCCGTTATACCGTCTCCTCCGCCACACCGTCTCATCCGTCAACCCGAGGACTCCAGGTACATTGGACAATATAATTTGTTATTCTTTCTCCGGGTCTTCAGCGGCCATCGTATAAGAACGCTCTATCAAGTGGTTCAATTCTCTACCTGCCCAACTCACGTTGTCGATCGCGCAGAAATGAAAGCAGCAAGATACTATGGACCCGGCGACATTCGCGTCGACAATGTCCCAGTCCCGGCAGTCAAGCCTGGACAGATCAAGATCAAGGTAAGTCATTTTGAAAGCCCCGCTATGTTGTTCACGATGCTTACTGAGTCTACTCATCTTTCAGGTGGCTTGGTTAGTGTCTGTCAATTGACGTTCACTCCGTCCATTGACTGAACCTCACAGGAACGGTATCTGTGGTACCGATCTCCATGCGTATCACGTTCATCTTCCAGGCCTCACTCCTTCCCTTACGGAGGCAAATCCCACGAGCGGGGAAACCCTGCCTGTAACATTCGGACACGAGTAAGTGGGCAATAATGGGCGTTTCATTGCAGCATCCATCTCACATAACCGTACAGATTCTCTGGCACCATCGCAGAATTGGGTCAGGGTGTAGATAAGAAGTTTGCCGTTGGCCAGAACGTCTGCGTGTTAGTCGTTTGTACTTTTCAAGTTCCATCAATCCTGACTGCCTTGCCTTTCTTCAGGGAACCATTAATGACATGCATGAAAGATACTTGTCGCCAATGCAGTGAGGGTTCGCGCAACATATGTCCGTCCCTCGCCTTCATCGTGAGTATTGCTCCTGTGTTATTCTATCGGTTCATTGTAACGTATCTGCCTAGGGACTCGGTGGCTGGGGTGGCGGCCTTTCCGAATACATATGCGTGGATCAGTTGGATGTTCACGTCCTTCCTAAAGGTGTACCCCGTACGTTGTTCCGTCGTGATTATCTCCACTGGCATCGCGAAATAACGTCATCATAGTTGAGATTGGTGCCATGATTGAGCCTTTGGCCGTCGCGTACCATGCCGTGAAGAGGTCGGGTTTCAAGAAGGGCAACACCGCTCTCGTAGTAGGAGCCGGACCTGTTCGTACATTCATCAGGATATTAACGTACCTGGGCTGACCATGCGGATACCCTAGATCGGTATCTTCGTTCTGAAGGCCTTAAGGTCAGTCGACTTAACTACATGCGGTGATTGGGTTCTCAATTTCCTACTAGGTCATTCGACCCTACTGCGACTGTTATCGTATCGGAGCCCGCACAAATCCGCCGAGAATTTGCCGCTCGCCATGGTGCCACGATTGTAAACAATCCCCTCGAGAAGAATCTCGAAGCCGTAGTCCGCGAGGCCACAAATGGAGAAGGTGTAGACATTTCTTTTGACGCTGCGGGAATTCAGGCCAGCGTGGATGCTGGTATCAAGTGCGTAAAGCCTAGGGGAACAGTTCTTATAGTTGCGATCTGGGAGAAACCCGCCATGGTGGATCTAACCACACTGCTGATGAAGGAAATCAATCTCACGGGTGGGTTCCTGAGCCTGGTTCTTGATGTTATGTGACGCTGAAGCTCCGTCTTATATATAGGAAGTATTTGCTACGACCGTGTGCACGCCGAGTTGCTAGAAGCTGTCAGCGCAGGGAAATTCCCCAACGTGCAGGATCTAATTACAAGCAAGATCGAGTTGGATGATGTAGTTGAGAAAGGCCTTGATAAGTTGATCAAGGAGAAGGACAAACATGGTATGTCTATTGCTGTCCTTGCCCACGCTCGTGGAATGACTTTGTGTCTAGTGAAAATTCTCGTCCGTCCTTGAAATCGTCCAATCAAATCTCTTTAGGCCAGTGCCAATTGTAACACCTCTAAGATTCATCAATAAACGTGACTTGTGTGATCATTGTGCATCGCCGTCGGCTACCTGAGCTCTGACTATTTTGCACAACGACCTGGACTTTCTTTGAGAACTTGAGGGCTAGCATTACTCTTCACCTCCCTCCCCACACCAGGAATGAAAGCGGCAAGATACTATGGACCTGGTGATGTTCGTGTCGAAGACATCCCTGAGCCCATCGTAAAATCAGGATGGATAAAAATCAAGGTCATTTGCGCTTAATCTGATCACAGTTGACATATGTATTTTATCTGCATACTACCATTCGTTTGCGACAGGTGGCTTGGTGGGTGCCTGCAGACTTTGACATCCTCCACCAACACTAAGGACAATTGCTAAGGAATGGGCTTTGTGGCAGTGATATCCACGCATATCTCGCAGGATTATCAAAGCTCCCAACTGCCACTACTCCAGGCCCACTAAGTGGAGAGACCCTGCCAGTAACCCTCGGTCACGAGTACGTCCGCGAGCGCTGCCCTTCCGTGGATCTTGCTCATCCACATCACCAGGTTCTCTGGGACTATCGCAGAGTTGGGGGACAATGTAAACAGCAAGTTCGCCTGTGGTCAACATGTTTGTGTGTGAGGATAACTTGATGAATAAACCCTTGACCAGCGCATAACTCAGCCGGCCCCTTAGGGAACCTGTAATGTCGTGCCGACGACATGATACTTGCTGGCCTTGCATTGAAGGATACCACAATTTATGCCCGCTCGTGAATTCAATCGTAAGTCTACCGACTGTCTTTGGGCCAATCAAGTATAATCCTTTAGGGCATTGGAGGCTGGGGCGGTGGTTTGTCCGAATTCGTCTGCGTACCCGAGCATACCGTTCACGTCCTACCCGAAGGGTTGTCTCGTACGTCCCCATGTTCAACGCGGACAACATGGTTGTCCTTACGCTGCTCCTCGCTATTAGTTGAAGTGGGGGCCACTGTAGAGCCGCTGGCTGTAGCGTGGCACGCTGTCAAAAGATCAGGCTTCAAGAGCGGGGACACCGCACTAGTCCTTGGCGCAGGCCCAGTGAGTAATCACGACGTCACCGCCAATTGGTCCAATACTAACAAATCTCGATCATTAGATCGGTCTCTTTCTCTTGAAAGTTTTAAGGTATGCGTAGGACCCTCCTCTCAGCGTCTAGATCTGATCTGAGGCGAGGTAGAGCAATCGATGCCAAGTCTACCATCATCGTATCCGAGCCAGCTGCGTTACGCCTAGCGTATGCTAGCAAGCACGGAGCCAGCATAGCCCTCAACCCCCTCAAAGATGACCTGATTGCTGTGGCATTGAGGGAGACGGGTGGAAAAGGCCTGGACTATGTATACGATGCTGCAGGTGCTCAATCTGGGATCGACGCGAGTTTGAAATGTGTAAAGCCGAGGGGATCCATAATGCTAGTCGCACTCTGGGACGACTCACCCAAATTCGACTTGAACACGATTATTCGAAGGGAGATCAACCTGACCGGTGAGATTCGATTAGACGAGGAATGACTGCAGCTTTTGATTCTGTGAAAAGGGTCTATTTGTTACGATCGTGTCCATGCAGAGGTTCTCGAGGCCTTGAGGGTAGGGAAGATAGCAGACATTGAGAGCTTAGTGACAGGGAAAATAGCCCTGGATGATGTCGTTGAGCAAGGTATCAGAGCGTTGATGAATGAAAGAGACAGGCAAGGTATGAATGCCATGTTGTTTTACTGGCCTGGTGTTGATACATCCGTTGCAGTAAAAATACTTGTGCATCCCTAGGGCGTAAGTCTGTCGCATAGTTATTCCGCGAATTACCATCATTTCAAGTCCAAACAATGACCATGAACGGAGGTCGTGATGGAGAGCTGGTAACCTCGAGCACATGTGGGGTCATAAACTACAAAAGCGACGAAACATTACAATAGTCCATACCGTCCTTGTACCGGTCCGTCAAAGTGTGTAATACAACAGCAATTTGTATCCTACGTAGATGCTCAAGGCAAGGAGCTTCTCCCATGAACGATGGAACACTCACTAGTCTATGGAACATGGCCTTCGGCGTCTTTCACGGGTGGATCCGTCTCCTTCGTGGTCCAAAGCGACGTCGATACGATGAAGGTGACAAAGCGCCGTGTGCTTGGGAGTCCCCGTCCATTGGTATGCCGTCTTGGCGTTCCGGTGATGCCGACGTATGAGGTGAGATCTCCGTATCCATTGGTATACTGGCATGCACAGCGGCGGCTAGTTGAGCCGACAGATAGAGACAAAGAGGCGGGAAGAGACGCATGCCGAGTACCTGGTGGAGACGACTGTCTGAAAAGGATGAGTTGTAGCGGAGAGGCGGTACTCACAAGAAGGCTAAGAGGGGGGACAGGAAAGAAGCTGGCCAGCCGACGCTGCCTTTATCCTGCGTAAGGCTATGTGCGCCATCCCCAAGGCAAGCTTTCGCCGTGAAGCCACTGCGTGTTGATCGACTGCAGCAGATATTGTCCCACGATCAATCCCCTCCCACTCCCACCATGACAAAACATAGCAAGAATAATACCGCATCTTCCATATTCTCGTACGCAGAGTACAAAAAACTCGACTACGGCACAAAGAAGGTATGCGTTCATACGCTACTTGCAGGGCCTTGTGAATGATCATCCCAGCAACGCTTAGGAAATGAATCTATGCGCAGGTTCGATGCCTGCGCGCTCTGCTTGAACCGCGCGAGGGAACCTCTTGCTTGCCATGAAGGCCACCTCTTTTGCAAGGAGTGTGTGTATGCGGACCTACGTGAGTCTTGTCTCGTTCACTGCCGGATTGGGGAGGCCCATGTCTGCTTCCAGTGATGCAAAAGAAAGACATGAAGCGACAGAAGGAAAGACTAGAAGCCCTCAAGCACGAGGCAGAACTAGAAAGGCAGAGAGCTAGGGAAGCCGCGAGGGAGCGTGTGCTGCGCGAGTTTGAGAAAGGGCAACTGGGATTGGCTGCTGTTCCTTCCACCGGGACTAAGTCTGGCGTCAACGGTGAAGGTGAGTAATACCTGCTTCATTGATGCGTCGACCAAGTATTCAGCTGTGATAGGCAGAGGAACAAAGCGGAAATTCACCTTTGATGCCTCGGCCGCAGAGTCACTAGCACAAGAAGCGGAAGAAGCAGCTCTTAAGCAGATTGAAAAGGAACAGGCAGAAGCGTTACGGAACAAGCTACCTGATTTCTGGCTCCCGTCACTCACCCCTACATACACCTCATCTGGCCCACCCAAGTCACTGCAAGATGTCAAGCTTCAATCAACCTGCCGAGGGGGTAACCCTGTTCATCCCCTGTCGTACGTCCTCTTCATATCTTGTCAATCTGAGGTTCATTGGCCACCAAAGTTTAAAACAATTGGTTCCTGTCAAATTTTCTTTTCATAATCCTGCTGGGCCTTCAGCATCTACCGCATCAACCCCGATGAACGGTTCGTCACAATCAAAGAGAGACGATCAAGATCCTATGTGTCCCTCATGCAAGAAGGGTTTTTCTAATAGTGTTCTAATGTTTCGTGAGTGCCTCATGCCAATCCGTCTGCCGCTGACTCTATTCGTCCTCTATATAGTTACCAAGCCTTGTTCCCATGTCACTTGCAAGACTTGTACAGACACCCTCGTTATTCCTGCAAAACAATGCATAGTTTGTGATACCCAGCTCAAAAATAACGATATCATTGAGCTTAAGCGTGAAGGTTCTTACTTTGCAGTATAACGTTGCGGTATTCGTACTGAACTGCTCGTTTGTAGGTACTGGTTTTGCTGGTGGGGGTCTAGCAGAGACGTCGAAAGCCGGCGTTGCATTCCAAGGTTAAGAGGCTGCAAAACACAGTTATCATATACTGCTGCAAATATACCCTCCATTGCCGACCAATCAACGTTTCTGCTCAGCCTGTGAGCACGTTTATGCTTCGTCCATTATCCTCACGTTCTCCCCTCGCCCAACAACAAGCCGCCTTTCGTCCCATCACGTTTGTGGTGTGCAGCGCACTTCGTCAAACAGCGCCCGTTGAGTTCTCGTTTCTTGGGCCCCCTCCTTTTGCCAAGTTCGCCTTCGAACACGTTAGCTACAATGGTGTCTCATAATCAAGAGGTCTATTACCCCACACAGAGACAGGTATTTATGGAATGTCGGTTCATTCCCCAGCTCATCCCTGTCCGCTTTGACAAGTTGGTCTCAATTGCGCCCTCTCGCGACTTTCTTCATCTAGATCTACTTCCCTAAACGCGACCACTGACCTCTCTCACGAGGTGGAAGTTATAGCGATGCACATTGCTCTCCATCGTACGTCCTAGGCCTGGGGTTGACAGCCAATGCAATGCACAGAGTGCTGCCCAGTACGAGCTATGGCCCTGCCTTGGATGGGCTTACATTTAGGTACTCATACATTATGGACTCCTTCGTTAAGTATTTTAGTGTTCCATGGAAATGCGTCACGCACGATGAAGACATGCATGTTCAAGTATGTAGTGATTCCAAATCTATTGACAAGACTGTTCTCGAGAGTTCGAGCGCCCATATGATGGTCGACTTGCCCCTTGAACTTTATCCCCTTGTTTTCGAGCATCTCTGGAGGCCAGAATATCTAGCAACCTGTTGCCTGCTCGATAAAGCTGCATACTCACTGGCAATACCATTGCTCTACCGCTGCATCTCTATCTATGCTTGGCACAGAGGCGCAAAGAAGAAGGTCAGCGCAATTTGGTTTCGACATAATAACTCTGAAAATGCGATCTAGGTGCTCCAAATCTTCACCACTCTCGCGAGCTGCCCTCGGCTGGCCAAGTATGTGCAATCATTAGGTTAGTCAGTACAGGGTATTGCCCGAATGCCCTCAATTTATGTATTCATCTTAGAAATACGCGATTTTCCAAAGGGAAAGCACGAGGAAGACCCTACGGTGTTCTCTCGGGGGTTGCGTAGCTGCATCAACCTCAGACATTGTACATGGACTCGCGATGGCTCTTTAAACAACGACCTTATTCAGAGCATCTCGACCTTGAAGAGCATCCAGTCATTGACCATCAATGGCCACAGCACAAACGAATATGATGAACGCCGCCTTCTGGATATCCGTGGTCTTCGTGACATATGCCTGATAATGCCTAGCCTTGGGGTTGTGAATGTCTTGAGTGAATGGACAGCACTCAGCGGTGGTCATCTTCGGAGCCTGGAACTCATCTGCAAGGTCAGTTTCGCTAGTCTTGCAAGGTTCTCAAGAGATTCGCTGCTGGACGCACATTAGGCGTCACCCTATATCACGGACGATCGTTTGGATGCTCTCGCATCCAGTTGCTTCACACTAGAAATGCTGCGATTGGCTGGCTGCGTCAAGGTCACGCACGCAGGCCTATACAATATTCTATCCTCCAATGTAGAGGGTATCGTGGAGCTCGGTCTTGAGGGCCTTTCGCCTAACTTTGTGGGTCACTCGTTAGTGCCTCTAACTTCCATCCTCATCGCCTCCCCAGAACATTCAGGAGTTTGCATCGAAATGCTCTCCAATGATGAAGAGGCTGAAGTCCATAACGCTGACCTTGAGTCAGGAGACATACTTCTCCGATTGGATGAACTCGGTCACGATCTTGTTGCAAAGTGCTCCGCTCGAACGCCTACAGCTCTATTCGACTGGGACTCGTCCTGCTAGTCCTTCCGACGACGAACTCTGGGCTTGTTTAGTGACCCCACACTCCGGCCGGATTACCCGATTCTCAGTGCATAGAATGCTCTTAAGTTTGAATGCCATAGATGATATTTGTACCCGTTGCCCCGCTCTAGAGCAACTGTTTATCGCCATTCCGCAGAGCTCTCTTGTAAGCACGTGGTTCCAAGTTCACGGGAGATACTGATGCAACATCCTTCAGGACGATTTGGGTTCAGCGTTGACTTCAGCTGGTAACCTACGCGCATTACACGTCAACTATCATCATGCGATGATCACCGATGAACCGCCTATTTTGTCTCCGTCCAAGGCGTTGAGTATCATACACCATTGCAGCGAGACTCTGACACAGTTCGGATGCAACACAAGAGTTTGGCAGGTCAGCAAGTTCAAGGAATTGTGAACTGTGACGGCTGAGCGCTGAGCCCTTTGCATTCAGGTGTGCAGGTCTATTCACACCGATGAACAAGGCAACCTCTACACGGAACGCTTTCTGGGTAGATACGAGAAGCCAGATATACCAGAACAATTCTTGGTTGTCCATACCTAAGATGAAATGCCTACACATACTTATGCTATACTGCCCATAAGGCACTTAGATTCAAAATGGCGTTCCTGGCGGGAACACCATTGGAGTCCGGACTTCGTCGCGAGTTGAGGCACCGCGCAACAGCTCTACTATCGTGAAGGCGAAGGGGAATGCCGTGCCTTTGCATGGGCACAGTTTCAGCCACTTCCCGAAACTTCTTATAACGAGGATACTCACCAGGGCCGCGGCTAATATCGCACCGCAACGCTTGTGAATGATCAGCGCGGAGGCTTGCTGGGTGTAACTCACCTAGTCACAAGCTTGTTGGATATCACAACTGGTTCCTCCGAGTAGTCAAAATCTACAAGATCGACTGCAGCCATGAGTAATAGGCGTGTATAGGAGCATTGCAGATATTACCCTTCTCAAGGTCAGCCTTGACAGACGGATGAGAAGTTAATTTCTGTTTCGGCAGCTTTGAGGTCAAAGCAGCAAGGCTACCTGTATATACGGAGTGGATCGTACCCTTTGTCTGCGCAGATCATGATGTAGATATACCTGCA
This sequence comes from Pleurotus giganteus, assembly GCA_032158425.1. Classification (NCBI taxonomy): domain Eukaryota; kingdom Fungi; phylum Basidiomycota; class Agaricomycetes; order Agaricales; family Pleurotaceae; genus Pleurotus; species Pleurotus giganteus. The sequence continues at coordinate 1,587,270 of JAPEHR010000001.1, read as the reverse complement.
CAGATCATACCCACGACTTTATCTTGCTCGAGATACTCTCTCACAAGGCTTTGAACGTCGGTGGATCTTGACAACGTGTCGGCACCTTTCGCACCACCAGGTATGACCAAGGCATCGAAGCGGTCCTGATGTAATGATGGGCAAATTATTAGAGACGGATATACAGTAAACGCACGGGCCCACAACTGGCTTTCTCAAAGTATGTGTCTGGCTGGATGTTTATACCTCGCGAGCCTTTGGCAAACGGCGGACTGACGGCTTTCCCTTCATCGGAAGACAGGGGGACAAAAGCAGAGGTACAAGAGACACCAGCGCGGACGAGGGTGTCGTAGGTGATGGTGCTGGCCATGATTTTAGACCGAGGTACAGCCAGCGAGCAACGAAGGACTCACAATTCCATCTCTTCAGTACCATCTGCAATCAGGATGAGCGCTGAAGGCATCTCTAAAGATGATGAATGGGACGATGCGGTTCAGGACGAGTTGTTCGTCGGAGCAGCGGCCTGCCCCTGTATTGTCAGGCCTCAGGGGTAATCCAGACAATGACGACATCAATCGTGAGGGAGGAAACTAGCGAAAGCATATTATGACGGAGAAAACCAGGAGTGCTACAAACGACTTGAATGATATCCGAGTCCAATACTAACACCAACTAAGAACCCCATCCCGACTCCGACAATACCCACGGCAAACCAACTGCGACTTGCTAGCCTCGCTAAGAACGACGGAAGCGTCTTACCTTTCGTCCTGCTTGGTGGAGGGGAAGTAGGCACCAGCGCATGCTGGTCTTTCTTACGACTGTCGGTTATGGTGGCCTCAACGTTGTGTCCACCCTCAAAGGAAGGCAGACGGAGATTGGGGGATACATTGCAAACCAAACGTAGTATGCTGTTGCTCATTCTTCTGCTAAAATGACCAAGGAGCGATAATGAGAACCGAATGATTGAAGGAAGGTGGAGGGGATCGAAGGTACCAAACGCAGAACTGTAGCTGTGTGTCGGGAATGACAGAGGGTAGTGAGAATGGGGAACCGTTAAGTGCGATCCGGACGAGGCATCCGATGCGTAGTTGTCATGATGAGGTCCCGTCAGGCGACGGCGGGCAAGCTGAACGGAGAGTTCACTCTCCCACTGAACCCTAAGCTCATCGAAATGGATCTCTTCCAGTTTTCGTTTGGTGGATTTATAGGGCCGAATCGCGCCCAGGGTGTCGACTTCTTTGCCTTTCCCTTTAGTGCGGTCCCTCTGCTGTCCAGCCATAGAGATATTTGGAGGATGCATAATGAGCTTGCGGGAAGAAGGCACTCCGAAATGACCCACTATGCGGTTGATCTCGTACCACCGAAGGAATCGCTCTGCAGCCTCTCGGCGGAGTGCAGGAAGTGTGTTGGCTCGAAGGATAGAACCAGGCTGAAGATAGTGTGACGGGAAACAGTGGCTGTGCATTGGGTCATGCATTCTGGTGCTGAGGCTAGTTTGGGATGCGGTTGGGTACAGGAGGGAGGTGGTAGCTGAGGAAGGCATTTTGATGATCGGAGTATACGAAGACAGGGACTCTGTGATGATGTGCTCGGCAACGGCAATCCTAGGATCGAACGCTACATTGTAAATAGGGCATGAGCATTACGACAAATTCGGCCGGGAACAGGACGAACCTTGCCGGGCGGTACGTCTTCTGCCCATTTGGGGAGAACCCGGGAGATTGCTTCCTTCTGGCTGTTGGGAGTGATTGCCAAAATCGTAGACGAGAAGAAGACCGGCGCATAATGGAGATCCTGACGCGGCAAGGAGATTATGAACGAGGGACGACGTATATGGGGGAAGAGAGGGATGAAGGATGTCGGCAAGTTCGCGAAACGGGTGTGTAAGGAATGCTTGAATATCGGCCAGAGGATTGGTTAGAGCAGGGCGTATCTAAGACATGATTAAGAACATGCACGCCAATATGAAAAGGAAAACGCACAAGCCGATCATATGTTTGGTATTCGGAATCTAAGGATGATGACAGGGAAGCAGGTGGAAGATGAATGGTAATCTCGATGATTTCGATGTTTCCAGAGGGCTCGAATTTGTCAAGCCCGTGCACATCTTGAAGTTCGATCCAGTCCGTGGAGGCACGTAACATTCGCCACGATACCACGCCCAAGTCAACGGGCTCCTCGTTTCGGGGGTACAGTGGGTGGAATGGTTCCCACGTACCAATGTCTACAACATCTTCGTTATTTTCCACGAGCAATCTGCCGATATCCAAGGCATTGTCCGACTCGGAGGGAGGATAACTGCGCCGCTCTCTGTCTTCTGTGTCTGTGTCTCGGGGATGGGTATCGGGATGAGGAGCGTCGGAGAGCTTCATGACGAGGATTCTGACATCGCTCAATGACTGCCCGTACGCTGTCGGGTGCCGAAGTGCATTGGGGACGTTCAGGGAAGGAATGACCAAATGTCCTGTGGGTTGACTACTTGAATCACCATCTGAGGGATGATCTTCGTGGTAAAATGGCGTCGTCTGTGCTGCGTTGTGGCCCTGAACGTGAGGAAGTGAATCGAGTGAGGGCACATGGGGTGGTGGAGGTGGTGTTGCAGCAGCCGAGCTGAAAAAGAATGAGGAGGACACTGAGGGCAGTGAGGAGACCGAGCCGGGGTCGGTGAGCGAGGGGCTGTCGGGCGGCGTGTCCGAAATGGGCGATGGCGGTCGGCTTGGCCTAGACCATCGGAGGGGATTTACTTGGTCCTCCTCGTCGTCATCAACATCGATGACGGAAGGTATGACAAACACGGTGGACGTCGAGGACGTTGCAGTCGAGACAGAATCTTGCAAGTCGTGGTTCATGGTATCAATGGGCTGCAAGCGCTCAAGCGCTCAAGCTTGAAGCGTCATTGCCTCACGATCAATTATCAGATTAGATCACGGCATGTTTGCTCTTATTGTGTTCCACATCTTTGGGCGCGGCGTGTTGTCGACATATCACCCGTCGCCTCTTACCAACTACCATGTCTGACTATGAAGACCAAGCCGACTTTCAAAACGAAACCGATGACACGATGATGCACGACGGTGTCGATTCGTCCCCGCGCCGACCGGAAGATCCAACAGGACGCCATAAGAACCGCAACGAGTATGACGAAGACGAGGAGGAAGAGGAGGACGAGGAGGAAGAGGAAGAGGAGGATTCCGGGAGAACTCGGAAGCGCACCAAGGTTTGTAGTGGCATACGGCACTAAATATTCTTCTAACATACACGTAGCACCGTCATAAACGCAACTTTGCCAATGAATTCCTCGATATCGAAGCCGAAGTCACGGACGAGGAGGAAGAGGACGACGACGACGACGATTTTGGTGGTCCAGGTATGTACATCTACCTATGCATATCTATCTTCCCCTTATGTCGTTATTAGACGGCTTCATTGAGGCCCCGCAGGATGGAGATGAAGATGACATGCTTCATCGGTCTCGGAATGCATTGCTAGACAGGAAACGGGATCAAGACTTTGACGAGGGTGATTTGGAGAGGATTGCCGAGGATTTGAGTAAACGATACTCCAATAGAGCTGTTCGATACTCCGGGGACATGAACGACATTCCCCAGCGATTGTTAATGCCTTCGGTGAACGATGCCAACCTATGGCAAGTTCGCGTCAAGGTATGTCCTTTGGAATATGCATGCCTGAGTAGTATTTCACTTCTTTGATCTTAGCCTGGCAAAGAACGAGACATTGTTGTTGCCTTGTTACGCAAAGCCATCGACCTGCAGTACTCTGCCAATCCACTTGTCATCCTCTCTGCATTCCAACGCGACTCATTACCAGGTATGATATACGTCGAGGCACGTAGCGCCCAACAAGTCAACAAGGCCTGCACTGGTCTAGTGGGTGTGTACCCGAGTCGCGGGATCCACCTCGTCCCCATCGAAGAGATGGCCAGTCTGCTGCAAATCAAGAAACAGGACTTGACTGTAACCCCTGGAAGCTGGGTGCGGATCAGGCGTGGTAAATACCAAGGTGATTTAGCTCAGGTTGTGGATATCACGGAGAATGGGGAAGAAGTTGGCTTGAAGTTCATACCCCGTATCGACCTCAATCCACGCGACGACAATAGTGCCGACGCTCGGAAGCGCAAAAAGCCAGGATTGGTGGGACCAACTACAATGCGACCTCCTCAGCGCTTCTTTAACTACGAAGAAGTCATCAAGGTCTATGGTCGCAAGGCCGTTTCCAAACGTAACCACCTCTACGTCTTCCAGAACGAAACCTATAGGGATGGCTTCATAGAGAAGGATTTCAAAATGAATGCCCTCAGCATGGACGATGTCAACCCTACCCTTGATGAAATCACTCGATTTACCAGAGGTCGAGATGGAACGGAGAACGAGGGGAATGTGGACTTGTCCATCATCGCGGAGGCCTCAAGAAAGGCAGCCATCGCTGTATTGCAACCTGGTGATCATGTGGAAGTGTTCGAGGGTGAACAGACGGGCATGCATGGTGTCGTCGAGGAAATCTCTCAGGACGTTGTTACGATCTCCGCTGTGGGTGTAGACATTGATGGTCAACGGATTGACCTTCCTGCCCGTAGCGTACGGAAACGATTCAAACCTGGAGATCATGTCAAGGTGATGACGGGTAAAAATGCTGACGAAACAGGACTGGTTGTTTCTGTTTCAGATAATGTCGTTACATTCTTGTCGGATTTGTCTTTGCAAGAGGTCGGTTTCCTTAACTTTTATTTGCTTCCTTCTCACCGATTACAGGTGTCGGTTTTCTCGAAAGATCTCCGTGAAGCCGCGGAAGTTGGCTCCAGTTCAAACGTTGTTGGCAATTATGAGTTACATGATTTGGTCCAGCTTGAGTAAGTTATCGCTGGTGTATCAGCTCGCTTTTTCATTAATCGCTGGTATCCAGTCAGCAGACAGTTGGTGTCATTTTTAAGACCGAAAAGGACTCCTTCCGCGTTATTGATCAGAATGGTCAAGTTCGTCTTGTGCAGCCACATCAAATATCTATGCGCCGCGACTCTGGTCGATCGTTTGCCATTGATTCGCAAGGTCATGAGCTACGCCTCAATGACAACGTTAAAGAAGTGGACGGCGAGGTTCGTGTCCCCTCTCTTAGTGGAGTTTGCCTCTGACTTGTTCAATATCAGGGTCGAAAAGGACGTATCCTCCACATACATCAATCGCAGTATGCCTTCTTGCACAATCGCGAAATCACTGAGAACGGTGGTATTTTCGTTGCTCGGTGTCGATCACTAGCTTCCGTGGCGCCGAAAGGAAACTTGATAAAACCTGGTGCTGATTTATCGAAAATGAATCCAGCAATGGCCGTTCCAGTAGGCGGTATGGTGGGCTCTGGTAGTATGGGTCGTGGCCCTAGGGACCGCTCCATCGGTTCCTTGGTAGTTGTGATCAAGGGCGTGTACAAAGGTTACGCAGGGACGATCAAGGATACCAATGGTAACATCGCCAGAGTCGAACTCCAAACTGGTAACAAACTCATCACTATTGAAAAGGAAAAGCTCAAACTCAGAAGGTACTATTATACTGCACCCATTCATTTGTCCCTGTATCTGATGAGAATATAGGCAGGATGGTTCGTTGGTGGATCTTGATTCACGAGGGCCTCCACAAGGAGGCGGAGGGGGCTATGGCAGGATGGGGCCTCCTTCCTCTACATCTCGTACACCGAATCCTTATGCTTCCGGCGGAGGTCGAACGCCAGCATGGGGAAGCAACGCTCGTACACCGAATCCTTACGCATCCGGCGACGGCAAAACTCCGGCTTGGAATGCTTCCTCACGGACACCAAACCCATACGCCGAGGGCGGAAAGACACCTGCCTGGAATGCAGCTGCGCGGACACCTAATCCATATGCGGCGCAAGAAGGGGGTCGCACGCCTGCATGGGGTGGAGGACGAACGCCAAATCCTTATGCATCTGGCTCAAATGCGTTTGGTGGAAGTGCATCTAGTGGATGGGATTCCAGTAACTGGGGCAACAACGGTGGGGCATCACCTGTGCGAACAAGCTGGGACTCGGGTGATTGGGGGGTAAGTCACCTTGTCGTAGCGCAGAGATTAGGTCATCTGACTCTTGTCATATAGGCAACACCTTTGGGTGCACCCACCCCTGCTGCTGGTGCTCCTACTCCTGCCCCGGGGCACGGTTATCAAGGAACTCCAATGTCTGCGCCGACGCCGGGGATGGTGTACAGTGCGCCGACCAATGCGACATCAGCACCAACCCCCGGTGCGTCTATGCTCTATCACCACGATGATTCTGAGGGGGATAGCTATAGTCAGTCCTCATTCACATTCGTCTTACGTCACTTACCAATGACAATAACTATAGAACTAGACGGAGACTGGCTTCTCAAAGTTCCGGACTCTCTGCTCAACAGGGTCAACGTCAGGGTGCAAGGAACATTGCATGGCGAAACTTTCTGGGAAGGCCAGCTTGAGGGCCTCGAGGGTGTCGTTACATTCGCTATGAAGGCGTCAGAGAACGTAACCCAAATCGCTACTATCAAATTCAAGACACGGCCTCCCCACAATATTCCGCAGATCGTCAATATACCGATCAAATACCTGGAACCTGTGCCACCGAATCGAGTGTCGCAAGACGCCCTTTGCTTTGATGGAGATCACATAGGAAAGGCTATCATTGTTCGTTCTGCACCTGAGGGTGATGTCACTGTCTCGACTCCCGATCTTACTGGCGGTTTCTTCGAAGTGAAGGCAGAGCACCTTGTCTTGTTGACACCCGCTGACTAGCGCTCTGTTTGAGTAGGTGTGGTTGTATTCTAGTTGTATTCTTGTATTCGCACATCTTTTGTTGCTACGCAATTGCGAAGGAGATCTAGCCCCTAAGCTTATTATATAATCAAACAGGGAGTTCACGCATCCAGTGATCATTAAGTTGGAAGTGACAAGTGACATACCACCACAGATGTCTACCTTCATTGGGCCCGTCTCCGGGGCACTTGTTGCAGGAGGGGTACGATTCCCATTCCTTTATCCGCGCCCGCATCTCACTTTCTCCAGGTCTACTTTGGTATCTCTAACCTGATAAATAAGAGGTACGTTGATTGGTCTGCATTGTGCATTCCTTCGTTGATGTGTCGTAGAACCGAGCTGCAACGCAAAGAGTTCGTTTAGACCCCAGAGACCTGTTGCGACGATTGATCTCGACACTTTGTAGACTGCGCGTGCTATCCGCCCGTTTGGCACAGACCCCTGCCCTGATCGCCGCACCCCCTTCTGCCGCCTCGAGGATTGAGCATAAGCCGTTCACGACTATGCTCAAGGCAAGATGGAATGAAGAGCTACATAACCTAGTTGGCAATTTGCGGGCTTTGGATGAACGTATTATTTCTTATGGCAAGAAGCTTGTGTACGGATCCCGAGAACCCCCAAAACATGACCCATGATCTGACAGTCCAGTATCTATTCAATTCGTGCTCCATACACATTCGCTGTTAGATAACAAGCCAAGTAGTCCAATTCAAGTCCGTCTCTGGCCATATCCTGGTGGTTGATATGGTTGGTATTGCTCAGGTTGTTGGTAAGAAGGCGGCATCGTTTGCCCATATCCATAAGAATTCGGAGGTGGAGGAGGCATTGATTGCGACGGCGTGTGCGACGGGTGAGATTGCTGCTGGTAGTAATTTTGCACGTATCCTGACGTCTGCCGCCCAGAACTTGGGGTCGGCGGGTAATGTGGTCGCTGGGTGAAGGTGCTCAGAGATTGGTACTCGGAAGCAGGGGGAGGTGCTGGTGGCGTGCTACTTGCGGACAGCTGGTCAAACATACCCAATGTTGCATAAGGATCGCTCTGAGGCGGAGGTGGTCTGTAAGACGATTGGGTAGATGGTGGTGGTGGTGGTGGCGGCGGCAATGAGAGCTGGCTCTGAGGCCGTGGCAGAGGTGGCGGAGGCGGCTGAGTGAACTGCGAAGCGTATCCTTGTGAAGTCGGAGGTGGTGGCGAGAAGTTATGCTGCACTGCAGGTGGCGGGGAGAACGGGGGCAGGTTTGCCGGTGGAGAGGGATAGATGTGAGATGGTGGTCGCGGAGGAGATGTGTACGGATGAGAAGATGGCGGTTGAGACGGTGGAGGACTCTGGTTTAGTCTCAAAGAAGCGAACGAGGCACTGAGGTCTGTAGGATGTGAAGGCGGATGTGGAGCTGGAGGCTTAGGTGGTGCTGCAGGTGGAGGTGAAGCCGCAGCTGACAATCTCTTTTCTGTCTCTAAATGAGTAACCAAGGAATCCCGTTCAGCAGCTCGACTTTTAACGAATGTCCTGACGTTGTCGCGCAGACTGTTTGTCAAATCTGCCAGTTCCGCGTAGAACTGCAGGCCCTTACTATGAGGTCACTTGAGTAGCGGTTCAAACGGACTGAGCAGCAACTTACGCCAAACCGTCACGGATTTCCATGTATACGTCTCTAGCTCTTGAGAATCTTCGAACGGTGTCTTTCTTCCTTTTCTCTCTTTCATCCCACTTTTTCGCCCCAGGGCCTCTACCAGCACTATCTTTCAGTGTCTTCCAAAGCTGCGCAACGTCTTGCAAGGCTTCCTTCTGATGAAGAACTGTGGCTTCAAGTCTGTGTTGATAGGGCCTGAATTTCTCCAGTTCGTTGGCAAATAACGCTGGCTCAACACCCGTATTGCGGCGGTTTAGCAGAAGTAGATGAGATACGTCATCCGATTGAATCTGGAAGAGAGTTAGAGATCCGTACATTTGCAATTCAATGGGCTAACCTTCTCCTTTAGGTCCTTCAGAACTTCGCCTCTCTCTCGCGAAATCTTGCTCAGCCTGCTCAGCCTCTCATCTATCTGCGAGACCAGGTGACCGACTTTAGCTCTTTCGCTAGCTTCATCAGCTTCGTTATTCACATCAAGGTCCAGCAGGTTCTCTCCAGGTTTAGTCTCCCGCTCTGTACTCGCTCGGAATATATCTTCAACTTCATCGGATAGCAACAATTGAATGTCGCTGCGAACGGATTCCCAAAGGGCAGAAACTTGTTGGTCGGATGCTGCAGCAGCTTCTAATGCAGTGAGATGGGATTTGAGGTCCTGACGAAGGGTCTTCGACAAACCAGCTGAAGGTGCTTGAGTCCACTGATGGCCGTACTTAACGCGCATCATTTCGCAATCTCTGCTCTCAACCTCTAGGTCCCGGCCAATTGTCTCTAGCTCCTGGTGGACAGTCGCCTTCTTTCGCTGGAGCTCGGCCATGAGACCCTCCACACCTTCTTGGTCTTCTACAATTGATATGTCTTCTCTCCAACGTCTGACGTCCATAGGAATATCTTCTCCTCCACCAAGTTCGCCTTCTGCCATTGCTCTGAATCTAACTAGGCCGGGCTTGATGCCTAAAGAGTCTAGAGCGCTGCGCACTTCGCCTTCGGCGCCTTCAGCCTTCTCAACTTCACTTCGAACAAGCTTTGCCTTCTCTTCCGAATATACACTAGCGCTTTCGTGGACACTGAGTGGTATCAACCGAATGAATATATCGGGGCCAATGACTTTTTGTACATCGGGCGCTCCATAGACCTCTTGAATCGAAATGGGAGTCGCGACGGTAAGCTTGTCGACGTTTGGTAGCGCGTCGGCGGAGGGGAGTATCGCATTGTAAATTAAATCATTTTCGCGCTGAGCCTCATTTTTCTTGTCTGAGCATACGGCAAGGTGGGCCTTCGTACGCTCTTGGATCGACGAGCCCGCATCTGCAGGGAGATTGGGCGACATGTTCGTCACAAATATGGACCCAAACGTTGAGGCGGTTCGGGAGGCCTCTTTAGCGAATGTCTCTGCTTGCGAGAATCTGACCAAGGCATCACCATGTTTGCTGGCGGTAGCATCGGCTAATCCACGATAGTACTGGGTGAGGGATAAGAAGTACTTTGCTTTGATCTAAATGGAATATTGGTCTCCGTGTACTGGAAGGCTACAAATTGATGTACATACCTGAAGGAGGGTGACCCAATTCCGGTCGAATATTCCCTTCCCCATAAACTCTTTCACTTCTTCAGTCAAGGATGTGTACATATATGCCGCTTGGGCGCCAACTTTCGACACAAGGGTGGCCCCCTTCTTCTCATCTGTGCACTTCTCAAAGAATACTTCGGTAGCTTGGGCTAGAATGACATTAACGAGAAACTTGATGACTTCACGACTGAGATCCGTTGAGGGGGCGTGAAGGAAATTTTCATTGATATACGTGAGCATGCCGGCACATGTACGGAAGTAGTAGAAGGCGCGCTTGAGCCCTTCTGGGTCGGATCTGTTCTGAGAAGCGGCGATAGCAGAGTGGGTGCTGGCGATCTGGAACAGAATGGACGCTTTCTCATACGCAATTGAAGTTTGAGTGATGAGTTTGTTCGTGAAGGCATCGTGCCATGGAAAGCTGACTCGTATCTCGGAGAATCGCAGTTCGAGTAGTTCCAGCTGACCAAAGTACTTGTACAATAAATCGCGAGCTAAATCGGCGGCGATGAGAATAAGGGCATCTGCTGCTAGAAGCAACTCACCGGTCAAATCACTACCAGCGCCTCTGACAGCGTCCTGCCGGCAACGTTGAAGCGAAGCGCACTCCGTAGCATAGTTATCCGGGCTTTCACCATAGGACTGAGCAATGAGACTACGGATGGGGGTGGTCCAGTCGACCTCCTCTGTGCTCTTCTTTGGCATAGAAATCATAGGAGATTGATGCGCCATGGTAGGCTATGGCGTGTCTGGGAAGCTGGCTGGCAGCGACGACGATGGTGACGGTCAGAGATGAGTCGAATCCTGTTCCACTGGCTGCGCGCATTCCAGAAGCGGCTCAGCTTTCTCATCGAGTTACCGGATTGGGAAGCATAGCACTAATCACAACTTGGAACTCAACTATGTCCTCCTCAAAGCCCGCCTCGAGCGAAGACATCGTAGGACAAAAGGTACGAGCCACTGCAATTATCGCGATTGGCTCGCTGCTTACGCTATTCTAGTATGACCGTTGTTGTAGGTTTTTGCCCTGTTTAGCTTGGAATATATACTGAAACCACTCCAGTGGCGGATCTACTCGTAAAAGCGTACGTGCTTTCCTTGTCCGCAAATCTGCTCGAGGACTCAAATTTCTTTACCAGTGGTGTAGGCTTCGGTGCTGGCGTCGTCGCTTCCGTCATCCTTTTCCGCCGTCCGTGAACTTCCGTGAATTCCCTTATTGAACGTATCTCATGTATCTCTTCAGGACGAACATGGCCCATTGCCTTAACCACAGGATTTGGCGCGGGAGCTGCGTACGCTGACTGCGACAGATCGTTCAACCCTGCTAGGATACCGGGCACAAGAGTAGTCTCACAAGCAGACCTACAGAAACCAGCCACATCCTAGGTGCTCGACTCTTATAAAGTGTGATGAAGGATAGGGCATATTATGGGGTATAGAGTGTTAGATTATCCACACCATGAGCGGCCAATGCCAGTACGTCATGTAGTCCCACCAACATTGCACGATCTTCCGTACCTCGTCATCACTCCGGCGTTGTGTCCTTTCGTGGATTGCCATTCACTCTGATGTTTTCCGCGTCTTTTGGGAGTGTACGTTGCGGCTTCCCTCTCAAGAGACGCTGGTAAAGCACGACTAGCGTCCAGCGAGCCATATGGTAAGAAGCCATTCTTACCCTAGCAAAACGCGACGTACAAGAAGTTGAAACCATAATTGGAACGGTTATAATGATGGTCCTCCATCGACGAGCCCGTAGTGAAAGCTTCATCGCGTGCGGGTCGAAAGTTGTCTAGCACCAGGCGCCGGCGGCGTCTACGGGTGGGAACATCCGGAAACAAACATTTGAATCCAGCCAAGTGAGCTTGATCCTATATCACCACATGCGTGAGCTAACTTTGTTGGACTTGGTTAATGTTTGCGACAACCTTCGCATTCGTAGACCTCCTCCGACCAACTCTCCCTTCAACGACGAACCCCTGATTCCCCTATGTCTTCACGCTACGTCGGGATCCCCAGTCATTGGGCTCTTAAGACCTGTCGTCATCCAGAAGTTCATCGAGGAAAACGAAAGATCCGCGCAACAGAATATACCTGTCGTGTGGGATCTCCGCCTTCATCCAGATGCGCCGTTCGTGCATCGCACTGATGGTGGCCTTGGCGAGCTTACGCCGAGCGTAGGATTCCAATCGTGGCTGGACACATATGAGAAGCGGACTTCGGCAATGAAAGACCTCTGTGAGCGCTGGCGCGATACCGGCGTCTTTGAGGCCCAGTGCGGGCTGAACAAATGGAGGGCCGAGATGTATCCTGTTTACAAGGATCCTTTCGGACCTCACGATCATCCATCGGCGCAGGCAGGTCCCGGTCAGGAGTTAGAAACCTTGAATTACGCGTTTGAAATGGAACGATCGGCTTGTGCGCTGTTTGGTGTCGTTACCTACGGTGTACATCTGAGTATCTATGAGGACAGACGTGACGAGGGTATTCGTGTCTGGATCCCAACGAGAGCGAAGACAAAACAGACGTACGCTCAATTTGACCTCTGAATTCGACCCAACACTTCTTCCTATTAGTTGGCCAGGCTATCTGGACAACACCGTGGCTGGAGGTATCCCGAGCGGCATGTCAGCTTTTGAAACGCTCATTAAAGAATCCATGGAAGAAGCGAGTCTCGCAGAAGATATTGTTAGAGCGCACGCACGATCTGTCGGCGCAATTAGCTATTTCCATAGGTAGTCATCTTCGTTCGCGGTCGCTTGGTGATTTGCTGACGGCTTCTAGGACTGATACAGGCTGGCTTCAGCCCGAAATTGAGTAGGTTCATTTCGCCTTACCTTGATTCGTTCCTCTCTATCTTCGACGCGTAGGTATTTGTACGACGTATGCATTCCTGCTGGGGCAGATCCATCTCCATTCACCCCAAAACCACTAGACGGCGAAGTGGAATGCTTCGAGGTATGCCTTTTCACCATACAACGCTGGGGACATATACTATATGACAATTTATACAGTATCTAGACCAAGTTGAATTATTGAAGAGACTTCGAGCGGGTTTATTCAAGGCGAACTGCGGCATAGGTAAGACATCTAGTTTGCGTAGTTGCGATATCTGACTTGGTCGGTAACACCGGTCAGCCATCATAGACTTGTTGATCAGGCTGGGCTACGTGACTGCAGACAACGAGCCCAACTTCATGCAAATTCACACCCGGCTGCACGGAAACTTCGATTATGACAGGTGGTGACACGGCGAAACTAGTACTATCTACAGAGAGTATAGAATTGGCACAGTTGATTATTGATCTCCCATAATTAAAGTATGGAAGTTAGGAAAAACCAATTCCTCTTCTATAGTTTTGCGAATCACGTCCTGAATAAACCTCTCTATTCTTGTGACGTTCTTCAATACGTGCTTGTCAGTCTGCCCAATCTCGCTCTCAATATATATAGAGGGTAACAGCCGTTGACCTATGGGCAATGGTTTGGAGGCTCGGGGAGGGGTACCTGTTGATGGAGATTCATCGTCATTATCGGGCGAATGGTTAGTGTCGAGGCTAGGGGTACTCTGGACTGAGTCGCGTTTAGGACGATCGCAGGCAGGACCGTAGGGATCTAGCTCGTCAAGGATAGAAATATGAACCCTCCGTCGCTCGCCCTCGTAAGCAACCGCAAGCTCGCCATTGAATATCAGACCCGTGATAGAAAGTTTAATGGGCAATGACATGAACATGGGTGACGGATAATTGATCAAGAGGCAAGTGGTGAGCGTGATGCGCATATTAGATTGCCAGTGTATGTGGAAGTGCAGCTGCAAATTGGGATGTTGGTTTGGAGGCTGCGGTGCATTTGATGGAGGCTCCGAAGGCAGGCTCTGAGAATTAGCATGTGAGCGGAATCGCTCGGTGTTTGCTTGACGAGAGGGCATATTCGGAGACGAGTTATTTGGGCTCCTATTATGTGGCGAGAACGGCGTAGCTGGGGTGGGACTACGAAACATGGGACTGGCGGTACCCCAAGGATGGAGTCCAGCGCCCATGTAGGGTAGACTTGGTAGTGATGCTGACAAGGGGACATCATAACTAGGCCGTGCATGGGGAGGAAGAAGATGTTGCTGGAAAGAATAGGATCGAGCGAGTTCTCCCCGACCCGCTGCGCGACGAGAAACCCATTCGAAGCCCTCTTCATCATCGTGAGGGGCACCCTCCGTGACTTTCACAGGCCCATGTCTTCCAAAGTCGTTCCCCGAGCTATTGTTTTCGTCCTCGTCGTCTTCGAGAAAATCAAGGTAGATGTCGCGCAAGTCGATGAGTTCTACATCTGGCGCTGCTGAACCAAAGTCAAACGAGGTGACTTCGACAGGACCGATGAACGAGGGTCGAGTTGTGTTCTCGAGCTGTTTGTTGATCGCTTGGACGAGGAACGACGACAGCGACGAATCAAGTTTTGACCATTCCAGCTCGATGGACATTTGATAAATAAGCGCCCATGCAAACAACAATTATTCCGATGGCGCGTGCACAGCGCGTGTTGCTTGCTCGCTCCTCGTTCGGTTCCAACTCAGCCCCTTTAAAGGCCTTCTCTGCGTCAACATGTCACCCCCCTTCTTACATCCTTGTCGTGATCATCAATCATGGCCGCGATCCGGGATAAGCTTACCACCTTATTCGTTCTGAGCTGGGACGTTGGCCTCACTCTTCTCAATCTGGTGTTGCCCAAGCGGACAATCGGACGTGTCACGCCTGCTGGGCAGCCGGGGGCGGGTGGAAAGTGGCCAGAGTTTATTCCTCCTGGAGAAAGTGATAGCAGATGTGCATGCCCTGCTTTGAACGCCCTCGCCAACCACGGTATGGATGATACTTCCCAAAACAAATCGAATCCTTCACCGTTTCAATAGGAATCCTGCCCAGAGATGGTAGAAACATCACATTCAAGGACATGAACAGAGTCATTAGAGAGACGTACAATTTCGCGCCGTCTTTTTGCTTCTTCGTGCCCAACTACAGCGCCAACATGTTGAAGAAATCCTATAGCAAGGATACTTTTGACCTGGAGGAAATAAGCCTGCACAATGGCATTGAACACGATGCTTCGCTCACTCGTGAGTACTGATCTCAGTCGAATGCCGACGTATATACTGACATTCAGCCTCCAGGCGAAGATGTGCACCACCAACCTGACCAGGGCAAACCCCACGTTCCATTCATTGAAGAACTACTTGCCTCTGCTTCTGGCAAAGATGCTGACGGGAATCCGCTACTCACGCTTGAGGACGTTTCCCACTATATGGCGAAACGACGAGTAGACGCTCCCAGATCAAACCCAGAATTCACCACTAGCAAATTTCATAATACATTCGGCAGTTCGAAGTCAGTAGATACTTCGCTTGCTCCATGGTTGTACCAGCTGACACACTTTCATTCGTTCAGCTCTTCAACTCTTCTCACGATATACGGTGCCCGTGTTAATGACTTGCGTCCGATCCTGATTGAAGAAAGGCTTCCGGACGGATGGGAGTCGAGGATTAGACAGCCCTTTGGGTTGACAATGACGACTTTCAATCTGGGCACGGTTTTCAAGATGGAGAAGGAGACGCAGAAGGGACAAAAAGCGTATGCGGCTACCCTGGATGATTCATCCGTCCATAAGAGTTAATGAGATTTGAGCGAATGTGCCCTGCATTAGACATCACACGACCCAATTTCGATGTATCTCTTGTGACGTCGCAATGTGCAGTAACATAGTTTTCCAATGAAACAATTGTGATATGTAGAGTACTCTCCAACGGGCTATCTCTCGTCCCGAGCTAGCTCCTAGGACCCTGAAGGTCTGACGGTTGCTCTTTCCATCACCTGGTGGGAAGGTATTGCGCCTTCTCGGAGGTAGTATGCACCACCATCGCAGAAGCGCATGCTTTAGGTGTAAACGCATAATGCCTCAGGGCCATCCGCCATCGCCTTTGCCCAGCTGAGGCGAGAACAGAGCATAAATGCTTCCTACGAGGTCATTTCTTTATATCATTGTCGTTTGCAACGTTAACAGCTAGACTTCAGCGCTTCACTGGCCTTGGCCAGGTCATCGTATACTTCCGTCGAGTAGCATCACTCAAACCGATGACTTGACGACAGATTGCAAAGCCAACCGAGCTAGGGGGCCCTGATATATATAAATGGATTAACTTTCGAGAAATGCCATGATTCGCCGCGGTTCTACATCAGGCGTGTCGATTCTCGCCTCCACAGCTTCTACCCCTTTATAATCGCTCTCCCTCAAGTTCTTTTGCCAGACTCTCACCTCCACATATATTTTGTTTGATTTCCTTAGCGCTGCATGGAGCGGAATGGGAAGTCTTCCTGACACTGCCGATACCGCCGTTCCCCTGCCTAGTGAACGCGACTCTTTGCTTGGTGGAGAGACGGACAGACCCAGCTCTGTCTATCACGCCACAGCGGTGGATGAGACGCGTATTTCTCGAACGAGTGATGCGTGTTCGGATCGTTGTTCGATGGAGATTGTGTACGTTGTTATAACCATCCTCAGTGACGAGATGGCCCCAACCTTTTACCTTCAGTGACATAGAACAGAAGAGAGGGTGTTGGCCCTCAACGCTGGTGCTTGAGAACACTCAGAGTGTTGCCAGAGATCACCTGGCGTCGGAAAGAACGTTTCTGGCATATGTTCGGACAAGTCTCGCAGTGGTCTCTGCTGGCGTTGGTACGTCCGCCAAGAACTATGTTTGTGGATTGTTTGGAGCTTTCTCCTTTAGCGGTATCACAAATGCTGATGGCTCAGACGCGAGAGTTTCCTCAACGTTCAGTAGGACCATTTGCTAGCCTTCTTGGCGGTGTGTGTGTAACGCTGGGGTTGTGTATCCTCTATCAAGGTGTGTACCCTCCATCTGGGTGAGATATGAAACGTTAAGCTTGATGCCATAGGTAGTACTCGATATTCCACAGTACAGTCGGCACTCATCGACGGCAACTTTCCTGTAGCCCGCTTTGGGGCTACGGTCATAGCAGCATCACTCGCCCTCCTTGTCTTAGCTACATTTGTTGTGCTTTCAGTGTGTCAAAAGAGTATGATGTTATGATACCATGAAGTCACACTGACTTGTTGATGGTCGAATGAGGTCTGGACCACTGATCACAGTGTGCGTTGAATCGCGCATCATGTGCATGACGGAAACAGGGGTCGCCCCTGAGAACGCAGGCTTACATAATAATCACCGTTTGCTGTGGACGCCCTCCACACTGGCTTTCATTTCCAGCGTTCATGGCGTACGTGGCGGTTGAATCAGATGAGGCGAGCAACTCTACTGTCTAGTTTCTTATTGGCTTGTGCTGACTGCACTACATTGTAGAGGATCGAAGAAGGGCCAGAGGGCCTTGAATTCAAGTGTGCGTATTCCCATGGCCCGCCCAAGTGGGCCTCTGACTGGTTTTGAACTCCAGCATTTCTAGGGGCTGATCCAGCAGCCCCAGCACAGAGTTCTACGAGGACACAAGGCGTAGGAAGCGCTGACCGAGGCATGTCGCGTTGTCGTGTCGTGTCATGACGGATATTTACCCAGTGTGTTTAGGCTACCTACAAGATCAACCCAAGGGCGCGTCCGCTTTCTGGCAAGTCGAGTACTACCAGCCGTACTTTGACGTTGATACCAAAACTGCAAGTCACCGGTGTATGTGTATAATGGAGTCTACGGGCCAATGAATTTCATTCCAGGTCCTCAAGCGCTGCTACTCAACTCTCATCCCCACCACTTCGGCGTATTCAACCCTTCTCAATCCTGCGCCCGATCTCTATGGTCCATTCTGGACTCTGACCACACTTATCTTTACATTGTTCCTTAGCTCGTCTCTTGCAGCCTCCATCGCCGCATACATGTCCCCGGACGCCGAATACGACTACGACTTTCAGCTCTTGTCAATATCCGTTTCACTTGTGTATGCGTATGGACTTGGACTGCCAGTGGCCCTTTGGCTAGCATTGCGATATCTTGGTGTCGGTGAGTGGAGTGTAATAGAGGCAATTTCAATTTGGGGCTATGGGCAGTTTGTATGGATTCCTGTCTCGGTATGTACTTCTCATGAACGAATGATTACCACTAGGGCTCAATTGTTTCTAGCTTCTATGTGTCATCCCGGTACCCCTTCTACGCTGGGTCCTAGTAGCGGTAGCTTTCGGATTGTCTGGCTACTTCCTTGTCGTCAACGTATATCCCATCTTAGCCATGGTGGGATCATTTCCTTTCCACGTCTCGAATCGACTGAATCAATTTTTCCAGGCGGAGGCCAAGGCGACTCGCCTTCTTATCATACTAGTAGCTGCTTTGCACGCGGCTCTTGCCCTTACCTTTAAAGTCCTCTTCTTTAGTTACTACGTAGCAGATGCCATTGGGCCAGACATCCCTCTGCCCGGTTCAGAGGCTCCGGACAACTCAACGTCGACTGTGATCGAGGTTATCAGGCGGACGCTTCTCTCTTAGTACTTTATCATACTCATTTGCTCATGCGCGAATTGAATTCTTTGATCCTCCAAGCTTTAAGCTCCTGGGCGAGCATGCAGGAGGTCGATATTAGCGCCCATTCGATATGTTTCCGTTGGACATCCAGTCCCACCGGGTTCAGCTGATTGTAACTGCCGTCACTGCTTCGCTTGCCACGGCTGGCGCACTGACTGCGTACAACAAGCTTGCCCGGCAAGAACGTAGAAAGAATCTCAACGATGAAGTCCTACGTTCCATCTCAAGCGAACCCTCGGCCCACAGTATTCCAGATTACTCAACTTATCTGAAAGACAAACCTACAACCTTACCCCAAGAAATCACACTTCGGCCTAATGCACACTACGATGAAGAGCTAATCCGTGAGCAATTGGCTCGCAATTATGCGTTCTTTGGTGAGGAGGGCATGGCCAAAATCCGAGCAAGCTCGGCTGTAGTTGTGGGATGCGGTGGTGTTGGTAGCTGGGCTGCAGTAATGCTTGTTCGCTCGTATGCAGCCACACTGCTGTTGTCCGCCAAATGTTCATGTCTTCATTTGCAGTGGTGTCTCGAAACTTCGTCTGGTCGACTTTGACCAAGTCACGCTGTCGTCTTTGAACCGACACGCGACTGCAACACTTGACGATGTTGGTACGCCCAAAGTCAAGTGCATAGAGAAGACACTGCGGCAAATTGCTAAATGGGTGGAAGTTGACTGCTGTATAGACATCTGGCGCAAGGAAGAGGGTGGCGCGATGTTAGAAGGTTTTGATTGGGTTGTAGGTTCGTATTCTTCGCCAGCCTTGCCATTATTGAGCTGAGGGACCGAGGTATTAGACGCAATTGACAATATCTCGACAAAAGTTGATTTACTAAAGTACTGCCATGACCACAATCTGAAGGTCAGTAAGTGCCCTACGGGCGCCACGGTTGCTTAACCTCCCAACAGGTATTTTCTTCAATGGGTGCTAGCGCCAAGGCCGACCCAACTCGCGTCCAAATCAGCGATATATCTTATACAGTATATGACCCGCTGGCTCGATCAGTAAGGCGTCGTTTACGGCTTCTGGGAGTCACATCTGGCATTCCAGTCGTGTACTCGACGGAGGTCCCTAGCGACGTCAAACTCCTTCCCCTTCCTGAAGAAGAGTTTCAAAAGGGTGCAGTGAAAGAGCTAGGCGTTTTCGATGACTTTCGGGTGCGAATTCTTCCTGTTATAGGTTCGGTGGGTTCTCTATCCATGAGTATTCAAACATTGATCAGCATTTCCTTCGCCAATTAGGACCCATGCCCTCTATCTTCGGCTTGCATATCGCAACGTATATCCTGGGTGAACTCGCTGGCAAGCCCATTCTCAACCCCTTGGCCATTAAGAATCGCAAGAAACTGTATGAGCGGTTGCTTCGTGATTTGCTCCATCGAGAATCTAAGATGACCGGAGAGGTTATCAAGTGAGCATGTCCATGCTTCGAATCACAGTAACTGATGTCGCCTAGTAAATTAGCGATTGATGAGGAGGATGTCGCCCTAGTTTTTGAAGACGTCTATCAGGGTCGATCTGTCATCCCACCTCATCTAGTGCCTTCAAGACCGGCGCTCGCAAGATGGGATATCTCCCAGCCCTTGACGGCTGAGAACTGTGTAGTCATGGAATATAGCGATGCGGAGAAGCACATCAAGGAATGCTGTTCAAAGTCGAACACGGGGGCGCTTGTGCATCCCAAAGACATATGGGGCGCCGGAGTGAATGGTCTTGTAGGACGACGTTCCGAGGAGATAGCGAGACAGCGCGCTTGGGCATATTCATATTAGGCGGCAACTCACGATAGAATTTGCCTTGCGTCGCGACCCCTTTCGCGGTGAAGTTGTATCTGCCAAGGAAAGAACATCATGTACCTCGTCTCTATGAATATCCGTACCAGGGTAATTCCCTCCATTCCCCCCCACCGGCAACAGCCAAATTGTCATTCTTTGCTTCTACGATTCTTGATTCTTCTCCACGACGAGCATTGCTTCTCTCCGTGATCAGAATCTCGCACTTAACGCGGGGTAGCGAAGTTCTTCCTGGCAACTTGCCTGCTCATTGTTCCATTGTTGCCAAGAATCCGGCGATGAGAGGGAGGCGATTCACTCCGAGAAATGTGCAGCATAGCGACCTTACGATCTCAGCTCTTATCTCCCCCCGGCCACACTGCTGAGGGCGCCAAGGTGCAGCAGTATGACTTTTCAGGGGGACGTTTGGCTGACTTGGGAGTCCCCTGGTCCGAAGTCGATCCACAGCCAATTGCTTCCAGGATGACACGAACCAAAGTCGTTCCAGTTCATCAGTCTCATGGTTGTCCTCTGGTATCTTACACATCCGGTGCTTGGTCTGACACTCCAACGCATCGTTTCGATTATGCTATTCCCGTGCGTGTCAACGTCGAAGTTTATGCGGGCCGGATGGAGACCTTCGAGACTTACGAAACGGTTGGTTGGCCAATGATGATACACTCATCAAACTGCAATGGCGCTATGAGGACTCGCCCTTGGGAATTTACCTTGTGGCGGCATGCATTGCCGACCACTGCTACGCGCAGACTTGGAGTTTACTTTCTTGAGTTGGCTCAGGGCCCAGGAGTCAGGACTGATACAATGTTACTCCACATGTCGTGCGAACAAACGCGACTCTCCTTGTTGCATTGCCTCATCCCAACTTGGTTGTCCCGGAGAACACTTGCGTAAAGGTTCCCGATCAAGTCGATGTCGCATGACATGCATAACATGCTGTCCGACGCACCTGCCTTCTGCTTAGCCGCTGGGAGAAAGGAAAAACCCCACCCATTTATCCGCATGTGCTTCACCGGGCGACCAATGAATAAAGTCGCGTTACGGATGATCGCTACGAATTACAACGAATGACGCAGGATCATAAAGATTTACGGGGAGACCTAATTATACAATTATTGACATCGGCTAGCATAAGCGTACATAAAGCATAAAAACGAATGTGGGGTAAATGGCGAGGGTCGGATCGCTATGTTAAGTGGGTAGCCAAGGTGCGCCGATGGGGTGAGAGGATGCAAAGCGTGATGAAAGAACCAATTAGAAAGCACGTTAAAGCATATGAAGCTGTCTCAAGAGCGGAAGGACCTAATCGCCTCTGTGGCTTCTGTATTTTAGGCTGAGGTGCCGAGGACACAGAACTTGCAACCGTTCCATCTCCAGCGGATGTCTGAACGGGCTGCGAAGTTTCCGTAGGGGCCGATGCTACCTCATCGGTCTCCGAGCCCGACTCAGATGCGGCATTCTCTTCAATGAGCTCAACAGCAAGTAAGGCGAGCGATGTCGGATGCAAGTCTTCGGAAAACTTCCTCGCGTGTGCATGAAGCGATTCTTCTTCATCACATACCGTTTCTGAGTCGGAAAGGAAGGTTTCTTCGAGGTGATGAACCACTGGTACATCCATATCGGCGACCGACTCTGTCTCTGATCCGGAAGAGGGATGGGTAGAGTCAGGATCGTAGGTAAATGGGTTTTCATTGTCTTCACGTTTCGGAGAACTAGTTACCCCGAAAAGATCATGAAGTGTGGTGAGCGTTCGATTAGCCTTCCCCTCCGGGTCTGTCATTGTAGATGTTGCTATCGCCAGCCGGTCAAGATGTAGATGGCGAGGTGCGATCCTATCGACAATTGGGTGCAGGGCTGTGGGTGTGACATCCAAGCTCAACATCGACAGTGGGCTAGTGTCGTAGAGGCCTGACCCGCCAAGGCGAGATGGTCCAGGGGTATCTCGACTTAAAACGGGACCGTCTGGAACGGCCACAACCTTGGGTACGATCTTTACGTCCAGAGCGTCTTCAAGCGTCCATAACTCAAGACTCCCGTCGACTTTGATCCTTTCCCTGATTTCCTCTGCCAGAACAAAGCATATCCCTTGGATAACGTTGAAAATCTCGGGATAGTGCTCGCGGGCCCACCATTGCTCTGGCCATTGTGATATGACAAGGGAGAGTCGAGTAAGGGTGTGGACGGCGTGCGAGAAATCGTTCCGCACGGTATTAGGGAACCAGGGCGACAAGAAGGCAAATGCGAGACGAACTGAGCCTGCAGTTGCATCTCGCAGGCGCGTTTCAAATGGTGATTGAAGGAATCGATTAGCTCTGTCATGGCAAAAATGTCTGTACGAGTGCTTGCGACTGGAAGAAGTCCATGCATATTGGTCAAGCAGAGTTATGGGAGTGGTTTTATCCGCTGGAACTGGGTCCGGACGGAGGAAGTATGATGGTAACTTCTCCAGAATAGTTGGAAGTGGTATTGATGCATAGACAGCAGTGGGGGGAATGGAACCGTAGACGAGCACCGTCTGTGATTCCTGGCAGTACTGGTGCCATTTCCAGTGATTGGCGTGGCGCCTATGACAGATTTGAGTGAATCATGAGAACTAAGGACAAGTAAGAACAAACTCTGTGGGATTAGCAGAGCCGAGAATTTCAGCAGCGGTGAAGCTGTGGTAAGCAACATCTTCAGCGTTGATGATTGCGATGTGAATGTCGTGTTTGAAACCGGTATGATACCGCCTTAGGGCTTCCCAAACCGACCATACGAAGCTGAAGGATGACGATATAAAGGTGGACGAATGACGAGTAGTCCAATCAAGGTGCCTAATCACGTCGGTGTAACTAGGTGCAATTTTGGACGGCGCATCGATGGGCGACATGTTCTGCGGGCTCGAGGAGTATGCCTCGTTGAACTTTGGGGCGAGGAAGTATGGATCGGTGTCATCGGCGAAGGGGGATCGTTCCTTGGGCGTGTACACGCGGAAGAGAAATGAATTTTCCCTGAACAATCGACTAAACTCGATGTTATCACGGAAGCCATACTGAGGAAGTGAAGCTGGATGCGAGTCCGTCGAGGTCATGACGAGGTTGTTTGGTAGCGGCAGGGCATAGAGCTGCGCGGGTCATATATACGACATGCATACTGATACCTCATGGCGAGCATATGTTCTCCGTCATCTCAACGTTGCGGCAACGAGGAGGAGCGGGAGGAGACAGGGGCCTGTATCGTCACCTGATGCAAAATAATTCAGGACTCTGTGGTTTGCGAGTTGCATCGCAGCATGGTTTCGGCGGACAATCTCAATCTCGACGTTCTTGGCCTCATCTTCGCATCCATCGCCGCAAAGGATGACCTGGCTTCAATCGCCCTCGTTAGTCGCTCTTTCCTGGCCGCTGTGACACCGAGGCTCTACTCGGTGCTCTACTTCACCACTCGGCAAGCCAAAAGATACCCAACGGTATGTGCATCGCACGATCAGGACCTCCTTGCTGAACTTTCTCCCAAAGTTAATGACCCCCTTTGCTACCGTTGTGGCTCATCCCCATCTTGCCGTGCACGTCCGGCGCGTTGGTATGTCTACCACACATACTCATCCAACTTTGTTGACGCACCGCTGTGTCTCTTCCAGAAATTAGGAGTATCCCAACTATCAAGTCTCAGCTGCATCCAATATTCATGAACGAATGCACTGCTGCCCTCTCGAAGTGCTCCAATCTGAATTCGTTCGTGTGTAGCCTGCACGCGACCCCCATCTTCCTGCGGTGCCTACAGGGGAAGCAGAATCTCACATCGCTTCGAGTGAACGGCAATATTCCCACTGAGGCTTCCAAGCAGCTCGTCAAAGTGCGAGGTCTAGTCACTCTGGCTGTCGACCATGGGTCGTGGAACATGCTTGACTTGTTGCCCGCATGGACATCTTTAATGAATTCTACATTGACATCGTTGACATTACACGTGAGTTCCAACTGATTGGTTTGGACGGAAAACTACAGTCCTTCGCAGAATTGTTCCGAAGTAAACGATTGCATATTGCAACCCATCCTCTCAGGCCTTCCTGGCCTGACCGAGCTCAACATCATTGGCTGCTCACGCATCGACCATAACCATGTCCTTCGTCTTCTACACTTTATCCCTAACCTCGAGAGCCTTGCGTTTACCTTGACAGTATGCTTCTACCCTTGCCAGCCTAGAGATCTAACATACTCAGTCTCCTGATGTCACGCAGGAGGCGCCTTGCAATCCCGACTTTTTGCCATTCGCGTTGCGTCACCTCAAGCATCTGTCGTTCGAGGTCAAATGCTGCATGATACCATCTCCATTCTCTTCGGTCGTCTCTGCTGTGGTTGGGCACATCAATTCAGCTCTCCCCGCTTTAACATCGTTCACTGCGAAGCTAGTCGAAAGAATTTCCGATCAGGACTTTGTTGAAGCCCTACTCAACGAGCATGCTCTAACGCTACGGTCGATCGCCCTTATGGGCTGCTCGGTCAGCATCGATTGCGTCACGCGCATCTGCAGGAGTTGCCCCCATCTTGAGCGACTTGATGTCCTCGTTCCCATCAGAGAGCTTGTATGTTCATTAATCGTATCATGTCCATTACTTTGTCAAGTTTTGATGTCATACCTAGATACCGTTCACGAGTGCCCTCTCGCAGTCGTTTAGCCTCCGCACCCTTGTGGATGTAGGAGATTCTTCTTCGCATGCTGCCCATGGTCCCCGGATATCGCTCACCACTGACAGTGCCCATCACCTGATGGGTCATGTTAGACGCTTGGAGAAGATAGTTAGTGGTGGGAGAATATGGAAGGTGCCACAAACGTGCATATTCTGAAAGCGACACTGACCATGCCTTCTCAGAGCAAGCGAGGACCTGACAATGAGCTTAGAGTAACCCTTGATCGGACTCGAGGCTATGTTCCGGAGAAGTACTGGTTCGTACCACGCGAATGAGGACGTAGGTCCGTGGGGGTACTTGCCACTCCTAGATGCCGAAGTGCTCAATCATGCACATTCGTGATTCTTTGTTTCAATTTCGCAAGCATATAACTCGTCCTTGAATCAGCTGACTGCCTTTCCTAACGTACACTCGCAATTTTCTTCACGTCTATCATAATATGACCCACATCCAACGGTTGGCCCGAGCTGTCGATTTTATCGGGCGATGTTTCAGGTGAGAGAAGGTAGGATATTCGACTTCTTGCTCTGGGCTTGAGACATTCCCCGCTTTCATCGCCTTCCTCGTCGGTCGCTCTCTGAGCGTTTAGCCACTATGGCGCATCCAAAAAGCCCAGCAACGCCTGCCACGACGATTCGGTACGAGTCTGACTTCTATATATATATATAATTCCGCTAAGCGATGAAATACATGTGGGTTAGAAGGACTTACATTTCCAGACCGTGGTCTATAATGGCCAGACCGATGCGTGCGGGCAGGTCCCTCAAATAGCTGCACTAGCGGCCTGTCAGCGTCTGAAGGCGCAACGTCGGAAGACACTTGTTGCGAAAACTGCCTTGCACCAACAAGATTTGGTCTGCGGGCACGGGAAGAATGTTCGAGTGCTGGGTGGCGAGGTCGAGCGGGCCCATCAAAGATGATGGGCGGAGGGAGTGACACTGGCAATGGATTCGGGTCGAAAGAGCTTTGAATCGACCCAGAGGCGGTAGGGTTGTACTTCCTTGGGGGACTAGAGCTTCGCATTGTTGCGCCCAGGTAAACTTCATATTCACCCAGCCTGTGAGGAGCGTCGAAAATGTCGAGAATGGGAGGCATCGTCTCCTTCTGAACACTCTCCATGTGCACCGCCGCGTAGTGGGTGTTGGGGATTTTGTGAGAGAGGGGAGAGCGATCTCTACGAGAGCCGCGAGTAGCTCTCAGCAAGGGCATAAAAGTCTGGCGTTGCATGAGGAAGAGTGGGGCTGTTGGACAGCAATTGCCAAGAGACCATGGGACTCTTATAGATTGATCTCCCTCGAACCATGAGCAGTAGCATGAACCAGAGCCACACATAGTGCAACATTGATTCACCCGGGAGACACGGTCCTGCGGGGTTTCCCAGTGGTCGACTAGCAGCTACAATGTCTTGGACCGGTGTGATCTGAGCAGGCCCGGATGGAGTGGGGGACGCGAAATCTCGCGTAGAAATGAGCTACAATTGTCACAATCAGAAGTCGAAATCATCTACGTACGACAGCCGGTCGAGACATCCTATTCTAATTTGGAAGTAACTTCTCGTTCCCTATTTGAAAATAGTAGTCAGCGAAGATGGTGCGGAGATAAACCGTGTCTCTGGCTTCGAAGCAGCCTGGATAGACGGACTGACACTTCAATAATCACATCAGTGTGATGGGGCGGCAAACCAGACATACACATGACCCTCCACAGACATCCGTTGGGGCAGACTCTCGTTGTATAGGAGCTCTACTTCCAAGCCACCGATGCGTGATGAGGATATGCAAGGATACAGGAAGCCACCGCATAAACGCCACCAAAAACAGATTCACACTCATGGATGACATTCATCACGTTGGTCGGACCATAATCATGTCTTCGGTGACAACGAGGGAAAATCAAAGCAAAACCGATGCCTGAGTGGAACTCATGAGTACTGCAGCGCGGAATAACTTCCATCTGCCAAGAGAGCTGTTGAGTAGTTCCAGTGAAGTTGATAGGCTCGACGTACCTCTTCATATATTCACAGCATGACGCTACGGGGGCACTACTTGGCTGGAGGGGGTGCCAGTCGTGGTCGTGGCATTGCTTGACTGGTTTCCAAAGCGTTGTGAGAATTTGACCATTTCGTCGTAGCAGTATAGGGTGCAATCGATTGGCCGATTGCTCAAATCATGATAACGCCTCTCTTGGCTTGATAGACGGAAGAATCCAAGCCTAGTAATTGACAAGGGGCTCACCCTTCTCAAATGCGACTTGGTTCCTGTCCAAGCAACCCGTTATGCTATGTCAAGGCAGCAGAGATGGAGTGACGTTTGAGCGATGACCTCATTTCCTAAATGAGGGTATTGAGCCACCATATACGGCATAGCTCAACCCTGCATCACCCGGGAGGTAATAACGTGCATCAATCAGTGCGACCTTACAAGGGAGGGCAACAACACAAACGCCATGACGAGAGGTTGGAAA
The DNA here is from genome assembly GCA_032158425.1 of Pleurotus giganteus. NCBI lineage: Eukaryota > Fungi > Basidiomycota > Agaricomycetes > Agaricales > Pleurotaceae > Pleurotus > Pleurotus giganteus. The sequence goes on along the minus strand of JAPEHR010000001.1, from coordinate 1,559,850 downwards.
CGGTAGCGAAAATCATTGAGTTAGTCACGCGGCACCGTGGCGGGGCGAAGCGAGTGTCACCAAGGCATAAAGCATTGGCACCGTTCATCAGAGAGAGGAGATTGACCGAAGATTAAAGTGAGTCCCTGTCGCAGTCACTCAAATTCCCGTAATTGGTATGGCATGATTTCGAGCCTGACCATCGAAGGGGTAGTAGATATTTGCGGCATCACAAGCCGGGCCGTATCTTAAACCCTGCGAGTGACTCTAAACATCACGACATATAATTGAGAGGTGAACAACCAAGCGGGATTCCATCCGCATGCTACTTACTAGGAAGTTGGAGGGTGCTCCAAAGAATTCTCCGCTAGTCTCATCTCTACATCCTTGGCATCGCCTGAGGCAGCCGGCTGTTGCGCTGATAGTGCGTCAGGTGCTTCGGTGTCTACCGTGTGTTCCGCAGCCATTGTCTTCAAGAACTGGGTGTTGTGGTACTTAAGTACTTCCTGTCGTCACGGGGGCTTAGCGACTCGACTCAATAAGAAGAGCTAGAGAGCTACCTCGAGTTCTTCATACCACACTACTGGTGGTTGGTCGGATGGCAATGACTGACTATAAATCAGCATATAAGGGCCAGCACCTAAGTGCAAACCAGTGGTATCAGTCAGGACAGTATCTTCTGTGACCTTACGATGACGTGAGACTATGTAGTAGGTCAGCGTATAAATCATGAAAACCTTGGTCACTTCGGTGTCGACTGTTTTCCACCAAGCATCGTCATAGTAGACGTAGAGGTATATTTGCTTTCGGCCGGGGATACCTGTATGCATAAATACTGCTCGAAGGTCGTACTGTAAGTGGAAAGATATCAGTGTCGGTGACGTTTGGGAGAGGCATACCATGCCTTTTGCTGCTGTAACTCTGAGCAGTCAAATAGGATGGATTCACTCTCTTTCAACTGAATAATTTCAGAGTCAATGGCTAAGTAAGGGTACGATTCAGGGTACGACAAAACAATCAAAACGAAGCGACAACATACATTCGATTTCCTTCTCAATGGTGGCTAACGCTTCTTGAAGCTTGCCAAGGGTCAATTCGAGTTTTTGCTGTCTCTCTGGATCCCCCTTGGCGTCTGCAACATTTTGGTAGTAATCAATCGAGGCACGAAGGGCTTGAGGTCCGTCGGAGCCCTGACAGAAGTCAAAATGGCGTTGGCAGAGACGTAACGAAACTCTACATTCGACTTCGTAATCAGCTGTTTCTGAACAGCGAGGTCGCTAAGTCGGTCTTGAATCTGTTGCTGTTGAGAACGCTTCTCGTTGGCTAGTCGAAGATTTTTACTGAGAAATCGATCCATATACATCGACTTGGGGAAGTGAAATGGCTCTATGGACGACATCGGCGACAGGGATAATCCTTGTTTGAGAGTGAAGGCCACCACCTGGGAGGGCTCGAAAATAAGCTCGTGCTTGGACTCGCCGTCGAGGTACTGGGACAGATCGGCTGAAAGTCTCGCTAGGAGGTTGTTCGCAACCGGTCGAGACCCATTCACTTCTAGTGTCACTGTGCAGGTTTCCGAGGTACTTCGACATATGCCTTCCGGAGCGGCAGGAGATACCACGACAGATCCATATTTAAAATTGAACAATCGCATGCTGATAAAAGACATTCAATTGGAAGTCAACAATCCGCAAATAGGAGGCCGCACTTGGAATGTCCAGGCTCAGAGAATTTCTTGACGTGATCATCAACGAGGGATGCAGTACGTTTCAGAAAATCTACACAATGCATGGATTTGCGGAGGATCATGGAACGCATTTCGGTATACTCAAACCTGTAGAGAGCTCGCCAGGCAAGTCGCTTGGCCCATTCCAAGGCTTCGCATCGAAACCACACAATAAGTCATCCCCTAACAATAATCCTAGGGCACCAATATCCATATGTGCATATAACTCGATCAGAGGCAACAAGGAGTTGTCTGTATGGATGCCCGATTAGTGAAGTGCTGAAAGACCAGTTCCACACAATCAGACTAACCATGCTTGTCCTGACCGTGGCGAAGCATCAAGCTGAGTTCTGCAAGCGCAGTCCTAACTTGTGGTACAAAAAACAACGCTTGAAGAACCTAACGACGTGTAAGCGACGGAAGCTTATGGAAACGAAGGAAAAACAGTACCAGTGCAGCGTAGGCTATTGACGGTGACTGGGTACGAAGAACTACCGGCCTGTCGCGAGTAGGTGAATGCCGAGAGACAAAGGAGTCACAACCAACCGGTTTCCCTCACGGACGGTGTGCTCGAGTGGGGGAGGCGCATCGTCACCCGCATTGGCAAAGTCATTGTAGCTGGCTTCGATGGCGCGGCTCAGAGATTGGTCATCTTGAGACATGCCGGACGCTACCGGTTCCTATACATGTAGTCATTAGACGGAAGGGTGGCATCACCGAACAATTGATGTACATTCGAGGGCACCACAGCCCAAGCGGGGTCAGGAGCGCGATCGCTGGGTCGAAGCTTGTTCTCACTGACGTGAGATGCCATGGATAGGTTCAGAGCGCGATTAAGTTCGTCATCATCCCCCGTCAAATCGATGATTGGGGGCGCCTGAGACCGGGAAGAGTCTTCTGAGTTCAGAGCACCAAGCTTCTTCGGGGGTTCATTCAGCATATCGTCGGTAGCCCCCTCCAAAAGCGCGGTCGCAGCTTTGTGAACGTCGCCATTGTATTTACGAAGGACTCGTCTAGCAGCTTCCTGGTCTATGCCGCCACCCATCATGGCGGCTAGCGTTTCAACATTCTCAGCCTCGACTTGATTCTCGAGGCTGCTACTTCCGGTATCGATTTGGTGATAAGCCATGCAATCTGGGAGTATTCAGGAAGGATATTATGCGAATCGCAATGGCAGCTACGCATTTGGCGTCACGGTCAAGCGCTCGCCGTCGTATTATGTAACGCATTTTATCAAGGACAAGTACTCCAGCAAACCAAGTAGAGATTTATGCTTGGATTTATGACTTATGCTGTACATATTGTGAATTTAACCCTGACTTTCTTCATCCCCATATGCGTTACTTTTGTGTTTCGGAGTGAATGTCCAAGCCTCTGGGGCAGGTCCCAGAAACATCTCCGATATTTTGACCCAGTCCCTGCTATCCGGACTAGCCAGTAGTGTTTCTGCCAGGAAAATTTAGTTGATTGCGCTATCAGCGGATCGAGTAGCATACCAAGATCATTTCGACCGTGGAACGCCGGGGCCCGATCGTTGATTCGACCAGGTAGAGCCTCTAGCAGGCCAATGGGTATATACCGATACTGGAAAGAAAGCGCCTCGCAGAGATACCGACGCGCTGTATTGATTCCTGCGGTATCGGAGCCAAAATGGCTAGCGTAATGACATTGAGTGAATAACAATAAACCAGTTAGCATGTTCCTCACGAAATACCAAACTCAGCGTACTGGTGCCATGGGTCCTTCAGAAAAATATCGATAAATCACATAGCCATTACTCACTTGCTTAATGAGGTCTAATCGTTCTCTTGCACTAATGTCCCACTCCCGGCGTTCCTTGATCTCGGTGAAAATCCATGGTTTGATCAGAGCACCACGGCCGACCATCACCCCATCAACTCCGCTGTGTTCAACAGCCGACCAATAGCCTTGAGAGGAGAAGCAGTCACCACCACCAAATATAGGAACAGGCGGACCTATCCAGCTATGAGCAGACGCCAGCCTGACGGTCGATCAGTGTGTGAAAAAGAACTCACAATCATCTTCCTCTTCCCTAGAGCGCACTGCTTCGACGCATTGCTTGATGTACTCCCAGTCAGCTAATTTAGTGTATCTTTGTTGCCTGGTGCGACCATGCAGCTACCGGATGCCAACTTCAGCAAGCGAGTAAGAGATCAAAGCGGGAAAATGACAGCACCGTGACACACCCAACGTTCCACTCACAGCTCAAACGAGGCATGACCTTGTGGGCTGTGTTGCGGCCATCTTTTACTCCCGTCCGAAGCTTGACGGTAACTGGAATGTCTCCCAAAGCCTTGTTCATACCAACTATGATCTTACCCAGTTTGCCAGTCGCGTCCAAAACTAGTAGAGGGCTTAGTCCAAATTGCAGAATGCACTAAGGTTTCGACGCACGCGCTGAGCCACTCCCAGATTGAAAAACTAAGTCGATCGGGCAGCCACAATTGATATCGACGAAGTCCACGTTTGCCGCACACTCCTTAGCGATCACTTCGGCGGTTGGGACGAGTGTTGCCGGTTTGTTGCCTGCTACCTGCACACCGAAGATGGCTTCGGAAGGATGTCTACGGACGAGCGACCATTCCTCTTTGGAGCCGGCCAGGAACGAATTCGCCAATCCCACTGCGCCATTCCGAATAAGTCAAACTCACGGTGTCCAGATAATGACCTATCATTCTTACTTTCGCCACAGGTTATATCGGCCCCGTATGCAACGCAGAGGCGACGGAATGGCTAAGAAGGCACCGACGTAGTCTAGCGACATATGTCATAGTTTGGTGGGCGCTGCTTACCAAGTTTCCAACTGTCGTCAGCGGTGCCAGATCTAATAAATACGTAGCCGTAAGCAACGCCGCAATAAGTAATGTCTACTTACAAGTTTTCCCCGACCAGTGAAGCCGTTTCTTTTCGGAATAGCGCATGGGTACGTCGGGTGTATCTGCTTGAGACTCCATTTCAGTAGACCTATTGGGCTCTACCTGCGATAGGGAAGGCACAGCAAGCTGCGCGGCATCTTGTTTTAGCGGACTCTCTTGTGATTCCTGTACATCGTTATTGTCTTTCTTCCTGCTCTCTTCGCCCTGGATTTCTTTGAGGTAGGAGGCGGATGTGGGGAAAGGATACTAAAAAAACATTTGCGTAAGCCGGACGAGCGCAAACTTGGCGGCTATGGTCACAGCACTGTGTACCTTTTTCGTCCGTAGCGCTTTCAATACATCAGCTGAAATGAAATTAAGTTCCGTAGCTGATACGACTGAAAGCGCCTTTTTGTCCGGGTTATTGATTAGCTCCAGAGCGCCGTTGCTTTTGCGGATATGGCCGCCGAGGAATCGACACTTGAAACCGAATCTATCCAAGATGAGCTCACCATGATGACGTATAGGTGCGTCGTACCTGCACTCCCCCGATTCAGCAAAAAGCGGGCATACAGTATTCAAATCCAAGGATGAATACTCGGGATCCATCACAGTCGCCTGTGGCTCCAAGAATGGTGGCGAATCAAGGATGTTACTAGTCTCCGTTATCCGTATGTCAGGCGGCTTCGCCGCAAGGTACTGGTTAACATCGTGGGTGAACCGACATCTAAACAGAGAATATTTCTTTCGGTTCAGGTTCCCCCGTTCAATGAGACTTGGGACTCACCGATCTCCGAACTCACAAAACTGGCCAGTGGCAATTTTCCAACATACTTCGACTTCATCACGAACTTTTCCGAAGCGTCGCCCTTTATTCGCGCCCCTCTGAGCCTTCTTTTCAGCTTTAGTTCGCCTTTTTCGTGAGGGTCCCACAGAACTGGTGTTATCGTCCTTTGCTCCATGATCTTGGTTGTGATTCACAGCGCCTTCAGCAGCATCGTCGTCAGGCTGGGTGAGGCCATGACCACCATTCACTGATAACAGATATCTGTCTCCGACGTGATAAATGAGAAATCGGAAGGAAGGCAGACAATGGGTAATATCCTACTCAGATTTGACGGGCGCTGTGCCAGGTGGAAAGTTCATATCAAGGTTGATGACGGCTGACTAGCAACTGTGCACATGCAAGTCGCCAAAACTGATGCTGTGTGTCAATGAAGGATGCATAGCCCGATAGACAAATGTAGTCGAAATCCGACCTGAAGTGGATGGGGTGGATATCCTCACGGTGGCTAATGGTGACAGGTGCAGAAGCGTGGATCCGAAAGCGCCAAAGATCGAGTTGAAGTTTACTCCCAAGATTGCCAACAACGGTGAGAACGTTGACCATGTCCTTGCCGACTGAGTCGATGGCGAAATAATGATAGATACAACAATTGCCACTTCATGAAATAATTACTACATAGATTACTGATGTACAATTAACTCACTATTAAAGATTGACAGTAGGTGAAACGGGGGAAAGAGTTCGTCTTAGACAGTCCAGCCATCCTTATGACTTTTTAACTCTGTACTGATAGGCAGGCCGCATGGCTGCACGTCCTGACTTATCGCGGTAGAACAAAATGTCGCCTGGCCATGTGTGAGCCTAGACAAGGGGAAGATATATACAGAGACGTGCCTTCATCCTCGACGAATTGGCAGTTGTTGTAGCTCTCCCACAGAGCTTGGAAAACCGGTTTATCCGAGTAGTGATAGTGTTCACCTATGAAGTTCTTAAGGTACTTGGTCGCCTCTGGTCCGCTATCTGTCGAAATCATAGTCACTACGCTGCCCACGTCCCGTTGGAAGAAAGCCTTACAAAAGGGCATTTTGGGGAAGAACTACACACCCAGAGGTGAGGGGATACAACATGTGATGATCAATAACACGTACATGATGGATAACATGGAAGTGTGCAACATCGTGAAGGAAGAACCTTCCTTGCCAACCCAAGAAGTTGCGGTCCACAGTGGCGGCAGCACCACGCTGGAAGTTCCACTCTGCGTTGCGGTAGTGTGGCAGATCAGGAGCCGTGTGATGGAGGTAGGTGATCATGATGACTATCAAACGGCTGCAATTAGCCGTGTACGACTGATGCAGCTGAAACAACGTACACCAATGCGATACAGCAAGCCAAGGGATCCCATAAAATTTGATAACATTAGCCGTCCCGAAAGTGGAGCCCGCCCAGTTGACAGCACAGATCATGGCGGCGATACCAATATTGGAAAGTATTACGGCATTGCGCTGTTCCTTGGTGAATAAGATCGAGTTCGCTGTGAGAAGGCAGATAAGTTCAGATACACACAGCAATACAATTGATCAATGAATGACAATGACTTACGATCAAAATGATTTGTCCACTTCGGATAGCCTTTTTGACCAGATACATTAAATACTACGACAGCGTGAGCGCAATGGGAGCGATAATCGATGAGAATCACTTACGAAGGTACGCAGGAAATGCCAGTAGTTGCTGGCGAACGAGACTGAATAGTGTATAAAGGGGCGTATCACCAAAATAATCTTCATAATCGAAGTGAGCACTGTCTTCTGGAGGGATGCCTAGATCTGATCGAGTCTTGGGTACGTAGACCTCGTCGCGCTCCATGGAAGCATGGTTGCTGTGATGCCTGTGATGTGAGATCTTCCAACTGAAGTATGGGGTCCAGAGCGCAGTATGGGAAATCTGCCGAATTGCATTAAGGTTGCCATCTCAGGTGGGAAGCATCGAGACTCACGAAGCCAATAGCATCGTTTATGAGTTTATAGTCGGAGAATGCGCCATGGCCGCACTGGGGTTATGACATCAGTCCGCAGTCTGGTGCTATCCAAGGTTACGAACCTCATGGCCAATAACCCAGATCCCCGTGAATATGAGTCCTTGGAACCACCAGCTACATGGGCGAGAAGCGCATGAGTGGTTGGTACGGATGGATGGTAGAGGGACCTACTATACGGCCCAGGCCGTCCAGCGAGCAACCTCTGCGCCGAAGGGCGTAAGAAGCGTCCGCGTGGAGACCTGACGGAAGTATGGGTCTATGTAGGAGGCAAGGGACCAAGCGACCGCTGCCATGAGTAGGTCTCGCGTCAAATAGAGCAAGCCCTTCGTAGTGTCCCGATGGAAGAGGTGGGCCGGAATGGCGGCTCGTATCTCCTTCAAGGACCTAGGGTGTTGATGTGTGACAAGCTTCCTCGAGAATCATTATGGCGAACTGACCATGGCATGGGGGTAAAGGTGGGCAGGTCATCTTCGCGGTAAGACGGAGGAGAAGAAGACGAGGTGGACCTCGTGACAGTTTCGCTCATGATTGGGCCGGTGAGCACAGACGGATGAAGATGCCATGGCGAGGCGAGTATTTAAGTCTCTGGCCTCAAACTTGTGTGCCGAATATGTCGTGATACGCATGAGGGGACATAGGCAGCCATCTAGGGCGGTGCCTGCTCAAAGGAGTTTGTGGCTTCTCCGACTGAAGCTCTGAAATCTGGATATGAGATCCCCCGATTATGGGTCCGGCGTGATGGATGACTGAATTCCTTGTTGCCATCTGAGGCCTGATAGCACAAGGGGAAATGCACGACTGGCTGACGCTAGAGGTAAATTGCTCCTCACTCGGATGTCGGCGCCTGTGAAATTTTGCAAGGACCCCGGACACTCGGCCCTTCTGCGATCGGACTACCTCCGTCGCTGCGAGCGCTTCAAGTTCGTCAACGTTCCAGTCCTCCTTCTCCGGCGACCGCGTATACCGTCCATGGCTCACATCCCCTGCCCGACCACCAGCGACTTGACCATCCTTGAGCCAGATTTGCGGGGCGTCATCGCGTTGCTGCCTGATACCAACGAGACTGCCAAATCGTCGGACGCCGTCGTCCGTTTCATGCGCTCAATCCCCCCCAGGCCTCATGATGATCCGAACATAATTAAGAAGGACATCCTCGTCTCCTTGGTCGATGCTGATCCCGACCAGCCTTCTACTTCCCTTCGTTTGTACATTCCAAGAGATGTCGACCCACATGATCGCTTACCCGTCTTGCTTTGGTCGGTGAGGATATCCTTAGTCTCCAAGTGCCCACATAGCAACCTGCAGTTACAGCATCATGGAGGCTTCTTCTTTATGGGCCCACTCCGTTTAGATCCATTTTGCACCGATATTGCTATTGCGGCGCATATAGTCGTCGTGGCCCCTGCGTATCGGCAAACCCCAGAAAACCCATTCCCTGCTCGTCAGTCTTCCTTTGCCCCAGTTGAAGCCGATCTGTCACTGAGGATCACACTCTCTCACAGCTTTCAATGACGCATACCAAGCACTTCGCTGGCTGACAGAGTCGGACCAAGTTCGCCAGTACTCTATTGACCCGACCCGAGTTGCCATTGGCGGTACCTCAGCGGGTGCGACTATCACCGCAGGAATGTTCCTGCGATACCGAGATGAGGGCAGAGATCTGTCAAGAGTCCGACTCTTGGTTCTGGAAGACGGGAGCTACATTAACAAGTCGTCATCGTACTCGACGCATCACAACCCTATCAATAAGCTATGGAACGCTAATGTTACCCGCTATATGTGGGATCTATATTTGCCACAAGGTGTCAGCGGCTTGGATGAACGGACTCTCGGCTATGCCGTTCCTGCCCTCGCGAAGGATTTCACAGGGTTTCCGCATACGATGGTTCTGTCCGCGCAATGGGATGATTTAACCAACGATGCGATCGCGTTCGCATACCGTCTGCTTGAGTCGGGAGTTGCAACTGAAATACATGTAAGCGATCGTCCGGATGTTTCATCCCCTCTTCGAGCTAATCGGCAACCCTCTTCCGAACACGTCCAGAACTATCGGGGTACCTTCCACGTCTCTGATAAATTAGTCCATGATGCCAAGTCGAGTGTCAAGAAACGCCAGGATATTGTCGATGCGCTGAAAGCACTTCTCTAACTTATTCAGCATCTATGTAAGCTAGGCGTTGATACTTGACCTCGCTACCATCCGCACCCGCATCGGTTCCTCTCCAGCTCGGCACGGTATCGTATCGAGCAGTTGACACCGAATGTACGAGAACCACACCGACTGTACATCAGACTTTGTCTCGTTTTCGCCATTTTCTCGGTTTTTTTTTCTTATGGATGACATGTGTTGGTGCGGCACCAAGACTCCTGACGTTAAATTATCGCTGAACTATGTACTTTAGGACGGCTTACGGTAGCATCTGATGGCACGTAGCATGCACTCCAATACTGGTGCCGTACTGATAGGAATGTGGGCTTCCTTTCCCCGGTTGATCAGAAATTGTCCCCTCAAGCTAACATGAAGCGTCGATATGAATTTTCTGCTTGTGGATACACATGTGGCCAAGTCCCATCGGTTGATGTCGCAAGCTTTCCAGGCACTTTGCGGATTCTCAGAGTGTCCGGAGTCTCTGTTACCCAAACGGCTAGAATCTTGATCATCTCGCGGATCCGTCGACCGATTGAACAGTTGCCCAAAAAGCTGCCATCGGTGTGGCACACGCAAACTGCCTGTGAGCGAATCAGACATATTTTCGTTGTTCCGCAATACCCGACTCTAGCGGTTCCCCAAGTGGAACCCATCAATTTTGACGTTTGGGTCTTCAAATAGCTATACCTCTATCATCATCCCATATTCGCCCCACCTCTTTCTTGCGTCTCACTAATGCTCGATATCTTCCGTGACTCTCCCGAGTTCAATGAACGCAAGCGGACCCCCTTTGCACCACCAAAGGTACCTTCATATCGCGCCAAACCCGACAGCTGTTGATGTCCATAGGCCACTATAGCGGAACTCCATGCCGTGGTCCCGAAACACTTGTTTCAAAAGTCTACTACCAAAGGCCTCTACTATGTCTTTCGAGATGTTGCGTTCTCTGTGATCGTCTACAAGCTAGGGGTGTTGATCAACCCATTCGCTGCCTTTCTTCTTCACGAAGGGTATAACTCGCATGCCGTTCGTATCCTGAAGTATGCTCTGTGGGCAGCTTACTGGCACTGGCAAGGTGTCATTCTTGCCGGTTGGTGGTGTCTCGGTCAGTGATTTCACCTGGGTTCTGTGCTGCAGTTGGCTGAAACGTCAGATGTAGGTCATGAAGCTGGTCATGGAACCTTGTCACCCCACGGATGGGTCAACCATGTGACCGGCTTCTCGCTTCATACTGTAAGGCGCCGTCCGAGCATAACCATTCTTTGGTTGATCGAGGTGACAGTTCCTTTTGGTACCTTACTATGCATGGAGGTCTACGCATCATGCACACCACGTGGGTGGAGATTTACTTCCGCTTCACATGGCAATTTCACATAGTTCTCAACCAGAAAGCGACTGCCTCTCTCGAGCGCGATGAGAACTATGTACCAAGAACTAGGTCTGATTACGGTCTTCCTCCACCGCATAAAGCCCGTCCTGCCGACTATCATGAAATATTTGAAGAAACCCCAATTTACACGCTCTTACGAATGCTGGTGATGCAGGCCTTCGGATGGCAGTACTATTTAGCTTCTAATGCCATGGGATCTCCAAGTTATCCTAAGGGGACTAATGTAAGCTCTGTAACCGTTGTTAAATGACCCCGATTGTAACACCTTTATCAGCACTTCTTTCCGTCATCGCCCCTGTTCAAGCCACACGAACGAAATGGCATAATTGCCTCTAACATAGGGCTTGCCACCATGTCCACAATGCTATGGTATTACACTCAGCAAGTTGGTCTGGGTGCATTCCTCCGACTGTATTTCGTACCGTATCTCGTACGTTATCTGTTGCTTCTAATAGAGCGCTGCCCATATCACTATTTCAGCTTGCCAACCACTGTACGTCTTCTCACGGTCCGCCGCGAGTCTTCTGATTTATGCCTGCATCAGGGGTTGTTATGTTGACCTATCTGCACCATTCCGATCCCACTATTCCTCACTTCAGGAATAAAGAATGGTCCTTTGTCCGAGGAGCTGTAGCAACTGTTGATCGGCCGCTTTTAGGTTGGGTCGGACGCTTCTTCCTGCACAATGTCAGCCACGATCATGTTGGACACCATCTCTTCTCCACAATTCCGTTTTGTATGTTTCCATCTCATCCTCTGTATCACATCCACTAACACCACCTCAGATAATCAGCCACAGGTAACGGAAGCCATCAAGACAGTCTTGAGAGGCGACTATAACTATGATTCCACGGTATTTCGTATCCTTGTTCCCATTGTCCAGCTTCTCATCCCGTGCGAAGAACTCCTTCCGCGCCCTATACAGATCTTTCACTCAATGCTGCTTCGTCGAGAATGATGGAGATATTGTATTCTACAAGAACAAGGACGGTGAGGCGGCCCGTGTGTTGGCTGACAAAGTCTCCAAGGATTGAGGGCGTTCCATGACTTCAACCTACTAGTGTATTAATCGCCGTGTATTTAATGTATGTATATGCTTGGATGTAATACGTCAAGGGACTACTTCTCCATTCCAATCGGTGAAGGCGTCCGCACCCACGTTTCAAGTCTCTTCTCTTCTTTTGCATAGCTGACGGAAGATGCAAATGTGGTTGATAAATACAAGAAGCAAGAAGCGTGATCACTGGGACGTGATGGATGATGTTGTATCCCCTTGGGAATCCATGTCGACGGGGTGCTTCATCAATCAATGTGAGGCAACATAACTAGCAACTTACAACTGCACTTCCCATGTAATCCCAGGGAACCCCAAATCGGCCCCTTGGCCTGCACGGAAAGGATGATTTTCAACAACAGTCGACGGGACTGACTGGCTGTACATCAATGGTGGTCCTGGCATCATTGATGTCGCCTTCAGGAAACCCATCATGAAGGAAATGGACGAGCATATCAATCCATTCTGGGGGAGCTTGGCTTCCTGATAGTCCAGCACTAAAGCGAGCGAGCGCAGATGCCCACTCGATGAAGATCACTTTGGTCGTAAGAGCGACCAATCAGCCTTGATGTAACTCGTTGCGAAACAATGCGATCGCGAGATGAACAACTCGCTTGAAAGGACCTCCCGGAACTACACGGGTACACTGCTCCTCATGGTAAGTGACAGGGACGCTTCAGGCGGCCGTTTCTAGGAATAGGATCCTAGGAATACCAATCTTTGACACGCCATGGAGAGCCTGCGGTACAATGTCATTTTATCAGCTTTAATAATACCACCACACAAACGAGCTTCTCACCGTCAGCTCGCCCCATAACTTGGATAGGAAATGTATTTCTCAAGACCATGGTCACGATATATTCTCGACCTTTGACAAAGAAGACTATCAGTTTGACGAGGCGCCTACATGCCAGTCAATCAGGAATCCATTCAGGCTTCTAAAGGATTTTCGCTACATACTTCTCAGAACCAGTTTAGACGCAAAGCGTCGAAGAGAACCACCAGAGTGACAGGGGGGTTAGGGGAAATTCGCTGAAACAACTCGATAGGGTCGCAGCAACTTTAACACCAGCCTCGGGCTCGAAAACAGGATTTGGCGCATGTTTCTCATCAATGATGTGGACATGATTCACGGCATCAGAATACACTCAGTGGGTGCGCGTTCCAGAGGAAAAAATGGACAACTTGGGAGAAGAACAAAGGATTTCCTCACAGGAATTATGCGGAGGGAGACCTCAGCTTGTAGCGAAGCGATATACTGCCGACCAGCTGTTCAAGTCCAGAACGAATAAGATATAGTCTAGATAAATTCCATGGCTAGTGTGTGGGTCCAATCCAACTACTGAGCGTGAGTGGGAACTGTACCATTGTGACCGTTCAGAGGGGTATCATTGCTATGCTGACTTCCAAGGCTGTCTACGAATTGACTAAATGGACTGCTCGCTCCGTGATCTCGTCGATGGTCCATCTTTCCGATTTCCTAATACCATGTTTGAGGTCAAGGACATCACCAATTTCGTCACAAGCTCGTAGGACGGTGTCTATATCCTCCTTTGTGTGGGCGGCACTTACGCAGAACCTTACCCTGCTAGTGACCAAGGCGGTAGCGGGGTACGCAACAACAACCACAATGATTGGCGTTTGGCGGTTCTTCATCATGGTGTGGAAGAGGTTCATCTTGCCAGGGTTGAAGAGGAGAAGAGGAACGATGGGGGATGAGGGGTCACCGTATGTAATGAAGCCCAGCTTCCTCAAACCCAAAGCGAGATAGCGAGAATTGAAGGCAAGGCGTCTAAGGCGAGTTCGTCCCTCGTCGCCGGATGCCAGTTGGGGAGGTAGATTAATCCATGTTGGAAGCATTGAAGGGGATGCAGGCCCTGGATGTTGGAAAGCTTCGCCATCTGCCGAATAGAGCGTACGAGGGGTTGTCAGGGTCGATGGTGATCCAATACCCATGATACTAGCCATGCTTGCGATAATCTGTGTTAACACTGGAGGCGTCATCGCTTCTGCGTAGGGCCCAGAGTGTCCGCGGAGGCGTAGCCCGTTGATGAGATCTCTGTTCCCTGCAATGTATCCACCAGCGGCTCCAAACGATTTGGTAAAGGTCCCCATAAGAATATCGATTTCACGAGGGTTTACATCGAAAAAGTCGTGAACACCTCGGCCATGAGGGCCTAGGGCACCAATGGAATGGGCCTCGTCGACAAACAAGTAGAACTAAGGCGGAAAGGGTTTAGCATGAGGCAAGTGGTTGGATGAACAGATTTTACCTTGTACTTCTTCTTTAAAGCAAGGATGGCAGGGAGATTCACCAACGTACCCTCCATACTGTACAAGCCCTCGACGATCAGTAGAATCTTCTTCCACGGCCTATGTGTCTTCGGCTGCCCTTGACTAATAGACTCTCTGAGGAGCGCTTCAAGATTTGACATATCGTTATGCTTGAACATGCGAACGCTAGCACCACTAAGGCGGACACCGAATCGAATCGACGCGTGATTAAGCTCGTCGCTGATTACGAGGCATCCCTTCTCCACAAGCGCGGGAATGTAGGTAGAGTTTGTGGCGAAACCCATTGAACTGATGAGTGCATCCTCCATGCCCACGAAGCGAGCGACCAGTGCCTCGCTCATTGTATGAAGGTCACAACTGCCACCTTCTAGACGAGAACCATACGTAGAAACACCGTACTGCCTGATGGATTCTTCCACAGCATCAGCGCAGCCGCCGCGAGCTTGGGCGAATCCGAGATAGTTATACGAGGAGATGTTGAGAGCACGGGTACGGCCGCCGGTGAGGATATAACTCTTGCCAAAATCAGGTGAGTATCGGTCCAAGCAGACAATGGTACGCCCTGCCACGCCAGTGACGGGTTGAGCAAAACAACCACCTAGCCGTTGCTTCAGGCGACGGGTGTAGAAAGAGTCGAAATCTGAGGTCAACGGCGCAAGACCCTGTAAGTGACGTGAGCGATATTATAGTGCTGTACGGATAGTAGAAATGAGACCCACATTGTTGGGAAGTAGGTGCTTGTATGTGGCGGGATAGACACGTTTACCGATAAAGTCACGGACATGACCAATGCAAATTAGGATGATGTAGCTTATATATGTGGTAAGAAGAACGTAGTAGGGAGGCTCAGTTTCTTCGAAGGGCTCTACTGGTTGACCAGGCGGGTGCCGGGAAACAAGTCTGTACTCTTCGTTTGCGCAGTGGCCGAATTCGGTGTGAACGGTTGTGAAGACTTGTTCTGACGTCGGAGGGCGTGAAGGAAAAAGTAATCCATTGGAATTATCGTCTTCCGACTCGTTCAAAACGGTATCTTCGGACGATTCGGTGATGGATGAAGAGAGCGATAGAGCAGGCGTGGACGTGGGTGACTTGGATGCGCCTCTGGCGCGTGCATCAGCCTGAGAGAGAGCGGACAGGTACTCGGCAGCGGAGCTTATGGCAGTCAACGATGGGGAGGATTGCTTCTTGAACATGGAGCGTGTAGGGGAGGCCCTGTAAGCCATGGGCGAGGGATCTGTGTGGGGAGCAGGGGACATCCAGAACAGCGAGGAACGTGTCGACGATGCGGCTGATGCGCTGGACGGCGTTACTGAGCGTATCGAGGGGACCCGGAGGATGATGAGCGTCGACCGCAGCCTTGAACCAGGCCACAACGCAAAAACACATCTCGTCTTCCCTGGCGCCAAACAACCAAAAGCCGTTGCCAAATACGGTCGGGCCGGATTACTGTATTGTACATGCAGGCCGTGTTCTATCGCTAATCTACCGCCCAAACCCTCGTGGAATGGTCTCGCCATTGTTTCCCTGGCCTTCTTCATGAGGGCCGCGAGGGTTCCTGGCGACTGAGGAGCGTGGTGACGGTCGTTGCCTCGTCAGCGACGGATTCCCTTCCCTTAGAGAGCCACTTTGAGGACAATCAGCACTCCCCTGTACTTGAGTGGTTCCAAAAATACGCTCCCGAGCGGCGTGGTACCGTGCCTCGCGGTCATGTACCGTGTCGGTTGGTCCAGCCAGTGAGGATGCAGTGGACGCAGCCGGCGGCGTCGGCGAAGGCCGCTTCAAAATACGCATCTGGGGCTGGAATGCAGCTGCTGGAGGCGCAAAGGTAGCCGACAGGCCTGCCGCGGAGGATCCGACCACAACTTCAGGCATGGGAGCCTTCGTATTCCTGCGTTTCAGTAATCCTGTTTGTCATCGACACACGGGCCGCGAAACTGACAGCTCACGCCTCTTCCCATATTTTCTTGTTCAACTCAGGCCCCAGGTGCGCGCTTTCATCCTCATCGTCGTCGTCGTCCCAATTATCTGGAACGACTGGCTGCTTTGGTTTGCCTGGACGAGAGATGGAACTGGTGGAGTCCTAGCATAGAGTGAGACAAACACGCAGTTCCAAGAAGAAGAGCTTACGTCCAACTCCCCATCGCAAGGGTCTAAAGGCTCTTCGGCTAGCATTCACAGCTGCGAAGCAGAAGAGCTCGTGCATAAGCGCCCGAAGCACGCACCTCCCATCAAAGTCAGCATGGTCCTGATGTTATCAGACTCACAACCTCACTGAACTGATCAACTACGATGCCAGCCCCAACTGAATTTTTGCAATTTGTCGACCAGAATGCCGACGCCTTCATCGAAAGGCTTGCAGACGCTGTCGCGATACCAAGGTATGATGACTAGGGCCCCTGAATTATCTGAGCTGATACCCTCCACAGTATCAGCGGGGACGCTTCGCATCGCCAGGATGTTTTCAGGATGGCCGAATGGCTAAACTCCCAGCTGAAGGCACTCGGTGTCGAGACGCGGCTCGTTGACCTTGGTCACCACACAATGGATGGTCAAGAACTCCCACTCCCTCCCGCGATCTTGGGTCGAATTGGTAGTAACCCAAAGAAGAAGACTGTACTTATATACGGTCACTTCGATGTCCAGCCAGTGAGTGTACACAGCTCTGTTCCGTGGAGACCCCATGTTCAAACTTGCGAAGGCAAATCTCTCAGATGGTTGGGATACGGACCCATTTAAGCTAGTCATCCATCCCACCAACGGTCAGCTTATTGGTCGTGGATCATCCGATGACAAAGGACCCATCCTTGGGTGGCTGAACGTCCTCCAATATCATTTCCAGAATGGCAAGGATCTCCCAGTCAACCTGAAGTTCTGCTTTGAAGGAATGGAGGAAAGCGGGAGTGAGGGATTGGACGAGTTGGTTAAGACAGAAGGCGCCGGAAATGGTGGATGGTTCGATGGAGTTGACTGTGTCTGCATTGTACGATCCCCCATCCCTCCTTCAGTCACACTGGCTGACGCTCCCTTCAGTCAGATAATTATTGGCTTAACACCCGCACGCCTGCCCTAACCTACGGTCTTCGGGGGCTCTCGTACTTCAAAGTCACCGTTTCCGGACCTAGCCGTGATCTCCACTCAGGTGTCTTTGGCCGAACGGTCCATGAGCCAATGACTGATCTCATACACCTCATGGGTAGACTTGTCAGTCCCCAAGGAAAGATTCTCATCCCTGGTGTCGATGAGATGGTCCCTCCCCCAGACGAAGACGAGAAAGCTATTTATGCTGGGCTGGACTATTCGATCCAGGACATCGAAGCATCAGCTGGCGCCTCTATCGCCCTTCACGATGATAAAGTGGAGGTCTTGATGGGTCGAATGCGCAACCCGTCATTGTCCCTTCATGGCATCGAAGGTGCTTTCTCGGGAGTCGGTGCGAAAACTGTGATCCCTGCCAAAGTATCTGGCAAATTCAGCATCCGGTAATGCATTCCGGTTCGCTCCCTGCTTCACCCTTCATTTACCTCCTTGGAAGCCTGGTCCCTCCTCAAACACCTGAGGCCGTCAATCCCTTGGTCGTTTCATATCTTGAGCAAGAGTTCGCCAAGCTCAACAGCAAAAACAAGCTCTATATCGAAGAACTACATGGTGGCAAACCGTGGGTAGCGGATCATAGACACTGGAATTTCGAGGCTGCGAAGCGCGCCACCAAAGTCAGCCGTTTGTTCTAGCAGATTCACCTCTTGTTTAGACGCACCTTCTTACTGACCGCCGATGTTTTCAGGCCGTATACAACCAGTCCCCTGATCTAACCCGCGAAGGAGGCTCTATACCAGTGACATTGACCTTCGCAGAGACGCTAGGCGTCAACGTCCTCCTACTTCCTATGGGACGAGGGGATGACGGAGCACAGTACGCTATACCCATTTCGTATGTATGCACGTCTGACATCCATCCTTCTCTAGCTCTACGAATGAAAAGCTTGATCGCTCCAACTTTATTGAAGGGGTAAGTTATTCCCCAACCTTACATCGTTCATCTCACTGCGGTGATCACAGACCAAACTGTTGGGAACATACTTGTACGAACTAGCCGTGTAGTCATAAAGTGCTTCGTTTGTAACTAACCATACTTCACATCACAAATTGAGAAAGAAATGTGTGCATCTTCATGGGTATCTGGACTTCATGTATTGATGTATTTGTATGGTAATATTCCAAGGTGCCTAATCCGAGAAAGAGTAAACGATGGTATCAAGAAGGATTACAAAAGACGAATTGTTGTACTCTAGTGTATCATGTCCATGTTGCCATTGTACAGTCTTTATTTCTATTGCATGACGTTGCAAGGAGACACAAAGGGAAGAGACATCTTACGCTTCAACGGAGCCACGCCCAATGGTGGTGACCTGCGGAGGAGATGCATCAGATAGAACATCACAGACAGTAGTCAAGACAGACCCTGAAGCCAATCTTCGTTAACTCCTGTGCATCCAAGAGTAGACGCCCATCAAATACGAAGGCAGGCTTATCCATGGTGTGGTAGATCTTTTCCCAATCGATCTGCTTGAACTCCTTCCACTCGGTGGCAACTACGACCGCCTCAGCCTTGGCCGCGGCCTCAAGTGGTGAGGCACAGATTGAAACTTTCTTCTTGACTAAACGAGATTGAGCTATAGGAGCAGTCATAGGGGCGAGGAGTTAGACTCACTAGCATCAATTGGCGCGTCGGGGATGGCTTCCTTGAGATCCGTCCAGATTTGATCATGCTCAACTTTGGGATCGTAGATGTTGATGAAGGCTCCCTCCGCATAGAAGTACTTGATAAGAGTGATGGCGGCGGATTCACGAGTGTCGCCGGTATCAGCCTTGAAGGCGAAGCCCAACACGGCAATACACTACAAATGAATCATGAAGACAAAAAACGACACGTCAGGTAATGCGCCAACCTTTCCGGTGATGGTTTTGAAAAGGGTGTCAACGACATTCTTGGCGAAGCGACGTTTCTGATATTCATTCATGTCAACGACTTGTCTCCAGTATGCAGCAACCTCGGGAAGGTGCAGGCTTTCGCTGAGGTAAACAAGGTTGAGAATGTCTTTCTGGAAGCAGGATCCTCCAAATCCAACGCTAGCCTTCAAAAATTTGGGTCCGATACGAGAATCAAAACCAATAGCATGGGCAACTTCATCGATGTTGGCACCGGTAGCTTCACAAATGGCAGATAAAGCATTGACTGAGGAGATGCGCTGCGCGAGCATGGCATTGGCGGCGAGCTTAGAGAGCTCAGACGACCAAAGCCCAACAGTGAGAATACGGTCCCGTCTATTGGAATTAAGAATATATCTCGGTATTGCAGCATATATGATGACGTACGGTACCCAGTTGGCATATACTTCGGCCAGCGCCGCGCATGCATCCAGACCCTCTGGGGATTGTAGAGAGCCGATAAGGACGCGATCAGGCTTCAAGAGATCGCTGATTGCGGTTCCTTCTGCCAAGAACTCGGGATTGGAGAGGATATCGAAGCGGCAGTTTGGCTTTGAGTTGGCTTCCAAAATGGTGCGCATAGATTCAGCGGTTCGGCATGGTACGGTGGATTTCTCGACGACGATCTTCGAGGATGTAGCGACAGCAGCAATACGACGGGTGGCAAGCTCAACATAGCTGGGGTGAGAAGTCAGTAACGCAAAAAAGGTGAGTATATGCGCGTCAGCACATACTTGAGATCAGCAGCGAATCCAGCACCAACGCCACTCTTCTTGGTGGGCGTGTTCACGCTGACGAAGATGAGGTCAGCATCGTTGATGGCCTTGTCGACGTCCGTAGAGAAGAAAAGATTCCTGCCGCGGGCTTGTCTGACGACATCTTCCAATCCAGGTTCATAGATGGGGAGGTTGAAATCGGGGCTGTTCCAAGCATCGATTCTGGCCTGATTGAGATCAACAATGGTGACCCTGATGTTAGGGCATTTGAGGGCGATGACGGCGCACGTAGGCCCGCCTAATATCAATGTTGCTCGCCGGTCAACCTAGCTCCCTCAGGAAGGGATTACCACATACCGACATAGCCGGCGCCGACTGGGAGGTCAACTGGTCAATTTCGGTGATCTTGAAATGGGGAGTCGTCGTACTCACTGCAGCAGATCTTGTGAACCTTGGCTGAAGCCATATGTGATGGACGTCAAAGAACAAGAGGAAAAGGCGGAAAATAGTGCAATCGCGTCGAGAGGAGTAATTATAGCAAATCTGGAGTGTGGGAACCGAGTAATTTCGGCATGTCGCGTACCGCGATTTAAGACGCGACGGCCAACTTTTCCTGGCCAGGTGGTGGCTAGTTGCATTTCGCCTTGGCGGATTTCCATTCCTGCCTGACAGTGAATACATCAGTGACTCGTTGCCTGACGGCCGTGATCCTTACTACTGCATTGGTCAACCAAATAACGCTTCACAAAATCGGGGGTAGTTTTACGCGCTGTTTTTCTCAAAAAAAGTAAGCCTCGTTGCCTCGTCGTGGCTGCACAAAGCACGTTTACCGTCTTGGCTTTTGTGAACGCCGTGTCCATTGTGTTTCAATGCGGCGTCACGTGAGTGGTTGATTGACGCGTCTTTAAATAGCTCTTCAGACGCGACTTCAACTTTGCTCCACTGACTCCGTACAGCGATCTGCAAAATCTTGAACGAATACGAGCTATGGAGAAAATGTGAGCTTGATTATGCACTACCATCAATGTCTGACCAACTCTGCTTTTCAGTCGTCGTCAGATGCTTGGTGACGCGAAGCTCTACCCTGAATTTGCCCCCCAACAGCCCCGTGAAGTCATCGTACGCTACCTTCATCGGCCATAATTTTCTTAGCTTAAATCGTTGCAGTCCGTATCTTCGACGTCAACTAGCTCATCGGTACATGAACCCATACACGACCAACCCAGACGTCAGGCCGTCATTTCCGATTCTGAGTCCGATTCTGAGGGTGTGTCCGACGACTCAGACATCCAGTTCATACCCAAAAGGTCAGCGATGCTACGGTAGCTTTCCTCAATCCATTTATCTTTGTTCGCATTAAAGCCACCCATCTTCCAAACCATTTGGCACGGAACAGCCCAATGTCGGGCCTGCTTCAATTCAGCCTTCTGAGAAGGCTGCAGTAAACCCGTACGTCCGACCAGGCATTCCGTCCGCATCACGCGCTGGCGTCCCTATACACATTCCCTCTAATGCGGATCTCGTCTACGATGTCCAACCCACCAACGACGGTCTTGGAGAAACCATCGCTGTCCCGGAGTACACAGGCGGTGTGGACTACATGAACACTGCCGATACCGAGAAAGCTCTCAAAGAACTGATGTCCGGCACCATGAATGATGAAACTGCTGTTCTCGACATGAAGGAAGCTATCGTGAAGGATTTCAAGGACAATATACGCCTCCTTCCCCACCAAGTCCTAGGAAAGAAGTGGATGAAGGAACGCGAAGATGTCGCCTCAAAACGTTATGGAGGCATTTTAGCTGACGACATGGGGTTCGTGAGCAGTCAAATTGCTGTTATCTGTTATCTGGATCTTCATCTCATCTGGATTGCCAGTCTCGGTAAAACCATCCAGACGTTGACTCGTATAGCTGAAGGCCGACCCCGTAAGTCTGACAAAAATGAAGGATGGGATGTATCTACGCTGTGAGTGTTGCTTGCCGCAGTGCATAAATGATTGCCTAACGCCTTTACAGCGTTGTTTGTCCTTTGGCTCTCGTCGGTCAATGGGCCGACGAGATCAAGAAGATGTGCATAGGTTTTGAGGTGCTCCAGCATCATGGTCCAAGTCGCACAACGGGTATGACTATAGTCTGGTTGACATTAGCTACATGGTCATTCATTTACTCCTCCAGATCCCAAGAAATTTCGTTCGTATCATGTCGTGGTTACGACGTATGATGTTGTGAAATCTGAGTATGCTGCGTACAAACCTGAAGCCAAGGATGAATCCAAGCCGAGGAGCAAGTCGAAGAAGAAGGGAAGCGAAGATAGCGACGATGGGGTCCCTGTAAGGAGAACTACTAAAAAGGCGGCTAAGAAGGATGCCCTTTTCCATGTAAAATGGTGGCGTGTTGTCTTGGGTGCATATCTAACTTCAATCTTATCGCAGTGTGCTCACGAGAATTACAGATGAAGCTCATAACATCAAGAATCACAATACGAAAGGTGCTATTGCTTGCTGCGAGCTCGAAGCCAGATTCAGATGGTGTTTGACCGGTACACCGATGTAAGCTCCTATTGACACGATGCCTTGCTGCATCCTAACCGTGATTTCTTCAGGCAAAATAGCGTAATGGAGCTATACTCCTTGCTCAAGTTCCTCCGTATCAAACCCCTTAACAACATCTACACATTCAAGGAGCAGATCGAAAGGCCTGTGAAGAATGGAGCTAGAGCTGGCCTCGCTATGAAGCGGCTTCAAGTCGTACTCAAGGCGATTATGCTTCGTCGTACGAAAAATGACTCACTCAATGGAAAGAAGTTGATCGAACTTCCTCCCCGCAATGTCGAAATCGTGAAGTGCTCGTTCAACACTTCTGAGCGCAACTTCTACCATGCCCTGGAGAACAGAATCGAGGATATGCTCGAGAAGTTGATGGCTCAAGATCATGCTACGTACACCTCTGTGTTGCTCTTGCTCCTTCGTCTTCGTCAAGGTGCGTCTTATTGTCTTGCCCCCGAAAAAAATTAACACGCTTCGTAGCTTGCAATCACCCTGGCTTGGTTGCAAAAGACTATAAGGAGGATCTCGCTGCCGTCGATTCAACTCCTGCCAAGAATGCAGACGACAAAGCAGACGATGCCGATGAACTCGCAAACGCCTTCGAATCCCTCGGTGTCACGAAGAAATGCAAGGTGTGCCAGGATGAGTATGTCCTTCAATGATCTTTCAACTCTCTTGACTTGAATACCGCCTAGGTTGACTCTGGAAAGTGTTGATGCTACCATGAGTGACCATTGTCGAGAATGTGCCGAAATTGCAATGGAAGCACAAGGCAAGAGCATTGAACGCCCTGATTCGGCCAAGATTAGGATGATCTTGAAGCTCCTACAAGATATCGAGGACAGGGACTTGACAGAGAAGACGATTATTTTCTCTCAGTTCACCAGTATGTTGGATCTCATTCAACCGTTTCTGAGGGATAAGGGAATCCGGTTTGTTCGATGTAAGTAGAAGAGTCCCATTCATATAATGGCTTTGCTAATCATCGATGTAGATGACGGTTCAATGGGGCGACCTGAGCGAGAGGCGGCCTTGAATGCCGTCAAAACTAAACCTAATGTCCGGTGTATTCTCATATCGTTCAAGGCTGGGAGTACAGGTATGCTGCCGTGCATTGTCGTCTTATCTCTCTTCATCTCTTCATCGTAGGTCTGAACCTCACCTGCTGTAACAACGTGATCCTCGTTGATCCTTGGTGGAATCCTGCGCTTGAGGTATGTGGCAGAGTTATAGTTGACTTTTTCATATAAGCAATTCAATGGTCGATAGGATCAAGCCTTCGATCGTGCTCACCGTTTTGGTCAAACACGGGATGTGAACATCTTCAAGCTCGTGATTGCGGAGACCGTTGAAGATAGGATTCTCGAAGTAAGTCTTTCTTCGCTTTCGAGGTGGAGCATCAGTCTCAAATAGAGGGTAATCAGCTCCAGAATAAGAAACGTGCTCTTGCCCAGGCTGCCCTCAGTGGCGACAAAATCAAGAATATGCGCCTCGGCATGGACGATCTCCTTGCTCTGTTCCGACCTGGCGGTCGAGATGAAGATGACGAAGACGACTACTAGATATCTTTATGTTCCACATCCTTCTTTCTGTCCTAGTTATTCAATTATAATGCTGTGTACATGTCTGTCAAGGCCACCCGTTCGATTTGTTGAGGTTGAGCGCTGCAGCGCTGATGACGTCTTTGATGCACTCATGAATCAGTCAACTAGTTTCCCACGACACTTGCTACGATGTTTCAGATCACCACCATCACAGCCAACGCCTCAACAAACTCTGCTGAGGTTTTGTAATTGAGCCTTGAACATGACTCTGTAACAGTATATCTTTCAGGGAGTTCGAGATGGCTGAACCACCAGCGATCATTGTCAGGTGCCCATCTCTCGGCAGTTTCAACTGACGTGTCATGGACTTACAGTGGGATAGGAAGGCAAAAAGCCTTCAACAGGGACTGAAAGATTTGCTCAAGAATAATGATCCATGGGACAAGGAGGTAGAGTTCCAGCGCAAGGAGTACGTACTCAGAGATCCATCACTGTTTGGCCGCGCTCAGTCTGGAATGTAGCCTAAGGAAGAAATACTTAACCTTGCTCCTGCTCCATGCCTACGCAAGAGAGTCTAAAGATGCAGAGACACATCTTTGGATGCAAACATCATACAATTTCATCTCCATTTACAAGCAACGTTTGGCCGCTCTGGATCGTGCCATCCAAGTCGCTAAGCAACAACAGCAACAACAACAGCAGCCTGGAAGAGGCGAACACGCCCCCATCGTCGAGCATCGTAAACTCACACAACGCTTCAGGCAGTTTCTTGCCGAGGAAGAGAAGTTTTGGACTCATCTGCTCGTTCGCTACCGCCATGAATTTGTCCTGGAAGAAGTGCAGCCTCTCCTGGTTTCTCTCGGAATTGTTCCCGCGATCGAGGAACCTGTAGACGATGTTCACCAAGACCAGGCCAGGGAACCTTCGGCGCCTCACCCTCAAGGACGGAAGAATGCAATTTTCCCTCCTGAGGATGGACCACACCCCCCCACGAATGCATCTGAAAGGGATGGCCGCCTTATTATCTTCAGCAAGGCCATGATCTGTCTAGGGGATATCTCTCGTTATAGGGAGTTGTATAACGATACTCGTGGTAGAGCTGGTCGCCGTGGTCGCGGAGGAGGGCCTGAACCACCGCAACGCCCTCGGAACTTTGATAAGGCCCTGCAATGCTATGAGAAGGCGCGAATCCTTACACCGGACTTTGGAAATGCTTCTCACCAATTGGCCATCCTCGCTGCATATAGTCATGATGTTTTTAAATCGCTGGTGCATTACTACCAGGCTTTATGTGTTCGCCATCCGTATGAAACGGCCGCAGGAAACTTCGGGACAGCTCTAAGTCGAGCTTTTGATCAGTGGAAGCGCAGTAAACGTGAAAGGGAGAAGAAGCATACCCGACAAGGCTCGAATCCTGTTCTTCCTAAGATACGGGTCGATACATTCAAAGAAAATGTTGTGCTATTGCACGCCCTCTGGCGATTCGATCCTGCAAAGTGAGTGTTTGACACATCTCAGCCATTGGAGTGGCTCAATATCCTCAAGGATAGACGCCGAGGCCCCAGGACACGCCGAGGGGGTAGTGGAGGCATTCAAAGCCCTCATTGCTGAAAGGATCCTACCAATTGACATGATCACAAAGGTTGTTATTCTGTCTGAAGGGGCTCTCTGGAAGCACCGAATGGTCCGCGACCCTTCCAGTTCAAATAAGAAAGCCTCCACCTCAGCTTCTTCTGCAGCAATTGAAAGGCGGATATTTTTGCACGTTCTCTCCGTACATCGGATTCTACTCGAAGTCGGACTCGTCGAGCTCTCGGAGCCTCCCAGTACGGATGTAGTCGAGAACGATCTGGCACAGAACATTTCTGCTATCTTCAGGCGCACTCTTCCTGCCCTCCGAATCGCCGGAAAATGGCTAAAAGCTAATTACAAGTACGTCATACGTGACATCGCCTCCGATAACAACCAGCCCAATGATGCGGAACAAGTTCAAGCCTTTTGGGACACTTATGCTCGATTCTTTTGCGTTCTGATCTGTACCTTCCCCATCAATAGTCTACCGCCTATGAAGATGCCTCTGGAGGAAGATATCGACGTGATGGGTTTCCTTCCTCTGCGAAAGATAATGGGTGAAGTTCATTCCCACAGGAATTCTGGGGGGAGTGACGCTGCCTCGCCTGAAAGTCATTCTGCAGAGCAAGTTCATCCTAACGTCGAACAGCTTATGCGTATATATGATCTACTCACAGATGCCAAGGCCGTTGTCGCCATGGAGGTAACGTCAACACCTTTCTTCAAACAACATATTTGCTGAAAGATTATTCAAGAGATGTCCCGTTGCGTTGTATGGCAACAGGTTTGTCCTCAAAGGGATCGAATCTGTCGGACAACCTCTTCCTGCACCACCACCGGCAAACCCTGATGGGCATGTGATCCCTCACCAAGAGTTGATGGAGGATATCCGAGGTGGCCAATTTGTGGTTGCACAGGGATTGAAGGTCGCTGAGGATCTGACGGCCGAAACCTCACGAGCAGATGATGACCCTGTGAGTGATGCCTTCAGACAGGTTCTGAGTTCGGACCAGGAAATGGACGACGATGACGAAGAACAGATTGTATGGGATCCCAGGTCAATTCAAATGGAACACACTTGCTTTTCATTAGGGTCTGATTGTAATTTTGACCAGGCCACCGCTATCTCCCGTTTCATCTCAAGGTTTACCGTCTCTACCTCTTGCTCAGCCACCAATGACGCCGGTCAAAGCACCAGTCGGTCCTCCAATAACCCCAACCCACAGACCGAGCATCTCTACCCAGTTGTCGCCATTCTCTCTTCAAACCAAAACAACCGCTCAAGACTTGTTTAATAGCTTTTCCGTTTCTCCTCGACCGAGAGGGAGCGCTCACCTCGCAACAGCACCTACACCTCAGTTACTGTTTGGTTCTGGATCATTGAGCAATCCAGGCAATTCTATCTGGTCCGCCACTATGGATGATCAAGTTATGACCTCTGCCGGACAAAATGGCATTATGTACCAATCCGTTCCACAGGCATACCATGCAGCTTCCCTTTCGCAAAATCAAACTTCGCAAAATCAAACTACGTGGCAACCCTCACAATCCATGTACAACCTGTCTGGGTCGCTTTCCCCTTCAACTAGCTCTCAACCTATGCATTCGTCGACGTCGTCAAGTCACCAAAGAGTCCCGTCTGTTACCCTACCAATTGGGCACGAGCTTTATTCTACCTCTCCCGCTCATGGCGCTATTGGTAGTCATAATCCCGCGTCGTCACTGCCCAACCACCAGCGTGCACTAAACTCGTCCATTCGTCCCATGGACAATGTATACCGACCCATTGAAGGAGCATTGTATGAAACACCCCATATACCAAACTCCCCGGATGGAAGTCTGAATGTTTTACACAGTCGCCACTTGTCGTTGGCTGACGACCCGAGGTTAAACACCGTTTACCGGCCTCTCCCGCAAACCTGGGGGAATATCGGCTAGGCAAGAGGCTCTCCCTTCTCAATGGTGGGGGCCGGTCTTTGCAACTGCCCCGCGCGATATGTTTTGCTTAACCGGCTTCTCATGGATTTGATGGGCCGTTAGAAGGATGCAGAGCTCATCCTGTTGCGTTGCTGATTCTGCCGCCTGGGAACTCAACAAGGGCATCCCTTGAGAATGGCGGACCCTTTGACCGAAGATAGTTTAGGCCGCACAACCATGTAGCCTTCGCTCTTAATCTTGTAGCCCTGCCATGGTCTTGTATCATTTCCTATCCGTACCTCTTTAAACACGGAATCTGTAGTTCGAGCATACGACTCAGTGCTAAACGTGCTACTTCTCCCAAGGTTTCTTCCTTGATGGTGCATTAGATTCACTAGGACTTCCCTCCTGTCATAGATACTCGCATCAGAAGTGTATGAAGTGCGGTTTAGGACTTACATTGAGAATGTCAGGGATGACTCTGTTATTGGGTATTTCGTCTACTCTTCCTGACTGAATTAGTTCCTGTAGTTCAGCGAAGGACAGGATACGTGGCTCCTCGGGCAGCGGGTTGTTCGACGTGGATGCGGGTTGGGCAGTGGCGTCGCTCTCGTACTGGCGGATAGCATCCACGCTGAGATTGTTGCCAGTCTTCCTGCCTTATCGTTAGGCTTCAAGAGAAATGCAGCGCCAACTGCGAGCCAACCGGTTAAAGTAAAATACACGGGCAAGTCGAAGGACTTCAGCCTTTTCATCATCTGTTTTCCTCTCCAGAGCACCTCCAGCGACCAAGCTACCCACACCTTTCTTAGATTCGTTCAGCTTGAGATGGGGCAGAGGTGTATGTAGATGTACCTGGAACTCTTCGTCTGTTTCGAAAGGAAATTTGGCATACTCTTCAATTTCCGAAGTTAGCTGCTCCCGTAGCGTGATGACGTCGGTCATGGTAGTGTCCGAGTTCGACTTGTGGGTAGAGAATGTCGAGCCAGGGTCAAGCGCTATAAATGTTGATGATTTGAGTGTCGTCATTCCGATTTCAACGATCACCAGCTTTTGGCCATTACACATATAAATCCTCGTAGATGTCTGCGCTGAACAAGCTCAACGCTGAGAGAAATCAGCGAGCTATACTGGACCTCGCCGCTACGGCTGGAAATGGTACGCCTATTATGGTCGCACCACGTCACCCCTGATGACGGTGGATAGATGTTTGTGCGGATTGCAAGGCTAGAAACCCTCGATGGGCGTCGTATAATCTTGGTATCTTCATCTGGTGGGTCTCCGTTCTCGCCGGCAGTTGAAGCTTCGAATGACGCCTTGGACGCAAGTGTGAATTGTGCAAGCATCCATCGCAAGCTTGGAACCCATATCTCGAAAGTGTGCGCATCCCATTTATGTCTTTGGCTGGATGCCTGCTCATGTGTTTCAATCTCGCACATAGGAAGAGCTTGACTCTGGATGAATGGACACGGGAACAGGTCGAGGTATCCATCACCGAGTCGTTCATTGGACGTCACTCATTGCCATTGCTGTAGCATATGCGGCAGAACGGCAATGTCAAGTCCAATGTGCACTACAATCCTAACGAAGCCCTACACCCTCCGCCGACGACTATGATGGAAAACGAGAGGGACAGTGAATTCGAGCAATATATCCGGTGTGAGTCCCCTTCGCCTCTTTCGCCACGCCTCTGAAAACGGGAAATCAGCCAAATACCAGTATCAGCGGTTTGTGAACACATCCAAGCTGGGACCATCGCGTACCGCCTTGCCTTCGCGTGCCGTTTCGAATCCTATAACCCCTGCGACCTCTGGTATAACCTCTCAGGCGGGCTTGGGTATCAACCGTCCATCTACATCCGCCTTACCAAAGTCCTCCACCTCACCTATGGCGCGCCAGCCCCCAGCTCGTTCTGCCTCTCAACCACTTTCTTCCATGTCCCCGACTCAGCTCCAACACACTATGAAGCCCATGCCCCCTTTACCCACTGAAGCTCTTCCGCAAGCACCTTCGAACGATCCAGTATGGGATGACCTTGTCTCCCTGTCACAACCCTCTGTTTCAGCGTCACTTCCGCTGCAGGTTCAAACACCACTCACTCATGCGACATCGTTGCTCCCCACCCCAACCCTACCTTTTCAGGGCGCCACCTCCTTTGGCCCAATGTCTTCTCCCAACCTTCAGCTATTCCCTCAAAGTCAGCCGGTCTCTTCATCGCTTGGGACGAGCCCCACTATGAGCTCTGTACCTGGCCTAGGAATATCCCCTATGAACACAAATGCGTTCCAGTTTCAGCAACAAGGGGTAGGCTATCCGTTATTATCGCCAGCCTCCAACCTGTCTGCTGGGCTGTCTATGAGTGGGAGCCTGATGGTCCCAAGTCCGCAATTCTTGCAACCCCAACCAACAGCAGTAACACCTATCCAACAGCCAGTGCCTTGGGTTACTACCATTGGCGTGCCGACTCCCATGTCAGTCAGCCCCCAACCAATGCAACAAGGGGTTTCAACGCCTTCACCGATGCCCCAAGCCCCTTTATCCACTGGAAGCCCGTATGGGGGCAACAATATGGGCAACGATATGAGTTTGCAGCCAGCCCCGCCCCAGTTCGCATCCCAACCATTCGGGAGCTACCAGCCGCAGCAGCCAAGCTTTATAACATCCCCACAACAGAATCAATTTACTGGATGGATGCAGTCCCCTACGCCTGGACAACACGCAGGCGGACAGCGGTGGGGTGGGATGTAGGCCCGGACTCATACATTTCGTTACCATCTTGGATAGGTTGATCTTGATTCTGGGACAAATTTTTTGTTGCACGACTTTTTTTGCTACCTTTTTTTCGCATTCATGCCTGATATGTCTGGATGTGGATTCTACAGGACAAGCCCAAGGGATTGCTGAAGACACAAAATGTCCCGAGCACCGAACGATCTCTGAAGATCTGAAGGCCCATGGCTGTAAGGCCTTACAGCCGTTTCACTAAACCTTGACAAGCCGATCTTTTTTTGCATGTCCAATTGTGGTAACCGCACGCTGACGTTAGTTCTGGTCGATGGCTGCTGACAGTATTGCTGAAGTATGTATGCAATGCGTACGTAACAATCCCTAAGCAATAAGATAATAGCGGCACCAGATGTCCACCTGTATGGAGGAAACCTGACTTGGGCCTTCGTGCAGATGATAAACTCATCTCCGCCGCGCATTACCGTAAGATATCGTCGCATCGAACAGTGGAGCCTACGACAAGGACAGGTAGTGCACAAGTTGCAGCGATGACGTTGGGGAATTTCATGGCGATGGTGACGGCGAGGATGTGCAGTCAAGTGGCGTGAAACAACGCTAGAGTCCCCAAGAACAGGAAATATCGGAGCCACGGATGCAGGAAATCGCCTGATCCACAAAATGACCACGGGGTGCAGGCAACGATGATATAGACTTTGTCTACCCAGCCTTACGGTCAAATAATCCCCTTATATATGTCCACAGAATTGACGACCGTGTGTGTATAGGTTCTGTACAGATATGTGCGCCGCCCCTTCGGCACGTCCTTAGCTGGGCTTTGCACACGATGGCTTTAGTTTGAGCGACCACCATCAAAACATGGACCCAGTTAAGGTTAACAACGCGGTTAGCCTCCGCCCTGCTGATTCTCGAGGCAGAATCTAGCTTGGGCTAAATTGCCCAAGCTATACAGTCTCATATCATAAGAGAACTACACCAAGGGGGTCATATTGGTGGGATGTGTATTCCATGGTGTCGCACAGCGGTTTAATGGGTAGAAATTTCCTTGAGCAAAAATCCACCCATAGTAGCTGACAGCGCCTAGTCTACGCTCGCTGGAACGCCCATACGAGTACTTTCGTTGTTACAACATAATTATACGTCCACATCTAGATGCAGCCGTCAGTATCAAACCTTTTGCGTTCCTTTCCGTCGCACGACGAAAATACGGGCGATAATCATCCACGTCTCTCCGATTATTAGCAGTATCTGAAACGGAGACCAATAAGAAGTCAAACGCTGAAGCATAACCTCGCTTACTCCAGACCATATGATTGCACGCCACCAGATGTATTCATCAGTCAATAGAGCACCGGCTACAGGGACTCCTAAAGGATAGCAAATGAGACCCTCCACTTGGACTGGCTGATGCATCCTTGCCTATAAGTCCTGCAAGTCCTGGGTTAAGTCAGCTCGGATGTGCATTCGTGGATTATCGGCTCGGAAATTACCCATGACGGTAAAGCAAAGACCCATGCGAGCACCAATCTCACTGTAGTCACGGGCAAGCGTTGCTGCGCATTGCAGTCAGCACAATCGCAGAGTAGGAGGCAATTTTCACCGACAAAGCAGAGGGGGCATCAGTGTGACCACTGCACCAAAGAATCATTGGTGAGCGCGACGCAAGGGAAAGTTGTGCAAGGAACATACCAGCTCCGGAGAAGAAACCAAAGAAGATGGCAAAGCAGACGACACCGGGAACCGTCTTCACTAGGATGAAGCAAAACATGAGGACAATGATACCAATGGTGTTGAAAATCATTTGGTTGAAAACGCCAGTGTGGGGGACGAGAAAACCAGGGAAGATGCGTCCAAATATGCTGGCACCATTCAACATGGATATCTGAGCATAAATGCAGAGTCAGAATGACTTAGCAGCGGCACAAGAACTTGCTTACAGAGTAGAAAGCGAACTCCTTGTTCATTTCATGCTTGATGACGTTAAGCTGAAGGAAAAATATAGGGAAGAACATGGCCATCATGACAAAGAAACCGCTATCATAACGTCAGTGACGGACCTTCAACAACAGTTTCTGTCGCTCACCTGAGGACGACGCAGAGATACGGTGGGTCACGGAGGAATTCCTTGACGGGGATAACACTGCCTATGTTCTTTGGAGGGAGTCTCGGTTTCATCAACAGACTCGCGAAGAGGAGAACCCCGAGGATCATGCCAGCGCTTGCACGTATTCCGTTATGGAAGCCCAAGGTGCCATTGAAAAGTCGATTGAGCATAATAGGATGCAAAACGGCACCCGTTGAGGCCTGAGGTTATCTGAGACTCGGATGGGCAATCATCAGTTAGACCGTACCCCAGCTGCAACTACGCCCATTGCAAGTGCCCGTCGACGGTGGAAGTAGTGGGATACGATACCAAGACCTGCACACAAGTAATGAGTGAATCATCATGCGAAGCAAGGGAGCCATTACTAGGAATATACATGATGCCACAGGCCATTCCACCCATGAGCCCTTGGGTCAAGAAAACCTAGGACAACTCAATAAACGAACAGGATAAGACAAGCCTTTCGTACTTGATAATACTGATTGTGATGAGAGAGAGAGAGTAGGAAAACTTTGGGTGTTGGTGAATAGAACATCGGCCACGTCTGCGACAACGAACTTACGCGCCAGACCAAAAGTGAGTGAACCACCTATGACGAGGTAATAGCTAGCACATACATTGGTGAACGCTCGTCAGTAATGGATATATTCACTCACAAATATCCTCGGTCAAAGGCTCTGCCTGTAACGATCCCCATGGACATGATCAGCAGAATTTGCACACTGCCTATCCATCTTCGCAAAAAATGAAGGCTTGCAAAAGATCACGACAAAGCAACGCACCCTATCTCGCTGGAAGAATAATTGGTTAGATAAACTCGCACGTAGTAGTCTGCATTGCAATTAGCGGGGTGGCTAGATTGCAGGCCACTGCATGTGATTCCAGACTGGCGAATTCAACGGGTTCATGTCTAGGTTGGCGTGAGATCGCAAATACGGCGTACCCTTGATACACGCCAAACGAACTTATGTAACTGCAGCAAGGTTCAGATGTGTACGAATTGGGTACATTGCAATGACAACACCTTACCCGAATGTACACATTTGGTTAAGGAACCTAGGGGGGTATTACTCCGGGGCCGGATCTGCGAGCAGCAACGAACGACTTACGCTCCCAGTACTGTGAGCCAAGCCCGCAAACCTCCGTCTGGAAAATCGGGAGTCGAGACAGGCAACGCTTTCTCAACAACATCGACATCTTGCTTGTCGTGCAAAGTTGCTGTCTCGAGACCCCCGTCCTCGCTGGAGGACCTATCATGAATAGCTTTCACGCCTTCCATGGCTTAGGTTGGTGGCTGAAGTGAGGAAGGTGGGGTTCGTTTCGTCTACGTCGAAAACAGGGAGTCTGCAATATGACCTGTTAATATGCCCAGATTGCTGACATGTCGCTGTATAAGATACCCGAGCCCGAACTTAAGGGTCTCAGTTTAGATGCCCCAGGGTCATCCAACGCGTGCCTTTGGCTCGCGGTTTAGGGAGGTAATCAGGAGGTAATAGAGATACCTTAGAAGTAAAGTGGTCTTCCACATGGGGAGCTGCGTGCTGGGGACCTAGGATTAGGGCTTACGAGCTTGGAAGGTCTTTAAGGTTAAGGACGCTGAAACCATGAATAATGACGCGTGCTGTAGGGGCAACTTGATTAAAGGAGAACAACATTAATAGATGATAGCTGGTAAAATGCAGGGCAACGGAACTGCAGCAGGACCATGAAGGCGAAGGTAGATGAAGCATGTGAACATACAGGCAGTTGAGGTTGAGCGATGAGGAGGATGGGACGATGACTGTTCTCAGTCATCGCTATCATCCACCTGGTAGAAAAATGGGTTGATCCCGGTCCGATTTAAAGAGAAATAAAATCGACGTACCATCATCTTCCCCCTAGCCCTGGTAGCCGCGGCACGGGTGCCAGTAGACCGTCCAGCGGGGGCGAAGCTGAGTGTAGACTGCTTCGCCTGCGAAGCCGCCGGTGCTTTTCGTTTGGCTGGAGCCTTCTTCGCAGTGGTCGTGGATTGGCTAAATAAAGCGTAAGGATTCATCTTCGGATGGTCAACGTTTGATTTCCAAACCTTAGAACAGCTGCACGATTGGTGCGCTTCTTGGCTTTCGGAGGGGGTTCATCTTCCTCTTCGTCATCGTCAACATCAATAGGAATAACTTCATCATCATCGGATTCCTTGACAGCGTCAGTCTGCGGACTTTGCTCCCAGCGCACGAAACCACTTACAGCAACAACTACCTTCTTACCTCTACCTTTAGCTGGTGGTTTCTTGGCAGGAGCCTTCTTAGCGGGAGCTTTCGTCGTGGCTGCTTTACCTCTGGTTGTCTTTTTGGGAGGTGGTGGGTCGCTCATTTCGTCGAAGTCTGAGCCTGCGCCGGCGGGAGGAATGTCGACGTCCATCATCATTGAATCCTCGGACTGCCCATCTTCTTCCTGTCGTGCCTTGCCCTTATTCTAGGCGTAGAAGACTGAAATTAGGGAGAACCAAAGGAGTAGCGCTGAAAGCCACATACTTTCTTGGGTACAGGATTTTGACGGTTTTCAAGGTACTCGGCATCTTGCTTCTCTTTAGCTTTAATCAACTGGTCACATTATACAGTCAGACAGCATATGGCGAAACACAGACGTATCATACCAGTTCTTCTACATCATCTTCTCCAAGCTCCTTGTCCGTCTTTGCTTGAACACCTTTGAAGAGGTCCTTCAAGGCTCTGTTGACGTGCCTGTGATTACGAGTGTATTAGCATCGAGCACAGATTGCTGAAGGAGTCGACGTACGACTGGATAGCATGCGAGTCATCTTTTTCCACAAACATTTGTATCGCGTCGCCCATCCCCATCTCACCAAGCACTTGCAGCTCTTGCGCGCTCAAATACTCCTTGACTAATGTCCCTACTCTGACCTTTTCCAATTTTTCTGCCATGGTTAAGTCTGGGTCATCGATGCTCAGCTCCGGGTTGTCAATGACGACTTTTTTACTCCCAGATTTTCGTGCACGCGCACGGTGGAAGACCAAGACATCCCTGGGATTAGCAATACGACCCGCAAAGTCCTGACCGAAGCGAATAGGGTTGGACATTTCGGTCACGCCAGTGGTGTCAACCTGTGACAAAGGATAAGCAAACAGAAACACTACCTCAGAACTTTCATACCTTCAGTCTTATCAGAGGAAGCATTTTCGGTATCGGGTCTTCACCTTCTTGAAGAGCTTGAGCATTCCTCTCTTCCCACTGAGCATTTGCCTGAGCGATAAGCTCGTTGACCTACAGAAGACTCTGAATTGACGAATGCACAAATTGACGAGTTGCGCCCAAGCGGACCTTTTTCTTCAGAAACCTGCTCACGGCTATTTGGTCGTCGACATCAAAGCCTTCTTCGTCTCCAGCTTCAGTGAGCACCAACTCTTCTACCACAAAGGGACGAACTGTGCGCAATGGAATTGGTGTCAACTGGAATTCCTTTCCTTGAATCTGGAGCAACGCTACATGCCTATCGGATGGGGTCAATATGCGAATCACGCTCAGAGAATTGAATGGTATACTTTTGCGTGGCCTCGCCATCTGCTAATGAAGTAGCAACTGTCGATCCAGGCTGGGTGATGTAGTAGTTCTTGCCAGCCACTGGCTCAGGTACTATCCTGCAATCATGCTCATGGCCCCAAACGACAAGGTCAATGCTGTCATCAAACATCCCTTCCGGAACGTATTCCTGCGGTCCATGTTTCACCCTATGAGATCGTGGGATCACTGAGACGCGCTTACTCCAGCTCCTTGCAGCAAACCTGAGACCCACCTGTTTTGATGAAGCAACATGACATTAAACCACTTCTCTTTGTCTCGTGGCATGTACATCCTGATCCTATTGCTCCTCAGCTCAAAATGCATGCGTGCATCCTTCACGTTGCCGATACCATATAGTCCTAATTTGGTGTTACCTTTGCGAAGCAGAACCGGCTTAACGGTGATACCACTGGACGAGCCGGAGTGGGGGTCGACTGAAAAAGCGGATATGCACTTGGTTGATACAAATCAAGGGTGTGACGCGACGTACCACTCGAGTTAGCAGCTTCAAGTGGCAAGTCAAATTTACCCATGTAGTTCACCAATCCGGACACAGATAACACGTCAAGTGCACAGAGGGCGCCTTCCTAAGAACGCAAATCAGTAATTCCCGCAGGTACTAACTTGCAAGTGGAGGCAAGGACCTACCGCGCTGGAGCCTTGTGGGTCGTCATGATTGCCGTGGATGGAGAACACGGGAATGGCAACGTTGAAGTTGGGGTCCTCGTAGTTAACGGCAGGGAAGCTAGATTAATGACGTTCATATATGAGAAGGCGAGAGAACAAAGGCGTGCTTACGAGCAACCAGCAGCCTTGCCTTCATCCGGATCGCTGAGAAGTTCCACCTGCACCGGCTTATCTCCGAGAGTGTACTCTCTCAAAAGAGCCATAACACGGTATAAGCAGTCACGCGATGGTTTATTCTCATGAAATAAATCTCCAGCATGCAAAATGAAGTCGACCTAAGAACGATGAAGGGGAGATGCGTCATTAATGAGCAAATTGGTTTGAAAGGATGCAAGTGTGTGAGTGACCTCATGCTTAACTGCCAACTGGAGCACCTCCTTAAACGTGGTCATGGAATCCCGCCCACGAACTGGGTCTCGTTCAGCGTAGCCTACATGGGTATCGGTGGCTAGCAAGATTCGTATGACGTCTTCTGGATCTATCATAGGCGCGAGTGGAGGGATAAGGAGCTCAGTAAGGACAACAGGTCTCTATTGACGGGAAATGGCTCACAAGGAGTTTGGATGGTTGGCGCTGCAGGAGGAGTCGACTCAACGGGCTCTGATTCTGCAGACATGGCTGCTTGGATCTGAGAACGCGCTCTATCGCGTGGATGAGCCGAAAATCTGAGCTAAAAGAACAGTGACTCGGTGGACACGACTCTGGCGCGTTACGACATTGTGATCACGTGGCCACTCCAACCCCTGAGTTTTCCTCGCGATAGCATCGCATCGGTTAAGTGTCGGACAGTGCGCTTGTTGGTGGATTCAATTCTGTCAAGCAAAGCATCGTGGCATTCTCAGTCTGGCCCTTATCAGGTTGGATAGCATGATAACCCACTCAGGTACGATAGTATTGCGCCAAGGATATTTGGATGGCGACTATTGTAGTGGAATTAATGCGAGACTAGGATAGATGCTAAGCGATGGCTCAGCTTGATCCCAAAACACGTTTTGAAGACGAATGTTTTATGTATCTAGCTAGCTCCTTGCAGGCTGAGAGCAGAGAGAATCTTCATCTGATAATGGTGTATTATTACGTAATTCAATCCATCCAATACACTTAGCGACGAGGGTGTTTCAGCAGTGCAACGGTAGCACTGGTGGAGGCGCCCAAATATACAGAACCCCTCTTCCCTGTTTGCTCTCCAGTCCCCCCTCTTCTTCTTCTCTCGTCCTCATGCACATCCCTTCCTTCCCGTCGACCAGGTCACTCGAGGATATTCACGTATCCAACGCTCAGGTCCTCCTCCTTGCACTCGCTTCCCTTGGCCTCCTCGTCCTCCTCCGTTGCCTTCTACGCCTTGTCACCTGGCTACGCCCCGTCAACGAAAAGGCGCTGCTTCGGGCTTCGCATTGTTACGACGAGAAGACATCCTCACATACACCCAGAGAGCGCAGTGAAGGGGGTAACGATACAACCAGGTTGTGGAAGTGGAGCAGCGTGGTTGGCTTCGGATTGCAATTCGAGAGCTTTCCTATTGCTCTCGATTCCACGCATCAACTAGGACTTTCGCCGCCTGCATTGGGATCAGGCGCTGGAGTGCTTAATTTCAAGATGGGTGCAACGAACCCATGTTCTCCCAACGTCCGCAGCCAGGCTCGCAATGGCACCCATCTCATTCAGCCAAAGCTAGCAAAGAGCTGGTACATTCAACATTCCAAAACATTGCGCAACCAGCCCGTCTCTGTGACTACTGCTGCCATCTCAAATCAACCAAATTTCGAGACCCCACGTACGTGCCAGCGTTGCATGCATCATGCCATACCCAAAAGTAGTAACATTTTGTTCTACCTCTATAGTTCCAGCAGTATATCAGTCAGTGGTTCCAGTGTCCATGGCAAAAATGATCATGTCTCGCCATGTTGGTATTTTTGTTCGTTTCCCCAAACTGTTTTCCTTATCGATCAATCCAGACCTTCAGACGGCCAGGAGGCCCGCGTCGTGCCCCTCTGTTGCCATCGTCTCGGCGCCACGATGTTATCTCTGCTGAAGATAATGAACAAGAAACGTTTTATGATGCCATGGCTCTTACCACCTCCCAGTCGGAGGATTCACACGCTGATACCGAGTCCACGTCGTCACAACGACAAGTCCCAACCACCTCGATGGTCTGATCTCCACTCAGTGGGCGGTCCCATCAAGGAGCGTTATTGGAGCGAGTAACACCATTTTTAGATGAGAGAAGACTTCCATCCCCAATGCCTTCTACGCTTCCTTCGTGCGGTTATATTATTTCTATTTGTTCGGTACTATTCACCTTCTAGTAAATTCCCCCCTGGATTTTCATCGCCTGTGGAGTACTGGGCACCATTGACTAGTTTCTGTTCTCGTTTTATGGATCTTGACGTATCATTATTGGCGATTGTTTTCCACAATCTCGCCAAGTTTCGGACGCAGTTTGGTAGCTACCATGCTTCTTGCTGCGTTGTTCTTTCTTCTTTCCCGCATTTGCAGTGGCTTTGGTCATCTTTATGTACTTCTTATTTTCTTTGGTGTTTTTGCTTCCCCTCCTGCCCCCCAGTGACTGCGACGTACTCCTGGATGGCTTGTCAGAACCTTCAACTCCCTGCCGTTCCCCACACATCTCCCATCGCCACTTCAATTAATCACGCCATCCACTTGTCGAATGCTTCATATACACCCGAGCTTCAAGATTCGTACGCATTCCGACGCGCTTCATCTCACGTACCTCCACATCCGACACAAATTCCATCCCCTCGACTCCCCAACCTTCAACGCTCTAGAGACTTGTAACTAATTCGTCAACTTGTTCACTCCGGGTCGTCATGTATCTCCCCACGAATAATGTGCCCACGCCGGAGGAAGGCATACCCTGGCCTGTAGTCGCCCGCGGCCTGTATCTATACAGATGGCGCCCACCCAATTAGTGGAGAATGCCTTCATCTGCTCTCCTCTTTCAAACCCCTACTGGCTGTCCAGCCGGCGACCGGTGCATCTTACTCCGGACAGCCGTACCTTGTGTGGGCGCCTTCATATCGGACGCGGACGCCCATTCCTTCCCTCACTTTCGACTTCGCTAGTGTACAGACCCCCTTCCATGATCATGGACTTCCACTCTTCGCTTTCAGAACACAGCGCTTTTTGTGCCGAAAGGAATGATTTGATTTTTTATGTGTATGTGTTATCCGTTGCTTTGATACGATTATTTATGTATAGAATGGAATGGATAATGTCCCACTTCGATATTCTGAGCCCCGGACCATAAGCGTCCTTATCGATATCATCTCCATCCTCTGCCATGGTTAGCTGCATTGCGCAGCTTTCAGCCATTGCCACAATGCACATCTCAGATTTGCATAGATCTACTGAAAAAGTGCGTCAGACTGCATGGAAGGCCGTGGCTTGTTAGTGTGCTTAGAATCGGAAGATATAGATCCTATCTACACCAGTAGTTCTGGCGGGCCAGCAGGACCTCGTGCGCAGCATAGCGGGTAAGTCTCAGGTGCATCATAGATCTGCAGGGTATGTGATCAAGTGGCGTCTCAGATTGTGATGTGGAGGCTGCGCCCTGACCTTGGAGGCTTGAGCTTGAATAGTGAAACTCGCTCTTGAAAATCCTACAGCTTTGATTATTATAAGATTGTGTAGATGGCATATATAGATGATATCGATAGGGGCGCGGAAGACATTTACACGAATGAATGGTGGGCTGAAAGCTCGAAGGGGACGTGCATCGCAAGGTCCGAAGAACATATGGAGTATTCATACATAGGGATCGCATAGACTAGAAGTCCTTCATAGATAGCATAGTGAGCTCGACGGCGCTGGTGTCAGTCACTAGAAAGGATTGTTTTGAATGGCTTGTGGATCAAAAAATTGGCGGAGAGCTTGGAAGTCGGCCTCCGTCAAGTCCAGAGGCGGTAGGTTGCCATCTGGATACGACATCCAGTTCTGACCATTCTGACTGCCAGAAGCGTCATATTCATCCTCAAATGAGACGAATGGAAGCTCAGATAGCATTTCGCCACCAGGCATACCAAGAAACCCTGAACCTTCCATGGAGCGACTCATAGGATCATCATCGTCCACTCGGGAAGCAGCCGTGATTGTCGGTTGGTGAGCTCCGACGGGTGCTGGGTATGGCCATTCAAAGGTATGGTATGTTGCTTGAATAGGCGTGGTGACCATGAACGTGCTAACGGAAGGAGAAGTGTCAGGAGAGCTGGTCGCCGCAAGATTTGAGGGTGAATCTAGATTCGGAGACTGAATCGTAGGAGATGAACCCTTCGCTGGTCCTCGCCTCGAAGTGCTGCGACGTTGCTTAGGCGAAGAAGGAGAGCTACTAGCCTCGCTCCCTCGTTTATCGCGTTTGGATGGTCGACGGCGAGGCAGCGTGGAGGAGGCATCGTGGGGTTCAGCGATCGTCTTGCTGACAGAGATGTTGCGCCGCTGCAGCCGAGGTTCGAGTTGCTTCATCATCAGGTCCCGGAGGATGCCTTTGATGGTGTTCGCGCATTCCCATGACCTGCCGCATTCACTAAGATACTGCATGCAGACTTCGGCTTGATCCAACGAATGCTTGAGTGAGACGGGTGCTACACGAACACCAGACGTAGCTTGCACTGCAGATAAAAGGGAGATCGTCCCAGCGGAGAATACAACTTGGACTAGAGTGATTGGGGCGTAACGGAGGCTGTACAAGGTCCTCCAAGTACCTAGTAATTCCATGATGTGGTCTGCAGCCCTATTGCATAGCTTTGAGGCCCGGGGATCAGCTCGAATGATGGCAGAAAGTGTGAGCCCACTTACCTTGACATGGTCGATCTCGGCATCCGAAGAATGGGTAGGGCGTGGCCGACGGTAGAACGGTCGATGTAACAGGACGAAAAGCCACCAATACGCCAGATGGAGCATGATTTTATGAGGGGTGGCTGATGCTCTGTTGGACGGCGTGATGTTTAGCTCTTGGGGAAGTTCTTCCTTCCAAGCGTTGAGGCGAACACTATGACGGGCGGCTTAGCGACATATTATTGTTGAGATATTATCCTTACTCTATCTCGCTGACTAACTCATATTTAACGCTGTGTGGGTGGTAGCTAAGGGAGTTGCTAAAGGAAAGCTGTGAGAAGGTGCCGAAATAATCATAACGCGTATGTACTCACACAACATCCATGATGGGCCTTGCTAATAGCAGAAGTTGGCAAGACGCCGCAAAGGTTTTCGACAGGTAGCCTGGCTGTGGCGGAATGTTGGAAAGGGAATGATGCCAGGGGAGCTCATCGAAATCTCTTTCAACGAAAGGAACAGGTATATTGTCCCGGGCAGACGGGCAAGGGACACAGAAATCACGACCAACGTAGAGAGACCAGCAGACATCCTACAACTGATCAGCAAAATC
This sequence comes from Pleurotus giganteus, assembly GCA_032158425.1. Lineage (NCBI taxonomy): Eukaryota > Fungi > Basidiomycota > Agaricomycetes > Agaricales > Pleurotaceae > Pleurotus > Pleurotus giganteus. The sequence continues at coordinate 1,517,779 of JAPEHR010000001.1, read as the reverse complement.
GTCGGCCTGCTGTCGCGTGTAACTCTTCACCTGGCTGAAGGTGGTCCAATAAGCCCAATTACGGTCAAGACGATCGTCGGGGGTGATCAAACCAGCATTGACCCAAGTAGAGCAATCCACGCCGAGGCCAACTTTGCAACAGAGGGAGAATGAGAAAAAGTTCATGCTGACTGATGACAAGTTCATGCTTACGGGCTTGACTAATTCGAGCACTCATACCTGTGTTGAAGGGTAAATAATGCACAGCGGGAAAAAAAAGAAAGGCAGAGGATATATGCTCACCGAAATAGGTATAACCCAAGGTTTGTTCTCCTTGGGAAGAATGAAAACTAGCCAGGATGGATAACGCATGGACAACACAAATGTTAGGCATCTGACATTCCGCGTCGATGTAAGACTTCGCCTGTTCGGCAAAGTATCTTCTGGCCTTCAAGTCTCTAATGCGTGGATCGTCGGAAAAGGCAGACGCTAAGGCAATCAAAGCGTTATGGAGCATGGGGGAGTAATGGGAAGTTTTCGGCGGTGGTTGGGAAATGGGGACACTGAGAGCCCTCCACATGTCCCTTAGGAAGAGGGCGGGTACGATTCTGAGGCACCACGAGGTGAAGAACTTGAAAACGAGGTCCAGGATACTGATGAAGAGCGCTCAGTGATTATCGAAGGTCGCTTGGGGTAAAACCATACCGATCATGCTCGCGTCTGTCGAGGGGCACATTTGAGGGTAGATGTCGTGACCAGTCAAAATTAGGATTGTAGTGGGCCTCGTCGGCTCCTTCTACCATCAATACGTAGCATTCCTTGTGGTTCTCGATGATTTCTGGAAGTCGATTCATCCGCTGAGGAGTCGAGTGGCGGAAGATAGATGTTGTGCCATGAAATAGCAAGTCCCGGTCTTCCAGCTATGAGTAGAAGTGAGAATTCTGACGTGAAGCAGCCTCTGGTACAGTACTCACAAACAAGTTGTTGATGGGATAAAGCAAGTCATTGACGGTGTCGGATTCGGTTTCCGTGCCATCGTCTAAGCTGATGTCATCGGCGAGAATGATATCGGGGCGAAGCTGGAGATATGATGGATCAGAATCACTGGCATTAAGATGCTCGCGACGACAAGTATCAAGCTTGGCTTCAAGAGCATGGGCGTAAGTCTCAAGCGCCTTAATACGCTTCTTGAGTGACTCGACATATTGTATGGCACTCGGCTTCTTGGCACCCTCAGCACCCCAAGTACACTGATAGGACATTAGAGTCCGCAAGAGCACAGACCGGTGACCGACAAACCTCCTGTCCAGCGGCGGAACAAGAATCACAGATAGGTCTGCCTCCGCGACATTTAATTTTCCTATAGGATGTGCATTGAGCTTGGATTCTCAGGTATGATCGAAATCTTAGCCAACCTGATTCGACAGAAGTTGCAGGCAACTGGGGCGTATGAGCCACGACCCCTAGCTGTACTACTGCCAGAACTTGAAGATCGAATGGTGTCTGCTTTCATGAGGGTGCAGCTCCCTGTAGCCACGATACAAGGCGTATTTATACTTCTTGTAGAGCGTTTACTGCACAAGGGATTGAGGGAACATCACAGATTGATCATAGCCACGAACTGACAATTAGGCGCGCGAATCTCACGAGGCCATCACGCGAAAGACATTTACGACCAAGGTACAAGCATTGCATGATGATCGCTGACAAACTCGATTCAGGCGTAATTCGTGAATCTCGGGAGAGGCTCTGCCTCTGCACAGCCCGGTACGAAGGGAAAAGGTATATGAGATTGATAGCGGAGTACCATAAGATCCAAGATAGCTCAACCGGTGAGATATGCCCCGGAACTAGACGACCTGATATCTTGGATGAGATCATCTGCTCAATATCGAGATACGCGGAGTTGCTCACCTTGGGTGCCAGACTCACGATTTTCCCCCAGCCTTTCATCCGCAGGTCAGCGCTAACGATGCCACCAATACGTGTACCCAGCATTTCCCGTTTGTTGTTAAGGAGTACAGCCGCATTGTCATCAAACCTAATAATTCTCCCGTCTGGACGTCGCACCGCCTTTCGTGTTCGGACAATGACGGCACGGCGCACATCCCCTCGTCGAACTTTGACCGCAGTAACGGACGCTTGCGTTGCAGCGTTTATAGGACGCGCCCTTTTGACTACACAGACTATCTCGTCGCCAACGGAACCCCACCCGTTGTTGACCTTCTGCTTCAAAATGTTAACACATTCGACGAGAAGTGCGCCAGAGTTGTCGATGCACTGTTGGGGTGTGATCAGGCTTAAGAAGCGTCGGAAAGCGAGCACGAACATTAAGTGTGCTTTTAAGACCAATCATTGAGTTTCAGCGGCCAGAGCACCCGAGCACAGAGGACGACGATGGGGGGAAGAGCAGTGAACGAGGAAAGGAATGGAGTTCTCACGCTCAATTGATGCCATTCTCCCGCGTATGTTACCTTCCTCCGCGCTGCTCCACATTCGTCTCCCAACCCAATTCCATTACCCCAGGATATTGAGCCCCGATCATGCCTCTCTCTCGTCGTGGAAGTGGTAGTGTCACCCTGGCCTCTGGCCAAACCTTAGCCATACACACCAGGACTCACGATGAGGAAGATCTCCCTCACGCTACGAAGAAGTGCGCCGGTATTCCATATCATATGTACTTGAGGCTGATGGAATGGTCAAAAAATTGCCAGAACTATGGCCGATCACTTGAGGAAGTATGAAGCCCTGTAAGTGAGCATTGATCGGTGCAACTAGCTTAGGCCGAAACGGAGCATTGACAGTTTCACTTTGACTCCGCAACGCATGCGAATGATTGTCGAGGCGTTCAAGGAAACATTGGAGCTTGGGCTTGAGAAGCCGGGGCAAGTTGTTGTGCGTATACATTACCCATCTCGCTCCATTGGCGTTGGCATCTCGCTTGATTGGCTCTGGAGGAGCCTACGCAGTGTGTTCGTCATTAGACATTGTCCAACTGAAGTCCTTGCTCTCGTTGGGTAGAGGCTTCTTATGTACTTTCACAACAACGTGCTTCAATTCTTCTCTGGCTCCCATGAACTATGTTATGCCGTTTACTCTAAGCATTCTGATGCATAAGTTTCCCAGCCAATGATCCCAACATTCGTGTTCGGATGGCCAACTGGAGCTGAGACGGGTGATTTTATCGCAGTCGATCTCGGTGTGCTCGTTCTTTTGAGCAAATCATTAGCGGTTCTAAACATCCTTTCCAGGGGGAACGAATCTTCGCGTTTGTCTAGTTACTCTCCAAGGCGAAGGGAAATTCGAGATCACTCAATCCAAGTATCGGCTTACGGAAGAACAGAAACAGGACGATGGACAGAAATTATTCGATTTCTGCGCAGAGTGCCTGAGGACGTTCATCGACACCAATTCGACGCCTCCTGATGGCATCTTGAAACCTGGAGAAGTACTCCCCCTCGGCTTCACAGTAGGTAGATATTCTCCTGTTGAAGAAATCAGTGATTCATCCACGTCCTTACATCGGAAAGTTCTCCTACCCCTGCACGTGAGTTAAACCTCTCCTGGCCGTTTCAATAGCACTGAGCAGGACCAACAGTCAGGAGAAGATTGACCACGGCGTCCTCCTCCGATGGACGAAAGGCTTCGGTGCTCCAAATACAGAAGGAAGAGATGTGGCTGATATGTTTAAGAAGTCCATCGAGAAGTTTGTAAGGTAATTTTTCTCTGAGAGTGTCCGCAGACTTCTCATGAACCCTGTCGCAGCAATTGCCCGTCAAACTCACGGCGTTGATTAATGACACCACGGGCACCCTGATTGCATCCCACTACGTCAACCCAAAAACCAAAATTGCTTGTATCTTTGGGACCGGCTGTAATGCCGCATATATGGAGCACCTCCGTGACATTGAGAAGATCAAGTCACTCGGGATTAGCAATGACGCCGATATGGCTATCAATTGCGAATGGGTGCGTCGTGCGTACTATGCATCGTCCCGCCGTTTTGTTGTCCTAACCCCAACAAGGGTGCTTTCGACTCCTTTGAGCATGAGCACTTGCCAAGGACAAAATATGACATTGAAGTGGACGTGTCTTCAAACAAACCGGGAGAGCAGTCCTTCGAGGCAGGACAATCACGTAGCAGCACTAATTCTAGACTAATGTCTACTTTTGCAGAAACTTATCTCTGGACGTTACCTGGGGGAAATACTACGGCTTGTCATCTGCGAACTGATTGACGAGGGTGTGCTCTTCCTCGGTCAAAATACCTACAAGATTGAGAAGCCGTACGTATTGGACACCGCTTTCTTGTCCCTCATGGAAAGGTACTTTGTCCTATCCTTTGTTCCCAGTTCCGCAGGTTCATTATTTTCCCATTCCTAGCGATCCCACAGACGAACTCCTGATGATCATTGGTATATTCAATCACTTCTTTGCTCTTGAGACGACCTTGGCAGAACGTCAGTTCTTCCGGGCACTTGCGAAACTAATCGGTCGACGTGCAGCGCGCTTAAGCGCGTGTGGCATCGCAGCCATAGTCAGCAAGATGGGTTATCTCGACGAAGGTTGTTCAGTCGGTGCAGACGGATCTCTGTACAATGTGCGAGTTACATTTGTTGTTGCGTGTTCACCGCTCAAGAAGTCTATAGAAATATCCCGGCTTTGCGGACAGAATCCATGAAGGTCTCCAAGATATCTTTGGTGATAAGGGCCGGTATGATACAGTATCTCTCTACAGACCTCTCTGTCTAAATGTCCGTTTAGTAACATCGTCACCCACCACGCCGAAGATGGTAGTGGTGTAGGTAGTGCAATCATTGCCGGTAAGCATCTTCTGTGATCCACGTCGACACATTGACTTGACATGACCTAGCCATGACTAAGATTCGAAAGGATGCCGGTCTGTACGTAAATGTCTAGTTGCAGAGCAAACGCCTCCTACACGCCCATCCGAAGGGCTGTGCAATCAGAGTCTCTTTCTGTACCGCTCAAGTATGTACTCCCTCCAAAACCTAGAACTCAGAAATATTTGGATTCATAGTATATATTGTCTGATCCCGGCCACCTAGCCTCTCCCACCGAAAAACATGGAGTGTGCAGTCAACCTAGATCGACTCCGGATGCCTGATCTCCGACACTCCCTCAGCCTCCAGTTCCAGCTCTGCGCGTCAAGCCCGCATATCCCCGAAATTCAACCGCTCCCCACCCATGAATGCCAGGACGGGCTCTTGTCTTTGTTCACGAGAGATTTTTTGGCACATCGTTCGACTTGTCCACCAACTTTTTACGGCATCATGGTGCAAATGCACTACATTTCCATCAGCCTCTTTGTGATCTGTCCGGAACCATCGGGATGTCCCCGCTGTTTTCGACGTCAGATTAGGAAAATGCTTCGACGCATCCGAAACCCGCCAGTAACGGTTTCGAATTGCTATAAATATTATGTTACAGCTCTGTTCGACATTCCGGTCAATTATGCCCACCCTTGACCAGAGTGTCGAACATATTCATGGCATCAAAAGTCTTCAGTTCTGTCAACGTAAATCTAATCTTGAATTACCCTCACGTCGCTGATGGTCATGTGCAGTTGCTTGCGCCGTCCTCATCCTGTATGACCAAGGTGTGCAGATCACTCGCCTTTTTGGATGCATACTCACTCTCACGCAGCCATCAGTATGGACCAAGAAGTAAGATCTTCTGAGTCTACTTTGTGGTCATTCCGCTGTGCCTCACGATGCCCTATGATAGATAGAATATGTTTGGGTGGGTACTCCGAAGATAGACGGACCCGCAATGCAGTTTACCAAAATTACAGAAGAAACGTTGGTCCTTCGTGAAAATTCTGTATATATTGGTGAGTATATGCCTATAAATTACCTCCCGCAGGTCCGATGTTTGCGACAGAATAGATATATTGGTGCTACGATCCCTCTGTGCGTCCATGTCTCAAGAACGTACCTCAGCATACTTAATGGAATCATTTAACAGAGGCAACGCAATAGGTACGGCTTCTACTTTCAAAGTAACAGCGGTGGATGCCAAATCCTGTCAACCCAGTGTTCCTGAGCAATCCAAGATCTGCTGAGGTTAGTCTGTTACGTCTTTTACGTGCTATTGGCTCATGTCCTTCTTGCAGTTGTAAGCTGGCTTGAACGTAGTTGACAGTACCGAATAAATACTAAATTATTGCTCCTTACTTCACATGTTAAGATGTGAGTTGATTCTCCTGTTGTAACCGCTAGACTCATGACCACGTTAGGTCGTTCTTGGGCATGGTTTCAGGCAGTCTGTGGATATGTGTCCCTATGGACCATGCAAGGTCTTCCTCGTTGTTTAGTAGTTGACATGACCATGACCAGCTCACTAGCCATCACAGGCCTCCTCCAGCTACGGGTACATGCCATGTCCAAGCCTTTTAGGTCCCCCATCAAGATTTCGATTCCATATGCAATGAGCCTTCTTTTCATCCTCGAGGTCATAACAATGACCATTCTACTGGGCTTCTCGTATTTTCACATCCTATGTATGTGTCTTTGCTCTCTCACCGAGGCAGTGTGATAAACATCTATATTTGTCCTTAGCCGAGCCCGTAGTATACCAAGCTCCAAACATGAGTATATGCGCCCCATCTAATATCAGGTTCCTGTGGGCGATATGGATTGCCCCTGCTTGCTTCGAGCTAATGTTGGTTGTCTGCGTACTGTGGATCGCACTGAAGCACATGTCGCTCAAAGCAAACCTTCCATCTGCTGGGGATCCTAGCGGACGCGCCATCTGGACTGTTCTACTCCGGGATAGTATCTTATTCCCGATAATGTGAGGACGGTCTTATCAGTGCTGGGACTCTGTGACTGGATTGACATCGTATTCGTAGAACGGTAACCATTTATACTGTAAACGCCGTGTTGTGGAGCACCATCCCGGTTCGTATATTCCCCAGTTGTGGGGGCGTCCGGACCTTCTAACACTATTTATCCTGCGCAGCCCGAACTAGTTCAATTACCCGAAGCATTCATTTCCTGCACTGCTACTGTCCTTGGTTCGCGGCTAGTCCTTAACCTTCGTGAAGCATATTATATGCCATTTGCCGACGAGGTCCTAAACGCAATAGAACCTCCACTCGTATCTGCCCAGTTGCCAATGACAACTAGCCGTGTACCTGAAGCCGAGTAGGCAACATGACTTTCGTTTCCATAATGTCAATCTTCGCCTCTTCACAACGTTACAAGGGATTTGGGAAGTAACTGGAAACAATGGCTAGGGTGTAAGTATGATAGGCGTTGGCTACAATCCAAGATGTGCATGATACATGTACAAGTACACAGCAAGAAGTTAGTTTCCAGGCTAACCCGTCTTGTTCTTGCTTCTTTTGCCTACTTGGGCTTGGAAGCCGCTCTTGATGGGGTTGACACTACGTCGGCTGCCACAAGACTCACAGGACATGAAGAAGATACGATTTTCTTTGGTAAGGAGGGTGTCGGGAGATTTACATGTTTTACATGTGACGTATTCCACTAGAGATGCGATCAGAACGACTAGAGAGAACCAAGAGCAGGAACCTCTCACCAATGTACCGTCGAAGCACATTCTCAACCTGTTTCTGCTGGAATCTACCCTTGATTACCAGACGGCCTGCGCCATCGACGCTACCGGTTGTACCCATTTCGGCGAACAAGAACTGGATGACATGTTCCGGCTACAAGACTCAGAGTGTGTCCGAGAAGAAATACAAACACACTAACCTGTCGGTGCATTCGTTTGCAAATATCACTGATGTTTGCAAATATGGACTTCTTGTTACCTTCACGGTGAATGGACGGGGGAGCAATTGTATAACGTTTTTGTGACGAAGCAGAAAGGAGAGTGGGGTTGGCGGAATGCAGTGAAGCGTAAAATCTTGTGAGCAACTAGAAAACGCTAAGTAAACTTAACCCGGTTCAAGCCCACACAAACCTCAGAATAAGTATAATCCCGGTCACTCTTCAGCCAGGCTTCGGTTCCAGCATCGACACCAACCGGGGCGTCCGCTTGAGCAAATGGGTTGTCACCCAGTTCCGCTTCGTCAACATGGTCAAGGTTGGGATTAGGCACCGGCTCGCCATCTTCGTCGTCTTCCTCGGCGGTCTTCGCCTTTGAATCGTTGAGCTCCTTTTCGAATGCCTCTAAGTCATAAGCAGCCTTCTTCTTGGATGCCTTCTTCTTCTTCTTGATATCGGAGAAATCCAAGTCCTCAGACGCTGCTGGCGGAGCCGTATTAGGGGTAGATGCTCCAGAATCTTCGCCCTATACATTGTGTTTGTTGGGCCAGCTCCCCATGGAACAAACCTGAGAAACGTACAAGATCCATAGGAATTTCTTTCTTCTTTTTCTTCTTCTTGAGGTCACCGAACATGGCCTTAAGATCATCATCAGGTGGTTGATCGGCACCCGTTGCCTCCTCTCCGTTGAGCTTCATCTGTTCATGAGCAGTTGTTGGACCCAAATCGACGACATCGCCGTTGGTAGTAGTTGGCTCGATTGTCTCTGGTGCAGGTGCGGTGGGGTCCGCATCAGCTCCCAAAGGATCCTCTGTGAAAGCTACGGCCTTCTTCTTGCGCTTCTTGAGTGACTTGTCAAATAGTGGCTCTTCAGACATGGTGAGGTGACGACAGAGAGATGCAAGAGGTATGTATTGATTGCTGAGATCGACGACTTCAATGTCCGACAGGCTGTGAGAATCCTTCTCCATTCTCAGACAATTGGCCGTCAGTCCCCGACCCGTCCAAAGTTTCCTCCTCAACACATCCATGCTCCTCAGAAGCTCTCTCGCTCGCATTGCCGTCCAGCCAACCCTGGGCGCGGCCCCAGCTGGCTCACGCAACATGGCCACATTGCGCGAAATTGAACTGCGCCTCAAGTCGGTCAAAAACATCGAGAAAATCACTAAGGTTTAGTCGGTGCACCTGTGCCTTCGCATTGAGGCTCAAAATGCACCATCTCAGTCAATGAAAATGATTGCCTCGACGAAACTTGCGAAAGCGCAGAGAGCTATGCAGGCTGGTAAGGAGTACGGTATTGCCAACTCTGGTGCGTTTCCCCAAGCTTCGCTCTATTCCCACATTGTGACCGTCGCTCTCAGAGGTCTTCAAGGTTGCCTCAAGCGACAAGCCTGCTCCTCGAAAGCTTTTTATAGTTGTTTCATCTGACAAAGGTCTATGCGGTGGTATTCACTCCTCAGTCACCAAAGCGACGCGTCGTGCCATAGCCAACGCTTCCGACTCACCGTTGGCTTCTGCTGAGAACCCTGTCACAATTGAAGGCGACTCTCCTATCATGGTTATTGGCGACAAGTCAAAGTCACAGCTTTCCCGGGCATTACCTCAGAATTTGGTTATGACCTTCAACCAGATTGGCCGTGATATCCCCACGTTTGCAGATGCTGCTGGTGTAGCCGACCTCATTGTAAAGAGTGGCGTGAAATATGATGCCGTCGTCCTGGTCTACAACCGCTTCGTCTCTGCCCTTTCATATGAAGCGTTTGCCGCTGAGGTCAAGGGAGCTGAAGCTCTCAAAGAAAGCGGTACGCACGCCTTCTCGTTGATCCGCCATCGGCTAATTTGTGATATAATAGACGGTTTCAAGGCTTATGAGATGGAGGATGACTTCACTAAGGATCTTGCCGAGTTCTCCTTGGCAAATGCCATCTTTGCTGCTCTCACTGAAGGCCATGCCTGTGAGCAATCTGCCCGGTGTGTTTTGAGTTACATTTGCATCATTTCATACTTACCGTCATCCGTATAGTCGCAATGCTATGGACAACGCCTCAAAGAACGCCTCGGACATGATCGGCAGCTTGCAAATGCAGTACAATCGCGGTCGACAAGCGGCTATCACAAATGAGCTCGTTGATATCATCACTGGTTCGTGTTCATCACATCAAGGTTTGACCTTTGGACAAACATTCATTTTTCAGGTGCAAGTGCCCTTTAAGGACTGTCTATCCTTGCTAGATACGCTGTCACCCTCCAAAGAGTATAGATAGTTCCTCCTACCATTGTACTTCATCTCGTACAAAATAATAAACACTCGGATATAACTCCAGCTGAGTGAAAAACAACTCTTGTGATCTGGTGAAATGCGAGTTAAACGCGCAGGGCATCTGGACGTGTTGTCATGTTACCTCTGTACAAATTGTGTAGACTACGACGGGAGATGCAGATTCATTAAATACATAACATTAGAATAGTTAGAGCGGTTCAGGGTTAGTCAATATCACCAATCCTAGTGAGGGCGACCCTTCGTTTTTTCTTTGGAGGTTCTTGGATTTGCTCTGCGAGTGGCTCGTGCTTCTCCGGTGCATTGTCCAACTCGTTCGGCTCGCCGGATGAGGCTGACTGGAACAGAACTGAAGGAGCAGGAAGCTCACTGTCTACGCTTGCTGGTGTTAAAGGAGGTTCGGCTCGCTTCATGGGTATGGTTGGCGTTATAACGTGAGGGAGACCGGGGTGCGAAGACGAGGGCGTCGCCATAGGCGTACTGGCCACCGAGTGAGATGGATGAGAGCTCGAGCTACTAGAGGGTATAAGGGGTACAGCGTTATGGTGGGCGATGGATTGAACTTGGAGGGCGGCTTGCTGGGTATGGTGAGCTGGGAGAATTTCATCAAAGATGATCAAGGTACAGTAGCCGTCTCGTGAAGAAAGGATCAAACATTGACCATCGGCAGACCTGAGATATCCATTTCAGTGATAGAGGGAAGATTCGACTAGGAAGCGGCCTACCAAGACAAATCTGTGAATTCATCATAATGTAGCTTGGTCAGGAGACAGCTTGGACCTGCTTGTTGTGTATCATAGATAGCCACTGTGTCCATGGTAACCACAGCAAATAGCATTCGATAGGGTAATGCAAACACTGAGCTCGTACTCGTGCCAACTGTATGAACAGGCGTTTGTGCACGTAGAACAGGAGTTGATGGTTTGGACATTGCTGGGGTTGGGGGTCGAAGGTCGACAGGCGAAATAGCAGGGGAAGGTAGAATATTAAGATTCGTTGATCCGGCAAGTAATGGCGAGGGTGCCACGATAGATAAATGTGTCTGGGATGGAACCGAAAGGATCTGCTGAGAGGTCGGACTCGGTGTGACGCTTCGTTGAACTGGTTCAGCCGCTGCAGTCATGGCACCAATGTCAATATCCAACGATCCGTCAGTCCCTTTCTCCAGCACGGCTGTTTGCGGCTCTGACGCAGATTCTATTATTCCAGTAACTCCCTGTCGAAGTTCAAACAATATAGGGGAGAATTTCACAGCTACGCTAGCTTTCTTGTGACCAGGGAGTTGTGCAATAGGAGGTCGAGCAAAGTTAGCTCGGTTGTAGATGTAGACCGACGACGCAGACGACGCAGAAGGCGGAATATCCGCGCTGGTCGACGACCGTCCCCTTCGGCCTCTCGTAGGCGTCCCATTTTCTTCACCGTTCGGAGTCTTTGAGGATCCTGGTATGATTGAGGGGTCCTCAAATTGGCCAGCAGGTGTGAGAAGCAAGCCACCGTCCGGACTGAATGTTAGCCGACGGAAGAAGTTCGTAAAACTTTCGTCACCGTATAATTTAACTTGAGACCATGCAGCTGTTGGTGGAAGAGTACGAATAGCCGGCAGCGCGGGCATAGGTGAGGGAGAACGACCAAACCTCCCGAAGGTAGACGGAGAGCCAGGGGCATTCGACCCACTGAAAGAAGATCGACGGGAGGATGGTTTGTCGATTGGGGGAGGGGGGAACATAGAGGTGGACGGCGTGCCGGCAACCGAGGTTGCTGGCGTTAATGGCATTGAATCTTTGCTGGGACCAAAATGGGCATCTTCTTTTTCTCTTGAATATTCGCCCGGTACAGACTCAACATCGCTGGCAGTAGACTCCCGACGAAACATGCGTGGTCTGCTACTACTGTGGCCATGGGAGCTAGGAGTGCGACTGTGGCGTTGGTGGGGCATTCGCGTATTACGACCCACAGCGTGAGCCTCGAACACGCCTTGCTTAGTGGATATTCGATAGATATGCATTGAGCGGTCGCTACTCTGGGTCGCAATATACTCGTTCAGAGGGTCCCAAGCAACGCCTTGGACGTAGTGGTTATGTTCAGCAATTTCATAGACACATTTACCTATATGTCTGCATGAGTTCATGCCACAAAGACCCTTGCAGACGTAGAATATTTACCATCAGCAGAGGCAAAGACGCGAGCGGCGTTATCAGTACTTCCTGCCAAAAGATATTCACCCGTAGGGCTCCAGGCAAGATCATACACTTGCATGGTGGTACATCTTGCTGAGAATGAGCATAGTGAAGGACAAGTGGCGCAGAGGCTCAAACCTGAATGTAGTACGTGGCTTCCAGAATTCTTTCTCTAGTTGCAGCTCTTCGGGAGTAAGATCACTCCCGTACGTGCTCGTCTGCGGATGTGAAGCGGGTGCCCATATTATTATCATCCCATCTAGGTCAAAAGGAATGAGCGACATAATTTTGAAACACGATATCCCCGATACACACCATCTCCAGCCGAAGCAATCAGTTCGCCTTAAGGAGTCAACTAAGATTAACACTGCGACATGGGATGTTCACGAAGACACAAACCATTCGGTGAGAACCGTACGACATTGACCGCAGCCGAGTGGCGGCTTAATGTCGAAAGGTACTCAATCCGTGGGGGCCTTGGTACGATCTCACTGTCGGGAATGCAAGTTGGTCGAATGTTTGGGTGTACCATCCATACCTACAAAGATATCAGCGAGCCGAAGAGTACGCGTTTGTGTAGCAATACTGTAGTCGTACCCTGACGTGGTTATCTTCCCCACCCGTAGCAAGACGATAAGCTTGGCCTGCATAATTCTGTTCTTGCCCAGGAGGCGGACGCGCTCTCTTGAAAGGTACCGGTTGGAAGTCACAGGTAGCGATGGGTTTGCTATCGTGCCAGCGAATTTCGAGCGTGCGGAAGCGCATTTTTACGCGATTTAGAAGACAACTTGCGCGTCTCTACAAGTTGGTGGCCGGCTGGATGGATTTCAGAATACAGCGTCGAACAAGGTCTGGTTTCGCCCTGGTCATTCACTGGGATAAAGGGGACGCGCGTGGCAGGATGGGAATCCATTACGTACGAAACACAGGGTCAAATCATATTCTCTCCTCAATGTAAGCCAGTTACGATATTATCATTTGACATACAAAGATCATATGTTGCACAAGCTTTAGTAGAGGGAGACGCCTTGTGGCCATCACATACACATCCAATGCTACATAAGTTCCATGTGCAAGGGAAGCAAGTCACCAAGTTCAACGGTCTTGATGCCGCACGGGTCGATGACGCTTTCATCAGGGCTCAAACAATCGCGAGCAAGGAGTAGAACGGGCATCGCTGGGTCACAGAATTCAATCAGCAACTGGCGGCATGTCCCACACGGCGTGATGGGCACATTTATGTCTCTGTGGACGTATTATCATCGTGGCTAGTGCGTCGAGTTTTGGAGAAGGTGCAGACTTACGATACTATTGCGAGACCGCTGAACCCAAACTTGCCCTCGCTCTGCGATTATTGGTAATTTGTGAAAGAAAGGAAGCGGCAGATCCTCACCACAGCCTTAACCGCAACCACTTGTTCGGCACACGTTGATAATGCTGCGAGAACTTGGATACGATGCACCTGTATAAAAGTGTATTTGGCTTACAATACACAGCGTTGTCCACACTGCATCCGGTGACGATATCGCCATCCCCACAGAGTAAGGCTGCGCCAACGGAGAAGCGGGAGTGTCGGTTATATGCCTTCCCTTTGGCTGAGACTCCCAAGATTAGCTGTTGGTGTGAAATGCTGATGATAGTCACCTTGGAAAGCGCTTCTAATTAATCTCTGCTTTGCAGCAGCGTCAAGAATAAGCATGACGTTCAAAAGCAAGTGTGGTGCTGGCTAAAAAAGACGTGGCCAGCCGAACTTGAAAGCAATGATTGGTATGAAGCCTGATGTGAAGCCACGGGGCTTTATTAACAAGGCACAAGGCGATAATGACCCACAGATCAAGTTATGGAGAACCTAAATAGATCCCCAGGAGTAAGAGGAGGCTTAAGAAGGTGATCAGCTCGCTATCGAAGCGCGCTAGCCCTCAACGAACTCCAAAGTTCATCCCTATCAACCTCATACACCTCGTCTGTGGCAGTATCGGCCCTACCCATGATAACATTCAGATCCTTTATGGATCTTTGGAGTATCCTGGTAAGGTGAACCAAGCCTGCTTGTTGTTCCGACAAAACCTAAATCCAAGATGTGTTATTAGCCGCGAAACTGGGAGATTATGGTGGCGCATACAGCAGCAATCTGAGCCAAGCCCTCTTCGTCGACGACGACCCACTCTCCCGAAGCACCGGAGTTGCCAGTAGCAGACCTCTCCTTCGCAGCATTGATGGCTCCCACGAGAGCCCATAATTCGTTGATTTTCCCTTTTCCTCTATTCCTTTTTAGGTGCTCTTCAATCTCCTCCAGCTTTCCTCTCAGTTCTTCCTCCTCAGGTCGGATAGCAGACGAACGAAGACTCGGGATCATTAGGTGGAGATGCTGAATGAGGGCTAGAAGTCGGTGCGTTAGCTGGGTTTGCGTAGTTGAGGCTCGAAGCAGCCGAGAAGAGCTATCCGTTGAATGTCGCTGCTTCAAAGTAGCGAGGCGGGTTTTGAGTTGCTGCCCACAATGAGAAGAGAGTAAATATAGACCCGGAGGAAACATTACTTTCAGTTGTTCCTGCTGTTCTGAGGCTTTCTTTGTCTGGGCCTCAACTCGGTGACGTAGGTCATCAAATCCAATCGCTAGCACTGGAACATGACTACGGTTTTCCTCAGCAAGAATGGAACGACGGGTCGGGATTTGCCATACCATGACGGGTCCGGGTTTTCTCGAAGGGCTTGCTGCCAACGGGCTTCGTTGGTTGCATTTGGTGGTCGCCCAAACATCTTGACCTGGCTGGGATCCACAAAATTGTAGAAATAATGCTGCAAGTGACCTTGGTTAAAAACAAATAACAACCAGATGGGGCGGCGCACTTGGAAGCGGCATTCAGGAGAGGTAGTATTCCATGCCTTCGCGATGCCTTCGATTTGAGAAGCAAGTTTAGCAAACTGAACCTGCGCGGAATCAGCCTGACTCAATGGTGCTGAAGATGGTGTGCGAGATGCCATTAAGCTACTTGAACCAAGAGCAGACTGGGCCAGCGTGCTCGTCCCGAGATTACTGCCAAACAATGAGTTGGTAGGTGCATTTGTGTTCGGCTGCGGCCCCAAGGTCGAAGAAAATAGGGAGGACGCCTGCTGCGGCTGGGGTTGGCCGAAGATGTTGCTAGCGGGTGGTTGCTGGGTCGACTGACCCAAATTACCAAAGAGCGAGGTACTATTCGACGCCACATTTGGGGCACCAGTGTTTGTATTGATTGAAAGACCCCCGCCAGACAGGCCGACAGGCTTACTTCCAAATAACCCACCAGCCACATTGCTAGTAGACTGTCCGAACAGTCCGCCACTGCCTTGACTTTGCTGCAGTGGGGCTCCAAAAGGGTTGGTTCCTTGCTGTTGACCAGCGGCAGCAGTATTTCCAAACAGGCCGGCACTTGGTTGTTGTGATTGGTTGCTGGTGGAAGTGTTACCGAACGAACTTGTCCCGGTAGCAGGATTTCCAAACAGGCTTGTTCCAGCTTGTTGCTGACCACCAAACAAACTAGCTCCAGTATTTGGTTGAGGGTTATTTTGGCCAAAGAGACTGCTCCCCGCTTGGGGCTGCTGTGTATTTCCAAACAGACTCGGGGTCGTTCCTTGTGTATTCGAGCCAAAGAGTGAAGGGGGTTGCGCTTGATTCTGAGTAGTTCCAAACAATCCTCCAGTCTGTTGTTGCTGGGGCTGCTGCTGCTGGGTATTAGAGGCGCCGAAGAGGTTGCTTCCTCCGGAGGCGGTTGTGTTGGTATTGCCAAAGGCACCGAACATGATGTCGAATCAAGTGGCGGATAAGACTTCTGACTTGCTTCTGACCATTGCGCAGCGGTGGAAACAAGTTAGCCCGCAGGGAATCATACATCAGACAGAGTCCTACCAGCTATGATTGAGCGTAAAGATTAGACGCGAATTCCGAGTCGACGCGTTGAACGATCACGCTCATACGTTTTATAAACAAGGACAAAGTGACTCAATGGACGCGTGCGTCATTGAACAATGATCATGAACGCAACTCTTGTATGCATTGTCAAGTAAACTAATATATGACGCGATCAAGGTCCGCAATTGCGTTTCGCAGAACGACAACCCTTCGAACTATCAACTACCAAGGGCTAGTGATGGTAGCAATGCACCGAACGATCGCAGTGTGAAGAGAGCATGCATGAATTGCCTATCATAGCCATAGTTTCATACAATGTTTTGTGGAATAACGACAAGAAGGGAATGGAGCCTCAGAACTGGATTAAATCGTTGAGCGTTGATGCGAAGGAACATGAATAATGGACGCACTCTAAGCGGCTGGAAGAACCACTTGTTCTTTCCACTTGTGTAGCGATCTTCCAGGAGCTTCTTCACCGTCTTCTTGGCTTCCTCTCTCTGTGTGGGCTCCTTGAAGGTCTCCGATGAAACGACTCCCTTCAATCCTTCAAGTTCAAGAGCGTAACGGGTTGGGAAAAGGTGTGAGTAGTTAACAGTCTGATAGGCATACAATCAATAAGGGACGCTAATAAACGGAAAACCCACGACATACACACCTTGACGAAGGGTTTGACCTTGCTACGGAAGGCAACCTTCTTCTGGCCCATACGTCTCGTAACTTTTCGTGGATAACGCTCGACGCCAGCGACTATTGCGTGAGGATATGGCCGTTCCTTGGTCCCTTCATCTAGCTGCTTGATGACGACAACCTTCTTTCCAGCTTGACGTCCTTGGAGAACGATTGCAACCTAGTGGCATTTGAACACGCAATGCCTGTGGACTGAACTACGGAATCACCTTTCCTGGCTTGTATACTAGGATAATGTGTCATGGTCAACCCTCCGCCGAAGATGATCCCAGACTCACCTCTGACCATCTTGAGGACGTACCGAAAATCTTTACCTTGACAGCGCAGACGACCAAGCAACGGTCAGTACCGGCAATTGCCGTGGTGGCTTGCCAGATATTGAAAGTAAGGTTTGTCCCACGCAGATACATCCTAAGTTCATGTCAAGAGCAGCTAGACTCTTATGTCAACCCTAATATTTACACACATCCGGGACTCACGAATGTGCTCAGAAGGATAATTGCCACTGTTGGGTTCTGAGAGTGGTTCTGATGACCCCGACCGCCACGTCAAACTTAGTCAAATACCGTCTAGCCAAATCCGCTTATATGAGCCGCGGGTCTCGATGTCGCGGCGGTGACTCGAAGCCTACTCCCAAAATGTGACCAAGTTGAGAACCTTTGCACCATAACGCTGAACGTAACCTTTGAGTTTTGTTTATATACTGACAATTAACGTGTGATATACTGACGACGTGTGAATGGCTTGTTTCGGTGCATTCAGTGACACTGGAACGAGCCTCTCTACGCCGTGTATACGTCCATCTCATTGAAGTATACATACATAGGTGGCCATTCCCTATGTTGTGCCACGGTGCAATTGACGGATTACTCTGGAGTTCACGGCTTTTGGCCTTTCGCTTCGGTCCGAATTTACCAAGAAGTAAATGATTGGCTCGAGCAATATATATTTGTAGAGTATATCTGTATGATACTCCTCACGGGATTGGAATCGAATATCGATGGGTCAAGGTGCTGGGACAGATTGCAGCTACGTACCATTCAATATCCTGCATTCTCCACCATCAAAATACATTTTACTTTCTCAGATTAAACACTCAATCATTCTGGCGGCGCGTCGCCACGGATCCTGCCCTCGTACAATCACATAGGGGAACAACCTGCACAAAGCTGTCGAGACATTATGGGTGCTCAAGCCCTCGATATCAATCCAGAACCAATTCAGCTCCAAGTTAGCAAGTTCTGACGGCTTCGGGCTTATGGACTTCTTTGCCTGTTTCTTCTGGGTTTGAGAGAGTCCATATACATCATCTCGTATGATTGTGATAGAAGAGGGGTAACGAATGTAATTAGCTACACTAATAATAGTGCAGAGCAAAGGTGTCTAGAACCACCAAGTATACCACATGAAAAGTAATCTGCGAACAATGCCAAGATACACCGTCGAGATAAATAAGCTCTATGTTCCGTCGTCGCAGTTCTGGTTCAAATGGTATCACAGCCCAAGATTGACTACAGCCAAATCTACATTAGGTCACGGTAGAACGTGTTGACTTAGACTCACTAGGGGTGCAGCCGATGTTGATAAGGCCGTTGAACTGGTTTCCACTGCAGCAAACGGTTTGGGCGGTACTAAGATATCTAAGAACTCAGTGCCTCAAACAAAGAACAGTTCGATCATACCAACTTGCGCCCCCGACAAGGGAGGTGCATCCAAGTCCAAGGAGACCTTCGATAGGGCCTAGGACAATGCCTAAGAGACCCGCAAGGAGCTGAACAGCGCTGTCAGACTTGGTCGTGACCTTGTTGCAACACTGGATAGGGCCCGTGCTACATTGGCCGGGAGAGGCAGATGGACCCGTTCGTTTGGCGGCTGAAGAGAGATGTTAAAACCTAGCAACATTATTGGGTGCATGTGCTGACCTGCAACTCTGGTGGCACGCCTTGCGGGAGGAAGGGGGGACAGGCCACGAGCAAGACGCTCGGCATTGGTTTGAGCAGGAACAGCGCTAACAGCAGTGGCGGCAGTGGCGACGATAGCGAAGACAGCAGTGAACTTCATGTTAGAGTCAAACGAGTGCGGCCACGGAGAAGGAGAGGAACGAAAGAGCAAACGCTGAAGGGGGAGGAGGGACACAAATTAATCCATTTTATAGTGAGCCGACTACTTGGCGACTGGAAATAGAAGCGAGTAAGTTTTACGGCAAGCGGTCGGACATCGAACACGTACATATTTCCTCAGTGAGCGTTTATTTCACAGTTTCACAATCAAAAATACGTCTAACCTTCTTCTCTGTCAACGAGCTACTCGCTTCGTTCCCACAGCCAGATTGTCCATACTAGTGGCTATCGTGCAGTCAGCTGGCAAGCCAGTCCGGATGATTGACAGGCGAAGGGAGTGTCTCGAAACTTGATATTTGTGGAGAGGGAAATATCGCACCACGGCGACCCTACAACTCATCGCGCTTCCGCATGCTTCTGGATGATTCCCACGCCCATCAAGGACCGCTCAAGATCAGCGGAAGTAAGTCCCACCAATAGCAAGGCGCGGCTGCAACTTTTACCGAGGAAACTTACGTTGGTTCGAGGCCAGAAGAGCATTTTGGGCCCCCGTCGTCCGCTAGGGAGGGATTCCGGACTTGTAGGACAGACCCAGTGCTCAGTCGCCTTCCGTGAGACCAGTTCCCAAGCTGCCATCGCACGTCAGAGGGATCTGATGAGTAAGTCGACAAGGCCATACATAAGGCTTGATAAGACGACCGTGGCTGGATATAACGGGTCCATTAGCCTACGAACCACCAGTCAGCTATTGTGACACGCATGCCGGCACCGATAAGGGGGGGCTAGTTAATTATTGGGGCCTAGAATCATAAGACCGAGGAATATGTGCACGAATAACTAGGACCATGTGCATGGAGGTCGACGTATGGGACTGCTTCGACGCAAGACTGGTGTATAGTTGGCTTCTACCGGAGTTGGTGTCTTCAGGAAACATTGTCGCACCAAGTTGTCCACCTCCGTATTTGGTTGTGACAAGCCGTAAGTTTCCACCTATTTGGAACTGGGCGGGCAGTATCAAACAAAGCGATTGGATGCCACCAGAAGACAAAGTCAGTTGTCAGATCCACCTTCAGGCAGCGTCCTACGAATCAAGATCACGAGCTGTGAAAAACGCCAATGGACTTCTGACTTGGTCCAGGCGTTGAGCAGACCCAGGAAACCTAGGAACTCAAAGACTCGAAGAGAACAGAACGACGAACGCCGAGTCAACGGGAAAGGACATGAGAGCGACAACGGATCTCAGGAAGGGTGGCAAACACAATGGATGTTTGACGGAATGTGGCGATTGGTGGGCCATGAGAAACTCCGTAGGCAATCCGACAGAGTGTGGGGAGTCGGCCACTTAGGCATATGATGGACCTGCTGGAGGTATCCAATCACAGTGGACGCAGCCTATCAGAACAAGACGAATCAATAATCTCGCTGTAGGAGGGAATGCGGTCAGACACAGGCGATGTCTGGCATCATATGCATCACCAGATTAAGGTAGATTGTAGTACGCCACCTCCTTGCGATGATAAGGCGGAAAGGATTGAACCAGCAATATTAATGACCAAAGACCCATCGCAGACATGGGAAGCCGGAAGACCAGGTAGGTGCAGCCGAGACGATTGAAGGTGAGCACACGGTGTCCTGGCCCAGATGCGACAGAAGCAATATGATATGGAAGCATTGAAAGAGTAATATATTGTGCTTGTAGAGAGTCGCCAGCTGAGTCTGTTGGAAGTAAATGATGCATTCAGGTAGACGCCCGGAACTTGAATTGAGTTACTCTCGACGTTGTCAACCCCGGCCTACCCTACGTCAACTAATGGGTGTCTCCCGGGCCCCATTGATTCTCCCTGGCACTCCTGAGTAGCGGACTGGTGTGGACGAACGATTGATACCGAAATGTGATTTCTGAATTATTCGATGCTGCGGCGTATCTTCATCCGCAGTAGTTCTTTTACTGAGCACCAACGTTCAACCATAGGAAAATGGCTGAGGTAACCGTACACCTGGTCTACATCCATGGATTCCAGGGTACGTTCGAGGAAGCCTTACAAACCTATAGCTAACTTTACATCAGGGAACGACACGACTTTCCAGGCAAGAGCCAGGCCATTGTATTTGGGGTTCATCTCGCCTTAGACCTCAGATACCATGTTTAGGCTTTCCCAACGCACTTACAAGATCACCTAACCGCGCATTCCCCTCCCCACCTCCATTTCAAGTTTACAAGTAGCCTATACCCTACCTACAAGAGTGCTAAGCCAATATCCCATGCGACCAAAAACTTTATCGAATGGTAAGGTCCTCTACCCGAACGTCCGTGGACATAAAGTATAATGCGAATAGGCTTTCTACCCAACCGCCGGGCCCGGTCATTCTGTTGGGGCATTCCATGGGCGGATTGTTGGCGGCTGAGGCGGCTACCCATCCGTCCAACAATCCAGACAAATATCCAGGAGCCAAGCCTACTCGTATCGTGGGCGTAATAGCCTTCGACTGTCCGTACCTCGGGATGCATCCTCATGTGGTGATCAGCGGTATCGCCTCTTTATTTGCAGGCAAGGATGAGACAACGACCGACGCTCAGCTAAACAACCAGAACAAAGTGAATATAGTAGATGATAGAGTCACGGATGATTGGGACTCCTTCAAGCGTCGCATTAGCCGTGAGATGTCCTCCAGCATATGGTGGTGCTGTCTAACATATTGCACGGCCAGCTACTCCTTTCTCGCTAGCCTCACACAACGGCTCCAATGCGACATTATCGACCTCTTCTGCAGGCGGATCGAGTACGAATCCGCGGTCTCCGTCGCCATCAAATTTTTTAGACCGTGCAGTAGACTTCGTGGCCACGCATGCTGACGAATCTGTGGCGCGCTGGGTCCGTAAGCACCGCGATGAACCCCTCAAGGCGGGTAGACGATGGATCATTGAACGTTTCCAATTTGGCATTTGCATGTTTGACCCCACCGGCTTGAAAGCGCGATATGCTACGCTGACTGATTGGCAGGGAGGTCTCTGGGTCAATTATTGGACACAGACTAAATCAAGGGGCCGGGAAAGCCAAGAAAACATGGATCAAGTGGCCGCAAAAGTGATCGAGAATAACGAAGCACTCCCGCGAATAGGCATGGCAGACACCAAAATTCATGGCCAGAGCAGCAATGAGGAACCGGTGGGTGAGGATAAGGGATGGAAGTTGCCGAAGAAGCCAAAACCACTCTCACCAGGCAGACATTTCATTGTATTACCCACGGGTTTGGGCAAACTTCTTGGTGGCAGCCAGAATTGGGAAAAGGTGTTGATTGAAGGTGTTGAAGACGAGGTCGCAGCGCACTGTGGTTTGTTTATTCCGGAGCAAAATCTGGATTATCAAGGCTTCATCAAGAGGACCAGCGAACGAGTGTTTAATTGGTGCGAAGTAATACAGAAACGCACACTTTAGGGTGTATTACACGCTGCCACTTGGTTCATCCGCGCAGAAGGATGGTTTCGACTTGTCCAAAGGGTTGGTTGGCCATTCGAGTAGGCCACGCTTCCGCCCATGGCTACAGCGCTTGAGAAGCGACAGTGCGACGCACGAGAGATGCTTGGTTCATTCACTTGTTTCGGTATTGGTACTCAATTTAGGGTCGGTAAAGCTAGCATCGCATTTGGTGCATACGAAGAATAGGATCATCCGAGTCTCCTTCCGCTTCGACTGATCCTGATAAAACACAGCGCTGAGGTAGAGAAGAGATAAGGCCAGCTTTGACACCACACATTTAGTCACGCACTCTTGGTTATGGCACCGGGGGCACGGAATATTAGAGTGAGCCTGGGGCGAGGTGAGTCGAGCAGTTTAGTTGTTGGATAATGGCACACCAAAGTAGGGTCCGAGCCCAGGTCGTTCGTTACTCCAACCTGCTCCCTGAACGATAACACACGTGAGACTGTATCGTAGGGTGTGCAAAATATCCACCCACTTCGTGACCGTAAGCAGATCGTTCCTATAAACGCATTTGTTGTCCGCATCTTCTTCATACGTGCAGATGCGGCAGGCATAAGTGAGTAGGCGCCGTGAGGTGTCTGCCTTGGGATACAAAAGGTTATTGCATTCGGAGCAGAAGTGAAGCGACGCCTGGTCAGATATATTAGCGACGTGATGAGGAGACAATGTCTTGGCCGACACTGACCATCGCCGTTGGAGCGCAAGGAGTGAAATGGTCCGATCCTGACTCGGAGTCCATAAACTCACGTGTCAGGGACCTAACCCCGCAACGACCGGTTATGCATTTGCCGGTTGTGTCTATAACATGACGGCTCCTCAAACCTCTCTGTTCACCCCTTCTTCAACATGTCCTACGATCTCTCAAAAGTTGTCGGCTACACAAGCGAAGATAAGCCAGTGAGTAGTCGCCCCTTGAGAACGCTCTAGCATTAACTTGCGCGTCGAGGTCGCTTGGAACAAGCGCGACTTGCTAACGTATGCCGTAGGGGTTGGGGCTAAGAATACCGACTACAATATCGTATATGGTGCGTAGTAGGCCCGAGCATACCCCACCTCGACGCTCACCCTACCTCTTAGAACTCGGTAATCGTCATTTCATTACATGAGAGGAGCATGCTCATCTAGTCTAGACAAGAACTTCTCCATGATCCCAACGTATCCTGTGGTCCTCAACTTGAAGGGAGACTCCCAGGAATTGAATCTCTTCGCCGATGCGGCCAATGGCTCAAAACCACTCCCAGGGCTGCCCCCTCTTGATCCAAATCGAATGGTTCGTGATGTCCGCACCGTCCGTTGCCTGCCATCTGGATGACCTCTTTAAGGTACATGGTACCCAACATGTGGAAATTCTGAGACCCCTTCCCTTGGTTAGTGGCCCTGGCTGGAAACTCAGGAGCAGATATACCGGCGTCACTGAGAACAGTGAGCGCGAAAGCCGCCGTCTTCACTTGTCTGGCTGACTGAGCTCCGTAGAAAGTGGAATAATCCTTCTTGCGGAGCAAACACTCGTCGACGGTACCGGCACAGCGTATGCGAAGCTCTATGTGAGATCGATATTTGTCCTCCATGTTTCCGTTGATCTGACACCAACCACTTTAGAGCTCGTCCTTCAACCTCGGAGCCAAGGCTACTGGCTCAAACTTCAAGAAAATTATCGCCGGACCTCCAGAGGCTAGGCCTATCCCCAAGGACAGGAAACCCGACTGGACGTTTAAAGATCAAACGACACCAGAACAAGCTATCGTTTTCCGCCTTAGCGGAGACTACAATCCTCTTCACATCGGTTTGTTGCATCCTACCCTCTCTCGTGGCACTGTCAGCTGACGTCTCTTCAACAGATCCCAAGATTGGTAAGGCAGCAGGGTTTGGCGGCGTCATTCTTCACGGACTGTCTACCTATGGCTTCGGTGCCCGCGCCATCATAAACACTGTGGGCGGTGGTGACCCTAATTCCATACTACTCTACGGTGGTCGTTTCACATCCCCCGTCAAGCCTGGCCATGCTTTGGAGACTGAAGTTTGGGAAGTCGGCCGTGGGCCAAACGGAACGACGGAGATCACCTTCCAGATCAAAAATTTGACCTCCGGTAAGATTGCTTTCGGCGGTGGAGTGGCCCATGTGAAGAAGTCCGAGAAGAGCAAGCTCTAGATGGGAGAGATCTGAGTATCGTTAAATCATGGGCTACGGTCAATCAATGTATTCCTAAACTAGGATCCCAATATTTCTCTTCCTTCCGGTTATTCAGTATTCAATCCTGGACCGCATCGGTCTATTTTGTGCTCTCGTTCACAACACTTGGCACTTCTTCGCAGCGAGCACCACAAGCCAGTATGGCGCGAATTCGAGTAAAGTACTTGTGCTCAACAACCTCTCATACATCGTTCATACTCGCTGGTCAGTCTCGAGAATGGGATCACAGAGGCGCAAGATAACGCCAGCAGCCTGGGTCGCTCACTACGGACTGGTGGGTTCCCCACGAAGAAATCAGCCGGAATGGAGGTTGGCGATTCAAGGGTGAAAGGAATGTATTACTTGACTAAGAACAAGTGCACTATGAACATATATAGGATTACTCTGTCCAATACCGATTCCAACCAAATGTGAGTAGATAAGGAGAAAGACGCAGAGACTCTACAGATCGGCGAGAATCAAAGCCTTTGCTTTGTCGGAACGAGGCTCAATCGAAGCCTTGAACGGGAGAGTATGACTAACGTAGTCAGAAATATTAGACGATCGAATTGACTACTAGACGACGGGTGCATACCTGATGGTTCCGGTAGTTTGGTCAACGACTGGGGTGATAGCTCGGCCATTCTCGACCGCTTTAGATATGTTCAATGTGGCCAACGTCATGGCACACGAAATGAAGACAGAGGCATCGGCCAACACACGTCCTGAAAAGTATGAGTTGACAGAGGTGACAATGGTCTGATGGGCAAAATAACTGACCTGGGCATATTCTGCGACCAAAGCCGAAGCATGCATCGCGAGGATCACGTTCTGGTCTGGCCCCCAAAAACCGTTCAGGGCGGAATACCATGGGGTCAGAGTAAACGGCGGGATCGTGCAACATTTTCCTGAGCTCACTATATCAGACAGTAGGAACACGCACATAACGTTGGAACTAACCAGACGTTGGTGATAAACAAAGTTCCCTTCGGGATATAATGGCCCTGGTAGATTTGATCATCCAAAGTCCTGTGAGGAACGGCTGGAGTGGGACACTCTAAACAAGTCGCTTGATTCTGGATTCGTGCAATTCGTACCTGTAGGGGTAACGCAATGCCATCGAAGGACCTCAGAGGCAAGGGCATTGACATAGGGCAACTCATTGCGGTCCTCGAAGCTAGGGAGACGGTCTCTGCCAATGACTCTGTCAAGTTCCTCTTGGGCCTTCTTCTGCACTTCAGGGTAAAGAATCATAGCCTTAAAAAATGCGTAGATAGACGAAACGGTCTGCAACAGGAACCGTTAGACAAGGCTCGCAATGAATATTAACCACATACTGTGTCAGCACCACCTGGAAAGTGATTGAGAACATGATTTGTCACCAAAACGTCAAGTGTATTAGTACTCACCACTGTACAAGGAAGCGGCAGCCCATTTGATGTCGTTTTCCTCTTCCGGAGTGACGGGATTCTCGAGGAGAGCTGAGGCAAAGTTGTTCGTAGCAGTACCAGCAGCCTGATAACTGGTTGACATTCGGAAACGGATATGTGTGGTGAAATTATACCATCTGATCCTTGACAAACTTGAATGGAAAGTTCGTCATTTCGTTCAAAGTGGCGGCCCATTCACGAGCAGTCTTTTGGAAGCCAGCACCGGGAAACCATTCCGGGATAGCAGCCACTTCGATGAGGTTCAGTAAGAAAGAGCAATTTGCGACAGGGAATCCACGACGTACAAGGGGGAATCAAGTTGACCAAGAATCCGCCGGGGGCCGTAGAAAGTGAAAATTGTTCCGTAGCAACATCGGCTAAGGTGACGAAAGGATCATTGCCCTCTGAGACCGCGTATCCATGCGAAATTTGAAGAATGATTGCGCCGGCAGTCCTGCCGGTTACAGATTTAGGCGGGTTTCAACATTAGATTGATCTCTCGAACTCACCTGCGAACATGATCGGACAGATCTTCGGGCGTCTTCAGGAGTCGACGCAGGAACTTCTGCGTCTCG
This sequence comes from Pleurotus giganteus, assembly GCA_032158425.1. Lineage (NCBI taxonomy): Eukaryota > Fungi > Basidiomycota > Agaricomycetes > Agaricales > Pleurotaceae > Pleurotus > Pleurotus giganteus. The sequence continues at coordinate 1,491,298 of JAPEHR010000001.1, read as the reverse complement.
AGTTCCTCTGCAGGGTGGAATTGCTTCATATTCGCGGGTGTACCGATTACTTGGTGGAACATTTTGCGGAACGAACGGAAGCGAGCACCATAGGGGAGGAGAACAAGAGTGTTTTTCCACCCAATGAGCTCGCCACCCATAGGCATGACGGGACGGTCAGAGTTGATGGCACTCCTTCCGTCGAGCAGCTCAGTTGCCGCTTCCACGCTGTTTATAATGACGAAGGGCTGCCCAAATATTGAGATGCCTACGAGATCACCTATAGACAGGTCGCAAAAGTGGTAAGTAATGAATGCAAGACAAAGGTCAGTAACTGTCTCACCCCAGATATCACCCCACTTAGCGAAGGTCAACCATTCCTTCTCCTTGGGCATGTCGAGGACATTGCCCACCAGGGGGAGGCCCTTTGGGCCTGGAGGCAGCGATCCGACTTGCTTGCGACTGAGGACCTTGTAGAGACAGAAGAGACCGACGCCAGCGAGGGCTATGTCTAACGTGCCAAAGTCCAAATCCATCATCGGTCGCAGGGGAGAAAGAGTGTGGCCCATTCCTCTCGCCTACAACCAAATATAAGTAGGATCGTCAAAGACATTACCTCAGGGTGGATCCAGGGCGAGGATAGGCTCCAGCTCTAGATATATTAGTCAGACTCTCTGAGAAATTGTTTATGACCGCGGATATGCACAAAGGTCATAGCCGACCAGGATGGAAACAAGAAATCAGAGGCACTGTATGTTTACGACAATCCTTTGGAGAAAACCGAATATGCGTAGACTAAACTAGTTTTGGCTGGCCCGGGAAAAAATACCAGCAGTGAGTGACCCGTATGCACCGTATGGAGGAGTGGAGGATCTGGGAGGCCTGGAAATTTCTTGGCTTTCCATACCAGGGCAACGTCGCCACGATGATCGGATAAACCTTAGAAGCGCCCAAGGAACGACAACATTGCGCCCACAACACAACTCGCTGCTCCTGCGCTCCAGACCAGCCCATTGGAGGAATGTCAGGCTGAATGGCTATTGCGGCATCAGACCCACCTCCGGGAGTATGCTCGGCTATTGAGGTCGACATCGTGGCCACTCGCATCACGGTTACTATAATCGCAATTTCTCATGGAAAATTCCCCTGCCAATGGACCATTCTGATTTCCGCGAGATTGTCTCGCACCTACAACTTCAAGCCCAGCGACTGCAGAACCTTGGTCAGATGGACGCACGAGATCATCGTCTATCTTGTTGCTCGTATTCCGTTCGAGCTCTCTTCGCATCCGAGCATTTTCAAGTGTACGACTAGATATTTCTCGGCATGGTGATGAGAGCTTGCTGACCAGGTGTTCTGGACATAGTGACTTGACCTGAAGGGTCAAACTAAAGGAGCAAGACCGTAACTAGTGCCTAGAGACTTCCAGCATGCGTCGCCCCTCCCCGGCCCTGCAGATATGGTGCGAAACTCACCCCAATCTAGTGCCATCGCATCTGAGTTCCCGACACGATGTGAAATGCGCTCCAGGGCCTGCTAGGGTTACTGTCTGGGGATTGCGGGTGTGCGCGTCACAATTGGAGTTGGGAATTCCGGTTCTCACCTGACCCTTATATTTTCCTTGCTACCCCGTCGCTTGCACTTGGAGCGACGGTCATAAATGGGCCATGGTCGCGGTGCGAAGTTTGCCGTTCCTTCTTTCCCCCCGCGAGAATAAGCCGCTATGTCGGAGGCACAACCGCGTCTCGTCATCGACAACACGTAGGTTTGCCTCCTCTGATTGTCTTAGGACTAACATCCAAGACCGATTTACCAGCATGGGGTCGGCCTTCATTGGCGTCGTCCTTGCCGCAGTGTAAGTCCATTGCTAAATTACGCTTCGGCCTTGATGTTCCTTTGAACACGCTTGGATAGCTTGTATGGTGGTGAGCGAATATGATACCCTTATTTGCTTGTATACCTTGAGCTCACTTGCCCTTAGTATCCTCCGTACAAACGTGGTTCTATTACTCTCATTACAATCGTGTAAGCCGTTCTTTGGTGTAAATCTGAACATCACCTGACGCACGGATTAGGATCCTTGGTATACCCAATATCTTGTTAGTCGCTACATATTAGGTTTGTTTCAGATGGATTGACAACTGCCAGGTCCTCTTCGTATGGTTAAATGATACGCTACACCAAGCGCTTATAACTCATACGGGTGCCTATGTTGCCTCTGTCTACATGTCCCTTACTAACTTCTGGAAGTGTATCACTATGTCATCACAAACTTCAGCAACCCAAAGGCTCTGGGGGACATGATCTGGTAAGTGCTAGCGACTGTCCGGATCCTTATTACGACTCTGAATCACAAATATCAGGAGCATCTTGGTGCGCTGATGTATTGCTTAGCTCTATCCAACGAAGCTCATGACTTGCTCGACAAGCTTGAAGTCCTCATCAATGTTCGTTAATGTGTCTACTCGTGAAATTGAACCCTGACAATATTTGCTATGTAGGGTTTCGTCGGATTGGCTGTTCAAGGGTATCTTACCCATCGCATCTGGCGTCGTAAGTCAGCTTACGCTGGATTGTTCGCTGGTCAACTACTAAGATTCGGTGACAGTGAGCGGGAAGAATTGGCTCATACCGGTTATAATCGTACGTGCGGTTGCAGCTTTCATCTACCTTTACTAAGGTCACCGCATCGTAGGGTCCTTTTGTAGTAGCCGAGTTCTGTAAGATATGGATGTTTATTCGTGCGACTATCTGCTAATTCCCCATCTCATTTTAGTCTGCTCTCTCGGTACGGTATTTGTTTCTCGAAATTGGCTTTTGCTCTACTCACCCCTCCGCCCGGCTTCCAGTCTTCACAATTCTGTCGTACGTCTCAGCTTGTTTGCCTTTGATGCAGCCATTCAGAGTCTTTCCAGTCTCCGCATGAAGACCTTCGCCGAATTGACATCACTGAAGGTAGGTTCCTATCACAATGCAATCTTCCCCTCAGTAACTCAATCTCTGCTTCCTTCCGTTAGGGCCTTTCAATGTCTGTCAATATCCTGGCAGCGGCAGGAGATCTCCTCATCTCAGGCTTCCTCGTGTTCATGCTCCATCGTCGAAGAACTGGCTTCAAAAGGTAAGTTTTGTTTTTTTGTTTTGTGACCACATGCGTACCAATCCCTGTAGATCCAACACGATCATTAGCAGACTGGTGACAATTTTCGTTTTGTTCCTTAGACTCTGCTAATTTTTTGTTCCTCTTTCTAAAGATTCTTTTCACTATTAACACCGGCCTGCTTACGACCCTCTGTGCCATCGCCTCCCTCGTTTCGGTAAGTTCTCCAAAACTTGCAATCCGTGCCGTCACTATATCCTCTGCAGATAGTGGTGTGGGGTGACACATTGATCTATGTGACGTTCTTCTTCTGCATTGGAAGACGTTTGTGCCCCCTTCTCATCCGTCGTGGCCGCACTAACTTGTCTACTAGTCTATGCGAATACCCTTCTAGCCACTCTGAACGCCCGGAGCATTATCCGTAGTGTTGGTGACGAGAGCGAGTCTAATAGCGTGCCTTTGTCTGGACGCCATCAACCAACCGGTTCCGCTCACATGATGAAGGTAAGAATATGTCTATGACACTTGCCACACCTGCTCATTGCGTCATAGGGCCCAAAGCCGACCAACATTTCCATTCAGATCGATACTGCGCAAGAGTACATGCGCGATGATGATGACCTCACCGTACGTTTACCCAGAGCCATTGGTTTGATGGATGCTGATTGTTACGAAGATGAAGTCCAAGGTCCCATCGTCGTGAAGATCAAAAAAGTTATTGCATCATTTCAATTCTGGGTCTTCCTGCATTATTTGTCGTTGCTATCAAGCCAGTACATAGATTCGGTTGCTGCACATAGATATTCGAACTTTAAAACTTATCCATCACTTATACATCGGGACATACATGTTACCGACTTGGCCCCCCATTTTTGCGAGTATCGCTCAAGGGTCTGTGCCTCTTCTCGCCCTTCCGAGAAAAAATATATCCACGCGACAATCAATCGGGCCTGACAAGGTATTTGCATATAGACTTTCTGGAACAAACTCTACAGTCTAATGGCCGAAGGATTCCCTACGGCTCCCGGCCGAGTTCTGATGGTAGACAGGTCGGGCGACCAATGTCAGCCAATCGTTTCATATTCCACGCACCACATGGTACTTTGCCAGTGCGAACATACGCACCGACGGAAAACGCTGTCAAGACGGTAACATCCACTACATTATGTCATATTCTGTTCTGTCACTACTCGCTATAGCTACTCAATGCCGACCACGCGACAGCTAGATCGTCAACTACTTGGGAGTACTTGGGCCAGAGGAAGCGAAGACAGCCAAAAGCTATCTCCTCCGATATACTTACCAACCCCGGGGCCCGACTACGGAATTGGCTTCGTGCCTCGGCCTGAGCTTTCTTATACTGGTACTAGCTTCGATGGTTTGCTCTAGCTTAGCGCGTCCGCCACACGGGTGACCCATGACGATGACTTCCTTGCTGGCAATGCATGGAGGAGTTAGGCATTTTGTCTCTCAGTGTCAAAGAAATTGCCAGAACGGGCCATGCACAGGTGAGAAACCGTACGCAGGTTCATCCCTACTTGGTAGCAATTTACGATATGGAGCCGAGTAATCTATGCGAACAGCGACGCAGGGCCTATCGAGCTAGCCTGGTGCGCAACACCCTAGCCGTGTCGAGGATAGCATCCGCTTCAAGATAGCATCCTTTCAGCCACCTATTTGTCTCTCCCTCCTTCCCATTAAGATCCTCAAAAGCCATTCGGGCGTGCAACACTCTGCGATTGTCGAACAACACCGCATCACCCTCCTTAAGTAGATAACGATACTCAAAATCCGTAGTGTCCAACAATTTCGCGTAGTGCTTCAACGCGGGGAAGAACTCATTGGGAGTAAGGTGCAGCGGTAGGGGTGCTTGAAATGGAGGCGAATAGTTGATGTGATTGATCGGTCGGTCGTGGAAAGGAGTTAAAGGAGAGCCTCCTAGCTGAATGGTGGGATGTTCGTAGTGCAGATGATGACCATCATTGATATAGTGGAAGGCCACTGGGGTAGTAGCAAGGACTTGAAAGTTGTCAGGACTGGTCTCTCGTAAAGCTTGGGCAGCACGGAGTCCATCGACGAAGAGTGACTCTCCGCCTTTGACACGATTTCGGAGGCAATGAAGTATTTGATAACGAGGAGGGTGTTGAAAGTATCTAATGGGCCGAGGAGGTCAGAGATATCTAGAGGCAAGGAAGATTACGAAACTGACAAAAGATCCATGTGAAGGCCGAGGAAAAGGTTTGTGTACGCGATGTTTCTACTATTCTTGACGTTCTTAACGTCCCAAGTAATTCCATAGAATGTTTCCCGGATAGGCCCAAAGAAATCCGCAAGCGTTCGAAGTTCACAAAGCTCGTTGGAAGTAGCATCGTTCGGCACACCTCTAACGAAAAGTAGCCCGTACTGGGTCAGCTGGGTGATGGCACTTAGCAAGCCGCCCTCGGATCGCAGCGCAGAGTATTCGGTAAAGAGCTGGGGAGATGATGATATTGTAGAGGCATCCCACGACTTTGACGTCACATCGTTGTGGAAGGCTGATAGCTTCTCTGCGGACGAGTAGCGTCTCAGAAATTCCGAGTCAAAGACAGATGTGTGCCCATCTGCCCACTGGATAGAGACTTTCCCATCGGGCGTGAGCTGCACGCCATCAGAAGCCGGGGTTATATCTAGCGGGATATCTGATGTTCGATGTAGCTTCTGCTGGGTAGATGGGTGTACGCAATTCGGGGACTGGCAAGAATCGCGAAGCCAGACGTATGGGAAGGAAGCATCCAGCGCATCGATCTTTAGAGAGTGGTCGTTTAGGGAGAAGGAGGACCACGATCGACGAACATCGAAAGCGCGATGCAAGGGTTTCGAGCGCAGGGCAAATCTTTGAAACAACCTGCGGGACACTGTCATGACAATCTGAGGTGAACACACGCCAAAATCAAATGGGGTTCGGGCCTTATCCGTCCAATGTGGTATGATATTTGAACAAGAATTAAGGTGCATCTAGCTGACTGGTTCTAGGGAGACATTAAATAGTAATTCAGCCAATATAGAGCAATCCCCAGTAAGATAACGAAGAGAGCAAATATCCGAGGTCCAAAGTCCGTCCAGAAATCATTCACCTCAAAAGCGGGCCGTAGGGGGGGATCCAGGGTGAAATCAACTCGATATTTTCTACCAGCCTCTGGATTTCTAGTGATAATGAAAAGCGTTTGCCGAGATTCATCATACTTGTAAGTGTCTGGAGGATGGAGGCCGTCAATGCATATCTTCCTGCCATGGGTAATCATTGAAGGAATGAAGATCTCCGTTTCCGATGCTTCAATTTCTCCTGGGGTTGGAACCAGCCATTCGTAGGTGAACGCCCCGGTCGTCATCTCATACTCAAATCGAAGGGGTACACCGCAGGTCTTCGCAGGGTAGGGTCGAACGATGGCGTTTAGTATCCTGCCGCCGTTGTCAAGGGAAGGCGAATCTTGGGACAAGGAAAGCATAGACGCAGGCAAACTACGCTTCCTGCTGAACCAAGAAAAGTTTTCGCCATTCCAATCATCTCCACGCTGGTCGTCGTTGTCGGGGTTGTAGTTCCACAAGCTATGGAACGGGGAGGGATATCAATGACCGCGAATGACAAGGTGAATGAAGCCACCTACGTGAAACTAATCAGTGATCTTTCCAGACCGGTGAGCAAAGCGTCCATCATACGACGCTGCCAAGTCCAGTCATCAGTTCGGAAGGCCTCACCCCGGCTGCGAATAATGAGTTCAAAAAAGCCCACGAGGAGAGGGACCTGCATACTTCATATCCATGGGAACGCCGGATTCACCAATAATTACGGGCACATCTCCCAAGGCCTTATACCCCGCTTCCACGATATTCTTAATCTGGGTGAAGTAGTTGTCCCTGACGCCTTTCTGTCCCCAGAAGAAAGTGCTCAAAGGAAACATGCCCTAGAGAGAAAAAGATAATCAGGCCATCAAGAACGACAAGACAAGACAACGTACTCGCGACAGTCCTTGCACATTAACCGTGAAGTCGCCGAATGTCTGGGTAAATAAAGCATTCAGGTCGTACCTTAATAGAGGTCAGTTCCACCTAAAATGTGCAAGAAAGAACGTCTTACCAATGAGGAGCAAAGATCATATTCTTGGGCTGGTGCTCAGCGCTCCACAAGGGCGTACAGAACTTTTTTTCAGAATAGGAAAACGGGGATATGAATCGTCAAAGCCAGAACGCTCGGAGCTTGCTTTGAACGTACCTCGTTGGGTATCGGTTCCGCAAGTATTAACTTATCAGGCCCTGCAGCATGTCTCAATCGCTCCGCCCATCTGGCAATGAGTGGGAAGTAGAAGTCAGTATACCATTCAACCTATGAAAGCATAAGGTTGAAGCCAGAGAGGAGGACGTTTCCGAAAATCATTTCACCTTCTTACCACTCATGGGATGCTTTATAAAGTAATTTTCTCGAAGCACAACGCCAGTCTGCTTCTTACGATCATAACCCCAAACACCATGCATCTCCCATATACATTGACCTTTGGTTGGGCCATCCACTCGCCAAGCTTTGTGTCCAACAGGATTTAGAACACTGTGTGAAGTCTTCCGAGTAGGCATTGGGAATGAGCGCGTCCAATGGGCGACGCTGGTAGGGTATCCGGAGCCCAACATGAAGGATTGGAAGGCAGTGGCTGAGATGAAGGTAAGGACGCAAGCGAGATAAACCAGCGGCAGTACGCACGAACATATGACAAATGCAAATCAGTATTGTATTCAAACCCGTGAAGAGAAGGTAAATTGATGTATCCTCTATGAGGTTCATTCATCATCTAAGTACTAGGCGATTAGTCACAAGATGGGGTATATCATGGTGAATTACCTGAAACCCAATTACGCCTTCAAGATGACCGACTTTCCTCACCAACACTTCGTACATGTTAAGGAAGGAATCTTGGAGGAAACTCTGCACCGAAACATCTTGGCCATGGTGATTTCGCACTCTGATTTTTGGCGCAAAAGTGTCGCCAGCCCAAAAGCAAGTTCTGTGAGAGCCATCAGCAACAAAGAGGGTTGACGCAAGCCTAGAGCGTACGCCATTGTGGCAGCGGCCAGTTTCTGGTATCCACATGGCCAGAGGCCTCTCTCGGCCTCCACATGACCACCACCCTTGACACCCACCAACCATGCCGCGCCTGAGTCCTCCAGATTGTGTAGGTCAAACCCAACAGTTTCAAGAGTCCATGCAGGAGCGCCAGAGCCACCACAATACCGAGACCAGACATCTTGATGCACGGAAACAAATGCTCTAAGACCATATTGTGGAAGTAATGAGAGGAGCTGCTCAATGTAATGAAGGTATTCCTGGTCGTATACGCCGCTGAACCCAACCTTGAATGAATTGCCCAAGACAAAAGAGGGTAGGTAAACTCACGGCCCAGCATGCTCAACAGCCTCCCATGTAACAAGAAAACGTACTAACCAACCATCGTTAGTAAAGAGTATCAGATTGTGTTTGCAGCTGCCAATCACTCAGCGTCAGGCCCCAACGACGCAGACGGGCGAAGTGCTCCGGGGCTTCTTCCAAGGGAAAAGGTCGACCAACGAAGGTGACGTCCTCATGGTTGTGCGGAAACGTCTCATGAACATGGTTGACCGGGCTATGACGTGTAAGAGTTGCCCATGATTCATGAGGATATAACCCGTACCTTTTACAATTTCCCGACAAGTTCACACCTCTGGGAAGGCAGACCCTTCCATACCCATCAACAATATGTTTTCCATGTATTCGTAGCCTGCCACCCGTCGATTCTGCAGACCAGTTATGGGCGTAAGATGGCTGGAAATTTCCCGGAGAGTAGTCTCCATCGCAAGAGGGGTGCATTTAGGACAAACCAAAGGGAACCTAAGCTTGTGTCACACCGGTGTTACTGTTGCGATGCTGCCGATGCACTGCAGTCTTGCGGAGACACGGTCAGGTGACACCATAATGGATGTCTGCGACACTGTGACTGTCCGTCTGTAAGTCAGTACTATGTGCTAATCGGAGACTAGTCCGATAGTCTGACATCTGACATTGAAATATTGACGCGTGACGCCTTGACATTGTTGCTACAATGCTAACTAGAAGTAAAAGCATGTAAGAAATTAAATGAAGCAGCTTCAACCATGAGAACTTCCCAAGATAGGGGCAGGATAGGGAGGTCCCGTTTTCAGCACATCACGTTCATGGATCACTCTGTCTCCGCTCGTGTCTGCTTGACAATTGTGTTTGCACGAGAAAGCGATGAACACTGGATCGACCTCGGCCGTACAACGTGGCAGAAAGCTTAGCATCTTCACGCAACCTGTTATCGACCTCTATTCGGACGCGAGGACTCACGGTTACCAAGGGCTCATAAGGACTGTCCGTTTACCAAGAGTCACTATCTCTGGGGGCGGGGCAGTTGCAAGGAATGACGACGGAACTCGTTGTGCTGTGGCTGGTATAGACTGTAGGCGAGTTATTATTATGAAGAAGATAGGCATTGACCACAGCATGTCAGCACTAAGGATCGTCACCGTTTCCACCTCTTCAACTGCTCCCGCGTCGGAGCATAAATCCGCTGTTGGTCGGGGTGGACATCGTATAGATGCGTCGAGGAACTTCTGGGAAGGTAGTGGACTCACTAGTGCCAGTACTGATGTTTCCTGGGGCTCGGCAGGTGGGCATCATGTCCGCAAAGTCTCGCGACTCACCTTAGCATGCAGGTTACGAACACAAGCTGTTCACCAGTGCCCGGAATGGCGAATTCATAATGTGGGACGCAAATTGGTCTGGCTCTGGTAAATATGGTAGGCATGCTTGTTTATACTTGCGCCGATTGTCTAATCCCCTTAAGCCATTGAACGCAAGACCAAGGACCATACACGATCCATCCACAAATTGTCTATGACTCTATTCTCATGTTATTGTATCACTGGCTCTGCCGACGGTGATGTCAGGTTATGGGTATGACTGCGTCCTTCAAGGGGAATCGGCAACTTACCTCCTCAAGGATATTCGTGACCTATCCAAATCCATCATGCGGATACGCCATCCAACCTCTGTCAGGACAGTGACTTTCTCCCCGTTCGCTTCCCATACGTTCCAAGCTTTCACCGGGTTGGATAATGGGAACATATATAGGTGTGTCCATCTTCTAAGCCCAGCCGTGCGGCGTCTCAAGCATCCTAAGATGGGACTTGAAGATGGGTCAGCGTGGTCAGTTGGATCGTCTACCAGTTGCGCACTCTGGACCGGTGACTTCCCTCGACTGGTGCAACCCGGGAGCTGCTGCCACTGTTGCTTCTGACTCTGCCAGCAGTGGTTTAGGTTGGGTAGCCAGTGGTGGCTTGGATCACTGTGTTAAAGTACGTCATTACGTATATATTACACCACTGATCTGTTTATCATTCCTGAAGGTCTGGGATCTCTCGACTTCTCATCTCCAGAATAAGCCGATCTACACCCTCCATCCATCATTCCCTGTTCGTCGCGCTCTTTGGCGTCCATCATATCCTCTTGAGGTTGCAGTTGTATCTAATGCAGAATTTGGAACTGGTTCAAATCCGGATATGACGGCCGCTGATAACGGTGGGTCCATTCCTGATAATCATTATCCTATTCGTCTAGCTGAGGGATTGTAGGTAATGGTTCGTCCCTTGATAGCAGGGACAGATACTCCGTTCGAAACAAGCAACTAGCAGGGGATCCGATAGAAATCTGGGACGTAAGACGAGGTTGGATAGCGAAATGGTCGGTGAATGGGTCCGCTGTTGAGGGTGGTGTAACAGGTCAGTTCCGTACGCTCTAATTTGTCTAATGTTTTGCCAGCGTTTTTACCTCTTAGATATTACCTTTGGTGACTCCCACGCAATATGGGCTCAGCATACCTTGGGAACCTTCGCCCAGCTAGATCTGCGTAATTGTACAAGGCCTTTAGATGCGATTCCTCGTGTTGCAACATCCTGGCAGGCGGCCGGTGCTCTGGCCCTCGTCACTGATGCTCAGCAGCATCCGGAAATCCCGTACGATGATATGTATGCTTCATAATTGGAACGTTTTCCAACGCAGCTCATGCACCTCCTCAGAGCTCCTGAAAAGCAGCTTATGGCAGAAGAACGCGGGACGCGACTCAAAGGGCTTGGTGATCCGCCATATGCACCAACCTCACAAGTCTTGGGGCTCTTTGTCGATCCATCGTTGGGAGATGATCTTGACGCGTTTGCCACCTTAGCACGTGGCTACGTTTTTGAAGGACATGAACGAACAGTTCTGTGTGAAATCAACGCAAACGTCAGTCGCCCGTCCCGTCTCATACAGTGTCATTGACAACCATCGCATGAAGGTTGCTTTTCAAGCTGGAAAAGCTGCCATCGCCCGGGTATGGATGCTACTTGGCTTGTCACTGGTGGATCTAGTTCCAGATCCGGAACCAGAATTGTCTCAACCCGTCTCAAACGAGCACCCCGTGTTGCTACACCAATCTAACTCGGCGCCAGCTGCGCTTGTCTTCCATACCTCATCATCGCCTGTCGATCGATCTCGTAATACGCCCGGAGGTTCACAGCGGGTGAGCCCCAGACGACCGTCTACCCCTAATGACATTTCTTCGCCTACTCTCAAGCGCAGTGCATCAACATCGAACTCGCGCAGGGTTACACCGACATCATCAAACGCATCGTCCCCACATCTTTTGCCGAACGCCTTACCACCCGTAACACCTCGACATCCATCCTTCTCTTCAAGACGAAGTTCAATGGGCCCCGGTATTATCAGACGAAGTTCCTTACTCCGAGGGCAGTCTGTTTCGGCTGCTAACTCAAACGGTACCAACCCTAGCGACAAGGGTAGCAATAGAAATGCAGGCGAAGGTGCTCTTGATGACTCTGACTCATCTTCAGACGATGGGCCGATTGAATCCGTTATATCTAGCGAAGATGAGCCTCCACCGTCTGCTCTGCTCATCTCTCCTGCAGTTGCGTCAAATCGAGTACCAGTAAATCCCAGTCCACTGTCACGAATTGCTGGGAGGCACCGGTGGACGGAAGATGAAGATTGCACAGATCCGGAATCAGACGAAGAGGACTGCACGCCATCCCCAAGGTCAACTGATACAGAGTCAGGAAACTCTAGTTCACCTGAGCGGCATACCTCCGTATCTCGACCGCGTAGAGCTTTAGCTCGTTTCAAATCCAGGAGCCGTAGCTCAACAGTCGCATCCTTAGCCGCACCTATCTTCTCACGGCCCCTCATCAAGCAAGAGTCTCAAAGTAGTATCCGCACAGTGACATTGGGAGAAGTGTCATACCGTGAACAAGGCCCGTCCGTTCATATAGTTGATGGTGGTTCGACTACTACGAACAATGGCCTCAGAACTGCCAGTGTTACCCATTCCCTTGTTGAGCCCTTTGTGTCTTCTGAATCCATAGATCATGAACGAATGACGGACCGGAGATTCGATATTGTCGTTGCGGAAGAGCAAAAGTATCGCGACATAGCTAACGAAGCTCTCCGACAAGCTGTTGAGGCATTTGCTGACGAGGTGAGATTTGACGCCAACATGGTAGTCAGTTGTCTGACTTGACTTAGGGCGATGTTCAAACATGTGCTATGATGGCCCTTCTAGCACCAAACGAACTTGGGATCAACCCTAAGCGTGCCGCTCGTTTCATTGAAGCCTACATAGGTCTGTTTATTTGGGTTGCCCCTTCTCAAGCATCTTATACTATTCACAGAAATTTTGACGAGGCTGCGGTTGTATACATGCTGCGCGTATATACGAAAGTTTGCTGAGGCAGAGGAGATCCGAAAATCTTCCAAGGTATATGACCTTTCGTTTATCAGCGTTCATTGTAATTTGGTGATGTTAGCTCGAAACCACCATCTACACCTCCTGTGGCAAGTGTCGTAAACCGCTTATAGTTCCTGCTGGTACACATCATTTCTCCGAACTGTCAAAAGGTGGTTTTGCATTCTGCCTCACGTGTAAAAGAAATGTTACATGTGCAATTTGGTGAGCTTGAGACCCTGGCTTTTGTGCGCGGTCTCATCCCTTCTCTGTTTTAGTCGAATGCCCGTGCACTCGCTTTTGTTCCAATGCTCGGTATGCTGTCATGGAGGCCATCAAGCTTGCTATCGGCAGTACTACTCCGAACGACCCATGGATCAGCTTCGGTGTCAGCAAGCCTTTACACCAGATTCCCGCAAGCCAAAGAATCCTGCTTCGAACAATCGTGGAGGATCTAAAAGTATCGTTGACGAGTATCACAGCAAACCTAAACGTTTTGCACACCCTTGCGCTGCGGGTTGTGGTCACTATTGCTGGATCGCTCAAGTCGGAATGAAGAGTGTGTAGGACTTCGTAGATTTATTCACTACTGTAGCACGATGCGTAACTAACCTATACTGAATGTAGTTGCTCCATATTGATTACCTGTCTAAATATCTCCAGAGACGCTTTGGGTTGGAATGCAGGCTACCAGAAATGGTGAGTGGAAGATTCTTGCTATAGAACGCGCACTGTCACTCACCACTTCATGTCCTGCCTGAAAGACTCGTCTTGAGGGACGATGCCAGTCATTGTAGGCTAACCATACGGGGAGAACACCACTTACGCAAAGGAGAAATTATCCACATTCTGAATGGCTGCGACCGCTTTGCCATTAATGGTCATATTTGTGAAAGGAGTGTTGGCCAGTCTCTCTTTGCCATACCAGTCCATGGCGAGAACGGAAGCGTGACCCCCAAGCCAGTTGCAGCTAGCATGACTGAGTGAGTGTGCAATTTAAGGGTGGGAGAGGGGCACTACTTAATATCTGCGTCTCCAGCCTTCACCCTGATAATTAAGGGGGCTATCCTTCAACGAAATTGCTCGCGATGCTTACCCAAATGAGGATTTTCAGCCTGGAGTTTGCAAGTGCAGCAAGTTGAGGAAGGAGTGTCCTTGCATCCTACATTGTCATTCTAGACATGCACGGATCACCAGGGGAAGATCTACCACTTACATCTCCTGTTCTGAAGAAGAGTTCGAATGGTGCGTCCGGGCACTGTGAGTACCTTGTTTGTGCGCCAATTTTAGCTTGGATGGCTGGTAATCTGAGGAAATTGATGTAAAAGCTGGGCGGGAATGAGGCTGGCGCCGTCTGCCTTAGGTCATCGGAGTCTCTGTTCCCAACGGCCGGGACGAAGACATTATCAATCTGGGATACATGCTATTGGTTGGCGAGTAAACACTGGCAGGGGTTGACTCACGCAGAATTCATCAGCGTTTTGACATATCGTATTGGATGTAGCGGAGTTCCCGGCGGCGAAGCACGCCTCTTCCTGGTCCTTGCAGCCTCCAGGTTGAAAGAATGCATCATTGAGTTGTGCAATTACTGTATCGTTTTGAAGCTGGCCATATCCAGGTGCATTTGTTGCGAAGTCGACATAGGCTTTATTTTGGATCAAGGGATCATACCAGCCACTATGCGATTGAATGGTACTATCTCGTGAAGCAAAGTGCCCACTCACTTGTTAATCATTAGAGCACTGACATTGATTTCTTCGGCTTGTATTTCCCCACTGCGAATTTTGGCGTTTTGTTGTTCAAAGAAGGTCACGAAAGCCGGCCCATAGTGTCCACCGTAGCTCTCCGTGGCAAGGACGAATCTATGCTGAGTGTCAGAGTCAGGGGGCCAGTCGGTGATCTATTGCTCACTCCCGACTTTCAAACTTGGAAAACTTAGCGCTTTCGAACAAGATCTGGAAAGCGGTCCAAATTTGAGGCGCGGCCGACAGGGTACTGTTTACGGTATCCACTCCGAACGAGAACCCGGTACCAATAGGTTGATCAATGTAGATCACTGATGTCGTTGTCAGTATCAGTAACCCATTAAATGACTTGACGCACTATTGCTAATATTGTTCCAACTTCGTGCAAGTTATGGCAGAGAGATCTTGGAAACAATGGGAACACTCTACCTAAACGGATTCAGCTCTGTGGTGGCTCCGTCTGAATTGACGAGGCATGGGCCATTCTCTGGATGATGCCGTTCAGTTAGCGCAAACCAAGAAGTAATCTGGGTGCCTTGCCCTGGAATAGTCCAATCATTGATGAACAGCCTGGTCCTCCATTCAACCTGAGGGACGATTCCTTAGCCGCAAGCCCTGAGGTAAGCACTGCATGCCTTACCAAAGGGTGAAAGGAGCTGTTTCAGGGCTTTCACGAGCTTCAAAGAACCAAAACCACTGTACGGGATCTCAGTTGGGCTATCCACAAGTCAGCAATTCAAAACTACACTGACCATAGACATATTTTTCCCGATGTTGATGTATCCCGACATTTGACTAACTCCAGGTGTCGTCTCGCAGACTCCAGAGTTCTCAACGAAGCGTAGCTTGACATCTTGTTGTCTCTTCGATACGAACACTGAGTGGGGGGCTCGCAGGTCAGAGGCAGGGGTACAAGCCACAAAGGTGACAGCCCAGCGAAGAAGCAAGAGCGAGAAAAGGACTCGTTGGCCACAGAGCATCAGGAAACCCAGGATCAATAACGCCTATGGTCTTGGGCATCCGGTGCAGTTTATACCCAACTGCTATCATGATATGCGATTTCCATGTGGTCAAGTGCCATGAATAGGTATGACGGTCGTGAGCGAAGGCGATACGTGAGAGCCAGCTGCGTGATAGCGCGAATGAAGCTCCAGTGTTCCGAAAGAATGAGCAAAGCATGTGGAACTGGAGATAAGGAAGAAGAGAAATGGACGGGTCGCTCAATGGGCGGTGGGGGAATATTTAGGTGTTGCCTCCAGGATACCTGGGGTGGTGAATGACAATCAATCGGCGAAAGCGTACGGATGAATGGCAACTCCTGAAGAGAGCTGCAGAGAGCAGTGTCTTAAAGGCATGCATTACTAGCTTAATATAAACCCGCTCCAACTTCAAGAGCGGAGCAGCCAACAGTTGCGACGGACAAACTAAAATGAGCGCCTATGATGGAATACAGCGGCATTCGCGTTCATGAAATCAATCTGCTGCTTTCGATAGTCATCTGGGATCATCGATGTATTGGCTCCGTTAAATTGGATAATGGCCTGTGTTGGGGTCTTAGCCGTTAGTTGCGTAAAGCACGGTGTTATTTACCTGGCTCTGTGGTGTGTATGGCGTCCAGGGGGGACCTTTTTGGTATTTACACAGGATTAGAGGTGAACCCAATAAGGTAACACTGAACATACGTGGACTGCCCTTGCCGTCGTTGGGATCGAGACTTGTCGCAAAAGAGATCCAATAATCAACCATCATGCGACTAAGTTGCACCTGCGCAGGTGTTGGAGGTATACCCGTCGTGAATCCTGGTGCCCCAAAAACATACGGTACTTCGGAAGCGTGGAAAACTGCACCAGATGCGTGGGTACACGCGTCATTGGAAGAAAGAGATACGAACCTCCTTCGACTGGGGGGGACGCGGGTTGAGGATCGGTGAAGAGATATCCGAATGTCTTTACGCCAGCGTTGCTAGCAGTTTGGATCCAGAATCTTCGCTGGGATTGGAAGGATAGGTCACCGACTGCTGATCGCATCAGTGCCGTGATCAGATAATTGTTGGCTTCACCATACAAAGTGCAGCAGCCCGCTTGAATTGGCTGGACAAACCAAACGTTTGATTGCCTGTATTGAACGGTGATCCTAGTGAAGGGATATCGGGGTATAAGGCAAGGAGAGTGTTTGCGTCGTTGCTTAGAGTTGCTGCACCGGCCGGAGATGGAGTGTAGTTGGCAATGATTGCTGCGCGAAGCTGATCATCAGTGGTAATGACCGTGGGGGTAAATACAGTGGCTATCACATATCAATGATGGCTAAACGGGCGGAAATCAAGAAAGCATACCCTCATCAAGAACCGTTCCTGCTATGAATGGCAGTTTGGCGAAGTGTCCCACCTTGAAAAGGTTCGATGGGATGTCTGGAAACAGGCCTCCAGGTCCATCAATGACCGGATCCCACGTGAAAATTTCGCCTGATTGAGCAGAGGCAGTGAGTTGGGCTTGCAGCAGGACGGAGCTATTTATTGAAGAAGAGCGTATACAATCAAACGTCTTGAATGTACCCGCAGTTGACTCGCACTGTGGGATGGCCTTGACAAAGTTCTGCCAGTCGATTTCACGGTGCGCTGCTGGAAAATTCAAGGACGTGGCCGCAGAGCCTGATTCGAAGATCTAGAGGGGATTGAGTGGGGACAGAATACGTTGGCCACAAAAGTACTGACAGCCGCTCTCGCTAAACGTGTTATATCCTGATTCAAGAAATGAATTGCAAGGGATATCGCGCCCGCGCTTTGTCCAAACACTGTGACCTAGGAAAACATAGTATAACAATGGACTTGGGAGAAATAAAAGGGCAAACCTTCGTCTTGTCTCCACCTAAGTGACATTGGATTTAAGCAGAGGCAACCAGAAACCGAACGCTTACCGAAGGCAGCGATATTATTCTGGACCCATTGCAATGCAGCCAATTGATCCTTCAAAGCGAGGTTCAAAGCTCCACGGCTGGCGGCCTCTTCGCCTTGAGGGAAGCCCAACGCTCCAAGTCTATAATTTAGACTGACGACGACGACCGGTGTGCCCTTGTGGAGCTATGTATAAGTATATATGTCCACAGAAAAAGAGAAAAAGCGTACATACCCTTAACAAGCTTTGGGCAACGATGGCACTTGCATTATAGATCGTGGACGTTCCAACTGACTCGACAAGTTAAAATTGACCAAGCTGAAGGGCTCAGTGGGCTGAACCTACATTCAAAACCACCACCATACACCCAGAACATGACGGGAATTAATGCACCTGGCGGTAGACCGGTGGGTCTGAAAACATTTACTGTCAGACAATCTTCGGATATTGAAGGGAGCGTGTTGTCCTATACGCGTAGCATCAGGAACTATAGATTTTAGGAATGATGTGGACCAACATTCTGCAAACAAGAAGGACCAAAGTTACTAGCATCGAACGTGGGCGTGTCAAGGTGAGTCTTAAGAACGGGTGGGCTTAATCTCAAGCGTCCCAGAGGTGGTTCTGCAAACGGGATTCCTACGTTTGCTTCGTGAGTAAACCATCAAACATCGACTCAGATCATTGTACCTCCGAAAAACTCCTGTGCCAGGGTTGGAATTGCCCTGCCAATGACTGTCGTGTTTCCCAGCTGAACCTGGGGAGCGGCAGCGATGGCTGGCAGCGACGCCAACAGGGATACAAAAGCAGCAAGGAGCATCCTGCGATAGTTCCAGAGGACGTTGAGAAGTAGCCGTCACGGTTGGCATTTTATATGAGCGAAAGGCAGGCCCTGGCCATCAATTAGCCCCGGGGAACGCATCAGATGAGAGAATAGAGAGATGGAATAAATACTGGGTACCGTGTTGAGCCCCCATGTGCTGCCTACTCTCAAATATGGAAATTGTGTTGACAGGAGTGGGAGGACACAGGGGCTCGAAACCTTGTGCTGAGAGGCGTGGGTGATTGTACCAAGGACCTCATTGTTCTTGCGAGGCATTGTATTGCTCAAATAAATTCGACCAAGAACTTCAGTCGACCATCCTCACAGCTTCGTCACGATCTGCAGCGGAAAATCAGTGGGGAGGGATCCAAATATATATCCTGCCATGAGAATCAATCGGTTAGATATCATCCGGCGTAAGCGATGAAGACTGAGCGAACGCAAATGGAAACGCGTGCGCAGCAGCGACTTCGAGATCCCCTTGCGTTAGGCCAATCAATCTTCATCAGTAGGAACAGCCGTCGCCTCACCCGGCAGTCCATAGGAAACGAGCGTGAGACGTGGGCTGCACGGTGAGCAACCAGCCCCGACCTTTCATTTGACTCCTAACCCCTAAGAGAGTCTCCTACAACAAAAATCAGGATGTAGAGAGTCAAAAACCCGTAGTAGTCTATCCTTCCGGAGCTAAAAGGTATTTCTTCGTATACGGACACGTCCTTGAAAAGGCAAGCGGTGAAGCTCCACAGAGCCGGCCCCATCCATGGGTAGTCCAGGAACATTCACATCGACTGAAGTCCATCCCATAATCCCCGCGATGGCGCCATCAGATCTGAAGACCACCTACGAAGGCGAGGTGCAAATCAGTATGGAAGGGCAGTGGCGTGATGTCAGCACTCTCACCTTGCCAACAAAATTACTGAATTCTTTCTGACGACCAGGAAGGACTTTGAGAGGAACATCTGCGATGTCGGCTGTAACGGAGAAGACCGATCCTTCGTCCTCGTCTGACGGTATGGGTTCGCTAATAGAATCCAGCCAATCGTCGGGGCGTATATGACCGAAGGCTCCTTCAGGTACAGGATTGGGTAAGTCATGCGAAGGTGGCGCATCCAAGGAAACGAAATCGTCATCGCCCGGAACGTCTCCATCAAAGACAAGAACGTCTGGGAAGACGCGGAATATGTCTAAGTCAATCTTCATGGATTGGGGGAGAACGACACGCGCATGTACGGTACCACTTGCAAGGAACGTCGTTCCGTGGGCTTTGATACGCATGTCTTTGATGGTTACATTACGCAGAATCCTTGGCCGGGGGTTAGGCGCGGGGAAGATAGCGTCGAGCTGCACGGCCGGATAAAGGGGTGAAGAAATTACTATTGAGTTGTCTTCAGCGGAGAGATAGCGAGATAGGAAGGAAGAGAGAATCGGGGAACACCCTCTGACTAAAGGAAGCACGCGCCCCTCTATGTCGAGGGTAATATTGGGGTGCGTGAAGGTGAAAGGCTGCGTCACCACGGAGGCGACTGGTGTAGCAGACTCTTCGGGAGAAGGAAGTGATATGACGAAGGGTAACGTCGGAGCCGTCAAGTGAATACTCTCAGGGATTGGGTCTATAACAGTAGCACGAGCTCGTAAAGCAATCGTCTCTTGAGCAGCGGTCAGATTAAACGATAGCAATGTCACTAGTTGCGAAATAGGCGGGAAAGGTGGATGAGGCGTCCCAGGCAAAGGAGGTACTACAAAAAGAAGCTTAGCCCGGCTCTTTCTCCCATATTTACTGGACTCACTGAGAAACTGGTTCTGAATGCTGATGTTCGACATTGTACGATGGATGAGCGTTCTCCATCCATGCTCGCTGAGACCTCCGCCTTGTAATATGAGTCGGTCTATGTGGACACGGATTGAAACGGATCCGGCAGCCCAAACATCCTTAGCAAAAGATCTGAGATCGGAAGCGTTGGGGGTAGGTAGAACAGTGAGGGGAATAGTTAGGTCGCTCAACCAAGTGTCATCATGAGGTGGGTTAGCAGCAAGGGGAAGTTCGAGAGGGTGCGTTTGGACGCAAGCAAGAGTTATGGATGCATTGTAATGCGGGGAAATTGTAAGCCCCTGTAGCCGAAGCGATATGCGGTCAATCCTACGGATACCCCAACGACCCAAGCCCTTCCATATCACAGACAGGAGCCCATCTTCTTCCGGACTCTTGTGGACTTTGAGCAAAGACCCGGCGTCGACTCCCATTCGGCCACCTATGAGAATATGCAGCCCCCCATCGTTTGTAACGTTCATAACATCGACCTGGCTTGGCCCGCGAAAGACCAATGAAGTGTCCAGCATCTCTTGGGGTGAAGCGCTTGCCGCATGGGATGCGTACGAAACAGCCAGAACGATCAAAAGGAACATGACGACGATAGATAGTGACAATGAAATCAAGAACACGCATAGCAGCTTATTCCATAGAGGTCGAATTGGAATGCTCGGCAACCTTGCAGCAGTGGTGGAAGAAGATGACGAAGAGGATCCGGCAAGGAGAGGAGTTTGCTCGTCGGGCTCGATAACCCTCCGTTTGCCCTTGTCAACGGGTTTGTGCTGGGTCTCTGCGTCGCTCTCCATCGCCTATGAGGAGGATATCGTGGTCCGTGGATATGTTGGCATGCGCCCAGAGTGTCGCTGTCAGTGCCACATTCCCTGAGCGCCTGAGCGTTCAGCGCTTCAGCGCTCGGCGCTCAGCACGTGGTGGACATAAAATACACTAAGCGCTCAGAGTAGAGCACTGCCGCGATCGTCTGGGCCATCCGTTATTGTGAGGCCGCAGCCTTCTCCCCATTGATAGCAACCTTGTCTTCGAACCAGAATGAGCTCATCCTCGCTGCGAACGCACGCATCGCATGGCTCGTCTTCTCGTCGTCCGGCGTCGATCGCTGAATTAGCTGAACGTGCTCTCGATAACCCTTGGGAAGAAGGCAGAGAGCTCAAGTACTACCTTCGAGTAGCTGAGAAATGCCGTCGTGAAGCCAAGGATTCTCAACAAAATGGAGATTTTGAGAATGCTTTCGTTCAATTCGCTAGGGCCGCGACTTTGGTTCTCGAGAAGCTACCCTCCCATCGAGATTATCGCGAACTCTTGACGGCTTCACAGAGACATAACCTTGGATTGGTCTGTACTCTTTTACCATGCTCATGTGCTGGCTATGTCCTGCTGATATCATCATTCACTCATTAACATTTAATTCAATCGTTTCATTTACGCACAGGACTTTGGCTAACATGATCCATTATGATACAGAATGGCCAAGACATACTGGACAGCCTCAGTGACCTGAAGCCAACCCTTGTCGAACGCTTTGAGAAATGGACGGCTGCGCATCCTAACTGGGAGTCTTCCCAGGAAGCAGGAGGGCAGCAACTGGCCGAGGCAGAGATGCAACGCCGCATCCAGGAGGAGGCCGCTGAGTGGAGGAGACAACGTGAAGCTCCACCTCAAACTTCGAAACGGGATGAGGCACCAGAACCCCGCCGCCAGGAAGTAGCTACTTCCAATGGTCCAGATTATACATTCTCCAATCCGCCTGCACCACGGCTCACTTCACCCCAACCTCCGCCAAATGATCCATTCGACTACAATAGAATGAGCTCACAGCTCCATATCAGCGAACAGGATGATAGTTACCTGCAACACCAGGAAGGCATGCGTCGTCGTCAGGAAGAATTAACACGAAGACGTGCAGAGGAACGGCGGCGCGAAGAACAAGCAGGCATAGCTCAGCGCCAGTACGAGGCAGAGGCCGCTGCGCGTGCAGCACGCCAGGATATCGCCGTGCATAATGCGACGCCGCCGTCAGCAGCCTCTTCCACGTCATCTGTGCTAACAACTCCTTCGTCGATCTTGTATGCATCGACCCCATCTACTGTCGCTACCACTTCTTCGAGTACTTTCACGCCAACTTCCATCCAGTACCCAACCATGTCATCTGCAGCAAGTAATCTACGTGCACCAGCAGCAACAACATCCCGGCCACCTTCCTTCCTTGAGCAATTTCCTACTGCCGACGCTCCGCTCATTATGCCGCTGGAGAGCCCGACTAAATATGAGGGTGACTCTACCGATTCCGAGACATTGCAGCGTCACCATGATTGGCGTAGGGGAAAGCAACGCCACATAGACGCACACAGAACCCCTACAAGGCCTGCGCGAAGGTGCGTGTATTTCTATAAGTCAGCGACTGACAGCACGTTTATATTTACTACATTGCGATCAGCCCATCCTACCCACCGCCAATAACAACTACATCCCCACCACCATCAGAAGGCCCAAGGATTCTCTATCCCCAACTCATGTCCCCCCACCAGAAGACACAGGGCTATGTACCATCGCTGCATTCAATGTTCATTCCACCGTCATCTGGCCCACATATCGCATCCTCGTCGACCCTTTTATTCGAACCCAATACTACGCCTAATGCCCAGCATATGAATGCTCGTTCTTTGTACTCTTCAGACTTGCTTCCTATGCCATCTGTCACGTCACATCACCCATCTATACCACCCTCGCATCCGTATGTTCCGCCTAAACAACAGCACGCGGCCCACGTACCTCCTCATAATACGACTCATCAACAAATTTCCCGAGCTGAAGATCGTATTAGTCGTACCAAGGGGCGACAGGATGCACCTGAACTCAAGACAATCAGTTTACCGAGGGAGTGTTTACCCCGTTTCCTCGCCATTGCCAAAGTAAATACGGAAATGAACAGGGAGACCTGTGGATTGCTGTTGGGCAAGGATAAAGGCCACAAGTATGTGGTCACTACGCTGCTCGTACCAATGCAACATTCTACTAGCGACACCTGCACGATGGATGAGGAAGAGCTCGTGCTCCAGTTCACTGAAGAGAGAAGCTTAATAACATTGGGCTGGGTATACATGATTCTCGCTAAATCGACACATCTAAGGATCTAATTAACCCTCGCTTTAGATTCATACACATCCCTCACAGTCGTGTAGGTCTTTATCAACGGTTCGATTCACCATGCCCTAGTTCTAACGTGTTCGTTTAGGCTTCATGTCGTCTGTGGACTTGCACACCCACTCGGGCTTCCAGCGTATGCTTCCCGAGTCATTTGCTGTCGTCTGTGCGCCGAAGTCGAATCCCAAGTGCGTGATCTTTAATCTTATTTCATGTGGAGTCGCTCATTCTTGTTTAGCTTCGGGATATTCCGTTTGACGGACCCTCCTGGCTTGAAAACCATCCTGGAGTGCACGGCGAAGGAAGCCTTTCATCCACACCCAGATCTCCCGATATATACGGTACCTTCCCCCGCGCGGCTTCCGACTTTTCCGCTAATATCATCTCCAACTCAGGATGCAGACAAAGGCCATGTTCAGATGAAAGACATTTCACTGGAGATAGTGGATTTGCGTTGAAAGTATTCATGGGAGCTGTGCTGGTTCAATTTTCAAAGACTCCATGAATACCAGCATCTTATTTTTGTTGTCTATATGTAGTTGAATTTGATCAGGAGCCTTCGCTCACTTGTCATCTGTGATGAAACTTCCGCGCGGGCTGATCGCGCGCCAGGGGCCAAATAGTTGCAAAGGAATGCCTTCACATCCCATGGATGGAAGCCAACGTTTCACCACTGCATAGCACGACGCAGACTATCTTGCCTACTATGCGCCCCGTGGCGAAGCGCTCCATCCGAACATTCATTTCCCAGCGACGCGGCACCATCTTTCTAGTATGTGTCGTGATCGCCTTCATGCAGGCGGGGCTGTTCTCTGGGCACAAAGCTCACAAACACTTGGACGCTTATCCTGACCAAGTTGTCGAAGAGTGGTACTGGGCATCACAAGCTACCAAATGGCTACGCCTGGCGGAGACGCACAAGAAGGTCGTGACAGAGCATCCAATCCCGAAGCTCATGGACCAAGCGGAGGCCAAGTTTAGGGAGAAGGTTAATAAGCAGAGCAAAACGCTCCAAGAAGCAGTCGCGGAATACATTCGAAGGTACGAGCGCAATCCGCCGAAAGGCTTTGATGAGTGGTGGGAGTATGCACAAACGAACAATGTCACCTTGGTGGATGAGTACGATGGACTGATGAAGGATTTGGCCCCATTTTACGAGCTCTCAGGGAAAGAAGTTAAACGACGTGCGGAGCAGGTAAGTCCTTGTCGCTCGAAATACCCAGCATCTAGTGCTGACAGCATATAGGTTGGTGAATTGCCTTCCATTGACTTATTGCGCCTCCGAAACGGAACGGCTATCATGGTTAACATGAATAAGGGTTTCGTAGACTCCGAAGTCAGCGCCAGAGCTCTTGGGTTTGGAGAGATGATTGAGAAGTTCCAACATTTAGTGCGTTATTCTCTATGCTCGAGATACTCCCCTAAATCATCGCAGCTTCCCGACCTGGACTTCCCAATAAATGCCAAAGCGGAAGGTCGTGTGTTGGTTCCTTGGGAGCATCGGCAGTATCCTAACCTCACGAAGCAGGACTCATCTGGTAACTTCTCTATGCTCGTTCAGTTGGTGTGCTCAACGTTTCGTCAGATGGCATCGACGCTATGCTGGGTGGCTCCTTTCCGGCTGATTGGAACGGTCAAGGTAGTGTCTGGGAAGCTTGGCGCCGAACTTGTCCTCCTTCGTCGCCTGCGCGTCGACTATTCTCGTCCTTGCGGAAATCTTTTGCCACCAAGCCACCGAACTACCTTGCTACGAATGTCACAACTCCTGGAAATGACTTCAGTTTCGTCCCGGCTACTGCATCTAATTTTGACTTCTGTGAGAAGCCTTATGCACGCTACACCCAAGGTCATTTTTTCTCGGATTGGCGAACCATTCCCGTTTTGTATCCAGTGTTTAGCCCGGCTAGGACTACTGGATACCTCGATATCAGGATCCCAAGTCATTACTATTATGGGAGTACCCCCCGGTATACGTATGGATGGGATCCCGTCAATATGCAACTTAAGGACGTTGACGATATGGAAAAGCCCTGGGAGGAGAAATTCGACAAAATATTTTGGCGCGGTGCAAGCACAGGCGGTGGGAGTCATCCTCCGGGCTTCTCTGCTCAATACCAACGCCATAGGTTTCTTACTTCCCTCCTATTCCACAGACTTGTCTGTTTTGACGCATCTCTTACATCCAGGTTTTTGCGAATGGCCTCTGATACATCTGACATCAACCGGACCATCACTTTCGAGGATCCTCCTGGATCAAAGAGCTTCATATCCGTTTCGGTTCCTCTAGCCCACCTGAACGAAGAGATTATGGATGCAGCTTTCGTCAAGATCACGGATGCCTTGAACTACCCTGGCGGTCTTGACGAAATGAAGAAGATTCATCGGATGTCAGATGCTGTTCCCCTTGGCGCTCATTGGTCATACAAGTACTTGATTGACATGGACGGCATGGGCTACAGCGGTCGATTCCTGTCTTTCCTCGCCAGCGACAGTGCCCCTCTTAAGTCAACTATATACGAAGAATTCTATTCTGACTGGATCCAACCTTGGTACACTTTCGTACATTTCCTGGTCATGAATTCTGACATCACTCCAGGGTGCATTTCATACCCGTGTCAACGTCTTACAGGGAAATATACAACATCTTTACATATTTCTCCGGTCCGACTCCGTCGACGCTTCAAGCGGCCAATGCATCCCAACCCATTGTGTCAGCCTCGGGTAGGTCTGTAGAGGGTGATCGACGATTGCGCAGGATTGCGAGGGCAGGAAAACAATGGAAGAAAACCATGGGTCGGACCGTCGACATAGAAGGTGAGCTCAACATCTACGCTCCAATCCATGTATTATATTGATCTGTTTACCATTCTCCAGTGTATGTATATCGCCTGTGCCTAGAGTGGGCACGTTTGTGTGCCGAGGACCGGGAAGCCATGGACTTCATTCTACCCCCATAGAAGTTTGCATCTTAGCTTTGATTGTTATCCCACCAGGCATGTATCAATATTGGCATTGACATCGAATGAACATAGACATAGCACCAACATAAGCACCGTCTGACATCACGCAAGGAAAGTTGCCAAGTGGACCATTCTTGGATCAAGAGCTTCCTTTCTTCAACTAAGTCACGATTGTCTTTGATGAGGCGTCTTTTGACCGAAATCGGTGCAGGATCAACACGTTGCGAAGGCGTGGGCTTTGTTATAATCGCTTGTCATATACCTCTGCCACTCAATTCTGCTCGGAATAATACCCTTTCATTGTGCCTCCTCTTTACACAACCCTCCAGCCGGCCCTATCTACTTTCGTCTCCACTCGTCTTCGTCTCTCGTCATGATCAACACTACACCATCTCCCCGCCTCCTGGCCTCTCCCGCGCTGTCGGGGATCAGTCGAGGCTCCGATAGTTACTCCCCATACCACAGAGCCCCAAGTACTTCAGATTTCCAGATCGAAAGGAATCCTAAGGTAGCGACGCATTCGAAGCGTTCATCTGCAGTCAGCGGCAATCCTTTTCTCGAAGATGATTATCTCTTTCGAGAGACAGTAGCCCGCTTCCTGACCACGAAAGATTTGCCGATGACCGTTTCGGGACGGATACCGCTTGATCCTTCACATCTACTACTCTTCTTCCGATCGAAGGTAAGCGAGTTGTGCTTGGGCTCTCTTGTCTCTTCCTGACAACCGGGTAGAGTGGCATTACACATTCGCTGGATTTCCCAATTGACGTAGACTATAACACTCCTCCGGCTCTCGACGTCCTGATTGCGGCATGCCGACCTCACCCCTCCTCTGGTGTGGATGGCCTCGACCGAGAGTCACTTTATTATCCACCAAATCTCCCTTTGACAACCACTCTCGAGATTGCAAACCATCCCATCCTCGAGGCCATTCGCAATACGCTCTTCCCCGAGCTACCCACGGGTCACTACCTCACAGTCTCTCGGGATCAGCTAGAAGTTGTTGCTGCAGGGGGACGAATGGAGCTCCAGCCGCAATCATTGCGGAATGATGGACGTTCCGCCACGATCATCGTGACACTTCCAGTGCGATTCCGGGGTGGTGCGCTGGTCGTACATGACGTTGAAGGGAACCAAGAGAAGTTCGATGGACGAGGTGGAAAGAGTGGGGATATCGAATGGACTGCATTTGTGGCTGATTGCGACTACGAGGTCGAGACGGTCACAAAGGGTTGTCGAATGACAATTTCCTATGGCGTTTACCTGAAGACATTCGGACCATCTGGCCTGAATCCTGACCCGTTAATCCACCCCAGCGACAACTTCCTTGATCTTTTGTCTCCGATATTCAATCTAGCCCGTGGACGGAAGATTGCGTTCTATATCATGAACGATTACAACGTGAATCCTTCGGAGGTCCTAGCAGAATCGTTAGTTCCGGAGGTAACGTGGATCCTGTTGTTTCCAATATCGTAAGCTGAATGTGGACCTAGCTAAAAGCCGGGGACTCGTTACTGTATCATGCCATCA
This sequence comes from Pleurotus giganteus, assembly GCA_032158425.1. Lineage (NCBI taxonomy): Eukaryota > Fungi > Basidiomycota > Agaricomycetes > Agaricales > Pleurotaceae > Pleurotus > Pleurotus giganteus. The sequence continues at coordinate 1,463,513 of JAPEHR010000001.1, read as the reverse complement.
AGTATTATAACTTGACTCCCGAGTTGCACTGGACTGCTGGTGGATACATTTGGCCAATTGACAAGACGGTCGAGATCATGGATACCGATATCTCACCGGCCGACGCACCAGGTATGAGGATGCCGATGGGTGTAATCAACGGGGCTCACAGAGGCAACCCTGCGATGCGTGGCGCCTTCAGCACATATGGGGATCCTGTGCTAAATCTGGAGGAAGACTTTTTGAGGCTTCGAGTCGAAGACAGTGGGGCAATTTCCGTGAAAGAGGCCGACGTAGTTATCTGCACCAACTGGGACCCCAATGGCCCTGCCCCACCAGTGGGCAAGGCACGAGTTCCTTTCGTGTCTAGCGGCGAACTTGAAAAGCTGGTGGTGAATGTTTTGATGGTTGTATTTGTCGCGTGACCCCATTCCTCTGTCGGATGTTATGTATTATTCTTCAGGATTATCGCATTTGTACTCGGCTTCTTGTCATCTGTAACCTGTAAAGCACTGTATCGTCAGCCTTTGTGTCAATGTGCTGTATAATGTACTTACTATGGACAACCTAGCGCATGTGTTTCTCCGCCAACTTGGTCCCGTTCAAGTTCCTTGGCTGGTTTTTGTCCGGTGATCCTATTTGCACCAAATGATTCACCGACATTCAGCTGTCGACGAGAAGCTCTACGGTTCAGGACATTGACCGACACGGTGACGACTCTACATCCAGTGCCCGGCTCAGTTTCACAGCATGTGGTAATGGGAATGCTTCTTTTCCCCGTCTGTTGTACTCTGGGTGCTTCTCCATGGTGCACCAAAGAACCTCATGACTGTGGACTAGTGTGCTATACTTAACACGGTTCCTTCGCTTCTGGAGGCCCCCGCCACTTTCTGTCCCACAGAACTCGTTGCATGGCTTCTGCGACAGACGAGAAGAGGTTTTCCCAGTATGCTGCGTCTGTCAAAGACCTAGAGGCTAGGGACCTTCCCGGGGTCGGTGACCTCGACAAGGGGGAGATCGATGAGATGGCTGTCGTTGCAGAAGGCGAGGAGCGAACAACGTGGTTCGTTTGGATCTTGGTGGCATCCTCCACTATCTCAGGACTCCTCTTCGGTGCGATAAACGTTGTCTTCCTGCCGATCGCGTTGTACCTCATCAGTGTTGATTAGGCTACGATACGGGTGTCATTTCCGGGGCCTTGGTTACCATAGGATCTGATTTAGGTCCGAGGGAACTATCCAATGGACAGAAGGTGACAAGCTGCGCTATCTGTCCTCGAGAGAATGCTCAGCCCTCACAGGAATTTATTACCTCCGCCACGACGCTTGGTGCATTGATTGGAGGCCTAGTTGCTGGTATCCTGTCCGATTGGACTGGCAGGAGACCAGTGTTAGGTATTGCGGACATAATTTTCATTGGAGGAGCCATTGCGCAGGCCGTATGCCACGACGTCTGGAGCATGGTAAGTCCTTTCAAAATGTTTGTTCGACGTGCTAATCACTAATCTTTTACAGATCGGGGGTCGATTCCTCATAGGAATAGGTGCGAACTTGGATCTTTTGGGGTACGAGTGCTCAAACCTAACCCTTCCTGCTTCAAGGTGTCGGTTTGGCTGCGTGCATAGCACCCCTATACATTCAGGAGCTCTCCCCTACACGACTCAGAGGTCGAATGGTCGTCCTCAACGTCGTAATGATTACACTGGGACAAGTCATTGCGTACGGAATTGGTGCTGGCTTCGCTAACGTACACTCGGGTTGGAGATATATGGTGGGTCTCGGTGCTGTTCCTGCGGGCATTCAGCTTGGCCTCCTGTTATTCATGCCTGAAAGTCGTAAGTAAACGGCTTGCACGTTTTTATGTATATGAAGTCACTCCCTTTTCAGCTAGGATTCTGATTCGAAGAGGCGCCCTGGATGCTGCTCGAGCTATATTGGCAAAAGTATATGCCTTCGCTAGTCCTAATCAAATCGACCTAAAAGTCTGAGTGACACTGTCCCCTTCGCCTTCTTCTCTGACAACACCTCTAGGTCCAAGTTCTTGAAGCCTCCGTTCGTCAGAGCATACACATTAGCAACACAACAACTTTATACCAACGCTGTCGCTCTATGATCTCTAACTCTGTGAATCGCCGTGCCCTAAGTCTGTACCTTCAGGAACCCTGACCTTAGTTCAGTCATTGACATATTGTTTGTTAGTTGTTGGATGTGGGATGCAGGCGTTTCAGCAACTTTGCGGGTTCAACACTCTCATGTATTACTCCGCAACGCTTTTCAAGGACATTGGCTTCGATCAGCCTACCGCAGTTGGTTTGATTGTCTCGGGCACGAATTTCGTCTTCACACTCGTCGCCCTCAAATGGATTGATCGTATTGGTCGCAGGAACATCATGCTGTGGACTGCGCCTGGCATGATATTTGGGCTAACTTTCGCCAGCATCTCCTTTCACTGTAGGTGTTTTCTGAACTTCCACGATACAACGGCAAGGCTGATAGATCATAGTCTTGACGAAAAAGACCGGCGGTACTCTCGTAGATGGCGTGGAGTATCCAAACGTCTGGTCTGGATTGGTGTTATTTTCTATGATCTTGTTTGTTGCTTCCTATGCAGCTGGCTTGGGTAATGTCCCCTGGCAGCAAGGCGAGTTGTTTAGCCTTGAAGGTGAGACAATTTCACGGCATCACCTCCGAGTCATAGACCGCTAATACCCTTTTTTCACAGTCAGAGGGATTGGAACATCGCTGTCAACGGCAACCAACTGGGCAGCCAATCTCTTAATCGGCTCAACGTACCTCTCCCTGATGGCCAAAATCACGCCGTCCGGAGCATTTGGTTTCTACGCTGGGCTGTGTTTGCTGGGCTGGCTTTTCTGCTTGTTCTGCTTCCCTGAAACGGCTGGCCTTAGTCTAGAGGAAGTTAAAATGATTTTCAAAGACGGCTTTGGTATCAAGGAGAGCCAAAGGTTGAGGAACATCAAAAAAGAGATGAAGAACCGATCGAATCATGACGAAAAAGGTGTTGTCCACCATGATGGCGAGAGCTAAGATTCAATACATTAGTTCTTTCTCGTATGATTGGCGAGGTCAGTGTCGACATGATATAGATACTACGATTGGCTATGGACGCTTCGTTGCAGTCCAGAAAGATGTCTGATATACGTAGCCCAGCATTCCATCGGAATTGCTACAATAGGTCGTTGGTATGGTGCGTTCGTTCTGACACAACACAATTCATCGGGTAGTTCAGCAGATTGATGGAAAACATACCGATATGTCGAAGCCAACTTCGCTACAGAGTTTCTTGACTTCTTCTAAGTCAAGTTCTATTGACGGGTCGTTGGTATTATTGTTTTCAAAATGCCATAATAAGGGGCCTCAGAAAGTATGTAAGCCAGTGCTAAATGATCAACCGAGAGCACGGCGTTACCTAAATTGATCCACACTCCTCCTGGGGCTAATATTTTGTGTATGACGCGTAGATAATTTACCACATTTTTTGCCTGATGGAAGGATCGCTTCAGTTCTAAGGCTTGATCAGTTACAGAGACTGTACCGTGTCTAAGAAAAAGCACGTCAAGACAGCATCCCATTCGCCAGCTGAGGGTGCGCCATCTTCCGGCTCTTCACCATATATTTCCTCAAAGTCGCCTACACGATGAGTTATATCAGGTAAGCTCGCTTGGAGATAAGCTGTACATACCCGCTACCAGAGAGAAATTCGAGCCAGGGGGTAAGGCGGAAGGTAATACGTCTGGGATGCGAATGGTACGGAGCATGGCTTGACGGTTTGGGATATTGGAAAACGAGTGTATGTAAGGGTATATTGTGTATTTATTGATTTGGTCAGTCCTGAAAAAAGTAGGTTAGTAGTAGAACGCAGGAAGACGAAGGAAGGGATCAACCTATTTAGAATATGAAAGGAGGGTAACAACATATAATGAGAGAATTCGTTGGCCTGACATTCAAACCCTAAGGCGTTGGTTAGCCAGAGGTTACATATATAGGAGGTGAGAAGCACCTAGATTGGCAACGTCGTATGCAAGTCGCCCAAGGCCACAGCCAGGGACGAGGACACGGAAATTACCTCTGCCATACGTGGGTTAGGCTGATATACTAAGTGCATCTCACTAGACTAACCGTTCCGCTGGAGGAATATCGGAGAAATGTTTTACAAGAGCGTCCTTTATTGGGCCATAGGCTTGTTCTCGTTCATCCTTCCCCTGACTTCAGGTGAGAACGAATCTGGTGGTACAGGAGTGACATTGCACCCACCTCAACACTCCAATCTCGTACGAATTGTTTTATGGTGCTTCGCAGTTTGTCCATATCGAAATCGGATGGAATATTGCCGCCGGATGGGGAGCTTTGTGTATGAGAATGGGAATGAGAGTGTCCGTGACTGGGGTTCGAGCTATGATCGTGACCTGCGGGAAACAGGCATCATTAGTTGGGATATGGAGATGTAAGCATAATACATTACCAGGCGGCTTATGCTGAATTTTCGTCCTATCGGTATCCTGCCCCTCATCGTCTTCAGCCGCGTCAGATACATGGTGTCCAAAGATCTCGGGATTGGCGATGATTTGATGAAGGAAATCAGCATTCGCTTTGATGGCTTTGTCTACTTCATCTAGTTTCTCTCTATATCCGATTTTGCCAATGAGGTCTCTGTCGGCTCGGGGGATAGTGAATAGATCCTTTCTACGCCTGTTGTTTGCAGCGAGCTTCCAGAGTGTCGGTCGTAGGTAGAGTTCCGTACAAGATCACGATTGAACTCACAGAGTAACGCGAGTAGTTGCGAAACGCGGCAATTACTTTAGCAAACTGTGCCTCTTCTTCCGCAACATCATCATCAGTGAAATTTCTGGACATGGTAGTGGTCCAAACGATGATTTCAGGGGTGGTAGTCACGATCCTCGGTAGCGATTAGCGCTCATACTACCATCCTCCAACTCACCAGTGTTAGCCCGGTTGTCTAAATGGTGTGTTTACTCAAGGCCTCTTCTGCCTTTCAGCTTTTGATTCGCACTGTATAGGCTCGTAATGAGGAGAAAGCGCAATCAATGCTTTATCGGTTCCGAGAGGCTCAAGCTGCAGAGCTTGGGCTGGGTACTCGGGCTGATCGTCGGCCTCGAATGGCAAGTGCTTGCAAGAGTCTGAGGGAATGTGAACGTTGGAGAGGAGAAATTCTCCGTGAAATAAGTCGGAAGGTATCAAAAATTCAAGACTGTTGAGTTACTCTTCTTACGCTTGGTTATATACCTGCTAATGTGTTCCTTGGCTGGTCTATTTAGCTGGTCTCACCGACTATGAAGTCCGTGATTTGAACGACGAAATTAACAAGCTGCTACGAGAGAAGAGACACTGGGAGAACCAGATTGTAGCACTGGGCGGTGCAAATTACAGGCGCAATGTTGCTATGCTTGATGATGACGGGAAGGAGGTTCCTGGGACAAAAGGTTACAAGTATGTCGTCCTGCTTCTTTGCATCCCATTCAATTATGGACCTTTCGAAGGTACTTTGGTCGCGCGAAGGACTTGCCTGGTGTTCGTGAATTATTCCAGAGTAGAAAACAAGAAGAGGAGGAAGAAAACCAGGCCCTAGCATATTATAAGAAGTTTATGAGCCAGGGTCCACCTTACTATGGAGACACAGACGAAAACGACGGGGACCTTCTCAAGTATGAGGGAGAGGCAGAAAATGAGGGTGAGTTCACAGTGCAGCTAAACTCTCGTCCGCTCAATTCTCTTCTTTGAAGAATGGGATGAAGCCTACGCCAATCTTCGTGAAGCCCTGGGGCTACCCACTGACCAGCCGATACCCAAACTCCAACGATCCGAATCCAATGGTCGTCCGCCACCTCCAGATGTAAATGGCAGCTCCGGTACGAAGCGAAAGGCATCGGAGGATGAAGACGTGGACATGGGTGATGGCACAAAGCGTACAAAGTCAGATGCTCAAGTTGACGGACGGGTAGTTCCAGATAACTTGGACCACGCAAGACAACATGCTCAACTGGCCGCTTCTTACATATCGTTCTTGGACTCAGATACTCTTCTACCTCCGAAGATGCCAACTAGAGAAGAAATGGAGAAAATATTATTGGATCTTAGGAAGAAAGCCTTGATGGAGGAGTACTTTGGCGATGAGACCAAACTTTCGTGACCTGTATTTGTAATATTTACTTACTTACTTTTGCTGCCATACCTCGTTTTCTATTGCGAAGCCCGTGGACCTTGTCAAAAATTGGCTATATCATCTACTCGAGTATACTTGCCACGAGCAAAAATATTTGGACACTATGGGAGTCGAACCCATGACCTCACGCAGTCATTGAATGCGAAGCGTGCGCGCTACCAACTGTGCCAAGGGCCCACGTCATCACCTCTCAAGGCTATACACATGAGCATTGGCAGATCAATCAGATATGAAGTGCTGAGTACGAGCATACACGTAGAAATACATCAAATCCTCCTATACTAATAGTTATCACTAAGCCTTGGCCCTTGTCCTAGTTACCCTGGTTCTCTTTGGGACTTCCTCAACCGTTTCCTCAACCTTGATGGCCGCGGCCTTCTTTGAACGCGAAACCCTGAGTCTGGTAGGCTCCTCAGCTTGCTCCTCTTCGCCATCAACCGATCCAGGCGTGTTCTCCTTGTCCGTTTCTTCCTGTGAGGTGATAGGCTTACATTTTTGAGAAGATGGTGTTCGTGTCGTAATCATCTTGGTAGCTCGAGTGCTTCGCTTAACAGAGGATTCGGCTTTGCCAAAGTCAACATCCTCAGCTTCTTCTTTAGCAACCTCCTTCGCTCGTGTTCGAGGGGCCGGTTTGCGACGAGTTGCGGTGGATTCCTCAGCTTCTGTATTTGCTGATTCATTTCTCTTAGCTATGGTGGCCGTCCTCGTCCGTCGTGCGGGTTTAGGCAACGAGCTCTGTGATTCCTCCACTGTGGAAGAACTAGGATCGTCCGTCTTGGTCGTCGCCTTGCGTCCACGACGTGTAGCCGGGGTGGGAATTGTTGATTCAGACGGGAGAACCCCTCCGGTTGGCGATTTTGAGCTCATAGTCGCTTGACGTCGTTGAGTTGCTGGCTTCACAGGAACTGGTTCACTAGTTGAGTTTTCTTCCTCCTTCACCACCATTGCTCTTGATCGTGACTCAGGCTTGAGCGACGAATTCGACGGTTTCTAAAGCGAGCCAAGTCAATAAACAGTCACGAGGAATCACCGTAAACTGCATACATCCTTTGCAGCAGTCGCTTGTCTCGTACGCTTTGGTTTGGCAGGCGCCAATGGGATCTAGTTTGACAGATCAGCTCGGAGAATGTATCTCATGCCCTTGCGAACGGACCTCTTTCACAGCTTTCCTCGTTCTAGGGCCTCTCAGGTTAGGCTTGACAATGCCGGTATCTTCCTCTGAGTCACTAGTCTTGGTGTTATTCTCAGATTTATCATGGGAGCCCGGAGTCGTTTCATCGTCCGCGAGAGATGGTGTGTCTTTGGAGTTCGTGCTTCGAGTCGATCTCTTCGAAATCCTTGTCGTTTTAACCTTAGGACGCGGAATCGCGATGATCTTCTCACCCGCCCCACTATGCACATCATCAGACTCAGTGGCTGCCATGCTGTTTGTCGTGTCGTCCTCCACAGGAATTGGAGGACTCTCTTCGTAAACTGGCGTCGGAATCATCTCTCCTAAACCTTCATAGGTCGGCGTGTTTGTAGTCTTAACTTCATGAGCCTTGAACAGGTCCCTAACGCCTACAAATGACGGAGTGGCCAGGGCTGGTTTGGGGTCTGCAAAGATATGTCTCAGGCCATCCATCTTGGGGGTCTTGGGTGGGAGTTGCAAACCCGTTGGGAGTATGTGGGCGTCCGGCGTGTTGGATGCGGGCAAGACTAACGGGTGTGCAGCATTCTCCTTGTCATCATCGTTATCGTCGTGATTATGATCGTCTATATCATCCCTCAGCTTCTCGTTGTCTGTTTCTTCTGCGTCGCTGGTCCCTTCATCTTCGTGTTCGTCAGAAATATCTTCTGGCCCTTCCTCGGCACTTCCAAAAATTTCCTCGTGAACCGCTGGAGCTAGGAGCGAGAAGCGACGCTCGTCTCCTTGGTGCGGCGCGCGCTTGTTTGGACTCAATCCCAATCCCAGACTCTTCCTTTCGGATGATGGAGCACCAGAGAGGCTTGGAGGAGCCACGCTTCGCCGTCTTTTCATTTCCTCCACGGTTTCTTTCATCTTGTCCAGTAATGATCGAGTGTCAAGGTCCTCATCCTCATCCTCCTGTTCCGGTTCGAGAATCACCTTCATCGGTGAAAATGATTTTACGGGTGATATACTAGAATTCACTTTCGTGGGTGACGTTGGAAAACCGGGAACTTTGCGGATGCCTGGGGTTTGCCCTCCAAAAAATGGGTCTGGAGTTCGCAAAGCAGAACGACGTCGCTCTTGAATAGCCTATCATGTCATATCGGGTCAAGGTCTGAAGGTGTAGTAAACGATCCAACGTACCTTGCGCTCTTCGTCACTTAACCTCTGACCCCGGAGGGTCAAAGGGGTAGCCAATCCATCTGGGATCTTTCGAACATCCTGATCCCCGGTCTCGAGAGAGGGAGGAAGCTCGATATCTTTGACCTTCCATTTAGGCTCCACGACGACACGCTTGGCTTCACCTGCACCGCCGACCGAGAATCGTCCAATGGGGGCTGCACTCCTAATTACTTGTGGAGTCATGAAGTTGCCGTAGGTTCGACTGGGTGCTGCGCACGAGGGTTCGGACGAGCTATCATTGACGTCGCTAGATTCCAAATCACTCATCTCCACAGTCACATCCTCTCCTGCGTCACCGTTGAACGGCCAAAGTTTCTTTTGAACTGCCTGTAGACCTTTCTTCCAGTTGGGTTGTTCGTCGTTACTGCCAACAGCGGAATTAGTTTCTTCTTCTTCTTCTTCTCCGCTAGAACTCTCCTCGCTGCCACCTGGTCTGAGTTGTGTTGCGAATTCAGCCACTTCTCGCTCCTCTTCAACCTCTTCTCGTTCTACCTCAGCCTTCAACACTGCGCGCTGGGCAGAACGAATTAGAACGGCCTTGTGCAGCGATGGTCGAGCTAATCTTCGTTGCGGGGTCTGTGGTATGATGCTCGTTGTTGGGGCTGGCGGAGGTGGCACGGTTGGAGCGTTGGGGATTGGTGGCGCTTGGGATTCATCAACGGGTATTTCTACATCCTCCAAAATGATTAAGTCCTTCTCATCCTCTACAACGCGAGGGTGATTGCCATCAACCAATATTATTTCTTCATCCTCGCCTTCGTTATCCACTTGTTGGTAGGTACTTTGTGCTTGTAAAGGGCTAGGCTTCTTCGGTGAGCTGAAGGGCCGCAATGGACTTTGGAGTATACGGAGATTTTCTCGGGGATCTTGACTGGGTCTCGGGGTGAAAACCTGAGCGCTCTGAATCATAGACAAGCGCAAAGCTCGTCTCTTTCCGTGGGGGGTGCCTACTAGTATCCGTTTCGTATTGATCCATCATGAGAATGTCAACAACTCACTGGTAGGTGTGGCAAGAAGTGCCGCTCGACGATCTTTGGGTGGATAGGTGAACTTGAACCGTTTCGTGTGGATTTGGATCTCGGTATCGTTTGTCAAGGGGACTGTTCGGTGACCAGAGTGAGTGGAGGCCGCAGAGTTGGGTGCGACTTTGCAACCGTCTACGAGAATGCCGCTGGTACCCAACACGACCAAGAACGCCTTGCAGAGATATGAGCGCGTGTACCAGAAGCGACACAAATTGTAGGCACACCTTGCGTTCTTCAAATATTATCTTTCCATGAAGCGGGCTGATTTGAGGATAATACAGCCTAATGCTACATGACTGATCACGGCCGAATGTTGTCTCTTCTTCGTCCAGGGGGAATGCGGTGAGAGGATCGGTTGGGTTCTGAGTCTTCATAAGGTATATTGTCCCATACTTGCCAACATCACTGAATTTGCTGCTATCCAGCATCATATTGGGCTTGCGGGAGGTTGATGTGTTGGTTTGTGATCACTGCAAGTCTTCAACACAAGTTGAACAGTGAACACGCCACGGCTGGCCCACGCATGTCTAGTCACGTTATCGCGTATGCCCCTATTAATTTATACTTGTTTCGTCACACAACTACCAGCTATGCACGACTATCCAGCTCGATACCCAGTGAATATAGGGAGTGTAAAAGACCCCTGGAAATGTCAAAATATCGGCTCAGTTCCGGTCGTAACGGTGGTTATGTACAAACTCTCGATGTAATGCAAGATGCAATCCTATGCAATCCCTACGTTAATGCCCAATGACATCTTGGAGCTGTGTCTTGGGGATGGCCTCGGAGAATGCTTTCTTTGCCAGTCGGGTCTTGGTCTTCTGCTCATATGCGAAGCCAAAACCGATGAGGTCAAACTCAGTAAACGCAGTCCCCAAAAATGAGAGACCAAATGGAACACCGGGAGCTGGGTAGAACGTAGTAGGTCCCGCGGAGCCGATTGAGACGTTTTCCCCATAAAAGCCTAGAGGGACTGGCACCAACTCAGGCCTGGAAGGAAGGATAAGGAAACGTGTTGTGTGAATGCACACCTGTTACAATTGGGTATCCAGCAATTGCTATGTTCGAGGCCAAAATTAGAGTCACAAGTAGATAGATAGCTGAAGTGACATCGCACCAGCTGGTGTTGTTGTCAAACCTGTCGACGGTAGAACCAAAGCATCGAGTTGATGAGTCTCCAGTGCTGCGTCAATACCTCTGGCTCTTCCGAGGTCCAGGTTGAAGGCCAAGGCCTTGAAGAACGCGGCATCAAATCCGTTCGTAGCTTGAGAGCGGATGAGCCTTAAATATTTGAATCCACAATGAGCAGTGAAATACCAAGATGGTAGTCACCTACTCAGACTGGTCTTCAAGCTGAGGAGGCTCCTCCAATTCAGGGTTGTCATCATCGAATTTTATCAGGTCAGCAAGGCTGCGAACACCAGACGGATTCTTAACGAGTGATTGATACCACGCGTTCAGTTGAACCTAACGCATCCCACGCATGCACGCGCTCATCAGTGCATTCCAAGTCAAGCACGAACAGCAAGTTACTTACCTTGAAGTCAACATCAAGCACAATTGTTTCGTTATTGGATGTGACGATCTCATCCGCGGAAGGTAAGTCAGCTGGATCTACCACAGTTGCCCCGAGGCCGCGAATCACATCCAGCGCTTTGTTGAACTCGATATTGACAGATGCATCGGTGCCAGTGATGCTGTCATCTGTAAAAGCCCTTCTGGGGACACCAATACGCTTTCCCCTCAGAGCATTTTTGTTGAGTGCTTTCACGTAGTCCGGGAGACGAGCTGGTTGCGCCAAGGTAAAGTTATCGTTGGGATCCTTCCCAGCGATGACGGATAATACAATGGCAGCATCCGTCATAGAACGGGTCATCGGTCCTACAGTATCTTGGTGGGCCGAAATAGGGTTAACTATCCATTGTTCGTCAATACAAACAATGTCAGGATAAAAAGACGCTATACCTCCTGCTCGCGACGTTAAGCCGACCGTTGGCTTGATGCCTGCTAAGTTATTGTTACTCGAAGGGCAGACTATACTACCGTCTGTCTCAGTCCCAAGGGTCACAGCAGCCAGTCCGATTGATGCCGCGACTCCTGACCCCGATGAGGACCCACAAGGATCAGCGTTCTTGAAATATGCATTCGTGCATTGACCGCCTCGTCCTGACCACCCAGAAGGTAGGTTTCCTCTGAAATGCGCGAATTCGGACAAGTTAGCCTTGCCTTCAGAGGCTCCGTGAATTACCATGACGTATATGAAGCCCCCAGACGAACCTAGGATAATGGCACCAGCTGCACGCAGCCGTTTCACAACACCAGCGTCATCTGGTACCACCGAATTAAGCAGGCTAAATGAGCCTGCGGTGGTGTTCATCCCTAAAAGACAAGTGAGATAACGAATCAGAACTTGAAGGATGCGCCCACCCTCAGATGCAACAGTAGCGATGTTGTCCTTCAAAAGGACGGGAATGCCATGCAGGGCACCTCGGGGACCTTTAACTCTACGTTCATTATCAAGAGCAGCTGCCTGCCTCAATGCAGAGGGGCTCAGCTCTATCACGGCACGTAGAGCAGGGCCCTTCAAATTTACTTCTTCGATGCGAGCGAAGTAGGCCTGCCCGATCGATGATCAATACGAGAAAGGCCAGTTAATCCGTACTTACTTTGACAAGATCAACACTAGTGAATTGACCAGCGGCGAGCCCCGCTTGAAGCTCCGGGACGGAAGCCTCATAGAGATCGGGCAGGGGTGGCAAAGCCTGGGTTCGCGAGAGGAGAGATGATAGTTGTAGGCTGGGGATACATAAGCATTGGAGCGCTTGGACGGCCAAGATAAGCAGGAAAGTGGTTAGCATGGTGATCTCGAGGGACCGACGGGAGTCAAACCATGCCAGCAAGTGCTTCTTAAGCCCTCCCGTATGGTAATGGCACGGGGATTTCTCAAGTATCTGGCACATCACCCAACCAGAAGAGGTGTGCTAATCTTGAGAGTGGTGGGGCCTGAAGCAGGAGAATCTGCCCACAAGGAGGTTTGGTACCGCGTGAACATGGGAACGTCGAGCTATGGATGTGCTGCGACTAGAAGCAATCAGAACACATTCGCACGGGCGAACCTACCTTGCCGGAGGCGGTATTGCAAAATGACGGCATATCTAGACCCAACGGAGTTCAGAAGTACGATGAAATCAGACGACGCAAAATGGAAAGCATAGCAATAACGGATATGATACATATGTGTTCCAAAGCGTGGATGACAATGCGATGATGAATGACAAATGTGATGGAGGTAATGCATGCAGAGTTCCGAATGATGATGACAATTACGATAATAACGAGAATGATAAACGATCCTGAGAAATCCTCAAAGGAAAGAGACGTCAGAATGAGCACTTTTGAAGGAGGATGGAGTAGGCAGCAGTGTCCATCATCTCCTTCCAACCAGCAGGGCATCCATCTCGCCGCTACCACTGATCAACACAGCAAACCATCCAAACATGGACATGAGGAAACGTACTAGCCATGCGGGGTCCGCACCAATGCCTACACCAGGCCGCAATTGCATCGCCAGAGCAATGTCAATAGCGGAACGCGTGCGAGGTTTATCTCTGATACGAGTAACTTGAGAGGAAGTTGACGCAGCAGCAACCTTGGTATCTGATTGTGGAGATCGTTCAGAAGCATCGGAGGTTTCCTTCACGACTGAACGCAGCCGCAGGGTAGGTGCCGTGTCGTCGAAGGAACCAGGAAGAGAACGCGAAAGGTTGATTGGCTCCGGAAATGTCTTCAAGCTGGGTGAAGAGTAGTCGCTATCCTTGGTAGATTCTACCGCCGCTTCAGTACCGTCGGAGGCCGGGGTCGGGAGGGAGACCAGCGACTCAAGAATGGAGATAGACACGGGCTTCGGTACTTGGTCGATGCCCTCGGGGTTGGACTTGACCTCTTCGGGAATAGGTGCGGAGGCTTCGATATGTGCAGCTTTCTTCTCCTTCAGCGAGATGTCATTAGATCCGGCGCTAGCCAAACCAAGAGGGGGAGCGTCAGCTGCCCTAATAGACCAGGCAGGTCGCTTGTCTTCTTGTTCTTGACTAGGCTCTTGGGTCTTTTCTTCATCCACATCCTTCCAATCTCTGAGAATAGGGTGCTCGACACGAGGTGCCCGTCTCATGGGCGAGATCGAAGGCGGGGGTGAGCTTGGAGGTGTAGGTGTCTGCAATGGAGTGGGCAGGCGAGAATGAGAGGGGGAAGGTAAAGGGCTAGGGGTCTTAGGATCATCTGGAATCTCAAGCTTGATATCCTTTGCGACAACTTTATGGGGCGTGGGTGCAGAAATGACCAAAGCTGGCAGCAAGGCCGGCTGTCCAGGTTCAGGGGAAGCATCAAGTTGGGGATTAGAGGCAGCGTGAACGAGCTTGATGTAGAATAAACCAGCAGGAGAGGCTGGCAGAGGAATGTCAACAGGAAGAGGGAGAAGATCGGGATCGGGGTGCTCCTGATCTTCAGCCTGAATTTCCGAAGCAAATCCGTCGTCTGAAGTTGGGGGCACCGGCGTGCCAACGGCGACTCCATCTTGGAATTCTGCTTGAGGTCCTGCTTCGAGCAGAGCAAGGTAAACATCATCTGATGTATGATATAGTCTAGAATCGTCGTTAATATCGTGACTGGCATGCTTGTCATCATATATGGGGGCGCAGGGAGGCGCGTCGCTCTGAATCAACTGATCGGGCATCTGGTTCTCATCAACGACCTGCGAGGGTACTGCAGGTTCGACTTCCGCGATTACAGCTTCCACTGCCGGATGTGGCTCCTGTTTCTCTATGTCGCCATTGTCCACATCTTCCTTCACAATTTCACCGTCTCCTTCAACCTGGTCCGCACTCCCCAATCCTATCGTGTCGTTACATCGAACGACCACTTCTGACTCTTCGACGTCCTTCATGGGTTCTGCATGCCAGGCATGATTCATAGAATCCATCTGAATGGCTTCCTCCTCGAAGTGCATCAACTCCATGTCCCCAGTCAGGTCCATTGCCTTGCTCTCAGCAACTGAGGAGCCCCACACCTCAGAATGGTCATGCCAGACTGTGTTGTGATCCACCAGGTGAGACTCAAAGGGACGACTCCATTCTTCCGATGGTACGGAATCACCCTTACGCACACTAGACAGGCCTCCAGTGTGATCCACAACGAATTCATTGCGCATCGGTGTCGTGCCTGGTGTCGATCGAGGTGAGCGAGAGATAAAGAGGTCGACGGAAGGGGAGGACGGCGATGAAGAGGATGAGGAATTCGCAGACAGCGATCGAGACGATTCTGCCGAAGCGATGGCGGGCACCGGCGACGATCTCTCAGGAACGGCGATGCCAGCTGGCCGAGGGGGAAAGTCCTTAGCGCTCGATGCGGACGAGTTCGAGAGGGAAAGAGCTATGGCGCCGGGCGCGGCAGGCGACGAACGGAAACGGAGGTCAACAAGATCAACCTCACTTCTATGGTCGCTATCAACTTCATTCGCCTTCTCCTTGGGTATGTTAAGGTCCAAGGCCAACACAACGGGAGTGACCTCGACCAATGAAATGTCTTGCGACACTTCACTTACCAAGACCTTTTCACCCGAACTCGAGAAAACGTCTGTATCCACATGGGATACTCGAATGAGCGAAGTTGTAGACGTATTGGGAGTGATCGTTGGCGTTGTTAGGTCGATGAGGTCGCTGCCTGTCGACTTACTACGACTCAAAGCGAGATTGGGCGAATGTACAGGTGGACGGGGGAAAGACTTGGGAAGAGGAGACGGCGAAACAGCGCGAGCCAAGGCGTAAGGAAGATCCGCATTTGGATGGGAGGCGGTCGATTCACGAGTGTCGGATATCTCATGTCCCAGCTTAGTCCGACTACGGGGCAAGGGGGGAGACGATTTACTCCGCTGAGGATATGTGGAGAACCTTGCATTGATACTGAAGCTGGGCGTTGAGCGAGATTTTGAGAAAGATGGACGTGGAGAGCCTAGGCGTGACTGACGAATGGGTGAAAGCAACGGAGGAGAGAGGGGAACCTGTGGTAATCCTATTGGCTGAACAGACGGCGATGCATAGGGTGATACCGGGACCTGATCATTAATGTCGTAAGGACGTGAAGGACGCATGGGAGAAGGGTATGCATAAGGAAGTGGCGGTGGCGACGAGGGAGGAGTGAACGGAGACGGGGGTGGAAGCGGAGCCATCGTCGAGATGGGTATGAGCGGTATGGCCTGCGTGACCGCTGGCTTCACCACACCCTCAGTAATATCGCTGCTGACCTCAGACCGACTGTCGTCCAGGACAGCCGGCAGCGGTAGGCGTGTCTCTCGTACCCCAGGCTCAGCAACGGTGGGCAACAGCTCAACCTCCGAGCCCTCTAGTTCCAAGGTGCCCATACGGGTGGAAGCACGCCCAAAGATGAGGCGGCGGCCAGACACACGGATTTTGCATCTACGACGTAATATGGTCACGAAGTAGAGTGCGAAGAGGGAAAGACCCGAGTAGGCGATGAGTGTTGGAAGCGGAGTGGCGAGGTATGCCACCTTGGAGCCCGACGAAGTCAAGCGTTCTGGGTCGGAAGGTTGAGAGGGGTGGGGAAGCACAGCGCGCCTGCGAAGTGGTACTCTGTGGTTGACATTGATTAGTCAAGGACGCACAAAACTGATAAGAAGATAAGACCTGGCAAGAACCACAACGGCAGAGAGCAGAAGGGCAATGGCGGAGGTGAAGCTCCTCATTCTGGTTGAGGAAAGAATGGGCAACTGACCATCCACCAGCAAACCATTATCAGCCGACTCCTCGAGGAGAACACGATGCCGTTCAACACGTGACCATGTACGTCTTGCACTGCTGCCCTGACTGACTCCGAGTCCCTGAGTGACCAGCCAGTCACGACTGAACAGTAGAATGCGTCGGGCACAACATCCTCCTTGAACATCCCGGTTTTTGTCTTGGCATCTGCAAGTCCATATTCAAACCCTAGCCGTGCTCGGGATGGCTGTCTTTCAGAAACGACCTACCGTTCTAACCCCGTTAGACGTCGAATAACGGTCTTGGCCACTGCTCGTTTGCCACTTGCGCTGTTTTGCCTCGCTTCGATTCCGACCATTCACCGCACAACTAGGTTTCAGAATTCTTCGGGAAGGTGATAAACGATATGACTATCTCTCGCTCTGTCAGTGTCTGACGCGGTAATGTGCCTCTGACATCGGATGGCTTCGTCAATCACCACCCAACGAAGTATAAATACAGCTGCATCCGCTGCAGAGTACGCCAGAGCCTAGCTTGTCTTTCTCCTTCCTTTCTATTGCGCTACCGATCGATACCACACTCGTTCGTTCACCACATTCGTTACATCCCGGTCGTCAGAAACTACTTGAACGACTCTAACCTCTAACCCTGTCCCCGATGACTACTCGCCATCTCTTCTTTTTTGCTCCCTTCGTAGCCCTTCTCCCCCTCGTTGTCTTTCTTCCGGGTGCGCAGGCTGCACCCAAGTCCATCTATCTCATCCGTAACGCCGAAGAGCCTTCCCTCGGCCTCGAAGGTCTCACTCCAATCGGTCAGCAACGCGCTGACGATTGTCTCCCACAAGTCTTTGGGCCATCGTCGGCTTATGATATTGGCTTGATCGTATCCTGCACACCAGAGACCAACACCACCGACTGCCATACCGCAGTTGCGACGGCTTCGCCCATTGCCACCGCCCTTGGTCTCACGGTCAACACTCAATGGTGGGTATCACAGCGACCGATCACCAAGTGTCGGCCACTAATTTCGCACTTTTTTTGTCTTACCAGCTCCACCATCGAAGCCAACCTCTCCTTGCCCACCTGCGTTCCCGACCTCATTTCAACTTACCACAAGACTAACACCAAGAGCGTTCTCATCGTTTGGGTATGTGCACTCACCTGGGGCTAATCACATCTCAGAACTGAATACCTTCACAGGACTCCGAGCACATTGAAGATCTCCTCGACGAGTTCGATTTTGAAAACGATGAACCAGACTATCCCGCCGAATGGTAAGTTCCTGCATCATTCGATGTTGTTTTCTGACAACCTACGCTTAACCAGGCCTGACATTATCTACACTTTGCGCAATGGCTACTTCATCGGACAATCCTCTCAAGAATGCCCAGGCATTGACGGCTCATCTACTGGTACCTCAGCTAACGCTGCATCTTTCGGCGCGGCTAGCAAGACCATCGGCGAACCAATTTCACTTCAAGGTGCTGATAATGACGCCTCCAACACCACAGTCACCCAAAGCGAAACCGCTTCGAGCGAGCCTCTCCCGACTACGACATTTGCCCTCCCCGACGTTATCGCCACTACCACCGACGAGGTCACACCAGCCTCCAGCACTTCCGCTGAGGCTACGCCTATCCCTACTGAGGCACTTGTCGACCAGCCCCAATTGCAGAAGATGAGGAAGAGGCACATGAAGAAGCGTCTGGCTTACGTGGACAGGTTGAGCAGTGCCTTGTGATTTGATGAACGATGAGCTGAAATGGTTGTATGGTGGCTTCTTGTTCAACGTTCAACAACATAAGCCGTGTTGTCTCCACTAACTGTAGCTGTTGTCGCTAGGATTTGGGGTTATATTCTTGGTCTATACATTCTCCTATCTCTCAGAATCTGGTCTAATCCGTTATAAATGATACCCATCGTATGATATATCTGCAATATACATGTAATTTACTTTGAAACCTGAAGCTGAAGTACCGATTCTGACCAACCCAAGCCTATAACACGAGTCCGATGTCTCCGAGTAAGTGAAACGGTGCAAATCACTGCAGCCAAGGATATTGCAGACAGATCAAAATTCATGACTACGGCGTCCAAAATTCATCAAGGTCACTATCAATTGTTTTAAACTGAGAGCCGGTGGAGATGGTACGGTTGTGGGTATATCGTTGGCCCTGGGTATACGACCGTCGGTGTCGGCGACTGTCATAAAGGAGGTAGGTGAATTGCGTGAGGCGGTGATAACAAGGCTTTGACACGTACAGTACAGCACGGGCGCTGTGAGGCGTTCGTCAAAATAGAGCGCGAGGGAAGCAGTAACCATAAACTGTGCAGATAGTTTCCCAGCATCACCACGAGGTGCAACCTTGAAGTGGACAGGAACGCCCTGGACGAGTAGCCTGACATGGGAACCCGTGGCCATGGGCCCGGTGTATCCAAGAGCATGCAAGGTCTCTGGCGGAACAATAGAACGCAAACTCCCAGTATCGAGGATGAAGTTTGTTAGTACGGCTGGATGATCGGGTCTGAATGTAGGTCGGGAGGGCATGATCTTTCCGGGGAGTTGAACAACAAATCGCCAAGCCATGAGGCCCGCGAGGCGACCGTGCGCGATGCGCACGCCAGCGCAGGGCAGGGAAGTGAGCTCTGTGGTGTGGGGAATCATGTCTGCGCCGAGGGCGGCGTTCAAGTCCAAGCGAGTGGGCACATCTAAGCGCAGGATATTGTCAGAGACGACGAGGCCCGTGGACTAGTACGGACCTGGGGCACTCGGATCTTCGAGAGCAGTAGTGCTGCTGCTGAACTTATACTTGCTCACGGAAGAATCACTCCGAGATAGCGCTACGCTCGGTGCGTACGTTCGAGAGGATGTTGATGTCCGGATGCTGGATGTCTTGTCATGAGATCGACGGCTTGGGTACTCCATTCGAAGGGCGGCATCATCGGACGACATGGAGCTGGTCGGCGACGCGGGGAGCTCGGCCACTTCGCCGCTGGTGATCATGGTGTCGACGGACTTGAGAGATGAAGTATCGTCTGGTCGCATTGAGGGAAGTTCAAGTAGCAAAGGCTGGTTGACGTTTCAAGGGAGAGATGTACATATAGGAGCACCGCATGGCCAAAGTTCTCCGTGGGTACGGACACACTTGGAGATACGTTCTATATGTTTGGCCGTGATGGTTGTTGGCAACCAAGACGACCCTGATAAAATGATCCATCATGGACACAAATGCTCATATGATGCCTAATAATATCTATTCTAATTCGTCCACACTGTGTCGTGAACATGCCACTCCCCGACTTATACGAAGCCTCCATCCTTGAATTACAGGCTGGCCTTGATGCAAGACAGTTTACCAGCGTTGACCTCGTCAAGGTTTGTGTTCTTTTCCTGCTGTGCACATATTATACATATCGCCCTAGGCATACTTTGCACGAATAGAAGAGGTCAACCTCAAGGGCCCCACCCTCCGAGCTATCTTGGAGACCAACCCGTCTGCTCTCAAACAAGCCGAGGAACTGGATGCCGAACGCATCTCAACCGGAAAGCGGGGTGCTTTGCACGGTATTCCGGTGCTATTGAAAGATAATATTGCCACAGATGCTGCCGAAGGGAAGTGCAGGATCGGGCTTAACGCAGCAGATCCCACTATGCTCATTGCTGGAACACAGGGATGAACACAACAGCTGGATCATATAGTTTATTGGGTTCCATCGTCCGTGAGGATGCCGGCGTAGTGAAGAGGCTCAAACAAGCGGGCGCGATCATCATTGGTTGCGTGACATTGGTTAGTCTCCAGTCAAGGTTGATACTGATACCGTTTTATTCCAGGCAAAGCTAATCTTTGCGAGTTCGCCTATGCTCGAGGCAACCTCCCTTCCGGCTGGTCTGGGAGAGGAGGTCAAACGACGAGTGCATATCTGAAAGCTGCCGATCCAGGAGGCTCTTCCGGCGGCTCAGCTGTTGCAACGTCGATTGGGCTTGCTACGGTCTCCCTCGGGACTGAGACGGATGGTAGCATCACATGTCCAGCTGGTCATAACAATCTTGTAGGCATCAAACCAACAGTTGGACTGACATCCCGTGCTGGCGGTAAACATGCTCACTACTATCACGGTCATCGCCATTAAGCCACTACTTCCAGTGGTGCCCAACTCTCTTAGCCAAGATTCTGTTGGGCCGATTGCCCGTTCACTGTCAGATGCCACCATCCTTCTGACAGTCATCGCGGGTAAGGATCCCAACGATAAGACCACCATGAAGCAGCCGGACCACGTTCTTGATTTCACGAAGGCACTTGATTTGAACTTCATCAAAGGAAAACGAATCGGTGTACCCAGACGCCGACTGGCTGACGCTGCACACCCTTCCATCCTGAGCGCATTCGAAACAGCTCTGGCTACTCTTCAAACCTTAGGCGCTACGATCGTTGACCCTGCGGATCTGCCCTCTATTGATGAGATATACAGCTCTGAGAGCGAAATCATCGTTGCTACAACTGAACTCAAGGCGAGTTAAAGTAGTCACTAGTCATTGTCAACCCCTTTAATCCATATTCTTTCTGCTAGGTGCATCTCAGTGCATACTACCAAGGACTACTTGTCAACCCTTCTGGTGTGACAAACGTTGCTGAATTGATTCAATTCAATTCCAGCAATCCCGACTTAGAGATGCCTCCAGGATATGAAGACCAGTCCTAGTCTGTAGTGTCCTTTGCTCTCCTGCGTAATCATTCTTGACGCAGAGATGGAGTTTGATCAAGGCTCAAGAAACAACGGGCTTCAATGCTTCATATGTATACGCTCTTCGCCACTGCCATGAGCTTGGGAGAACAAGAGGCATCGACGCTGCTCTTCAAAATGATCACCTAGATGCACTAGTGATGCCTGCCACTATTGCAGGTGGACCAGCTGGTAAGGACAAAAGCCTTTCAAGTGGCCTCTTACCGATTCAGTTGGTCTCATCAGTTTTACCCGTTACTATTCCCAGTGGCCCTGCCGGTGAGGTCAGACTTGGGATCATCATTGTGGACTACTAATCTGCTGATCAATAGCCATCGCCGGATATCCAATCGTCACAGGTATCTCGCTATAATGTATTCATGTTCTCACTTTCATTCTTGATAGTTCCCATGGGATTTTTCCCGGATAGCACCGCAGCCGAACCAGTTAGTCCATTCACAGTCTACCCAGGGCCTGGCGTTCCCTTTGGCCTCTCGTTCATAGGAACTGCGTTCTCCGAGTTTGAATTGATCGGGATAGCATATGCTTACGAACAGAAGACAAAGGTTCGCTTGCAAAGGAAGGCCTACAACGAAGCTATACCTAGTACCCAACTATCAGACATTATTGTACTCTGAGGAATATAATATGTTTCTGTGAGCGCCGCTCTCAGGGGCCAGGATCCCGTCGTATTTTCCAACGACTCCGAGTACAAATACTAGATGTCCATCCCGCCCACATCGATTAGGATTCTAAAACTGGGACTTCTTTCCATCCTCAAGTCACCCTCCCTTTGCGCATCGAATAGAGCTCGAGGAATGTCATCAATATCATTCAGCCTATTATCCACTACCCCTGGTCCGCGCCTTGGTGTCGTTACTTTGGCACGCGCCGAGAATCAAACCATCACGCTCGATACACCTGGCCTGATCACTTCGACATCTCGAGGAGTTATTCCGCACTTGTCTCGAGACCATTCGAGGTCCACAGGCGCAGTGCGTTGGGTTCATATACCATTTGAGAGCTTGTGAGTTACTTCAGAGCCGAAGAATTTCAATCTATCAGGCGCCTTAACCTGTCTAGCTACGCTTGCATAGTTTAGAACAAACCCCTCCAGTTCCAACGAGTCAGACTGGAAATAATCCTTTACACACGTTTTTGGGATATGTTCCATCTCTACATATCCTCTCCATGTCGATAAGGGATCCTCACGATGGACGTGAAATGCCTCCGAATGGGAACAGTCATGTGTCTGCATATTGTGTGAGGGGCGTGCGTAAAGTAAGTTACCAGTATTCTTCACAGTGCTGCTGTTGTCTCATGAAATAGGTTACATCTAGTGACTGGCGATCATACGTCTCAGCGTGTAAACCAGATGTCGTGTTTGCCTTGTCGGACATACCCTTCACGCCACCACCGTATTCGCAGAAGCGACTCACAAAAAGTATTGAAAGATCGCATGCGTGGCTAGTGGACATCCTGCGCCCACCAGAACCCGATCTGGAAAGCACCGAAATGACTACCTCGCAGCCGAGTGTCTTCGTACATATGGCGGGAGGTGCAAGTATCTCTGCAAGACGGACTTTCTCCGAAAACCTTACGGAGACCCTGTACGCCAAAGAAGCTGAAATTCTAAAACCCTTGAAGTGCCTCAATGACGGCGTCTCTGGTTATGTCTTTGACCTTGTGCCCCTCCGTATGTCGCTCAAGTCGGATGGTAATTCTAAGAATGAATCAACCACTGAAGCTGACGATCTTGATCACGGGAATACGGATGTCCCCTCTCAGACTCAAATGACGGACCTTGTTCCCCCCCTCCAAGCTTCGTTATCTCCATTGCCTACCGAAAAGTTGCGCCTGGTCAATTCGGCGGGTTCCCCGCATGAAGTTCTACAGCTAATACGCGACGTGGGCATCGACCTTTTCGACGTCCATTGGGCCCAGAGAGCGGCCGACATCGGAGTAGCACTAGACTTCAGGTTCCCTCTGGGCGAAGAAACTATGGACACCATTCTCCGGCCATCCGGTAAACGTGACATTGGACATAACCTGTACGATGTACGTTATACTTCCGACTTCTCCAGACTCTCTGCTTGCTTCCTGGATGGCGCTAGTGCCACGAAACCATCAATGGCATGTCCTTGCGCTGCTTGCTCGCCACAGCGACCGGCTTCCCACATCTCCCATAGTTCCACGGATAGCCATTCGTACACGGACATTGAAGAATCTAAATTCCTACCGCCATACAAGCGAGCCTATTTACACCATCTACTACACACGCATGAAATGTCTTCGCATACTCTCTTAGTGATGCATAACATCGCGATCCTAGATGCCTTCTTCGCTGGCGTTCGTTCGGTGCTCGCTCAAGAGAATGGGAAGGAGCGATTTATCGAAGAAGCGGCGAGGTTCGAGAAGGAGTATGACGAACATTTAACTGTCTTTGACGAAGCTCGTGTCGGTTGGGCCGAAGTGGAAAGAGCTCGGGGTAAGGGAAGGCTGGCAAGAGAAAAGGCTAAGCAAGCTGACGCCACGCTGGGCACCGCGGTGGAATTAGAATGAGTGTTAATAATCTATAGTCTAGGAAGCGTTGCCTGATGTTGATACGCTATCTTGTTGAGTACTACTCGACGTTTTAGACACTGGCGATGCCGGCGTTCTGTCAATTTGTCTGTATTCATCATGGGAATTAAGTTCCTACAGGCTCACTCACCTTGACAGTCGGTCCTGTGCGAACTTGGCAGCTACGGCTAAACCAAGGGTAAAGAGGAACAGTTGGATGGCTCTCCCGACCGTTGGTATATTTTCCAGCCGTGTTCTCTCCATCTCTGCCGCCCTCTGCCGCTGCATATGAGCTTGCTGTTGGGCGTGCGTCTGCGGGCGATGTCCTGGGTGCGCGCCTGTGTAGTGGCCTCCGTGTGATTGCGAGTGGGCATTATGGGGAGGATGGGAATGCGGGGGAGTCCAGCGTGGAGGTGGCGATCGGGGATGGGACGCATTTGGTCTGGAGGAGAACTCCCAAGCGTAATGAACTGTGGTCCGTCGTTTTTCTTGCCATTCTAAATAGGTGTATCTGCGGGATGGTCTGGGAGGTGGGGGTTTTGCCGTCGCAGCAGCAGCAGCTGCTGCTCTGGCCTGCAACTTACGATCATATGCGCGCCTGGGGTATGAATTGCAAGGGTCAGGGCGAGCACCAATGAAAGCGAGATTAGCCGTACCTCTGTCGATCGTCGCTCAGCACCGTGTATGCTTCCGAAACCGCACGAAACACGTCCTCCGATGCCGGGTCGTTCGAAACATCTGGATGGTGTTCCTTGCTGAGCTTCGGGTGCGTCAGATATCTGTAGTCAGTACATGGCCTAGTCACGCACCCTATAGAAACTTGACTAACGGACTCGTAAGTAATGCGACGGGCGATGCAGAAATCGTGTTCGATCCACCTTGATTTCTGCCTTGGTAGCTTGTGGGGATACGCCCAATGTTTCGTAGTGATCACTTGCTCGTGCAGTCGTAGAAAGATTTCTCATAGGAGCACGGGTCCAAACCCAGGCAGGCAATGTGCGAGTGTATCTCGATGGGCCTCCGAGTTGAAGCAGGTGTGGCATGCGATGTCCGAGCAGCGTTGCGCGCTTATATCCCTTTCTTTCTTTTGTCCGAATGTTCAATATCATGGCCCCATTGACCGCGCACATCAAAGCTTGCTCATACCGCCGGATAGCGCAAGCATGCCTGTGAAGTAGCCTGGAACCCCTGGAACCAATTTTTTTAACTACTGTCGAGGGAAACGCGGTTTGGTTTCCTACACCAGGGACGCGAATCTGAACTTGCGTACTTAATTGAGCAGCACGGATGATCTCTCTGCAAGGCATGTTCAACCAGCACTTCCAGCGTCACTTATGTGCCGCAGTCACAGCCCAAAGGCTTCGTATCTCCCCTCATCCATTACAGTTGAATGAACGTTAACGTTGATCCCCCTCGGAGCGCCCATAGCATAATACAAGCTGAGGAATCTTCTGGTGAGTTAAGTCGAAATTCACGAGCAGATTTGAGCCGTATTGACCAGATACCCAGATGCCACAGACTGCGCATGAACGAACGGCACTTCGTATATACCCCTACGGCAAGATGTCGACCCCTCAAGCTTCATGCACGGTTCACTCGTGCAGTATACTTGTATGGTCTACAAGTCATTTAATCTTGCACTTTATGGCAACTAAGTTCCGGTGCATCGTAGCTTATCAATGGCATGGCATCTGGATCGACCATCTATTCCGCCGGACAAGGTACGGACACATTGTTGAAGCATCAAGCAGGCCACGGCAGCTTTGCCTACCGGCATTGCTCGTCAGTAGGTTTTGGCTGGTGGTTGCGGTCAGGAATCTTGATGCATTTGTTATGTTTGCCGCTTGGCTCAGGCGCTGGGAATATGATGGCATGCACCCATGCATCTGTCTCCCTCTGGGTGTGATAGAAGCAATCCCTTGTGAGAGGAAGCTGGATAAGCCCTTCCCGGCTGAACCTTGCTCATAGCGCGTTGCCCGAATATCCGTTGGATATATATAGTAGGGGATTAATTGCTCGACTTCTAAATTCTGTTCTTGTCAAGCCCGGTCGTACTCTTCCTTGTTATGCCCCGAAAAGAGTCGCATATCCTCACCAACCTTGGTAGCTTTTCCTTCGGAGAAAAGTCCAAAGCGTCGTTCCCTCCCACTGGTTCGAATAATGCGCCTTCGACCTCCCGAAATATCTCCATCATCAAGGAGAAGGTCGCTTCTTTTGCCACAGCTCGTTACGGTCATCCAGATGGACCCATCAGTCGACCTGCGGATAACTTGCGTATGGATTCCCGATGCTTTGTGTTATGTGACCACTGACAATCCGAGTAGTTTACCTGGTCTCCTCATCAGACTCTGATACGGACGTAGAGCTCTCGCCTTGGGAATCGTATCCAGCAACGTACAAAGGATGGTCGGCGTCTCTGTTGAAAGCCTGGATACCCAACCCTCAGAATCAAGCCAAGAGCGACTACAAGCTCCTGAAGTTCAACATCTCTCCATCCCGTGGTACTACTGAGGTTGTCACGGTCTCGGAATTGGAGCGCATATGGACGACCGTCAATGTAGGTGCACCTTCCTTCCCATTGATTCGTTGACGACCCGCTGTAGTTGGGATCAAACGGCATCGCTTGTATCGTCTGCTCCCCGACCCTCTCCTGGGACATGGTCCAGATTCTGGGTACTAGGTATACTACATATCAGATATTCATTGCTCTTCGGACCTCTCAAATGGAGTAGATACGATATCCATCCCACATTCTTTATTCCTTCCTGGGCCCAGCCAATGCCCCTCGAACTGCACAACAACACGATATCGGGTATGTAGGTTCTACAGCGAAATGTTTTTTTCCGTTTCGAGCGCCATATAGTCAGGCTTGGTTTTCCGCGACACCCAGACGGCCTGTGGTTGCTCGACGATACAGCCCTTTGCAATGATGATAATTACAAAGGTATGCCTCTACTTGTCACCCTGACTCATCTACTACCCACCATCTTCAACAAGGCGGCCGTATAGAGATGGATTCGTACCGACTCTATGTTAAAGATGTCGACGGAGTTCCCAGTGTTGTATGTTTTGCCTCGTCCGATGATGTGCCAAACAGCATCGTCCGCACGTTTGGTAATGCATACTGGAAAGCCCGGCTTCAAAATTGGCAATCCCGCGATCTTCACCGTCTCCTACCGCTGCCATTTATTTGGTACGCTGTTCGCCGCTGGGATGAGATCTGCGAAGGCGTTTCCACATTTGCTGGGCTTATGGTGGGCGTCTCACGTTTTTTCAAGCTTCATCAGTACCGACTTTTTTTGAAGGAAGCACAATTACACCCTGGACTAGCCACGCGTCTTCATTTCCTTAGAGCCCATATCCTTTTCAGCGAAGGTCTCCTCAACAATTTGAAAGTCATCCTCACAGGGTTACAGGAAGGGTGCCAAGACCAAGTTGTCCTGAACGAGTGCAAGCTACTCCTCGACGAGTGCGTTCGCTTGGAGTTCCGGAGGAAGCTACAAGGGGATCGAGTACAGAACATCATTGACATGGTGAGGACTTTCGATGCTTTCCTGTTATCTGGGTGCACTCAGCATTGTTGCAGATATACAGTCATTCAACAACCCGTGCAGCTGAAGCTACAGTTCGGGATAGCCGAGACATGATGCAGATTTCGTAAGTCTGAACCTTCCTATCATCCACTTGATGCTAATGGTCGCCACGCCGCAGACGACTAACAATGCTATTCTTGCCTGCATCGGTGATGGCCGTACGTCTCCCGGCTGTTCATTCCTACCGGTGGCCATATTGACCGTCACGGTATTCTCACAGGGTATTTTTGGTATCAACTCAACAGTGATCGACCAGCGGACGAGCCTTGTGCTTTATCTCGTTCTCACTGTTCCGTTGACTATGGTGCAGGTCACCTATACACCGCCTATTTGGTACAGGCGCAAATTTGGCCCGCGAAGCGGGCGCCAAAAAATTTCGATGATTTTCCGCTGGATTTCAGCCACGATGGTGATCAAAATGAGGAAAAAACTGCCACCTACGAGACATTTGATGAAATGGCCACATATTATGGCAGTTTGAGATGGGAATTTGCCTTTGTCACTTTTGTGGTGGAGGATTGCAAGTCTATTCGCACATCCAGAAGCTCGCCTCTGACAAGATCGTAGGAAAGAAGGTGTCCGTTGGAAGACGATTGCATGTGGAAGAGACACGATTATCTTATCTTTCAGTCCAAATTTGGTAAATCTTGCTGACAAAACTTCTATATAAGGTAATTCACGTGATGGCGCAAATTCGACTTTGACCTAAAAAAATAACTCGGTCAGTTTTGAAGCAATCAAAAATCGGTCTAACAGTTTTGTTCTCCTCATGAAAAGGAAGCGTTTTGTTAAAGGGATAGTCATTTGACCCATATATGGAAGTCCTATTTCCGTTGTACCAAATAGGCGGTGTATAGGTGACCTGCACCATATAATGACGATATGGGCATTCGTCGCGATGCAGATTGAGAACTATTTCCAGAACTTCCCTCGAGGTGCTTGGTATCGATTTTTCTGGCCGTACTATATTTTCCGTCGACGGTGCGATTGGGTTGAGCCCATAGTTTAGTGCGGAAGATTTCTTTCTTTCTCGTATTACATCTTGGATAACGTACACTGCAGAGACCATCCTGTATCTCTAATCCTTACCATCGCCTTGTCTAAATATACTAGCTTGACGCTCATACCCTTCTATTCACTATGCACAGATACTGGATGCGCATGCATGCTTTTTGCGAGCTTGCCTCTACGTCCACAGGCCGCTGCCGTCTTGCGAACCCATCACGATGGCCATGGCTTATGTTCGATTTCGTGTTTCGCGATAACTATACGACACGCCATGGACAACTTGATCGCACCTTTTGTACAATTTCCCGCTGCTATTGAGTATTGATGCATTGATGATCCATCCCCGGCCCGATCTGTGGTGCTTCATGTTCGAGGTGCGTCCGTGTCATTCCTTTACCGTCTCAATTACTTGCAACGTCCAATGCCATGCACTCACGAAAGAATTGGTTCCCGAGTCATTTTGGGCGCTACGACTTTATCATCAAGGCCTCCATGTGTTGGTCCGCGCCTGAAACATTACAGAACATCACTGGAATAGACGCTCATATACACCTTCTTCATGACAGTGGCCTTCTAGAAAGAATCCTGATTACACGCTGAAACTGCAAGGAGGGAGCGAATGGCCATCGTCGTGTTGAGCGCTGGATTCGACTAACGCCGTCCGAATCTTGTAACGGTGAGGAGCAATCTCCCATCCACGATGAAAACCGTCAATTCGTGAAATTGATGTAAGTACGTCCCCTCGGTTATCCGAGTCGAAGTTCACAACCGCCTTCAGGCCTAGACATGAGTCAGCTCAGTGGACCTATCCACAGTCTGTGCCATGTTAAGCGTCGTCTCCTCTCGTGGTGAGGACATTTCAACTGTCCCTACCGCCACGCGTTCTCGATAATCTGAAGCCTGACGGACTATGCTGGCGATCTCATGGCTGATTTCACACCATATGCGTACAGGGTTTGAGCGTGCTCGAGCTCATTGCGCGAAGGACCGTATCCCGTGAATCGCCCGCTAGCATCGCGGAATCGTTCCTTGTAATCCGCGGAGCGTTTCACGTTCGGGTGGACGCATGGCCTACCGGAGGTATGTAAGCTCGTATGTTCTCGATTGGTACTAGAGTATCATGAATGTTTCAGCTACGTAGCGAATTTACATGTGAGAGGATGACGATGAATTCGAATGACGGCGGCCGGCGGTAAGTTGATCACCGTCATCTGATAATTCGTTAGACATTTTCTGTCTACACCGCCGCTGTGGCAGTTGCAAGGATCGCTGGCTGTGATGGTGATGGTGGGGGAGGCTGGGACAACATTGCTTTTGTACGGTTAAGTCACCAAGGCCACGGTCTTTAACCACTTCTTTCGGGCCTTTGCACGTACGATCTGTGGTCAAACAGATTGTGCTCGTCGACGTTATGCCATGGTGAACTTTACCAAGTGCTGGCGAGGACGGTCATAGCGGTGTACGTGCGCATACGATAGCCTGAGTGCCCTGCGCTGAAGCTCCCCTTGGACCCTTGATTGCTTCTCCATATGGTTACCGCCAGGTACGCCTGGCCCACCCGTCCCGTCCTGCAACTGAATACAAGTAATTTTAGGGTACGACATACATGTCCGCGAATGTGAGTATCGCTGTGGGTACTGTGGGTCACTCGCTGGTGAATGGACTACGCTGGGACTGCGAGATGGAGACGGTCAGTGCAGCCTGTCGCACTCTATAGAGCCTCGATGCAATGTTCTGAATGTTTTGCTCAACATCTCGCATTCAGCTTCCGGTCGTATGTATTATCGTCGTTAAGGCGAAGACATTCCCACCTTAATTGAAGCTGTCAGCCAGTCGGTCAGTCGGAAAACCAGAAGAAGGCTAATAAGGCATGCTCTCCGCCCACCGAGTACGTGCTAATAATAATTCCAGACCGCGTACATGTACGCCTACCAAGCCTCGGCCCCACCTAGTGCGTTGCCCGACTCTCAAATTTTTCATGAAATCCATGTGTACGGTGTCTCCAGGTACCTATGACGAAATTTTTCAATATCAATATGTATTCCGTAATTGGAACGCCCGACCCGACGACACGCATGGCTTCTGCGTGGCCCTAGTACTTACGGCAGTGCGAGTGTTTACGGTAAAGTTCATTCAATTATACTTGCTGGTAGTGATACTTTGCCCGATCGGAGACAGCATTATGTTACCCCTTTGCCGTACTGGCACAGTGCCTGCCTACCATCAAATGGATTGTTCAAAGTTTGAGGAAATGGAAGGGGTGTACGTGAACGATAATCGATAAACGGTGTGATGCAAGCTTGCACGCAGTGTCACCGATATGCTCAATATCCCGAGTGATGTGCCAGAATCAATATGGATACGGGCGACGTGGGTAGCGTCGGTGTACCCATTTGGGTTGGTGGCTTCTATATATACTTGGCCGTCGATGCATGCGTTCCTTCGAGTTTTACTTACCTCCAAGTATCCTTGCGTTCCGGGATCACGCACATCATTCCGAGTGTGAGCATGTGTGCAGATCCGACATAGCCGCCGTGGATGGAGGGAGGTAATCGCGCTCAACCGCGGGACGTCGAGAGCGGAAGGTGCTCTCTGAGGCGGGAATCTTCCGCTCTTGGCGGGTGTTGGTGGACAGTCGCCGATCCTCCGCACTGCGGATGTTAATATTAACAGTGTGTCGGTCGAGTAGATAGCTGACTGAGCAGTTGATGAGAAAGCGCGTCGATCCTTGTGAGTCGGCCGAACGTCCATTTGTCATTAAGAGGGATAAGCGATCGTCTGCGGTGAATTTGACTGCAGAAGATCCAAGGCGGTTGGATAGGCTTTGGAGTGAGTAGATTGTGTCACCGTGGATAAAGTTTGAGAGGGGCTTGGCAATGCGAAGAGTGGCGGATTGAGAATCGGAGAGATCTCATCTCCTAACCCCGAATGTCAAAAATTTGGTAATAAAACAAGCGGACCCTTTTGTTCTCTGCTTCTCTCTCTTCCTCTCCCCTCGCCTCTGCCATGTCCGTGTCGGGCAGGAAAGACACAAAGCACACCCCCGTCCCTCTCCTCCTCCAGTCCTTCCCCCTCCCCCCCTCCTTCATCCCCCCCTCCCCCGCTTCCCCCCACCACAACCCTCCGCCCTCGCTGCCCCCGTCCACGCCACTCCCACCAGTCCCCGGCCCTTCCCCGCTCTCAGACCATGACGCCCTCCTCTTCCTGGCGTCGGGGCGACTATCCCGCGCATCCTCCTCCTCTCGCCGCGACTCCGTCCTCAGCACCGCGTCCTGCGTCCTCACCACAAACCGCGACTCGCTCGCCTCTTCCCGCTCCGCCCGCTCCCTGTCTGCCTCGTCCACCTCTCCCTCCTCCACAGGGCCACCGCGCACGCCCTCGCTCGCGCTATCTATATCCGAATACGCTGCGAAGCTCCCAACTGTCATCGACGACCCTGGGAATTTGCATTGCCTTTCTCACCCACCGTTCGCTGCCTCCCCAGAGCCCATCATCCTCCCAGACAACGACATCCTGCCCCCAACAACTTCTCTCTATCGCACTCCAAGAAAATCGTCCTCGCCAACCACCCATCCACCCTCTGCCTTCTCGCCTCCCCGCTCCGCATCGCGCACCTCCAAGTCCAGCATGAAAAATTCTCTCATGTCCTCCACGTCTTCGCGCGACGATTTCGATTTTGGTCAAGCCAACGAATCCATCGCCGACATCAAGCTCGCCAGCGAAGACGAACAAGATTCCGATTTGGAGTTTGTTCTGAACCATTCCATGCGGGGTGCAAGAGGAGGTGCTATGGAAGACTCTCCGGTTGGGAGCGACCAAGATGTCCTCGCTCTCCACAGATCTTTTCGTGCCGCCCGCTCACGAAGCGGTTCACACCGCCTCGATCTCGCAGCAAAATCCAAACAGCCACCTCCCCCGCTTCCCTTGTCCCCTACCACTCCTTCTCCTCCAAGCACCTCCAGTCTTACTCCCACGCATCCCCACACAGCCATTCCAATATCCACCATACCGGCCACCCCCTCTCGCTCAGACAGCCCCGATATCAAGGACATTCTCGCCACGACGCCCAAGCCAAACCCTAGGTCCAAGTCTAGATCAAGAGGCTCCAGGGCCTCTTCGCTCTCGGCAGGCGCTAGTTCCTCTAGGTCAAAGAGCATCAAGAGCACAGTCACCCGCAGTGCTCCTGCCTCTCGGAGGACTAGTGCCAATCGAAGCCGCGCATCGGTGAACGAATTTGGCGTCCTTGAACCCTGGGGTCCGTATGAAGGTGACTTTGTCGATGGGGCGCTTGATGAGCAGACTTTGGAGAGGGCTCTCGATGGTGTCGGAAGTGAAGACGACGGTGGGGATTCGGATTCCAGTTTGGATTTGCATACGCCTTTGCCGTGAGTCTCTTATCTCTCCTTCGACATTTGCTGATCCCTGTATAGCAATTTGATGGTTCGCCATGGCATGCTCTCCCCGAATTCAAAGCTCTTGCCCCAAGCTTGTGCCACCCCGACCGCCGATGGGAGACCTGGCAGTGTAGCTAGCGTGAAGACTAGTGAGTTGTTCCTCGTTTTATAGCGACCATGAGTTTATATGTCCTTAGCCATGACAAAGTCGGGCATCATCAAGGATGAGAGGGACACGCCTCAGAGGAGGACCAGGCATAGAGATGGAAGGTTGTTGAGAGGTGGGATTGGGTTAACCACAGGACTCGGCTGGAGTGATAGGTGTGTCTTGTTCTTGCTGCCCTTGTTCTATTCACGTATTCACCGTCTTGTATTTTAGCGAAGACGAAGACGCTCCATCTGCCCTCACCCGCCGACTCTCGACACTCAACCTTTCACGACGGTCGTCTGCATCCTCCCTCAACTCACTAGGCGCTTCATCGCTATCGCTACACTCCCCTTCTTTCCGCACGTCATCATATTCTTTCAACTCGCTACATTCATCTTATTCTACAAACTCGATGATGTCCATCAAGAAGCATCCACTGGCGCGATCGTATTCGAGTGGGACTACGTTACTAGAGAGAGACGAAGAGGAGCAGGGTGACTATGATGAAGTGTACCAGAGCTTTGATTACCCGACGAGCGCAAAGTTGAACGGCGTTGCATCTCGTGCAATAACTGGCGGAAGGTCATCGTTGCCCTCATCATCATCATCGACAACACCTTCGTCCTCCTCATCGTCATCAAGACCTCAAACTCGCTCATCTGCTTCTTCTTCCTCCTCGGGTGCGAGGACAAGCGTTGCTTCGGCTCCGGGGAGTTATTCCCCTGCTTCGAAGCCAAGTAGTATGGGAGGATCGCTGAATAGGGATAAGCACCTGCCACCGCTGCCTTCGTTGAGCAGGCAAGCTTCGATGGCGAGTGTCAAGTCCCTCAACTCTTCGACTACGCTGGAAGCTGGCGAAGAGGTTCCCCCCGTCCCATCCCGTCCATCGGCGCTGAGGCCCACGACACCATCAGCGAATAGGATCCCTAGGCCCTTGCAGTTACCCAGGCAGTCGGGTATCCGATCAACCAACTCGGCTAACGGCGTTGGTGCTTCTAGCGGCAGTGGTGTTGTGGCACCTAACGACCGGCCGGCTGTTCCTGTCCCTTCTGTTCCTATAGGTCCATCTGGGTTAGATTCGAGTTTGCGAGCATCGGCGTCGTTTGGGAGTGCATCAAGTCCAGGGTCGGGACCGAGTAGGATTCAGAGGGTTGGAAGTGGAGGGTTTGGGCTGAGTACGTCGATGAGTACGCCTTCGTTGGTTGGCAAGGGCGGAGTTGAGATGCCGCAGGAGAAGCCGAAACCTAGGACGGGAACGGGGATGGTGTATCGGAGTAGTAGGATGAGGATGCCTAGTGCGCCTATGATGACTGGGTTGGGATCGAGGACGAGGACGGATGGGGCGGCGCTCGGGCAGAAGACTATTGTGCTGTAGTCGGCGTGTTTTTTTTTCTTACGATTTTCACTGCGTTTCCTTCTACTATTGCTCGGAATGTGTATAACTCCCGCTCGTTCATTTGTCTATTCGTTCTCTCTTTCTCGTCTCTCATTTCGGCGGATGTACCATCTTTTTTTCTTCTTCGTGTTCACACTCATTTGTTGGTTGTTCATTCGGCTATCCCCTTGGATCTCTCTCCCACTCCACTTACGCGTGCATCCCTTCCTCTCCCCCTTCCTGGTTCACCTGATTCACACATTACACTCTCTCACTCATATAAGACACAAAGACGTACAGGAATTCGATTGTAATACTACCATACCGCCACTTCTTCCATTATTAGTAGCTGCTAGTTATGCATCATGATCTATATCCATCCATCCACCCTTCTTTCCTTCCTTGCTCCCCGGCAGCTAGCGCATGCTTCGTGTATCGATTCATCCCAACCTACATACTATTTTTCTCAGATTCCCCCGGTTTCCCCGTTACCCCCTCCCAAGGCCTTCTCCCTGAGACTCCCTCTAGTGCTACATGCTCCCGTTCCTGTTCCCATTTACAGCACGTACATAGTAGATTTTCTTTTTCGGTGGGTACGTACATACTCTACATATACACTTCAACGGTTTTCGCTCTCGGAATGCGTGGCGTATTGCAGAGCAGAGCTATCCGTGAACCTGCCTATCACCGTCGCGTCCCCGTTCCCGCCACACTGACCTCAGATTCAGATTCAGAAGTCACTCCTATTACTCCTGTTACTAAGTACCAGGAGATGATGAGATGAATCTGGGGACTTGGTACTTCTGCTTCAAGTTATGCTTACACGTACTCGTTTCCCCGGCCCTCGGATTCGATTCGATTCGATTCGAGGAAGCCATTCTGGAAGCTTGAAGCTAATTGAAGTTCTCTCGGGCCTTTCGATGAGGCGCCGCGCTGAATCTACTTACGATTACGATTTGATTACGCGTTGAACGTTACAGTAACGGCGGGGCTGTCCATTCGACGAATGCGCCGTGCGAGACGAGACTCTTCTACACACCTCTATCCCGCCGACGCCATCTGACATCGAATTCGAAGCGGACGATATCCCAATGTGATTCATCGGCATTACGTTGGGGCGTCCCAGATATCGGTTCGTTCATTCACCCTTGGTTCATCCACGTACTTGTAGGTATGTACGTTTCGTCGTCCTCACGTACGTATGTAAATACAATATGTAACACCGGCCTCAAGGCCTCCCAGCGGCCCCATGGACGTCGACGTTTCCAGTAAAAGCTTCTGCCGACTGGGTGGATTTCTATCCGACTCGGAATAGTGGATATTTGAATCGTCGCGTCGCAAGGTGATCCCCTCCCGCGGCGGGTTCAACGTCGTTGCTCTCTTCTTGCCTCGCCTTGCACGTACTGTATACTATACCGTCATTATTATTAATATTATCATTCCCCTTCTTTTCTTTTCTTGATGCTTCTCGATTCGATGATTCTTACATGAGCAGTGATATAGATTTGGATAACATGTAGGCGTGGTATCGTGCCAGTGGGCCTGAAGCTTTGACTCCATGGCTATGGCAACGTAGAACAAGGCAAGGGGGGCAAGGGGGATTATCGTTCATGATTGAATGCACGATGCATAATCAGTTACGATCAAGAAATGTCGACGGTGCATTGATGTCCTCTCGTGCCGGTGAAGGGATCCTTGTAGGGACTGCAGTAACTGGCCCTAACTGGCCTCAGCAGCATCGATATATCGTCAGGACAGCAAATCTATTACATACCAAGATATCAACAATTTGACAGTTGATCATATTAGCGTCCTGATACTGGTCACCGTTGAAGTTCAAACGTTCACGTTTTGATCGATTTGAGGTCTCATGCTGCTTTCACTTGTACTCGATTAGGGCGCTGTATTCATATCGACATATCTGAATCCATAGCCAGCGGACCAACTTGAAGAGACGATCTCCCGAGTCGGACTAGTATGTTGCCCCACACTAGCCCAAGTTGGAACATTCTTTGAACGACTTCATGATCACAGCAGGAGATTCTTTGGTGTCTGAATCATGGGCGTCCCGGGTACCTCTCGATCTGTCAAAGCGGTTGTTCTTCAGAGCCATCCAAACAGGCGTTACATAGGTGATCGGCTCGAATGTTCGGAGCTACGTATGTATCTGCATATCAAAGTGATGGTCAATTCGTTTATTGTTCCGCGGTGTTGACAGAACCACCTTGATCAGAGACGACAACTGGCCGCCCAACGTCATTCTCCATATTTCTTCACAGTTCCTGATTCCCCAAATTCGAATGACCGGTACCCCGATGTCAACTGTCACTCGCCAGTTGAACTGCGCTACGTATACCGGTCATTTGCACAAGAACAATTGACGAAATGTCCCGCGGAATAGGATAAGGCGTAGGATGATCGATCGCTGTCGTGCGACGCCGACGCCGCCTGAGCCCGCGTCTCCCGATTGTACGTGCTAACTTGATTTGGAACAAGAGTGTACTCGAATTTCCCTATAATGATTGAGACGTTATGTAATACACGTCCCCCGTCTTCCCATTGACAGCTGACAAGACTGATGGGCACCAAATAGGTCGCCTAAGGCGCCTGGGGAATCAAGCAGAGCCTGCGGTCCACTTCTTGGGACGTCGCTGTATCCTAAGAGTCGAAAATCAGAGTTGTGTACTGCGTCCTTACCTTAGGCGGAACTACTGCTATGAGATAAACCGAGTTAATTTCATCGATCCTCCCAGCTGGAATCAAAGTCGCTCTCCTTATGCAACCTACATCAATGGGCACTGCGAGCCATATGCAGGGGTGAATCATCCTAGGAGCTGGCAGGTCCTAGACGTCAGTTTGTCTTTCGTTCTAAACCAAAAGTCTTACTAATCTCGGTGGCAAAGGAGAAGACTGTGATTCAGCGGTCAGCACAACTTCGCACGCAGCTGGCGATAACAGAAAGTCGATACAATAAGCCGCTCGACATCGTCCAGCAAGACAAACGAAGACGTGTAGCAAATTCATTGAAGGTATCTATAGGACAAATGGGAATGAATATTCTAGATTTAAAGATACAACGTCAATTGATACAGAAGCAATGAGGGCATACGAAGTGTCCAAAGCATCAACGTGGCGTCATCTTGTCATTATTTCATGGTGATCGTCAATCTCCTGATTTTTGAACGAGAGGGAATGACAGAGCGGGATATTAGAGGCGTAGGATTGAAAGCAATGATGTGTTGGCCAGCGGAATCGCTATCGAGACCCCACTACAAATGCAATCGGCGCATTATTGGACTGGACCATAGGAATGTAGTGGATGGCCTCGTTCTGCATCCCGTCCTCTATAGCTGGCTGGTACGCAACATACCCATGTGGATATGTCGGCGGCCAAGCACTGCCCGGCTGTGTATTACTAGCCAAACGGGCTTCGGTATCCACATCTTCGTCGATGTCATCTGGGACGCGTGTTTGGTCGGCAATGGGGGTCTCAGGCGGAGGCACCGAGGGAATATGGTCTGGCGGTGTGAGAGGGTAGGGGGTTATACCATGCGCGGGAAGAGATACGTCGTGTTGACCTGGTGTCGTGCTTGGCGAATAACCCAAAGTTGGGAAAGGTTCGATGGTCTGAGAAGGAGAACTGGACGATCCCGATAACAAATTGACCGATTGTCGGGCTGAACTCCGACCATACCATGAAGCCAACGGCCGAGGAATTGCAAAAGATTTGCGCGGACGAAAGAAGCTACCAAAGTCGCTGCTTGCTCTGCTACTACCGTGGGCATGATGACTGACAAGTGAATCCTTCCTGGTGAACCCGGACACTCGCTTCCTCGCTCCTTTGGGTATGTAGTCCACCGTAACACGTTCCTCGGAGACCCAAGGTAGACGGTTCACTGCTCTGAAAAAGTCGCCGAGGCGACGCATGTGGGTGTTAAAGGACATGAACGAGGCAGGCGGCGATGGAGAGGACATTTTGGCATAGTCAGAGCCCGGGCGAGGTTCGACAAGGACAGGACTCCCAATTGTACCTGGTGGAGGCTCAACGATTTGACCTTGAGGAACGGTGTGGGTATGGCTTCCTGCATGGCTAATGGCGCTGGTACCAGCATCGCCATGAGTGTCTACGGTTCGTGGGATAACAGTGCCGTCCAGGCCATCCTGCCTATTATCAGGGTATGCTTGGGAGCGCTGGGGATCTTGTAGCAGACGAGGATCGTAGTAATACTGGCGTGTTTGGAGTGGCTGAGGCGGACCAATTGGCACGCCAGTAGAGGTGACCCATTGGATTGTGGGAGGTGGCGCGTTCAGAAAAGCAGAAATATCGTACCCTTGGGTAGATGTGTTCCCCGCTCTCTGGTCTGGGCCAGCATGACCGCTGATATTGCGCGCTTGTGGAGTTCGTGTGTCCAGAGAACCATCCACAACACCAGTACCAGTGAAATTGCTCCTTATCCCACCAAGTAACCCTCCCACAAACCCCCTCCCGTTTCCCGGGCTCCTTTCTGGATACCTCTGCGGCGGTTCAACTTGATCAATAGCACCCTCTCCGATGTGAGGTCTATTGACTTCAACATTGAATGACTCGCTGTTGGCGGGCGGTTCCAGCGGTAGATCCGCACGCGAATCGTCTGATGAGGAGGGTGTTGAGTGCTGATTTGCTGCAATATAACCAGAAGTTTGGGGAAGTTCGTAACTATGTCCGTAGTGACTTCGAGTTGATTGAGGAGTTGTACGATAATCCATACGGTTTCGCAAGTCAGTATCGAGCTTTGTGAATTAGTATGTCTGACTACGACGTCTTTCCCTTGCTGGAAGCATGCTAAAGGAGTTGTTAAGTAGCTGAAGCAATGTTCGAAATCCGGCTGTTGAGTGATAAACCGTGCGAAATTCATCCCACCCCTAAACGAACTCAAGAGGGGAAAGAATAAGATTAATGGATCAAACTCGTATAAACTATCGTCCATATAGTCCAAGTAGGCATATACAAATATGAAGGTGTAAAGAAAACATGTCCATTGTCTGTCTCAATGCGCGCATGCATAGCCAGTCTACAAGGTCCAGATCTGGTTGGTGTTGTGGTCGGTGCACTTCCAAGTTTGGAGCACATTGCCATTTGTAAGGCGACCGTTTGTAAGGTCTAGGCATTGCCCTAATCGCGGATAAGTTATTTCAACCATTGTTGGTCAAGAAGTACATACCTTTCCCTTCAAGGGCAATACGATTATCGCCAGTATAGAACCACTGCTGAGCAGGCAATTTGTTGAAGCAAGTCCAAATCTTCATGCGAACGCCATTAGCAGGTTCTATACGCCAAGGGCTGTCAGAAACAACTCTAGAGAACAGTTAATACAACAACTTACTGCTGCCGGCGTCAAGACAAAAGTTGGTTCCGGCAAGCCGCACCTTCGTCGAGCCTCGGTTCAACACCCACTTCTGAGCTCCAGTACCGTTACAGTCGAAGCTAGATGAATTGATCAGCACGAGACATCAGCTGAAGGTCACATTGCAAACTTACATCTGAACTGGAGTACCGTTAGCATGAACGTTGCCTTTAACGTCAATGCATTTCCTTCTGTTAAAGTTGGGGTGAAGAACCACGCCCTTGGCAGGAGGAGGAGGATCAGGGGAGGGATCTGCGGAAGCTGCAGAGGAAGGAGCAGCTGAAGAGGACTGGGGAGCCTGACGGCCATAAAGGTCGACGTTGGCGGCGGATGCCATGGCAGCGAGAGAGAGTGCGACTAGGGTTTTGAAAAGCATTGTAGCAGGGGGTGGAAGATGAGTTGGATTGAGGGACGACTCGAGGTGCTGATTTTGCTGGGGGTCAGCTTACTCTCTTTATACTGAAGCATTGGCTCCTATTTATTTGCTCAACTCGCGGAGAAAGAGAGCCTCGAACGAGCGGAAAGCGTCGGTAGTGCCTTGAATGGGTATGGATCGGATCGACATGTCCGTCCGTCAGTATCCACCAATAGGATGACACTACCAGTACAACGTGTTAATCTGAGTTGCTGGCTGCTGACTTGCAGTGGGCGGATGGAGGGAAGTGCGTCACAGTGGATACGACTGGCGGCACCTGGAACGAGTAGGCTCGGATCGACAGAAAAGGAGAGGTAGTTCCGCTGACCCGCCCCGCCGCCTATTTGACCCGCATGCCTCCTGGAGCATGGTGAGCGGCGAGCCAGACTACATGCCTAACAAATATCCGTCCTCAGTCTCCTAACAACAAGGGAGTTGTCATTTAGCATTTACTTGCGTCTTAGGGGCGTCTTAGGGCAACAATCGGGAGCTGTGGTCACTGAGGTGCTGGAAACGTAGACGCGTTGGAGACGATATTCTGCAGTGTTCTTATCGAAGGGACAGAGATATCCATGGTATTGATTGCGTGGCAGTCGGCTGCCTTCAAGTCGAAATAGAGAACAACAGGAACTGGCGGCACGGATCTAGTAGGTCGGGACATCAGATAGAGGCACCCGCACGAGGAGGTGGCTTTATATTTGAGTCACAAGGGTTTCTAGTCGAAACACATTAGCGTGCAACTTGGAAGTAAATGTGGGGCGGGCTTACGTCGATGCCGAGGGTCTCCTATTCGATATCTACAGTTTAAGTCAACAGCTCTGCAACGCACCTCTCTGCGCAGTTCAAACGTTCAGGGAATCGTAAATTGCTTCGGTGGGAAGTGCGCACGGAGCGTAGTTTGAGATGATGGTCGCTGAACATGATTTGATGATTTGCATCTATTTGGTAGGATACGTGCACCGGCTCCGGCTTTACGTTCAACAAGTTCATGTCTGCCTCAAGTCATGAACTCAAGCGTCGAACCAAGTCAGATTATCCATATGTTTTGACATATAGAACACGATGGTACGCGTATGATATGTGACCATTCTCTTCTGGGAGAATCTTCTTCACTACGTTTCCAGGAGCGACAATGACCAATACGCACACATGAACAATTCGGTCTATTATCACCTTTTCGATTCCATAGTAAACACCTACCTTATTGAAAACTGCGGCCTTGTCCCCACCTCATCTCAACAAATAGGACTCGTTGTATCTTCCTTCTGCCAGGTGAGGGTATTCGGTGCACGGAGACTTGATAGTTTCAGACAATCACCTTGTTTTCAGTTCTTCGCGCCTGTGGCATTCCCTGATGTCCTTGACCTTGGTCTACGAGTCAGCAAGCTCGGCGAGAGGTCAGTCACCTACGAAGTTGCCGTCTTCAAACATGGATCATCGGATCCAGCCGCGGTGGGAGGGTACACGCACGTGTTCGT
This sequence comes from Pleurotus giganteus, assembly GCA_032158425.1. Classification (NCBI taxonomy): domain Eukaryota; kingdom Fungi; phylum Basidiomycota; class Agaricomycetes; order Agaricales; family Pleurotaceae; genus Pleurotus; species Pleurotus giganteus. The sequence goes on along the minus strand of JAPEHR010000001.1, from coordinate 1,422,113 downwards.
TGATAGTTCGTCGCGAAAGAGTGTTGCCATGGATCGAGGAAAGAAGGATGGCCTCTCGAAGCTGCTGTCCGGTCCTAAACACAAATTATAATGTCAAGTTCGTTGAGTAGCATTATTTGGGCCAGCTCAATTGAGGAATGGGAAAGCAGGTCTTCCACTGGCGAGATGGCCGAGTGGTCTAAGGCGCCAGAATCAGGCAGCGTAGCTAGTCTATCTGGTCCTCCGGGGCGCGAGTTCGAATCTCGCTCTCGTCATCCTTTGTCTTTTCCTATAACATTTTACCATCATCAGACCATGTACCAACCCTCAAGTACTGTTGAATACAAGGTCCACATTGTCATGATATAATTTAGCAGTCAGATAATTGTAGGGTCGGGTCATTACATGCATCACTATAGGATGGGGGGGGAGATAGAATCCTTGGGGAATAAGGAGTGATTAGGGAAGAAGTTCCAGTGTGAGTATAGACGGTGTGGAAATGTCACGAAAGTAGGCCCATGAATTTTAGTGATCCCAGAATACAGCCTCCAGCAATAATGGGAAGAGTGAGGTTATCGTCTAGTGAGCCGAGATCTAAAGCGAGAAGCGAGGTCAGTCGAATTGCGCAGGGCATAATGCCCCGAATCGCCACGTACCTAGTGCTTCCGCCACCCCACTTACCAAACCAGCCATCACACCTATCAAACCCAGCCCCAGCCAACCACTCATGACATTCCCCAATGAGCACGCGCTACCCAACAGCCCCCGGCATGTATCCTTCAAAGCGGGGTTAACCAGTCCCGGCGAAACTCCATTATCCCAGGTCCAGCTAATGTCGTCAGTCGAATGACGTAAGGGGGCTATCCATGTCCAGAATCCAATCGCAATGGCCGCGCCGGTGACGCAAGCAGCAATGAAACCTGCTAGGGATTTACGGGGGGCGAGGGGAAGGCGGAGAAAGGGAAGGTGGGATGGCAGAGGAGGTGTGCGGGAGCCGAACATGCGGCCGATGGTTGACGCGGCTGTGTCGGCCCACGATAAGCTAGCGGAAGAGAGCGATAAGGGTAAACAACCAAGACGTCGTAAGGTAGAACGTACATGAGAATAGCGACTGTAGCAACGTCAAGGGGGTATGCAGTGAGAGCGAAGTTGACGCCAAGGATGTACCAAACGACACCATTGATGGATGTCTTTCATAAATGTCAGGGGCACGAGCTGATGAGGCAAAGAGCTGAGCATACCTTTTCGCTCTCTCGCATCAAGAAACCTAAACAACGCTCGTAGCCTCGCTCGAAGGCCGGCCATCGAAAACGGATATAGTCCGCTGGTAGAATTATAGCAAAGGCCGTCCAGAGAACGACTATCACAGTCCTGGGTGATCCCTGTGATGTCCACAAGTATAAAGTGAGAAAGCCTGAGGCGCAAAATAAGGTCAGAAAGTTGCCCAGTTCACTGATCCTTGAACACACACCTATGGATGAATGCAGCAACTTTCTGGGTATTTCCCAATCTATCTTCTTCTCTACTGGTAGTACACGGCCATTTGCGGCTCGTACAAGGGCATCCTGCAGTCCGTTTCCGAGAACATCTTCAAGTCCAGGTGAATCCTCTCTGGGAGGTGAATTCGCATTCGAGTTCGGTGATTCGCGACCAGAGTAAAGTTCGTCATCATCATGGTCGTTCTCTGGCATCTCCTCAACTTCCACGTGTTGCAAGCTGGACAATTTACGAATGACTTGTCTGGTAATATTCTGCACGCCTGGCGAAACTGAGCGAGAGTGAGAGGGTCGAGATGGAGGTATGAAGGTGATTTTGGGTGATGGTGAACGCGTGCTGCGTCCGTCTACTGAGGCTGTTGTGTTGTTGAGGTCGTGTGAGCTGCTCATTACTGGCATGAAGGGAAATATACAGGGAGTAGGCTGAATAGGTTGGAGTCGTGAAATGGGGTCGTGTGAGGCCGCTGCAGCCGAAGCCGCACAAAAGATATAGGTGAGGCGGGGATCCACAGGGTGAGTGAGGTACCAACAACAGAGCCGCAAATTGTTGGTTGTGCTCAATTTCAATTTGCGTCAATTTGCGTCAATGACACGTGTGGCGTCACACTAATATCACACGGTGCTTGCATTAGGCCACAGTCTGGCTACAGTTACATTTGTCTCAACTACTGTACCAGATGGAAATACGTTATCGCAGCACCGGACAAAATACATGAAAAAGCTATGATACAGATGTTACGAGTATTCGCACAGGAGCACGCTACAACCCAAGATAAATATATTTCCAACATATCATGATCTTGACAGGGCTTTCCTAGCCTCCTCGCCAGCTTTGCGAGCAATAGCAACAGAAGGTCGGGGCTCGCTAGTCGCACCACTTCCCTCCGTACCTGGTGCACTAGCTGCACCCTTTCTACCAGCATTGTTGGCCGCAGCAACTGCCCTCAGCATGTTCCCCGTACTTGGTCGCTTACCATTGATTGTCCGGCTCTTGCCCATGGTTCCTCCGAGGGAGACACCATTGATATTAAGCCCCTTCAGGGGCACGCTGTTGACTGGCACCCGGTCCCTGTCGGTTTTCTTTAAAAATGGACTTGGGAGGTTCTCCTCATCTTCGAGATCATATGTCGGAGGGTTTGACGTAACCGGCAAGGTCCCGGAGCGCGCTGGTTGGGAAGCCGTTGATGCTGGTTCGCGTTGGAGGTGTGGATGAGGGAGAGGTTTGGGATCTGAATTGGCAGTACGTGCCGCTGGTTTCTGCGAAGCACGTATAGAAGGTCGTCGTAATCGTGTTGGCGCCGCCGTAGCAACGGATGTTGACGATGATGCCTCCGCTACGATGGCCTTGCTCTCTTTCCGTCTCGGTCGCTCACGTTCCCGCTTGGAGGGGCTGGGCGGCGGAGTGATTTCATTCTCATCCCCGCTATCCTCGTTATTCTGCTCCTTGCCGCCGTGGAACTCGAAGATCTTTGCGAAGTCGAGACCGGGGCGAGGAGAATCGAACAGGTGAGCTAGTTCTGCGGGCGAAGGAGTTACCAATGCCTGACCGGTGTTTGTTAGAACCACGCCCTTCATCGCAGATGGCGCGAACGCCTGTGGCAGCCTGGAGGTACGGGCTATGGGTGTTTGCAGAGCATGGAGTACATGCTCAGGATGAGAGTCTCCTGTCGCTCGAGGCGCCAAGTTCTTGATCTCTTCAAGAGGCGTCTTCTCTTTGCGTGCTGAGAAACGTTAGTCAGACGTCAGATTGAAGCACGCGGCACCCACTTTGCATGGTCTCCAGCTCTTTCGCTCGCTCTTCAAGCTCTAATCGAATATTCTCTAGACGTTCTTCCTCGTCGCTGAGCTCCTCTGTACGTTGGACGACCCACTTCACCCGTTCGTCTACCTCCTCGGCGACTTCCTTCCGTATCTGCTCCTCCCTCGTTTTCCACGCTTCGCAGATTTCTGCTTCTCGTTTGCGAATCGCGTTCATAATCTCGTCCTCCCGTCTCGTCATCGCGGTGGCTACCTCCTCCTCACGCTTCGCAATGGCAACGCGAAGTTCATCCTCACGTTTGGAGACTGCTTCCCTAATTTGCGACGCTACATTATCCTGTTGTATCTGCGCAAGTTGGGCCTGAGTTTGCTGCTGGAGATGTGTAACCGCTTCCTTCAACGACGCGATCTCAGCATCTTTATGGCTCAACAGAGTAGCTATTTGTGATTCCCGTTCAGCAAGTGCTGCTTCACGGGCCAGCATTTCTCTTTCTTTGGCATTGAGCGTGGCTTTGTGCTTGTTTACTGTGTTCACCCTAGTTGTCCGTAAGCAACGCGTCGAAATGCAAGCTCAATAGCCACACACATCTTTTCAGTCTCTGAAACTTTGAGCGCCAAGATGATGCGCTCATGCTGCAGAAGTTGTGCTGCGGATGGTCGCATAGCGGGCTAGAGGCAGGGATGTGAGTCAATGTTATCGTCAGGAGTCCACCTTTGCTTACGTTGAGATTCAACATAGATTTGATGACATTAGATAACGTTTGACTATAGCCTCGCGGAAGAGGAGGGATACGACCATTGCTGGGAACGCTCTCATTCGTGGTTCGTATCCGAAACTGAGGAGAAACTTACCGTATCAGAATACTCAGCTCACTGTGCGTTTTCGCTTCGTGGAATGGCGGCTTGAGAGCGCAGAGCTCGTAAATTAGGCATCCGAGGGACCATATGTCCGATTTAGAGTCATATGCCTTCTCTTGCATGAGTTCAGGCGACATGTAGTAAGGCGTCTGATGCGCAGGTCAGGTCAACGATCTTGACAAGCTAACTATACTCACTCCGACGTAGGTGTTGGCGAAACTTGCTTGGGAGAGCGCCTTGGATAGGCCGAAGTCTCCCAGTTTGACGGCGTTGTTTTCATCGAGGAAAACTAACGTGACATGTTAATGTGATGCAAATGATGGGCAATCTTATCGTACCGTTATCCGGCTTCAAATCTCGGTGGAGAATCTGTGGACGCCTGTCCTTTCCATCGGCATCTGTTCCCGAGCTTCCAGCTCTAGCGTGACCGTTCGGGTGGTGACAATGTTGTAGAGCCAGCAAGAGCTGCAAGAAGTAATTCCACACAGCATCTTCAGCTATGGGACGACTGTGTTTCTGGGCTAGCTTGATAACACCAGAGAGGTCGCCACCACCGCAATATTCCATGAGGATATATAGAATTCCCGCTTCTTTATCAACATGACGATCGTGGTAGCGTACAATGTGGTCGTGGTTGAGGTCTTTCAATATATTCCTAGGAGTGCGTCAGCCTCACTGGTGAGCACACAAGCCGCGAGGAGACAAACACTTCAGCAACAATTTGCTTCCTATCTCGTTCGCTCATTCGTTCAAAGTTCAACTCCTTACGAGCAAATATCTGAACATATTTAGCCACTGAATGCGAATTGCCACCGCACGAGATTGACGTACCAGACCGTCCGACTTCCTGCGGACTTTTCTAATGATTCCAAAGGACCCATTGCCAATGATGTCTAGTGGGTCGTAGAGCTCTAAAAATTGGCTCATGGTGCGTCTAGGCGGGAAGGAAAGGCGAAAACAGAAACAATGTTCGCTTGCTTGCGGCTTGCCGAGTATGAAAGTTCAAGCGAGTCGAACATCACGTTACCGTGCCACCCTTCAGCTGTGGTCATATGATGCCAAGAAAGCATGTTCAGAGTCTTCATAGGGGCTCCTAGCAAGGAAGACTTCTCAAAAGATCCTACCTCATTTCACTGGCACAATGTGTCTTCGACATCCTCAGCGAGCCATGCAATAGAGTCCCAGCCTTTCCCTCCAGCTACACTTGAAGCGGCAAGCAAGCGCATATCGCAGTTTTACAGCAACATCATCTTTAACGACGATGAAGAACCAGTGAGTGACCGCTCTCTGGAAGGTATGTTTCTGGGGTACTTTCCTTTATCTCTGACTCTGGTTGATTCCACCGAGTAGAGAACTCGGCTGCTATAACATGGGACGAAAGTCTGGTTACGGAGGAGGGGAACACGGACCCCCCCATTGGAAATACCAACACTCTGCTCATTTCGCATGAAGACCCATTTGCATCCCAAGAGGAAACTCAAGATACCTCGGCATACTACTCAGATACTTCATCTATCGGTCGTTTCCCATCTTTCACCTTCAACTTGCATGTCCTTGTCACGATATCCGACTTGACTAAAGTTGCTGCCTATACAAAGGTGAACGTCCTTGCTGCAGTCCTCGAGCTCGACGGGCCCGATGTCATTCATATCAAGAAAGGCCCAGATGCGGGAAAGGAGGTCTACGTCCTTAAAATGGTGCTGGGTGATGGGGGAAGTGTCTGCAGGTTGACGGTTTGGCGTGAGACAGCCGAGGCATGGGCTGCTGGAGGTACATCTTCTATCAAACGAGGCGACGTGGTCCACTTTGAGAGTTGGTCCAAATCTCTGGAGTTCTAGATCCAATCGCCTAAACCTCTCACCTTTAGACCTCAGCGTTTCCAAGGATCCTTCAACCTCCGCTACATCCTCTACTAGCCTTACAGCATCTCCAAATCTCAAATCGCGTCATCAAATCTGCTTTCGTACCATGCCTGCCACACAAGACGATTTGCTTCTCCGCCCAGACCTCCGACTTGGATACAGCGACGTCGCGGTGCGGAAAGTTGCAGCAGTGGTGGAATGGCTCGAAGCAATGGCGGGACTGAAAGGCCACTAAAGCCATTATACAAGCAAGGATACTCCGCATTTATAAATGAAGCCCTGAGCAACGAGTAATGTACTCCAAAGTACAAAGTACTGAAAGTCAAATAACCTTTTCGAAGGGTGACCAAGACGGTGTTAGACATGCACAAGTAATCTATGATGCATCTTCATTGCCTGGAGAACCAGACTTCAGCTCGATCTTTCAGCGTCTTACCACTCGGTTGCGGGACTCCTGGGCCAGCACCCCATATACCAGTAGCAGAAAACCCTCTTCGACCATCCTCTGGCCCGAACTCAGCTACTGTAAAAGGGCTATCTAAGCTTACGGTCCAGAAAGGTTCGGAAGCATTCCCGGTTGGCTGTTATTGGGAATTGAGCGAATTGAATCCGAAAGGTAAGGCGCCACTGCTTACGAAGCTCTGCAACAAAGTGAGGTTGAAGAGATTACCGTCGAAGTGCCCAAGCCGGGCGTAAGTACATACTTCGCCTTCACAGCGGTACCTGCCGAGCAAGGTGGGCACAGTGGCATCGACAGCACCAGGAAGGACGGTCGGAAGATCGGACAACAAATCTCGACACGAAAGTGATGCCGTGTTCGAGGTGGCAATAAGACAGAGTTCGATCTGGCCGTATGCTCGATCTGCATAAACGCCGGCCAGTTCTTCCATGCGTATCGAGGGGAGGGTAGCGTTTGGGTGACGGTGGATCGAGGACGGGGTGCTTGCAGCATTCCGTAGCACCATATCAGCAACACTACCTCCGAATCATGTCAACGGTGACAGTCATTAGAGCACATCGAATTCCTACATTTTTTTACTGTCCAGAGGTGGTAAGCCAAGCAAGCGGTCTATGATCTTGTGTCGGATAGCCAGGTTCATGTAATTACCGAGGTCCTCGTCATTGGATAGTAAGGCGACACCAATACCATCAAAAGGAAGGCGGTAAATCATCGACTTGAAACCTTCCAACGATCAAGGTAAGGCGACAGATCTTCATAGAGTGATTGAGCCCACCTGGGACTGATCCATCATGCTGGAAGATGCAAATCTGTAACTGAAAAATTCTGTACCAAAGAAATTTCACAATGGACGCACTCCGATAATGGCTATGCAAGAATTATTCTTGTCAGCAAGAAATGAGGCCACCAGGCGGAGTTCTGAAGAGCTTACTATGACCCCGGTAGGAGGTTTGGGTTTGTCCACCACCGTAAACGACAGGCGCATTATCAGGAATTCGACTTGCACGGTATCAGGGAAATTTCGGGAATACAGTAAATAGACGACGAACGGCTCTGAGCTGCGTTGTACTGTGATACCATGGGACACCATCTTGATAGCCTCACTTGGTAATACCGAGGCGTTGTTGTGAGGGTTCCGGCCGTACAAAAGCAACGTTTGGAGCCAAGTAACCTATACAATCATATTCGTCAACTCAAGCTCCAGTTCAAGCCATAGGAAGGAACGCACCAGATCCCTTGCGTTTGTGATCACGCCTCCAGGGCCCAAATGCACTTGAGGCATGTTGATCGTAGGCCGATAATGAAGTAGGACGATGGAGATACTTACTATGTTCGTCCATTTGCGCCCAGAATGGCAAAGCTCGAGGGATTCCTGCGTCAAATGGTGAATGCGTCGAGTTGGTTTGCTGTCTGGCGAAACCGTCGGCCAAATCACCGGTTCTATTCGCCACAGTAAACGCATATGTCGTAGAATTCATTCCCAAAGGATCAAATATATTGGCTTTGACGTATTCAGCGAATTTAGGGCGAGAATGGACGAGGGTGGGAGGCAGGTGAGCAAGCACCGCAAACATGAGATTATTATATTGCCACGTCTCTCTGAATTCCGCGGAAGGCTTGAGGTATTGGAGCCTCTTTATCTACAGCGGGGTTAGGGACTTGCGAGCCACTGTCCGTCACAAGTAGACCCACCATGTCTAGGACGTCGGTGTCATCATTGGAAAAGGCAAAATCGTGACGGGGTAATCCGGTACGATGGCTCATAAGGTCCACGATTGTGGCACCTGAAGAAGCTACGGGATCCATTAGATCCCACTCTGGGATGAGAGTGGCGATTTTGGTCCCCCATGACAAGGGAACATCGAGCGAGTGATTCGCTATGAGCAAACCAGCTGACAGGGCTGTGAATAACTAAGGAAGAAAGTTAGTATCGATAGTAGGAGTCTTGACAATGGTAAAGGGATGACCTTCGAATTGGAGGCGATAGGAAACAAAGTTCGGTCAGTAACTTGAGTGCCATCTGCTTTGGCGGCTCCGTATCCTTTAGTTTCGACATCCCATCCTCCTTCAGCAGTCTTTCTCACAACTGCAACTGCGATTCCGCCCGGAGAATGCCACTCGTCAAGCAAGCCGCTGATGAACGCGTCGATTTCAGGCGAGAGTAGCGGGCTACGATTCCAGGGAGTCTGGAAGATTTCTTGGCGGGCAAAGACCACCACTAGTAAGCACAAGGAAGGGAATATTGAGCCGATCAGGCGCATATCTGGTGCTCGTCAGATAGAGTGCACACTAGGTTCATCTAGTAATCTCTGCATACTGTTCTGCAGGTCTGCTGCGGACCCGGGCGTGGGATTGGATCAAGGCTTGATACTACTGTACTACACCGATCGCAGTATCGGCGACGGGCGCCACACACATTCGAGTACACTTTCATACAGTAACTGTGGCGGTATGAAATCGCTCAGGCGCGGTTACAGTTCAGAGTATGGAAGTTCAAAAACAAAGAACGGATCAGAATTGTTGCTAGACATGGTTAGCCATTCTGAGTCCCTGTGTAAGCCTGGGTTGCTGGGAATGTAATTATATGAAGGGCGGCTCAACTAGTTCCAATTTATATATTATCTTCGAAGCACTTACTGCTTACGACGAGAGTGGAATGCCACTTCACAGACGTGACAGAGATTAACTGAATGACGAGCTTGCGCATCGCCTTAAAACATCATCGGACTCTTGATGAACGCAAGAAGCGAGAAAGTCAAAAGTGGATCACCCACAGGTTTGTTGACACCAATTGCAATTCCATACAAGTCCTCGTACCAGATCTAGAAGAGATTTTTTGGACTGGTGTCACATTCGGAATCGGCTAATGAGGGCATAGCAACCGCAACACCCGTCATGTAGAGAGTAAGTCGAAGAGGATCACCGTGGAAGAGATAACATCTTCTAGCCGAATCAAGCTGGAAGGATTTCGAGAGTGAGGATGGGGTGCTCGCTAAGTCGTTTCATAGGAGAGTTGTGATATGCCCAGGAGAGCAAAACCTGCTGACAAGACCCTACCCGCGGGCTTAAAACTATGAAAACATTGTATCAAATCCGACGACTTACGGAAGCCTAGGTCAGCGACGTACGTTGTGCTTAACAGGCTGCAGCTTCTTCATGCCCACTGGAGTAACTGAGGCTTAGCGTTCAGAATCCAAACGCACCATGTGCAGCGCGAGAAGCGCTAGTCAGTATCGTCATCCCTAAGGGAACATTCAACATAAAAGCGATTCATGCTATCGATGATGGCCATATGCTCACCCGGATTGTTTCTCTGACGAAGAGGTCCAAGGATGATGTTGCGTCTATTTTGAGCATCGTTGCACATGGCATAATGGCTACAACTAAAATCTCCGGAAGCAAAAGGCTTACAATGCTGTTAGTGGGGTGTTTGAGTCGAATGAATAAGCATTTCCAAACTCACCAACGATAAAATGGGCAGCATAGGAGCTGTTGAGAGAAAAACTAGCCAAATCCACAAGGCTTAACTTCCCAAGTGTCCTGGTCGATTCCGGCTCCGTAGAAGGGGAAAGAGTCCTAGCATGGACCTCCGACATTTAGTACTCATATCGAATGCGGTCCCAAGCGAGCATACAATTTTCGCGCCACAGGTCAAAGCAATATTCAAGCCAAGGGTCCAAAGGAGGGAAGTACCACGTACAACAGTCGTAGAACACGAGAGAACACGAAGCTGAAACCAGAGTCCTTTAGGCACAGTGGCGCCGCGCGCTGGTCCAGGGTGTTCTCATTGCAAATAATTAGTACTGCTGGCAGAAAGGAATGTTCCATGGTGGAAATCGAGAAGACCAGACAGTGTTGGTTTCGTCATGGACCATAGTGGCTGCTGACCAGAGGAGGATGTTTTGGGAACTGTGTAGATAAAAGAACTTGGGTGAATTGACCTTGCACATGCTTCGCTCGGGTTGTCCAAGCTCGCTCAACTGCCAAGTCGGGGGTATGTTTGTGCAAGTTAGGTTCAGTGATCCCGAATGTCGCTGCATTCCTACATACGCCACTACTTCGTGCTGAAATAACATCCTAATATCTTCGATGGCCATACTCCGCGGGATCCAACAAGCGCCATCGCATACGCCCCGTGATTGCTTCGATCCGGGAGCTTTACAAGTTTTCGGAATCTTTCTTAATCAGAAGGAGATGTTGAAATCACGGAGGTTTCACAGCAAACCAAGTTGAGATGCGGTCGCAGACATGATTGTTCTGACTCTGTAACGATGCGCTGCGTCCCGAGACGTAACATCTGAGAACTTGGATGGCCAAATCTTTTCTATGGTGCGTCCGCCTCAGTCCCTTGTCGTAATAGCATCTACGATGACCTCTCACGTAGGCCCCGGCCTAGAAACTCGTTATTTGACCGGTTGGCATGTAGTGCTTATCTCATTTTGTGGCTTGCGGTAATGATTGATGTCCAATTTCCTTCGTGGCTCCGACCGGTTCACAAACATGACACCTTCGTTGCCCGTTGATTGTTTGTCCTTCCCTGGTGGAGCCAATCACCAACGTGTCAAGGCATCTCGGTGAGTCTATGTAAGCTAGTCACTGGTGTTTACAACAAGCTGCCCTTCGCAGGTCTGACGACCCCGTGTAAAGTTCTTTACGGCAGCTGGAGGGAAGATGTCCACATCTTCCCATTCTAACCAACTCAGTGTACCGTACATCAACCTCATGACCTGAAGCAGATTGTCGTACCAAACCTCCTACGGCAATTCGTGCCGATTGCGGATATCATCGAGGTCTCTGGAGGTCTATGGTACCGTACCTGCCTTCCGCCACCAACGCCACCGTCCTGCCGCGAAGTTTGCCCTGCACTTTTGAGCCTCGAGGCGCAGAAGTATCTAGAGAGGAGACCAATTGTCGATTAGATTCGGCTGGAAACTCCGAATCTAGATGCTTCTCAGTGCCTTTCAGCGACTCCTACATTGTCTCTCCCAAAGATTCTAGGGGCGAATGGTTGACCTCTCACCTTAATCGCTTCGGGTCATTGGGAAGTTGGGGTGCTGTTGTGTTGCATCATCCACCTTGTCGGGGGCAATAATCCCATGAGCCGTACATGAGGCGAGCTTTCTTGTCCTTTGCGCATTTTTGATCTGTTGCTTGCATTGCCACTGATGCGTCTTTCCCCTTGCCTCCTACTTTCTGTTTTTGTTTCTCCCGCTAGCCCACGCGATCGTTTGACAGGACCCTAGGGTTCGTCGGTGGTTACCGCCTGTTACCGCTCACTTACCATTGGATCGCTACATGGACGGTTTGGACGCTTGTGAGTTCTCGAGGTCTGCATTGCGGTTTTATTTTCATGATTTATAACACGGAAGAACTCAGCTTCTATTGAATGTACTATACACCACCGCATTTCGAACCACGATCGCATTATTCTCCGCCCCAGAGTCTCTCCACTTCTCATTTACAAGGTTGCTCGGTCATAGCATAGGCCAGGCTTACGGATCGACACCACTCGTTATGTTTCAACTAAGCAAAAGGAGGATCCTTGTGAAGGCCGCCGTTCCTTCATTTAGCCGCAATGTGTCCGGCAGCTATACGTCTGCTTGGACAAGATTGTTTCGCAGTTGCAAGCGAGAGTGTCTAGACGGATGCGGATGTGGTTACGGGGGCTGGTGGGTTATTTCTGCCATCATCAAGCGAGCCGATCACAAACATAACGTGCGTGTGTACCCACAGAAGAGGTAGTTGTCGCCTAGCTCAGCGGCAACCATTTCCGCTCCGAGATGCGGAACCGTGGAGAATGCTGAACAATCGAAAAGATTCGACATGCTTCCTCTCTGATTCTGATGGCAGGCAGATTCGTTCTGCGACACGTCGGGATCCGGTGGACCGTTCGTACGAGCTGAGATAATATTGTTATGTCCGCCGACTCAGAAGCCATGGAAGTGTCACAGCTGGTAGTTACTGATGCGATGGAGTTGATAAGTTCTGATGCATGAAACCCGCCGACATACTGTGGGGAAAGTGGAGAATGCCGGTATAGGCTTGACATTGGCCTTATCGGTGAGTGATGGTCATCTGTGATCATCCATGCCAACTGATGTATCTGGTAGCGGTCAGTTCTATGATGATCCTCGACCTACACGCAAACAGTGTCTCCAAATTTCTAGCAATCATCATCATTACGTCGCTTGGCTACTTCCACTTCACTGTGCTATGTAACCAGCGTTTTGGCCCGTATCGCTCCCATCGGCAACACCTTCTCGCCCCTTGTCTTCCGTTGGCCATTCTATCCCCTTCGCTCACTAGGGTTGGATTGTGTGGGTCACCACATTTCCTCTTCCCTCTGGCACACAGCCCAAAGCTAAGTAATCCTCATATAGGCCCACTTTTTCGCTTGATCGTAGCCCACCGCCGCCATTTTGACCGTTAATGTACTTTTTCCAACTTCATACTAATCGCGCCGGGGAAACGCCTCGTTTGGTGTTCACCGGAATCAACTGTGCCTCGGCTGCCACTGATATCCCTTCTCGGACGTACTTCTCGGACCTCGACCTGTCGCTTAATCTGCGAAGTGGGCCGTAATCGAATTTTCCATCGTCCGTTCCGTTGGTACCCACTCATTCCTCCGAAGTACCGCTAGCCGACTATGACACTCAACGCAATCAATCGTTTCGATTACTGGTTCTCGGTGCCATCCTGTCTGATGCGGATCTACTAAGGTATACCCTGGTACAAGTTCTTCATCTACAGTTGCTTCGAAAAGCCTGGGTGACTTGCGACTCAGAAATGAATGACGGTGTCTTCTGTCCATCCAAAGGCCTTGGTCAACGGGAGCTTGAGTACAAATCAGGAACAAGAGCACCTCAATCACGCTCAAGACGATAGTTTGCGCACGATTGGAAATTGTAGGTTCGATTTCTCCGTTTGCTTCAGAGAAGCGGTAATAAACTTATACAACCGTAGTCATCAGTCGATCGCTCGCAGCTCGGGGAGTAAACTAACCGGTGGGCCCATTACCTACTCGATTTACTGACTAGCCTCCTGGAGCAGGCGTCTATCAATTGGTGTTGGCCTTGACCTCATACACATGAAGGTGGACTAGTGCCCAGAAAAGATCCCGTTCACTCATAGCCAGGCCCAAGCACCAGACATCAGGGCGCGCCTCGGAGGCCGTTGTTCATTGTCGACGACTACGTTGCATCTGATAAATGGAATCATCATGCGAAAGACGATCTTGAAACCTCCCTAATCACACAACACGGTAACATTCACATCCACGTACACGACTTTCAAACAAACAAACCTCTAGACGACGGATATGTTCCTTTGCGTGAGTTACTTGTGCATATAGAAACCAACATCTGCACCTGTCCAGGTCCCTGCACAGCATACGCGTGCCCATTTATTTACTACGCTTAGCGCTCTGTTTAAGCACACAGCATTTTTTGACATCCCTTGTGATTCAACTCAACTATCGACATCAACCTTGGCCGCCGCCACAAAAGACGTCGTCCACGAGTTCCCCATGTAACGGTGGCTAGCGCACCCGAGGTACCTTGTACGGCATCAATAATAACAACAATCCATATTTTCGATCTGGGGCGTAGCGAGTTCAATTGAATAAACACAAACAGCTTTTTTTTTGAATTCGATCTTCCGTTCGTTCGACGTGATTGATGTAGAAACGGAAGGTTTAAACCGGTACTGCAGGTCTCCAATGATGCGACCCTCCAGGACGGCGTCAGCCGACGAGCATGTATTCCTGGTCGTCGAATTGCCCGGAAGTGAGCAGTAGGCAATGTTGGCGCTGACTATAGATAGAATCCAAGCGAGCTGATGAGGACAGATATTATTATTAGTATCGAGGCAAAATGTACTTTCTTTCCAAATAGCCGAAGCGGTTTGCGTGCAAGAATCACATACTTAAGTATATACCGAGGATCTACTCATCCAAAAGCACATCGACTACGATGGTACAACCGGATGAATAAATCTCGCAATAATCGCACCATTTCAAGGGTCGCGTAGGAAGGTGTGAGGGTCAATCCATCCGACTCCCTCCACGGCTCGAATCGCCAATCAAAACCTGGGGTAAAGTAAGAATCAAGTGCCAATTCTGCGCAGGTTGTGAGCTGGGAGAGATAAGGGTTGCAGTAAGGAACGGCCGGTGGGTGTACAACGGATACGGAAGTGAGCTCATATGAATTCATAGGATAGAGGGCGGGCGGCTGGGTCCTAGAGATTAATAATAGATGTTGGGAGAATGGAATTCACGGGCTGACGCTATAGAGTAACATTGATCCAGCTGCGGAACTGGGATGAACGAGGTCGTGGGCGGAGGAGAGGCCTGGCTACAGCGATCCCCAGGATGGCCGGTGTACTATGATGTCGATGTCGGGGGGTCGATACAATACATACGTATCATCCCGAGTCACGATGAGTCTTGCTTGATAAACGAGTCTGAGACAAGGGATGGCGGGATCATGGATCGGGGATCGTTGAGGGAGCGCATGGTTAGGAACGCGAGCGAGCTGCTTCGCTTACCCCGAATCCGGCGTATTAGTGATAGTTTGGACAAGCCCTAGTGACTCTTCTACACAGAAAGCTTTTAGTTTGCGATCCTCGTGTTGCATGTCTGAATGAGGTCAGGTGTCAGAAGTACTGTTATGGCGTACCTGTGCATACAGACAGATAGATAGCCATCTGTGAAGATAATTGTCTTGCTTGTTGGGCATTAAATATCGTAGGAATTGGCATTGTTAGCCGTTTAAGTGGACGTCGGGTGTGTCAAGGAGAATCGTTCATCACGTTCATACGTGTTCCGCAGGAGCTTTAGCTTCCCTGGCGTAGTTCCGCCATCCAGGATTATTCAAGGGTATCATGGGCGGGAGGAGGTCTCTGATGGTTTGAAGTTGGTGTTTTGATGTGGGACGCAACTGAGGGATGGAACTTGGGATCAACGTGAAATTGTGAAATGTAAGGGTGATCGAGATAGGGGTGTGGATAGGGACTAGGGTGTGCCGGTGGAGTGGCGGTGGGTAGTTGTACTCCGTATGGAGAACTATGCGGAAAAACTGCCTGAGGCTGAGCTTGTATGACACAACTACTTACCAAGACCAAGTAAAGTCGCCGGTGCACTCGGACGGGTCCTAACGAGACCTGCCCATCCTTCTTCGCTTCACTTGCTAGTACTAGATCAGAAAGCCACTAAACGATGTGTTCTATGCAAGGGGAGTTTTAATTACAAGAGTCTCGAGGAGCATTTAGCTTACTAACCTCTAACCAGCTTTTTGCAATACGGTATAAACAAAAACCGAGTATATTGCGATGAGAAAGCCGTTAGCTCGAGGGAAAGCAGACGTGGACGTGCTGTCTCAGGGCAGGTCTGTCGTAGCCCCCATACACGCACAGAATACGATTAGTGATCCGTGCGTTCGCAGCGGTACATGCCCTTGGAGATCGGGAGCTAACCTTGGGACATACGCTTGGCAGCCAGTTTGTTGAGTGGATCTCTATTGCTTGGTCCGCCGAATGTTTGGGGGATATTATTAGTTGCTGTGGGAGGAATTTACGTGAGGGGTAGACGAGTTAGTAGCGCGACGTGCCAGTGCCAGCGCTTGGCGCATGTCGCTTTGTGTTTTCGGTGGCTGTATGAGGACATGATCATATATAAAGTGCTTCTGATACATGGTATTCTCGATAGTATGGATGACATGGCAACTCACAATTTGAAATACTTGGAAAGTAAGGCGTCCATCGGATAAAACGAGGACGATGAGTCTTCGGCTCGGGCGACGATGGGTGTTCCGGTACATACGCCGAATGACTGTGTTGCTTCGATCGGAGGAGTGGGTAGTGCGATCGTTGGAGTCGAGACGGAGGTTTCGAGGATGCCTAGATCAGACCAAGATAGAATGAAGAATGGCATGGGCAGATAAGATGGAAGTGAGGAGGACGGATGGACCGTGGGATAATGCGGCGGTAAGTGTAGGCTCTGAGATGAAGGAGAGAGATAAGAGGCATATGAGAGATAAAGATTATCAGAGGTCGGGCTCGGTCGTCGAGGAGAGTATGTTGCAGAGAAATCACGCGAGATCGACAGGGTAGTCATGTTTGGCAGAGGGCAGCACGTGTGATTGGAGATAGCCCAGTTTGGAGGAGAGAGATAAGGTTCGCGTTGGAGATGACCGGGTTTGCAGATGTTTTGGTGTGGGACAGCGATGAACATTTATGGCAGGAAATTGATGGCCAGTCCGACACAAGCTTTACAAAGTCCCCAGCTCGTCCCCTGCTTTTTCCCTCCCCAGTCCCTTCTCCCTCCTTTCCGCTCTCCCTCAGCCCAAGCGAGGATAACGCCTGGAGTATGTCCCCCGCCCCCGAGTCCACGCCCTGCTGACCATCCCCCACAGATCTCGCGACCCTTGCCGGCTTCTACCATTCCGCCCCCCGCCCCCACTCCCAACCCACTTGAGTTCGCTTGAGCCCAGCTCGCGACTGCACATTTCGCTCCAATCCACCTCCTCCGATCCTCCACAGTAACCGGGATTCCGCTGACTTGCTCGCGTACCCCATTTACGACAAAACCCTCTCTCAAGCTTCCTTCTTCTTATCGCAACATATCGCACCCTTGAATGGCCATGACTCTCCAAATGCCATCGTCCCCTTCCGGAGGTAACTCTCCAGCCTCAGACGACTCCAATGCACCTCGCACCCCACTGTCACCTACCCTCCCCCTTCCCACAGACCAATCAGCCAACACCCAGTCGTCTGCCCCACCAACTGCTAACAATAGTCAGTCCCAACCCAAGCGCAAGCCCAGCAGGCGTGCAAACACGGCCGAACGCAGAGCTACCCACAATGCAGTAGAGCGCCAGAGGCGGGAGACGCTCAACGGAAGATTTTTGGTCAGTTTCATCTGTCCCCTCATATCCTGCAATCAACTTATCCCCCTTCCCAGGATCTTGCCGCTCTGCTTCCCAATCTCTCTCAGATCCGCCGCCCTTCCAAATCATCCATCGTCAACTCATCTATCGCCCATATCCATGCCTCTCGCCGCCATCGCCTTCTTGCATCTCGCGAGCTTCGTGCCGTCAAGCACGAAGCTGATGCTCTCCGCCGTGAGCTCAACGAATGGCGCGATCGCGCTGGCCTTCCTCGTGTCGAAGAGCCAGTTCGCAGCGATGCCTTTACCATGGTTCTCTCTGGCGAACTCGAGGTTTTAGCCGCAGTTCCCGGAGATGACGAGGAAGATGATGGTCAAGGTTTCGGCCCGTACGAAGACGAAGAAGATTTTCAAGGCACCATTGGCAATCCCCACGGATCCCCTGATGACATGGACGACCGCCACGGCCTGGCAATGCTCAAGAACGCCAACGCCCATCCCTTTGCGCACAACGTCCCGAACCCCGGTGGGAATCACCTCGCTCAGATTTTGCCCCGGCCCGCTCAGGGCGGCCCGATGATATCCTCCCCTACGGCCGTCTCTTTCGAGAACCCTGCCATGGGCTCCATGTACGAGTCCCACCCCAGCGCCCAGCATTTCATGCAGCAGCAGTTCCCTGATGTCGACAAGGTGTCTGCCTGGAACACCGCCCAACTCTACCAACAGACCCACCAAACCATGCTTCAAGCGCAGCGTTCGCTTTTCACGCCTCCCGCCACCTCTCATGGTCTCCCATCAAACCAGTCCAACGCCTCTTTCGCTGATCAAGCCCTGTTCGCCAACTTCCAACGCCAACAGCAACAACAGCAAATAGCCGCTTTGCACCAGCAGAGCTCCCAGCTCCCCGGACACATGTTTGGTTCCCCCGATCGTGATGATGCGTCTTCTGTTGGTTCCGTCAACATCAGCGACCACGGGCGTGCACGATCTGGGAGTCTAGGTGCCGGTAGCGGGTATGGATCACCCGTGGGTGCCGGCCATGTGTCTACGCCCCCGGGAAGCTTTGAGATGCCTAGTGCGCTGTCTTCGGGCGAGTATCTTCCTCGCAGGATGGCGAGCGGCGGTGCTGGATTACACGTGAATACGGCTGTTGGAAATGGTTCGTGGGCCCGAGATGCGGACATGGGCGGGATGGGTGGGATGATGAAGCAGGGGCTCGCGTCGCCGCCAATTAGCGTTGGTGGAGGCGGGAGCGGCACTGGATTTTCGATGATGATGTGAGCGGAGGGAGAGTTTAGCTCTCGCCCCCACTTAGACTTTTGAGCTCACTCTTCCCTTCCTCTTATCATCTCGTTTCCTCCCTAATATCCAGTGTTCCTGGCTCTATCTATCTTCTCCCCTCCCAAGTTTTATTATCGCTGTTGTTTTTTTGTTTGGGGCCCACGACTTCCTTTGTCTTGCTTTCACTTTCTTTCTTTCCCCAGTCGTACTCGCTTCATAATCTCGGACTCACGCTCCTTACTCTTTATATTATTTAACTCGAGTCTCTCTTTTTCCCCCCTCTTTATACCATCGTCCTCATCGACAACCCTACCGCTCTCGCCATCACCTCCACCACCCTCGACGCTTCTTACAACACCGATAACCAAACCCCGGGATTTTGATACGGCCGGCCCTGTGTATTAATTTACTCCAGACTTGCTCGCGAAGAGCTGACGCTCCCCGCCCACTTTGCCTTTCCCCCTTCCACTGGCTTTCACCTTTGTCACTCGCCCGTTCATCGTTCGATACCCGCCTCGGCCTTTGGCGCTGCTTCCTGTGATCGCTTGGACCTCCCTACCTCTTCGATTCCTTCAAGATTTAAAGTTGCGCCATGTTCGTCACGATTTGCGCGATCACGACCATTTTATCTTGTCTCGCCCGAATCGTTGCGCTTTATAACGATGATCATTGTATCAATACACTCTTCCACCCCTCCTCTCGACTCTCGACTCGCCTTCTGCGCATCCTCGCGCCGCATACCGTCACTCGACTTGTCACTCACTCCGTAAACCATCCCCACCACTCAAATACCACGCATACATGCTCGACTTCACACACGGCCCTCCGCATTGTACTCTCCCGTACAAATACCAACTTGCATTCTGACTCTATAGCATTATCCCCTCTGCCACCTGTAACAAAGATGTCTCCCTAGTCTTGTGCCCTGCTTGTTCTGTCCTCCTCTATCTCTCTCGCAGTCCCATTGTTCTCGTGTGTTCGTCGACTTGTTGCACAGAGAGTAGTAACTATATACATAAGATTATATACAATACCATTATTGATACTCTTTTTCATTTGGTGTTGGCGAGAGAGATGAGAGGGCTTCCGTTATATCGGTACAGGGCTGTCTTTGTATTGTTGTTCTATGGTATGTGGAATATGGGATGATATCCTCAGTTGTGCACGTACATGTGCTACACGCTGGCCTCGTTCACTTGGTGGTTCTGTTCTTATATTCATGGTTGTAGCGATTAAATTTCTTCGTAAAAAGTACATATACAGTGTGGATTTGGGATGTATCGTATATGTTGTTACAATAGATTTCTTTCTTTCTTTCTCTCAGCATGGCAGATGTCCATCGAAGCTGCCTCACCTGATTGATGGGCCCTCTTCTACACACCGCGCCGACGGCCACAGTGCGGCTCCGACGTCCAGTCAGCTGTACCTTGTCCTTCGCAAGTCGAACAGGAAGAAGGCAGGTCTGTTGGCCTGGGGCTTCTCGTCGGTACCTGCATCTAGCTCGCGCATCGTTCCCCTGTTGCTCCTGAACGCTAATGATAGCCAGGCAACCGCACCATCGCTTCCTACATCGTGCATCAAGTTTTCAAGGATCATCGACCTTACATTCAACATTCAACAGCTTAGCTTAAGCGAGCTGCGCTGTTCCGATCGAGTCCTTTGAAAAGCCATTGCGATGACGAAAGTTTCTGAATCTCTTTCTGATGCCTTGGGGATCCTGTACGGTGACGGATTGATGGTGATGTACTAATTGATGGATTAGTCAGGCGATGAGGAGCGCAGTGGCAAAATCTCTTGGACCCTAGGCGACTAGCTAGTAGGCGACCGAATTGCCAGCAGCTTTGATGTGAGTGCCCATTTCCTAAAAAAGAGGGACCTCTTGGACTTCCAGGACCTCCAGGCGGGCGATGTACCGCAAGTTGATGATCAATGGCAATGCAGTGTATTCAGTAAAAGCGTCACCCTCAAATTTGTAGGGTTATGGGTAACCCCGGTAATCGGCACTCGGCAGCTCCATGGTGGTACTGCTTTCGATGGATCAGTCCGAGTGATGATTGGCATTTGGGGTCTGGAAACCTGGGAAGGAGCCTCTGATGTGAGTGAATTGTATGTTTTGGGGACCTCATGGACTTCCTGGACCTCGTTGGAATGGGTATATCTCCCACAGGCTGACCAATGCATTCAGTAAACTCGTCACCCTCAAATTTGTAGGTTTATGAGGCTATAACTCAATCCCGGTCGTCAGGACTCTCGGCAGCTCCACAATGAGCGCTATCGCTATCATGTAAAAAAAATTCTCTTCGCCAGGGGCTTCTTGGGACATGAATCTGCAGTTGAGGAAGATGCGCCGCCGGAGAAATTATGACGTGCGACTTACGATAGTGGCAATTACTTACACGCCTTCAGGCCGACCAACACGTCTACCTGCAGCCGGTGGACCGAGCATGGCTTTTTTTCTCCAATTCCGGGACCGGAGGTGTTATAGCTGTCAAGATCGTCCATAGGATGGTTGGGCCGGTGAGGGATCTATCGCAATTGTTTGCTCTTCTTCTTTGACATGACTTTGACAGGAAAATGCCATTGTATGGAATCCCTCTATGACCGGATCCATGACCCGGTATCGTAGACTTAAGCAGCAACACAGTTGGCCTGCGCTGAATCTTGAGCTTATAAGCGATGCGATAACGCTCGACGCTGCTCGTGTGCCATGAACGGGGCATCCAAGGTCCAAGGAACTTTAAGTCAGAGTAAGAGGAGTCCTTTCTTTCCTTGGAAGACACGTAAAATTCAGTAGAGTGGGGTTGTAGGACCGGAGCTGCGTGCCTAAGCTTCGCTCGGGGAGAGAAGAATGCAGGCAGGGGAGAGTCAAGGGGCAGGGCAAACTCGATTGTTCCTCGTGCTATGAATAGCAAAGCCAATCGAGCTGCTCCACCTCGCCAAGATTATGGCTTCGTAGGGCTTGCCTGGTATCCAATGGGTTGTATCTCTGGATGTTGGCTGTTAGGATGACAAATTCCGGCCCGCGATGAAGAGGTTTGACGGAGTAAAAGCGGCCGTGGAGTGGTGAGTTTTGTGGCATACCGTCGGAAACGCTCATTGACGTTACTCACAGTTTTCCTCCCAGTAGCAATAATTACGCCAGAAGATGCTGTGGTGTTGGGCACGCACCGATTCTTTCTTTTCTTGGCACCGCACGGGCCTAGGAATCCCGGTTTTCCATCACCACCTCGTTAAAGTAAAATCAAAGCTTGTCCACGGAGAGAGGTATATTGATAGATGGTGAAGTTTGCGCTGGGTTATCTTGGATAACGTCACTACATGCTGTTCGGGAGGATCTCTCCGCTGAGCTCGAGCAATTCGCCATATCCGACGGATTGATGGACTGGTGAGAGTGCATCACATCAGTGAGTTCTCATTATGTATTGCCCATTCACGGCTGATTGCCGAACTGTGTAGCCATTATCATCCTGCCGTTTCGGGATATGGACTGGCACCTGGCTGAACTCGCCATGCCAGCACAAGGTGGGATGATTATGGCATAAGTAACTCCAAAGACCAGCTGAGCTATGCTTTCTCAATCGAAGATACCAATTTGTCAAATTTGCTTAGCGAGGCGCCCTCTCGGATGGAGAAACCTCTGCGATATGCTTTAACACAAAGGAGAGGTAGACTCCCAGCATCAATGGTCGTCTCGGGGCAAGGTTGCTATCGGTGGGAAGTAGGAAGGTTGTTTGTTACGTGTCTTCGATTTCGAAGTGAGTGATGACACTCAATGCGGTCGCTTCTTATTTCCTTTCGACTGTTTTGGTGAATTGCGATCCTCAGCTTGGGCTCGAAGGTTGAGTTGTGGAAGGTGCAGAGTGTCGTTACAGCCTACGCGACTCCGGTGGCTTTAGAACTCAGGTCCTCGCATTGGCCATCATCAGAAGCCCTCAGACATCGCTTAGGTCTATCGCTTGAAGAGAGCTTTTCGCGCGCGTTTCGGTCCAGGCCAAGGACATATTCGAGATTGCGTTCAGATTGCGTTTGATTTTCGCGAAAGTTCCATCTCTGTGAGTATCCCGTTTGTTTTATTTTAGGAACAAGACTAAGCTTGGGAGGTCGATGTGGGGATTTCTGCCCAGATTCTTCTAACGGCGGTTCTAGTAGGTGCTTTTGCGATATTTCGGCGATGCCGAGCATCACAACGCAGAGGACATTTCTGATACCTTTCGACCACGAGGCTGTATGCTGTCAACTCACTGTCGTACCCGTTGTCCCCGACAGAATATTTAGCAGTAGCTGCCATCACTGGCCACGATTTCGAAGGAAACGACGTTATGGACAAAAGCTACAACGCATCCTAATGAAGATCATTGCGCATTGTGTGCGATGTAGGCTCCGAGTCTCATCATGCGTTCAATCTGGCTGGTAAGCGCCAATGACATCGTCCCTCCCAACAAAAGTCTACCTCTCCTCCCGAAGCGCCATTAACATCCAATGATGTCGGAATGACCAGCCAAATGCAATCCTCTTCAACGTGACTATACCCAGGCGCTCATAAACCCCATTTCCGCCACTTATTGGTTCGTTGGCACTCAGATCGATCCGATGGGTTAACATTCTTCTCCTTCCCATCTCCTCCCCCCCTGGTTTTTCTCCTCGACTTTTCGACTTCCTACGATATTTTGGGCCGCTTGCGGTCAGCTGATGGCCCTCTACTTGGACGAGCGCATGGGCAATGTGGGGCGAAATTTCCCATGGGCGTGGCGGCAAAGCTTTGGAATTGCCGGACCACTGCTTGCCGCTTGATTATTTCGTGGCACAGGACCGAAAATGGTGACCGTAGTTTCCGATGAGCTTCGGGGCCGTGGCTGTGAATACGATTCGAGCTTGGTCGGTATCTGAAGATTACCCCACAACGCGTGGTCGAAGAGACTTCATGAACTGGGGTAACAATCACAAGGAAGATAAGTCGGGGAGAAAGGACATCCGTGCACCATGCATTCTGCTATGGTGCGGCCTGCCAGCAGTAACCCGGCTCTATACATGTTAACGGTCACGAGCCCGCTCTTGGGGGTCAGTCTGGAGAGGCTTTTCGGGATACCTTGCAGTTCAGCATACCTCTTACGGCGTGTTCTGGGACTGCTGACCTTCCAATGCTTCTCTTCCTGCCGCAACTAATCATGACATGCATGCCTCATTTCGGTCATTGAATAGACGGGAACCTTCTTAGCTCCGAGAGTGTTAAGGCATGGTGCTTGTGTCCCCGATGGAATGATCTAGCTAGCATGCTACACCTACTTCCATTGGTTGTGCATTTTGTGCATTTCTGAATACCATATGCACCTTGCTTGCAAAGTTTTAGCGGGAACCACTTGCAATATCCCCTTCTTCTTTCTAACTGGTAAACAGGGGTCAGGGGCAGTCACAACTACACATTGTAGCGCAATGATGCATTGGATGGTCTCGCAGAATCTCCCACACACACACACACACACACGGAGCCTAATACTTGGCCTTGGGCGAAGTACCGAAATCTATTCTCAGATGATGCATGACGATGGAAACACACGATAAGATTTCCATTTGATATTCTCCATACAAAGACAAATATAGCATTCTCTTGTGGCGACAAATGCGCCGAGTAACCTTGTTCCTTTCTTCAACTCGATTTGATGACTGGGAACTCGCCAATACGCAACTTAGTGGCCTACATTCACAACGCATTATGTCAGGTACCGTCGTATTTGAAAGATATTATACGCACCCCAAACGGCCATAATGTGATGGTTGTACGTGCCCCCGTACATGTGGGGTTTGTGGGCGGCGCAGAGGCGAACGTATCACCCGCGACGCCCCAGTTCACTTGGCAAGCGGTGGCTGTGATGGTAAATGGTGGCTGACCAGCATCAAAGATTGGTGAAGGAAGTTGTCCTGAAGCGGGAGGTTTGTTAGAGAACTTGAGAGAGGATGGATCAATCGCGTATTGCCAAGCAGACGTCGCATCGAACTCGAGATCAACTGCACGGCTTTCCTGGCTATTGCGTGCGAGAACCTTCTGGCTGCGAGCGATATCAAAGGCATAGTGCAAAGGTCCTCGGTGGACGGCTATTGAACCGTGCGGACGACTCTCTGCGAGCGATTAGTGTTAGTCTGCTGAGACAGTGCCAGTGACATGTGGGATCACCTGTTGTGATTGGGGCCGGGAGGTTCAAAACGAAGGTGTTAGTACCAGCTGGGATAGAGACAGCCTGAAGTCCATTCGAAGGCGACACAGCCGTCGCGGCGCCTCCATTGATGGCAATGGTGCCCCCGACGACCCAGCTTGGGATGCGGACATAATATGTGAATGCGGAAGTAGCAGTGATGGTAGTCGTTAACGTATCGCTAGCAAAGAAAGCTGAGAAAAGTTTGGCACAAAGGATAAGCGGACCTACCTGAAGGGATACAATGTATCTACTTTCGCTGTGACTCGATTGCCTATGATTATACGTCAGACAACGAACGATGCAATTGACAAGTTTGAAGTGACTTACCAGAGCCCAACGTCGTGGTAGTGCTGAAAGGGCCTAAATAGAGATGAACGAGGGACTGCTGGTCTGGGGTTGTCAAAAATGCGTTGGAAACGAATTTAGGCCATCCTTGGGGGTGGTTGACAGTGCAACAGCTTGAAAAGTGAACATAAATAAGTCGCGATGCCTTCAGCAGGTCAATGCTACTCACGGATAATTGGGCTCAAGTCCAAAAACATTCGAATAGGGACTTAATAATTCATGTTACTAATCAGGTTAAATGCAGACCGAGATGCTACATACCCATCGTTTGCGAAGGGATTGCTATGCATGAAATCAGTACTTGTTCCACTGATATCAAGAAAGGATACTCACGGCGTCATGTTCTTGGCAGCGATCTGGTTCTGCTGCTGAAGGTATTGCCGCGTCCACATATCTTTCTTGACATTACTACGCCGCAATAGGAAGATGTTATGTACGCTATGTGCTTACCTCCGGTTAATGTTGCCGGGAGGGCATTGTACGTTATACGTTCAACCTGTTACCAAAGTGAACTGAAGCCTACTTTGTAGCGAAGGTAATAATCACTCGATCAGCGAATTTAGGGTCTCCGATGACTTGGTATAGGTATGAGCCTCTGGCGAGATATTTCAGCATGACATCTGTCAACGTAAAGGAAGGCTTACGAGAACATGGTTTCCTTTGTTACACGCGTTGGTCAGAGTGGCATGCCTTCGGAAACAGCTACTCACGACCACAAGGCATAGCTCTGTCCTGTGCATAATCGAGTATGAGTGAAAGGAGTGTTGAGAAGGATGACAACTAACCCTCGAACGGCTTCTAAACCAGCCAGATACTCGTCTGCAGCGTAGATGCCAGATGGACGGCCGTGGTATTGGAACAATAAATCCCAGCCCTTGCTAGCTGCATCGAGATCTGGAATGCGGGAAAATCAGCGTAGGAACCATCGCCCCATATGTCTATCATTACCACTCTGGTTATGAGTAAACCTGTAAGTCGCAGGCAAGGCTTTCAAGCCTTCTGCCATATTGACACCGTGCCAAGTCAATGGAAGTCCAAACGGATTAGGAGTACGGTCGACTAGAATGGATGAGCGAGGAGTGTATATATTTGATCAAGTGAGTCGAACATACCAGCAGTGGTAGGGAAGTACTGTGAAAAAGGTATCAGTGTGCTTAACCCATAATAGATTAAATTGAATACCTGGGCTGAGAAAACTTTCTCCCAAGGTACGCCAGTCCATTTGAGACGCTTCATGGTGTCGAGAAGAAGAGCCTCATTCCCGTTGGGATGGAAATCATACAACCTAGACAACAACAATGAATTATCTATCTTCGTCGTAGGACAAACTCACCATTGAAGAGTGATAACGAAGTCTTCCCAGCGAGTGGCGGTCCATGCCTCAACTCCCTGACCGTTATTCTTGAGCATAGTATTGGCCAAGGCGACGAACTTGTGCAGCGCGGTGACAACTCGGTCCGTTAACGCTGGGTTATTCTCGACCATCTGGATCGCTCCGAAAAAGAAAGGGTACCTGGTAAGAAAGAAGTTCAGCATCGAAGCAGGAAAGGTATCAGGACACCTGACCTTCCCCACAGATACCTCGGCTTAGAAGTGCCAACTTCGGGGCCGAGCCAACCAGTGGAGTCTTGATGATCGAGGACATAATCGAGGAATTGTTGCGTCTTGTTCTTGATGACGGCATGGTCAACCAAAATAGCATTGGGTATCATCGCATTCTGAATGACGATGGAGGGCGTGTGAGTGAAACTGTGAACGATTGCACTTCGACACGTACAAACCAGTAGCTTCCGGCTGTTAAGGGAGGAACCTCTCAGTCAGTGTATCAACCAGAGTTACGTGAGACATACCCTCTTCCAGACTGGAGTAGGCTGACGTGCCGCCGGTCCAGTCGGTCTGCGATACGCTACAGAGACCCATACGCTACAGACGGGAGGATTGTCACTGGCTACTAAACTTACTAGCGGTAGAATTCATGTTCATGCCCCGCCAGACCATTGATCTGGACGTTTAACTATTGTCAACAGAGTGAGTAGGTGCCTCGACCAGCAAACAGAAATTGCCGACCTGATTGAGCAGCCATCCCGTAGGCTTAATGGCCCCCAGGGGGAGGGAGAGGAACTTCTTTGGAGCAACTGTTCGGGGAGGGGGGCGGGTGAGGTATGGAATTCAAATAAAATGGGTGTACTCACGTCCGCTCTGAGCCAACGCAGAGTTGGCAAGGGCTAGGGAGGCAACGACATGGGCTAAAGTCAGATGCATTTCGTGCCGTATGAGGAAAACATCGCGGTAGTTCTGGCAGAATATATACTCGAAGTTCGGACTGAGCATGTCAGAGACGGCCCGCTGCCACATGATGCAGAACGCATTCTGATGTCATGGAACGATCACCGCTTTGAAGAAGTAGAGGCGATGGAGATAATTTGGGGACTCTGGAGAATCCAGTGACCTTCAAGTCATAAGTCAAAGGAACACAGAGTACCACTTACGAAGACCCATGACCACGCCGCCAAACTACGAGGTAGCTTTTCAATTGTGCCCAACACCTTACCGACGACGACTCGACTCCGCGGCTAGTGGAGGAAGTACGTTGGCGGCCCGTCTAAACCATATGTATATATTACGCAGAAGAATCCAAAACTGGGAACATAACCAACATGAGCATGGCGATGCGGCGTGCCCCCGCGACATTAATAGATCAATAAGTGGTATTGTACTTATGTGTTATCTCTAGATCAATCACCACTGTATCCACTCGCCGTACATGTTGGGCCGTTCACCTCGAATGTAGGCTTCAAAAGTCCGTTTCAGAACAACAGACCAATCCAGGTCTCGCTTATCATCTGCGACATTGTCTTCTTGGTCTTCTTCGGGAGTTGGAGTGACAGTAGTATGCGCATGACGGGCAGCCCGTTCTCCGGCAATGAAGCGAGCGCCCAAGTCAGGCCAGTTGCGTGAAGGATCCAAAGGCTTCCACCTGCAAAGAATGAATCAGAGCGTCGAGATCTGAGACGAGATACCCACCAAAAGTTGTGGAAATGGTAAGAATATGCCCCTGGTATTCAATAAATTAAACATAGGCCCAGGAGGGCAGTAAAAGACTCTACCTCTGAAGAATCCTTCAAAGCCGAGGGCTTGTGGAGCAGCACTGTTTTGAGCTGGGGTATCGAAAAGGTCCGCAAATCTAAGAAAATTGTTAGCGGAGCTGAAGGGAATGATCAGAATGAGACCTGCTCGGTGAAATACGGCTGTGGAGGGCGTTCTCGTTGGTAATACTCCGTGTTCAACCATGCGGAATCGAAGAGGGCATCAGGGAGGCGAAGAAGAAGACCTTCAAGATGCGCGTCTGCCGTGTACCGTGATACAGTCATGGGATGGAAGTCTAGTCCGTTCTTGAGGGCCGTGCGGAAAAGGAACGTCCCGAGCGCAGAATTCTTATTCATGCGAAGGACAGCCGTGTTATACTTCTCTAGCCGAGACCACCTATACGCGAAAGCACCCTTCCAGCCCCACAGTTCTTCCCAGTCCCGAAGGAAGATGGTGTCGGCGTCGAGATATACACCCCCGAAGCGATGGCAGAGAACAAATCGAGCCATATCTGACAAGATGACGGACAATCTGTCGTATGATGACGACGACTTGGACCCAGTGCGATTAAGCATATCGTCGTCGTCAGCCTTTGTTGAAGTAGCGTTGGCGACCTCATCATCTGGAGATTGAACCTTCTTAGGTACGTTGATAATATGGCCACCGGAGTTAAAAAGGGAGTCGCTAAGTGCCCGCCATTCGTCTTTCAATTCCGGTACACCATCTAGTTGCTCAGTGGTGTTCCATAACTTGAACTGAATAACGTCTTTGAACCTTGGATGCAGGAACGGAGAAGCCCATGGACTGGTTTTGAGTTGCTCATACATATCATGAAGTGCCGAGGGGTTTGGGACAGAGGCAGCTGGTCCAGGATTAATCCAAAGCCAGAACTGGGGGCGACAGACTGGAGGTCCTGTGTCGTTCGATCGGAGATGTATGCCAGTGTTCTGAGTGAATAGGAATGACATCAAAGCGATATATGGCTTGTCGGTGAAAGGTCCGGTCCAAAACATATGGAAGAGGCGAGGGTTGTCGGGATCACAGACCTCCTTCTGGGCATAATGGGGCGTGTGGGTCAATATTGGGGGCAAAGGAATTTGGAGCTCCCATGGAGTGGTCGCTTTTTTGACGAGACCAGCGTTGGGATCAAGGTCTTGCTCTGGCGCTGGCGGTCGTATAATGGGGTTAGGCGCATGAATTTTGGCGGATTGAGGTTGGGCCACCGCTCCCTCAGCCTCAAGGTATATATATTTCCAATCGTCCATTTTCCCTCTCCTCACGCGACGACCATTGTCCAAACCGCCCCCCAGACGAAGCACCTCTAGGCAATCCCGAACGAACTACGTGTTTCATATTGGATGGCGCTCAAACAGTGTCACACTACGACGCACCTTGCCGGTAGAGAAGTCGCAGTGTTTCATGATGATATCCATATCAGCTACGCTCCCAAGGACCGGACGTGGGGGGTATGCAACGTTTGGCGCCTGACTTTGGATGTCAAGGTACACTCTTTTTGAGCCCACACCGGAAGTGTCTGTATCAGCGCTGACCGTGAGTGCGGAAGACGGAGGCCTGTAGCGGGACGGAGGAAGAATGCGCGTTTTGGGAGGCAACGCAGGGTTTGGCGGGGATTCTTTCAACCCAATCTGCTTGGGGACTGGCCGGACATAACTGTGAGGTTTCTGGGAATCGAGCACGAAGGGATGTGACGCACCACTCGCCCTACTCGGAAAATGACCACTTGCAATCTCCCATTTCCAAATTTTTTGAAGGTCACGTCGTTGAAAAACCAACGTTGGAGACTCTTTACTCTCTGACTGCCACTGCGGAGACCAGTCCCTCCCATCATACTGTCGTGAGATCGTTACATAGGTGAAGACAATACCCAAAATTACGAAGCACAGGAGGAGGGGTCCGCGTCGTCTGCCAAGGCGACCTGCGCCGAGGTGTTGTAGTTTGCCTGTGTTAGGTACCAAAATACGTAGGCGACGGGAATGCACACCAGGTATTGGCAACGAAACAGGTCTTGTCCACGGTGCGGAGTGTCGATGGTGCTTCTCCTGACCGTACGCATGCATGGGCAGCCCGTTCGTGAGATGTCGCTGGGGGCTGGCGAAGGACATGAAAACGGCTGAAAAGGGCAAGTCACGAAGACGTGGAAGGTCAGAACATCACAGCTTGTGGCTGTGTCGGCCCTTTGCTTATTGCATGCTAGTGTGATAATCTTCCTACTGGTACGTAAAACATTCTATAGTATCATTGTTGCTTTCGTTGCAGGCCCTTCGGCAGCTCTTTGACCCAAGGCAGGAAATCGCGACCTTGCATGTACGGCCGTAGGACTTCTGGGATCACAAGTCCCTGGAGGGTAACTAGTTAATTAACAATCTCGGGAGCAATTGAAGATCTACACACCTCAGGCGTCTGGTAGTTTTCCACAAGACAGCAGAGAGCACGCTCTGTCGCGCAGAGCGTTCCGTTCAACATGTGGACATATAGCTTTCTCGCCTGATCCTTGGTTTTGATCCCACATCGGACTTCAAGACGACGGCTCTCTGCCAAAGTGCCCGTTAGTTCAGGAATCATGGACCAGTCGACGGCTTACGGTAGTCAGTACAGTTGGAGCACGAGACCAACTCTTTGTATCCTTTCTGGAATGGGAACCACGCTTCTAAATCGTACTTTTGGCTGGCCGCCAGGTTCAGCGCTCCAGAGACGATGGCAACGACCCGATATCGCAGCCCGAGGCTCTGGTAGAATTCTTCGCTGTTTGAGATCATAGAATCAAACATTTCCCAACTCTTTTCAGGATCTGTTATGCAAAATTGCTCGACCTTCTCAAACTGATGCACTCGGAAAATCCCCCACATATCGCGTCCAGCGGATCCAGCTTCCTTCCGGAAACATGTCGAATAGCCAGCGTATTTGATTGGAAGTTGTTGTGCAGGTTGCTCAAACCATTCGTCAGAGTGGAAGGCAGAAATTGGCTGTTCCGAGGTCGCGATGAGATATTTCTCGTCGTCGGAACCGATAACCTAGTAGGGATCAGGGATTCATAGTTCATCTCAACGTGAAGATTGAAGCAACGAACCTTGTAGAGCTCTTCATCAAACTGATCGAGCTGCGCCGTTTTAGCCATGACGTCTTTGTTCATCATGAAAGGTGGCTGAATCTTCTTGTAGCCCTTCTTCCTTAAGAAGTCAAGTCCATAAGAGATCAACGCCTGGTTGAGGTCGATCCCATCGTTCGTCAAATAGTAGCCCCTATGGCCAGAAATTTTGGCCCCTGTTAGCACCAATGAGGAGGGGGGGCACAGCAAGAAGCAGACGCCATCGCATACCTCGATCAAGATCCATGGCATCGAGACGTAGGAGTACTTCGTGGTGCGGCATAATGCCGGTTCGTATCGGAGGTTCAGCTTCCTCGCCCACTGGCTGCCATGTCCGAAGCGTTACATTATCATCCTGAAGAACCAGCCATTTATGAATCCCACAATTCGCACTGTTGGATTGTGGACCTACCTCCGTCAAGCTAATTGGAACCGATTTCCCGACAATATTTCCAACTGTACTGGCGCGCTGACGCATCTTCTGCTCAAATTCCTTGACCTCTTGACGTTTAACGAGTACTTCATCATCCAGTTGCTTCTTGGTTGCAACTAAGTCATCCGCATTCTCTTTAGCCTTCATGAAATTGTTAGATATTAGTGTACGGGGATTGGAAGGTGTCGCTTGACCTTTTTCTTTGCTCCGATCTCTTTCTGCACAGCGTTCACCTTCTTGCTTAGTCCATTCAATTCAAAGTCCCCTGCAATATCCGTGAGGTTGGTTGCATTCAAAATATGAAATACCGCACTCTTCACCCAATCAGCGTACATTTGAATGATCTCGTCGACAAGCTCGACGGAGAGGCCACGCTTGCGTTGAGATTCACGGATTTCTTCTGCATTTCCCCCTTTGTTGTCTATGAAATGAAGGACGTCGAGTGTCATGGTGGTGACTGTTCGTCAGAGAGCGAAGGTCGATGAACGTTAACGTGGATTCAGATCTAAGTCCCTAATCGATTATGAGTCACAACGATCGATGACTAGTTCCAGCGAAGGGAAAGGTAGACAGACCTGAGCCTTCAGTACTCAGTACCAGGCGATCTCCCGAGACTGATGATAAGAAAAGAGTATATTCACGATCGATGGGCCGAACAGACATGGCGACCCTGTCGGAGCAGGGTAGGCTCGATACAAGCCGCCGTTCTGCCGGTTGATGTTTGGTGATATTTGTCGCAGCGGAGCTGCTCCTTCGGGGAGCAGGGCCGATCGCGCCTTTATTTGCGCAAGGTTTCTGTAACCCACACAAGCAAACAAGCACCAATAGCCACGGTGTCGCGTTGACTCTTGAGTGGAGAGGTGATCACCACCCTTTCACACCCTCGCCACAGCACCACTCTTGTAGCGTCCGCCTCTCATAATGTTCAATCTTGTCCGGAGAATATCCAGATCACTCATTCCACGTCCAGATCGGCCTTGGGAAGAAGATGGTAGGTTCCCGTTAATGTAAAACACGCAGGAAGGTTGATCGGTACATGCACGCGTCTCGCTAATGCAGCCACGTCTAATGCCCCGCAAATTGGCCGCAAGCGGCGCCTCAGCACGACTGAACTTGGTGGCAAGGATTCTTCGGACGAAGAGCGGTTGACGAAGAGGGGTAGAGGTGCCATTGCCGTTGTTGCCGCAAATGAGGAAGAGCCTACCCAGGAGGCTACGAGGGAGGACTCACCCACATCAGCCTCGCCAGGCGGAAATTTGGAGCAAGAGGATGTCAAGGAGGTTACCAAGGGTGTTAAAGAGGTGGAACTCGAAGACAAGTCTCCCGTCGGTCCGGAGAGCGTTCCTCTACCCGAAGAGGTAGTCGGGGAGCTCGACGAAGCCAGTGCTAATGCTGCGAACAACTCAGTTGAGGAGTCGAAGACTGATACTGGGAAGGACGATGTAGCGTCGTCGCGCTCGTCTTCAGTACTGCCAGAGGCAGCTGAAGAAGCCCTTAAATCCAATGCACCTCTGCCAACAGCCACCGCAACTTTAGCAGATGACGCTCCGGAGGAGCCAAAGTCTACTGAAGCCTCTGTCACGTCGGGTACATCTCAATCGAAGGTCCAGGAAGCACCTCCAGCTCCTTCAACTGCTTCACCAACGCAAACGGCCAACGCCAGCTAACTCGACCTCCATCTTTCGATACCCCGGCGACGTCTCGCGACATCACATCGTATCTATGACTTATTACAATCTTGCTTGCCGCTTTGTTGTATTTGCACGGATTTCTGTCTGTATACTTACACCCCATGACTATTCCCCATTGTTTCTCGACACATAATGCCCCATCCCTTTACGCCTTCTTGCCTGTATTTCCCATCCTTGCCGTCCAGAATATTCCCTATAGTCCGTCACACTTGAATATTGGTGCGTATCTCCCGATTCTTGGGATTCGATCTGATGCTCATTCGCAACAGGGTCAGTTGCATGTACTTACAAGTGCCTACCAATTTTACCCTGGATGTCCTTTGATAGCCTCAACGTCGCCTCGAGGCTCACACATGTTGAGAATGAATCTTTTCACACTCCGTCCCGAGACGTCTGACGTTCCAAGTCCTTGATTCACAGTGCACGGTATGTAATTGGTCGCACACACTTGTTTTTGCCTCTACTCCGAATGATCCGTGAGCTATGTATGCACGATGTCCTGGTTCTCTGGTGAGCTAGGGTGAGTCCAGCACAGGTTTACGCTATCCTTTCTATCCTTCGGCTGATCGTGTCAAGTACAGGCCTCATCACCTTTCGGGGCTAGACCCTTTCTCTCGTTCACGGTTATGACCTCCACGACGTATCCTAGCGAAGTCTGCATTGTGCGTGTGTTCCACTCCGCAGAAGTATATAAGCCATGCTGCCTGCTGTTCTCCATACCTTCATTTGCGACTCCTCCCTCTGGGACGTGGCTATTGCCCAAGACCCAGACTTCAGATTCCTTCCCGCCATGCTTGGGTATCTAATCCAGCGTTTCTCTGGCAAGTCTAGCGAGGATAATAACCATGGCCATTCGCGGTTGGAACAAGGCGTCTCTCGTAGTCCCTCCTCGAAAGGCTGGGCCAAAGTGGGGCTTCGCCCCCGGGCGTCACCCACCACGGGCTCTGCTGCTCCACCAGTGGAACAGGTCAGGTGGCAAGGACCCAGTCAACCGTATGCGCCAAACGTTTCGTGGCTGCAAGGTGACTACGAGGCACCTAGCACAGCTGCAGAGCCTGATTCGTCCAAGTGGAAGTGGCCTCCTCCGAACGTCAACCACGATTCCCAGCTTAATTATGACCCCGGAAAGCTGAATGCTTTCCCCTATATTTCGCCTTCTCCCTCTACTTCTACCATCAAATCCTCGTCGGCGGCCACGTCTGCACATAAATGGGGTCTTAGGCTCCAAACTGACCCATCCTTGGTTGGGAGCTCTCAATCGCTCAGCCTCGACTTGCAGCAGACTTCCCTCTCGGAGGATATCCAGGACACCCCATATTATCCTCCGGTGAAGCAGCTGAGCCCGATCGCTGAACAAGACTACTTCTCCCCTGCTTCCTCAAAACCCACACCTCTTCCTGCAGCTTCCGACCACGATGCTAACACCTCTACTCCGCGTTCTCAAGGCAATCGTTCCCCAAATGGTTCTCAATACTCTACAGTCACTAGTAAGTATTGCATTGTGTCCAACATTGCAGCCGGGGACTTAATCGACTCATTTTGAAGAGCCATCTCCTGTTTATGCCCCCTTCATATCTCGTCCGTTGAATCGGACTCTATCCCAGAACTCTTCACGCACTCATATTTCTACGACCTCTACCACTGGGAAGGAACCTATACTTCCACCACTGGATTTAAAGCCACATTTTCCGGGACCACACGCGAGTAGTTCGTACAATGCTAGTGCTCCCACTTTGAGGCCACCTAAATCAGCTACCACCCCGACCATGCCAACTATAGCGGGAAGCGCAGAGGATTATGGTGGAAGTACTAGTGCGAATGGGAGTCGATATTCCCTGCATGCCGATAGTTTTGTGACGGCTACTGATTCAACGAATGACCATACCAGTGATGATCGGTTGAAGGGAGATGTGCTTCGTGCACCTGCCATGGACATGGACATCACAGAAGTTCCAACATCGGAAGGGCATCATCATGTGGCCAGCCGTCCGTCCAGCCTTTACGAGAACCCTTTCCAAGGGGAACAGCGAAACCAACGACCGACTCGTGCGCCTTCCGTTTCTGGCTCTGTTGCACGTTCGCCAACCGAATCTGCGTTCATTCATAATCGTTGGGATCGAGAGGCGTCTCTGGGCACTGGAACTGTCTCATTTCCCCGAGTCAAGAAGCAGCGTTTCAGCTACACTCCGGCCTGTTGGATGTTTTGGCTGTGTTTCTTTTGCCCTCCCCTTTGGTTCGTTGGAGGCTGGTATATTACCATCTTCGCTGAGGCTTACACCTTCCGAGACCCTGAGGACGATTGGCACTGGTGGGGAGTAAGGAAGCAAGAAGCGAGAAAGCGGAAGCGAAACATACGGCAGCTCCAGCTACCGCAGTGGATGATGGAGAAGCAACAGGTATCTGATGCTGCCAGTTCGACGCGCAGGGCACTTCGGGGTATATCATACTTATACCCCTTTGTCGCCCGGCCTATCGATCCACCTCTCCCCCGCAGTGTTGCCATGCGAGCCATCCGACGTGTCTTGTCTACGCTGGGGAAGGCGAATAGATTGCTGGACAAGATACCGTATGTCAAGCTAGTAGATGTAGACGGGGAAGTTGAAACGGAACGTAGGATGTTCGATCCATGGATCCAGAGGTGCCGATATGCTTGGTGTTGGTTCTTCATTCTTTGGTGCTGTGTTGGCGTTCCTGCGCTATTTATTATTCGCCAGTACTGCTCGACATGTCTTCGTGACTCGATATAGGTCTTTTCTGTCTGATTTGCATTACTATTGTAGTAGATTCGCTGTACAACACACTCCCTAGGGCCTTATGTCCATGACACCTCGCTCCTTCTGTTGGTTGAAGTCCACTATCACCAAATCCACTAACCTAATTCATCAAGTATGGAGCTATTGTGCCACATAGGCTCTCTCAGGCTGACCGCACGGAAGCAAATTGGAAGCAAATTGATATTCAAATTAAGGGACTCGGTGGCGATGACGTCTGTTTGCAACAGGGACAAACAACCGAGTATGGAACGCATCCAGACGTCTCTCAATCATATACCACGTACAAATGCTCCAACTTTCGACATGGCCTACCTCCTTCCACCTTCGTTAATGGCCCTTGTCGGCGCATCACTTGCTTTCGCAGAACCTGAGAATAACTCCCTCGCCACCGCTCGGGCAAGGCCATTTGGGGGCCCCAACTACCATTTCACACCTCCAAGAGCTGCTACCGCGAATCCCGAGGCTACCGCTGCGGATTTCGATCTTCTGGATATTGTCCTCGTCGCAAGCGTAGATGGAAAATTTCATGCTTTCAACAGAACTAGTGGCCAGACTGTATGGTCCATGACGTCTTCGTCATTGCCCACTAACAGTACTTCACCTTCGGGGCTGGCCCCTCTTATTCGTACAACCCATCCAGAACATTATACCGACCCGGACGATGATTTTGACTCGAGTCAGCCCTCTCCGGAACTCTATGTCATCGAGCCGCAGACTGGCGAGATCTTCGTGCTGCCGTCGTCCTCAGCGCCTTTGCAACAATTCCCATACACGATGCCTCAACTCGTCGACTTGTCGCCATTTTCCTTTCAAGGCGACACAGGGAGCAGGATGTTCATTGGTAAAAAGGAAACGTCTCTACTGGTTGTAGAACTAGAAACAGGCAGGGTGAGGACTATTGATGCAGAGTGCCCTTGGGACCCGGATCCTTGGGAGAATCTCGAAAAGTCTGAGGAGGTAGATTTGGACGAACTGGAAGACTCAGATACTGATCATGGAAAGAGAGGGAAGGGGAGAACGCAGCCCAAGGCGACGGAGGTTCTTATAGGACGCACAGGCAAGTTCATAGCTTGAAGGTATCATTTCTTGTGTAACTCCATCATCAAGCAGATTACCACATAACCATTCATTCGCACCCCAATCCCTCATCACCTGAGAAGCGACCGCCGCCCATGCAGAAGCTCACGTTTTCAACGTACGGCCCGAACAATCAGGACCATACCTTACAGGCCTCCTATACCAGACCCAAAGACAATCAATACATACAAGGCACTCCCAATGGTGAAATAATCTCTCTTCGTCTGAAGCAAAAAGATGGACACGGCGATGACAAGAAGAGCCGAGATGAAGTACCCATCTGGGGGCAGACTTTCACCGAACCGATGTATGTCCATCATTGCCAACGTCTGCTACTGCCCGTTGATGTCTTCCTAGTGTAGCTGTCTTTGACATCCTCGGACATCAAGATGGTTCCAATAACATATTTGCTCTCCTCCAACCTCGTCCCCGCCTTGCTGATGTTCTGATGTCTCTCAACATCCAGTCGTTATACCCTCCAGGTGCACGCCATACCGATGAATCCAACTCTCCGCTGGGTCTCCCCCAAGCCGTCTTGGACGCCCTTCCCAACATTGACTCCGCTTTTGTGGGCAGAATTCGCGAATCAGGGAGCCTCTATGCAATGAGCCCTGAGCAGTTTCCCTTAGTTGCTTTTGGCCTATCCAACAACGAAGAGCTCGATCCGAAAACTGGTTATTACATAGATCCTCCAGAAGGAGATGACGATATCATTTACGGACAGGACACGGACGATCTGCCAATCGAGGTCGACGCGATTACCCGAGTTCGCAAAATGCGACAAGAACTACAGCGTTTGAAGAGAGAGAGAATGCGGTGCTACACCACGGAATCTTCGTCGGAAGGTGGAACTATGGACCCTTCATGTATGACTGGTGTACGAAGACTTGAGACGGGAAGCAGTCGGGCTCGACGGCTACTGGATGGTGTTCCAGGGGTGGAGGCTGAGCCCAAGGAAACGCAGACGGACAGCGGCCATGGCATTGAGCTCATTCCAGGCGGGCAATCTGATGCGGACATCGAGATACTTGGAAATAATACTTCAGGCTCTTGGTGGACGTGGCGGGGTGGCAGGTATTGGAGTGGCCACGGCAACGGGTTTCGTGTGGGTAATCGAGGCAACACTCCTCATGATATTCCCAGTATTGGTGGTGAAGGTTTGGGCTTTGGGTATGCGGATATCCTCCTCACTCTTCTTTTGGGAGCCATTGGGGTGCTGGGTTTTTGGGCCTGCTTCATCAAGGGCAGACGCGGCCGTGAAGGGCAAGGCAAGCTAACCATCAGCAAGTTGGAGACATCCGTCGCCGAGGATGCGTCAAGTTTGTCCACTTCACCTGGCTTGGGCAACGAAACTGTGTCCTCCGATAATACTGGCGTATCCAAATTGCATGGGACCGTGCCTGTCGTCGCGACTCAAACGTCACCTTCTGCGCCATTGTTATCACCTTCCGAGACAGATGCTATCCAGTCTCTAGCTACCAATGGTCGAGGCGTATCCAACGGCTCACCTCTCAAGAGCTCCTTTAAGCAGTTAGATGATGCCGATGAGAGCGATAAAGATGGCGATGTTGAGAATGATAATGATAATGACGGAGATGCTGGACCAGCAACCCCCGGGCGGCGCAAGGGAACTCGGCGGAAACGTGGAAAGAAGAAAAAAGGCAACGGCCAACCATCTCCCGATATCGCGAAAGATGAGGCACCTCCTCAAAATGGCCCCGAGGATCAGAACAAACCCGTAGTTCTGAATTACCCACATGAACCCAGCGGAATCATAATGGAACAATCAAGACCACAGGTGTCCGGTGGTCCATCACTCATAGTTTCTGATACCGTTCTAGGTAGTTTCCTTCAACGACTGAAGCAAACCGATACTCAACTCACCCTTTATGATCGCAGGATTTGGTTCTCATGGAACCGTTGTTTTTCGTGGTTCCTTACAAGGTCGTGCTGTGGCCGTCAAACGTCTTCTCATCGACTTTGTCACCCTCGCATCACGAGAAGTCTCCATCCTTCAAGAATCTGATGACCATCCCAACGTGATTAGGTATTATTATCAAGAAGCCAGTGGGGGGTTTCTGTACATCGCTCTCGAGCTGTGCCCCGCCTCTCTTGCAGATATCATCGAAAGTCCTGACAAAGAGGAATGGCATGACATTGCTATGACGTTCGACCCAAAG
This sequence comes from Pleurotus giganteus, assembly GCA_032158425.1. Lineage (NCBI taxonomy): Eukaryota > Fungi > Basidiomycota > Agaricomycetes > Agaricales > Pleurotaceae > Pleurotus > Pleurotus giganteus. Next base: position 1,382,653 of record JAPEHR010000001.1, on the reverse strand, counting down.
CGAGCGCACAAACAAATTACCAGCGGGCTCAGGCACCTTCACGCATTGAAGCTGGTCCACCGTGATATCAAGCCCCAAAACATCCTCGTTTCCGCCGCAAAGGGTGGCCAAGCTTCCAACGCTCGCGGTGGCGGTTGGAGGATGCTGATTTCCGACTTCGGGCTGTGCAAGAAACTGGATGTCGATCAAACCAGCTTCTTACCCACAGCCCATGGAGCCATGGCAGCAGGCACAGTTGGATGGCGAGCCCCAGAGATTCTTAGAGGTGAGGTGAGGCTGGATGAATCTGCCACCGATGAACAATCCATGTCGTCTCGGGGTTCTGTTGCCACGCCGACATCCTCGTACAACGGGACCACTCCAAGCGCACATGGGAAACCCACTCGGCTCACAAAATCGGTTGACATTTTCGCATTGGGTTGTTTGTACTACTATACTCTCACCAGTGGTGGCCATCCATTTGGTGACCGGTTCGAACGTGAAGTTAATATCATCAAAAACGCAAAGAGTCTCGAGGGGCTTGAGCGGTTCGGCGAAGAAGGGGCTGAAGCAATTGACCTCATCGAGAAGATGCTTGATCCTGATGCTAAGAACAGGTGGGCTCCGTTCCGATTATCGTACCGACACATTTAACAATTCATTATAGGCCAGATACAACGACATGCTTACTCCATCCGTTCTTTTGGGATGCCGGGCGTCGTCTTACCTTCCTGCAAGATGCATCCGATCGCTTCGAAATAATGTGCCGAGAACCCAAGGAGCCGGCACTGTTGACGCTTGAACAGGACGCGTTCTCAGTTGTTGGTCATGACTGGTTGGCTCGACTCGACAAGCTCTTCATCGAGAACTTGGGCAAATTCAGAAAGTACGACAGTAAATCTGTGCAAGACCTTCTTCGAGCACTAAGGAATAAGGTTCGTCCCACCGAAGCATCTGATAGTTTCTACTTCAACCTTCCGCAGAAAAATCATTATCAAGACTTGCCTGACAACGTCAAACGGCACTTGGGTCCTATGCCCGAGGGCTTTCTCTCGTATTTTACCCGCCGCTATCCTCGCTTGTTCCTACACGTTCACTCCGTGATCGACGAGACTAACCTTAGCAATGAATCTATGTTTAGATCATACTTTGAGCTTGCGGACTCATAGCACCTCTCACTCTACTCTATCTTATTCACCATTGGATGTTGTTTGTACGATGCTATCTTGTTATCTACTTACTGTGCATTTACATTCCTTAGCATTACATTATCTGTAACTGAATGATACATACATCAATGTATTTGTATTGCGAAACTCTGCATCACCATCTACCCTAATACCTTATCATTCTAGAAGCTGTCTCATCACATTCGCATTAAGTACATCGATAACTTGTCGATAACATTCTAGAGTGTGCTACAGCCTTGACGCCTTTGCGACCCCAAGGACTATCTATGAACGTACAGCCATAGACTTCGCATCCCTCAGTTGAAAAGAGTTGTTAGCATCAGCACATCACCGTAATCATCGACGACTACAATCCTGTATATGCACATGGAATCAGACCCCACTCTCCCTGGGCCCCCGATGTAAACTTAATCCGCTTTGCATCATCAATCAGTCGCCGGGGTCAATGAGGACGCCGTAACTGCAAGGGAATATGTAGAGCTGTACACATGGGGAGCGCATTGTTGATCAACGTTCAACCCCTGATTCTGATGCTCAGGGAAAGCGCATCATGATTGACTTACAAAATGCCAACAAAATGCCGCACAGATAGGCACATGTGACGGTAGAAGGTCAAAGTGTCCAAGTTCAATCAGTGGTACGCAGGATGGAAGTTTAAAAAGCATATCCACAACAGGGTGATAGGGCAAGGTGAACCGCCAAACGTGTGGAACACATACGAGTCGCATTGTGGACGCCGAGACACCATGGGTGTTCTGGAGCCCGATTTAGCAACTTGGCGGGTACATTCTAAGCGCCCATCAGTCCAGAAATCAAAATCGCATCCATCCTGGTTGAGATGCCCGAAATTACGCTGCCTACTCATCCCTTCGACCTTGTCTTTCACCATTGCTATCCTGCGCTCTTCACTGCACTTCTCTCAGGGCATGTCCATGCGTATACGTACGATGACCTCGGGAATTCGAGACAGCTTTGGTCGGTTCAACCATTCAAAAAGTCCTGTAGGTGTTTGGACATCACTGCAGATGGCAGTAAAATTTGGGCCGGGGGAAAAGGAAAAGCCATAGCGTCAGTACTTTACCACACTGCTACACACTGCTCTTGACTCATGTGTTTAGAATGGTTGACACTACCACAGGCCAGATCGGTGACAAACGACTCGGGTCCCACGAGTGAGCAGCTATGGGCAGCTTTCTTCGTTGCTCCACTTTCTGAGTAGTATAGTGCTTCAATCAATCGTATAAAAGTCTTGGCGGACAATTTGTATTCCACTGGCGATGATGATGGTGTCATCAAGGTCAACTATTTTCCATGAAGGTTTCACACTTGTGCAGATACTTACGCCCTTTTCGTATAGCTTTGGGATCCGAGAACCAAGGAACCAACCCAGAAATACTCCCATCACTTCGACTATATCACAGATTTTTTATGGCTGGATGACAAAAAGCAACTTGTCGCGACCAGGTGAGAGCAGAGCTTGCATTAGCACAACACTCTTACCGCAAAATTGATGCTTGAATGATTGTCACACATGGTCCAATTTGAATCTACTGCATGTGCGCTCAATTCGCAAAATAGTGGTGATGGTACCCTTTCTGTCTTAGATGTACGGTCCAAGCAACCAAAGCCATTGGCTCATTCCGAGGATCAAGAAGATGAGCTACTGTCCATAGTTGCTATCAAGAGGTGAGCCACAGGATTCCTTGCTTGGCTATTTTGCCGTTTCTTTCGCCCTGTATACCTACAATGGTGGAAAAGTGTATCCTCAGTATAAGACGCCACTCCGTCAACAAAGGGATGTCTTTCGCCAGTATCTCTGCTGATATCCGGGATGTTTGGAGGCAACGCTTTGTTACTTGGCATAGTCCACGGCTTTGAAGTTTTCTACAGAACAGTGTTTGCTACTATGTGGCTGATCTTGGTTCCTATTCAGTGCAACTAAATTCGTAGTGGGCACCCAACTTGGAGTCTTATCTATTTTCAATCGCAGCGCTGGCTGGGGGGATTGCGTGGACAGAGTCCCAGGGTAAGGCTTTCCCGATCACTTCGTTTGTTTATACTAGACACTCTCCTCATTCTTTCTCCCAGGCACCCTCAGTCTGTCGACTCGCTGTTGTCTGTGCCATCTTCCTTGGCAAGCTCCAAGGGAGCGACCATTTTGACAGGCTCCTCTGATGGCTATGTTCGCGCCGTTGACATCCTCCCGACAAAGCTACTCGGAGTTGTAGCCGATCATGGCGAATTTCCAGTTGAGCGGATGGCGTTGGGAAGGGGTGGACGGGAGCGCATCAACGACGACGATGACACCTCCCTTGCTTCATCGTTTGTCACAAAGCTGCGACACGGGTCTCAAGATAGCGACGACACGATCACTCAGGGAGAGAGTTGGTGGCTTGGCAGTGTTGGTCACGATGAGTTATTGCATCTCACGGATGTCGGGCGCTTTTTTACCAACCTCGCAAACAAACATACCGAGGACCCCATGGGAACATTCACTGGTATGGGCGATGATGCAAAGAACAGCTCAGTAGACGAACCACCTGGTGGACCGTCTCATGACGAAGAATCAGAAAGTCTCGTGGCTGGCGCGATGAGCGACGACAACTCAGATACAGGAACTCCTTTGATGCCCAAAAAGCGTAAACGGAATCAGAAGGATCCCCTAGCGGTAAAGAAGAAGATTGGTCGAAACCAATTAAATGTAGACGATGGGACTTTCTTCGCAGAGTTGTAGCTTTTTCGTCGAGCGCTCATACATAGGTTCTGTGGTCAAGCAGGGTTTTGCGCCTTGCATGCTCGCCGTCTTCCGCCAGTCCCATGCTTACATCGTCATTGGATACAGTTGTATTCATTTGCCTAGTCCCGCCCAACGATACTACTGTTGCTGTAGTATCGAGGCGACTCCGTAGGCCCCGATGTTTTAATTCACTGTGTGACTGTTGACGTTGAATACCCAGGGTTGTCACTTCTAGACACTTTCAATCTTCCTCGCGTATGTTCGTTTTCTCCAAGCCCTTCCGAGTCTAAACTTAGCCTTCCAAAGTTTTCAACGCACGAAACATTGATTGTCCTCGTAACTACTGATCCGCGTAACATGAATCGCATATGTCATGGATATGGTATCTCCTCTACGACGTGGCAAGCATTACCCCGTATCTCATCATGGAGTGGCAGATGGCTACCGTGAGGTAGTTATGAGCCCATCGCAGATAGAAGCTCTCCGAGTTCAGGCATCAACAGTGCTTTCTAAGGATCTTTTGAACGCCCAAGCTAGGGGTGGCCAGCGTGTTGAAACTCGCGTTTGGCTCGGCTGATTTCTCGCCTTCTGGATGCTATCTAAGCGATCGCGATGGCGGGTTAGTATCTCCAAAGCGGTTTCTTATAGTTTGGAAGGACACTATTGTCTCGTCTGGTTGCTCCCAACACGTGAACCGGCGTGGTTGGACCCGCATTATTAATATTTCGCTTTCGACTGTAATAAATCTAATAATGCCCCAATTCTCACTAATGATTTAACCACAAAACAGACTTACTGCTTCAACTAATACATAACTGACTCTCTGTGGTAGTACGAAGCTGGAGACGTAATCCATAGTGCTTACCATCCGGAAAAATCAGAGCAGGCTGGAGGAAGTTAACAGCAGGTACCTCATGAAAGCTATTGATGATATCACTTAACTGAGACGAGATCTCATTCTAGTGGTAGCAATCATTGGGTGCGAGCCAATGAGCATCTTAGAAGGAAGGTCAGTTACCCACAAGAAGTCAGAGCATCTTGTGTCATCGAAGCACATGAGATGGCCCACCTCTTGAGGTCTCCTAACTACTTTCAGATGTCTCCTGGACCCACGTGCTCGGCCGGAGCGGATCATGTCGCCGTTCCCGGACCAAAGGGAAGGGCGCCTAATTCACAATGCAGGACGGCCATCAGTTGTGAGTTGAAATCGTTACCCTGCAAACTACTTCACATTGAACCGCTAAGATGTTTCTCGTGCGCCGCACAGTACTTGGGCGAAGCCCGGCTCGCGCATTTGGTCGGGGGATATCTAGCAGAGCGTCGGATATTCTGACCTCCTTGGGAATCTCGACAACGGGAGAGGAATCTGGTGTCTACGACGGAAAATGGGGTGGGAGTGGAGATATCATGCAGAGCGTATGCCCTACCACCGGCGAAGTGTTGGCGCGAGTGAAAACAGCGAGTACCTAGTTAAAGTCCGCATGGCACCCTCTGTCATCATCTAACAATGTCTACGGACTTTAGGCCTCACCACAAGAACTTCAACAAGCCCTTGAGAAAACGCGAGAGGCATATGTGTTTTTCCGTAATGTTCCTGCGCCTCGCAGAGGAGAATTGTTGCGCGAGATTCGTGACGCTTTATTCGCCAAGGTAGATGAGCGTACGTTCGGTGGCAATTGCAGACCTTGATATCGTATTGCTAGCGTGATGAATTGGGTGCCCTTATCTCTCTTGAGATGGGAAAAATAAGGACCGAAGGAGTAGGAGAGGTGCAGGAGTTTGTGGACATAGTAAGTGGTTAGCTAGTTGACACCCCGCCTTGTGATGATCGGTCTGCGCAAAGTGCGACTATGCCGTGGGTCTGTCTAGGATGATGAACGGAAGAGTCGTTGCCTCGGAACGGCCAGGGCACTCCATCCTAGAAGGTGTGGTATCTATCTCACTTGCGCCCAGCTTCAGGCGCTGATCCTTTTTCCAGTTCCCAACCCTCTGGGAGTCGTCGCGGTCCTCTCGGCCTTTAACTTCCCGGTCGCTGTATATGGATGGCTAGTCTTTTTAACATATGGTCTTCGCTTATGTCGCTGATAGCCGATTGCAGGAATTTGGCCCTTTCGATGGCGGCTGGGAATGCGACCATCTGGAAACCATCCCCTACCACGCCATTGTGCTCCATTGCAGTAACAAAGATTGTCGCCAATGTTCTGGAACGTCATGGCATTCCGGGTGCAGTTGCTGGGCTTGTCACGGGCGGCAAAGATGTCGGTTCGGCCGTAGTGGAGAGCAAGGACGTTGAGCTGGGTAAGGCCCCACCGTATTTTTCAGTTACAGCTTAATGCTCAGCTCGCGGTGGGCCATTAGTGTCTTTCACCGGGAGTGAGCATGTCGGTCGAATTGTGGGAAAGGCTGTAATGTCCAGGTTTGGAAAAGTGATTCTTGAGCTTGGTGGTAATAACGGTCAGTTCGCATCTATACTTGCATCAATCGGAAAATATCAACATGTGAGCTTTTAATTCCAGCTTCGATTATCATGCCAGATGCCGACCTCAGCTTGGCCGTTCCGGCCGTGTTTTTTGGTGCTGTTGGAACGGCTGGACAACGGTGCACGTCCACTCGGCGACTCTATCTTCACCGCCAAATCGCAGACGAATTCCTTGAGCGGCTCAAGAAGTTGTACACAACCGTGGTTCCTGGTGATCCTCTCAACCCTGCTACCCTTCTCGGCCCTATGCATACGCCTGAGGCCGTCGGGGTGTATCGAAGCGCCGTTGACCACCTCCGCTCCATTAACGCGGAGATTCTTACTGGAGGGAATGCATACGACAAAGCTCCGCTTGACGCTGGCAACTTTGTGCAGCCAACTATAGCGATTCCGAAGTCCGTCAACACAACCGATCGTATTTGGAGCACAGAAACGTTTGCCCCGATTTTGAACGCAGCTGTCTTTGATGATCTTGAGCAGGCTATCGAGTGGAACAATGCAGTGCCCCAGGTGAGTGAAATTTGTGTCATGCTATGAAACGAGTGATCAAACTGATGGCGGTTGCAGGGTCTCTCAAGCAGTATTTGGACACGAGACTTGAGGAATGTGGGGAAGTGGATCGGACCTGCTGGATCTGACGCTGGCATTGTTAATGTACTGAAATCTTTGTTTATCTCCGTGCTATCTCTCGCTGACGGATTGGGCAATAGGTGAATGTGGGTACCAGTGGCGCTGAGATCGGTGCAGCATTTGGAGGTAACAAGGCGAGTTTTACTGGCTCCGCTAACATTGCGATTTACCCAAGCTAATCAATCACAACTTTGATGCTGGTGGTGCTTCTACAGAGCACTGGATGGTGAGTAATTACGTTTGCCGCGACTGAATGATGTGGTGTCATCACTACGACCTGTAGGGGGCGCGAATCTGGCGGTGATGCGTGGAAGGAGTACGTGCGCTGGAGCGCATGCACGAGTGAGTGACTGTGTTCACACAGTATGCAGCCGACCATGTTAATGTGTCGCGTTATTGCAGTCAACTTCTCTGACGCGGCGCCGCTGGCACAAGGAGTGAACTTTTCTGCGTAGGACGGAGCATGTTGCCCAGACGGTTGTTTCGCTAGCATCTGATCCCTGGGCCATCTGGGGAGGCATGGCTGATATTTGTACATGGAGGCATGTCAAATTCACAAGTGTTGTTGTGTGTGAGAAGACAAGGCGAAGTGACCCACTGATAGTTTGAGAAGTGTGTGTAAAACTGGCCGGAGTTGTCGCTTCTCGAAGGCAACGGGGAAAGAGTAAACATGTGCATATTGAAACCCATGTTGGCGACATGTCGACCAGTTCAAGATGATTCAAATTAAGAGACCCATCAGGCAGTGCCCGTGCGGGCACGATTCCATCTACACATACTCCCCACCTTAAAAACCCGATGCTTATTTTCCCTATTTCTGCGTCCTCTCTCCCCAATTCGCTTCTGACCCTTACCCACCCGCCCGCCCCCTTCCTCCTCGACCACCATGACCCTCTCCACCCAGGACGACCTCCCTTGGCCTGAATTGGGCAACGTGTCCCGTGGCGCAACTCGTGGCAATCAAGGACAAAAGGGCGTTCTTGGCTCCCCAGACCGCGACGGTCGCTGCTTACTACAACTGCGCGTCCAACCCGGCGTGCTCGCCGTCCGTCTCAACAAGCAAGCCAGCGACTGGTATCGCACCCTCGACAACGAGGTCAACCGTGCCCTCAAACTCACCAAGACTTACTGGCGCAAGGCACGAAGACGCCAGGACTATGATGCTCGTGCTGATCAAGATCACATGGAACTCCATGAGTGGCTCCAGCAGCTGAAAGACAAGACCATGTCGCATCTCGAGCTCCTCATGCAGAAGGGCGATATCCAAGGCCCACCCTATGTCATGCCCGACGACGTCGAACTCACCTTCCTTCGCGGCTTCATCGAGCGACACAAGACCGGCATCCCACATAACCCGCGTCTTCGCAATGGAGAGCGTCCCGTTCCGATACGCGCGAATTCCGTAGAGTCCATGTCGCCCGAGCCTTCCGAGTCTGCCTTCATCCCCCCACAAAAGTACCGTTCAGCTGGACCGGGTAAGTTTGTCGAGTTACCTTATTCCACCTTCCCTGACTCGGCTACAGTAGAGTGTGGATCCGAAGCGTCCAGTTCGCACATTCCCCATTCACCGCCCCGAGGGTCCAAGTCACCTTCATTACTTGGTTTCGAGTCATTGGCGCAGGAGGCCAGTAGTTCAAGTGAGTGTCATCCACTTCATCGCCGTACTCGATCATAACCCACTTTCCTTCCACAGAACAAGTTCTGCAGGCAGCACGGGCCTCACTCTCGCGAGCATCAAAAGACACACAGGATGCTTTTCTCAGATACACGGCCTGTCTTGATGTCGAGCGACAAGCACGTCAAGCAGTCACTTCTGCAGAAAGGCGACGTGATGATATAAGTACGTCTTCCCATCGTCTACATCTCGATCGACAATCATCTCATGTCTTGTCCAAAGTGGCCGCTCTACTAGTGCGAACGCAGCAACAACATGGGCATCAGACAGAAGTCAGATCAAGACATTCATCTGCTGCTGCTGACGACGATGCCCGAAGTCCGCGATATAACAATGGCATTGAGGTGTGTCATTCATAGTTTATTGACATATGGTGCATGTTCTCATCACGCTGGCCATAGGAACCCAGACCCTCATCTGCCGATTCGGCGAAAGGTTCAAGGTCCAAACCATTGAGTTGGGCCGAAAGCGACCCACAACACAGTGCATATACCGCTGAAGCGGGCTACATCGACGTAAGCCCCACCCCAGGCCTCTCCCTCGTTTCCAACCACATTGCATCATTTGTCAGGATCCATCAGCGAAAGCTAGCCGCAAGCACTCACGGAATTGGGAACGTGGAAATCAGTTTCCAGGTGGGATTTCAATTGATCCGCCGCCCCTTACCTGCTTGTACTAATGTGCATCTTTATCTTTCCCTTCTTATCTAGATACCCAATACCCTTGCGAGGTGAGCAGCTCGTTGATTAGTTTCAAACCAGCTTCTGAAAAAATATCCCTTCCAGGATATAACCGCTTTACCGCCCCGAAAGCGAGTCCATCATATGATGCCAGGTTTCGAAGCACTTAGCAATGCTGCTGCCCTACAGTCCGCCAACATGCTCTCCTCCTAAATGCACATGACACCTGTTTTATGATTTATGCGATGGCCGTCACGATCTCACTCACGCAAACCTTGCTTCTATTATCTCGTCACCATTGTTTTGCACTCCACCTTCGTGCTATCTTTTGCTTTATTGTGATAACATTATTAGATTTCGCTCTACCTTACTATCATCTCTTGGGACAATAGGAACGTAATGTAATATCGATTTAGGCACATATCGGCTCCCCCAGTGATATATACGTATATAATAATTCTTGCTGATGCATCGGAAAGCATCCAATGTTCAATTCCCCGGCCGCCACGTACATGAGTTCATCGGACAAACCATGACACAGCGCCAGTCCGTTCGGTTGTTCTAGCTGTTAAGCTCCTTGATTGTGCATGAACCAGAATAACTTGTTACACGATCGAGTCTTCTCTCGCATTGATTCACATCAGCAATCAGCTCGACATGGAGACGATGACAGTATAACAAACCCCTTTCACATAACGTTCATCACAGATCAGTTGGTGATGATATTACCGCACTGCAAGTTAATCTTAAACTGAATACGACAACGTTCTCAACGCTGACTCGTCAATCATTGGTGTTGAACATTGATGCTGTGCACCATGAGTACGGCCATCACAAGTTCAGCGTTCCTTTCGGGCAACTAGGCATCCCCTTGTTTGTCAAGTGTATCAAAGCATTGACGACATTCTTGCTCGTATACAGCGGCGGCGGTCCGAGTCGGTCGCTGTGACTCACCCACCTTGAAACCATCTTGCTGGAGGACAAGTGTTGTCCGATCTGCGCGTCACTCAACCCTGTTTCATCTTGGATAGAGGAAGGACAACGGACCGCCTCTGAAGATTGAAGGCCTGCGTAGCCGATGTGCGCGCATCGTCCCTAGGTAGTACGCGGCCAGGACGCTTGGCGATATCGGCAAGTCTGGGCCCCTGTGGCGCGGCACCTTGCCGTGACATACCGATATGGTAATCGACGGCCACATCCAAGAACAAAAATTTTATCATCCACTTTGCGTTTACCGATGCCTGGAGTCTTGTGGGTCTTATCTCTCGCTCTCTCTCTGGATTAGTTGTCCGCAGCGCAGGCACTTCTTTACTTTGTGCCGCCCTGCTAAGTTCTTTTGTCTAAACGAAGGAGCCGTTGCCACTACTAGGCCTCTCAGGCTCGAGGATGGTCTGCGCGAAACTGGCCACATTGGCTGCCCCACATCATTTACGACTGGACCACCTCACACTATATGTATAAAACCAGGAATATCCATCTATATGTCCTACTTCTGAATCCTTCTGCTTCTTAACAAAGGCCCATCCGTTCCTCGTCTCTGGCGATAGCTCTACCAGCTCTAAAGCGTTCAAGGCACATACATATTCTCTGCAATTGGTTTGGTCGAGGACGAAAACTTTGGCGAACTTAATCACCCCGTGGACACCGAACAAGTCCAGGATCACCGCTCGGCGCGCTTTTAGGACTGTCTGACCTATACCTGGCAAGCAACAACTCGCATTTGAGATGCGCTCCAGTCAAGAGGCTATGCTTTCTGATGCTTTTACCGTCTACGAACCCGTATCCTGGTGGACGATACCCTGTCGCCATTTTATCTACAGGTGTGGCTGGTGTCCCGATGGTAACAATTGCCGATTGTAGGTGTTGTTGTGTTAGACTCTTAAAATAACCCAGACTACTCCAAACACACAGCATCCACGACCTAAGTCTGCCTGCGGTAGATGTGCGCAGTCCCCGGTCATCGGGTCAGCTCCATGCGTATGAGCCCGCTCACCACAGAAATATGATAGTCAGAGCATGGCCTCACTGTTGGTCATACGTTCAAGGACGCTGCGAGATTCCGCGGTGTCCCCGCCTCCACCCCAACGATGTCATTCCTTGTAAGTGTAGTTACCATGAGTACTCAAAGCAATGTAACCCTGTTTAGACATGAAGTATACACCGTGCATGCTGTGGCCCGACTGCAAGATAGGTCAAGGTTGCCCATTCAAACATCCAAGACCAATTTTGGCATCTGGCGGTGTACACCCTTGGGCCTTCTCTTATCCTCAGATTGGTGTAATCGACGAAAAGAATGCTTCTTACTCTAGACGAGTCAATTCGACTGAAATAATATATTCAACCAAACGACGTGTTGGGCCACCCACCCGAGGATCTTCCACCACTGGGCAACCGAGGGCCCGCTCTTCTGGGAGACTGGTCCCCACCTTCGGTTCCCTGTCAAAGCAAGAAAGTTTAGGAGTCTACAGCACACTGAATGCCACTTTCCTTGGGTGCGACAATAGTGGTAATTGCTTTGGCAGTTCGTCGCAAGGCCTGTCACAAGGAGGATCAAGGCTCCCAAGACACCATACAATGGCTTCCAACGACGAAGACACGGCTCATCGTCTCCCGTACTCCTGCCGTGTACAAAGAACTTCGGCGAGTATCTTGTACGCGACACCCCGAGTTACCGGCCTCCAGCAACATATGGCGCACAGCCTTACAATTTGACCCTTTGTGTGTTTCTATCTCGTTGTCAATGACTCTGTTCTGCGTACCGCGTAAAATACACGGCTCAAATCAATTACCTTGGCACGTAGACACCTTTCTACGCTTAAGTTATTTAAGTTCACGTAGCATCGTCAAGGTGTCTAATTGCTTCTTCCTCCTGGTAGCAAAACCACCACAAAACTACTTAGTCGCAACTTCATACCGTCGGATAGGTGCCCGATTCCCGACAATCGTAAGTTACGTTTGGTCGTACCTTACTCAAGCAATCATTCGGGTCACCATCACCCCCATGACCAATGATGGCTTCTAAACATGAGAATAACAAAGACGCATCAATGTCACCGTCTTCTCCCGCTCGATATCAGAGAAGAAATGAATGAGGAACCAGAGCACGGCCGATAGTGATTATCGAGCTGGCTCAACTGATACGTATACGTAGTGAGTCTTATCAGCCGTGTCTGATCCATCCAACACGGATCCATTACCTTGCTATTTTATCCTAGTTCTTTCTCACCTGAAGACATTTGACACCCGCGAAGCAACCAGAAATAGAGTAGACCATATGTCCAGAACCAAATCCTGGGAGTGCTTCAGGGGGCTGGGATATTCATGGTATTCCAAGCATCAGGCCAACCTCGCCATCATGCCAGTAGACCACCTTGCATCAATCAGACTGTCTAGAAAGGCTTGACCCATCGGGAGAATTTTCAAGCAATCTGGAGAGATTAACGTATGGTTCGCACCAAAGGGGGTAGAAGACTGATTTCTCGGATGGCCGTGGAGGAGCCGACTTGTCGAATGGGTCAAGAAGCAGCGAGGAGTCGCACAGCGCCCAGACTGATGGTAACAGAGAAGCAACGCCTCATACTGACCGCTGGCTAGGATGACAACATGCCACGTCTGGCGGGTTGGATGACCGGTAGGCAGATGGGGCTGCATGGCGGCGTTGTGTGAAGAACATGACATGCTGACAGATGGGAAGGCCCCCATCATGAGAACTGACCATTCGCTGCTGACACAGGGGAAAAAGATGTGAGCGTGGGGGGAGAAGATGGAGATCGATGAAGCTTACTCCTTTCATGTCGCTGATTACTCACCAGAAGTTCAAGGGGAAATCAACGCCAGGTGCTTGCCATCAACTTCCACTGAAATTTGAATGGATAGTTATGTCTGCGTATCAGTGCGATAGTTGGCGGTCGCCGTGTCATCAAGGATTGCGCGTTTGACGGTCAGTGTACGGGGACTGCGCAACACAATTCTGTCTAATTGTTGGCAGAAATGCCGCATTACACCGGTGCGCAACTCCATGTAGTCGTGACCCCCGCAGTGCGCAGCTACAGTTGGAGCCTGGATGTACTTTGCTCTGAAGTGTTCAGCGGACGACCCTGAAGAAGTTCTTTGACGCCCGATAAGCGCTCAGCTACATATTTCGGTCTCAACAACAAATGTACAGGATTCCTCGATGAGGGATTGGACGACGGGAGGAGAAAGCAAAAAAAGCGGAGATATATAAATCGAAAACAGTTAATCAATACATAATTGATGCTGCGAGGAACCAGATGCTGGATGAAGGGTATGTATGACCAACAAGACAAACGAAAGAGCAAGCAATAGGTTGATAGTAATGTATCTAGTTAAGATAGCCACGACACTTGGCAGAACCACAAAGGCAAGGAATTTTGTCCTGTTCAATAGGAAAGTGATAATCTGGAGGACAAATTGAGACTAGCATCAGACACTAGAGGTAGGATGACGTACCATATGTGATTTCATCGCCAAGTTCGATGTCTTGCTTAGCGTATATCACAATCTTCTTCTCCCCATTGATCGTTATAATCTTGGCTGTGCAATTAGGATCACAAGAATGGTTAATCAACCGCCTAGATCAAACGTCAATGCCACCAACTCTACAAGATAACCAACATCTATAACGTACCCGAGATTGCCTTTCTTAGTAGCATCCACAACTAGATCCTCATCTATTCTGAAAAGGTAGCTGCTACCGATTCCTTGTCGTTCGTACACCTTCTCCCTCTTATCTGCAACTTGCGCCCGAATGATCTCACCAACATACTCAATGACCATCTCGCCTCTGGATATTTTCTCCATGGCATATAGGCCCCAGTCATGGATGGGCGATCGGGCAAAGCGCAAGTGCTTCTTACGAGTTTGAAGTTGGTTGAACTTGAAGGATAGTTCGTTAGCCGCAGTCTCTCCTTTCGATAGTGCGATGGCCTGCTGCACTTGATTGATCTCTTCTAAACCTTGAGCTCGGCGTCGGGCGTTGGCGCGGTTGGATCGTGACGAAGTGACGTGCTTAGGCTGAGCATCTTCAACTTGAGTGATGGATTCCGTCGTCGCGCTTCGCGCTTGGTACTGAGATACATAAGCGGCCTTCTCGGCATGCGTAATCTTATAGTATCCCTCCGTGCGAGCGGATCCAGTAACGTGCTTACGAGCAGTTGGGGCCGAGGGATCCTGGGTAGGTGGTGACGTTTCCGTGGGAGTCTCCGCACGCACTAATGGTGGCTCTCCCAATAGAACCAGACGGGCAAAGTATTCGTCTTCGTCGTCTTCGAGGAGATTCTCGAGGGGAAGCTCCAAAGGTGGCGGAGGCAATTGGCGTTTGGGCTTCGCAACTGGGGAAGGTGACCGCGAAGGAGGAGCAGATGAATCAGGACCAGGTGTGATGCGGACCTGGGCGACAGGCGGGGCAGTGTATTCGAGGTCATCAGGAAGGACAAGCTCGTCAACGTGATCTGAATCGTCGATCGGATACTTTACATCCTTCCTAGTGCCTTTCTTGGCTTTGACGCTGCGATCGAGGGCAGTCTTCTGCTTCTTCTTGATCGGTTCCTCTTCTTCGACGACCTCAGAAATGGCTCTCTTGAATCCAATAGCTTTGGGAACTGATGCGACGCTTTGTGTATCATCCTCATCTTCGGACTCGACAACGGGAATGTCGGCTACCTTCGTCACCTTCTTGGGCTTCTTCTTGGGTGGCTCAACATCTACGTCCATAGCATCGTCCTCAGCTACTCTTTCGACTGCCACGACCGGTACAACCGTTGCCTCCGCAACCTTCTTTTGCTTCTTGAACGACAAACCCTTCAAGCCCTTCCTCTCCAGAGGCCGAACTTCAGTTGCCGCGGCCGCCCCAGAGGTCTTGAATTTTTCAGAAGTCAAGAACTTCCTCAGGTCCGCGCTCACTAAGCTGTCTCTGATATCCTTCTCCAGTACAGCGACAAGGTCTTTAAGTAGTAATTCCTGGGCGGCATCCACTACTTCCTCGTCGGTCCATTCCACCTTGTCGTGAGCGAGTATCGGAGCAGGAGCAGGATGAACGGACAACGTGACCGTATGGTAGGCTAGCGAACGACCATTCAAAACCATAGCCGCACGTCGAGCGACATCTCCGGTTTCGAAGGTAGCGTACCACGCGGTACGATCTCTGAGTACCTATAATAGACAATATGATGTTTGGAATGGTCAATGTACGAAGTAAGTGTGTACACACCTTGTCCACTTTGAAGCCCGTGAAGAATTCCCGGACAGACTCTTCACTCACGGCAGATGTCAACTGGGCACCACCCTCAATCTTGACATGATCCTTTCCATTCTTTGCAAGCTCGTTCATAACCGCTATGCGCTCCTTCTCTGCGTCCTCCTTGTTACCGGTCCCTCTCTTTGCACCACGTACTGGGGAAGGGGAAGACGAACGAGACATGTCCATAGGAGAGCCTGGATGATCAAAACGATCTGCTGGCGATACCCCGAACCTAGAAACATGGGCACGGTCGTGAGATCTCTCTCTGCCCCTCCTCTCTTGATCATGGTGCAATGGCGTGGAGATCGACAATGGCGTGAAGGATGAACCATGCTGATGAGTATCCTGATCTCGTCTGAAGGTCTTCGCAACTTCCTGGCGCGCCCTGAGGAGTGCCATTGGAGGCTTCTTGTCCGGTCTGGATGATTTGTCTGGATGGGCAATGTCCGTGTCATCATGCGCCACAGGCTTAGGAGGCAAAGGGTGGTGCATGGGCTGCGAAGCATTGGGATGATTAGACTGATGTGGCGATAGCGATGACGAGGACGAAGGAGGGGGATGCAATGTCCGCCGGGAGTCATGAGAAGGACGCGAATGCGAACTCTGATGCGATTGAGACGAGGGCTGAGGGCCGGGTCGTCGGTAATCGCGCCCCATGGGTGTTAGAGGTTTCGGAGTTGACCCAGACCTGTGTCCTAATGCACTATCTCGCCCGCTACGGACACTGTCCCTGCCGTCTCGTCCAAGCTCTCTCCTGCCGTCCCTACCGTCCATATCCTTCTCATCTGATGCCTTCTGTCTCGCCCTTCTCTTCCTTTCTTCCAGCTCCTTCTTAACAATACTCAACCTCTTACCCTCTCCATCAAAGGCCACCCGAATGTCGTCCCCCGCATCTCCTGCCATAATTCTTCCGATACCGCCTCCTGCCGATGGTTTCCTCCCATTTTCTTTTTCGACACATTTCTTCGCCTCGTCATAAGTCGAGTACCGCAAGAAAACAATACCAAGAGAGCCGCCAGTCTCATGATCGATCTGAGGTTCACAAGATACAACCGTCCCATGGGTACTGAAATACCTGCGAATCTGAGCATGAGAGGTAAGTGGCGAAAGGTTAGTTATGAGAACACAAGTTGGCGGAGGTGGTCCACAAGAATTAGCATCGTGCTGTATAGAGATCACAATGAAATAAGGAACAAAATCAGATGAAGCAAATGGATGAAAGAAGAATACTGCGCACCTCGTACTGGCATTCGTGGAACTGGGTGCGCATGGGTTTCCTACGAACCTCAGAGCCCCGCCTAGGATCCTTCAGAATTATCTCATCTTCACAAGGTTTCGACCGTCCTTCCACATCTTTGTCCTCTGCTTGCTTGCATCCATCGTCCACCACATCAACATCCATCCGGTTATTCTCTTTCTCCTTTGGCCTGAACACTTCACCCTCAAACCGCAGAAACACGTCCTTCCCTTTGCCCTTGCCCTTGATACGCTCCCGAACAACCTCTGGTGGCGCATTCTTGCGAATATTGTCCATAGCGTTACGAAAGAAAAACGACGCGTCCTTGTCAGTGGACGGATCGTATAGTACCTTGAAACATCGAAGTCCAGGAGGAAGTTCCGACTTTGGAGGAGGCCATGCCGGAAGCGGCGGAGGAGTTCTGGGTCTACGAGGTCGAGGTGGGGGCGAGGGATGACGGACAGGTGGAGTGGGTAAGGGTGGCGAAGGTGAGCGACGACGGGGTGATGGTGGACGGGAAGAAGATCGCATAGAAAAGCGGGGTGGGGACCATTCTCTTGGAGGCAGATCATTCTTAGACTGCTTAGGTGTTCGATGGAAAGGCTCGTGAGGGGGAGGGGGAGGCGAGGGTGACAATGGCGGCCGCTGTGGTGGTGGCGGGAGCGAAGCAGGTGGAGGAGGCGGAGGTGGTGAAGGAGGACGGGGTGGTTCAGATGGTGGCGGGGGTGGTGGCTGGCTAGGTGGTGGAGGGGACGGGGAGGGGCTTGATGTAAGAGAAAAAGCACGCGTCGGTCCATCAACTGGCTTTGGAAACTTGAATGAGACGATGGGAGGCGGAGGAGGCTGCAATGGAGGTTCTGATGGTGGAGGCGGTGGTGGCGGAGGGGCAGGTTCTGACGGGGGAGGAGGAGGCGGGTGGTCGGGAGGAGATGGAGGTATCTGCGCCTTGGAAGACGGCAACAAGAAGGTGAGGTTTGGCGGAGAAGGCGGTAGCGGAGGTGGAGGTGAGACTGTTTCATGCGGCGGAGGTGTTGGTGGCGGAGGCGGACGAGATGTATCTGCGCGAAAAGTAGCCGGTAGCGACGGTGGTGGAGGCGGTGGCGGCGACTCGGCTGGTTGTGGCGGCGGTTGAGAGTCAGGCGGAGGTGGTGGCGGGGCTTCATCTGGTTGAGGTGGAGGAGGCGGGGGCGGGTGAGAAGGAGGGGGCGGTGGTGGCGGGTGAGAAATAGGAGGCGGAGGAGGAGGGTCATGTCTTGGAGGGGACTCATTTGGGGGTCGAGGGTGATGAAATAGAGCATTTTTCGTGTTGATGACGACCTTCTCCCTGCTGGCACTGCCAATGAGCCTGCCGTCTGCAGGATCGTGCAATCCATTTGGCTGGGACCGAGTCTGGAAGCAAGACGACAAAATGCATGAGAAAGCGCATCCTATACGCAACAACGAGCTGAATTCTCATACTGGACTGACGGACGCCGGCAAACTATCTCTTTCTCTCGCTTTCAGAACGTGTCTATGCTGCAGGGTGCTGGGCCCCGGCCCACTCTGGCTGGGGCCCGCAGGAGCGGCTACACCATTGACATAATTCTTGGATTTTCGATAGCTAGCCGGTGCACTCGGAGGATTCGCATTTTGGATGCCATTCAAGAGGCTGCGCGGGCCTGTTGGGGGCGCCGCACCGATCCTGCTGCTCGCAAAAGAGGACGAAGGGCCCGGTTGTGGAGGCTGAGTGCCAGGCGCCGGTGCACTGGTCGAGGCAGAGGCGGCCTGCGTCGGCGGTCGCAATGCACGGGGGCCGCTTGGAGGAGGCCTGCCTGACATTCGTCGAGGCGTAAGGGCCGATGGAGGAAGGTAGGGAAGGGAAAAGAGTCGGGGAAGGGTGGTGGTCGAGTCGAGGAAGAAAGCGCGTGGCGAAACAAGCCCACACAAAAGTGTTGATGACCAGCTCTCTGTTCTCACTGCTTGTGCTCAGACCATCTCCACAATCCGTGTCCTCGCTCTGTTCTCAGCTCACTGGGCCTCTTCCCACCACCTTATCGATGGAACTCAGCCCGTTCTTCCAGCGGTGCTCAATTCTTTCCATGCCGCCACATCGAACACAAGAACCCTTCTTTGGCGAATCTTTTGATGCTCCCGCAACTTTTGATATGTTCAGGCCAACAACATTCGCGTCTTGCACACGTCAGGAACGGGGAGACTCAGGCAATCCTTTCCATGGCTAAAGCCGCTCGAAACACTGCTCAGCGAGTCTCACAGCCCCTATCCCTTTATTGTTTATTCTCCTCGCGTCGAGGAAGCAGGTGGGCACGGTTCTCTGGACGCTTCTGCGCAGTTTCCTTCGTTCGCCCAAGTCTTTTCGGTTAGCCCACGCATCCCAAAGGCCACACTCACAACGGTCCAGTTAAATTTCAAATACGGTCAGCCCTCCGAAACTCGTTCCTAGTGCAATCCGGCCCATATCCTCATCATAATCCATGGCCGTCCAACTTCCAGCTTCGTTTCTCGCGACCGTCTTCACACCCACTCCCTCTACGCCCTGGCGGTGTACCCCACCTACACCGCTATTGTTACCCCCACTGGCATCAACAGCTTCTAAAGCACCACGAAGGGGTCCAGCGAATACGGCAGCAACCAATCTCTCGTCACTCCAGGCCGGTCTCTGCAATGGAATTTCCTGAAGATGTGTGTCCCCCGAGATCAACCCGTGTGTCGTGTTATCACGAGGGTGAACCCACACCGCCGTTCCGTATTTCCCCAACACAATATCTAAGCATCGAAGGGGCCCACGTCCAGAACTGACTTGTGCCGTCAAACGAGGAGGGAATATGTACGGAGATACGCAGGCGCCAGCGTCGCCGCTGCCCTTGGGGTCTGGTGTAAAGTCTGGATTAGAGGAGAGGGTATATAGGTCCAGTGTGCAAACGTTGGATGACCACGGATCATGGTTTGGCGCACGGCATAGTATCTTTATAGATGTTCTAGCCAACGAATTATCGTCTTTTCCACCAATCGATTGTGCTGGTATGACTGCGGAAATACCGTCTACCCAGCCAAAAGAGTGCTGGGCAATCGGCCGAGTTGGCGTAACGTCGTCTGGATCTACAAGGGTTGGCTGGGGGAAAAGATGCATTGACCGAGCACGAAGAACGAGTACGCTTTGGTGTGCAAAGACGACTTGAACGCACGGGTCATGCTGCGAACCTACCATGAGTATGGGAGCGTTTCGTATCGAACAAACCCAACCCTAACACCCGCACAACCAACGACCCAATCCCAATGAGTTGACTCACCTTAAAGACACCTTCCTCCGGCTCGTGCTGCAGTAGTCCCATCTTCCCTGTCCTCCAGTTAAATACGACTGTTTCGGAGGACTTATCACTAAAGGCGATAACGTCCCCTTCCATTTCCATCGGTTCCAAATTAGTGTCCACCGTAGAAATGACTCTAAACGTAGATGCCTTCACCCCCTCCGTCCCCGCCAAGTCAACCGCACATTCGACCGAGTCGCCCAGTCCTCCGACGCCCTCCAGAGTCAATATAATTGTGCTGTGTCGACTGAAACATCGACCGCATATATCAAGAAGAAAAGCACATTAGATCCACGGATCATAGCAATTTGAATGAGTACAAACCCTTCAGAGAAGACAGAGACCGCAATGGCCGCCTCAGATGTAACATCTGTATTTAGCGCAAATCTATTGAACAGAGCACCCTTGGGAGACCAGGTAGCTCGTTCACGAGGGACGGTTCGAGTCGGACTACCTGGTTCGTCGATTTGCCAGAGGGAGAGCGTAGACCAGATGCCTTTCGACACAGTTAACAAGTATCGTTCCTTCCGTCCAGGCAAAAACCGAACAGCAGTGATCTCCGTACTCGACGCTGCAATGAATTTGATCTCCTTGGTCAAAGAAAGCCAATCAACATGCTGGGCGGGTTCCTGGCCTCGAGCAGCTGGACGGTGAGCAGGTAGAGACAGTGAAAGCCATCTAGTAGCCAGACGATGAGCAAGCCGCGTGTACCGCTCGAGTTCAGTGGAAGTCAGCGAGTCGAGGGAGACGCTGGGGAAGGGGAAGCCAGGTTGCAGGATATTACGAATACATGCGTTGCGCCAGACGGTGTGCAGCAGCGTTATTCTACGTAGTCGCTGGCAGGTCTACGAGATGGATGGTGGTCAGCGGTTTGTGAAAGGAGGCATTGAACGTTTCGGACGAACCCGTCTCACTGATAGCAAATCGGATACGGCAAGGTTAGGCAAAATTAAGATAAGCGTATCCTCGTCAAGGGAATCAAAGTTCAGGCGGGTCATTCCGCCTCAAGAAATGGTCGTAGACTTGCAAACGTGATGGCAAAGGACGTTGATTGTGGTTTCTGGGTGGTGTATGAGATGAAGGTGTCAGCCTGCGAACTAAACGGCGCCAGCTGGAAGTGGGCTATCACATTCAAATCTCAGGGCACGGGGGCAGACCCCATCTACATTATTTTAACGGTAGGTAATGGCTACAGAATCAAGATTATAGAAGCAAGCAGTAATGTAAAGAAGATGCTTGAAGGCCTCGCGTTGATAGATAAATACAACGGTGCTAAAAATCGTAAGGAGCGAGGATTGGGATTGCTACAAATGAATGTGTGGAATGGATTGTGCAGGGGCGATGGTAAATGATAAGGATAGCTACAACGAGTTATAATTGAAAGCGAATAACGAGCGAATGGATAAGGGTGAGAGGAAGGAGAGCACGGAGGTAGTTAGGGAGCCATTTGATGTGGAGGACTGAAAGCCGGGGACGTGGGATATTGATGAGGCCTGGTTAGAGAGAACGAAGCTGCTTGAGCAGATTGGGGTAGTCATTCTCCTCCCATCGATTACCACCCTTTTCGCGATACCAGCGTTTGCTGTACCGCTGAGCAGCACGGCGTGGACTTTCCCCTGGGGTTGGGGAGGAAATCTGGATCCTGGACGCTCTTGAGACGACCCAATGATACTCGTCCGATAGCACATCACTTCCTAGACTAATATCATCGTCTTCGTCATCCGTGGCGTCCGACTCAACGAGCCTAGTCACATCCACTCTGGGTTCGACCGAAACTCGTCTATGTTGAATACGTCCAAACGACCCAAAATCAGTGTCGTAGACACGAGATTGCATGCCTATGAGGTTCTCCTGCTTCTCAAACACTAGGCTGCTGCCACTATCGCTGCGTTCCAAAGGAACTTCCAGCGTGAGACTTCGAGAGCGACCCCGAGGAGAGAAAACAAGTTCAGGAGGCACGCCTTCGCCAAGATGACGTCTCAGTTTACTTAAGCGTCGTCGGCGTGCTGTAGTGGGGGATGGGGCTTGGGGGATGTCGGGCATCAATGGGCTTGTAGGCGAGAGGCCCAACGCTATTGATCCGTTGGATTTCGTCGGGCTACACGTAGGCGTCAAGCTGCCACTTCGAGGTCTATCGGAGATCGGCTTCTGCAAAACATCGGGAGAGGTACACACTCGGAGAGGGGCGAGGCATGGACGGCCAGATTTTGGCGTTACTGGAACCGTCGCTAGCTGCGTTGATGTACCGTCGGTAGTCGATAACGATGGAGGATTGAGACCAGGGGGAACTGGGGACGACGGCGTGGAGGGAAGTGGTGTGGCAGGAATTATGGAGATGTTTGGCATGGACATGACAAGAGGTGAAAATGATGTTATTGGGGGAAGTGATGGAAGAGGTTTTGAGGTAGGCTCTTTTCTATCGTCTATTCCTGTAGGTGAGGAAGGAGTCGGGGGCAGAGGACGTCGAGACTTCACAGGAATATGACGGAATGGAAGGGTATGGGAGGTATATATCCTCGCGGTTACTTGCCCGAAGGGGGAGCAGCCGCGGTCCGCAGTCAATGTCGACATTGACATCAAAGTTCAGATAGGTGGTTGGCGGCCAGCTGAGGAAGTGTAGGTGCGGCTGGACCAAGCAAACTATTTGAGGATCGATATCAAGCACTTGCAACGTAGGGCAGCGGGATTAGTACGGTTCGTTAATGGTGTCGTGATAGGTATCAGGCTAGATGGTAGCCGTTGAATGAAACGTATAGAACCCTACACGAGTTATTAACACCGTTAATGCAGTGATCTCGACAAGGAGCCGAGTTAATGAGTCTCGGAAATGACGGACTAACCGGGTAAGTGGGTTGAGGAGGTGAGGGGGGGTATCGGGGCGTAATGAGCACGTCCGAGGTGCTTGGGGAGACGGAGCATTCCCGATTTCAGCTTTATAGAGTATGAGGACGTTGCAAGGGTCGAGCCATGCCCATTGCAAATGCGAATGCGCCTAGATCTCATCTTGAGGTGTCCGTGGTGGTAATCCCATTAGGCTCGGGCGTGCCAAGGGCAGGCCAATGGCCAGTCACCACCCTCGGTGCAGTGCTCCGTGTATACAACCAAGTTGCTATGAAAGGGCGGAACCATTTGTTTCAAGAAATCCATCGGAAGGGCCGACATTTGCTGAGAAATGAGTGTGGGTGAGCTCAGCTGGGGCTCTGAGGACGTTCAGCGATACGATTCTTTTCAAGCGACGCAGACCGTTTGACAGTAGAGCCGCAATCGTCTCGGAGACCGATGAAAAGTTCGGGATGCCGGAAAGCCTCGATTACTTCGGGCTCGGGTGCTTCAAGATCACGAGGATGCAAACTACTTGCAAACAGACACGTGCTTCAACTCACAACCGTTTCTCTGCAGACCGTTTCCTGCAACACAGCACAGCTGCTTTGAATCCATCCCTGCCAGAAGGAAGCAAATGTTGAAGCGTTTTGTCACTACACCTTGCTTTCCTAGATCACTCCTAGCACTACATGGAGTGAGACTCGGAGTGCGTCGGCGGAATTGAAGTTTGCACCAAGGTGCTCAACGATGGCCAAGCTGGTAAAATGCGGGGATGCGATTACATGTTTGACCGGTGCCCATACAACGGGGAAAGAAGTCCATAAGACCCCCGCCTGGCAGTCACTGACTCAAAGATCCTCCTTCTATCGTCAGGGAAGAGGCTTGCCGACGAAGGGAGCCAAGGTTATTAACATATGCAAATCTCAATGTACCAGATGCGCTCTGAGTAGCATGTGGAAGTTGTGGATAAGGAAGAAATCGATGAATCCAATACCTTGGATACCTTTGTTTCGACGACCGCGATTCTTGAGTGTGTAATCAGGCCAACACTGCAGCTATTTGGAATGGGAGTACCATGGGTGTAGATTTTCAGGCTTGACGCCGTTCCATTCAGACCAATCATGCGCAACTGAGTAAAATTGCTCCAAGGTATATTGTGAAACGCCCATCGCCTGTAGGTCTTCACAATCCACAAGTACGACGGAGATACGAAGACAAGAAGTTTTCGAATACAGACTAAAGAGCTCTTCATGAAATCATCCGAAGAGTTTGCTTGCACTATGAAAAGGTGGTTGATTAAACGCCGCAAAACACTTAAAATTTGCAGGAGCATACGCAAAGGTCCAGAGGTTCTGAGGATTGTTGTATGTGTCCTTGGTATATGCGAACCGGACTATCAACACCGACAGTCAATTCACGCTCCACGGCCTGAAAACACTGGCGGCTTACACTTCGGCAACTCTGACAGATAGGCTGCAAGGAGGAGATCAATAGGAATGACAGACCTAGTATGATCTCCATCCGCACTTACCGATTGGTACCTGCTCGTCAAAGAAACTCCAAGCTAGATGATTGATCGCACATCGTTAGTATACCACGTCAACACAACTTGCACATCAAATAGCATCACATACCAGTCCGCCAATTATGGCTATTCACCCGAAACGGCCGGAGGTGGTGAGCCGACTAGGTTTTCTTTGATGGTTGGGACAACCTTACTTACCGGAAGTTACCCGAAACCAAGCTGCGGATTGATCCCCACGTCAGTAGTCATGTTATGTCTGTGCAGCAGGAAGACGTAGCGTACAGATCAGGGGGTGCCAAAGGGTCCTAGGAGACAAACGAATAAACTTCACCCGCATAAACGTCGCAACTACGCACGTCTTTGACACCAGCAGTCTTGATTTCGGTGTCAAGGTCCGTCCACTCTAGCACTTGGTTGCCAGCCATGCCTAATAAAAGCACAATACAGTTAGGTCGCCTCGGGTTGTATGACAGCGAACGTCTTGCCTTTGAATTGAATGCTTTGTCCTGGTCTTCCGCCGAAGATTGCAATCTTGGTATTGTGTCTCTCGTTCATCAAGGTACTAAACATGGCACACGTCGATGCACATTGGCCGTTGCTAACTGCATCGAACCATTCATAACGAAGCTTCCCCTGACGTTAATCGACGTACTGATAGCGACATTGCTGAAGGCTTGTCAGAGCTAGCAGGACACAAGACACGGGAAGCAGACATACTTCAAATCAAAAGGTGGGTCTTCAGGAACGGGTTCGACGAAGGAAAGTTGACAGGTATCCTATCGACTGTTGTTATCCCATAGTCGAGGGACTTAACGAATAGCGCGGACATACGTGGAACCTCTGAGACGTTGGGTCGGAACGACCGTTCACGACGAATGGTAAAGATGGGTCAAGGTAGTTGAAAGTGGGTGGCATTCGTGTGTCATTCAAGAATGCCCCTATGTTATCCATCGTCACTGAATAGTCCAATGGATTCTAAAGGAGACCCTCACAGTTGTCGGCAGGATAGAACCCAAACCTGCCGTCCAGGCCGAAGGCAATATCTCCGGCAACGATCTTCTTGGCGAGTGCATTTGCTCGGTTAGTGGACACAAATCCGCTGTCATTCACCAGTTGAGTCGGGCACGGCGCGGCGAAGACACTATCAAAGAACCCACGGATAGCCTATCTTCGATCCAGCAAGGTACTGATGCAAGAACTGTCCTAGACAAACGAACCCTCCTGTCGGATCCTTTAGTGAGGTCACACAATTTGAGTGAGACGGTGACTCGCCTCCATTATCAGTGAGGTCGATAAGAAGGTGAGTGACACCAGAAGCCTTGAACTGGGTGACTGCGGATACGACATCGTGCTGGAAGCCTACGAAGTCCCCTCCAAAAGAGCCAACAAACATCTGCCAGTTACTTCAACGATTTGTATGACGCTGAAAGGGATATAGACCTCACCACTCCCGTATTAGAATCTGGTAATATGTATGACTTGATGACGCCAGCGCTACCATTAACTTGGGGTAGCTTTGGCTCAAACTCTGAAGGCAAACCAACTGCATTGCTTTCGCCCTTGTCAATTATATCACCACGCATGCGCCGAGTAATAGGGACTAGATTGGTAGCTCCCTTCAAGTCGACTCCATTAGTCTGATCATTAGCGGCACAATTATTGGCCCAGCTATGTGAGACGATGAGACGGGGCCCAGGATGATCCAGGGGAAGCTCATAAAGAAAATGCACTCACAAGGAAGCTTTATCAGTAAACGGAACACCCAAGAAGTTCGTCAAGAATGGGACGATAACGGTCTCCGCCCGCGTAGAGTTCACAGGAATCAATC
The DNA here is from genome assembly GCA_032158425.1 of Pleurotus giganteus. Taxonomy (NCBI): domain Eukaryota; kingdom Fungi; phylum Basidiomycota; class Agaricomycetes; order Agaricales; family Pleurotaceae; genus Pleurotus; species Pleurotus giganteus. Next base: position 1,356,306 of record JAPEHR010000001.1, on the reverse strand, counting down.
TGAGTCTCAGCGAAGTCTGCACTGTCCCAGTGGGGCCAGCGATATCGCCAATTCGTTGAGAGAAAGCATTGTTCGAAATTCTGTAGCTACTGAATGCCGAGTTGACTCGCACGCCGTGGTCCAAGTAGTTGCCAGAAACGGTCTTCGCAACAAAGTCGGCGTAATTGTATGGGTCCTGACCTTCGATCTGCAAAACTTTCGCTCCGGCAAGACGCTTCCAGTTGAAGCCGATTGAGTCGTAAAATCCAGTAAACTGCGTTCCTATCAAGTTGACGAATTCCACAGCGTCTGGGGCGACGAATATGCTTTGAACGCCGTTCTCCTCGAGAGATACTAGGGGAGTCGGAACGATGTTTTGGAAGTTGGTGTAACAATTTGGGAACCAGCCTAAGAATAGGTCCGTGAAATGTTGTCCTGTGACTTCTCATCGAGAATAGAACATACGAGTATGGCCATCGTTTAGCTGGGTAGTAAAGTCGTACAATGCCCTATTAAAATCATAATCCGTCTGTTGAAAATGAGATAGGGATGCACAGAGTAGGCGGAGCGGAAAACTAACTGCAAATCTTGTCCTATTGAACTTGGCAAGAGTAGCTCGGATATCAATGGTGGATTCTTGAAATGGCGGAGGAGACTTCAGATAATATTCTTCAAAGGTGAAGAAATCGAAAACTCGAGCCATATTGGTCAAGACATTCTGACGAAGGGTCTCATTGAACGGAAAGGATTTCTGGCACGCGAGGGCATCAGCAGGAGGGATGAAACTCTTTCCAGCGATTTTGGCGCAGGGGTCAGCAGCGGCAGGCGGGGCAGCAGCGCTCAATAGTGAGTATGCGACAGTAACGAGAGCCGAATAGCGCGACCAATTGAAGGGAGCCATTGCACGGAAGGTGTGCGGTCCTGATTGATTTGTGGAAGCATGCCTCCATTTATGTACTCTGGGAGGGCACCGGAAGCTTCACTAATGCGACCAGAGGAGAACAAGGCAGTCCCATATGCAATGCTGCGATAACGTGTGATGTACTCTTCGCCAGAACTACGAGATGCGCGTTATTCCCGTTCTTGGTCATGGTCAGCCCATGGAAGGCAAACTAAAGAAAAAGATGGAAAGGTATTGTACGAAGCATATGGTACGGAGAAGGCTGTCATGCGTAAGGCTCACTGACGATTGACTGGATCGGAATACTCACACACATGCATAGAACTCCCAGCCAAGTCACACCGTGGGTGGGCCTTTTATGCACATGGGCTAGAAGTGGCCGTAGTTGAGATATATCAACACCGACTAAGGGGAAACTTCCGACGGAAGTGTGAAAAGTGGAACGTTGAGCGGCGTGCGCTTTGGATGAGATGCAGCACAAGTCATCATGCATCACTAGTCACTACCGATACCCCATTGTCATATTTTGAGCATAGCATTAACTGCATACATACAAAATGTGCACAACGAATACCACCTCCAAAATATCAGAAGACGTATCCAGCTTAGAAGGTGCGGGGGCGGGAGGCGACGAAGGTGGAGCGAGCTTTGACGACACGGTGGGGGAGAGGGAATTTGAGGCTCGGCTCGAGCAACTGCTTGATGTAAGGGCGGCGAATGTCATCTGACTTCTCGATCTCCACAACACGGAGGATCTGGAGAACGGCCGTTAGTGCCGCATAGCATACATGCAATGAGGCTTACGTGGATCGACCGGAAGCGGGCACGATGTCTGGCGGCCATATCCTGATACAAGCTCTTGACGGCATCTGCACGACTGAGTTCACGGAACTCCTTGTACATATTGTGGGTGCCAGAGCGAGAATCGTATCGGAGCCAAATGCCGAAGTTCTTCACCTTCAAGGGTTTCTTTTCGTGAATCTGCGAAGAGGGAAAGAGAACCACGGAGAGCGCATTTAATGAATGGCAGAAACCGGGTGTGATGAATGCGTCAGCATTGCCCATCCGCCTGCCACTTGAACGGCTGCAAGGGACTACTTGTGGAGTGTGGAAGGGAAAATCTACATACAACGTTGACGCCAATGATCTCACCACTGGCTTTCTTGACCTTCTTCAATTGCCTGATCATGGGGTTTGAGAGGGCCGCCGTAATACGGGTAATGGCGCACGCACCTAAGGAAGTACCAGAAGCGAGACTTGGCGACGACCTCGTTGGGCGCAAAAATACGCATGCGGTAGATTTTGGGAGTGGGCTCATGCTCGGTGGGAAGATGGCGGCCGACGACTTGGTATTCCTGGAGGCCCATCTATTGAGGTACATGAGCATCCTGTAGAAAACTTTGCATCCCGGCACCATCTGACGTATCCAACCGCCATCCATCGCAGGATTCGCAAATCAGGCCAGATAGCAGCGCTAGCCATCCTCATATAAGTCTGCAAAGCCAGCAGCAACACTTACTTTTGATACACGGCGTCTTGAGGTCTTGACGTTGACTTTGAGTGTATGGGACCTGTGTGTATGGATGATCTGACATACTGTTTGGCACCATTTGGTAGGCGCCTGCCTTACGAGCGCTAATTCTTGCTGCTTACATCTTGAGTTGCCAAATGTCTACCAAGTACTTGAAGTAGGCTTGCCTCAGCCTACAACACACCGTCTCTTGTCGACCACCTTTGCTCGGGCTATGCTTGCTGAGGAGCTTCGGTTGAAGCGGTCGTATTCGGCATTCAGCTACCCCGAATGCAATCAGTGACAATTTGCTTATGTCGTTCCAAAGGTGCTTAAAGATATTTTCCCTGGCCATCACCTTCGATACCGTGCGCCACGTCCTCTCAAACACCACCGTTGTTCTCACCAATGTCGTTGCACCCTTGTCTGCCCTGGAGGATTGTGGACTAGGCACCACGGCGAGGTGTACGTACGGCGGCATAGGCCCACGTTGAACTGTCAGCTAGTTGCCCTTCTGAGATCAGCTGAGCGAAGAGTTGCTACTATCTCGCTCCCTAAAGAAGTGTGCTTACTCTTGCATTGGCTATGAGCGCTCTACCCTCGATGCCTGGACCTCCCTGCCCTTCAGCCTTCCATTGTATAACCATTGTTGACATCGACAGGTCGGACGTGCTATTCATCCGTCAAGTCAAGGCACCACTGATCTCGGCATGCACCTTCCATGCTTATCTGTAGAAGGAGCTATAAAACGTACATCGCTCGCCTCGAGCCTCAGTAATTCTGCAATCAGTCCAAATGGTTTTCATCAATAGAGCCAACCTTCTCGCCCTCCCTTGGCTCTTCGTCTCCTCGAGAGCCTGCAGTACCATCTGCGCCCATGACTTGGCCCCGTACGCTAAGGCAGCTTCGTTTTGGCACGACATCTGCGGCATTACCGTCTCTGACCCCAACACAGTGCTAATGGCAACGAATTTAGAGCGTTTCGACCCGAGCTTTGGATGGTATGTATTAGCTTTTACGCTGTGACCTATCGAGCTGAACGACTTTTGACAGCGATACCAATGCCGGATTCAAGCAAGTTTGTTGTCAGTCTTTGAATAGTATGGATCTGTTTTGTTTGTCTGATGTTGATATTGTTGACTCATTCATGCTCTGGCTAGGCTGCGGAAGCGGAACAGACTGTGCCGTTGTCTAATCTATGGATCCTTGGTGGGATACATGTACCATAAATCGCAAGTAGCTGGAAACTATCGTCCCCATTCATAGTCCCCCCTTGTGCTGCACGCTATATATATTTGTCTTCATCTCGTTTCGCTCCTCATCGTCGATTTGCATCTGAGGCGCTCAACCGAAGGTATGTAGTGGTGGCTGGCTCATCCGTATGGCATAACTGACTAGCAGTACATCTCAGCATTGCTGTTGGGGAACATGTTATGCCGCCGGGATCCTCTCTGGGCTCTATAGTCTAATCTCAACATAGAGACACGAGAAGGCGCACGTCCAGTCGAGGGTTTTGCGGAGAGGTACGTCCATACGATATTTCTCCATGGGCCAACGTTCTGTTTATTAGGCCATCAGCGCTCAGCGCGCTGAGTCAAGCTTCGAGTTACTGCGGCCGAGGCTCGGGGTGGGAACACAGTACTAGTGCTATCGACCCTCCATCGTTATAAACCCTCCTTGCTGTGCCATCTAACCCCTCCTCCCCCTAGTACCGCGGAGTCAACTCATATTTCTTGTTCATGGCGTCTGACCCCCTTCAAGGTCGAAGTTTTGACTGCACTACAGACCAGACACCAGAAGAGGTCCACAGTGCACTGACTCCGGGGGATACGACCAAAGGTGCGCTTCTCAGCTGGTTCGCTATATTTGGTTTATACATGATACCTGAACAGTTATCATCCGCTTCAGAGCGGTCGGGAATGCGCCGATCATGGAGCAGAACTACTACAGAATATCGGCCTCCAATAGGTTTCATGCAGTGGACCTCTTTCTGAGGAACAAATTGGGCTTGGAGGCAGGCGATCCCCTGGTATGTCCTCCAACATGGTATGCTTCGTCAGCGTGTAACATAGTCGCCCCAGTTTACCTCCATCAACCTCACTTACTCCCCTGCACTGGATGACATCGTATCAAATCTTTTCCAGGTATTCCGGTCTTATGCGCGCCTCAGTCCTCAATGGCTAACTATGGTGTCCCATCAAGTCTTTTGCTACAAACGACCATCTAATTGTTGACTATAGGTGGGTGTGTCTCCTCCGACCTTGGCGTTAGTACGCTTGGTTAATCTGAGACCGACAATTTCTGAAAGCTTGGATGCCCCAATCAGCCACTCTGAATGATTCCGTGATATGCCAGAGTCCCTGCATGTTCATATGGATTCGTTGAACACGATTCATTCTTTCCACCAGTGCAGCCTCGTGCCTGAGTGTCTACAGCATTGCGGGAAGTCACTTTGACGGTCCTGACAGGCCGACATGAGCCAGCAGGCCCGCAGAGGTTGCACAAATGGTACGTTGCCGAAAAGACACCGAGACCGAAATGTATTCAGTAGATCTAAAAGTGACCAAACTCTTATGTTGAGAACTCTACAAGACAATTTGCTATGATCTTAAATCGCCATAATTTACAACCTCGCCCTCTGGGGAACCTCAGTGACGGCGGGATATTTCTTGCTCAAGAAGTCTACAATCGCTTCAGCTACGGAAGGAGGCGGTCATTCATTAGCTGACATATCAAACAACCAAGAATAGGATGGAAACTGACCACATTCCTTTGGAGCCTCTTGGGGTATCTGTTCCTCGCAGTCAGCATTCATTCAAGCACCCTTAGAAGTTCACCATACCAAATGCCCGGCTTGATGTATAATCACATTGGACGCGTTTGTCCCTCTCCTCCACACACGTTCAGCTGCAGCGGGAGCGCCACCAAACTTCGATCCTGTAGGTTGAGGCATAATCCAATGCATAGAAATTCGTTCGTCTATGTCTACGAGGCGTTGCCAGACTTCATAAGGAGTGAGGTTTTCGAGGAATGCAATGGCTTCCTGAATCGGTGGCATCTTCAGACTGACAAGGGTATTGCTGCCGTCTTGGGGTGAAACGGACGGGGACGCGGCAGACTGAGGTGGCGGAGGAAGCGGAGCGTGTTGGTACATCCCATAGTCGATGTACGATTGGAGGACATCAGGATGCCAGGCCGCGAAGAACGGGTTTGGTTGCATCAAGGATTTCGCCTCTTCCCTACAAAAGAAATAAGGCCCCATCATAGAAGGCGTCCTAAATTTGATTAACAGACCGTGACTTCCACGTCCCTCTCCTCAGGATAGCACCCAGCGCAAGGTCCTGGATATGGGGGTCTTTCGCGGCCTGATAATAATGCGGCTTGACGATGACAGGATCTATAAGGATGAGGGAAGAGAACAAGGAAGGGTATGTTAATGCTGCAAGGGATCTGGTGAAAACAGTCAGCCTACGAGAAAGTCTAGGTGAAAGTATGAACGTACGAGGTACATCCACCGAACGAATGACCGACGGCAATAACTTTGCGATGGGTGAATCCCTGCTTCATACGCGCGGAGGATTCGGACGGAGGAACGCGTGGTAATTGGGCTGGAAGGTGCACGGACGACGTAGGAGCGGAGGGAAGGAAGTAAGCCAAAAAGTTGGCAATGTCTCGCGCGTTGTCAGTCCAGTCATCTGTGTTGCCAGTCAAACAAGGACTCAGGTATAACGAGACAGACAACGTACATATTGCACCAAGCTTGCCTGTATTGATTAGTGCGGCATCGCCTGTCTGGACTGCTTCGAATGACCAAATTTCATCGATATTTTGGTATGAGGACGTCACTAGGTTATGAAGTGTCGTTTCCCAAGTCTACGAGGTAGCCGATAGATGCTGAGCCTTGTAGGACACAGACACTAAGGAATGGTTCACCTCTTTATGAAATCCATTGGCATGTACGAAGAGCAAGGTGATGCCATTCTCCCGCACTCGTCCAGCCCGATATTTCGGAACGTACCGATTGACGCAATTCCACAAGACCCATTCGTATCCTTTCTCCGGTCTCTTTGACGCTGTGTCATCTCTCACTTTATTCAGAGCGTCTCTCAATGCCAATGCCGCCTTCTTCCGACCATCCTTATCCTCGGCTTGCGTCAGGGTAGGCAATCGCACATAAGGTGTACTTCTAATGTGCGCGGCGGGGACGATGTGTGTAGATACATGGGCAAATGGAGAGTGCGGAGAAAGTGAGCGGGCAGGGGATGGGAGGGATGGGGGAGGTGTGGTTAGCTCTGGCGGAGGTGGGTAAATGGGGAAGAGCGGGCGGGTGGGATATGAGGGAGAGGCAGGAAGGCTAGATGGTTTGGGGTGAAAGGCCATTGCTGAGCGGGAAATACTATAACGCATTGGTTTATCAGGTTGGCTGGGGGATTCGCAATTTGCTGCATGGCGGGATCAATGTATATCATCCGGCAGTGAAGTAGCCGGACGGGTTGCCGTCCGAGTCCGGCGCATAGGGAAGGGTCCTGGAGGAGCTCAAATTTACAAACCAACGAGGCTCTTGGGTATCCTCAGGGTTTGAATTCGGTACGAGGAGGAGCAGGGAGGAGCAGAAAACATTTTCGTGAGATGCTTACCATAGGGGCTTCGACAGGGGCGTTCAATTGGTGTCAGACGACACATATAGTGTTCTGGTCGTACGACTTTTGCAGTTCTGTAAAGTTAGCGCATACTAATGCTGAGTCTTTCTAATTTTTGTTCTCCTGGAGCAATGAGTGACCCACCAGTGTGTTCAAAAATGGGTGATAATACTGCTTACACCAGCGGGTAGTTCGGCCATAATGCACTGGCTCGGCGGGGCCTGGCCGCCACAGCCTCTTACGGCAACATCAACTTTGGTTGCAGGTTGGTTCCGTTTGGGATATGTTCTTCTGCTGAGAACACTCACCTGCTCCCACCACTTCACGATCCGGATTGCCATTTCTTCATGACCTTAACGAAAAGTGATCTATAACCAATATTACAAACACTTCTCACTCTATGACTGCGACTGCGCCCACTTGGACAGGAAGAATGCTCAGCCTTGGAGCTATCTTCCTCCTCACCATACCGAGCCCTGTGCTCGTCTTTGCAAGGCCTACTAGCCTTCAAAACCGACAAGAGCTTCCTTCCCAGTTCAATCCTCAAGCCAATTCCAGCGCTAGTAGCTCCCAAAAGATTTGGGCAAGTTCAACTGTCAATCTCAGACCTATCCTCAAACTCTAACATTCTCGGTCTGCTAGATCCCCATAATAGTCATAGCCTTAGCCCTTTCCGCTCTTGCCATTCTGATATGGTGTAGACGGCACGTTTGGAAATCTGTGGCTGGGTTGGCTAGAGGAGCGAGGACGGCGGCGAGGACGAACGCTAGTGTGCGAGAGATAACAGCGGAGCAGCTGGCTGGCACAAATAGTGGAAGCAATTCTGATGGGAACAACGACAACACCACCACTACCACCACCACTGGGAATAGAACCAGGAGAAACAGGCGTCCCAGACGCACTCCCTCACAAGTTTCTACCACCTCCCTGCCTGTCTATATGAAAGAACCAGGCGAAGAGGAGTTGGTGATATATCGGTGAGCTCACGTCGTGAACCCCATGTCATTTGCTCATCTTCTAGCAGTGGTCCCGAAGACATGGAGGATCATCCCATGGCACCGACTACGAACGTCGTCATGCCCCCTGTCGACGAGGATGAATCAGTTCATTCACACTCGCGGAACGCTTCTCAAGCGTCCGACTATCCCCCTGCGCCAGATTCCCCCAATGACATGCCTCTCCTCAACCATGACGATGACGGTGATGACGCCCCATCTCCCGCCCTACTGCGGTCGCCTCCAGGTGAGGGCATGCCCACGCGTCGAAGTACTGAAACACTACACACGGATTCCCTTGTGTCGGTCCCCTCTCGTGCGACCCCCGAACCGACCGATCCTCGCGGAGCCGCGCCTCCTTACTTTGAGGTTGTAGATCTCAATGATAGCACGAGAGACTTGGCAAACTCGCCGTCAACCCTTTCAGAACCATCCGAACCGCGTACACCGCCTGCTTCAAGTGGGTCGTCGCACCCGAGGCGCTCTGCTTTCATGTCACTTTGGCATTCAATTGGAGGGTCGGGATCCGCTGCACAGGCTGCACAGACACCTCCAGGATCGGGCAGTGGTTTACTGACTCACACTCGTGCGGACTCGGGCATGTCTACGAACTCGTCGTCCAATTCACACGGAAGCCAGCCTCCTCGTACCAGCACGTCCCGTATATCACATCGCCCGACGGCATCGAACTCTTCATCGATCCTCTCTCCCTTCCGCACTCTCTCGCGTCAGAAGTCCACCTCCTTCTCCACCCGCTCCATACACTCCACAAACAACCTGAACTCTCCATCCCTCATATCCCTCAATTCGATCTCGTCACCCCTAACCCACACCGCTCTCCGGACAGAGTTCTCATACCCTAAAGCGGGACCAACTCCTGAGCAAATGAAGTTGATCTCGTCCAGAGAAAGCTTCGTGAGGTTTGGAAAGCCGTATGGCCCGGACGCCGTAGCATTTGCCGCTTCAACTTCGATGATGGATTTGAGCCCTCCCCCAGAATTCGAAGCTGTGGCTTCGGAGACCAATTTGCTCGGAAGTGGGAGCGGTCCGTCCAGACTGAGGGCTGATAGTCGAGCTGCGTCGGCTCTTGGTCGTGGAGCAGGTCATGCGCGCAATGGTTCGGATAATAGCACGTTGGATGAGGCTCCCGCTGATGTGTCAGACGACTCACCCTCTGCGCCTCCCGAACCCACTGCTGACCCACAACCCGCCGAGCCCAATTCCAATCAACCCGACACCTCGTCAGAAGCAGTCCAGTCGTTGTCCTCGCCAAGTAGTCCCAGTACAACGGCGTCCACTACGCCATCAATACCTGTTTCTTCGCCGCCAACATCTGTGCCTACTTCACCTCCAACAGTGTCATCAATCGGTCAGTCACAATCCGCACAAAATGCTGACGCCTCTCAGCTCAAGACATCCATCACACCCATCCCTCCTACAACACCAACGGGACTTACTCCCCCAACGGCTCCTACCGCAGCTACTCAGAGCGCACCACCTTCATCGTTCCGTAATAATGCACCTTTCCGCCCCGAATCTCGCGCTAGCTCCATGGTATCGTTCGCTACAGCTGCTGAAACTCTTCCGCCATCGACACCCGCGCCACCATCTGATTCCGAAGAAGAGGGTGAATCGGATGTAAGGCGAAGTCTGGGCAGCCTAAGGAGAAAAGTAGATGTCGATTCTGAGAGTGATGTAGAGGAGGGCAATACCGTTGGTGCTCTTGGTATTGACACCAGCGTCAGCGGGAGAGGGAAGAGGGGAACGTTGATTGTCGAGTCCCCCTCAACGCCAGTTATGAAGGCTTCAGCTTCCCACGTACAAGAAGGGACGGATGCCACTATTACTCAAGACTCGTTACATGGAGTCGACGGCTCTAAAGCGGGGAGTCGACAATCAACGCTGTCGACGATGACCGTCGTTCCGAAGACTTAATCTTTACAAAATCACAGGCCGAGGTAACCACCATGGACGCCAATCCACATTCGTCATTACTCTGACACGCGTCCTTATCGTCTCATTATGTACCTTCGCCCGCGATCCCGCCAGGCTAACGATTATTATATAAATTACGCAAAACATTTTCCCTGCGACATACTTCCACCATAGAGCGCTTTGAAGTGTCTGTCGTCTTCGTCGTCTTCGTTGGCGTCCGATTCACACCACCTTGCGCACATTTTTCGACTGACTCCCTGTTGGCGGAAATCAGCTCGACTTCATCTATCTGGATTTAGTTTTGCACATTTTATCCTTCTTCTTGCATATTACTTCCTCTTCCTTGCCATGTTAGCGTTTTAGCTTTGAATCTGTTCATGGTTGGACTAACTGCAGCACGATATTATAATGTTCGCATATCCGTATCTCTGGAATCTTCGTTGGACTACAATATGCATGTTATCATTTTCGACTGATTCAATCACGCCTTGCCGGCATTCGTTCACCCAGTCGAGCAGGATAGACCTTGAACGTTGAACAGTCCTTGGCAGTTGCTCAACATTGGGAATTTCAGGGAGAAGATAGGGGCCTACGGTCATGTGCCAGTCCACGAGAGCTACTGAGAGCTTCTCCTCATTCACGCACCACCAATGGATTCGAGCTGCCTCTCGAACCTCCCCATGTTTGCTTCAACTGCTTCGTTAAGCTTCCCATGAACCAAAGTTGCACAAGCTCCGCGTGACAGGTTAAACCTCAAGTTTCTGTGACATTTCGCCGAGGTTTGCGCTGTGTTGGAGGTTCTGCGCTTCGACGAGTGGCGAACAGACGGGCCACCGTACGGAAAACCTACTGCCAGTTTCCCACCGTTCGTGGCCAGCTGCCCTCGTCACTGGGTGTCGAAGTGATACTATTTAGAACCACTTGACGCGTCAGCCTAACCCCCAATGATCAGCTCTCTCATTTCTCTAATTTTCATCTCTTTCTGTGCCCTTGCTGGATCTCCGCCATCTTCCTCCTCAGGAAACGTAGTAGATCTGGGCTATGCACGCTATCTTGGCAACCGCACCTTGTCAGATGTAAACGCTTTTCTAGGCATTCCATATGCCGAGCCCCCAGTGGGCGAACGACGGTTTAGGAAGCCTCTGCCGTTGGATACTGACCGCATTCGTAGAGGGTCTAAAGGGGCCGTCATAGATGCTACGGAATATCCGGATTTTTGTGTTCAAGGAACGACGGGAGGTGATCATTGACTAGTCTGTTAAATTTTTGTTGTCTGACGTATATCTAGGTGGCGACGCAGGAGGAGCAGGGAGCGAAGATTGCCTTAAGTTGAATATATATGCGCCTGTTGGGGCCAGAAGTGGCACCAATCGTAGGTGATGCAACAATGTCCAGTAACACCCCACTGACGGTCCCACAGTTCCAGTTCTGGTGTATATCCATGGAGGAGGTTGCAACCATCCCATCCGTGGTACTCTAGCATTGCTAATGTTGTGATAGCATACATCTACGGAAACCCCCGCAATTGGCCGTTCAACCATTGGATCCATCAAAGCCCGAATGTAGTCGTCGTGTCTATATACTACAGACTTGATTCCTTTGGGTTCCTTGCGGTTCCAGAATTCCAAAATCCTACAAACGGCGACTTCAACGTGGGATTGCAGGATCAAATACTAGCATTGAAATGGGTTAAATCTCATATCTCCTCATTTGGTGGCGACCCAGACCAAGTCACCATCAATGGAGAAAGTGCAGGTGGCTCTAGTGTCGAGCTCCATCTTGTAGCCAGCGAGGGAGAGAAGCTGTTCTCTCGTGCGATTGCCCAGAGTGTCTACCGCACCCCCTTGCCGAGCCCTGAGCAACAAAAGGTTAGTGTTTGATTGGCTACGCCTATGCGTCTTCTTCATTAGTATTTTTTGCAGCCATTGTTTGACTTCTATTCCGCTGAAGCTGGGTGCGGTGTAGGTGCAGTGGCTCAACGCCTCGCTTGCTTGCGTAACGCCAGTATCAGCGCTCTCGCTAGGGCCCAGGACGTGAGCGGCACATCAGCTTTGTAAATTTATTAACTTCGTTTCCCTTTCATTGTAACTGACTCAGTTGTAGTGCCGGTCCCTACAAAGTTTTCCATCCAGTCTTGGATGGGAAGCTACTCAAGGACTTTCCGACTAAATCAATCGTCTCCGGCAGGTTTGCTAGAGTCCCATTAATCGTTGGGTGAGTAGAGATGGGGTTTACTGCTCCATACTTCTCTCTATTTCATCGCAATTGCTCCTTAGATCCACTTCAAATGAAACCCTCTCTGGAGGCGATTTCCACACCTCCTTGCCGAGTTTCTTCCCCTTGCTCAACAAGCAAGATTTGGATGAATTCGACAGCATGTACCCACCCACTGATTTCGCCAATGATACGCAACGGAACCAAGTTGTAACTGGGGAGTCCCAGCTTATTTGCGCAGTCAGTCATATGCTGCCCGCTAACGGCCTCCAGGTCTGACTACATATCACTTGCCCACGTATAGCGTACGATTCTTGGATCTGCGTTCTCTCAGCAAAATAATGTTTGGACATACCGATATAATCAACGGGTTCCAACATCAGGAGGAGCGGGAGTTGGACATGCTTCAGAGAACTGGATGATGTTCCTCGGGACCAGTACAGGGTCAGTATCTTGAAGTTCCTCCGCAATATTTGTACTTTTGATCACGAATATTGTCATCTAGCTTTAACGGTTCAACGACCTTTACCCCGATGTCGCCAGTTGAAACATCGTTCGCAGAGGAACTGATTGCATACTGGTTGTCCTTCGTACGAACAGGTAACCCTAACACTCACAGGCTCTCCCGGTCGCCAGTATGGCCTCAATACACCAAGAGACAAAGGAACCGAATGGTACTTCAAGAAGATCCATCTGGTACCGTGACGAACAGTGGGAGCTTTGTAGAAATGGAATCGGACGAGGAAACGCGTCGATGTGCATTCGTCGCCGGAAAAGTCGAACATGAACAGAATTAGACGAGTAAGGATGGTTAGTTATCTACCTGTAGCGATCCCAGCGCTACATAATTGTAAGTAGTGGTCGTTGCGTGAATTGTAGTTTCGGTTGTGGTGTCAAGCTTCAAGATGGAGTGTTTGTAGTTGCCATGGGCTCGCTTGGTTTCGGCTGTGACGTGACCGCGCTCTCAGGTTCTTTCGCCCTAGTCCGCTCAAGGTCTTTCTTGATGGCCTCGTCAAAGGCGTCTTCGTCAAACGAATCCGAGCAGCAACGTGTACAGCACCCTCTAGGACGACTACCACCACATCCAGAGCCGTAGGGTTCTAGATAACGTCGCAAATGATTCTCGGTCAGGTCTTGAGAGGTAAGCAGAAGAAGTTGCGGCTCAGGACGTACTTTGGGTGCACCACTGGAAGAGAGAAACTTCTCCTGCTATGCCTGAAGCAAACGTTAACGAGGTGGCCGCAAATGGACGACGAGTGGGCTTACAACACATCGTACAGCACGCTGCACAACATCCTTCTCCTGCATCCATGCCACCAGTGATAAGACGAACGAATATGCGAGAAGGGGTGAGTGGCTTTGAGAAGGAAAGGGCGAGTCTATATAAAGGTCTCAGAGAGAGATTGAACAAGTTCTGGGCATGGATCGAGTCCGACCTTCACCTGACGCAGACGGTGTGCGTTGCCCTTTGAGAATTACATCATCGGATGGACCACAGCACCACGATGCTCTTGGTGAGAAGTTGCTGTGGATATCTATTGTATTGGAAGAGCCTTGCCGGCATCGACGGATAGCAACGACAATACATATGGGGTACAGTACTTATGAAATCGAGTTCTAGTGCCCCGAAAGGTTAATATCACACTCCCGAGTGGGCCAACAGTGGATCAGGCGGCAAAGCGTGTTGGAGAATAGTAGTCACTTTCTCCGAGTTCAATTCACTCTGGAGGGCGATAGATGGAGCCTGCTGGTCATCAGAGAGGAATGTCCAGTGAGGCGAAGGAGTCGGCCGTATATGTGAGAAGTCTTGCACATTCAAAATCTCGTTCTACAAGGCGTAAGTATTCTTCGGATGGGCAATGAGGCTGCAGGCTTCCTTCACCTTTCGTGTTGGTTCTAGCTCGGAATTCTTCTCTTGACGAGCGAATCTGATGCGCTCGCACCCTTCGATGATAGGAGAGGGTGCAATCGAGACGAAGACGTCGACATCCTGTGATGTATGCATCCTAAACTGGTACAAACGTCATTCGGAGGAACAAGCATAGCCTCCTGAGAACCTTACTTGATGACAACCCACGACAATGGTGCAACGGCGCAGGTCGTGGACCAACACACTGCCAGTGATGTTGGGAAGGAGCAGCAAACAATTTGTCAAATTACGGATATGTAAAGCTGTGATGTTCAAGACTTTAGGGAAGCCTTTGGAATCATGATTTGTGGAGTTCGTCGTCAAGTCGACTATGCAACTCGTCAGATCGCAAATGATCATATCGGAGGGGCTTGCATTGGTGGAGTCAGGCAAGCTATGCCATCCCAGATAGGCGTCTTTATGCGAGCTCAGGACACTATTGGACGAATGTAGCGAAACCTTCTGAGCGGGCTGATGAGTCGCTTTTGGTGCAGGGCTAGGGCTCGGGCTCGGGCTGGCAGTTGCAGGCTTGCGCTTAAACGAAAACTTCGACTTGGGTCGGGATGTCCTGAGTTGCTCAAGCGACTTCTCCAAAGCCTTCACTTGCTGGAATCCACGTTAGTCTCGGGGCTGGCTTAGGGATTTCAACCTCACCAGCTCATGGTGACGCTGATCATAGCTAGGGAGCGATCCCACCGCATCCGACAGGCGCTTGGACAACGCTGCGACCTCTGCCGCAATTGCCTGTACAGCATCTGCATCAGATGAGTCTACACTTTTGATGCGGGATTCGAGATCTAGAGCATAGAGCCTGTAGGACAGCAAGACTTTGGCCTAAGGAGCGATGTGAACCTGTGTAAGACGCATTAAACTCTGTCGTGAGGTCCTGTGCAAATTGCCAACGAATGGTATCTTGAGACATGAGGAGAGGATGCAAATCTCAAAGTGCGCTTGGACACTGGACGAGTTTATACGGGAGGCTGGTGACAAACAACTCGAGGCGGGATCGCCAACGCGAGACACTGAGAGAAGGACTCAAGAGTTGGGTACTGTCGCTAAGTGATCTATCGAACAATCGAGAAAAGGCTAGTTTACAAAGAATTTGTACGAGAATGAGCATCGGCAACGTCAACGACCATATCTACATAACTGTGAGCAAAGACGCACCACTTTGGTAAGGGTAATGCACGTACTTCTGGAGCTCCCACTCTCTGTTATCCAAAGGGCACACGTTTCTAGTCTTGAGCCATCGGGAGATGCAATGGAAGTGGAACGCATGCTGGTCATCAGGGATGAGGATCGCGCAATGGAGGATCATTTAAAGGAGATGGACGGCCTACATTGCAAATACCCCAAGCAGCATTGCACTCTTCACTCGTTGCAGACACTTGGTTGGCTTGACAATCAATGCCTATAAAAATCGCGCGCGTCAGTGAATAGGAAGCGGGCTCTACATTCCTGTTCATGATACGCACACAAGTCCATGATATGGTTCCTGCAGATGGCACAATTGTCCACAACAATGTCTAGAAGAGAAGGTCAAATACCCTAATGAAACGGCATCAAAAGCTCTACGAACCCCATGCCCACAGTGCTACTGCATTCCACTGTCGCCGAGGTAATTAAATCAGTGGCAAGGCCGTCAACTGGGGAATATAATCATACTTTCTTGACTTCAAATCTTTGCTTCCCGTCTTTCTCCTTGCCTTCTTTCTTCGTTGTTGTGGAAGGAGCAGCTTGATCAACGTCCATGTCGGCCATGGTGGAGAGCAATGAAAGAGCAATAGTGCGAAACCAGACGCCCAGCTGACTTATTCAGGGGTCTTCTTAAGCTTAAGCGCTAGGGCACATAAATGCATAGCATAAACTTGCATAGAACGTAGCATACATGAGACAATACATCCAATTGTTGTAAGAATATCAAGAAGCATACTAGTAGATCAAGTGGTTATCAGGGTGGAATCGTAAGTAATCATCAACTATTCGTAAGTAAGAATCAGATCATAGAGTACATAATTAGGCGTTGTAAGAGCTGCGGGGTGACCTGGGACCGAAAAGTCCTGGGCTTCCTCTTTCTGGCACGATGAGGGTAGGCTCAACGGATGGCGGTGTAGGTACGAGGTGTGGATCAGCTGCAGACAACATGAGGTCAGATACTGAAGAACCAGAGTAGGTTACACAACAAGCTTACGTTGCCAGGTAGCCCAAGATTGCACTTGACGTCTGGGATCCATACCAGGAGGCATAGCAGCAGGCGGTGGCATGCTAGGAGGTGGCGGTTGGGGAGGTGCTTGCTCCTTCTTTCTACGAGGACGCGCACTACGGGTGAATCGCCAACCAGGCCTGGCGGGAGGTATTTCGGGAGGCATGGGTGGCTCAGGGGGAGGAGCTTCAGGAGGAGGACCGGGTGGCGCAGGTGGTTTCCTATACAACGAATCAGACAAAGCAGAAGCACTGTTGACACAAGTACTGACCACTCGGGCTCGTACTCGCCTCCAGGGCCGTATTTCGATTGCACGCAAAGCAAGAAGCCCACCTCGCTGGAGACATGAATGAGTGTGATACAAGGCAAAGGGAGGATTCCTCAACGTACTGCTTAAGGGCTCGCTTCTCTTCTCTCAACTTGCCAACTTCGCCAAGTAGAATCTTGACTTCGGACGCTAGGAGCTTACTGAAGTCATCAAGGTACTATATACGAGGTCAGTCGGCGCAATAAAACATCATACAAAACCGCCTACTCCTTGAACGTTGAACGAAACTTGCTCTTGAGCGCTCGACCGAACAGCGTTGATGGTTTCCTCGTGCTGACGACCGCACTCCGCGCGGATGCCTGCTACTGGTCAGGACTGCGTGAATTTCTGAATTCGCAAAACTCACTTTCGGCCATCGTATTCAACAACTCCCTCATTTCGCCGTTCTGTCTTTGCAGTTCAGCCATCACGTTCTCAACAGCTAGAAGAACATGTCAGTATCAACGAAAACGTTGACCTGTAGCGCCGAACATACTGGGCTTGTGTTCGTCAGCCAGAAGACGCTCCTGGTCAATTCTCCTATCCTCCTCTAGGTCGTCATGAATCTTTTGAACCATATCGCGAAGTTCAATCCATTTGAAGTCTTTGTCCTGTCTACGATCTTGTTTATTATTCCAGCGTTCGTCCATCAGCGCTCGTTTCTCAGCGATAGCCTCCTGTTGATTCTGCAAGAGGTTCGTAATATCCAGAAGTTGATTACGGATCATTTCATCTCGTTCGATATTTTGCTGCCGTTCACGTTCGCGATTCTCAGCCTCTTCCGTAACGCGCTGTTGTCTCTCATTCTCCAACTCGGCTCGCACTGATGATAATTCATCTTCAAGGGCCTGAATTCGTGCATCGCGTTCCTCTAGCACTTGGGCCCTCTCAGCTTGTAGATCAGCAAGCAACCTCTCTCGCTCGACTGCTGCAGCATCCCTTTCGCGCGCAAACTCCTCACGCTCGCTTTGAATCGTCTGCATGATCGATTGGGCATGAAGTGAAGCAGCCTCTTGACTTGCCCGGACGGATTCGATAACGGAGGCAGTGTCACCCATTGGCGGACCTGGTGCAACGGGCTCCGACTCCATAATTGAGGGAGCGGCAGGCGGTTCAGAAGGTGGAGGCGGGGGACCAGGTGGGGGCAAGATAGCAGCGATACGGTTCTCTAAGTCGCGCCAGATCTCATCATGGCGATCCCGAACCTCATCGTCTCTGCGAGCTTCATTGTCCAGGAATATGCGTTGCCGATCTTCTTCGTGGTCGCGGAACTCCCTTTCCCTTTGCTCTTCAGCTTCATGAGCGCCACCAGCAATGTTCTGTAGTTGTTGTTCCATGTCATTCAATCGTTCCAGACGTTCTCGCTCCATGTCGGCAGCCTGAAGATCTCCCGGGAATGGTGTAACTGGTCGGAGAGGGTGGGGTACTGGCACTGGTGCAATCGTGCCCTCACTTGGGAGGCGTTGTGTGGGAATACGTTGGGTTGGGACACGACTGGGTGCTTGACTTGGAATGTGACCAGGTGGAAGTGCGTATTCTTCCTCCTCATCATCACCGACCGCCATTGGATGCACTGAGGGGGTAACAGATGGGGCAGGACGCTGAGAAGCGCCGGTTGGAGTACGCATAGGAGGCCTGTGAAGCACCTCCTCAGGAAGGTGGACGACATCGGGGGGCCTATGATCTTCATATTCTGAAGGGGCCGGGGAGTAACCACCTAAAGGGAAGTGTTATTGAAGTATTATACGGTTCAAAGATCAACGTACGAGAAATGCCACTTCTACCTGTGGGGGTACGGCCAACGCCATGGTACTGGACAGGTTCTTCCGGTGCCACGGAAAGGGACGTAGGCGGACGATCGATTGTGTGCTGTGGCTGGGTTGGAGGGCGAGTAGGAACAGTAATTACATGTGGAGCTGGCTGGTCGGAATAAGCGAGCGTGTGTGGAGGAAGTGTCTGCTGAGGATGGGTTGGGGGTACAGATGGAAGGACAGAAGGACCTGGGGCGGGCAGAGGGGCGGGTGTTGCGTATCCGGAGGGCTGGAGTTGGATGGGCGTATGGCGGTCATACGACGGTGAACGACGCCGTCGGGGGGTATGGGAAGGTGATCGATCGCGATCTTGGGATCGTCGTCTACGCCGATGCGGGGAGTAAGATCGTGAGCGATAGCGTCCACGAGAATCGCGCCTCGGGGAATAAGATCGTGAGCGTTCACGCTCAGGAGGGTAATGGTGGCGGCTTGGTGAGCGAGGACGACGCCGGTCTCGATCCCGCTCTTCTCGATATCGGTCATCCCTGTCATCATCGTCTCTATACCTATCCCGACGTCTGGGCGAATATGAACGAGATCGGCGTCGGGGACTGTGAGGGCGGTCACCTCGTCGAGGACTGTAGGGACGATCATAAGCGTGCCTACTAGGACTGTAGGGTCGATCATAAGGACGGTCACCGTGCCTACTAGGACTGTAGGGTCGATCATAAGGTCGATCTCCTCGCCTAGGGCTGTAGGGACGATCATGAGGACGATCTCCTCGTCTAGGACTGTAAGGGCGATCATAAGGACGTTCATGTCGAGGGCTATATGGGCGATCATAAGGACGTTCGCCTTCGCGACCTGGTCGATCCATAGCTGTTTGTGGGCGACTGGGGCCATATCCACTGGGGACAGGTGCATAAGTTGGGACGTACTGGGTACCGCGAGGAGAGCGTGAACGCGAACGGCTGCGAGACCTACGGCTAGGGCTGTGGGTCACAATAACTGGCGCCTGCGGAGGTTGGGCCCCAGTAGGCACAACTATCGGTACCGCTTGTTCACGGCGAGGAGAAGATCGCCGGGACCTTGACGAAGAAGATCTTGAATGAGAGTCTCCAGGAACAGTGATGATGGCTGGCCCGGGTTGGCCCATAGGCGGTTGAGGAAACAGCACAGTCGGTTGCACGCCAGTTGGAGGCGGATACGGGCTTGGAGCATGAGAGGGAGGGTACTGGGTTGGCAGCTGAGTGGGGATCTGAGGGGGGACCACGGTCGGTACCTGGATAGGAATCTGAGTCGGGATCTGGGATACGGGGTATGGTGGCTGGATAGGCGGCGCGGTCCCTGGAATGATGACTTGCGTAGGTTGGGGTGAATAGGACCGTGATCGGGAGCGAGTGCGCGTGCGCGTGTGCGTGCGGCGAGGTGAACGCGAGCGACTGCGACTGCGACTACGACTGCGACTGCGACTGCGCGAGGACTCTGGCTGAGGGAGGACCACGACACCTCCAGGCGCTCCAGTGACAGGGGGTGGATA
Source organism: Pleurotus giganteus (assembly GCA_032158425.1). NCBI lineage: Eukaryota > Fungi > Basidiomycota > Agaricomycetes > Agaricales > Pleurotaceae > Pleurotus > Pleurotus giganteus. The sequence continues at coordinate 1,336,422 of JAPEHR010000001.1, read as the reverse complement.
TGGCATGCCAGGCATGTGAGGGGCCATCGGAACACCTGGTACAGAAGGCATATACACTTGAGAAGTCGGTTGATCAGGATGAACATGGATCGACGGCGGTCGCTGGCTACGCGGAGAGCGGGAGCGGGAGCGAGATCGTCGAGGCGAGCGAGATCGCGAGGATCGAGATCGAGACGATCGACTGGATGAACGACTGCCAGGCATGTGTATCACAGTTGGCTGGGGAGGCATCATTCCAGGTATGGGAACGGCAGCTGGTGAAGGCATCATTCCTGGCACCCCGGTCATGGGCATGCCTGCCATTGGCATCCCGGGTGGCATCATCATACCAGGCATCATTCCTGGTTGCTGAGTTGGTGGAATATGGACGACGACAGGTTGTTGTGATGGAGGCGGCTGGGACACATCTGGGTGCCTTGGGGAACCTGGACGAGGTAGAGTAGCTGCACTGGGAACATACTGAGTTGCTGGCTGTACACTAACAACAGGTGGAGGTGGACCAGGCGGACCAGGTATAACTTGAACTTGAGGAATCTGACCGCCGGGGATGATGATAGGTTCAGGGGTTCCACTGGATGAATATGATCGGCTCCTACTGCTCCTGCTCCTTCTGGGGCTCCTGCTCCTGCTCCTTCTAGAGCTCCTGCTCCTGCTCCTTCTAGGGCTCCTACTCCTTCGATCCCTGCTTCTACTTCTGCCCCTGCCGTCATCTCGGTACTGTCTATCAGAACGATCAGAGCGAGAGGGATGGCGGCTGGGGCGGCGGCTGCTAGATCTGTGTGTACTACTTCCAGCAGAGCTGCTAGGAGAACTCGCAGGAACATGAATAATGGTAGGCCCAGCACCTGGTATCCCGGTGACCATGCCCGGAGGTGGGATGTGATGCATAGATGGAGATCGAGGCGGCGATGAACCCATTGGTGGGATAAAAGGCTGTGTATGTTCGTGCATTTCGACCGGGACACCTGGTGGCGGATGGCCCATTGGAGGGTATCCGGGGATGACTGGCGGCTGGTGGATGACAATGGGCTGAGTAGCATGCATGTCTGGGATAACAGGCCTGATACCATCTTGAAGAGGGCTCTGATCAGGCATAACAGGTGGGATAACAGGGGCTGTAGACCCGGGCACAAATCCAAGGGGGTAGGGTGGAACAAATGGCTGTGGTACGGGCATTCCAGGCTGAGGCATGGGCATGCCAGGTTGCACACCCATTTGAGGCATTCCAGGTTGAGGAATCCCAGGTTGAGGCATCCCAGGAATAAATGTCACTTGGGGCTCTTCACCACCTGAGGACGACTCTTCATCCCGACGCCGGCCAGGACGACCTGTAAGGTATTAATGAGAAAAGAGCGAAGATCAAATGTGTGATCAAACCTTGGTAGGCTGCAGGAGGCACCCCAAGACGCCGAACGTGGTCAGAGAGTTGATCAATCCGAGCCGCGACCCCGCGTAGTTCTTCGTGGCGATCGTGGACGTCCCGCTCCAGCCACTCGTTGAGACCTCTCATATACCGCATCAGCTCTCTTTGTTGATCAACCGTGGCTAGTTGGGCTAATCGGTTCTCCTAATGCATAATGTGAGATCCATAGATTGGAAAGCAGCAAATCTAGCACACCCTTAAAATCTCCATCAAGTTTTCAAACAAGGGAGGGAGTTGTACAACAGTCTGGAGGTTTAGGTGAGCCTGCGAATGAGGGGAAGGAGGGGGAATACGAACTGGACCAGCTGGCATTGGCAAGTAAGTAGGACCTCGAGGAGGAGGCTGAGGCTGACCGAGCACGGGTGGGGGCGGTACAGCCGGTGCTCCAGTCTGACGAAAATTTAGTTTGAACGCATGACATAGCAGAGGCACTTACTGGTCGTGAAGGTAGATACCATCTGTCCCGCTCTCTTTCAGGCTCTTCACCAAGATCAGCAGGTGCAGTACCAGGGCGATCATAGTCACGTTGGTGGGGCTTAAGTCGACGTTATACAAAATGGTGGGGCTGTAGTAGCAGACACTTACAAATACTGGACCAACTGGTGGGCCTAAGTATCTTGGTCAGCATAGTCATAACGGCGCAGGGGAAACGGCCAAATTCACCTCGCTGAGGGATCCTTTCAGAAGGCCTAACTTCATGCATAGTTTGAGATGGAGTAGGTCCAGGAATAACTGGTAGCCCTTCAGGCTCTGTAGTTGGACGGGAGTATTGAGAATATCGCCGTCTGGTTCCCATTGGTCTTCGTGGCCTGGTTGGCGGAGGTATGTCTCTAAGACCTGGTAATGGTGGTTCGGTGCCGGCTCGACGAGGGAGGAGGTCACGAAGAGACAATGGACTGGCACTGCGAGGCCGAGTGCTGATGGGCTGGTAGTTGAAAGGTACCAGCGGTGGCGGACCTTGAACAGACGCCGGCGGAACATTGGCGGTGGAGGATAGGATTTCCTCCAGCTGCTGAGCAAGAGAGGGGGCAGCAGGCTGAGGAATTGGCATTTGTATTGGCTGCTCGGGTCGGCCTGCCTGGAGACTCTCAAGAATATTGCGCAGGTTATCGAAGTCGCTTCCAGAGCTGGACCCTTCTGAGCTTTCTTCTCGTGGCTCTCTAGGTACATCACTAAAGATCACAGGAGGTGGTGGGACAGGTGCCTGCTGTACTTGCGGTGCCGGAGCTGGTGTCGGGCGATCCAATAAGACCCGGATAAGATCTTCGATGCGGTTGAGACGGTTATGCATCTCGAAATCCGGGCCAGGTAGCTCCTGCTGAACAGGTCGACGATCCCGCAGCTCATCCAATATATGGCTGGTGGATATTTGTCGGTCCGATAACGCGTCTATTTTATCGCGTATGACATCGAGCGCCGGGAATAGATTAGGGAACGCAGGTCGAGGACGAACTGTTGAAACACTGGTTGTTGTTGAGGTGCTTGATGGACTGGGTGATAGCGATGGCACTGGAGGCGTCGAGGCTGGGGAAGGCAGTGGTAACGAGCTAGAAGAGCTGGAGTAAGGGGAGGAAGACGAGATCGAACTCGACGAGGACGAGGAGCTCGAGGAAATTCTCCACGCTTCTTCATCTCCCGGGATAGGCTCTAACTCCTGTTCTTCCATGGGAGGAGACCCGTAGAGACTGAAATCATCGGAATGGTGAGAAGAGAGGTAGGACACCATGCTGCTGGCAATAGATCCCGCTCGAGAAAGCGAGGATGCCGTGGGGGTGGGTACAGTGAGTTCAGTAGGCCTCGCAGGAATGATTCTTTCAGTAGAAATAACACTGCTTCCCCCGACCTTCTCATCGCGCTTTTCGGCCATTAATATAGGCGATGGTGTGCGGCGGAGATATTCAGAAAGGTCGTGAAGCTCTTCCCTTAGCGCGCGCAGGTGATCAGCCAAGTCCCTGTTTTCTTCCCCTCGAACTTCGTCCATCCGATGCAAATCATCAGCAAGCCGTCGAATTTCATTACTGAGGGTTCGATCCGTTCGTACGCTGGCAGCACTCAAAGTCGGAGTGTGGTGACTCTCTAGAGAATGAATAGAGGGCGTATCGCCACGAGGAGTACTGATGCTGACGCTCATCGTCACATCTTCGGGTGTAGGCAGTTGAGGGCTTGGAGGAGGGCTGGGGCTAGATGAAGCTAATGAGACGTGGGAGGACTAGGAAACGCGAACATGAAATTAGACCCCAAATATCACCTAAGGAATACTTACCAGGGGTGGCTCAATAGCTACAGCACGAGGGGTTGACAAGAGGGAAGGAATCGTAGAGACATCATCTGGAATGTCTTCCTCAGGAGCCGGAACTGGCAAAGGTGACTCTGAAGGTAGGAGTGAACTGATTGTTGACTCAGACTCATAGGAAGCCTCCGATGGCGAGGACTTGGACAGTGAAGACTCCGTGACGACAGATGAAGACGTCTCCGTCGTGGACATAGTGAGATCCGAAGCTGTGGGCGGGGTACTGGTTGATATTTCAGACTCTTCCTCAACAGGGACAGGCGGCAGTGGAGGCGATGGTTGTCGCACAGGGGTGACGGGAGGCAGAGAGGGAGCCGGGAGGGAAGTCAGCCTTGATGGAGTCTCAGGAATGGTCGTAAGCCTGTCGGGGGACGACGCTATGGATCCAGTCGGTCGTAAAATTGAAGTGTCATAGGAGAAATCAGGCCCTTCATGAATTGCAATGGTGCCAACAGATGGAGATGCTGCCAACGCAGTAGACTCATAAGATTCGTCCGTTTCACTAGCCCATAGCGACGGCGATACGGTTAAAGGGGTAAGGGGTGCTGAACGCTCCCTTTCGATAGGACTCGAAGGTGTCAGGCTGCTCGGCGTAGGCGTAAGGGAGGATTCACTGATAGTTGACACAGACGATAAGGGAAGCAAGGGAGTAGACGGAGGCTCTGATCCAATGTGTGACGGTCCAGAAATCGAGCCTCCATCATCGTCAGTGGACGAAAACTCGATGGACGATGGTGTTGGCACAGTAGATGGTTCAGATGATGGAGATTCATACGGTGGTGTGACCTCGTCGAGACTAATCGAGGACAACGTCGGTGTCGAAGCTGACAAAGAAGGCGGAAGCGGGACATTCGCTGGACTCAAGAGGTCGTCGCCCTCGGATTCCGTTGTGACAATGGTGGGAACCTCTGAAGGGGACGGCAAAATACTTTCGGTCTCTGCTGCTTCAGTTGACTCGTCTGATACTAACAACAACTGTCGCTCGATCTCCTCCTCCTCTTCAACTTCCGGTTCCATATGTATGGAGGAAGACGCCCGAGAAGATGCCCGAGGGGTACTCAGTTCAGAAGGAATGTCCCTAGGTTCGGCAGCGGTATGGTACTCGGTAGCAGGTTCAGAAGGACAAACATCGACCGTAACGTATTCGGATGGCTCGGAGGCGGTGGCGTACTCAGTTGACATTGATTCGGCGGTACCGTACTCCGATTCAGAAGGGATGCTGGGTAGAGACTCGAAAGCCGTTGAAGCAGGAGAGGCCGCGGTGACATACGAACCACTACCTTCCGAGGCTGATACGAAGACATCCGACGATGGCGCAGAAGATATCGAGGACGGAGCTGATGATGGTGGGACTTCGGAGAGCTCGCTTCGAGACGCGGTAGAGTAGCTATAAGTTGAGTACGAATTCAGAGTGAGAGCCGATAAATCCGAAGAATGGCAGACATCATAACCCGTGTCGTCGGTCGATCGTGTCCCAGAATGAGTATGCGACGAGCCCGACGGGGTGTGACTCCCTGAGTTAGTGTAGGTCCCCGAATAAGAGTAGGTCCCCGAATTCTCCTTATCCGAAGACTCATCGCCACTGTACTGATAACCAGAGGATAGAGTTCGCGAACTCGGTCTCCCCGTCCGTCTTGACATGGCCCTCGCTCGCGTGAGGGAACTAGGTGTAAGCGAACTCGAGTCATGCGAATCACCGAGGAGAGATGCTGAATCTGTTCGTCTGTATGACAGTGTGGACGAGTTGACCTGAGTACCCAAATCCCCCGAAGTGTAACCATAACTAGTTCCATCTGATACAAGGCCGGTGGTCGTGCGATCTCTGCCCGTCGATGTGAGCGTATAGAGCGAAGTAGTGCGCGTCTCGCTTGATCCCGATCCAGCGGAGAAAAAAGCCTCATCGGAGAGGTCTGTAGACGAACCATGGGGAGTCGAACTCCCACGTGCACTCGGAGGAGGAGTGACGTAGACATCTTTACCGAGGGAGGAACCACTTGATACGGTCACGGGCGAATCGCCGAGGATGACACGGCTCATAAACCCTAAACCTGGCCGAGCATCGCGAGCACGATCTAGTGCAGACGCAAAGGCTTCATCTAGGTCCGTCAGGGAGCTGGTTCGTCGTAACGACCCACCACGAGAGGGCGCAATGACGCGGGGGTCTCCTCGGTAAACATAACCTTGTCGGGAAATAGCGGTGTCATCAACCGTCCCAGTATGATGAGTTGATACGAAGGATGTCGAACGTGAAAAGGTCGAGCGGGTATCAAAGTCATCGGAAATATCTGGCAAACTACTGAGAGGCGGGACGAAGACAGTCGAACGTGACCCAATACTAGCAGAGCTAGATGACGTTTCGATGGACAGGATGGTACGAATGGATCCCGTTGGCGAGCGAGTGGCCGAAGGAGCTGGCGATGCATTGACAGCCTCCCTATGCAGTGCATTAGTGATGATGCTTACCGCCAGGCGCACAATAATAAGACGAACCACAGTCGGGAAACCCATTTAGATCTCTCATGAATACTCTCAGCAGCCAGTCTTTCTACACCATCAGCATATAACAGATGGAAGGGGACAAGCATTTCCATCAAAGGCTGCCCGTCTGGCTCACTGCTTTGCATCTGAGCTGCAGCAGTCCCGACGTCATCTCTCGCGCTTGGATGAGTGGGAGAAGGGGCGGACTGAACCGATGTGCAATTTAATAAATCAATAGCGACTATTCCCCTTCCTCCACCTGGCGCAATCCAAGAGAGGAGGAGCATGTGCGGATAAAGCAACGCCTGGCAACGTTGCCATCTGTAAGGTGGCGGCGCGTGAACGTTGAGATACCAAAGCAGACCAATATGTTGAGGCTAGGCAGATCAGGTGAGCTCGAAGCACATGCAGAAGGATCAAAGGACTGACTTGTTCATTCGTTTGAGTGTACGGACTGAGATCAGCGATATCGAGACCATGAGGAAGTCCGTTGCTACGAGCGCTTCTCGGTGTTGTATCAGAGGCAGAGTCCCGAGATGCATCCCCACCCCTAACAGCCTGACCAATTCTCTGGCCTACCCTCTGAACTCTTCGTCTGATTCCGAATAATCCACCGTCACCGTCGCCAGTTGGTGATGTGCTTGCGACTGAAGGAGATGCAGAAGTCCTGCCTCCACTGCGGCCCGTAGCAGGTGTACGCTCCTTCCAAGCGGCAACGATGTTTCGCACCGAGGTCAAAGGTGAACGAGGTGAAATGTTCTGAGCGCGTCGGAAAGATGATGCGGTGGGAGTGGTACTCGTGTAAGTATCCGAACCAGTAAACGTGCCCGTGTAACCAGCGTAGGAGCCAGTTTGAGTCGCAGTGAAGGTACCAGTGTACGCACTGGGACTCAGATAACCTGTGCCGGTACGAGTCCCTGTGGGGGTCAGAGTACCTGTGCCCCGCGATCTTGAGTCTCCGGATATGGAGGTAGCCGGCCTTTGTGTTGCCAAAGTTGACAGGGTATTTGAAATCCTCTCCTCTGAAGCTGAAGAGGAGAAAGACGAGGTAGATTTGGTGGGGGAGGAAGACCTCGAACCATAGCCGTAGGAGCTCCCGTACCCATATGTGCTGCTGTGACCATACCCCGTCGTGCTGGGTAGGTGAGGGGTTGATTGACTGGCGGACAGATAAGGACTTGGAGAACGCGGCCCAGCTGGAGTCGACGACGTTCGGAGATGTCCTGCGGGGCTTCCTGCTTCGAAGCGGGCAATGAGCTCAGTAGCTCTGCCTGGAGGAGGTAAATCTCTATCCCCACTCGGGTCGGTCGATGAACGAGTGTGAGTGGAAAACGCGGTTCGGCGGTGGGCATCGGGGGTGGGTGCTGCAGGTCTTGCATACTGCGTAGTGGAATAGGCCCCAGATGTGGGACGAGAGGGTTCTGTACGCTCCGAAATGATACTGAGTCGGTTAGGTTCTGGGATATGTCTTGTTCGAGGGAAAGTGCCGGTTGGAGGCAATGGGGCCACTGAAGATGCTGCTGGGGTGTACGATCCGCTGGAATATGAACCAGAAAAGCTTGAAGGAGTGGCCGTCGAAGTCCCTGTGCGCGTCCAAAGCGCCTCCGTCTCGTTTATATCGTCCTCGAGGGTATTCAACGTCGCTGCTACTTCGTCTTCATCGTCGATCGAGTTTTCTTCTTGGTAAGTCCCGCTTGAGTGGCCACTAGAGGGTGTAGGGGACACGGTAATACGTCTCATTGCGTGACCGGACGATGCATCTTCACTGTCTGAGGATTGAGTGGGTGTAATATCTGCTGCGGAGTGAGCTAGTCAGAATTGTGGCGACAGTAAGGCTCACCTGAATATGAATATCTTGAAGGGGAGACCAATGTGTCCGTCAACGTCGAGTAAGTCGTAGTCCCAAGTGTGGGGGACCACGGCTCCGACGAATTGCTTGTCATTGTCGAAAGCGACACTCAGCAACTCATCTGTCAAGTAGGCGTTGTATTCCAACGACAGATTCCACACGGGATCAACTACATTAGGGCCGGTGTTTTGGTGACGCGAAAGAGCACGTGATCGAGTTGCATTGAGACCCCTGTCAGTGTCTGGCTCTAGCTCCGTCCTTAACATCAGTGCTCAGGATTTTCTCTTCTACGCATGCACTCATGCATCACGGCTATGATTAGCTGCTTTTGGTTTTCTCGCTTCTCATCACGTCTAAAGCCTGGGATTGCATGCGCATGACTGAGCTCCCAGGAGCCCAGCGTTCATCGGTGCCGTCCGTGGCTAAGTGAAAACGGTAGCATTTAATTGTATGCTAGCAAGAGTGTTGTTTTCCGAGAATTTGCAGACCATTTGAATATGGAGGCCCGTGCACAATAATCCAGTGAAAAGGGAATCAGCATTGGATATACTTACGACCCAAGCTTACGAGGCTCGTGGACGGGGATGTTCACATTGGATTGAACCGCGGTTGCAGCCGTTCTGTGTGGATTTGACATGCAGAATTATGGTTTGTCGCAGCTCTGAATTGCCCAGCGACTCAGGCGTGGCTGCGAATGGATGGATGTCGCGGATGCCCTAACTAGGCAACAGGTTGCCTATTATGTACCGTGGGGTCGGTGCGTAGCTGCTCATTTCCCGCCTTCCACTCACCCTACATGACCCTCTCGCGATGGGCAACGTCTATTCTGGATCAGCGCTGACTCGCAATGTTGGCGCTTTGGACTCCTTCGTGGCCGAACTGGGGGGTGATATTATCTTTGAAAAGAGGTAATGGCGGTCAATTCTCAAACTCCAAGCCTTCTGCTTACATTCTACTCAGCCTCGGAACAGCCAGGTTTCTCAAGACGGTCAAATGCAGACATAGCAGTGGCTACTTGGTAGTGAAGATATTCATTAAGCCTGATCCCGGGATAAGTTTGAGGAACTATACACGGCGTTTGAAAGGTGTGGCTATTTCGCATTTCGCTGCTGATTCGTTCACACCAGTTTAGTGGAACGCGAGGCCCTGGCGGACATTCCAAACGTATATGGGTACCAGGCCTTCGCAGAGACTGATCGAGCAGGATATGTGATACGGCAATGGATTGCAAGCAATTTGTATGATAGAATTAGGTGCGTAACCCTTAAGTACCAGTCGTGGTCGTCGTCCTCATGGATTGTAGCACTCGACCCTTCCTCACCTCTATTGAAAAGAAATGGATAGCATTCCAGCTTCTGAATGCGCTTCGTGATGCTCGGAATCGCAAAACCTCACACGGAGACATCAAGTCTGAAAATATCCTCGTTACGTCCTGGAACTGGATATATCTGTCGGATTTTGCATCTTACAAGCCCACCTACCTTCCGCTCGATGATCCTTCTGAGTTCTCGTTCTACTTTGACACATCCGGGCGGCGCACCTGTTACATTGCACCAGAACGATTCTACACCGATGCTGACAATCCCGAAATAAGTGCGAAGAAGTCGAAGCTAGCCATGGATGACAATGAAGGCAGGAGAGACGGGAAAGTTACTGAAGCGATGGACTGCTTCAGTGTTGGTTGTGTAATAGCCGAGTTATTCTTGGAAGGCGCTGCACTCTTCACACTCAGCCAGTTGTTCAAATATAGAGAAGGTGAATACAACGTTGATCCCCACCTATCGAATATCGAGGAGGAAGGAGTCCGTGTGAGTGTATTGAGTCACCATCGTATGACTGGCACTTAGGGACCACCTGGTCAGTAGAATATGATCAAGCAAATGATCATTCTTGACCCTTCTGCTCGGCCAACCTTTGACACTCTTTTGCACACGTCTCGTGGAACCATTTTCCCTGAATCCTTCTATTCATTCCTGCATAATTATGTTTCGTCCATCAACGACGTGCCCCCTTCGCCTACGTTGGCTGCTTCATCTTCCGTCGCGAGCACCCCGAATCCCACTATCACGGCACCTTCCATGTCAAACGACGCCGCGTTCAACAAGCCACCCTCCACACCTGACCACCCAAATACGGATGCGTTATATGCAGCCATTCCTAACGACTCCGATCACCGAATAGAACGCATTTGGATGGACTATGACACTATTGAGCCCTATATTGCGGTTGAACGCATTGAGGATACGGTGACAGGTGTCAAGATAGAATATGGATTTTCCGCATTGTCATACAAGCCGTTCCAGGTCAGTTCAAACACACACTGCGTTGCGGAGGCTCAATGAGTGCACAGGATATTCTCCCCGTTGAGCTTTGCATTCCGAACCGACCATCGGGTTTACAGCCACTGATTCTATCAGCTCGACACGCGGCCACAGAAGGAAAGCCATTCCATGATCCATCGTGGCACACACTAACGCCTCCAAACAGATGGCCCAGCTTTGATCATCCTGGCACTTCTTACGACCCACGTTCGGAATTGCAATCTCCCCAGCTCGAAGCTCCATGCTTTTGACGTCTTCCTAGCGCTATCCTCTCATCTAACCGACGAAGCAAAGCTTGATATGATGGTTCCGTACATCATCGACCTCATGCATGATAATTCCCCTCTGGTACGCTGCAGCGCTCTCCGGACTTTGATGCAGGTGGTAAGTAGATTCTGTCTGGATAGCCCATGTATACTAAAGTTCCGCAGCTCATGCTTGTTACGGTCATTACACCATCCAATGCTGCTATATTTCCAGAGTATGTCATTCCGAATATTCGTCATCTCGTCCAAGACCCAGAAACCTCCGTCCGATGCACTTACGCTCAATGCATTGTACAACTCGCGGACACGGCGGTCCGATATCTCGAAATGGGCCAGGCACTCAAGGCACATGGTACATTCAAGCTCTCCGCGGAAGCGCAAGAATACGATCACGCAAACTCTGAGGTTGGTGACTTAGATTATCATCTAGAATGCTACTCATTCAGAGAAGCTCTCATATGACGCAAGTATGCAAGATCTTCAAGCAACCATGCAAGAGCACCTCGCTACGCTACTTATGGATCCATCCACTGTGGTGAAGCGAGCCGTGTTGCACAATATCTCCCCACTCTGTGTTTTCTTGGGACGGCAAAAAACCAATGATGTTCTATTAAGCCATATGATCACCTACTTGAACGACAGAGATTGGCTTTTACGCTATGCTTTTTTCGATAGCATAGTTGATGTTGCTGCTTGCGCTGGTGGTCGAAGCTTGGAAGAATATATACTCCCTTTGATGATCCAGGCACTTTCTGGTAGGTGTTTTACCATTAACTAGGGAAGTACTGACTCATTGGAACAAGATGTTGAGGAGTCCGTTGTGGCCAAGGTACTCGCTGCTCTAACAAGCCTCTGCGAGCTTGGTCTCTTCCAAAAAATGAGAATATGGGAACTCATGAGCGCTACCCTTGGATTCTTGTACCATCCGAATGTTTGGATACGTCAAGGTTGGTGGAATACTATCACATTGAATTAGCTGAGCATACCTGTATTCTTAGGGGCTGCTGCATTCATGTCCTCTGCAGCTAAGCACCTGCCACGTAGCGATGTTTGGTGTATTTTATATCCCTCGTTACGACATTTCCTCAAGTCAGACGTTGTGAACATTGACGAGGCTAGTTTGTTGACGGCTATGAAACCCCCTGTCAGCTCCACCACTATCGTACACTCGATTTATGCTAATCAGTGTATGCAGTTCCCAAGACAACTCTTTGATTCCGCCGTCCAATGGGCAATGAAATCCGATAAAAGCACCTTTTGGAGAGGAGGCCGGCGTGCTATCTCGAGAACTGAATCTGCCAGGGAAAGTATGATATCTATGAAGAAGAATGGAAATTCTACTGCTCGTGCAAGATCCGACGAGTAAGTGATTTTCGTGTTTCGCTGATATCCTGCGCCCAACATTATGACAGCGATGAAGCACAACTGAAGAAGTTACAAAGTCTCGGCCTTACACCGACGGAAGAGTCGAAGCTGTTAGCAATAAGGGATTATATTCTCAAGTTAGCTAATGCAACGTCGAGGTGCGATGAAGTTCTGTGCTCAAATTTCACCTAGCTCATATATGCCCAGCTTCTCATCTCGCCTTGTACTTGAGCCGGAATTAGATAAGAGTCTGAAGACCATCAGCAATATCGAACTACAGAAGCTGGGTGTCGTTCCACGTACTGTATTCATAAAGGCTCAATCTGATGCTGGGGGCACTGTGCGTCGACATCCCCAGTCAAGGAAGTCAACCTACGACTCTTCATACAACCGCACACCCCTCCTGAGTCCTCGCCCCAGCGGTGGCCAGAGTATCGACAGCTCTGGGGCTCCATTTGAGGATCTGCGACGCAGACTCGCCACGATCAATGGTTCAGCTTCCTCTTTAAATGTATCTCACCCCACCCGTGAACCTCGTTCATCGACGTCACCAACAAATGCTCCATTGGCTTCCCAGTCTCCCTTGGCTTCCCCTTCACCCTCACTTCCTGATCGGCCTGGAAGTCCAACCGAGTCAGTTGTTTCAACTGCTAACTCTGTTCCTTTCCACCCGATTAGTCGCCTTCAGATGGGAAGCACTGATAGTCGCAAGGCTGCTCCAGCTGTTGGTTCCTTCAAGACAAATGTTTCTGGTGTTCTTGAGGCTCATTCAAAGCTGCTTTCTGATGGTTCACCGGAACCATCAGGTAGAGCTTCTCCAGTCTCAGCGTCGGGGACCGCTCGAGGAACACCTCAACTGCGACATCTTGCTTCACTTCCTCCTGTCGCAAATGGTGAGTTAGTGACAATGCCAAAGCGTCTGTACCCTCAAGTACCTTATGTAGATGTTCTGGAACCTGGCATCAGCAATATGTTGGAGAATCTCTTGATAGATAGTCATCAAGAGTACCGACATGACTTCGGTCCCAAGGTCCATGAAGGGCCCGTACGCAGGTGGAGTAATGCTCGACATGGATACACGCTTCGAGATGGATCCTTACGGCGTCTGGAAACCACTTCAATTGCCAACCTCACCTCCCATTCAGAAGCAATCACAGGCGTCGCTGTCTCCCCAGATCACATGTTCTTTGTCACGGCTTCAGATGACAAAACCGTAAAAGTTTGGGACACTGCTAGGCTAGAGCGCAATGTCACGAGTAAGCCACGGCATACATATGGACAACACCATGCTCGAGTCAAAGCGGTTTGTGTCTTGGAGGGGTATCATTGTTTTGCCAGTGCCGCAGATGATGGCAGTCTTCATATCGTTCGCGTTGACATCACCCAAACTGGTGCCCTGCCCAAATACAACAAACTTCAAGTTATTCGAGAACATCGCGTCGATCATGTTGGTGAATATATCACCTGCATGCAACATTTTAACACTGGTGAGCTTTGGGCTCTGTGGTTCATTGGCCAATGCCAACTCATCCTTCTCGTTACTAGAGACGACTTCCAATCTCATATATGCCACTACCCACTCTACCATCACCGTCTTAGATCTCTTTACGTTGAACGTCCTACAAACCGTGTCAAATCCCCGCCATTATGGCCCCATCACTTGTCTATGCCTCGATCGAAAGCGCTCATGGATAATCGTAGGTACCTCAACCGGGGTTCTTACCCTATGGGATAGACGCTTTGGGTTATTGCTCAAAAGTTGGCATGTTGGTGTCGCAAGTAATGGACGTTCGGTGCGAGTCCATCAGTGTGTCGTGCACCCCACCAAAGGTCGTGGAAGATGGGTCATCGTCGCCGTTGAAGCTTCCCGACGTAACAACGACAAAACCTCGACAAATCTTTTAGAAGTTTGGGACATCGAAAGATGCACCCTCGTTGAGACATTTGTTATGCGTACTACGCCCCCAACATCAGACCCAGATTCGCTGGGAGCCCAAGAAGTCTCAGGCACAGGTGCCGAAGTTAGCCCCTCGACCGCCCTCGCTTCTTTGGTGCAGTCTCGCCAATCTGGAGGCGATTCTCTCGGGACCAAGGGAAGACAGTCTTTACAACGAGACGAGCTATTGCCCACCCCTGCGCCTGACGTGCGCGCTCTTATTGTCGGTGTAGATTTTGGTGGTTTCTCTCACCGATCAGACTTGGCTTCTCCGTCCGATATCCGGTCTACCGCTCGGTCAACCGGACGTGGATTTATCATTACTGGCTCGGAAGATAGGAAAATCAGGCTATGGGATCTAACCAAGCTGGATCGTACTTTGGTATTGAGTGGCTTAGAGTCAGAAAATGAGTCAGAAAAGCCTTCGTATAGGTATGTTTCGCGAACTCCTACAATTGCTGACCACAGCTAACCTCCTGCAGCTCCGTGGCTTCAGGTCCAGCTTCCATCCACACTGAAACTTGGCCAGTTCCTGCCAGCGGACATAACAACCGGCCATCCCAACGAATATCGCTCATCACTCAAAACCAACAAAACATACTCAAGGCTCATCAGGATGTTATCACTGCCTTGGCTTGCATAGATTCTCCATTCAGGGGAGGCATCGTTAGCGGGGACCGTGCTGGAGTGATTAAAGTATTGAGGGTTCAAGCTGCATCGGAACAGTAGCGCATATATGCCCATTGTACTACTGCCTTATATTACCACTAACGTACATACTAATCTATTCCAATTCCTCCGGACGCACAATATCATACGGGGAAATGGCCAGCAAATATCGCGGCAGACTACGTGAGATATGGCAAGCATCAGACCAATTTATTGCTTATGCTTCTGGTATTCTTCAGCGCCATCAGCTTTTCAACGACTGTGTCTAGGGGTATGTCTTCGGAGCGAGCTTTAGTGCCGACGTCATCACGATTGCGAACGTTTACAGATCTAGCATCTAACTCTTGCTGACCAACGACTATACATATTGTGAGCACTTGAAGGATAGGAAGGCAAGCTACGGGTGCACTCACCAAATATGAAATTATATTGGGCGATCTCTCCGTTGCGAACCTTCTTCGGCAGAGTATTGTCACCGTTGTCTACATCGGCATGGAGGCCAAGCCCAGTGAGTCGGTCTGCTATCTCGGCCGCATAGTCTTTCTGCCAAGGATTGAGTTCCACAGGAAAGGAGCAACTCCAAACGAATACTTACATAGGGCGCAGCAACAGGGATAACAAGTACCTGCCTCGGTGAAAGCCAGAACGGCCACTTCCCAGCAAGATGTTCGGTGATAATAGCAATGAACCGTTCCAAGCTACCAAGAATAGCACGATGAATGATCACAGGCCGAGTCAACGCTTGTTCATCTGCGGAGCGGTATTTCAGGTTGAAGCGCTCCGGAAGTTGGAAGTCGAGTTGGATTGTGGCGCATTGGAAGGATCGGCGGAGGGCATCACGGATGGTGATATCGATTTTGGGACCGTAGAACGCGCCGTCTCCTGGATTCAGTTCCCATTTGCCGGGGTATTGTTTCTCTAGAGCTTTCTTGAGTTGCTAGACATTGTAGAAGGGAGAGTTTAATAAGGAATTCGGCGGAAGTTGAGACAGAGAAGGTGCACCTCTTCCGCTGCATTCCAAGTCTCAACGCTTCCGAGATGGTTCTCAGGGCGTGTGGAGAGTTCGAGGTGGAAGTCAAATCCAAAAAGCCCGTATATGCGCTCCATGAAATCAAACAATGCTTGAATCTCTTCTTCTATCTGCGCAAATTAACATGAAATCAGGATACATCGCCAGGAAACCGCAGGGAGCGCATTACCTGCGAAGGCATACAAAATATATGCGTATCATCTTGGACAAATCGTCGCACACGCGTCAACCCTGTAAGAGCACCAGAGGCTTCATTCCGGTGGAGGATACCGAACTCAGCCATACGAATAGGCAGTTCTTTGTAACTACGATCCCGAGAGTCGAAGATGATACAATGGCCTGGACAATTCATGGGCTTCAGAGCCCACTTTTCTTTCTCTACATCTAGAGTGAACATATCATCCTTGTAGTTTTGCCAGTGTCCCGAGGTTTCCCAAAGTTTG
Source organism: Pleurotus giganteus (assembly GCA_032158425.1). Taxonomy (NCBI): domain Eukaryota; kingdom Fungi; phylum Basidiomycota; class Agaricomycetes; order Agaricales; family Pleurotaceae; genus Pleurotus; species Pleurotus giganteus. The sequence continues at coordinate 1,320,352 of JAPEHR010000001.1, read as the reverse complement.
CTGTTGTACATGTTCGGTGAAATGACTATTCGAGGATTAGGTGGTGTGGTGGGTGATGAAAGACGCTAACCTTCTTGGTAACCACGCTTAAAATATTCCGTCTGAAAGATGATGTGAGTTGGCTACGACCTCAAAAAAAGAGATAACCCATACCCTCATCAGGTCCACAAGAGCGTTGTAGATTCGAGTTCCGTGAGGTAAGAAGAAGCAGCTTCCCGGGCTCAGATCATTGAAGAAGAACAATTCTTGCTCCTGTCAAACAGGATGAGGCGACCGCGCGTGGGTGGAGACAAATACGCGTACCTTGCCGATCTTGCGATGATCGCGTTTTGCAGCTTCCGCGAGGAAAGCCTTGTACTCGGTCAACTGCTTCTTGTCAGGGAAGGATATGCCATAGATGCGTTGTAGTGAGTCGTTGTCAGCACTTCCCAGGAAGTAAGAAGCCGAGTTCTAAGTCACATAATGGATAAAAGTTCTAATTATGGATGTGGTGAGACGCACCTTGGTCACCATAAACGCTTTGATCTTTCCCGTGTGGGGGATATGAGGGCCAACGCAAAGATCCACCATAGGACCGCATCGATACACAGTGGTAGAAGTGCCGTCGGGGATCTTGGTCTCGATTAGATACTTCTTATACTTGTTGTACTGAAGCCACATGTTACTTGAGATCTTTTTGATGGAGATTGCAAACTTACAGAAAACATCTCGAGCAATGTCTCCTTGGGCACCACGAGTCGCTCGAACTTCTGCTTCTCCTTGACCGCGAGTTCGGACACTTTTTCGAGTGCGGGATAGTCGGTATTTGAGACCGCTCTAATCGACGGTAAGGTTTCTACTTCTCCTCGGGAGAATACAAATCCTACCTGTCCTCGATGGCCATTTCGTAGAAAAAACCGTCATCAGTGGGAGGACCGATGCACAAATGACAGCCGTAGTGTCGTTCTGCCGCTTCACCGAGGACATGGGCCGACGAGTGCCAGAAAACGCGTTTGCCTGGTAAAACGGACAGCTAAGACGCGCCGTAAAGCAGCTTCCACGCGACAAACCTTCAGGGTGTTCAAAGTCAAGTAGCTCCAGCTTACATGATCCCTCAAGAGGTCTCTCGAGATCCCAGAGCTCCCCGTCGACCTAATTCAACTTGATTTGAATCGAGTCATCATGTACAATGTGATGTGACACACCTTGGCAATAACCACACGCTCTGACAGACTCTTTGAAATTTCCTTCGCAATATCAATAGGACTCGTCTCCCAACTCTTCCCTTTCCGCTCCGATCCATCCGGCATGGTGATCGTGATGTCGTCTCGAGGCTGCGCTAACATTGTGATGTTATTGGCAAGGGCTTTGGAACGGATATCCAGCAATCTTCGTACCCTTGACAAATTCGTCATATTCTGCCTTTAACTTCTCAAATATCTTGATTCGGTGATCGAAGAAGGCTGGGGGTGGGTTGAGCTAGAGAACTTTCAGTGGGATGGTCATCAATAATAGCGACAACATACTTCCAAGGGGTAGCTGGTGGTGGTGGCATCTTTCCTGTCCTTGCCTTTAGCCTTTTCTGCTCCGGCATGAGGCCCGTGTGGGGCAGGTTGCGACGTGGAAGCTACAGCAGTAGCCATTGTCCTCGTTGGTAAAGATTGGGGAAACGGGGGGATACGGGGAGGAAAGTTGGAGACGTGGCGAAAGGAAGAAGGTCTGCGACAAGCGTGCCGGAAAATATACTGCTGAAGGACTCGAGACTGAATCATTCAGACAGATCGATTATCGAGTCACGAGTCCACTATCAATGGTCACGGGCGTGGCTACGGTTCTATCTCGGCTTGGCGCTCGTCGATCATCGATCACTCGTTCATTGCAGTCTCCAGGCAGCTTCGGGCACTCGGTCGCACAGTGACTGCACGAGAAACAGACCTCTACACTGCAGGTAAGCATCGAGGATGAAGTCAAGCTCATTTGACCGCGATATGGTATAGTTTGTTCGCGGCAGTTACTTCCTAGTTTGACATCGAAGAGGCGGTACTGCATTCTAGAGTTCATAATACGAAGAAAAACGCTCATACAAAGTAGACATGGAGAGTTATGTACAACGCCCTAAAAACGAGCAACGGTAGAAATGTGGGTGCATAAAAATATTGAAATGGTGGCTGCATGTAGCGAATGTCGGGAGAAATGTTATATCCGTGTAAAAAAAAAGAACAAAACTATTACAAAGATCGAATCAGATAACAATACAAAGGGACAAGGAGAGCAATTCTGAGCGAGCAGCACGACATACAGAGTATACTATAGATGGATATATCAGGTATTTGGGTGAGGGGACCCAAGGCAGATGAAAGGGGGGATGATCAGCGATTTCCTAGGAAGCCCTGCCTACGATGCCGCGCTTCCATTGACCCGTTCGTTAACACGCTGACGATGCTGCCGATTTTTAAGGTGAACCTCATAGTTCGAGAGGGTCTCACCGGGACCAGGCGTGTAAAGCTACCGAGGCCACAAGGTCAGCTAAATCTAGCAACGGATTAGCCAGAAACCGACCAACCTTGCCAGGGCAGTCTAAGCATTTTATACGCCATTCAGGGGTCGTCGACGCCGTGACCTTGCGAAGGATAACTTCAAACTTATCGTTTGTATACTTCGATTGCATTGTTTGCATCGCGGAGGTGAGCCATTGGGGAGGCTGGTAAGGCGGAAGGATAAGCTCGCTGGTATTACCACAAACTATGATCAATAGTTACCCAGGGTGTCTTAGGGGGACTTGGTGGAGGAGGGACTTCAACGACAGGAACGACAGTCGGCTTCGAGGAAGGAGGACGTGACACAGGCCGTGATGATGATACGGGAGTAGATGGCTTAAGTTCAGAATGTGTGCCATTCATCTTGACTTTCTGGGATAAGGGTGGTTCTGAAGCGCTTGAAGCAGTGGAAACAGGTGATATCGGACGTTCCGGTTCATCAGCAGCAGGAAGGGGGGACAATTGCGACGAGGCTTCAAGGTCGACTTTATCGTTTCGTAATGGAGTCGGGGGCTCAGATGGCAACTCGGTAGGCGTATTGGGTAGGGTTGAGCTCTGCGCCCGCAGCGCAGCAGCACCACCTTTCTTCTTGGACCCAGTCTTTGTGCTCTCGACTTCTTTCTTGACGCCCATGTGGAACTCCAGGCTGGTATTGTACTCCACAGGACGAGGTCGGCGATGACGATGCCAGAATTTACCTGCATTATTAACTCAGCCCCTTCCAAAAGTATAATCCTAAATGTGACTTACCACAGGTACCGCACTGTGACTTATCTCCTAAAGGTCCTTTCCGTCGTCCGACGGCGATGCTTTCAGGACACCCGCAGTTGGAACAATGCCAAACACCATCAATATAGTTGGGGTGTTGACCATCAGCGAACTCCTTCTCTTTAGCCTCGCGTTCAAGTTCCTTGGCCCGCTTCGCAGTAATGACTTTCGAGAATCTACTATCGGGAGGGGCGGCAGTTGATGCAGGAGGTTCGATAGGATCCAAGGGTGGGTCGTTTTCAAGGGGAGCAGGCAACTTCGTGACGTCGGCAGCAGTAGAGGGAGTAGGGGCGGTAACCTGTGCACGTGGATGCAAAACAGAGTCAGGCAATGATGGAGGTTTGAAGAGGCCTTTCGGCTTCTTCTCCTTCACAGAGGTAGGGATCGGTTGTGGCGCCGTTGGCACGGTCTGCGGTATAAATGCCGTTCCATTCTCAGAAGCAACCATATTAGCAATGGTGAGTGACGCGGCCGCAGCGGCCGCTCGTCTGGATGTAGGTGCTGAGGCAGCAATGGCGGCAGCGAGGGTAGCGGGGTCAAGTTCCGGGAAGCCGATTGCAGGTGTTCTATAAGTACGAATGGGTTCGCGATCCGGTAGAGCAACCCCACGTCTTCCCCTCGTGGCTCGCTTTCTTCGTTTGCTCATATCCTTATCCCGTTCTTTCTCATTCTTTTCAATCTCGCCATCGCTGAGGTAGTTGAGGAGCGGCGTGAAGGCTTGGACTTCTGAAATGGGTCTAGCTCCAGAGGTCAAGCTTGGCAAGAAAGACATTCGAAGATCGTCATCTTGGACTAAGGAGCCGTCAGATGGATGGCCAATGAGGAATAGTGACTTCTGGTAGGTTTGGACTTGTTCCCGTATCGAATGAGCAATTGCCGTCCTAGATCAAAAGCGTGTAAGGAGGAGTCCCAGGCGAGTCAGCCGATACGTACTTGAACTCCCCACCCAAACCAAGCTCTTTGGCATACACGGCTGCGAAATCCTCAGGAGACGCATCCGGATTATCAAGGTCCCATTCAAATTGATCATCAAGCTTGATGGAGCCGACGATGATATCCAGCTATTCATAGGAAACTCCGTCAGCCCCGCTGCTCAGTAAGATCTCAAAAACGAACACTAACCTTGATCAAAATCCGCATATCCTCGTGAATTGACGCATCATCAACCACAATAGCATCAGGCTGTGCAGGTTCTGGCGGTTTCGTTTCTTCGTCATTTGCAATATCACTAGGCGCGAGAACAGCTGGTTGCTGCTGTGCTTGTGTCCCAATTTTCCGGCGTTTCCGGGACTTGCCACTGAGCGACTTCTTACGAGTGCCTGAATATTCGGCTCGAATTTGCTTTCGCCAGGACTCCCACCAAGCCACATCCTCTTCAGCTAGGCTCCCTCTCAATATCTGAGGCTCCTCGGGAGAGACGATCTGCTTCTCGTCACCATCATAGTTAGTCGAGTGCGCCCGGTAGTCGCTTAGCTGCTCCTGTATAGCCTTGACGATAATCGAGTGGTAGCTGGGACCCAAGCCATAGTCGTCAACAACGGATTGGGCGAAGCTCTCGGGGGTGACCACGGGATCTAACCACCAGAGGGGATTACTACACACCCAGGCGAGAAGAATATATAACACACCATTCAAATTCCAAACAAACGTATCCCTCATTTTATGATGTTGCTCAACATCGAATTCCAACCGGATAGGAACAAGTTCCTCCGTTCGATCCGCATCCTCGTCATTGAGGCGTCTAGGTCTATTTGTAACAAATCATCATCAGTCAAAATCCGCGCCCTTAGATCAAAAATCCGACGATAAAACGCTCACATTCGGAGCCCTTCTCGCTTAGAGATCTTCCTTCTGTCCCTCGTATCTCTATCCCTCCCGCTCTTAGGATACCTGACGTCAAAAGGCTCCCTGCCCCTCCTGAATCGGTTCAAGTTCATCAGCATTGTCCCCTTCTCGTACCAGGCTATCGTATTCGTGCCAAACGTTGTCTCCCTCATCTCGTCCGACATCCTATCCTTCATCTTCCTAAAGAACCCTTCATACTGCTTATCAACCTTCATCCACTCCTGGATGTCCGATATCTCATCCTCATTCAACGACGGGATCGCCTTTGTCGAGTCAACAAGTGGAACAACGGTCACTTTCGTAACAGCAGGATTAAGCGAGACATTCGCGGGTAACGGCGGAAGTTGGGGTATAACAGCCGGTTGCTGGGGAATTTGTGAAGTGGACGCGGCGTTCGGCGTCGCGGTTGGGGGTAGACTCGCTCTAGGGCTTGGAATATTCCCAACACCAGGTACTACAGCAATGGCATCTGCAGCAACTTTCTGCGGTGAACCAGGGGGAGGCAACGATGGCTGTCTAGGTGTCTGTGGTCCAGGGAACCCAGAAGGTTGAGGCGGCATTGACCCTTGTCGCTGCGGCGTGCTAGGGTCCATCCCAGGGATTCCACCGCCCATCATCACGCCCGGTATGCTCGGATTCATTCCACCCATATTCATTGCTCCCATCTGCCCCATTTGCGCATTCATACTTGCAGGTCCGTGTCTCATTCCTTGATGCTGTTGAGGCGCCACCATGCCATTCGACGATTGCGGTCTTGGGGTCATCGGCATGCCATTCATATTTGCGTTCATCTGCCCAAGCTGGGGAGTCATGGGTGGTACTTCACTCGTTACACTTTGTTGTCTTCGTAATACGGGAGGTCCCATCATGCCAGGTACGCCATCAACACCGAGTCTAGGTGAATCAAGAGTCGCTTTTCTCTTGCGAGTAGGAGAGCCGGGAGGAGGTGACCCAGCTGCACCCAGCATACCCTGAACCGGACCGCCTTGAGGGAAAGGTGGTTGCAAGCCATTGACGAAGGAGCCACCGTGTTGCTGTGCCGAAGACACCGGTGTAGGAGGCTTCACCCCATTCACCATCCCACCTTGGATGGGCCCAGGTGTCCCAAAATCAGGAACGCTAGTCGCGCGACTCGGTGGTCTGGCGTTATGTTGTGGAGGCATGCCGGCTATGGAAGAACTAGGAGAGTGATGGGATTGCGACGTTCCTGGCCTCGACATTTGTTGGCCAATTCCTCCTTGATTGTGTCCTTGAGCGGTGGGTGGGCGAGGAGGCGGCGGAGGCATCATCTGCTGGGGCATATTGCTGCCTGCTTGAGCTTGATTGTGGGAAGACGCCGACGAGGATGGCCGATCGTAAAACTGCCCGCCACCTCCAGGGCCTGTGCTAGCACTCCTAGGGACAGCGGGGCTGGCGTGCTGAATTCCTCCGTCTCCCATTGGAAAGCCTTGTGGCATCTGGTTCTGCGACTGCCCTGGTCCTTGTCCACCCATCTGATTCCCGCCGGTCGTGCCACCGCCGGCCATTTGCTGCTGCATTCTTTGCAAGTGGAGGTGCTGCTGTTGGGTCGTTGCGAGCACCTTCGCCTGAATCATTTGTCTCTCCTGTGGCAATAATTGGGCGAACTGCTGCCTCGATATGCCCATACTCTGTAACATAGTCGCCATGTTCATATTTAGGTTGGCCTGCATATTCATGTTCGCGCCGATGTGCATGTTGGGATTCATATTCGATTGAGGGTGGGGGGTGTTCGCAGCAGGATTAGAATTCATGGAGGCATTGCTGATCATCCCTGGGTTAGGAACCCCTCCAGCCATGGAGTTCATGTTCACGTTCATGTTGGGAGCGTTACCCATATTCATGGACATGTTCATTCCATGGCCCATGTTCATCGCGTTGGAGCCCATACCTACGGCACGCGTCAGGCGAAAGGAAAGAAAGGGCGATCGCAATACGCACCTTGATTGAGTCCCATACCCATACTAGGCATGTTGGCCATACCACCCATACCACCCATAGCGTTCATGTTGCCGCTGGTGTTTGGGATCGATGTGCTTCCACTCATGGCAGCAGGATTGATAGTCCCCATTCCACCCATCGCCATATTGCCGATACCACCACCCATATTGACGACACTACCCATCGCACCCGACAAAGCACCCATGCCATCCATCCCCATGCCACCCATACCAGCCATGCCGCTGAAGCCTGATTGTTGTAGCATCTGCGGGTTCATGGCACCCTGGCTGGACTGGTGACCATTCATCTGCATGCCTGGCATTGCACCCATTGCGCCCAGATTGTTCATTCCCATGGCGGACATGGCATTCATTCCACCCATGGCCATATTCATCCCAGCACCATCCATGCCCATACTAGACATCAACTGCGAAGGATTCACGCCATTCACGCCGTATCCAAACTTGTTTCCCCCGCCAGTCCCACCGACGTTAGGGTAGGAACCCATCATAGCGGGGTTCATGGAATTCGCATTGCCTACTCCTTGGCCTTGAAGAGCTTGGGGTGAGGACGCTGAAGGTTGGTTGATGTATGAACCAACGTTCATCATCTAGGAAGCCGCAACGTCGTACACAGTCGTGAAATCGTGGAGGAGAGCAAGAGCTGAGAGATAAGTGATCAGCAAACGGCTTGAATGTCAAATATAGAGATTATATGCGCATATAATGAGCAATTCTGCACGAACAAGCGCATATATGCGGCTCTGTATGACACTCACCAGTCCAAGTGCTATATACAGAGCAAAGCCACCCCAAAGGAGATCGAGGGACACGTTAACGGACCTGCAGACACACAATAACAAGGAATCAGCCTCAGAACACAGGAAGTTCGGTGGGCGGGATGATAGTGTTGAACTCGCCCACGACCGTGGGAGAAAACGCGCAGAATCGCAGCGGTGACAGCGACGAGCGGGTGTGCGAGACGCAGCGGAGCGTCAAGGGCGGCAATATCATCAGGGACGCGGGGAGGACTAGGCATCGGGGGGGACGTGGAGGAGGGGGAGGGAGGAAGGGAGGGGAAGAGGGAAGGGAGTAGGGACGGAGGGAGCTTACGTTTTTAAAGAGACAGAGCCGAGACAGAAGGGAGTTTGATTTGTCTCAAGGGAGAGGGAGCGGCAAGGATTAGGCAAGGGGACGGGACTTGGAGCGGGAGATAGGAATGTTAATTGAAGGGGGTGGAGGGGATGGGTGATACGGAATAGGTGTGTGATTGCGAGGGGAGAGGAGGGGATAGCGGAAAATAATAATAAAATGATATTGGAGTGTCGACTTAGTATAAACGACCGGCGAGGACTTGAATGGATCGACTTCGCAGGTGTTGCAACAACTCACAGCTCACTCAGCTTCGTCTGGTGTGCAGGTCTGTTCGGTCACACAGTCACTGGGTAGAGGGCAAACTGTCACAGTCACACCCTCCCCCCGCGCCCGCCCATCCCGACGCACCTGCGAGCACTCGAGCGGGGGAGGGGAGGGCACAGTCTGCCTGGGACGGAGGAAGCGAGCAGACATCCTGGCTGAATCACCGGACTGCTGGCCATTTTACCAAGGCTATCTGTCGTGCAAACGGCGCAATGACCCAGATCTCAGATCTCTAGATCTCACACTGTTCCTCCATCCACCCCCTCTCACTACGTATATCAGCGGTCTCAATATATCGACAGAAAACATATCCGTTATGTCATCTCCGCCGTTGTCCCATGTCCGTGCCCTGCGTATAGTAATCCTATATATCTCTGTCGCTCCTCTTCCGCCAGTCTCGTGGCCATGCAAATCCACCTCCTTCCAGATTCTTCTGATTCACTAGTGATCATCCGACAGGGTGCCTCGACTGGCCTGCTCTACTCGTGCGACTCACCTATGCGTGCTCCCCCAGAAGCACGGACGCTACTCCCACAAATGCCTCAGATGATTGGTTCCTTCCGACCATTATAGCCTGACATTTCGAGTATAACCCACCCTTTGGCACCTGAGCTATTTACTTGCTTTAACTTACTCCCTACGGATATCGGTCCCTTACATATTCCCCGCTCCTCGACCCGACACCCCGATACGCAATCAACTTGGCAACATAAAGGCACGTAATTTTTATCAGCGCGACCGTTTCCTTGAGGGCCGATCGACCATTCTAGCATCGTGAAAACCCTCTACCGTCGATCTACCAAAGTGCCTCCACAAGATAAGCTACAGGGCTGTTTATGTATAACGTACTAGAGCCATTGCATCGTTTCTTGAACCCACGCAGCTGGCAACACCCCAAAGAATCCCCGCAATGTGGACCGGTCCTATGAGTATCCGCCTTGCCAGGCGCACACGAGCTCCTCGGAGGTCGACGGATGTATGATATATGTCATTGATCATGATCGCTATCAGTTATTGAGAACAATGCAGGTGGGCAATGGGTAGTTCGAGCATCTTCTAAGCTCCTCCTGTTATGAATCAAAGAGCTTCGTGTTATTGCATTGATTTCCGTCCCCAGCTTGTGTCTCCTATTATCACGTGAGGCTCCTGTCTGAAATTTCCGATGTTGGGAGCTTACAAGCTCTGGCAAGCTCAGCAAGCAAGACTCATCTCCACTCAACTCTCTTTCCATTCCCGTCCGCGATGAGCAAGGTCGTTTTCGGTGCGCACAACATTGTAGCTTGGCCTCCTGCCACCCGCTCACCGTCTTCACTGCAGTCGGCAATGTTCCCTACAACATGGGCGAGGCATGTCCCAGCGCATTGCTAAATATCCGTGCCGGACTTGACCCGGTGGCCTTTAGGAACAACTCATCGATGTCTTCAAGTCTGTTGGCCAGGTCGTTGGCTTTAGGTATCGTGTTCCTCTTCTATAGTGTTCCCGAACAAGACGTGTAGTAATTCTAATCAAACTCACTTCAACACTCACCTCGTCGTTCATTCCGCTCCTCCGCCTCTGCTATGTCGTCTCATTCACAACCATGAAGACTAGTCTTCGACAGAGACACCGGAAAGCCCAAAGGCTACGGCTTCTGTGAATTTGCTGGTGCATAGAATTTTGTTTGTCTAGATCTATGGACGGAACGGGCTGACTGCTTCAATTGCTTCCGAAATCTTTGACCATCCTCCAAACTTTCTGCAAACCATTCGAATGTCTCAAACGCTTTCTGCTTCAAATTCGCGTGACATATGGCTCTCAATCGCTCGCATGACGCCCAAATGATGGTGCTCACCTTCGCAACCTCAATCATCGTCAATTCGAACCCTTCACAATCTTCTTGATATTCTGCGCATGACCACGAACCTCTGTCACCCTGCAATGTTGCGTGCTCTCAAATCCTTCCAACTCTTGCACAATCCATCCCCATCAACGTTATGCTTCAACCGTTGCCGCGAACCTCTTCTATTCACCTCAAGATCACGAGACCGCGATGTCTGCTGTCCGTAATCTGAATAACACAGACGTCGGAGGCCGACCACTTCGTATTGATCTCGCCGACTCGGATCCATTTCTTGAAGGCAAGACCACCGTTCGTGGTGAGATCATTGATGGTGGCATCGCGGGCCCGTCGGATAGATGGCGTGATGGCGGACGTGCAGGAGGGGGCGCTGGAGGTGATGATAGAAGCAGAAAAGATCCAAACGCTTTCTTGTCAAATTTACCGCCAGGAGTTCCCGTCCCTCCTGGTCAGAGTGTGTTGGATTTCATAAGTCAGACCCTCGCGACTATGAATGCCACTTCGCTGATGGAAGTCTTGGCGCAGATGAAGGTTCGTATGTGGTTTTGATGCCCTTCGCTTTATGAGTGTGATGTTGATGCCATTTGGTTCGGTTTTTGTTTGATCTTCTATTAGGCTTTTGTCATCAATCATCCCGAACAAGCAAAAGTGCTGCTCGTGGCACACCCGCAACTTGCGTATGCTCTTTTCCAGGGGCTTGTGCTAAATGAGATCGTCGACAAATCCATCCTGGAGGTAAATGACTTTTGTCCTGTACCTTCATTTGCTCTCTGACCAAATCCTCATTTAGCGTATGGCAGAGGCATCGCCATCTCGTTCCGCAGCAGCAGCACCAACTCCATCTCTACCGCCCGCACACCTACAACAACATATGCCGCCGCCTCCCCCACAGATGCCTGCCTTCGCACCACAACATCAGCCGTTTCCGCCCCCGCCAATTCCCCAGGCTGCACCGACGGCTGGTCCTAGGTACCCTCTGCCTCCACCCTCAATGCCTCCAGCATCAGCAATGTTCCAACATCAACCGCCTCCGCAACAACCGCCTCCTCCACAAGTACCCTCGTATTACCGTTCCACGCCCCCAGCACCCTCCGAGACACCCCCAGCAACACGCACACCTCAGGTTGCCGCCCTATCTGATATGGACGACGCTCAGAAGGTTTGTCCTCGATACCCAGCTTTGCTCGCAGATCAATGTTATTAATGCCGCTAACTTGCAGAATATGCTGCTGCAAGTTCTCAGCATGACTCAACAACAAATTGATTCACTTGCGCCGACCGAACGTAGTGCAATCCAGCAACTGGTTCGTCATCGTTGCTTCGTGTATTTGATCCTCAGAGTTGACACGCACGTTCACTAGCGGAGCCAACTAGGGAGCAGCATTCCGACTTAATTCGCCTCGCTACCTTCCTTCTATTTGGCTACCCATTTGATTCTTTTCAATTTGCTACTACCCCCGCGCTGCTTGCCGCTTATTGCAGTTTGTTTGATCAAATGGACATCATTGATATCACATTGGTCCCGCATATATTAGCATTTCTTCACATCACTTTTCCACTCGTGCGCACGCTGGTGTACATATTTTAGTCTACTATGCCCTGCACTATTTGGAAGAGTGCTTTCTTCTATGCATGAGTTCGCCGGAGTGGCTCGATGCACCCCTCAGGCTCTCAGCGTGGCCATTGAACTGAATCCAATCATTCAGAGAATCAGAGTGTGTGGTGCCTATTGGTATGTTGCCAGATATAATACATACGCCGTGTGTAGTATGATGCCAGAAGTATGGAGATGGAAAGCATGTTACACAGATCAGAAATGTACGTGTTCCGCATAGAGAAAGGATGTGCATAGTGTATCCAACGAAATCAGACAAAGCAGAAGATAAAGATTCGACCAGGGCATGAAGGGCGCGCAGAGGGGGATGTTTGATGGAAGGAGGAACGAGCGGGTAAACCAGAAGAGAATAAAGATAAGATGTAAAGAGGCATGCGAGGGGTACCGATGAGCTCATCGTTTGCTGAAGATCTTTTTGAGCAAGTTGAGTACTTTGGGTACGTTCAACTGCACATACTCCAGGTCTAGAAGTGGTTTGTTATCTTTTTGCTACCATTCGGGAAACGAGATTCAGCACAGGAATAGGCGGTGAAGAGAAGTGCCCACCTTTTCCAGTAGGTCATCGAGTTTAAGATCCAGTTCCAAAATCGGCTTTTCTCGCCCTTTGTAGTGTAACGCGATGATAAATGTACTTGGAGATGGTGAGGAGATGTTGAAATATATGTTTGATCGTCTGATAGTAGGGATCAGTTGATGAAACAAGGAAACTACTATTCACGACACTCACCGATGCTCTGGCACTTTACTGTCCACAATGATACCCTCCTGCATGAGCTGCGAATGCGTAAACCTATACGGTCCCAGGAACATCTGCTTCACCGGCTTCGCCTTGGTCCCACCAACACTGACAACTCCAACCCCACTCCCCGCTGCCTTCTCACTCGACGCTGTTATCCGTACATTTTGCAAATACGCCTTATAGTGCTCCAACTGACTTCTCAAATAATCGTTGTGCTCGTTGATCGTCCTATACACTGCTTGCAGCGACGTCGTCTCAACGAGAACCTTCTCCCTCATGTTACCGAGGTGAATGAGCTCCGCGGCAACCTCCTCTTGCATGAGCTTGTAGTTGTCGGAAGGGTCGATTACGCGTTGTTCGTCGAGGTCTCGAAGCATTTCTCGGACTTTGATGCCCTTGCGTACAAGAGTGGGATCCTTCGTGGTAGCTGCGCGTTCGGCAATGGCAACGAGGTTGTATGGACGCTTTTCGGCAACGCGAGGGATGGAGCGGATGAGCTGCACTAAAATGGACTTGGCTTCCATGTACAGCATGTCGCTGGAAGATACGGTATCCATGAGTGCGCTGTGCATATCTTGCACTGGGGTCTCCCAGCGGCTATAGAGATTCAGTTCTATTGATATGTTCTCTTTCCGAGGGACTTGCGGAGGTGCAGTGCCAAGTTCATCGGCTAAAATACGGAGGTGTTGTTTGTCATTTGGCGCCTAAGCAGAATCAATGTTGTAGGCAGGTGGATGGAGCGAGAGGGAGAGAAAACCTACGAGAGCCTCTACATGTTGTACTAACAATGCGTGAGTATTATACAGCTCGTTCAGCGTGATGTTAATCATAAGATCCTTTTTAGAAAGCGCCATATATTGATCAATCTAACTCACATCACCAATTAGCTCTCATTGTAGCAAACATAAATCATGGAACGTGACGTACTTCCAGCTGATCGTAAAAGTCACCGACTTCGCAAAGTCCATTTAGGAACTGGTTGATCCTCGTCTTGTTATTTTCTACAAATGGATTGAGGGACATCATGAAAGCTTCTTTAGAATATGTCGGCTTGTTCGCAAGATTCTGGAGCATCTTGGCAATCTGCAAGCGACAATTAGCCAACATACAAAGAGCAAAAGGCGCATCCGTACCAATGTAAGTGTGCGCCGAGGGTGTTTCGAAGGGCTTTCATCCACAAGCATGTATGCTTGTGGTGTCACAATGGCAGGATTAACGAACCGAAGAAAGAAGAAGCCCCCAATCAAAGAACACACGGCATAGTCTGTAGCGTCTGGATATTTCCTCTGCAGGCCTGAATCAGTCTTGCTATCAAAGAAGCCTACAGATGAATGATGATCCTACCCTTGCCAAGCTCCTGATCTGCTTGCATATCCATCTGATACCATACGGTACCAGGTCCAAGCTGTCGATAATGGCCATGAGGAAGCTATTCGCAATCTCCATGAGCAATGTCAACCGCGGGGCGATTGTCGCTTGAACCTCAGGGTTCTCTGCTGCAACCTCGGGCGTTACGCCGCGAGGCAGGTGATCGGGTAAGGACCCATCGTCCTCCTCGACCTGTGTGATCATCTGCTCATACACCTGCAACATTCAACTTCAGGGCAACTCGGTAACGAACACATGGGAAAACACACCTTCACAGGATTAATCTCCAAATCCAAATCCTTGTGCTCAATCAGGCTATTAATACACTCGGCAAGCGCTTCCTTCAAGTATCCTTTCCCTGGCGATCTTCGAGTGTAGCTGGTCATCATCCTCGACACTGGCGTATTCGTTCGTATTAACGAGCCAAAGTCAGTCGCTGTTTCGAACTGAGTCGACAACACTGACTGAAACATCGTCAGCAACAGATGTTCCTCTCGAGAGTCGTACTGGTTTCCGTAAAGCGTGAACATGACTGTTTGGAGAAGGGTATCGATTTCGCTGAGGGTGACGAGCCGGCATAGGGAAGCAATATGTCGTGGTTCGGATTGTAGGAGGAAGAAGAGGTTGGAATATTGCTGCAATCTCCGTTCGTCTGGATAGTTTCCTGCCGATTCGTCGACTTCTTCAAATGTGCGCTCGACCTCTCGTTGCTAGATAAAGCGCGAGCTATGCTTCTAGGCACGCACACGGGACATGAAGATAACGTACCTCGTCCAGTGCCATCCTGTTTTGTATCAGCAGGCCTATTCGTGAATCCAGATATCTCACATCTCGCTCCAATACGAAGTTTTTCTTAGACTGCGCGGAAATCTTCGCTTTGAGGTCCCTGAGTCGTTTCTGGGCTATAGAGCATCACATGAGACAAACACGAAGTCAGTGGTCAATTCGGAAAGAGTCAAAGTAACGCACCTTTGGCTAAATCATCATCAACGTCTGTATCCTGCTCAGCCGCCATGCTGTACCACTCTTTTACATTGACGCTATACCGTCCAGTACTATTCCTCGACTTTGAACGACTGGTTGACCGCCCTACTGACGTCGACGACGGCGACTTGGTCACTTGAGCAGGGGCCATCTCGCTTTTAGCCTCCGAGGTACGTTGATGCGAGGGGGGAAGGATCACGGCGGTCAAAGAAGGTGCGCGAACGCGAGTTTATTGAATTCCGGAGAGTCGATGAGAAAAGGGGGAATGTCACGGCCGTCTGATGTCCGGCAAGCGTAATGGAACAGCCTTGAATGTGGACTGTGAAAGAGCGACTAGTGCTATTCTCTTCCGAAGGGCGTACGTGATGATTTGAAATGCTTCCGGGTCGCTTGGACGCCTCAAATGTTTTATAAGGTCAACAACGACTGCGGTGTGGCCGATCAGTTAGCTACCAAATATCATATCAAAGGCTCAGCCACACGCAGACATACAACGCAAGTGAAACTG
Source organism: Pleurotus giganteus (assembly GCA_032158425.1). NCBI lineage: Eukaryota > Fungi > Basidiomycota > Agaricomycetes > Agaricales > Pleurotaceae > Pleurotus > Pleurotus giganteus. Next base: position 1,304,795 of record JAPEHR010000001.1, on the reverse strand, counting down.
CAGGGCTGTGGCTTCGCGCTAAGCCACGGATTGCGAAGGACTGGCTCTGATAGTCGCCCAGGACGTGATGAAGGGCGCACCCGACATACACATCTTTTCAAAGCCACAACAAGGACCCTTTGCTGATCGCTCAACAAATACCAACAGTTCCTGGTCCCTTCTCTCAGAACTTGCGAAGATACTCCTTGCCTCTACCGATGCCACTTGAAGGAAAATTTAGCAAGCACCTCATGGGACGCAATATCGGGAAAGGTCTAGAGCCTCTACATTTTGACAAATGACCATACGCCCATTATAGCTCCGATTTTGGGCTTGTGCATACATCATTCTGATGGTGCCGGGGGATGAATACCTCTAGCGACGAGATACGTAGTAAACCTCCTAATGATGCCCTCCTGACGCGATATGGCCTGCTTTGCTGTTCTGATATTCGTCGTAGCTATTTGCCCAAGCATAAATCCCGTAGCCTACGCTCCAATCAGTCAGTTTCAAGTCGGCCAACCAGGAGGGTAACAAGGGGAGGCGTAGGTCTCGAAAGGCCCCACCGACCGAACGGTAGATCGTGTCAGCCACAATTCAAGACCATCGGGCAATGATGGAAGGCGGAATTTGCGCAGCCAGATGATGCCAACAACAGATCGGAAGGTAAGCCTAGTCGCGAGGCAAAGTACGGTATGCGCCAGATGCCGGGGTTCAATGCGAACCACATAGCAACAGCCCAGTGCGAAAGTAAGTCTCGAGTCAGACTCACCGAGGGCGAATGGAACGACGAAGTATGGGGCTTGCGCAGCGATCCGAGATGTCCCATTGAAAAGCCAACCACGAATCATATGGCGGGTCGGGGAAACTTGAAAGGGCGAGATGCCTGATGCAGCATTGACGGAGGAAATAATGGTAAGGACGTCACAACAATGTGCAGTGAGGAAATCATAAGTTCACTGAACACGATATAATAGACGTATTCTCAGTACGCACTGTATGTAATGACACCCCTTTGCTTAACAAGCCCATGTTTGTCGCCCCACCAAGTGTTCTGGTGATTTCAGGCAATGGTCAGCTCCGGACATACGAGGCTTGAGAAGGCAAAAAGGTGCGGCCGCCTCTTCCCGAATTTAACTCAACTCCAACCTCTACGCAGTTCCTGGGACGGGCCGCACAGCAAGATCGACCCAGCACTCATCAATGAACCTATACTCACCCAACCTCCTTTGACTGCACAGACGGCTTCAGCACAACGACACAGACTAGGAATTAGAATACGCACGGCCTGGCATGTCGCTAAAACGAGGCGTTGTGGCACGCATGATGTGCAGAAATTTACTGTGGAACTGAAGAGAGAAGAGGAGAAATGAATGTAGTGGAGGACGTCGACACGAGCGGGTTTACCGCGTCGAGACCGACCCTCCCCGACGCCTTTGAGGACTAACAGACCTAAACAAACTGCTGAAGCGTGCCACTGCCACGACAAGTGACTTCACCACATCAGCCTCGACTCGGACAAACACATTCGTTACCTCCAAAACATCAGGTCAGTCACTTTCTCAATTCTGTCTCCTATTCGCTCAAGTCTGGTTTCTCTAGCATGATTACTCACGAGACTCTCTACGCTCTGGCCAACTCTCTCGGTGTATTCTCAATGGTTGCGGTCATTGCGTACCACTTTGTCGCCGTCAATGCCAAACAGATGGAGGCGCATGCGAATGGGAATGGCAGACATTGATGTATGGTATAACGAGAATGGTATTAGTGTCAGTTTTGGCCATTCACTGGTGGTAGCAGCCGTCGCTGATTGCAACTCCATGTTCAGAAATTATAGCTGGTCGCAATGTTGTATATACGCTTTGTCTGGAATTGCTAGCAGTCGGCGACCTTATCGCTTACTCCGATGCCGAATAAGTGACTCCCACTCTTGGATAGACCTCAGAATGAATGGTAGACCAGCACTTTGACCTCAAATATAGCGTGTCATTGCTCGTGGGTTGCTATCATCCATCCCATCATATATTCAGCCACTCAAATGGTAAAAAATCGCTACACGCACACTATTGTTTTGGGAGACACGACCACAAGCGTTTCCGACTCCTACAAGCTCGTTTGCTCCCTCGTTTCCAAAGTAAGCGACATAACGTCGTGGGTTCCATGCTGGTCGGAGGCTCCAATCGCTTTGCAGCCTCATGCCACCCCCCAAGATATCAGGCAAGAATTCGATAATGGTAATGCCACTATCGTTTCCTCTTGTTTGACACCTTAGTCTTGCGTTCAGTTGGGATGTCTTCGCCTTAAATGCCTGTCAGTGCTATCCAGCTGGACGTGGTGGAATACTGAAGGCCTACCTCGTGCGTCCTTGCTCTTCTCAGTGGCTCTGGTCTTCTCCATGTTTAGGCCGACGTCAACTGGAATGTCTACTCGCGTCTTACCGACTGAGGTCGATGGTTCACCAGATGCAGAGTCTCTGTGAGCAAAGGAACCCTTCAGCTTCTTCGAGGCTCTGGTTTCGCGACCAACAGGTGGAATATCTGCTGAAGCGTTGGCCATGTTACAATAAGGCTGACTGGGTTGGAATTACCATCTTGCACAGAGGTTTGATCGGGCTTCGAGCGTTTCTTACGCTTCTTCGGGGCCCTCGTCTTGCGGGCGGGTGAAGTAGAAGCTAGGCATTCGTTGGTCAATCCGTCAACGGTCAAGTAGTCTTCAGACCTACGTTCAGAAGGGGCGGACGCTCGCTTGAGCTTAGCCATGGTTCGGGTTTCATACATAGGGGATGGTGCATCAGCTGAAGTACGCATGAGCATGACTATGTGTAGGCATGGTAGTATGGCCTACCACTATTGGAAGGTTTGGGCACAAGCTGCAGGAAACTGTTGTGGTACGGATGTAACGCATGCTGGAGAGCTTTCAATGCGTCGTCATATTTGCGAACTCGGACTGAAGCTGGCAACCGTATGAGAGTAGTTCATGCATCAGACCGTTATGCCAACCAACCGACTGACTGAGATGTCCCGTACAGTAATTCAAGCCTCTGCGTGACACGAGCGAGGACTCTAATCAAGATAGACGGTACAAACATTAAACCTATGGAAGGCACGAAAAAGAGACTAGATACAGACTGTTCATCGACAAGATCACTCCCAAAAGCACCGAGCGCGTTCAAGACAGTTGTCCATCCGATAGGATTAATTCGATTTTGCATAGACTTCTCACCAGCGGGGATGTGCGACGCAAGCAGAGCGAGTATTCGAGACAGGTGGTGAGTGCAGACCAGAGTGAGTGAATCGATCCAGGTTGACGCTCCCATATCGTTTAGAACATCACTATCGAGGTCGTCTTCTTCGTAGCATCTCGACAATGCTTGTAAGGCAATTAACTGGATCTCGTCCTCGAATCCCCATTCCGGAATCAGAACATCCCCTGCTAGGAGCGGCCATCGTGTCCAGGTATCCCGGGGTTTCTTTTTATCAGGGAGTTTTGCGTCGCTGGCCTCTGAGGATCTATCCACGACGCTGGCAGAATTCGCATCAGCTCCGGGTTGACTAGGTTGCAAGCCTTGACTATCTTCGCCAATCGGTTCATCGGAATCGTCAGATGCGGGGGCAGAAAGCTGACTGCTGGTAGTCAGTTGCGAAGAGAGGTCAAGAGTGGTGCTTGTTCGTAAAGCTCTGAGCAGAGACGAGTACTCTGATAGCTCGGAGTGAAGTTGGGAAGGAACAGCCCTCCGTTGGGACATGTAGGGAAACTGAGTGGAAGATTTAGATAGGAGGCTCAGCGTGACCTTTCATTCGAGGTGAGAATGGCTGACTAAGAACTGTACAGCTGGAGAGGTAACCGAGCGTCGCCAGCCCCACACTTCCCCAACACCTCCACCATCAACTCAAGTATGTTCCAGCTTTCACGTTGCGGAGGCACATAGCTAACGATGCAACGTATAGAATGAGAGAGAAGTGGAAGAAGAAGAGATCTCGTAGGCTCAGACGCAAACGCAGAAAGATGAGAGCCCGTTCCAGTGCGTTTCCTTAGTCCCTCGTATGCCGCTATCGTCTGATCATATATCGTACTTGCAGAGTAAATCACCCATCGTTCTGCTGAGCATGATGCGCTATTCGAATGATTGTCTTGTCAATTATTCGCGGTTGGGACGCCGGTCTCGCGTCGCATTCAGGCCGCGTGACGCTCGTAGTTGCTTCGCATCGCTTTAAGCAGTGTCTCTTGGTACCCGAGACAAAAAGAGTGACCTTTGATGATCAAAATAAGGAGGATCTTACGCTGGGTTGTTAAAAGTAAATGTTGTATTCGTTCCAATCCAATTTTGTCGACCTGCAACATTTCCAATCTGCCTGCGGATTGAATATTGAATTTCGATGAGGTCAGTTTCTCTCCGGTGGTAATGGCCGATCTTCGTTACCTGGAGGTGATGCATAATGTTCTGAGCCTCGAGATCACAAAATCATTCATTACATCGCAAGAGAAGCCAGCAAGGAAGATATTGGTAAGAAGCTCAGCTATGTTACTTCTATTGAATTCATCAGTTCATCTCGAGCCTTGCGGTCGAAGTCTTCATCTGGTCGTCTAGGCTCCATTATTGTGTCGACGTAAGCGATGGCCCATGCGCCATTGCCAGTCTTCGTACCACCGAGTACACGAGGTTTGTCTTCGGACTCTGGCATTGCCTCCCACCGAGACCGTGTCGGCTGAGTGTCGGTGCGGTCTATTAACATACATCAATGGGGCATGAGGGTTAACAAGGGAGATGTCACGCACAAAGTAAACTTGCTGTGTGAGCTTCATACGCCCCTAGTGGACGGGTCTCCAAGCCGCTGAATTTTAGACGCTTCTTCTTGGGAAAGTCTTCAGTCTCGGGTTCTTCGGCCATCCTATCGTCTGTATTCTCGGTTGAACCAATAATCAAACCATCTGGCCCTACCATCCCCAGTGCACGACGTCGAATCTTCCTCAACTCATTGCCGGTCTCGAGTACCCTTCCTGCCATCATCCACATCCAGTTCTCCTCGGTGAGGCCATCCCTATTCAGCATCGACTTCCTAACGGCGTTGAGAGGACCATCGCTATACGGGCCTAAGCCGCTGCCACCAAATATGGTCGTGGGGCCGCCGGCGCGGTAAATGCCCATACCGCCTCCACCACGTTCGCGCTCCGCCTTGGCCAAGGCCTTGGCAGCCGCATTACTACTCTCTGCCTCGGCTCGCGGATCTGGAGGTTCCGCTACAAGATCACCAGCTTTGGCACCTCGAGCAGTTGCCTCTTCAAGAGCCTTGGCCTCGTCGTAGTCATCTACTACCCATTTACCATCTAAGGTCCCGTTAGAATGGTTGATTTATCGTATAGAACAGATTAGTACCAAGGATCATCTTGGAGCCATGCAGCTTAAAGGCGCTCCGTGCTGTGATGAGGGTGACACTCCGAGTCTTGAGGTGCGATCCAAGTTTACCCTCCCTGATGAGGTATTCTTTCTCCGGCTGCGTGGCATTGAGCTTGAGAGCGAGTGCGTTACGACGGAAGTAGTATAAAGAGTCGCGGAAACCAGAGGTCCGGGCTGCATCAATAGCAAGCATATACATACGCTCTGGATGCCGATTCGGCAACATGAATGTGTTAGCTCTGAATTTTCGACCTAAAAACATCATTGGCTCGGATGTGGGGAGTAAGCTTCCGAGATCACTCACCACCGAGAAGGTTTCCGTGCTTGTCAATCTTGGCATCGCCGACGGCGTTATCATCGGTGACGAACTCATCGCCGTCGATGACATATACTTGGTCCCCAATCCTCCTTGATGGCTTTCCTGCACCTACTGATGCTTCTTCTCCGTCGGCCTCGAGCTCAGCAGCATCGCCGTCCTGAAGCAGCTCGGAGTCGGCACCGGATGCATCACCATCTTCATCTTGCCGTCTGGACAATTTGATGGTAAGTGCTGAGCCGCGACCACGACCACGACCTCTACCACGAGCCCGTCCCCTTCCACGAGTCCCTCGAGGAGTGGCAGAGCCTGCGATAGAGCCGCCCCGACCTCGGCCTCTTGGTCGGCCCCTGGGTCGGGGTGTAAACGCTGGCACGTCCACATCCATTGGCTCATCTTCAGCTTCCTCTTTGACCGAGGCGTCTTCGTTTGGTTGTTCGTCCTCCTCATTGTCACCTTCGGCACCCTCGTCGGGGTCTTCGTCAGCCGACTCGGTATCCGGAGAAGCTATAGAGGCTCGGTCCTTCGGGGCGGCCATGGGAGGGATGATGATACGTGGTTTCGACGAGGATGCCATGAACGGCACAGGCGTTGAAGCTGCTGGTCTTGGTTTGATGACGATTTTAGCGCCTGAAGACTTCATGCTAAGGAGGCGATGAGTAGGCGATGGTTGCTCGGTCACGGTCACTCGAGAGTCGCGTTGTTTGGACACTCGGCATTTTCCAAACATGGCCATTGACATCATCGTCGGGCTTGTGGCGAGTCACATTTGAGCTCCTGCATGTCGACAGCGCTGTTCCGTGTCGCTGCGAAGCGGACGCCCTTTCTTTCGGTGTCGCCAGGATGCTCGAGGTCGCGGGCCATGTCCTCCACCGCCTATGTCTGGCCTCGTGTAGGATCTCCGAAGTTTCTGCAGCGAATCCTCCAGCCACGCTGCCCTCTCAGCCCCTCGCATTTCTCAAGACGAGCCTCTATCCCACCTCTTGTCAATGCTGGGAGTTCGAAGGTCTTTTCGTTCTCAATGACTATGCAGACCTCCCAAGACCGTAGTATCGTTCCCGATACATCCCGACCGGACTTGTTCTTCCACCTCGTCAGCTCCCCGAATCCAGTTTCTGGGTCGCACCCAGCCTACGCTCTTTCTTTCCTCTCGACTCCCCCCCCTTCTTCCGACTCGGTGACTATACTTGGATGGGTTCCCGCTCCGACCGACGGTACCAACGAGAGCGTCAGTTTGCAGGGCTTTCGCGAAAACTGTATGTATGTTATTGAGAGCCTGAGTGACTGGCTGGATGCGAACACTTGTCCGTAGCGGCTTTTAGAGAAATACTTCATCAAGCTATCCAACAGGGACTGAAGGAGGGTGTCGACGACATTCAGATCAATGGCGCTCTCCAGACGCGGTTTGGGTGGATGCATGTTCATGGTAGGAGAAGTTAATGTGCCTTCGGAATATTCACATCTACATTTCTATTACAGATGATCGAAATATACCTCCCCTTGGACGGATTGGCGATCCAGATGACATTCTCGCATCCGTGCTTGTTGACGATGGAAAGGTCGGCTCCACCTCATTTTTCACGAATCTTATGACTGAATCCCCGCCTCCGCTTTCGACTAGATTCTGGCGGAAACCTACCAGCCCATGCCCGCGTACAGGCTATGCACAGCTGACGGCTTGACGAGGCTCACGCCCGGACTGGATCGGAAGCTGAGGGAAGTCTTAGCGTATCGCGCCAGTCAAGAAATATCGGCAAAGGGATAAAAAAACTATTGACCGCATCACATCGTTAGCCTTCTCACCCCACGACACATATGGCCTTCAGCACGTATCCATGTTTCGACGCCTTTACTTCAAGCGTCTTCCCCCACACTGATGTGCCTTCAACATCATCCCGCCGTTCCACCCCTTCGACGAATAGAGAGAGAAGACGTCAAATAGACGTAGAGCATTAATATTATATGGTGCACTTCGCTGCGGCCATTAGCGCAGCCACCAACAGCCAATCGAGACTCAATTGAGTCAATGTACTGGTTTAAGCCACTCCGACGCCGTTCACCTGTGATGTCAATATGCGCTGCGAGAAATGTGCGATCTCGTTTACAGAAGCACGCGCGACTGCAGCCGATCTTCCCATGAGCATGGCGCACGTACCTTAATGGTGCTCCCAAAACCTCAATCTCCAACGGGGACAAGCACTGCAAACCAATGACTCTAAGCTGTGGGTATCTGACAATACAGCCTGAGGCGCCAAACTAAATATCTACGGTCCGAACGAAAGAGCCCTGCGCCGGGAAATCGGAGCGAAAATTATATCTTATGCATATAATCCAAGGCAAGCCCGACGCAAACGAAAACCCAGAGAACGGCCGTGAGAGGACGACTCCGTGCTGCAAACGACCTTACTGATTGCGGAGAAGGGGGAGGTGCTAACGCCGTTGAAACCACGGTGACAACCGATGCAGCGTTGACAGTATGGGATGGAGTGGTACTAGATGGAGAAGCTGCTTGAGTAGTTGGCGCCCCGGCCGTCGAGTACGTTCTAACGAATCGAATTTCGAAGTAGGCATTGTCGTATTTTGGGCTCCCCGGGCCCACAACGTTATCATTGTACTAATGGTGAATTCTTTAGCTTGTTCCCGCGCTGGAGAGTTCATGAACTTACGCATGACCCGATGGCTCCGGAGCCTCCGCATGTGGACTTGTATATGCTCGGGACTCCAGCCCTAACGGTCAGGTCTCAGATCGAGTGGTCCCAAGTAAATCGGCCGGACACTCACCACACACCACACAACGCGATGTTGAGCACAAGACGTTGTGGCGTAAAGAAGTTAGTGACATTGCACGAGCTGGCAGGATACGATGCGGACGGTAACCCCCAGTCTGCCAGGTTGATGGATGATTTGCTCGAAGGAGAACTTATGGACTGAGGTATCGCAGAGCGCTAGAATCAAGAGTTAGCCACGATGGGAAAAGGAGTGGGCTGGAAATCGCGCGTACGGGCCAGTACCAGATACTGCGAGGTACTATCAATCAGCGAGTCGCAAGAGTCGGCGAAGAGACTAACAAAATTCCCGAAACATCAAATTGTGCAGCAAAGACGCCTCCACCGTTTTGAGCAAAGCCTTCTCCGTAACTATTCGGCTTCTTCTCTGCAACAACGCAACCGGCGCCGATCGAACAGTTTGCCCCTAGCGTTTGCCCTAGCTGAATGTCGGGCGTGTCAAGTTTCATGCATCCGACGGTCGTATGCAAGGCGGCTTGATTTCGACTGAGCAAGTTGATGCCTTCAACCTAGCCAAGTTCCTCAGAAACATGTTACCATGCGAGGGAATGGTTCTTACGATATCTATTTCGCCTCCAAATGGCCAGTTGTCCCCCTTCGACCAAAATGCGGGCCATGTCTAGAGGGGATCTGTCAGGGGTACCTCGATCCTGGTGTCAGCGAAGACACAAACAGAGCATCCGTATGGGAGATGAACCGCGTCGATAATCCACAAGCTGCCCACATCATAGAGATCCTTCGATTCCAACCTAATCGAGTTTCGCTTGTCGCCCATAGGCACATTGGTGACGTTATCAACTTTTATGATGGCGTTGCCAGCGTCGTTGACAAAGGCCAATTTTTGTGCAAAAGCTGACGGCTGGTCGAGGTACCAAGTATCACCAAGCGTGAGGTTGTCGTCTAACATGCAAACCAAGACGTAAACGAGGCCTCAGTCCAGCGCCAAGGCTATCACGTCGGGACGTACAATTGCCAAAAAAGTTCCATCCGTCGAAAAAACTCGACCCTGCATATTCGCGAGCCAGTGAGTACTGCGCCAACGCTCCGGCTGGCAGCAACGCCAATGCAGTCGCGGTCAGCAGGCTAGGGGGGACGCGCATCTTTCTCGTGGGGGTTGTTGAACAAGAAGTTCTGCAGCGAAGGGGGCGTGGCGAGCAGTCTCGGTTCCAAAAAAGCTCGTAGCTTGTTGGGATAACTCATGGTACTTTAGTCTCCAGCGCTGAGAGTGTGATTGATTGAGTTACGCGAATTCTCTGTTTATCGTGAGTGCATGTGGACAATTCACAGCTCGGCTACACGACTCCGAACGCGTGCCCAGAAGTTAAATCTGCTCCAGAACAACTTGCTAATTGGAGTTAGGGCTCTGATGAAACCAGTGTGTGGGAGCGGATGAATAACGGAGAAGTGTTCACTTCATGTTCTTCTCTGGTTGCAGCAATTAGATGTACGCTACGGACTCTGGTGCCACATTTCGGCTAGAAAATGCTCGCGAGCGCGTACCACAATGAATTGACACGCTGTCAATGGAGAACACTCCGAAAGCCCCTGAGCTTCCCTATCTCTGAATCTGAGGGACACGTGGCGCTTGATCAAGGTCGATCAATGACAAGAGAGGAGTGGCACAACGACGATAATCTCTCGAACCACCAGTAACTCAGTTTCTGCATGTGCAACGAAATGGCTCACCCAGAATTACGTTCTCTTCGCAAGGACCTCCAGGAAATATGCAGCATTATTTCCGAGTTTGAGCCTTTGACCCCTCGACCTCCCATCATCGACTCTTCAATGGACTTCGAAGCCAGCGACGAGAACCATTGGTTACAACCGGAGCACATACCTGGAATTAAGAAGCTTCGAGAGGCAATGAAGATGGATTTGGAGGCGCTGGAAAGTGTATGTCCCCATTGGCAGTTGGAGGATGATCGCGATCTAATACGTGCGCATTTCAGTAGTTTCTCCAGAATCCAGAGTCGGAGTATCTGCTCCCTCTTTCGACAAACGCTCCATATCTGATATCTGTGTGGAACGAGCTCTTGTCTGCGCCCCCACCTGTTATCGCTATCATGAAGATTTTCCTGCCAGATGTCGGCAGTCGCAAGCGAGGCCTACAAAAGTCGCCTGGCGTGAAGGTTGACATCGTGGCGGAGAATGGCTGTCGGTGGATTAGGGTGAATACGTATGTTCTCAACGTTATTTTATCTATAGACTCATTTTGATGCTTTGCGTAGCATCAAGAATTCCCGTCTGCTGGCCGAGTTTCGAGAAATCGACTCGTATTTGACTAGCTCTGACGAAGATGATGAGGACGAAAACTCTCGACCTCGACTCGTGCAAGACCCCCTGGACAACTCTGTTCTCCGTATGGGTCGCTCCTTACTTGAAGCTGCCAAAGCCAATCCTGTGGAGGGACATGGTACAACTCCGCGAGTGACGTTGCGACTCACTCGGCTCGATCCATCAGCACCCAATGACAATGATGCACGTATAGCCCAGACAGTTCAGACCCTTCAAGACATGGGTGTAGACATTGAGTTCGGCGAGCGTGACAACGTCGAGTTACCACCAGCACAACTGCCAGCTCCGTCTATATTTAAAGCAACGCCGCTTTTGAATGTGGACCTCTCTATTCTCATCGCCCTTGTTTCCGATCTTACCCATTCACTGCTACCGATCAGCAAGGATGAAGCGAGCACTCGTTTTATACCTACACAAAGCTATCGTGAATGGAAACAAGAAAGGAAGAAGGTCATCAGGGGGAGTGGGCCAAATAACAATAGTGCTCAAGCTGACGATGACAATGATTCCTTACGAGATCAGAAACACTCCCGCGCACTTTCCAATCAGTTAATGCAAGAAATGTCTACGGGTCTTCTCCAAGAGATGCACGAGCAGATCGTATCACCTGGCTCTCCACTCTCTGACGCGACAAGATCTCCTCCGGCCTTAGAATTTTGGACGACTCCAGAAGCACGAGATAGATGTATTCGAATTATTTCCAAAATCGGCGGAGTCAGTGAGAAGAGACGTGCCCATGCCTTGTTCCCTACTTCCAATATCACCTCTGCAGATGTATCCTCAAACGAACTCGCAGAGGAGTTGTTCTGGCGAGACTCCCGTTATCCACGATCATTCATTCCTTTACTCCCTGTTCGTATCTTCCCTACCACCGTCCCGTCTAAGGAGGTCTCGCACAGTAGTCCCCTTACTTTCCCGGATCAGCTTCCACCATTTTTCGAAACTCTCAGTCAAACTTGCCGTTATATACTGTCTCAAGAGACGATGCCTCATCCTCGCGCCCTCCCTGAGCATCTAGCTGACGTTGAGATCCAACGCGCTTCTGTGACCAAAGCTAATCCGAAGCTTACTGCTCATACTGTTGAAAGTCTGCTTTGGGGAGCAGAACTTGGGTGGACCACCCTTACAGCTAACAAGTCTAGTGTCAAGGCCATTTTGCGGGAAATGAAGATGGCAAAGTCAGCGGGCAAGATAGATGTAATTTCTCGTGGCAGTGAGGAAGACACTTCGGGACCAATAGGAGACGATGCTGCCGCTATATGGGTGGTTAGCAGCGAGGATATTGCAGGAGATAGGGAGAATCGAGACAAAGACCAGTACAAAGCTGCTCTCTGGGTGGTTGATCCTCGAAGTCTTGCTGAAGAAATGCGCTCCGATTATGCTGCCAGTCAGATTGGGTTTGGGTCGACGCTCGCGTAATGGGTTCTTTCCCAAACCACAAAGCACCTGTGCATGGTATCATCATCGGTGAATTATTAATTGGTAGAACCAGAATAGTACTCAGACGTACGGGCGTAGCATGGAATGAAGGACATCAAGCTCCGGTCTACTTACTGAACTTCAAGGTGGTTTGGTTGTCAATGTCGTGGAGGTAAGAAACCGCTTGTAGTTCGGTAGGCCAGCAAAGGTCGGCGACTCTTCGATCGAGGCGTGTCAGATGTCGACCATCTGCTATCCTAACCTGACTATCCCACTCGGGTCAACTGTCGGCGACTCCTTCCTTGTCTCCAATGCCCGGCTGAAATTCCTTTCAGTGTTGTGAAATCGTATATGCGTCACCTCAAGTCAGCGCTGGCGTTCGTTCCCCGAGCCGACCTTAAGTCAACACTTCATGAATAAGTCGGCTTGACATCTAAATGTCGCCGACTTGCAATGCTGACATGCTGACTGCAGGCGACCCGTCGCCGACCTCCACGACAGTATTGGACAGATGGTCCAACTGGCCAATATCGAGATATTTGCCTTACCCAACTGGGCGAACGGTCTTTGGTCTCCCGACACCCGCACTGTCATCCAGGGGTATTACTAATATATATAACATAATGCAGTCTGCTATACTCGTCTGCCAGCGCGTTCTGACAATTATGCCCCATACCTAGGATATGGATGCGGACAATATTTCGATGGGACCGAATCCCGTATCACCAGCTATTAGTGTTGGAGGCGTTCCCACTTGCCGGATAATACATTGCAAATACGGGTTTCCCTCCATGTTTCAGTCTCCATGAAAATGCCACTATGTGTGGTGGAGTTCGATGGATCTTGCTGAAGCACAATACGCGCTTTGCTGGACTTGGTAAAGTGATCCCATCTCGGTGAGCGTGCCAACTTGTACGTATTTGGATTTCCTGAGCGCACGAAGGAAAGCCAATACGCAATAAGCTCTTCAGAGAGGGCCGTTTCAGCAGGGTTCAGACCTGTCACTTTGAATTCACCCTTGAAGTCCCTATACTGGTATCGTTAATGTGCGATCTTGTAAGAGAAGGAACTACACACAGCCCAACTGTACCGCGGAACATTAACCAGTTTTCAGCAGCATGTCCTACATAGCCAGGCGGCTGTGGATAAATAGATTCGCGATTTTGCTGGTTATATCTGTAGGTCCAAGCCCCAGGTCGAGTTGAATATGCGTGCGCCATATCAGAACGCTAATCAGGTAAATTAAAACAGGCAGGCAACGACAGTTGTGCAAGACATACACTGCACAAGAAAAGCACATCAGCCGTGACTGCCGAAGTACGATGATCAGCGTCCGGGTAGTCCGACTCGGGGTAAAGCGCGAGAATATCGTCGATGTCGTTGTCGGTAAGTAGAGGCCAGCTTACTTTCAACGAAGTTCGAACATCCCCGCCCAAAACTGTATCATTGGTAGTTGCCCTGTTGAAAGCTGAGGATATTCACGGTTGTTGAAGAGGACTACACGGACCCAATTACAAGAGGTACCTTCGCAAACCGACCAGCCAGGAAGGATTGAGTGGGGTACTCGGTGAACAACTGACCGTCTAGCACCGGAATCGCAGAAGAGTAAGGTCCTTTGCTGTTCAGCAGAATGAGTATACTTTCATATCAGGTAATAACAACACCCACAATCCCATGGGAATGCTACTGTGAGCAGCAGCAATTTGTTGGGTAGATGTTCTACGCAAGCAAGCAAGCGAGGCCGAGTCATTCCCCTTAGAGCACCCGACATAGGAAGAGACGTAGTTGAAAAGAGGCTGGATATAGCGTAAGTGATCTTTCAATGGTTGCTTACGGGTTTGAAGGCGGTACCTGGTGCTGCTCGGGCATGGCCAGGGCTCCTCGCCATACGCTTTGGCCAATGGCGCCATGGAACAGCTGTTCGCCCGTACGAGCGACGAGATGGAGCTGCACAGAGCCGCCTCCCGCGCTTTCACCGTTGATAGTAACTCTGTTGGGATCGCCTTAAAATGTGCAAGAAGATTAGTGTGGCTTCGCGGAGGGCACAGATCTACATACCGCCAAAGGAAGAGATATATTGTTTGACCCATCTGAGTGCTTGGATCTGATCTCTGATACCAACATTGAAGTCGCCAACGGACGGGTCTTTGAAACTCGGAGTGGCCAAAAAGCCGAATAAACCAAGCCGATAGCCCACGCTGACGATAATGACATTGGGGCTTTGGTGGATCCAGTGGTCGAACTGCAAGATATTAGGATGCCCGAAAACATATCCTCGGAGGATATCAGTGCACAGGACAAATAACCAGATGTGAATCGACAAACCTCCACCGTGAATGTAAAAAAGTACTGGCACTGAGGAACAAGCTAAGGTTAGATCTTCCGGAACAAGCGTCGGGGCCTCTTACGTTTATCTCCTGGCTTACTTCCGGCCGGTGCCCAGATGTTGAGTTTGAGACAATCCTCGGTTCCGGTGCCATCCAATCGGCCTGAAACTAAATTAGATGGAGATGTGTCGAGATGGTAAGGACACAATACCATCTGATGTGCCTTGCACACAAAAATCGGCGTAATTGCGAGCATCCACCACTTGATCGTTTACCTCGTTGGTTATGCGCCTAGTGTCCAAAGGAACAGGGGCCCTGAATCGCCTGTCACCGATCGGGGGTTCAGCATAAGGGATCCCAAGGAAGGCGTTGGTATTGGGGTAAGTTCGGTTTCCCAAATACTTCACATAGCCCAAGTCCACAACATTCTCATCGGAGCCGCTAGACGGGACAGCGGCTGCCTCGACCAGCGAAATAGTGGCAAGGATGCAGCCGAGGAGACGTCCGCGTAGCATCATGACGAGAGCAGCGACACTGGGTCACTCTCTATTCCTCGCAGGATGTTTATATAGGCATGTAACGAATGCCGCTGAAAATGAGAGTTTATCCCTGAAAATAGGCGACGTCTCCATCGTCATAAGGAGGTCGAAAAGGGAGGCCAGCTCGAGGGTTGTGCATAACAATCAGACTGCACTTGATGGCATAAACGGTTGCTTTGAATGATTTGGCAATTTCTGTCAGTCTACCAAAATATGGGCCTGGTTCCAATTCCAATGGGATATGTAAATCATTCAAGCAAGTGTAACTGACCAGTAATCAGGAGCTTTGAAGCCAGCATTTGCAGCAAGCAGCGTGGTTGAAAAATTTCCCCGAGAGACTTGGACGACCAGCAGGATTCCATTTGATTCCGCCGTCATGGTTGATTCTCGTGCACCAGGCAGGGTCCTTCTATGGAGGGCCGGTCAAAGTCACGCTCTGAGGGACGCGCCGGATCGTCGAGTGGTGCACAACGCAAATCCTCGTATGCAGCCGCACCTACTCCCCCAGGCTTTTCTTATCCTGCTCCAGTTGGGTCAACTCCTGGGGCTGGATCTTATTTAAGGACCCTCCCCAAGCGCGGCGGCAAGAACGACACTATGTCGGATAGCGAAAGCACTCGGAGCAGTGAAAGTGACGGAGATGTTTCCATTCATATTATTCCACCACCGGAGACCCGAAATGTGAGTGCGACTGGTAGGCAGGTCGCGTTTTCATGAATTCATCTGTGAATCCGTTTGGGTATTGTGCTTTTCTATGGTTGTTCTTCAGTCCTATGCAAGTATGTACATCGTTGTTGGATGGAGGTTAATGCTGAGATTACGCGCACGCTATCGGGACAGAGACATGGAATGGTGAATAGTGTACAGAGACTGAAATATTAAATCATAAGAAATCAGCGAAAATACTCCTCCCCGTTAATATTAGTTACTGGAGGGGGGCGAACATGTGTTGGTAGAATCTCGGGTCATGCATGAGCTCAACCGTATCGTTCGCGAGTTTCAGGTCTACACAACAGATGGGTGCCATATCCAGAGATTCACAAGGGAGCGCACACACCAACATTCGACCCCATATTTATACACGCCATCAGCTTGATCGTGGTAGCATCCTCGACTGTCCCGATGATTTCAACGTAGGTATCCGTCATAGTCGATTGCTGGGGCCAACGTATTCGCTAGATTGGTCCCAAGGGTAGATGTACGTGCTCACCCCCGCGCCCCATTTGACCTTAAGCTGCCCACCGTCGCTTGCTTCAACAATTGCAGCATTGGACCCCTCAAACTGATCGCCACAAAACACAAAGGGCTATGAATCAGTGCCAACAATCAGTGCAGCGATTGCGCTACGGACCCTGAGGAATTTACCCCATAGTCGAACGTTCTTGCCGACGTAGTCATTTAGACGGGCAAAATTCACTCTCATGGCATGGTGTTCGGTCGACATGGTCGTACCCTGAGTCAGAGGGAGATGGTGCAAGCAGCGAATCGGAAAGGGGAGGCATCTTGATGAACGCGTTGACGCGTTATTTGGCAACGCTCACCAGTCTAAATAGAAGCTGGTCACCATGCCAGTTTGCAGTCAGTGATCATGACATCATCTCACGGTCAATCTTGGATGTTCCCGCGGTCAGTAAATTGTGACCAGCTGCTAAATTCTAATAACACCGAGCATCTCCATTACCATTGGCACACTGGCAGGCTTAACTCAACCGCACCTCTACAGTGCCCTCCGTAATGGACTTTGTTCGATAGAGGGAATCGTCCTCGCTCCAAGGATTTCCCGTCCTCGCAGGATATCGGCATCACCAACTGCCTTCTTCAGCATTCGCAAGTTTTGCAGCGAAACTCCTAAATGCAAAACACGCGTCTTGCACAAGCCTTCTTTCGTTCGCAGACACTATGCGACAGACTCCGCGCGCTCAGGAGCGACTTTGACACCGGGAGAGCTCGATTGGTTGGCTGAGCAAGAAGCCCATGCAGCCGTGGTCTATTCTGATTCCCTCCCAAGGGCCATGGGCCGTTCAACCAAGCAAAAACCATCCACTGCATCAGCCTCGCGTGTTGTTGATGCCACTGCAGCCGAAGCTGAATGGCTGCAAGGGGAGGGAGATACCTCTACGACGCCAGGATCATATGGGCTGCATGATGAGTCGTCGTGTGATCGCTTTGATTGGAGACTTCGAGCGCCTTCGCGCGTCCCCCAAGCAAAAACGCAGAAGGGAGTGAAGAAGAGGTACATTAGGAGGTACGAACCCCCCAAAGTCGATGTAGCCCTCGGAGAGCCATTTTACGCGTCAATACAGAATTATCAGGCACGGTATGTCCCCCTTATCTAGCTCGCGAGTGATTGATTACATTTCCCCAGATTCTTAGAACTGCTCAATCTAGAGGAGGCAGAGGACGAAGCGGTCTTGCGGGAACGTCTTTCAACTTGGAGTTTAGATCGCCTTCAGGAGGATGGTTACTGTCTTACGGGGATGACCGCATACTGGCTCAAGGCCAATCAATTTGGTCGGCCAGTGGCATCATTCTCCCTGGGCCCGGGCATACTGTTACCAGATAATCATTTTGAGTGCGTACTCGTTGACCCATACTTACTGCAATGTGCAGTTTGTTCTCATATCGGGGTATAGGAATGGGACACAAGTACTCGTTTCAAGAATTGATCCGCTGAAAGAGGCGCCAATGAAAGGCAACGTAGTTGGCAAGTTTGATAGAATGCTGCACGTTTCATTTCAAGATTCAATAGATCTCTCAGAGGGATCATGGAGGTGAGGACCTCATATACGATGAACACCAGCCTCTCATTTCTCTCCTTAGATTAGATGTTGGCCGCTCTAACATTATTTTCGAACGAATGCGCGCAGCGATCTCTCATCTCAATCACGATATGGTTGCGCAGGAATCCATCAGACCTTCCCCAGATCGCGAATATATACTCCAAGGAACGCACCTTCGCGATGTCCTCCTCCGTTCATTCGCTCCTGATACGGATAACCCCGAACATGAAGGTCTACAGCAAGCAGATGCTATGGAGTACGTCTCCCCTGAGACCCTCGACCACGCGCCGAAGGGGTCTGCTGGCGACGGCCAAGGCGCGTTCAAGGATGATATGCGGATACAAAGCTGGGCAAAGCGATATATGAGGAAAAACCCGGTGGTGGTGGAAGGAGATCCTGTCATTGTCGGTTTGAATGACACGCAGAGACGAGCTATGGCTATGATGATCGGACAACGGATCAGTCTAGTACAGGGGGTGCGTTTGTTTGTACTGAAAGTTTTCGCGGACTTTTGACGGACATGGCATCACTAATAGCCTCCCGGAACCGGAAAGACGAAGACGATCATTGAGACGATCAAACTTCTCAAGGTTCGTTTCCCCTGTCTTTTTGGCGGTTGCCATTAATATGATCATGCGTCAGATGCATTTTGAAGTTCCACATCCTTTGCTTGTTGCCACATATACCAATGTCGCCGTCGATCACCTGGTTGAAGGTCTTGCATCTTCGGGACTTTCACCTCTCCGCGTTGGATTTGGCGGCAAAGTGAAATCATCTCTTGTCCAGCACACTCTCGACTACAAGCTAGATGCGCATCCACTCAGACCAACGCTCGATAAACTCGTCAAAGATTCCGAGGAATTAGAAAATGAGTGGCGCAAGTTGGTTGAGAAAATCAAAGCGTTCCAAGATAAGCATGTTGGGAAGAAGATGACTGAGAACGCAGTGGCCAGGATGATGAGGATGCAGGATGCGCTGTTAGCCTTGGAAGGACGAGCTGGAGGGGTGAAAGCGAGGAAGTACGCTGTTCACCAGGAGATGTTGAAAGATGTCCTGAGAAATGCTGATGTGGTATGTGGCCCTTGGTCATCTTTGAGCTACTCAGTCAACTTTTCTCATGGATTGATGTAGATATGTACGACATGCGTCTCTTCTGCATGTGTGGCGCTCAAGGTGACGGACTTTCCCGTCGTCTTCTTGGATGAAGCGTCGATGTCCACGGAACCAGCGGCTCTGATTCCTCTCATGAAGGGTGTAAGTAATAGTTTGCAACTTCGAACGCGCCGTTGCTAACTTGCCTTAGTCGCGACATGTGGCTCTGATTGGCGATCACAAGCAACTTCCTCCTGTTATCACCAGTCGTGAGGCCCAGGCCAAAGGCCTGAGTATCAGTCTTTTTGAGCGGCTAACGAAGGAAGGAGGTAATTAGAAGCTCCATTTCAGGAAGAGTTTGCTCATTCAAACTGATCAGCGGTTCCGTCAATCATGCTTGATACTCAGTATCGAATGCATCCGGGGATATCGCGTTTTCCGTCAGCTGAATTTTACAACCTTTTGCTAAGGGATGGGACGGTCGACGATGGAGGAAATGTACCTTCAAGACTTCATCCGCCGACCTCCCAACATTTGATTCAGCGCGAGACGGGACACAGACCACCCGTGATCTTCATTGATCACGCGGGATCAGAATCGCCGAAGGACCGCAGCAGAGTAAACATCAACGAAGCACACATAGTATGTAGTGTTGTCGAAGATTTGCTGTTGAACAACTCGGTACGATACGTTCCTTCTTGGCAGCCAGAATTGTCCTGATTGTTGAGTTTAGGAACTTAAAGGGTCCGATATCGGTATCATTGCACCATATGTTGCACAGGCTTCTCTCCTGACACGATTCTTCAACACCAACCCGAAATACCGCAAGAGATTCAAAGAAGTTCTGGGCGATCATCGTGCTATGCAGCTGGCTAATATCGAGATCAAAACCGTAGATGGATTTGAAGGGCGAGAGAAGGAGATTATCATTTTCTCAACTGTTCGCAATAATGCTGGGGGTCATATCGGGTTCCTTGCTGATCGGAGAAGGCTGAACGTGGGTTTGACGAGGGCGAAGCGGGGGCTGTTTGTTGTTGGGAGCATCAGCACTCTGAAGGCAGGGAAGGTGAGCGGTGGGGAAGGCGGCCATGGCATCTTGAGGGTGGGCAAGGGGGCAGAAAGCTGGAGGCGATATGCGAATTACCTGGCAGAGGAAGGGCTGGTGGTGCATCTGAGCGGGAAGGCGTTGGACAGGGCGCTGTACGGGAACCTTCCGCTTCCTGTTCGTCTATGATTCATTTCGGGGGTAAATTATTTGGCTATCTATTCGTTAGGTTAGCACGCACTAGTTGGCATTATGTTATGGTCGCTGATATATTATTTGCTTCTAGTTCATCCAACTTCACGTCAGACGCCAAGCGCGGGAGCCACAGCAATGACATCATTAGCCGTCGATCACAGCGTTTCCCGCCTGCGCTGGGCCGCCTTCATATATAAGATTTACGGTTCCCATGCTCCACCGCTGCCATCTCCACCCCCTCGACATCCACAATGGCGGTCGACACCAAAATGAGGAGTCGCCCTCAGCGTCTCCCCAAGCACATCCGCATCTCGTCGCTGTCGCAGAGGTCCTACCACAAGGAGCCCTATCCCGCCACCCCGAAGCGCGACGTTGACCCCAGTCCGGGCGCTTTGTTGCCAACGCCGTCCACGTCGTCGCCGAGACGACACTCCAGCGTGTCTTCCTTCGTACCTCGTGTCTTCCAGCCATCGCCCAGCGTCGAACCCCGCAAACCTAGCTCGGTGCTGGGCTTTCTGGTCCTCTACTTTTGTCTCAACCTATTCCTCACCCTATACAACAAGCTCGTCCTCGTTCGCTTCCCCTTTCCCTATACCTTAACAGCTCTGCACGCCCTTGCTGGGACACTTGGCGCGCATATACTCGTCCAT